>JAPDNY010000001.1:285601571-286894905 GCA_029375565.1 Gekko gecko | reverse complement strand
TGTAAAACATAATCCAAATACTTAGAAATGGGTTCCAGGATTGAGTTGGACCCAGATACAATCGGACGTTCGGGAGGTGGTCTTTGTGGTTTGTGGACTTTGGGCAGTACATATAATACAGGCACTCTAGGTGTCTTGTTCATAAGATATTCCGCAGTGGCCAAAGAAATATAGTCCATGGCTAAACCTTCATAGATAACAGTTTGTATAGTCCGCATAACCTGCATAGTGGGATCAGCTGATAGTGGTCTATATGCTTCCCTATCCTGTAGATGGTCCTGTACCATAATTAAATAATCATTTCTGTCTAATACTGCGATCCCACCCCCTTTGTCTGCTTCCTTAATCACTATATTCTTATCCTCAGCTAAATTCTGTAGTATTTCCATTTCCTTACAAGTAAGATTATAATTAGTTGCTTACCAGGTTGCCCCCATGCGCCAGTTCCTGCCCTGCTCTGTGGAGCAGCAGGAGGGGAAAATGGGAGGGGTGGAATGACAGTGAGATGCAGTGATATTAATTCCAATTGGGTGGGTGGAAATGATGTCATAGCATTTAGGAATCTTCTGAATTTGTGTGGCTGTTACCAGAAAGTGGGGAACTTGTAGAGCATCACTGATGCCATGACGTCATGTCCACCTGCTTAACTGGAAGTGACATCACTGCATTTGTGATGTGGCTCCTCCTCAGGCTCAGCCCCCCCAACTTGCCTCCATAAAATTGCAAGCTAAGGGCTGGCAACCCTACTGCATGCTGCCTTCTTCTACACCAGTTTGGTGTACAATTAAGAGCACGGACTCTAATCTGGAAGAACTGGGTTTGATTCCCCACTCCTCCACATGCAGCTGCTGGTGTGACCTTGGGTCAGTCATAAGTTCTTTCAGAGCTGTTATCTCAAGGGAAGTTCTGAAGAGAGCTCTCTCAGCCTCACCTACCTCATAGGGTATCTGTTGTGGGGAGGGGAAGGGAAAGGGATTGTAAGCCACTCTGAGACTCCTTCAGGTAGTGAAGGGTGGGGTATAAATCCAATCTTTTCTCTTCTGATGATACTTTAGTGGGCAGATGTTGTATTGACAGAAATGATTTGACAGAGAAGCTACCCAGTGCTCAACAGTGCATTTCTAAGCCCAGTTACACTCTTCTGAGCCCATTGAAGTCAATGGGTTTAGAATGATCCTAGTCTGTTCAAGAATGCACTGAAATGGGTGGGAAAATGACTTGAAATGTTTCTAATTGCACTGGACTTTATATAACCCGTGGTCCATTTGGCATTAGGTATATCCATGTAACAATTTTAAAATCTGAATTAAACATACACTTTGAATCATTACCATCACTGATTATTAGGGATAGGAACAAAGATGGTATGTAGGTAATATTTAGGATGTTTTATTCAATATTTTTATTCATTTTCTTTATTATAGTTAAAACCCTTATTCAGTTTCTTTCTCCTGTTTGGCGTTTGTTTCTAATAGTTTCAATAAGAAGCACTTTCTTGGCTGTAACTTTTTGTTTTCCACCATTTGGGATGAAATTTTCAGGTACAGTTCCCTCTACTCATTTACCCAAGAGATCCTCCCTGTCAAATTTTAGACAGATAGGAGAATCCCCATTCTATAGGCAATTAATATCTCCATCTTAAGCAGAGTTACGCCCTTCAAAGCCCATTCACTTCAATTGGCTTAGAGGGGTGTAACCAATATTCCCTGTAAGCTGTGGAGCCTTGTAAAAAAAATTCTACTTTGTGAGCTACTGGTATTAAAGTTGTGAGCAAGCAATTTGGCTACTGCATAAATTAGTTTGCTCTGGAGCCATCCTTCTTGAGCTAAGACAAAAAATGTTTGAGCCAGAGGCTAAAAAACTGAACTATTTCACACTAACTCAGCTTAGAGGGAATGCTGGGTGTAACTCCACTTAGAGGTGCACTGTAAATTTCTTACTTGCAGAATGAACACGGAGAAGAATGAACCGGCATGTAAGTGAGTTTTGCTGTTTCCCATCAGCCTTAGATGGGTGCTGAAGTTATCTTTAAATAAAAATGGGCAAGGGGAATTAGAGCTTCCCTCATGCTTGGTTGATTTCTCATATATTCTTGAAAAGCTCATTCAGAAGGACATATTTACACAGACATTGACAACTTAATCTTGAGCAGTGAGATTCCAAGGCACAGCCTTATTAAGCCACATTCCAAAGACTAAAGGACACTTTCCACTGATTTCCCTCTTCCCATTTTGGACCCCCACTATGCTGATCCTGGCCAGCCACTGAACCTGAGGAACAAAATGGGCTGCAAGGGGCAATAGGTAGAAATCACAACCTCTTTTAAAGAAAATTTAAGGGCACTAAGTGCTGGAGAAGACTCTTGAGAGTCCCTTAGACTGCAAGGAGATCAAATCATTCAATCCTAAAAGAAATCAACCTTGACTGTTCCCTGGAAGGCCAGATCCTGAAGTTGAAGCTCAAATACTTTGGCCACCAAATGAGAAGGGAGCACTCACTGGAGAAGACCCTGATGCTGGGAAAGATTGAAGGTCAAAGAAGAAGGGGACGGCAAAGGATGAGATGGTTAGACAGTGTCATCAATGCAACAAACATGAAACTGAGCAAATTTCAGCGGACAGCAGAAGACAGCAGGGCCTGGTATAATCTGGTCCATGGGGTCGCGAAGAGTTGGACTTGACTGTGTGATTGAACAACAACAACAAGTGATTGATAATATGGTGAAATGACACCACACTCCAGGTTAGGTATGTGTACTTAAAAAAAGAGAATTTTTATTTTGGTTCAGTTATTTTTTTAAGGGTATTTTGAAATTTTGGGGTGGGGGTGGTATCATTAGTGTAATTATTTGGGGGCACAGTTTTCAAGCCCAGGAATCTTGCACCCTATTGAAAATAATGACATTTTAAAGTTTAAAGGAACCACGTGCCTCTGAACAGTTGTGGGGAGCAAGACCTGCTTTTGAAGGCTACCATTATTCCTTATGGGTAGTAGAGAGGACATTCCACTTTTCTCTATGATGAAGACCCAAGCAACTTACAAAGTCATTCTCTCTCCTCATTTTCCCCCTCACAATAACAACAACCCTATAAGGTAGGTTAGGCTGAAAGAGAGTGACTGGTCCAAGGTTACCTACTGAGTTTCCATGGCAGAGTGGAGATTTGAGCTTGAGTCTCATGGATCCTCACTTGATTCTCTAACCATTACAATGAGCTGGTATAAAAACTCTCCTGAATCTTAGGACATAGAACATTTATCTCATCCTCTGTTTTGTTTCCCTTTCTGTCTCAAGTTCTGGTGTGCCCAGGGTCAAGCAAGGGATTCCTCTCAATATACATGCCTCATGCAGAAAGATGTGGGTCCTAGAGACATAATGTGGGAGGCAAATGTAGTGGTAGAATTTGTGAGCAACTTTCTGTTTTGCCAGCTTAGCACATAGCTGATTGGTGGATCAACCAGGCATTGAAATGTCAAGAGATAATTTATTCCCTGAGATATGGTCACTGGTGCTACCTATGTGAAGGTCAGGATGACTTACTGCAATTATTATTTTGTGCTGTGCTTTTGTTTTATGATAACAGAGTTTCACATCACAGCCCCAAGATTGAACACTGTTGCTTAATAGGAAATTGACAACCAAAGTGTGAGCAGCAGGTTCCGATTCTGAGAACCGGCCATCCATAAAGCGATAAGTGAAATCTACAACATCCCTACAACTAATACAAGTGAGTGCTGCCATGGTTCACTAGGCTGCTGGTCCAGTGTGCGATTATTTTTCAAATGCATATTGATGGGGAAACACACAGGCCAAGAGATGGTTCAGTGATCTGTTTGTGGAATACAGGACACATCACTTGGCTCTCATTTCAAATACAGATTCGGTTCAGAGATTTGGTACCTGCTATTATCTGTAGCACTGTATGAAGAGAAACAATATCGTCAGCTCAGACTTTTTTACTATGCGGTGTGCTGTAATTAACTCTACAAAACATCAATGTTAGCCAAGAACCAGATATCTGCTAGCTCAAAAGTACCCCAAATTCACATCAATCTTGGGGATGCCACTGAGAGAGGGGACAAGCAATCATGCCCCTCCTCCAGTGTTTTAGTGTTTTTCTTCAGGAGCTTAGGGATTCCTGATAAGTCCTGGCAAGGGTCATGAAGGATGATCCTTCACAGATATTCTAATCCATACTTGGATTTCGTTGTGCATGAGAACAAGCACTTAAGGCCTGAACTACATCAGCAGCAAAATGAGATAGTAATGGGGTGGCAAAGTGCTGATGTTTTCGAATGGATTGTATCACTTCTGACTGCAGGGGAGTGACTACATTGTTCAGCATTCTACTATGTTAATAACTCCCTGCAAGTAGTAAAGGAGCACATAATGTAAAGGGCTAATCTATAACTTTCCCACCAAACATTGTATTTGCAGGAAGGCTTTACATGGAGGAACATTAAAAATGTGGCTCTCCCCACCTGCCATTTTCATTCTTCTGTATGTGTAGACCAGGCCTGAGAGGAGAGTTAATCGATGGCTTGAATAAATGGCTTCCTGTTTTGTATCATGCATACTGTAAATACTAGCAGAGAAATATGGGAGCGCCCTGTTACTTTAGTGCTCAAGTGTTCTATATAGAACTAGGAAGGGAAGCCCATTGTGGAGCTGAGGCAATGGGCGCTAGACAGCCCCCCCCCGAAGAAGGTGGTGGAGGCAGGCATACCTGGCGGCCATTGGGGAAGGAGCTCATCTGCCGTCCCCAGCCTCCACCATCCCCCTCACTGAGACTCCATCCCTCCGGGGCTGCAATGTCCCCCTGGTGCTGGCCCTGGCCTCGCTCCCTGCCCAGCACCATCAGCTGGCATCACAGCCTCCCTTCCCTGGCTCCTGGCAGCAGCGTTCACTCACAGCATTTGCCTCCCGCCTCCCAGCCAATGGCACGCCAGCAGCCTTGAGTGGCAGCTCGTGGGCCAATGGCTGATGGTGTGCATTTTTCTCTGCTCCCCATAGGCCAGCAGGGAAGGGAAAACTCAATTATATATAAGGAGAGATAAGAATGTGTCTACATGTCACTCACTTTCAAAGGCCGGGCATGCTTTTGCAGGATTTGAATCCTCACAGCCTGTACATGCTAAGGCTTCAGAATTACATTTTGGTTGGTCAGTGCATGCACAGTAGTCCACACAATGAGTTTTCTTCTATTGCCATAGGGTGATCATATATTTCCCACAGCAGGGCAAATAGCACTGTAAGAGGGCAAATTTCACAGGGATGTAACATGAGTTGATGGATTATCCTGCCATATCACATCAATGCCACAGTCCTGATCTAATTTACTCTCCTCTGCCCTGCAGCTGATTTTAAAATAAATTTAAAGACCGCCTTGAACAAAGACATTTCAGTGGCTCTTAGTTTTGCATGACAATGCTCAACTGCATGTGCCTGGCACATGTGTCCAAATATTTGACTGGTAGAACATGTTCTGCAATTAAAGATCTAGCCAAGTTCTTGGGAATTGCAGATGTATTTTTGCTGTTCCAAGCAACACTGTCTTCTGAAGCTGAGCTGGTGTTATTTGGTCAATGCCCAGAATGTCCAGGTGTTTCTTGACACTTCTAGGCACTGGTCCAGAGGCTTCAATGACAATTGGCATAATGGTAATTTTCTCCCAGAGGAACTCTAACTCTACTCGTAGGTCTTGGTATTTTGTGATCTTCTCCTGTTCTTTGTTTTCTATTCTGCTGTCTCCTGGGATTGCAAATCCAAACCCTAGTTCTCATTTTTTTTTCTACAATTGTAATATCAGGGGTATTATGCTCCACATGTTTATCTGTTTGCAATCAGAAGTCCCAAAGAATCTTTGTTTCATCATTCTCCATGATCTTGTCTGGTTTGTGCTCCAATGAATTTCTAACTGATGGTAAATACTCCTTGCAAATATCCCAGTGCAACATAGCTGCAACTCTATTGTGACATTCTTTATACTCAGTTTGAGCAATTTTACTGCAAGCACTGACCATGTGGTTGACTGTTTCATCCTTGTTGTTGTTAGCAGGCGAATAGCCTTATATGGATATAATGGCATAACAATATGTGTACCAGGTTCTCTGAATTCCCTGCTTTCATTTTTTTAAAGTATATCTCTAGCTCTAAAAGAAATCAACCCTGAGTGTTCCCTGGAAAGCCAGATACTGAAGCTGAAGCTCAAATACTCTGGCCACCAAATGAGAAGGGAGCACTCACTGGGGAACACCCTGATATTGGGAAAGATTGAAGGTCAAAGAAGAAGGGGACGGCAAAGGATGAGATGATTAGATAGTGTTATTGATGCAACAAACATGAAGTTGAGCAAACTCCAGAGGACAACAGAGGACAGGAGGACCTGGCAAGATGTGCTCAGTGTTCCCTCTAAGCTGAGTTAGTGTGAGCTAGCTCACAGTTTTTTACCCTCCAGCTCACAGATTTTTGTCTTAGCTCAGGAAGGATGGCTCCGGAGCAAACTAATTTATGCAGTAGCCAAATCACTCGCTCACAGGTTCAATGCCAGTAGCTCACAAAGTAGAATTTTTGCTCACAAGACTTCACAGCTTAGAGGGAACATTGGATGTGGTCCATGGGGTCACCAAGAATCGGACTCGACCGTGCAACTGAACAACAACAACAGCTCGTTCTGCTTTTTCCATTATATCTTCACAATGGAAGACAACTAAACACTTACTTTTAAAAAATGAAAGCGGGGAATTCAGAGAACCTGGTATGCATATGGCTGTACTGTTCTATGGATATAATGTTATTTAAAGATAAAAAAGCCTCTGGTGGCAGGGGAGGAAATGTCCACTGTGACAACCAAGCCTCCAGGAGCCCCCCAGCTCGTACACCATTTCCTGGCTGTGGGGTGTACTCTGCTTTCTCCAATGTTTGCAGCAGCAAGAAGGTTCCGGTGAGGACAATGCCAGTATGGTAAGACAATGGCTTCCTTCCTTTTGCTTCTTCCCTCCCTACTCCTGCTGCCTCAGGTTCTGTGTGTGGGTGGTCAGGACAATGGTCCTGAATACTTGGGAGTGGAAAAAATCCCCAGGAAGAAATCCTAAACTGGTAACAACAATTATGAAACATACAGATAGTGAAAACTGTGCCCTACCCAAACCTGGATCTGAACTTTTTTTCAAAGTTGATTTATTAACCATGATTAGTCTTAACTATGGTTTTGAGTGATGTCTGAATACAGACAGCTTAATCCTGTTTCAGTCTTCATTTGTTCCCTAGCAATGCTTGTGATTGCTCTATGTTTTGGGGTTGTGTGTGACAGAATAACCCTGCCCTTTAATAAGGAGTATATTAAAATAATGTAACCTTGGCTTTATTATAAGGGCTATGGCATGTGTATACATTATTGTAAGGAGTGGACCAATGTAATATTTACTGAGTTTGACTGAGGCACAATAGGCAAGAGTACAAAAGTAGAAAAAGATTTGTTTCTTATTTCCTCAGTAACATTTAACGCTCCTGCTTAAAACAGCTGTTGGTTGACTGTGACAATGAAGTGTCACAGTATTGTGCTGTGGTAAATGTTTCCTTTTTCAGAGAAATACTGTTACAGAAGGGCTTATTTACAATTTAACTAAATCCAGTTTACAGCCACCTCTAACTGTGTTGGACAGCTGTTTGACAGTTGTTTGACAACTGTTTCCATTAAACCCCACATATGGCAGAACCAACTCTAAGAGCTGATGAAATCACCCAGACATTCCAGTCTTACCAATACTGGGGTAAATAGCCTACTTCTCCTTGAAGGTAGATTCCCTCCAAATCTAGATAACATTTCTTTAGTAATCTTAAGCAATTAGCCAGTCTGCTCTCCCAGAGCAAGACCTCCAGACCCACCAATCCCCTCAGCAGTCAGATCCTTTTTCTCCATGAACAGCAACTTTTTGGAACTGACAGTTAATTCCCTGTCTCTCTCTGACTCAAGCATTCTAACATTCTCCCCCTCTGATTGGTGTAGGTTCTGCTGATTCAAAGCTTGGTGACAGGGGATTGGAACGTCACTCAAAGAAGGGCATCACAATGCCTTCCTATGCTACAGAGAGAAGTCAATGAAATCAGGATTTTTGACTCAAACTAAGATTTGAGTGATTGACTGTAAGGTGAACTGTAACTTCACAATGTATGCCATCAGCATGGCATAATGGTTAAGGTTCTAGACTAGGATGAGGGATCATATCACAGATCCCCTTCTTTGCCACAACATTCACTGGATGACCTTGGGCCAATCACTCCTTCTCAGCCTATCTCAAAGGACTGTTGTGAGGAGAAAATTGAGGAAATTGTAACCTATCATGAGTTCCTTGGAGGAAAGGCCAGATAATCATGTTGATGTTGGAACTAAACCCATATTTGTGTTTGTGGTAGCTGATAGCAGCTTGCAGAAAAATAACATTTGCACTTTACCGCCAGAAGCGTTTTACACTAATAAACTTTCGCAGACTGAAAAAAGGAGGAAGAGGAAAAGTGAATCATACTTTCTAGAGATAGATTGCTATTGTAAAAGCAGGGCAGGATGAAGAGTTAATTATCACATACAAAAGGGCACGAGACAACCTGTAATTAAAAAGGAGGAGAAAGAGGGCAGCTGCCATGTCAACGTGGGCAAAAGGCAGAAAAACCTTTGATGATTTTTTTGCACACACACACAAATCTCTGACTGGAAAGGATCTTTTTCTGGGAAAGAATGTTGATTTACACTAATACTGCAATATGACTGACATCATTTTTTTCTGAACTCAGAGGCATACATCAAAACCATATCTAGTAAAATAAAAACCATGGGTTTGAAGACGTAGGGGGGGAAATTGTAATATTTTTTCATACATTAAAACTGTGTTTCTTCCCTCAGTCTTTAGCTGCAATGTCTAAGACTTTCTCAGGTCCATAACTGTACAGTTGTTGTCACCAAATAGAATCCAAAAAAAGATATGTTTAGGAAATAAAATGGAAACCACCCAAATTTACAAACTTTGGGTGAAAGATCTATGTCACATTCATTCATGGCTCTTTGGAGACATAGAGGCTATTGTGCTCACCCCTCTTTCAAATGTAGCTTGAGGCACCATTGACAGTGCTTGGGTGAAGTTTAGCCAATAGGGGAGTTAAAGTGGTTAGCCAATAAAGAGATAAAGCTTTATCAGCTGGCACCACATCCTCTACACAGGCATTTGCCAAGTGCTTCTGGCACACCCGTCCTCCCTTTTTGTTGAGGTTAGCTCTGTAGAAAGAAATCTGCCTCATACTCATCTAAGTCATAATGCCATTTTGCAGCAAACTTCTTATGATTCTTCAGAATGGCCACCAGGGAGTTCTATATAAAACTATTCAAACTTCTCTGGTGAGTAATATTATGGGGGGTGGGGAGAATCAGTTCCATCACTGGTGGTGACACTGTGATGACACTGGCAATTTTGACAATAACAGTTTTGTGCCTTGGCTGTCTTGTGTCAAAGTAGGTAGAAAGAAATTGGTGTGAATTAGAAAAAAAGAACCACAACAGAAAAAATACCTGCAGCAACAATTCAAGAGATTTGTAGACATCAAAAGGAACCCTATCCACAGAAGAAGAAGAAGAAGAAGAAGAAGAAGAAGAAGAAGAAGAAGAAGAAGAAGAAGAAGAAGAAGAAGAAGAAGAAGAAGAAGAAGAAGAAGAACAAGAAGTTCTGCTGTATTAGCAATCTTCCTAAGAGGTTTTATTGGACAATAAAACCGATTCAGGATGCGCACAAGAACTTGGATAACTTTATAGTATCATTTTAACTTTTCAGGGCCACTTACATTTCTATCAGTTCTCTGGGTCCCCAGATGCCTGCCTTCACAATTTATTTGAGTCCCATTTAAATGATGAATTCATGTTTGTTGGGGGGTTTTCCTCAAGAACTATATCCATGGGAATAATTAATAAGGCTACCAGAAATGTATTTTAAATACTCACATTGAAACTTGGATCCTAGCTCGCTGGTAACAAAGCTTTTGTTTTAAAAAGGAAAGGGGGAAAGAAACGACAGAATATTGTTATGCATTTGAACCCCACAATCTGACTTCGTAACTGTACTTTGTTTTCAGCCTCAGATCTCTATTGATAAAACTCCATCCTCTCAACACTAAAAGCTGCAGAGAGAAACAGGGTTATGTTGGGTCAGGCAGCGCATGAGGCAATTAAAAAGAAGCATGGAAGGTACAAATGAATGGCTGATGATAATTTCAGCACAATTTCCCCTCACCCTCGCCTGTTTTGTTAGTTTGATGTACACTCAAGAGTCATAAAACCAACGAACTGTCCACTTGTGGACATTCAAGTGCCCCCCAAACAACACTACTGCCCAGCTAATGGTCAAATGTATTTAATAACCCCCTTTGATTTTAAATTGGCTTTCTCTGTTTCTAGCTCTTTTATTACAGGGATGCCTTGCTGCAACTGTAGAAAGAGCAGCCATTTCTCCACGCTTAAAAGGCTGTGCTTAATTAATTAAGAAAATTGTTTATACCGAGATGATGTGCAATGAAAGAGCCAACCTTTGTACGTATTGATACTTGATTAGATTCCCTAAAGCTTTCAGTTACAATATCACAGGGTGCTCTGTTTCCTCACTTCTCCTTAAATTTGACAGAAGCACATCAGGGAAATTGAGAATTTTTTCATGTGTAGCCCAGCTCACTTTTACATTCAATGCAGGGGAAATAATTAATTTCTAAAAGTGAAAGCTGAGGGCAAGCCAGCCTGGAAACCATGTCCTCCAATCATGAAGCCCTGTCACTCAATTTCAGAAGGGCTGCTTTTACTCAGTGGTCAGGAGACGGTTTTGAGCAATGTTCCGTCACACTGAACCCTCTTCATTAGTATTTCAGGGTTTTAAAGAGGGGTTGGGGAGCTCAACTTTATCTTAAGGGATCCAGTCAAGGAAATTGCATTCCATCCAGTTTGTTACACTTTACCACTCAAAGGCCTTAAGCCTCTTATGAGAAGCAAAGGAGGGAGTATCAATATTTTAATTCATTTAATATAATAAAGGCCTGTCATTTCTTGAGGCCAAGCCAGATGACATATTGGAAGTTCACCTTATAGGGCTCCCAGCATTTCCCCCCTTATTTAAATACCTGGGGCATAGGACTCTGATTTGGATTGGGACCATGGTTCAGAGTTTTTTTTTTTAAAAAAAGCTTTCCTTCCCATGCATTTTTCCTGCTTGAAATGATCCCACAAAATGGTAATTTGCCCCATTAGACAGGTTCCAGTTCCCAAAGTTAACTCAGTGATTGCCTGGAAACTTCAGCTTGTGCAAAACAGAACCTTTGACTGGCCCTAGGTGAGAGGACTGGATATAGCACCAAAGTGATGACATATATAACATCTCAGCTTTGTCTCTGAGTACATGCGTTCTGCTCCTTCACCCCACTGAACTCTACCCCTTGATCACCACTGGTCCTGTCCTTGGGTGAGTAGAAAAAATTGTGCCTTCTGAGAGCTGGCCACCTTCAGCAGAGTTGGCCTGTGTAAGGTCTTTATACTCTTCCACTGATGAAACAGATTGCAGAGGAAAAGTGAAAAGCACTCTCCTTAGCCATAGTTGGGTAAAGCCATAGTATTTCAGCAAGTTTGGGCCTTATCTTCTGAGCTCCTTTGGTTTGTTCATGATTTTGTGGCATTTTGTTGGAAGGGTACAAATGAGCAAATGAGTCTCTGATATGGATGGGCATGAACTGGCTCATGAACTAAATTTTGGCTGGTTTGTGGTTCATGAAGTGAGGTTCGTGGCAGGTCAATTGGCACAAACTTTCCACAAACTTTCAGGCTGTTCATGGAGACAAAGGGCTGCTCCTTGCCAGAGGCAGAGCTGAGTCAGCTGGGCTGAGGCAAGGAGTGGAGATCACATGGTGAGGAGCTGCTAGAAGGTAAGGGATTTTTGAAGCCAAGATGACTGAACAAGGAACTCTCTAAAGAGCTGAGACTAAAAAGGGAACTGTACAGGAAATGGAAGGAGGGTCAAATTATTGAGGATGAGTACAAGAAGCAGGCTCAAACCTGTAAGGATGGTGTCAGAAAGGCTAAAGTGCAGATAGAGCTGAGGCTTGCGAGGGATGCTAAAGATAAAAAGAAAGGGTTTTTTGCCTATGTTCAGAGCAAAAAGAAGAACAGGGATGGGGTAAGCTCATTGCTAGGGGAAGACAGTCAGGGCCTTAACAAGGGATGAAAACAAAGTGGAATTACTCAACTCTCATTTTGCGTTGGTCTTTAAGCATAAGGCGAGCTGTATACAAACTTAAGAATGCAGGGCATATGAAGGAAGGAGGAACTGCCAGTCCAGAGTAAGTAAGGAAATTGATAGAGAGCATCTAGCTGCCTTAAATACTTTCAGATCTCCAGGGCTGGATGGCTTGCATCCCAGGGTGCTAAAAGAGCCTCTGGCTCTAATCTTTGAGATGTCCTGGAGTCATGGTGTTGTAGCAGAAGACTGGAGAAGAGCAAATGTTGTCCCGATCTTCAAGAAGGGAAAACAGACGGACCGAGGAAATTACAGACCTGTCAGTTTGACATCAATACCTGGAAAAATTCTAGAGCAGATTATTAAATGCTCTGTCTGTGAGCACCTTGAACAGAATGAGTTAATTGGTAGTAACCAGCATGGTTTTATCAAGCATAAGTCATGTCAGACCAACCTTATCTCCTTTTTTGACAGAGTTACTAAAATGGTTGACTCTGGCAATTCTGTGGATATAGTCTATCTAGATTTCAGTAAAGCATTTGACAAAGTTTTTCATGATATCTTTGAGGATAAGTTGGTTAAGTGTGTGCTGGATGGTGCAACCATTGGATGGATCCATGGTTGGTTGAAAAAATCATACCCAACGAGTGATTGTAAATGGCTCTGTGTCTACATGGAGGGAAGTCTTGAATGAAGTGCCACAGGACTCGGTCCTGGGCACGGTGGTGTTCAATGTTTTTATAAATGACCTGGAGGAAGACATAGAGGGGATACTTATCAAATTTGCAGATGACACGAAGCTGAGTGGGACTACTAATTCTGAAGAAGACAAAGTCAGGATTCAAAATGATCTAGACAGGCTGGAACAGTAGGCTGAGACAAATAAAATGAATTTCAATAGAGATAAGTGCAAAGTCTTACACTTAGGTATAAAAAATCATAGGCACAGATGTAGAATGGGAGGGACTTGGCTTGACAGCAGAACACATGAAAGGGATCTAGGTGTTCTGGATGATCACAAGCTCAACATGAGCCTGCAGTGAGATGTGACTGCAAAGAAAGCTAATACAATCTTAGGATGCATTAACAGAAACATTGTGTCCAGATCACGGGAGGTGGTAGTTCCACTCTATTCTGCTATGGTCAGGCCTCACCTGGAGTACTGTGTTCAGTTTTGGGCACCAAATTTTAGGAAGGTTGTTGACAAGCTTGAGCATGTCCAGAAGAGGGCAACCAGGATGATGAGAGGGTTGGAATCCAAGTCTTACGAGGAAAGGCTGAAAGAGTTGGATATGTTTATCCTGGGAAAGACAAGGCTTATAGGGGACAGGATTGCAGTCTTCAAGTATCTGAAGGGCTGTCATGTAGAAGGTGGAGCAGATCTATTCTTTCTTGCTCTGGATTGCAAGGGCTATCTTTTGGCTATGCTCCTGCAGGGTGCAGGGGGTTGGACTAGATGACCTGCAAGGTCCCTTCCAACTCTAACGTTCTATGACTCTACGAGGTTTGTGCCAGTTTGTGAGCAGATACATTTCCAGACAGGCTATTTCAGCTCAATCTAAATATTTACCAGATTTCAAAGCAACAATTTGGAGGACATGTAGGGGAGTATCTGGGGGAGGTTCCCTGCAACTTTGATGTCTCTAGCTTGCACATGATCTGTTCTATACACTCCTCAACCAACTGAACTTGCACCTGTCAAAATGACTGCATTCAGGGCAGGCCTGTAGCTACAGTGGGGCATTTGGGGGCCTGGCCCCCTGACTTCCTGCCAAGCCCCCCCGACTTCCATCCAGACCCCAGGCCCCTGACTGTCTGAGCCACCTAGAGGACTTCCAACTCTCTGGGCCACCTGGAGGACTCCCCACCACTGCCCCTTCCCCAAGTGTGGCTTGCTTCCCCACGTAGGCAAGCAAAGTGCGAATGCTGCAAAAGTGAGTTTTTAACATTTTTTAAAATTATTTTGTGATGTCAGTGCCCCCTGAATTACAAAATCCTGGCTATGAGCCTGATTCAGGGGATCTCCAGCAGACTCTCCTCTACTTGCCCTACAAGTTTGGTGAGGGTTGGATTTACAGAGTCTGAGTGACAGCCCCCCCAAAGAAACACTTTCCCGGAGCACCTTCTTTGGGGGGAGGGTCATAACTTGGACCCTGTAAATCTAATCCTCACCAAATTTAGAGGGCAGGTAGAGGAGAGTCAGCCGGAGATCCCTGGTGAGTTTGGTGTCTGTTCTACCAGGTCAGCTCATTTGGTTTCTAAAAATGTGTGATGGTTTGTGGTTTAAAACTGGGCACACCATGAACCATGCACCAAACCACATTTTCCCATTTTGTGCCCATCCCTAGTCTCTGATTGCTATTTGGGTCATGGCTGTGAAAATATAGATTGTAGCATTTGCTGTTTTGCTAGTGTTTTTTATTATTGTATTTTATATTTTTGAGGATAAATCGCTTCAAGCAAAACTAGAGTAAGCATGAATTTAATAAATAAATACGTATGGAGAGGCCACATCCCCTATCTTCTACAGCAGAATTTGCAATATCATCAGTGACTCTTCAGCAAATATGTCTGCAAAATAGTGATTGAAGTTCTTATGTAGTGTTTTGGTTAATACATACATGAAGGCAGAAAACCAACAGGGCAATTCCCCCCCACACTCATGTTATTTCAGTGCAGCAAAAAACCTTCACCTATTGTTTTTCTGCCTTGTGTTAAAGGCACAATCTGTATATTATAAGGTGGTAGTTCTTTTCACTGTGGCATTATGGGAACAATACCATGTGACCTCAAAAGTGGGATAATATCTATGAGTTCTGCATTAACACCATGTTGTCATGTGAACTTGGATGAAAACTATGAGTCAGACTTCTGTGCAGCTATGCTCTTGTCACAAACCAGCCTTGTCTTTATTAATTTCCGCCCTGCTAATTATATAGTAAAATGGAACAACATTATAAAAGCTTGAAGAAAGGTCAGTCAACTTTCTTAATGGTATAGAAAATATCCACTTTCCCTGGGAGAAATAAAATGACCTTTTTTGCTATCGCTACACTTTGCTCATTTGCTAACTGCTGTAGGTGTTAATTCAAGTGTGGCAACTTTTTTATGGTCACTTGATACTAAAATGAAGCAGCCAGAAGGAAACAGTGGGCTAGATCCTTTGGCATATTTAACAAGGAAGCATCTCTTTGCTTATCTGGACATATGCCCTGATGAACACTCCGGGGCTCGCTTCTGAGTAAATGCTTCTGACCTCAAATGATTTCTTTCTTTTTTTTTTTACCTCATTTTTTATTGTTTTTCACCAGTATAGAAAGGAATATATGTAGATATAATGATATAGATCAAGGAAGAATAATAATATAAAAATCACTAAACACATTTTACCCTTATAGATTTGTTATAAAATATAAGATCAACAAATACTTTCTACCAAACTTTAAACTAGACTCAGCGTAATAAGTGTATGTAATACGCTTTTAACTAATTTCTGTGGTGTCTAAGAGTTGATGCAAGAATTCATAGCTAGGCAGTAAGGTGAATAAATTATAGAGGTAGCACTTATACAAAGCGTGCTTTATGAGTGTAAAAGAGTGAGATAGATTGGATTGTATGGTTGGCGTTCTGTTTTTAGGATATAGTCCAAGAATGGGAGCCATTTCTCATTAAAACTTGACTGTCTAGGATATATTTCAGATTGTTGCAACCGGTCAGTGATCTTCTCCATAATGTAGTGGCCCCAGACTTTATTAAACCAGTCGTCGCAAGTTGGGACATTAGGAGATTTCCAAATGATTTCCCAAGGAGAGTTACACCCTTCTAAGCCCATTGACTTCTCTGGTATGTTTTTGGTAGCTGCCAAGAGGCTCCTGTTATATAGGATTGTGAGGTCCTGTTGTATAGTGGGTTAGACGCATAATGAAACCACGGACAACGATGTAGTGATCAGCATGGTTTGCTATTATACAACACAAGACAAAGTTACCTGGCCAGGAGGCCAACTATATACAAGCGAAGGGGACGCCCCCTGATGCCATTGGCAGGTTTGAATTCCCGCCGCCGTTCCCATTGGTTCCCCTATGCGGGAGCCAGGAGCCCCAGTCCCATTGTTCACAGGTACTCAAGCTCAGGCTCCTTCACTGATGGCCCGTAGTGATCTGCAGGCACAACACCCCTCCCCCCATAGTCCCAACCCTGTCTAGATGACATAGTCCTTCAGGTATGCAGGGGCTCTGCGTTCCCTAGTGGATTGCCGTGGTGCTGGCATTGGGGTTTCTCCACAGCCAAGTCGTGGGTGTGCGGTGGGGCTGGCCACTTTGCCTCCTTCCTCTGAGGGTGGGTGCACTGCTGGGCCCTCGGCTGTCGTGGCCTCTGGCGTTGTGAGCTGCTGGTTGCTGGGGCCCACCTCCCTGAGGTCCCGTTCTGCTTCGGGTTCTCCCTGGGCTTCTCGTGGGGCCTGCTCCACCTCCCCTTGGTCCCCCAGATCTCCTACCATTGGAAGTGGGTGCCTCCTCAGCTGCTCCACGTGGCGCCGCAGAACCTGCCCGTCATTCGTCAACACCTCATTGGAGACGGGGCCGGTGGGGCGGATTACCTTCCCTGCTAGCCATTCCGGGCCCCAGCTGTAGTTCCTTGTGAACACCGGGTCCTCTGGGAAGAAGCCCCGGGGTGCCTCCCGGTCCTCAACCATGTTACGCACCATTGGAGCCCTGTCGGGGTGCAGGTGGTCCAGGAGGATGGCTGGTCTCTGGCCCATGAGGAGCTCTGCGGGGCAGCGGCCGCAGACCAGATTGGGTGTTGTTCGGTTCGCCAGCAGGAACCGGGCTATGCATGACTTCCAGTCACCCTCCGTCAGGTGGCTTAAGGCTTCCTTAGCCGTGCGGACTATGCACTCTGCTTGGCCGTTCGTAGCGGGGTGGAAGGGTGCTGACCTGATATGACGGATCAAGTTGTTCCGCAGGAACCGCTGGAATTCCTCAGACATGAACACCGAGCCGTTGTCTGAGATGATAGTGTCTGGCAAGCCATGCGTAGCAAAGATCTTCTGGAGGGCTCGGATGGTGGCGCTTGTGGAGGTGGTGGAGACTGGACTCACCTCCAGCCACTTGGAGTACGCATCCACGGTTATCAGGAACGTTAATCCATGGAAGGGCCCAGCAAAGTCGATGTGGAGCCGGGACCACAGGGTCCTTGTTGATTCCCATGACTGCGTGGGTGCGCATGGTGGGCTTGGCCAGACCTCCTGGCAGATCTGGCAATGCTTCACCTAGGCCTCTATTTCCCCATCCATGCCTGGCCACCAGACGTAGCTCCAGGTGAGGGCCTTCATCCGCACGATGCCAGGGTGCGCCTCGTGCAGAGCCTGCAGGACCTGGTGCTGGAGCGTGCTGGGGACTATGACCCAGTCCCCCAACAGCAGGCAGCACTTGTGCGCCAATAGTTCCTCACGCTGTGTTGTAAATGCACTGAACTCGGGGCCCGCTGGGGCCGCAGGCCACCCCCTCACCACCCAGCCGAGAACCCAGGAGAGGATGGGGTCACGGGCTGAGGGGCGGGCTGAGTGGCGGGCGATTTCCATGGCCTGGAGGGGGGCATCTGGAAGACTCTCCATCTGGAGAATGTTTTTTTTTTGGTAAATACAATTTATTATTGGATATCACAAGTTCATACAATTTAAACATACCAATACATACCCATTTTTTCTTTTTTCCCTTCTCCCCCCCACATCAGGCTTCCAGCACTGCTCCAACCCCATTAATATCTCTCTTATTCCATTACAATTGCTTCTAATCTTACTTTCTCTTACTAACGGTAACAATACATAAGTCTAATTCTCTTTCCGTTTCTTCTTAATAACTGTCAAAGCTAATCAAACCACTTTTAATATCCCAATTTTTCAACAAATATTTTTGAAAGTCTTTCCAATCTTTAAAAAAAGTTTCATCTTCTTCGTTGTTTAACTTTCTTGTTAACTTGTCCATTTCCGCCAAGAACAACGTTTTTTTGATCCATTCCCATGTTTCAGGTACTTTATCTTGTTTCCAACATTGAGCAAAAGTCAGTCTTGCCGCTGTAGTCAAGTACCATAATAGTGTTCTGTTGGCTACATTTGTTTCTTCCATTTTAAGACCTAACAATAACATCTGTGGGTCTTTCTTAAAAGTACAATTCAAAATTTTTTGAATCTCACTGTGGATCTCTGTCCAATACTTTACTGCTTTATCACATGTCCACCACATATGGTAAAAAGACCCTTCATGTTTCTTACATTTCCAACATTTGTTAGACATACTCTCATTTATAATAGCAATTTTTTTGGGCGTCATATACCATCTATACATCATTTTATAACAATTCTCTTTAACATTTACACAAGTTGATATTTTCATTGACTTTTTCCACAAGTATTCCCAAGATGTCATTAATATCTCTGTATTAACATTCACAGCCCATTTTATCATTTGCTCTTTTACAACTTCATCTTCAGTATACCATTTCAATAAAACCTTGTACAGTTTAGAAATCATTTTTTTCCTCTCTCAAACCATACAATTTCAATTTCAATATTCTTTTCTCTAAAACCATATTCTCTTTTATCGGTCTTAAATAAATCATAAATCTGTCTATACTTCAACCAATCATATTCAAATTCAATATCAAATCTATCTTTTAACACAAAGTTTTTCCCTTCAGATTTTAAAAGATTTTTATACGGTAGCCAGTCTAGTCCTTGGTTTCTTGAATATGGATTAATCACTTCCGCTGGTACAATCCAAAGTGGTCTTTCTTCTGAGAAGAATTTTCTATATTTCATCCATGTCTCGAACAGTGATTGTCTTACAAAGTGGTGTTTAAAAAATTTGTCCATTTTTACTTTTCCATACCATAAATATGCATGCCATCCGAATTTATTGTCATGCCCTTCCAGGGCTAATAACTTTTTATTCTCCAGAGTAATCCACTGTTCTAACCATGTTAAACAGACGGCATCATAATAAAGTCTTAGATTTGGTAGTTGTAGGCCTCCTCTCTCTTTTGCATCACACAAAATTTTCATTTTAATCCTTGGCTTTCTTCCTGCCCATACAAATTTGGATAGTTCTTTCTGCCACGAATCCAGTACTTTCCTTTGTTTTAATATTGGAATAGTCTGAAAAAGAAACATCAAACGCGGCAAGATATTCATTTTTACAGTCGCGATTCTTCCCATCAATGATAAATTCAAAGTGTCCCATTTCTTCATATCTTGCTGAATCTTGTGCCACACTTTTTCATAATTATTTTTAAACAAGTCAATGTTTTTCATGGTTAATTCAATTCCAAGATATTTAGTCTTTGTGACCACTTCACATTGTATTTTCTCTTGAAGATCTATTTGTCTTTGTTTCGTCATATTTTTGCACAACACTTTGGTTTTACTTTTATTAACATAAAATCCCGCAACTGAACCAAATTCTTCAATTTTTTCCATCAATTGTGGTATTTTCTCAATTGGGTCTTGTATCATAAACATTACATCATCTGCAAATGCCCTGTATTTATAGGCAAAACCTTTCACTGTCAGACCTTCAATATTATTATCTTTTCTTATCGCTGTTAGTAATATTTCCAATATCCAAATAAACAACAACGGGGATAACGGGCAGCCTTGACGTGTTCCCTTTTGGACTTGGAAGAAGTCTGTCTTTTCTTTATTTATATTCAAAGCCGCTTTTTGTTCTGAATATATTGCCACAATCATGTTTAAAAAGGACTGTCCAATGTCCATTTTTTCAATAACTTGCAGCATGAACTCCCAATTTAAATTGTCAAAAGCTTTTTCTGCATCTAAGAAGAGGAATCCAACTTCTTTTTCCGGATGTTTGTCATAGTATTCAATTGCGTCTATCACCACTCTTAAATTGTCTCTGATTTGTCTGTTTGGTAGAAATCCAGCTTGCTCTTCCGCTATTGTATCTTTCAAATATTTTTTCAGTCTCTCCGAAATTATTTTTGCAAATAATTTGTAATCATTATTTAATAGCGATATTGGCCTATAATTCTTTACTTGAGTCAAATCCAAACCTTCTTTAGGTATCAATGAAATATTTGCTTCTTTCCACGAATCTGGGATCCGTTTGGTCTTTCTTATCTCATTTGACAGAAGTACTAAAATGGGGGTTAGCTCCTCTTTAAATTTCTTATAAAACTTTGCTGTAAAGCCATCCGGTCCTGGAGCTTTGCCCAACTTTGCATCTTCTATCGCCATTGTCACTTCTTCTTTCTTTACTACACCATTTAATAATTCCTTAATTTGTTTTCCCAGCTCTGGAACTTCAATAGTCTCCAAATAATTCTTAATTCTCTGTTGATCAATTCCTTTCTTTTTGAATAATTTGGCGTAGTATTTTAAAAAAGCTCTTTTTATACCATTCAAACTCATAACATCTTTTCCGTCTTCAATAATCTTAGATATAAAGTTCCTTTCTTTTCTATTTTTCAATTGCCATGCTAAAAACTTTCCTGGTTTGTTTGCACCCTCAAATGCTTTTTGCTGTAATCTCTTCAAATTCCAATATAATTCTCTGTTTAGTAAAACATTCAACTGATCTTGTAGAAAGTGGATCTCTTTAATAATCTTCTTCTTCCCTGGTCTTTTCTTTAATTCCTTTTCTTTTTGTCGGATTTTTTCATGGAGGTCTTTCTGTTGTTGGATCTTTTGCTTTTTGTCCTTGGAGTTCAGAGAGATAAGCATACCTCTCATTACCGCCTTGTACGCATCCCATACAACTTGTATATCTGTACCTTTATTCAAGTTCAGTTGAAAAAAACTTTTCGTTTCCTTTTTTAAAATTTCATTAATTTGTTTTTGATCCAGTAAATCTTCATTAATTCTCCAATATAACTGTTTAGGTTTTGCTTTAGATATCCAGAGTAAGGGATTATGATCAGAGTTAGTTTTCGGTAAAATTTGTATTTTGTAAGTTTTTTGCGTCATCTCCTCTGACATCCAAATCATGTCAATTCGAGAAAAGGAATTGTGTCTATTCGAATAAAACGTATAGTCCTTAGCCTTAGGATTCCACTTCCTCCAAACGTCTTCCAGTTTCTCTTGCTTCATCAATTGAAAGAAATTTTTTGGTAACTTTCCAACTGTCTCTCCACTTGCCTTGGATTTTCTATCCATTGTGTTGTTCACTATACCATTAAAGTCTCCAGCAAGAACAATTTGATCATAAGTTAAACACTCCAACTCTTTAGTCAAATCATTAAAGAAAGTCTCTTTTGCACCATTGGGTGCATATATATTTACAAGCAATGTCTTTTTTCCGTTCATCCATATTTCCACGCCAACATACCTTCCTTCTTTATCTGAGAAGATTTGTTTAGGATCCAATTCTTTTGAAATATAAATCACTGTTCCTTTTTTCTTATTCATTGCTGAGGAATGAAATTCTTCTCCCAATTTTTTATTGGTCAGATATTTGTTGTCCTGTCTTCTGATATGTGTTTCTTGTAAACAGATTATATTACATTTTTGTTTCTCCAGCCAATGATTTACTAATCTTCTTTTACTTGGTGAATTTAGTCCATTTACATTCCAAGATAAAAATTTGTAATCCATAGTGATGTTAAGTTAAATATCTTTAAAGTCATCCAGATTGCTCTGTTTGAATCTGTGTAAATCTCCTTCAGTTTTGAGAGTAGATCTCACCGAGTTGTACATAAATGTAAGTCCATATGGAATCTCCCATCTGAATCTAATGTTCATTTCTTTTAGTCTATCTGTCAATTTCTTGAATTTCTTTCTGTCTTGTAAAATCGATCTCGGAATTTCTCTCAAAATTATTATTTTCTTTCCATTAATTTCCAATGGTTGTGTAAATTGTTTTTTAAAAACATCTTCCTTCATTTTTGTAGTCACAAATTGAACAATCACATCTCTGGGTAATTGCTTTCTTTTGGCATAGGCTGAGTTCACTCTATAAATCAAGTCAAAGTCTGCATCCAAATCTCCTTCATCTTCCCCTATATAAGTTGTCAATGTCTTAATTACTAGAGCTCGTAGATCTTGATCTTCTTCCTCTTCTATCCCTCTCAATCTCAAATGATTCTGAGTAGCTCTATATTCCATCATGGTCTCCAGCCTTGTATTTTCTGACAGGGTTTTTTTAACCTTTTGTTCCATATCTTCAGATTTTGTCACCAGACTTTTGACTTCCTTTTTAAGTTCTTCTGTATCTTTTTTTATCCCTGACACTTCTGTGAGTACCAGTTCTTTAAGTTCTTCCATGTTTTTTTTCTGTACTTGAATTTGCACTTGTTCTATTTGCTCCAGTTGAGTTTGCAACTGTTTTTGCAATTGTTGTTGCTGTAATTCTATTTGTTTTCCAAAATTCTGCACCACTTCGGTCATCCGTTTTTCCATCGCTTCCATAGCTGCTTGCCACTCTTTTTTTCTTTTGCAGTCATTCTTGGGCTAGGTGATGAAGCAGCTCTGGGTCTTGACCTCAAATCCGTCTTGTAGGCAACTTCAATACTAATCAGTCTTTATATTAACAATCCTCAAGCCAAATCGCCACCTTCAAAACTCGCTTAAACGCTTTTTCGGCTTGAAAATAACTTTTTAAAATTTAGTCCTCCCCAAAATGTCGGGCGCAATTTCTCTATGATTTTCAGGCTAGAGTAGGCTCCTTCCGAACTTCCTGTTCATCTGTCCGTCTCTGTAATCCAACTTCCGGCAAGGGTGGTGTCGCACAATAAAATGTCCATCCGTTTCCAATACAACCGCCTCTAAAACTTCCACTCTAGCCCACTTCCTGTATCATAAAGTCACAGTTGGTTTCGTTTCTACTACGTATAGTTTAGACTTGGCTGACCACAGGAATGCAAAACAAAGTCACTTTTTAGCCTTTTTCTCTAAAGGAAAGCTTTCGTTCTACTTCTAATTCAAGCGGAATAGTTCCTTAAAGGCTTCTACGCTTATCCGTACGTGTCAATTTCGCATTCTTCTTTAAACCGGTAAGCGCTTATTCGTTTGTTACCTTGCTTGTAATCTCGGGGTTTCGCGGTGCTTCTTCTGTATACGATGTTAATCTTGATGATAAAGAGATCGGTAGATGGCGAATTTATGCTGAATACTCAGCCCAGCTGGCATCTGTAGAGTTGATTTGCAACTGCCTTCTTCACGGAAGGAGATCAAAGTGTAAACAAGCTTCCTCCGAAGCTTATCTACACCGATCTCGACTCCCCCTCAGGCTTCGCTGCTTGCTTGCCACTCCCCCGCCTGGAGAGTGCTGCGCTGGGCCAGATGAAGCCCAGACTGTCGTCAGATGCCGCAGTACACTCTGCACAACTCGCAAAGTGTGTCAATTCGCCATTTTACTCCGACCGGAAGCCTCCATCTGGAGAATGTGATGAGCCGGGGCTGGGTCCTCCCCTTCGTCCAGCAGGGGAAGGTGGCTCAGCGCGTCCGCATGGCCCTTGCCCGGCCGGTGCTGGAGCGTGTAATTGTAGCCCGCCAGGAAGATGGACCACTGCAAGACCCGAGGGGAGAGTACCTGTGGCGTCCGGCGGTCTGCCGTGAAGAGGCCCAGCAGCGGGCGGTGGTCCGTGGCGATGGTGAAGGGACGACCATAGACGAAGTCGTGGAACTTCTTCACCCCAGACACGACTGCCAGTCCCTCGCGGTCTATCTGGGCATAGTTTTGTTCGGCAGCAGATAGGGTCCATGAATAGCATGTGACCGGGACCTCCCAGCCATCCTGGAGACGGTGTGCCGCACAGCTCCCACCCCATAGGGAGACACGTCACAAGCCAGGACCACGGGCAGGGACTCGTCGAAGTGGGACAGGACCGAGTTCAAGATGAGGAGGGCCTTGATGGCCCGAAACGTGGTGGCCCCCAGACCCAGGGCACCTTCTTGTCGAGTAGCCAGTGCAGGGGTTCAGCTATTGCCACCTTGTGGGGGAGGAAGGCGTGATAAAAATTTAAAAGTCCGAGAAAAGCCTGGAGATCAGCTTTGGAGGTCGGGGGTGGTGCTTCCACGATGGCCTTAACCTTGTCCCGGGCCGGGTGGAGGCCATCCGCGTCCACTGTGAAGCCCAAGAAGTCCACAGATGATACCCCGAGCTGGCACTTTTCGTGCTTGACTTTGAGGCTGGCGTCCTGGAAATGGCTGAGGACCATGCGGAGGCGGGAGGCGAACTTGTCAGGCGTGGCAGAGGCGATCATCACATCATCGAAGAATGGTGTGACGCCGGGAATCCCTTTGAGGAGAGAGTCCATCAGTTGTTGGAATATCCCGAGTGCCACGCTCACCCCGAATTGCAGGCGATTGACCCTGAAGGCCCCCCGGTGGGTTACAATGGTTTGGGCCTCTGTGGTCGGCCTGTCGACTGGCAGTTGCTGGTAAGCTTGGGCCAGATCTAATTTGCTGAAGATCTTGGCCCCTGCCAAGGTGGCCAGAACGTGGCTCACCACTGGAATAGGGTAGGAATGGTCCTGCAATGCCTGGTTTATCATGCATTTGTAATCCGCATAGATGCAGATGTCCCCATTGGGCTTAATTGGGGTCATGATTGGGGTCTCCCACGCCGCGTGGGGGACTGGTTCCAAGACCCCCTGGGCCACCAGGCGGTCCAGTTCTGCGTCAATTTTTGGTTTAAGGGCGAATGGAACTGTCCTGACCGGCATGCGGATAGGGGCCACCATGGGGTCGAGTTGCAGCGAGACCGGGGGGGCCGTGTATCAGCCCAGAGACCCATCAAAGACAGACGGAAACTCGTGGCACACTTTCTGGAAGCCGTGGGTTGCGCATTGCTGGACCCCCTCGATCGCGATTCCCAGGGGGTCAAACCAGGCCATTCCCAGGAGGCTGACTAGGTCACCCTCGACCACTAGCAAGTCAAAGTGGCCCTTGAAGCCACGGTACTGCACCCTGAAACTCCCGACCCCCTTCACTGGCACTCGGTTTCTTTGAAAGTCCATGAGCGTCACGGGTGATGGCCGCAAGCGGGGGCCCCCCTTTGGGCAAATCTGTTTTAAAGTGGCCTCCGAAATGATGGAGCATGCGGAGCCTGAATCAAGTTCCATTTGTAAGGGGACCCCCTCTACTTTAACCCGGACGTATATTTTGGGGGTAGAGGCCTGACTGGGGAGTTTCAGTACCTGTGCCTGGGCTGCCGGGGCGTTGGTCAGGAGGTAGAGGTCCTCTTCCGGGGCCACGCAGTCCTCGAAGTGTGCCTCTGTCCTGCGGCAGGGCTGTTTTTGCGCTACGCGGGATGGCTTGGAGCGGCAAACCCTTGCGATGTGGCCCATGCGGCCGCAGTCCCGACATGTAGTGTCCCTGAACCGGCACGATTTTCTCTCGTGCTGACCGCCACAGCTGGCACACTCCTGCACTGCTGAGCCAGGTTGCTTGCGTACGGTGCTGGCGGGCGGTGCTGGTGGGCAATGCTGTGCTAGCGTGCGTTGTACCTCGGGGTCATCGGGATCGCTATTCCTGGGGGAGGCCACACGATGAGTAGTGGTGGCGGCCGGGTGTGACCTCTCCCACGCGGTGGCGGTGGCTAAAGCTGAGGCAATGGTCACCTTCTCGCCCTCCATTATTCAGCGCCGGAGTTTCTCCTCCCTGAGGCCCCCGACAAATCGGTCGCAGAGAGCCACGTCCAAGTACGCCCCGAAGGCGCAGTTGGCTGCCAGGCGGCGGAGCTCCCCGAGGAACTCCACAGCAGTCTCTTTGCCCTGCTGGTTCCGATGCTGGAAGACCATGTGGCAGGTCATCTCCGACGGCTTCGGGGAATAGTAGTTCTGCACGGCCTGGACAATCTCGTCGACCGTGCACTACTCCACCTTCTTGGGAGAGAGAAAGTACTGGGCCAGTTCGTCGATCACGGGGCCGCAAGACCAGAGCAGCAGGCCTCTCTTTCGGTCTTCATCCATGATCTGATAGAACACGAAGGCTTGCCGCAAACCCGTAACCCAGGCTCCCCATCACTGGGGCTGGGAGGTGTCAAACGGCAGCAGCAGCCTGGATCCTGGAGCGACAGCCATTGTGCTAGTCGGTGGCAGAGACAAGGCTCT
Source organism: Gekko gecko (assembly GCA_029375565.1). Taxonomy (NCBI): domain Eukaryota; kingdom Metazoa; phylum Chordata; class Lepidosauria; order Squamata; family Gekkonidae; genus Gekko; species Gekko gecko. The sequence continues at coordinate 286,868,586 of JAPDNY010000001.1, read as the reverse complement.
TCGTTCACCCTCGGAGGTGCTCATGTATGCAGCACGTGGAGCGGTGGATCGAGTCTTCGGTTGCATTGTCTGACAGCCTGGCTGGAGCGCTCAACAGGATCCCACCTTCGTCACCATTGTTGTATAGTGGGTTAGACGCATAATGAAACCACAGACAATGATGTAGTGATCAGCTATTATACAACACAAGACAAAGTTACCTGGCCAGAAGGCCAACTATATACAAGCGAAGGGGATGCCCCCTGGTGCCATTGGCGGGTTTGAATTCCCACCGCCATTCCCATTGGTTCCCCTACACAGGAGCCAGGAGCCCCAGTCCCATTGTTCACAGGTACTCAAGCTCAGGCTCCTTCGCTGATGGCCCGTAGTGGTCTGCAGACACAACAGGTCCAAATTTTGAAAACCTGCAGTTTGCGAAATGGTACCTGCTCAGCTTTTCCTCCCACAACTCTTAGAGGTATACGGGCAACACATTGCTTAGCACCTGGAGCTGTGTCAGGATCTAGGCTGGATGGAATCAGCCTAGAAGAAGAAGAAGAAGAGATTGGATTTCTACCCTGCCCTTCACTACCCAAAGGAGTCTCAGAGTGGTTTACAATCTCCTTTCCCTTCCCTTCCTCACAATAGACACCCTGTGAGGTAGGTGGGGCTGAGAGAGCTCTGACAGAAACTGCTCTTTTTCAAGAATAGCTGTGCCAGAACCAGGGCTATTTGTGGGCAGGAACAGAGTTCCAGCTGGCTCCTGAGTTGGCCATGCCCAGCAGGAACTCATTAGCATAATAGGCCACATCCAACAGCAGAAACTCAGTAGGATTGGTGACACTGGGGGTATGTGGCCTAGCACGCAAAGGAGTTCCTGCTACAAAAAAAGCCCTGGGTTTTGACAACAGACAAGGTAAACAGAATAAGAAGCAAAAGATAGGTGTGGCTGGATGACCACACTTCTGGTAACATGGGAGTGTGGCCTAATATGCTAATGAGTTTCTGCTATTTAGTGTGGCCTATTATGCTAATAAGTTCCTGCTGGGCTTTTTCTACAAAAAGCCCTGGCCAGAACTATGGCTTGCCCAAGGTCATCCATCAGGTGCAAGTGGAGGAGTGGGGAATCAAACCCGGTTCTCCCAGATTAGACTCCACGCACGTAACCACTACACCAAAATGGTTCTAGAGGTGGTACGGTTTCCTATGGGGGTTCAACAGTGCCTGTTCCAAGTTTTGTAGGGCAGCCTGTGCCTGGGGGCTACTTTCAACCCATCACCAGCCCCCCCCCATGCTTCCAACCCATCTGCTAATAATGTTGCTGCTGCTGTGATCACTGAGAATGCTGCCATTCTGCACTGCCTGCATGTGCTTCCTCATCAATGGTGGGGGAAGGAGGTGCAAAGATGGGGAAGTCATGGACAGTGGGCCTTGGCAGAAGCTCTGGGACCCAGTGCCCCACTCACAGAGGAGTTGCCAGGTCCTTCCTGGCCACCAGCAAGGACCACTCAGGATAGGATGACACCAGTCCTGAGGTTCAAGCCTGTTGCTATCATCACCCCAAAACAGGGCAGGTGATGGCATTAAGGGCTCTCCTTGTATTTGTACGAGGAATCCTCTTTATTCAATTTTATCCTGAAATGCAACATTTTTTGCATTTTTGTGTGTTTTTAGGCATTTGTAGATTACCAATTCCGTTTTGATTTTAAAAAGAGAGAAATTCAAAGAGAGGAGACGCAGGAAGGGAAGGTCTATAAAATTTCAAAATTTCATTCTGCAGATGCTCAGAGGCAGGCAGTGTTCTCCCAAACCTCCCTGTCTCCCAATCCTCCCTGTCTCTCACTAAAGTACTCTACAGTGAGCAGCAAAAAAAACCCCAAACCCCTGCAAGGGCTGAAGTTTCAAAAGAGTGAATGGCAGTATAACGGAAAACTGCAAAGAGGAAGCCTTCTTTTGAAAGAGAAAAAAGAGGACTCAATGGCTAAACCTTAAAAAAAAATGGAAAAGTAAATTCCACTCCCATAACCATTCTAGGCTGTCCCAGGGCACCTGGACTTGACAATGCCAACCTCATGAACTGATCTTTTTGGCATTCCTGTTTGTGGTATTTGCCAGTGCAAACCTTATAAAGTGATGCCACGGAAGAGTAAAATGCAGATTTTTTTTAACTTTACTTAATATTCAGCAACAGCTTAACAATTAAGTTTTACATCCCCTTTGTAAAGCTTTTTAAAGGGGGGAAAGGGAGGTTAGATATCTTTTTAGGTTTTCAGAAAGTCTAGAGCTGTTGGTGTTCAACTCAATGCCATCAAAATGGAAAGAAAAGACAGGGAATCCTGGTTGGTGTTTAGGGTTTTTTTTTTTTTTTGCTTGCAGCCTCAATGCTTAGAAATTACAGGGGCCACAAATAGCCCTATCAATCACTCCAATCCTTGTGAAAAATTTAACAGCATCAAGCTTTTTAGGCACTGCTTTATGGTCACAGCCTCACAGCAGTGTTGCAAAAGGGTAATTTGTCTTGGCTAGCAAACCTAAACTCTTCATTGATGCAAGGCTGAGAAAGGAAGAGGAAATCAGGCAAGGAAAACAAAGTATGTACTATAAAAGGCAGGGCAAAGCCCCCTTTTTGGTCTAGGAGATGAATTGCCACTCACAATCTGGTCAGGACGATACACTACAAAAATGTAGCCACAATAAAATTGAAAATATTACGGAGACTTAAAAATATATATTTTCCCTATATGATGCTTGGAAGAAAAGTATTTTTCTTGTTAAGCAATGTTCATTAATATGGATGTTGGATGATTTTTAAAATGATGATCTCCAGGTACTAATTTTGTGGCAATAATGTTATTCTTCAGAAAAAAACATTTTGACTCCTCACATTTGAGTTCTGAAATACTGTTGAATGGGGAACTTCAGTTCAGTTTAAGCCATGGAATCAGGCTTCTGTTTGTTCTCTGGTCTCTTTAAAATTTCTTTCATTTGTCTCTTTAAAATTATTTCATTTAGTCATCAGGACTAGATTCTCTAAGATGCTCAGACTGAAAGGAGAAAAATGGAAGGAAAAAGATGGGGAGAGGAGAAGAAATAGATCAATAAGCAACAATTTTAGTGTTTCAGGCCTTCCTAGTGAGTAATCCTTGACCAATACAAATTACAAAGAGAGTTTAAAGCTCATACGAAGGCCTAACAAAGCCAGCTAAATAACCTAATTCTTCTTAGTTTAGCACTCTGTATGGTAGTAAAATAGTTGCCAGGGGTTATATACTAAGTGTTTTCTCAGGCCGGTTTATTGGAGAAGGGCTGTGGCTCAGTAGAGGAACATCTATTATGCTTTTCAGTTAGGGTCACCAGCTCTAGGTTGGGAAATACCTGGAGATTTGGGGGTGGACCCTGGGAAGACTAGGGTTTGAGGAAGGAAGGGACCTCAGCAGGGTAGAGTCCACACTCCTAAGCAGCCATTTTCTCCAGGAGAACTGATCTTGGTTGTATGGAGATCAATTGTAATAGCAGGAGACAGGATGCTGGCAAACTTAATGTCAGCATGGTACAGTAGTACAGTACTGTTTATAGGCTCAAATCCCTACTCTGCTGTTGCCCAGAGGCACTGCCTTTACTCTCAGGTAGCCCCAATAGCAGGGCTACCCCACTTTCTAACCTGAACCAGAGACTCAGGCCAAGGAAGAAATTCCTGGTTCTGAAATGCAGAGCAAGCCATAGCTCTGGAAACAGGGTCTCCATTTTCAGGTGGCAACAAGGCAACCCTCAGAGCAAACCTCCAGTCTTCTCCCCCACCCAGGAAGATATGCATATGAAACAATGGGAGTTCCACCAGGTAAAACATCTATATTTCTAAAGGCTATTCAGAGACCACCTGGTGAATAACCTTCCTGTCTCCAGAACCTCACCAGGTCCTTTTGTGTGATCCCATGTTTATGTGTGAATTCTTTGTCTCAATACTTGTCCTTCCTTGCTCCATCTCTCAGGATACTGAGATAAACCAATCAAACATTCAAATTATTAACAATCCTTATTAACACTAATCATGGACCCATCTCCCATCTTTTGTCTGTATCTGGGAACCTATTCAACTGCCTTGGCAGAACCATCAGTGGATATAAAATCCATTCAGCTAGCCCCAATATAGTCATCCAACACCTGGCTTCTATTGTTAATCCAGACTCTCCCCCTCTGAGATCTCATTGGTCATATCTAGGCCTTGCCCATCCTGATGCCACACACCCCTGGGACCCATCATTGGCCCAAGTAATCTTCACCTGAGACAAGCACCTCAAGACGTCCTATTGGTCTGCATTGTTTTCCAATGTCTGTATCCGTCCAGGCACATGGCTTCAGACTGTGTGCCTCTGCCCTGATGCCAACTGGCAGTCCACCCCCAAACCTTTGGGTTTGGGACATAAATCTCTTCTTCATGGACCTCTGCTTGCCCGGACAGGTAGTATCACCCCATAACTGACCCCTCTATTAGCTGCCAATTATTTCTGCTTTCTTAGTTCTATGTTGTGTGTGTGTGAATGCTTGATTATTGTTTGTATGCTTGAGAATATTTAGTAAAGAAATCATTATTTTAGCTACCCAGTCTCTGTGTCTATTCCTGGGTTCTTGGGAATTCTGACTCCAGTATACACAGGTTATGATCCACGCTATATGCCTATTGCCATTTTATAAGAAATAAGGCAATTTGGCTAACACTGCCATGAACACTTGCTGCCCTTAGGCTAGTTACCCATCCTTAGCAGGGTTGTTGTGAAGATAAAATGGAGGTGAGGAGAACTGTTTAAAATGTTTTGGGTTGCCATTGGGGAAAAGGGGAGCTATAACATAAAATAAATAAGTAAATATGCTGAAGTTTGAATACCCAGTATCTCAGGTTAAAAAAAAAAACAGGTGGTAGATGACGTGAAAGATGTCTGCTTGAGTCTGGAGAGCCCCTGCCAGTTGGAATAGATAGTGTTGGTCTATTGTTATGAGAGACCAATGATCTGACTCAGTCTAAGGTGGAATCTGCATTGGTATTTTCCACTGCTTCGGCTACACTCTCACTCCGTCTCCAAAAAAGATGTCCGCATCTCTTTAGGTTTTGCTCTCCTAGTGCACTGTTATAATTTCTGCTGTCTGCATTATTTTATTGCCCTATGGTTTTGGCTCTGTTGTGATTATGGCTTCTCTCCGGCTCAACCAGATGTGGTTAAAAGCACTCTAATTCCCCCCACCCAAAGTGCTAACCGGAGGCTTATCTGCTCTGTTTACCTTCTGACAGCACATAGAGGAATGTAAGAAACTTTTCCCTTGCTTGACAAGCTAAGAATGAATGATTTTATCTTGTTTTGTGATTTTTACATTGCCTGAAAAGTTAGAGAAAGATCCCTTCTACATACATACATACATTCTGCCAACTAAACACCCAGTTTTTACAGTTTTTTGGCTATTTTTGCTTTCTTGTTTAAACCAAAAGCTGGGCAAAACTGAAAGCTGAGAAAATCCTTCTCTTTGAATGTAAAGAGAAGTTTATAGCTTTTTGGCTTGTTACCTTAAGTAATTTATTGCCTTATGTAAAGCTAATGGGTGCCAGCAAACGCCTGGCATGCTAGAGAAGAGGGAGGAGAACAACAACATTCCCCGCCAGCAAGCAGAAAAAAATAGCAGATTTTTTCATACCACTTTGAAACAAGCATCACACCAGTGTAAAGAAAGATGGCGTCAAGACTGCTTTAAAAATGAAGATGCAGATTCAGCCTAAGAGTGCTTCATATGTTCATGACCATCTCAAGGCAAACCTGTCATCTGCTTGTATATTAAATAGTAAAATTACAGTGGGATACCTTTTTCTGTACAGAATTTCACCTGACTTAACTCTGATGTGTCACCTCACTGACATGAGTCAGTTCTGCCCTGCCTGTTTCCTGAAAATGAATGACAAGGTCACTGGAAGACCTGCTGAAGAGACTGGCTTGGATTTATTGGCTTGGGCTACCTCAGGAACTATTTTTGTTTCTCTTCTGTATGTTCACCTTGTGATACCAGGAACAAACTAAAGTTCTAATTAAGTCTCCCCTAAATTCATTTGACAGTATTTATTGCATATATAAATGACACTAAAAATGTCTGGGAGCTGACGCTTAAATAAAAATCTCCAGAATTAAAAAGTCAGCAGTCTAGTAATTATCCTGTCAGGAAAAAAGGTGTGGCAGAGTATCAGGCATGAAATACCCCTTTTGAAAACAAGATGATTGTGCTACTGGGAGCATAGACTGACCCATGGTAAGGACAGTCACATCTCTGACTTTAGGCTGCAAATACTGGACTGATTTGAAACAAATTCTAGAATGTTAACTTATCCCCGGCCTTTCAAGAAGCTTAGGTGTAAGGGACCACTCCAGTGAATGGTGTCAAAAGATTATATGCTTAGATAAGGCAGCCTTTTGATGAAAGTGCCAAAACCTACAACATATCTGCATGTGAAGTTATTAGTGTGCTGGAAAACAAATGGACATGAAGAGAGAGATTAGGGCTGCATTAACCCAGACCTAGGGTTCCAGCCCCAGCTCTGGTGTGCCACTGCTCCAGTAACATCTACCTGTGCGGCCATGGTTTCCTCATTTTATCTCCATAACAACATTGCCAGGTAGGTTAGGAGATGTGCACCACCATCCTAAGCATGTTTCCTCAGAAATAAGTTCCACTGAATTTCAAGTAAGTGTACTTAGGATTATAGGCATAATGCTCAAGAGGCTATCCTGCAAGTTCAATAGCTGAGCAGGGGGTTGGACTCAGTTCTCTGTGATCTGAACCCAACATTCTAATGGCTGTGCCAAGTTAGTATTGGAAGAATAGGAGTGCTGCAGAAGTTGATTGACTAATGGTGGTGGAAAGTGCCGTCAAGTCACAGCTGATGTATGGTGACCCTATAGGGTTTTCAAGGCAAGTGACCTTCAGAGGCAGTTTGCCTTTACCTGCCTCCATGTCACTACCCTGGTATTCCTTGGGGGTCTCCCATTCAAATACTAACCAGGGCTGACCCTGCTTAGCTTCCAAGATCTGACCAGATTGGGGTAGCCTAGGCTATCCAGGTCAGGGCTGATTGACTAATACATGACTCCCAGGACCCAGTAAGAAAGTCAAAGCACAGACTTCAGGGTGGAATGGACCCACATTCTCATTCATGGATAATATGACTTTGAGTGAATTCCTTTCTGATCCCAAATATGACATGCTTTGCAAATGTGCATAGCAGCAATCTTTTGATATCTCTTGTAATATCTAACAGCAAAGTGGGCTCACACCACTTATGCAGTTACCATCTTAGTATCAAGATTAGGGAATGCACAAATGTATATATATATAAAGCTTTGTTTAAATGCTGTGCATGATTGAGACCATTTTTGTCTGGTTTATTGTCTCTGGAAAATTGCCCATTTTCTTACGTAGCAATTGATGCGAAAACAGGAGTCCATTTAAAAAGCTATATTTCTTTCAAATCTCAGTAATATGGATGAGGGAAAGGAAAACCACAGTTTCGTACTGAGTGTGGGAGAAACCATGAAAGAAGTTTAAACTTTCAGATCAAAGCAGAGTTCTCTCAAAACCTGGTAAAAAAAACCCCTTTATCAACGGCTAGATTTGAGTCCAGTAGCGCCTTAGAGACCAACAGGCTTTGGAAGGTATAGACTTAGTATAATCAAAGCTCCCTTTGTCACATCTCTTGAAAGCCTGTGCTCCAAAAATCTCATTGGTCTCTAAAGTTCCACTGGACTCAGATCTAGTTCTTCTACTGCAGGCCAACACAGCTACCCTCTGAACCATCTCTCGTCAACACATAGCATTGGAAACAGCTCTTGTCTTTCTCCTGTTTTCTTTAATTATTTGTGATTTCATTCTTGAAACCCTCACTTAATACCACACTAAGATGACCGCAGCCACATTGTGTATGATAAAAGACTGTGTTCAGATTGACAGTTTGGCCCGATATAGCTGTGTTCCCCTAAGAGATTAAACCACACAGCCACACCTGTCAGCCATTCCTTACTCATACCCTGTCATACGATGAGTTGGAAAAGGAGTAAACAGACACCACATAACATGTGGTGTTTTCCGGGTCCCCGAGCATTCATCGCGTGTGGCTGGATGTCTGAATGTGGGGGCATGCACACAGAATGGATTGGCAGTCTGAACCTGCAGATCCATTTCCACCACTGTTTTTTTTATTTTTAGTGTCTGCCTATGTACCCGCCTGCATTTTTTAAAAAACAACAACTGGGCAACATGCTCCATGGCTGAGGTACTGCAGTAATGTGGATGTTTGCCCATGGGATGCCCACGTGGTTGACCCACAGCAGGGTGTGCTGTCTGGTTGGTATGCCCCACAATACTTCAAAGCACTACAATTAGAGGTGGTGCCATATCACTCCAAGCTGCCAGTCTGTCCACAGCCCAGGATCCAGGAGACCCAAGCTTGAATCCCTACTCGGCCATGGAAACTTGCTGGGTTGTTGTCATTATAAAATTGGAGAAGGAGAGAATAATGTTGTAAGCCATTTTGGGTTCCCATTTGGGAGAAAACTGGGGTATAAATAGCTAAATAAATAAACAAACATGACTTTTTAAAACTAACTCTCAGATATAACTAAATGCATTTGCTGATTATTTCCAGATGAACTGCCAGGTTCAGAGGGAGGGATTACATACTGTACTTTAGGTTGCATTTGAACCATGGATGCCATTTCATGTTTTGGTGGGAGTGCATGATTCACCAAAAAAAGTTCAAAAGCCTTTTCCTGATTGCATTCAAAAGTAAATTGTGAAAAAAGTGTATTCTAAGCACATTTGTTATGGTTACTTTTTATACTTCATAGCAACCAGAGATATACTTGGACCTGAGTAATAATCACATGTGGTCTAAAACAAGGGATGGAGGGGTAGGTGGGAGATTGTCTCCTGTCCTCCTAAAATACCATTCCTGCATCAGATGAAGTTGTTTAAATGTCATCGACACCAACAGGGCTTAAGCAGCAGTACTGCCTAAGATTGCAGCATCCCTGTGTGTCTGAATATATTCCATATTTCTAGGTCTGCCAGTTCCAGCTTGGGACATTCCTGGAGGTAGAAGGGCAGTGCCTGTAGAGGGTGGAGTTTGGCGGAGGGAGGGGTCTCAGTGGGGATCCCCCAGGAGGGATGATCTTTGCAGTCTCCAGGCCCCATCTCGAGGCAAGCAACCTTATATGTTTCTTCAGGAACATACTGATTGCATAATTCATTTAGACTAAAAAAGAAAAGGAAGATGGCAGGGTCTGTGTTGGATATGGGCTTGATTCAATGGAACATGGCACTGAATGGAGCAGCTGCTTCAAGGGATGGCAGCAAGATGTCTCACACAGAACATCTGCTTTGCATGAGGAAGTGTGTGTGTATGTGTGTGAGTGCGTTAAGTGGCATTGTCGCTTCTGATTTATGGTGAACCTATGAACTAGCATTCTCCAAATTGTCCTATCATTAGCAGCCTTGATTAGGTCTGGCAAGTGGAGGGTCATGGCATCCTTTACAGAGTCAATCCATCTCATGTTGGGTCTTCCTCTTTTCCAGCTGCCTTCAACTTTTCCTAGCTTCATTGTCTTTTCCAGTGACTCTTGTCTTCAATCCCCAGCATCTCCATTTAAAAGGATTAGGTAGTAGGTGATGTGAAGACCTCTATCGAAGACCCTGGAGAGCTGTTGCCAGTCACCGTAGACGGTACGGAGCTCAATATACCAATGATGTGACTCAGTATAAGGCAGATTCACATGTTAATAATTTTTTACATCCATTAGATGAGCAATAGGCCTGAAGATCTCCTGGGATTACAACTGATCTCCAGACAACAGATATCCATTCCCCTGGGGGAAATGGCTGCTTTGGAGGGTGAGGTCTTTGTCATTAGGCCCTGCTGAGCTCCTTCCCCTCCCCAAACTCAGCCCTTTCCAAGCTCTGCCTCCTATAATCTCCAGGAATTTCCCAACTCAGAGTTGGCAACCCTAGCAGTAAGTTGCCAGTGAAATATATTTTTTAAAAAATTGGGAAAGGGAATACAAACAGAAGAGTAATGGGAAACATGCAATTAAGTACTGGAGAATCTCATTTGATACAGAATTTTCATCTCCTGTAAAACTTTTCTCTCAACTGGAGCAATTAACTTAACCACAGCAATAAAATGAGGAAATACAGAAAAGCCAGGGATGGTGGTAAAGCAATTCTGTATGTTCATCTGATTTTCTGATGTATATGTGACTGTAAAAAACAAGCTGCTATCACTTAAGAAGCACTTTTATCCCTGGGCGCGCGTGCGCACAAACACACACACATTAGAGGGTTTCTCAAAAGGGACTTTGGGGGAGTCATTTTAACATTTGGGAATTTCCAAGCTCTAGCTGGGTCACTCTAAGAATGGAATGATTCTTCATACAAGTTTTCTTCCAGCCACAAGGGTAGTGGAAAGCACATTTATTTTAATAATTTAGAAGCTGCTTCTAGTATGAATGAGCAGCTTCCAAAGCAATGTAAAATTATTATTATTGTCTTTACTGTTTTTGCAACCGAAATAATAAACAGCAAACCTTCATCCCACAATAAACATCGTTCCCCAGGAAAACGTGAAAGAATTTAAAGATCGCTACTGCAAAAGTTGTCATGTGATTTGACAACAGCTGCTAGAAATTTTGCTGCACACAGTAGTTTGTCTTCATCTCTAAGTAACCAGGACGATTTTGCTTCTGGAGAGAGGATGTCCTAATTAAATAAAGGGGAGATTAGTTCATGTCTAGAACTGAAAATTTGGGACAATCAAGCAAAATATGATCCACAGAGTCAATTTTACTGTTGCTGCAATTACAGAGTCAATCTGAGTATGAAATCCCATTAAATCTTCCTGATATCACAGCTGAAGGTAGGGTATTCAGGTGTGCTAGCATAAATGCCCTTCTATGCTTTGGAAGAATTATCTCAGATATGTAGTTTGGCATTGTTGTTGGAGGATGAATACCTACTGAAAAGGCTGAGCGCACTTTGCAGACCCTAATCAATGTGCTCTCGTAGTCATGGGTGATACCTGGACATAATGATTTACTGTCTGGTAATCTGTCCCAATCATTTGTGTGGTGGTCCAGCTTAACTAGTCCAAGGAGGTTTAGATCTGGGTTTGATTTTAGAGTCCTAATTTTCAAATTGAATGCTCTTCCCCAGGCCTTTGCTTCATAAGACATCTCCCCACACTTCAGCTCTCAGGGCTTTTCCAGACACACACTGAGGTGTTCCCAGAATACTGTGTAGGAATCTTTATAGAGGTCTGTCAATATTGTGTGTTACTGCACTGACCCCAGCAGCATTCAGCATCTGCCCAGCAACTTTAATGTTGAATACTTTGACTGCGACAGGAACATACTGGCCACCTGTGGAATAATAAAATCTTGAGATGGCCTTCCCAGTACTCACAGCAGCTCTAACCTCAGAGTTCAAGTGCACCTTCCAGGAAAGATTTGCTTGAAAGGTTCCAAATTTTTTTAAATGCTCCACTTGCTTCATAGGTTGACTTGCTACTGACCACTTATACTTCTTTATCTTCCATTTTTTTTACTAAAAAGAAGAACGTTAGACTTAGCAACATTAATAACTAAGTCCTCTCTGGAACAATATTCTAAGAAGGAATCTATGAGCTTGCATAGGCCAACCACAGATCTTGACAAAAGGGCGGTATCATCTGCATATAAGAGACAGGGTAATTTAACTTGGGCCAGGCAAGGTGGATAAAATTCATTTCCAGATATGTAAGAAGTTAAGTCATTAAGTTATAAATTGAATAACAGTGGAGCATGGATGCATCCTTGCTTAACTCCTCTGTTCAGTGGAATATCCCTGGTCAGTTCGCCAGCAGGACCACATCTCACCTGAGCAGTAGCCTGAACATATAATTGTTGAATCAGGAAGAGGAAGAGCTTGTCCATAAAAAAATTGTTAAGTTTATCCCATAGTCTTTGTCTAGGCACTGAGTCAAAGGCTGCTCTGAGATCCATGAAGGCAACAGCTAACATGCCATCTCTTGAGGCTGACAGGCTGTTTGTGCTGTGAGCTTGCATGTATATTATACTAAGCTGAGGCCCTGCCTAGTGAAAGGAGGGGGAGCTGGAACATATGCTGCTCTTAGAGCCTCAGCCCTAGTGTGCAATGGCTTGCCCTTCCTCCCTTCCTCTCTTCTGCTTACTGAGCTGGTTGGCCCTGCTTCCCCCAGAGGCTTGCCCTAAGGCCATTCTGGACAGTGTGTTGAAGGGTTACTATGACAGTTATACTGAATCTCATTCCCAGACATTTTGTGCTTGGCTCTGTCTCCTGATGTTGTTGTAGTTGTGCCACTACCCTGTTTCAGAATTCCAAAGGAGCCCACAGGCGTAACAAGTCAGGGACTCTAACCACTGAACCACACTGGATCTCTGGAAGGGGAATATAATTCCTGGCACTCTTTTAACTAGAGATCCCAGGGTTTGACCCCAACCCTGCTACGTCTAAAGAATGTGCTCTACCACTGTACCTCCATTGCTTCTCAACTAAATGGGGACCCAAAAAGCATCTGTCTTGGTGACAAATCACTGTTCTTCGTGCAGAACTAGTTCTGAGTGCAAATACATGAAAGGTTGTGAAAAGTAAAGAATCACTGGGTTCCATCTTGTGACATTCACCTCTTGGAAATCCAGTGCATCAAACCCTTCTCAGTCATTTTTATTTTGGGGGGGCGGGGAAGCTTTGTGACTGTGATCATGCTTTCATAAATTAGTGAGAGACTCTGCTTTTTGCCTTCTTCTCTGGCCATCATTCTTTGATGCTTTGTCCGTGTGTGTGTGTGTGTGTGTGAAAATCCAGGCCCCTTGACACCCGCAAGATTACTGGCTGCCTCTGGCTGCTTCCCTCTTACATCCAACTTGAGTCAGGCTCCTGAGAGAATGGTCATGATCACCTGTCAACGTGGTGGTAAGAAATCTGCTACACTGCAAATATGCAAATGTGAAAGCAGGTCTCCCCCTCCTCTTGCTTTGCATCATTAATGTTTACTGGGCTTCAGTTTAACAAAGTAATGAATGGCTAATTAATAAGCAGATTTTTCAGGGACATTCAGCACCTATCAAAATCAATGAATTCTCTCTGTTGACTTAATTGTCAGTTGGACAAGCCATTTGAGCGTGGTTTATAGCTTCCTTTCCCTCATGTCTTTGACTTCTGCATGGCTGACAGGAGCTTCTGGTCCTCTTCCTAATATACAGTACACAGCTGTGTATAATTGAGTGTGTGTGTGTGAGTGTGAAGGGGAGTCTCAATTAGAAAAACACAGAATTATCACATGACATCAAGACTTTCAAGAGACAAGGAGAAGATATATTTGTAGAGCCTCAGAGCCCGATAAAATATGCATCTGTTCAGTTCTTTTTAAAGATGTATCAAAATTTCTTTACAGATAAATGCTCTGCCTACAAAACAGCCAAATGCCTTTCCTATAAAATATCCATATTCATCTTTATAGCACCAGTGAGAACACAGCGACAAGTGTTAAGTACACTGATGAGAAATAGTGTGTATTAGGGTGATCCTCTTTAGCAGGAATATCTGCCAATTAAATTATGTGCTGAGTCACCATCTCGCCCTTCTGCAGCTCCTTCTCCCTCTCCCCATCCCTTCCCTTCCCCTTTGCAGTTGTGAAAAGTAGAGAGTGAGGTACCAGGATAACATTCAGTTCCAAAGACTTTCAGAGGCTACTGAGTATCCTTTTTTATTAGCAGCTGGAGTCATTATTTGGTTCCAGCTGGTTAATTTTGGGATGCATCTCCCCATACATTGCAGCCTTAACAACCTTCTATCCAGGCCAAAGAAAATTAACATTAATTAGCAACCATTGCATTGTGGAACCAAGGTGAATCCTTACAAAAAGCAGAACAGCATTTTGCTCCCTGCCCCGCCTCCAGAAGAAAGAGACAGATACGGTATTGGGATTAACTATGGGCCACTTTATTGGCTATTTACACATTTGTGGCAATGGCAAACACCCAAGTGCAGAAACAATAGGCCAAGGCCAGGGGTCACCCTAGTCCACCTCCTTGCATCTTTTGGGCATCTAACCTTGCTCTGGATATGAGCCATCCCTCTGGCTCACAGCTGGTTGGTGTGGCAACTGTGGTGCCACCCTGGAGTTCACCCCCTAAGCCATGAAATTGGAGGGGAGGAGCCTCGCCAGGGTGGTCCCAAAGGCAGCTCTCATTCCCCACCCTGGGCCACAGAAACCCGAAGCTCTTGGAGGATTGACTACATTAGGGGTGTATCGCCTAATATGCAAAGGAGTTCCTGCTACAAAAAGAGCCCTGGTAGCAGCCTTCAAGTCTTAACATATGTAATCCTTATCTTAGAAGCTCCTCAGCCATTAGCCTTTTCTGAGGTAGTTGGGGGCCTCTTGCCCTCACACATAACCCATAGTAGCCATGGTGGAAGCTGCCCCAATCCAAAAAGAGTGGGTTCCGAACTGAAACTAACCCAGGCCCAATACAGCCAATGCCCACTGTGACTGCCCCAAAACTGAAACGTAGTCGATGGGGTGGTGTCAGAGTGCTGAAGCAACATGCTTCTACCAGGCCCCTCATAGTCAAGTATTGACAGAGTGCCACTACTGGGCAAAGGTCAACCTTCAAAGATGATCCTAATGTCATTTCCTCCCTTTTTTTTTTTTTGATGCTGATCAGTTTTTGACCACCTGACCCTGATGTGGGAGTTGCTTCCCACATCCTGTAACCATAGGGCCTGACCTGTCTCTACAGCTCATTCACACATGGTGCCCCCGGAAAGTCACCAATGCCATGGCATGAAAAGGCAGGCCTCATAGTCACTAGTGCAAATTACCCCCCAACCAACCCTTAATCCCCTCAAGACCATGGGGGTAATCAGCTCCCCCCGTCCTCCTATGTTCCAACCTTTTGTGACCAGCCCTCTTCCAAATGTGGAAGTCCCCAGGCCTACAAACAAAAAATCATCCAGATAATGTGTTGTATCTGCCAACCTCATCTGGTAGCATAGGGCCTACTTCAGGAAGGAACTAAAATGCTCAAATGCTGCACATGAAATGGAACATCCCATAGGCAGGGCCCCATCCATATAAAAATGCCCTTCAAATGCAAACCCAACAACTTGAAGTCAGAGGGGGTGAACAGGCAGAAGGTGGAATGCAGACTAGATGTTCAACTTAGCTAGCTCCACATGATGTGCACAGTCTCATCAAACAACATGTAGCGGATTGAGCACAAGTGCACAGATATCATGTCATTCACTGACTCACCCCTTGGGTAGGATAAGTGATGTATGAGGCGATACTCCCCTGGGGCCTTCTTAGGTACAACCCCCAGTGGGGATAAGCACAAGTTGGGCACAGGTGGTGAAGTGAAGGGCCCCAGAACTCTCCCCTCCTTGCATTCCTTCTCAACCTTTGTGTTAAATATCTGCTCCAACCCCTTGACGGATTGTAGATTGTCAACCCAATAAGGCCTTCTCAAGCCCTAACATGGGATGTGAAAACCATGAGGAAAACCTTCCAATAAGTAAGCACGGTGATCCTGCTTAGGATAGCACTGCAACCAACACTTGAGCTCCTTCAGTTTAACAGCACCTTTACCAGTCAGCTGGTTAGCACTCCCACTGCTGGGTCACTTACTCCCTGCTTGTTCCTTGAACACCATCTGGGGTTTTGCCCTAGCACACACCATGAATGCATGAAGCCCCCAACACAGGGGATTTGTGATGAAACCTGCAGGGCCTCCAACAACATGCCTCTTAAGAGCTAAACTCCTAGCAAAACAAGCCCTGTTGAACCACCAGGGAATGGGTACCTGCACTACCAGGGACCCTGTGAACAATGTGCCCACTATTGAACCGATCACCACTGGTGGACCTCGCCAGTGACATAACTTGCATCCACAATTGTGGATGAATCTGATCCTGGCATAAGAAGGGATTCATGGCTGCCTGCATATGAAACTCCTCATCATATTGAAGCTACTCCAGGCTCGCAAAATCTGAATACCCTCATATACTATGTCCAAATATTGGAACAGGAAGGACACCCACCATATCTGGGACTGGACTACCACAGCAGCATAAATTAAGAACCCAGGCAACCAACTGGCCCACGTCCTATCCAATGCTCCCTCTAAGCTGTGGAGTCTTGTAAGCAAAAAGTCTACTTTGTGAGCTACTTGCATGAAAATTGGGAGGAAGTGATTTGGCTACTGCATAAATTAGTTTGCTCTGGCGCCATCCTTCCTGAACTAAGACAAAAATGTGTGAGCCAGGGGCTAAAAAACTGTGAGCTAGCTCACATTAGCTCAGCTTAGAGGGAACACTGGTCCCAGGCCCATAGCCAGGATTTTTTAAGTAAGGGGGCATTTCAGTTTCTTAAGGGGCACTGGCTAATCAACTTAATCCAGGGGAGAAGGACGTGATGCCCTTGGCTGGATGGGAAGTCAGGGGCCCTTGCCAGCAAGTCGGGGGGCCTAGCCCCAAGATGCCCCACTGTAGCTACGGGCCTGACTGGTCCTATCCACCCTACACCTCTTCAGCCTTTCCTTGTCCTTCTCTTCCAGGTTCTCCTTATCTTTCTTCTCAAACTCCCTAAATAAGAGGAGATAAGTTTATAGTTACATTTAGAATTTCATGTACCAGCTTGTCCACCATTCTCCAGAACTTTTTCACTTTTGCACAACACCACCATACATGAAAATATGTACCGACATTCTTTTTACACTTCCAACAATTATTCGAAGAGTTCCCTGTACATTTGGCAATCTTATCTGGTGACCAGTGCCACCTATAGAACATCTTAAACACATTTTCTTTAAACGATACTGCTCTGAATGATTTTGCAACTCTCCACATTTTAACCCAGTCGTCTATTTCAATCGTGTGCCCTATATCCTGCATCCATTTTACCATATTCGGTTTTACTACTTCATCCAGCATATACCTTTCTAGCCAAAATCTATATAACTTTTGGATAAGTTTATCACTGGACGACAACCAGATTTTATCCAATTCATTAGCCGATGCACAGAATCCTAAAGATCTATCTTTACTATAAATCGACTGGAGCTGCATTTTTTCCCACCACGTCAAGTTTAGCCTTTCCACCGATTTAAGGTTATCTTTTTTATCTAATAGGATATCATATGACATTTTTTTCCCATCCATCAGTAGAGACAGCTTGATATACGCTTCTAAGGGTGATACCCATCTCGGTGTTTTCACATAATATTTATCTTTAATTTTTTGCCAACACTTTATCAATGCCCCTCTCACTATATGGTGATGGAAGTTTGAGTGGATCTTATCTTTATTATACCATAAATAAGCATGCCACCCCATATTAAGGTCATAACCTTCCAGGTTTAACATTCTGGCATTGTCTAATGTTATCCAGTCTTTCACCCATCCTGCTGCCGCCGCTTGATAATATAGTTCCCAGTTAGGAGCTCCAAGTCCACCTCTTTCTTTGGTATCCTGTAGATATTTCCATTTAATTCTAGCCCTTTTTGGATGCCAGATAAATTGCCTTGTAATTTTGTCCAATCTCGCAAATATCTGTTTATTTTTAAGAATTGGGATATTTTGTGCTAAAAAAATGAATCGAGGCAATATGTTCATTTTTATAACCGAGATCCTACCCATAAGCGACAATTGGATATTTTTCCATTTTTCTAAATCTCTCTGAATTTCTTCTATTAATTTCCCATAGTTATTTTCTATTAGGGCACTGTTCCTATTAGTCATTGTTATACCTAGGTATTTCACCTTGCTTACAATCTCCATTTTAGAATATTCAGAGATCTTATAATTTGTTCCCTGTGAGCGATTCTTAGTCAGGATTTTCGTTTTTCCTAAATTGATTTTGAGACCCGCTACTTCTCCATAATTCTGTATAGTTTCCAACAAAGTTAATATTGAGGATAGAGGATCTTCTATTATAAAGACTAAATCGTCGGCAAAAGCCTGGAGTTTGAACTCATCTTTCCTTATTTTCAGACCTTTTATTCGATCATCAGCTCTCACTATGTCCGTTAAGGTTTCTAACATAAAAATGAATAATAGTGGAGACAACGGACAACCCTGCCTTGTACCTTTCTGTATCTCTATCCTCTTAGTCATATCGCCATTAACCAGGACTTTTGCATGTTGTTTCACATATATAGCTGATACCATGTGTAAGAAGTTTTCTCCACAATCCCATTGCTCCAATTTCTGTCTCAAGAATTCCCAGGAGACATTATCGAACGCCTTTTCTGCAACCAAAAAGATCAAGGCTAATTCTCTGCCCGGTTGATTTTCATAATACTCCAGGACATTAATAATAGTTCTCACATTTTGTTTAATTTGTCTTCTAGGGAGAAACCCCGCTTGATCTTGATGAATTAGTTGTGACAGTACCTTCTTTAGCCTTGCTGCCAAAATGCTTGCGAATATCTTATAGTCCGCATTCAGTAATGAAATTGGACGATAGTTTTTGACCTCTTTTTCATCTGTTCCCTGCTTATGTATTAGGGTAATTAGGGCCTCATTCCATGTATCTGGTAGTTTTCTTTCCTTTGCAATGTTATGTATTAAACTCTTAAGGGGTGTTGATATTTGTTCTTCAAATATTTGATATACTTCTGCGGGTAGGCCGTCCGGTCCAGGAGATTTCTTCTTTTTCTGTCTTCTAATTGCCTCAGCCATCTCACACGGTGTTACAGTGGTGTTTAAAATTTTCCTCTGCACCTCAGTGAACTTCTTATGATTATTTAGTGTCAGGTATAACTCAATTTTTTGCCTATCTTGGGGTTCCTGCTTGAACAGATTCTTATAAAAATCTTGCACTATACTTTTTAGGTTTGGAAGGGAATATCTAACCACTTTATTTTCATCTTTTAATGCTGTAATTATTCTTCTCTCTTTTTCTTTTCTTAATCTGTAGGCCAGCCACCTCGTGGGTTTGTTAGCATTTTCAAAGTGGTACTGTTTTGCTTTCTCTATATCTTTAGAGAGTTCCTTTGTGTGTATCAGGTTCATTTGATGTTGCAACATTTTTAGTCTTGAATAACTTACAACATCCTCTGGCTGCTTCTTGAGGTCCTTTTCTGCTATTACGATCTTCTTCTTTAATCCATCTAGTTCCTTGTTTTTTTGTTTGACTTTCCATGCGTTTTGGCTTATAAACCAACCCCGCAGAAAGGCTTTAAAGGCGTCCCATACTATGTTTATGGGGGTTGTTGGTTGGATATTTCTTTCAAAAAAGTCCAATATTTCTACCTTTGTTTTGGATACTACCTCTTTATCTTTTAACAAATCATTATACATTCTCCATCTGGTCTTCTTCTTTGCCGCCCTAAACAACACTAAGAGAGGGTTGTGATCGGCAAATGTATTCGGTAGAATCTCAACTTGTTTGACCTCTCTTAACATGGCTACTGAAAGCCACACCATGTCTATTCTAGACCAGGATTTATGTCTAGGCGAATAAAAGGTATAATCTTTTTCTTCTATGTTCCTAACTCTCCATGCATCTAATAGAGAATACTCTTCGGCCATTTGTAAAAACTCTTTAGGCAAGATCTTTCCTTTTTTTTGCCTTACACCTCGGCATTTCCTATCCACTTTGCAATCGAAGACAGCGTTGAAGTCCCCTATTATACATATGTCCTCGAAGTTTCCCTTCGTCAGCAAATTCCTTAATTCTATAAAAAAACTATTTTGGTTTTGATTAGGCGCGTAAACATTCACTATCAACATCTTTTTTCCCTCTCTTACTATTGAAACCGCAACTAATCTACCATCCTTCGAGCTATAATACAGCTCTGGTCCTAAAGATTCTTTAACGTAAGTTACCACGCCTCTCTTCTTCTTTTTGTCAGCGGCTATGAAGGGGTCACCAATTTTTTTCACGTTTAAGTATTTTACATCAGTTTCTCTTATATGAGTTTCTTGCAGGCATGTTACGTCCGGGTGCAATTTCTTTATTTGGTGAAAAATTCTTCTCCTTTTTTGGGGGCTGTTAAGTCCATTCACGTTAACCGATAGTAATTTTATAGATCTACTTTCCATTTCTCAATTTTGCTTTGTCTGCTGTTTTAATCCTATATTGAAACCTAGTCGTCATTTGCCAAGGGGTCATGCTTCTAGCTCCAGTCTCTTTTTTACGCTGTTGTCTCTTAGATTTGTCTTTAGGCTTCTCCTTTTCTTGCGTCTGGCCCATCCCGTTCTTTCCTGTAGCTCCCGAACATTCTCCTTCTTCCTCCTCCTCGTCTTCTTCCTCTCTTTCTTTTTCTCGTCGCCAGCCCAGGTCTTCTCCTTGATTTAGCAGAAAATCTTCCACCTTAAAGACTGAGTCTATTCTATATCTTCTATCTTTCCAAGTAAATAGGAGTCCCTCTGGTATCAACCATTTATATAATATTCCGTTTTCTCTTAATAAATTTGCCAACGTAGAATAATTTTGTCTTCTTTCCCGTACCCTCCATGGGACTTCTTTCAAAATTCTTACCTCTGATTCCTTAATCCTGATGTTACTACTTGCATGAAAATTGGGAGGAAGTGATTTGGCTACTGCATAAATTAGTTTGCTCTGGCGCCATCCTTCCTGAACTAAGACAAAAATGTGTGAGCCAGGGGCTAAAAAACTGTGAGCTAGCTCACATTAGCTCAGCTTAGAGGGAACACTGGTCCCAGGCCCATAGCCAGGATTTTTTAAGTAAGGGGGCATTTCAGTTTCTTAAGGGGCACTGGCTAATCAACTTAATCCAGAGGAGAAGGACGTGATGTCCTTGGCTGGATGGGAAGTCAGGGGCCCTTGCCAGCAAGTCAGGGGGCCTAGCCCCAAGATGCCCCACTGTAGCTACGGGCCTGACTGGTCCTATCCACCCTACACCTTTCAGCCTTTCCTTGTCCTTCTCTTCCAGGTTCTCCTTATCTTTCTTCTCAAACTCCCTAAATAAGAGGTTGAACGTATCCACATACTCCCCTCTGCATACCCTATCCCATGTCACAGGGGAAAGATGATCCCCCAAGGGCACTGCTTGATCCCTGAACTGCAAAACCTTCATGAGGACCACATCATATCCCATTACCCATGGGCTGAGGTACCCCCACCTAAAAAGCCCCTTGTGGCTGTGGGGTGGCAATAAGACACACCCCATTCCACCTGGAGTGCTAGTTGACCCACTCCCATGCCCAACTGCCATGCTGTATGGGCATGGGCATATGTGTTGTGTCATTTGGTTATGAGGTGGCTGGGGATCTGGAGGCAGCAGGCTGACTCGAGGGTCCCCAAGGCCACATGGGCCCATTGAAGTATGGCTGGTCTTGCTTACCCTTCTCACCAGCTGGAACCTTTTCCAAAACTATCAGATTCACCTCTGGCTGCTGCCCTTGTGTTGCCTTCTCCTGGCTCGACCCATCCACTCAATACACTACAACTGGGGCCACTCCTTCAGTTCCCAATGCCTCACCACACCTGCCCTCTAAAGCAGAAAAATGGGCTAACACCTCCTGAATTCTTTTTTGTGGCCTGCCTAGTCTGCCAGCCCCCGCAAACCATCTTGGCAGGGGCCGGAGACCCCCCAAAATGCTGCTCAAACACTACTAGCATCTCCAAAATGGCCTGACCACACTGTACCTCTCCCTCCTCAACCGAGGAAAGGGCAGGTACCATCTGCTTCAGGGCAGCCCTCGATCCAGGTTATTTGGCTTTTGACCAAGGACCCTGCCCTTTCTTTGACACCATGCCATCTGGCCTACAGCCCACAGTGGACCTGGACCTCCAAGGCTCGATGCCCCTAAGGCCCCAACTCCCTCACTGGCCCTCTCCTGGGGTGTCTGGCCTACCAGTTTAATGCCACCAGGTGGGCACACCAGGCCCTCCTTGGCCCACCCAAGCCCTGATGCACTGAAGGCCAAGCCCCCTTTACCAGCCTGTCATGGGAAGTCAGGCTTACTGCCTTACTGTGGCCTAACCTGGCCAAACGCACCAGCAAGACTCTCCTCATGTGCCATGGGACCTCCACCCCTTGGGCTGGAGAGCCCACCCCCACTCAAAGCTGTCACTCAGCCCTAATAAAAAGGCCTCAAGTGGCCTTGTGTACTCCTCTCCACCATGTCCCAGCCCCCATGCCCAAGCCTTGGCTGAGTTAAGCAGGCCCTTCTCACCCCTGGCCTTCTTGCTGCCACCTTCGAGTCATTGTGTGGGCCTGTAGGACAAGGGGAAAATGGATGTGATTTCTGAATGTGGGTTCTGACATTTTCTCTGACATGTTTCTATATTGACAGCTGTCACTGTGCCTTCAAAAGTTTAATTATGATAGATCCAGATCTTGGTATGTAACCTAGAATCTTCTAATTAGAGAAGCTGATAGCAGAATATAATAACTGCACCTTTTGTATATAAAGCTATATATATTAAGAAAAAGCATTGTTAGAGGCCTCTGGGGATAAAATTAGGATGCAATAAGAATGGAATGTTATTTAGAAGTGCAAAGCCGCCAAGAGCGAAGTTTACTGTGATTCATATTTTTTATCAGCTAGCTCTCCATCTGCAGGTCAGAAAAGGAACCAAGTGTTCTTTAAGATTCCCAGTATTCTAAAGACCACATAAACAAGTGTAACTACTGACACCGCCAAGAGATGCACTGAGTCAAATGATGCTTGTATGATGTTAACTGCTTGGTCCCAATTAGATATTCTTTAATGTATAAACTATAGGTGATGTCATTTGGGGTATAAGACCTTCTGCCCTTTCTGGTCATGGCAGAATACAGTTTTGGAATTGCTAAGTGCGAAGGCACTCTGCTCTGTATTCCCTGTTTCAATGCATTAAACAGATATTCATCTAACTCGTTGGACTCCAACTGTATGATTCCAATTTGGCTAAGAGGTCACGCAGGTGCGGTTCGTGCATCACCACTGCACTGCCTCCTCCAGTTGCCATGCAGGCCACTGTGCCACTGCTGGTTCCCTGGGTTGCCTGCATCCTAGTTGTCCCATGCCAACCCATGAGATCCAACCTCCAGATGAGCATGCGGCCAAAGAGGAAGTATGGGGGCAGAGCCGGCCTTAAATGCCCACCTTAAATACGCCATGACGCTGGGCATCCCTGCATTGCTGTATCCTCCTCCCTCCAAGGGAGGCAAAGTGGCCCCTGCCCACAGCCACCTTCGTCTCCCCAGCTGGCAAAGTGTTGGATTCTGGATGTGCTTTACATCCACGGGAGCCATTTGCAGCTGAGCCATAATGTTTTCACACACACCTGGGATGAGACCCTACTAGAAATAAATCACTTTATGTGTTCAATTTAAAAAATAGTATGTGATGCTTTGTTGCATACTTTTTTTTTTAAAAAGGAAGGTAATCTTAATTACATTTCTGTTTTGCTTTCTCCCACTTGTGACATTTATCTGAAAAGCCGAATGCTAATTTCACTAGCGAATTGGACATTTACAGTCTTCTGTCCCCAGACAATGTGCTCGGTGGTTGAGGAATGATGGTAGACCGTTGTTCCGTAATGAGCAAAAGAAGGTTTTTTATTTGCGTTGTGGTGACTGCGCAAGATTTGCTGGCTTGCCCTTTGTATTATCTTCACAGGAGTGAATTGTTTTATTGGTCTATATAAGATTCAAAATAGTTTACTGCTAGTGGGAAGGTTGAGTCCCTTATCAGAAAAGTAGCAAGATTTGCTGTGATTGCCAATAAAATTCACAAGAAATATCTTCTACAGTAACACAATTGTGTGCGGAAAAGAGAAATTGAAATAAATGAGTTGCACATGTCAGTGGCATATAGATAGTTGCCTCTGTGGCCCTTTGGTAATAAAGGTTATCGTTTTCTTGAGATAACCCAACATCTGTTCAAAAATTAACAAGGGTTGCATCATAATCACCATTGTGAGAACATAAGAAGAGCTTTGCTTCATCCAGCCAAAGGACTGTCTAGCTCAGTGTCCTGTTTCTCACAGTGGCCAACCAATACTGCAAATGCTACAACATACATTTATATAAAAGTATTGCAGTACAAAAAGATTTTCCTTCCCTTTTCGAATAATCCATAGCATGGAACTTGCCCTTTTCACCAGTGCTACACAATGAGTTGGTGTCTCATTTCCTCAAAATCTTTTTTCCTGACAATTCAGACCCGTCAGTGAGTGCACTTACATTGAATGCCACCTGCCATTTGGTCATGCAGTTCTGAGAGATCGTTTTGGAGCAAGATAATCATCAGCATCATTTATTACCTATAAAATATCTGCACTGGATGCTGTAGAAGAATTGGAACATCAACAAGATGTTGCCCAGATGCTTACAAATCTGAAAGGGCAAAAGGAAAAGGAGGAATTGACTGTAGTTTCCTGCTCCTTCTTAATGAAGAGATCCCCAGCTCTATTGTCAACTATATAAACTGGTTTATGCATGCCTCAGCTGTTGGACTATGTTAGGAACTGCACTAGCAGTCCCCATTTGTGTGTAGAGTGTCTCATCCACTTAAGGATATGTATGAATAAACTATGTATACACATAAGCCATGTATACATGAGCCCTGTACACGCATCACAGTGGATGTTCATACATCCTACATGTACACACTTATACCAGTTGCAAAAATAAAACACAGGACCAGTATTTGGATGAATGTAGGATTTGAATTGAACAGTTACTCAGTATGTACACAGCAGGAGAAGACTGGGAAGTGAAATGGGCCTGGAGCAAGTTTTTATGGTGCTACAAGCCAGAACTGCAGGGGCCACTCAGCTCTGCAGTGCCAACAGTAGGCATTCTGTCACCCATTGCTTCCTCCTGCAAACTGGTGGCCCTGTGAGAGGAGACCATGAGTGGCCAGTTAGCACTGCTGATGAAGGACCTGAGTCAACTGGCCCATGTGGCACTGGCAGAGTTGCTGAGGCTTGGCTTGTTCATGGACACTAGACACCTTCTAAGGAAGTGACCCACTTGGAAATATCCCTGTAAGTTTAATGGCCAGTCCACCCCTTCTGTATAAATAAAAATCAAATGTACTATATTATATATATATATCTATATCCTGTCCTATTATATAAATGTGTAGTGGTCTGGCAACATTCTATGCTTGGCAAAATCAGTTCGCTGCCTGACCTGCCTGACCTGCCCATCATATGCCCAGAGTCCCGCCCACAGCAGTGGTGGAAAGTCTCTGGGCCTCAGTCTGTTGTCACCAGACCAACAGGACAGACCCTCCGGTGGGTGGAGGGTCACCACACTGACTGCCACAAAGGGTGGGAGTGGGGCAAAAGGCCAGAAAACTTCACAAATCTGTGATGGGCAGGGTACTCACACATTGATGACTTTTCAGAGCCAGCTTACTCACCCTCCCCGCGGTCACGGGGAAGCCGAGCAAGCCAAGGGAAGGAGAGGCGGTTTAAACCAGCCAAGCCAGGAAGGGACTGGGGAGGCATTTACAGCCCTCCCTGTGGCTTCTGCTGCCCAGCCACGAAAGCAGGCAAGTGGGAGAAGGCACCCGCAGGCCCCCCACCCCCTCCTGGCCTGACTGCTGAGGCAGCCAAGCCAGGAAGGGCCCAGGGAAACACTTAAAGCCCTCCCTATGTCTTCTGCTGCCCAGCCGCCAAAGCAGGCGTGCAGGAAAAGCCACCCATGGCCCCCTCCTGGCCCGACTGCTGAGGCAACTGAGCCAGGAAGGGGCTGGGGAGGCACTTAAAGCCCTCTGCGTGGCTTCTGCTGCCCGGCTGCCAAAGCAGGTGAGCAGGAGAAGCCACCCAAAGGCCTCCCCGCCCCCTCCTGGCCCGACCGCCAAGACAGCTGAGCTAGGAAGCGACCAGGGAGCCACTTAAAGCCCTCCCCTTGGCTTCTACTGCCTGCCCGCCGAAACCAGAGTGCAGGAGAAGCCACCCACAGCCCCCTGCTGGCCCGACTGCCAAGGTAGGTGAGCCAGGAAGGGGCCGGGGAGGGTGAATGGGCAGGAGGAGCCATCCACACCCCCTCCTCAGCATGCAAAGTACACTGAAGTAAAGGATACACCATATTATTATATAAAGGTTATAGGCAAGGCTTAAGATCCCCCCCTTCATTTTTACCCCATCTTTTGTGCAAGGATCTCAGAGTACTGCACATGGAGTTTTCTCTCATGTTGCACTGAAGTGGGCTAGGCAAAGAGATGATGAGTGGTCTGAGATCATCCAGTGAGCATCAGAGGTGAACATGGATTGGAATTCCAACCCCACAACTCAGGTCCAACATTCTATCCCCTGCCCCACAGTGGCTCTGTGAATAAGACTCTTGCTCATTGGTGTAACTAAGTATCTGGGGCCCTAGGCAAGAAGCTTTCCCAATTTTGTATGTGTAAAAAAGAAACATAGCGTTTCAAAACTATATGTTCCTATTTAGTTGCAAATTCAGTCTTCTTTCCCATCTCCTTATTCAAGATTGCAATAGAAATACATTGTTAGAAAGTTGTGTTTAATTAAAACACATTCCTTGTTCCTTAATCTTCTGATCTGCCTAATGGCCAAGATTACGTCGCTTTGTTTGTTTGTCTATAGCCTGCCTTTCTTGTTGAAATGCAAAGCAGCAAATGCGTCGCTATGCTATTTTCAGCAAATACAGCCCTTCCCCTAGCACTGTCCTGGCAGCTTGACCTGGGGCTAAGGCCCTAGATGGGTTCTTGCTGCCAGGGAGCTGCTGGATTCAGCCCACCAGGCCTAGCTGCTGCTTCTCTGACTCTCACTTCTGTTCTCTGTCTAAGATTGAACACAGCAACTTCAGTGGCAAGGAAGAGATACTTCAGGGTGTGAGTGCTGCCATGTTACCAGGATGCTGCTGTTCCAATTGGGAGTGGTTGCACTAAACCATACAAGAGCAGCAGAGGACCTAATTCTGATGCAGCAGCCCTACTTTGTTCTGTAGATACTATAGCCTTATTCTAACTTTATTTAACCTTGTTTTTCCATTAAAATCACAGGAGCTAAAAGGTAGTGAAAGTGATGCCACGATTCGGGCATTAGTAAGCCCTGCAACTAATATGTAGTCAGAAGAGATTATCAGAGATAATAGAGTATGCTGGAAGATAGTGACTTGACTTCACATGTGATGCTGGGAGAAGCAATTGGATTGGAAGTCTTTGGATGATTGGAGAAAAATCCCTTCAAAGGAATTCTGCTCAAGCACCTGTGATGTATGCAGAAACAAGACCATTTAGGGATGAGCTAACTTTCCAGGTAGGAACATAGGCAATGAAAGAAAGCAATTGCAGAGTTCAAAGCTAATAAAAGTCTTCTGATTGGCAAAGAATTATGGGATTGTCACTGATCAACACATATAAGTTATTTCATTTTGAATTTCTGTTAAAGGACTGGGCATGTTCCAGCTGAAGTAAAGGTTTTAAAAATCCCATCAATTTCAGTGGGAGAGTGCTATGGTCTCACTCTGTCCTTGGACAACTGCACATTATGGGGAAACCCAAGGCTGCTAATGCAAATGGCAACCTTTTGTTGAATTCTGCGCCTGTGCCTTGTTAATGTGCAGTCAGGGCAGGCCCATCATAGACAATTTTTAGGCAGCGGCCTAGAGCGGCCCTTAAGAGAAGGTGCTCCCCGGCCTGCTGCCCCGCCTTTCAGCCCTGCAATTCAGCCCTGGGGAGCGGTGGCACAGAGGATTTATCCTCTGGCTATAGTAACATCTGAACTGAACAGAATGTCTGTCAGTTCTAGCCCCGCGCTGGTGTGAGCTACCAGCCCTGTCCCTAGCTTGCCGTCCACCCAGCGGTTCGAAAGCTTTGGCAAGTAGATAAATGGGTACCACTCCTTAGAGAGGGTGGGCACACTACCCCCCCCCCAGTGGGGAAGGTGTTAGCCGGCAAATTGGAATGTCCAGCTCGTGAGCTTGAAAGCTTAAGAGAGAAATCTGCGGCGTCGGAAACCTGTGATGGGTCGATCCGGCCAGGCAGTGGCAGTGTGGCACCACGACTCGAAGAAGTCCTGGAAGAACAACTGATGTCATCCAGCTGAGCCATCTGAACACCTCCGAACGCCTCTGAAATGTCTCTGGAATATGTCTGACCCTCAGCTGAACATGTCCCGTCGGCTGCAAATGTGTGCAATTTAAAAAGATTTATATGTTGTGTCCTCCCTCATCCCCTATGAATTATTGTTAGTCCACTGTCTACATGAGTAACTGTAATTATCGCTCAGGGCCAGCAGTTCTGCCGGACTGGGCGATTAAATAAATCGAAAGGTAAAAAAAAAAAAGTAAACAGGGTAGTAGATCGTGGGCCTAAGAGCCACACACTGCTACTGCGCCATGTCCAGAGTGCCTGGCCACTCACCTTACCCACTGGCTAGCCAGCCAGCCCACCATGCCACTCACCTGCCAGTGCAGTTCCTCGAGCCCGGCCCCCTCGCCAGCCAGCCAAGTGTCAAAGAGTTTTGTCCAGCAGCCTGCTCTCCTCGGGGTGAACCAGGAACCATCTTCCCCTCACACCAAGTGCCCCCAGGGAGCCACAGAGTGAGTGAGAGAGAGGCAGGCATGGCTGGCTGCAGGCTCTCCAAAGATGCTGCCTTCTCCATCACCACCTCTGCCTCAGCTCCCTTCTGCAACCTGGCTGCTCCTGGGAAGCCCCCTTCAGCCACCAGGTAAGGGGAGAGAGGTGCCTGCATCAACTTAGTGCCAGTGGTGACTGATGGGAGAGTGGAGTTGTGAGGCAACATGGCGGTGTGTATGCAGGGGGGAGGAGAAGCAGTGGCGGCAGAAGGCGCGACTCTCCCTGCCCCTCGGTGTTGTGTCTGGGCTCGGCTCCTGTGGGGCTTGCCTGGTGCGGGTGGGCAGGGGGAGGAGGCAGCAGGGGGCTGCTGGGTGACTCTCCCTGCACGTGCACACTGAGAAGGTGCGCCTCTCCTCCACCACCCCCAGCAACTCGAGTGGCACCTGCCTCAAGCCCACACCCACACAAGGGGGGAAGAGTCCAGCAAAGGGGACTGTCTGAAGATGTTCACTTCATCCCATTCTCCCAAAGAACACTGAGGAGCCTTTGGCAATTGGCTCCCCCCCACCTTCCTGACATGGCATCCTCACCTGGGTGCCTTGGTTGCCCCCCTTCCTCCTTCTCACCTGGCTACCCATCCTCAGACTTAACTTTGATGACTGCACAATAGCTGGAGAGGGGGGACTCCTAATGCACCTGCCTTCACCACCCTGCTGCCTTCTTCCACTGGCCCCTAAAGGTCAAAGCACAAAGAGCACAGAACCTTGGGCACAAATTGGTGGGTCCATTGGGGGTGTGTGTGTGCCAGAAGGTAGCTTCACCTAGTGTGCAAAAAAAAACCTGGAGCTGGCCCTGTGTGCAGTACTATTGTTCCATGCTGTGATGTCATGCTGTGGTGCATTTCCACAATCCCTTCATCAGCTGCCATTGGGGAAAGCAGGAAAATGCACCATGTTCACATTTCTCAAGATGGGAGTGGGTAGAATGAGGTGTCACTGTGGTATCGGGGCATTTCCTTGAATGAAGTGTTTGTCAAACTTTTGGAAGCAGGACTCACTTCTAAACCTACCAACATTCCTGGGACCACCTTGTAAAGCAATTCCAGTTTGGTGTAGTGGTTAAGTGTGTGGACTCTAATCTGGGAGAACCGGGTTTGATTCCCCATTCCTCTACTTGCACCTAAGTGAGGAACTGGCCCCCATGGTGGGCTTACCAGTGCTATTGACCTGGTTTATCCAGAATTTATATTAAAAAAAAAAAAAAAAAGCTACCCGGGGAAGTATATGTGAAATTCTCAAAAAGATCAAGAGACACAATTTTGAAAGCGACAAATGAAATAATTCTGAAAATTAAAGGAGAACAAATTAAAGTACTAAAAGACATTCCATTTGAGATTAGAAAAAAGTGGAGACAATACAGAGACTTTGCTTTGTTCTTACAGCAAAATAACACACCATACAGATGGATAATACCTGAAGGGCTTATCTCCAACTTCAACAGAAAAAAAGAAAAGATTGACTCTAAAGCAAAAAGGTTGAGCAACAACAGAAAGCAATGGAGGGATCTGAGACAGTGGAGGATAACAAAGATACAGAAGTGGAAGAAGAGAAGGAGGAAAGTTCTGACAACACCTCAACTAGCTCGGCAGAATCGTCTGACTTGGAAGCTGAATTAGGGGTGGCTGCCCCTAAACCTCTAAAAGTTAAACTGGATTTCGGCAAAAAGAAGCTCAGAGGAAAGAAAAAAGCAAAATAGATTAATTCTTGATAGCCTGATGTTTATCTTTTATTCTTAAATTTAAAGCTAAGTTGTACACACTACAATGGAACAAGACTGTGATTGTTTGCTTTATACTTTTTATAATTAATTTTCAGTTTTACTATGGGGGCAAAAGGGAAGTATCAAAAAGTTTTTTTTAAATAATTGTATTATGATCCTTGCTACTCTTTCTTTTAGTTTGTATCCATTCCCCTGACCCTGTAGGTTTGTAGTTTAGAAAAGGAAATATTTTTTTAAAGAGCTTTTGTGCAAAACCTGGACTGCTTTTTGTACACTCGCTTGGAATTTGAAAATGGTCCACAATGATGCAGAACTTGAGAGGGACCCCTCTCTATCCAACAGGCTACTTCCTCATGTGATAATTCTGACCACAAACCAATATCTGTTACAGTAAATCTATGTTTGGCAGTATCTTTATCTGCATCTGAAACACCTTGGACTTAGCCTATCTTACCAGGTGTGAACTGCAAAATCTGACTATTTACATTATTTTCTTGTGGCTCTTTAGCCTCTCCCTGTTCAGTAAGTGACTCTTGAATTAGTTCTATATTTTCAGTTTGAGACAGCATCATGGCTGCTTCCTTTTTTTTTTTTATAGTGCCCCAAAGGGCATTTTTATTTCTATTTTACACACACTAGACTACAACATTACAACAGAACATAACACACATTCATAACATATACTAAACAAACCTAATAACCATAACAACATAAAACATAAAACATTTCTGGGGGGATACAAAACTATTTCACCTATGATCTATATTTTCTACCTTGCCTCTAATTATCTCTTACATGAATATCCCTACATTCTACACTCTATCTAATTTGCTTTTGCCTAAAATTCATCCACCATCAATCTTCCCGCCAAAGTTAATTACTTCCATCCTGTCTTTCATACCACTCGTAAAAGTGATGCCATGTATTCTGAAAAGCAGAGTCTTCATAACCTTTCATAGTCAAAGTTAGTTTGTCCATCTCTGCTGCCTCCAATAATTTCACAATGTATTCTTGTTCTGACTGTATCTGGGTTGTTCGCCAATATTTTGCATATAGAATCCTAGCCGCTGTTGTCAAGTATATTATCAAATAATGTTCATCTCTACCTGTCTCTTTTGGCAGTACGCCTAATAATAAAGTCTCAGGTTTGAAAGGTATAGCTTGCCCTATAATTTTCTGTATCATTCTGTGAGCCCATATCCAGAACTTTTTAACAATATCACATGTCCACCACATATGGTAAAATGAACCTGTCTTATTTCTGCATTTCCAACATTTGTTAGAGTATTTCTCATCATATTTTGCAATTCTATCAGGCGTAATGTACCACCTATAAGACATTTTATACATATTTTCTCTATACGACACCGCTCTAGTTATTTTAACATTTTTATTCCATATTTGATCCCACTGTTTCAACTCTATATTATAACCAAAGTTCTGTGCCCATTGAATCATATTATTTTTAACCACTTCATCTGCCATAAAATCTGTCAACAATAAGTTATACATTTTTTTAATAAATTTCTCCTCTGGGGCATATAATATTTTTTCCATATCTGATAGGATATGCTTCCTCATATTCAGCTTGCTGTTCCATATCCTGCTTTGCTGTTTCTCTTTCAGGGAGGTTTTTGTCTAGTTGCATGCTAGTAGTTGGCTCAGGCTGGATAGCTTCACTGCTGGCTCTTGTTGCTTCAGTGTGTGGTTGATGCACGAAAGCAGTGATTGGTCTTAACTTCATTACCATAGCATTTTCAAGTCTGTCTCTTGCAGTTGCTAGAACCACTTTCAAATGCTCAGATTAGAATCTAAAAATAAAAAGTAAAATTAATCTTCAACTGGATAAACACGTGGCTCAGAGGTCCATCAGTGGCTATTGGCACAAGGTATAGATGGTTGCTGCTGAAGGGTTACGGAATTCAGTTTTCCCTTGTGGTGAAATGGGTGCCCAACCTCAGCCCTGGGGAACTGAGTAGCCAGTTTGTGGGTCATGAGCCCCACTTCGCCTTCCCAATTCCTTGGTGGGCTTCTGTCATTCTTCAGTAGCTGCCACCATTCTTCCCTATGCCTTTCTTGAGGGGTAGTGAGACCCCTCTGGCTGACTCCTGGGCTTTGGAGATGAAAACCCCTAACTTTGGGTTTCTCCTGGAGGGTTGGCACCTGCACATTTTTGGGCTTTTTCCCTCCCAGGACCCTTCTTAAGGCACTGGTAGTGGGCAGAGCAGGGGAGACTCCATGGTCAGAGCACCAGACTGGGGTTTTAAACAAAGAACAAAGATTTTATTGACTATTCACAAGTAACAGGATTTTAAACACAACAAGGCACTTTAAATCAAACACAGAAAGGAAAACACCACCGGGCACAAATAAAATAAGACAAAATGCAGTTCCTCTGTCCCTGAACTGATCCCTATACTTATTTTCCCTCGGGATGAGGTTCAGTTACCAACCTGCAGCCTGGCCTCCTGCCTTCTACAGGTAGTTCTGGATCCCTCCAAGGATCCCTTCCCACTGCTGCCTTCCCTAATCCCCAAGACCTCTCTCTGCCTGTGGGCAATCTGCAGCAAGAGCCTCCTGGCCTGCCTGAGGGTTGCAGGATGACTCCCCCTCCCAGGCTGGCTGGAGCATTTATATCTTCTGACTCTGCCCCCTGGCTTTCCCGCACTTTTTGGCCATAGAGGCATCTGGGATTTGTAGGCCTACCCTGGAGTTTTGCCCTACTTCCCAGGGTGGGTGGCCATTTTAACTAAATTAAACAACCTAAACTAAAGCAAACACACGATGGAGCCTATTCTGTCACATCCAACAAGCCAACCTCAGAGCACAACATCATTTTCCAATCTAAACATTTTCAAAAGTTTATGATCTCCCAAAATTGCCAAAGGAATTCAAAATAATTTTCTCCAAGACACATGCAATTAGGAGGCTTGAAAACGATGCAAAAACTATAATTTCTCATCTAATAATTCCAGCAGCAGCAAACACCAGGCTCCCATCCAACAATCAATACTAGCCATTTAAAAGAGCTAACTGCCAAAAAATGTTATATAAAATAAATATGTAAAACTTTGATTCTGCAATGGCTTTAGAACAATTAATCTACTATTAATGTATGAAGCAGTATTGTTTGGATTTATTGGAATGACAATTGACACCATCAAAATTTCTTTTCATATCCAAGAAGTTCTGAGAAAGGGGTTGCAAGTGCATGCTGCAGGCACCGACAGGGCTCTGTGAAGTGTGAAAGATAGACTACCCTGCCTGGGAGGGGTGAGACCAAGGGGGAGGGAAGGAATGGAAGGGGCTTGGGAGAGCTTGCTTGCCTGGTCTATCTGCCCCAGCCCCCCCACTCACACTCTCCCACTGATTAAAGTGCAGCACGTACCACTACTGACCTGACCCTTGAGCTGGGGAAGGCTGTGCAGCTGGTTGTTGACTCTGGGCTGCTGGCTCTGGAATCCTGAAGTCTGTATTCTGAATAGTGGCACCTAGAAGGGGCAGGGCTTGTCAGTCCAACCCCTGCACAGTCTCATCAGGGCTAGTCTTAAGGCAATTGGAGCAATTTGGACAAATTAGGCCCTGCAGGCCGCTCCTAAGGGGGCCCCTGCACCAGGGCAAGCAAGATGGGTTTTATTTATATCTCTAAGATTCTGCAGACTTTGGGCCCCAGAGTTTCTGATTGGGCCCCACTGGTTGGCCCTGAGTCTCATAGTTGCTGGGCCCGAGTTACCCTGCCCTTGTCTTGGGTTTGCAATTATGGGAGAGGGGAGACTGCCTGCTGGGGGGGCATGGCTGTGGAGGCCCCCTAGATTTAGAGGCCCTGGACTTCAGCCTACTTAGCCTATAGATAAATCCGGCACTGCCTACAACTACAACAATAAGAAAAATCTAAAAAGATGTTATTCTCAAAACAGTTGCTGTCTTCTCCAAGCAGGCAAGTCAGGATCCAAAGCTCAACAGCAGAATCACTCTCTCAGGCAGCAGCAGGGGTCCAGGCTCAGAGCAGCAGCAGCAGCAGCAGTTGAAGCCAAAGCCAGCACTGCACTCTCTCCAAACCTCTCTCAGAAACGGAGTCTAACCCAGCCAGGCCCTGCTTTCATGCTCTTTGCCGACACTCAAAAGAATCTGAAAACAACCAGCCATGAAACAACTTCTGTGATTGGGCACTGCTCCCCTTAAAGTAGAATCCTAATTGCCACTGCTCCTTCTACCCTCCTTCCTGTTCCCTGGGAAACCTGGACGGGGGGGGGGGACAAGGTTGTTGGACATTATGTTTGAAGCCAACAATTTTGCAAAACCACTGCAATGATTGGCCAAAAAGCACTACAGCTCCTCCTAAAGTGCTTTTCCCACTTGCTTACAGAGATACCTGCCCTCCCCCGGTTGCCCTGTAAAACAGAGCAAAAGACAGGGAAATAGTAGAGGCCAGCTCTGCAGCCCTTTAAATTCCCTTTAACTGTAGCTACTTCAATTTGTCATATATTTCTGGGGAAAAGACAGAAAAAAATCAGTTGGGTAGCGGCTGGATAGCTGCTGGATAGCTGATCAGATTCTCTAATGTGTATTCAGCTGAAAAAATACCCGAAAATACAGTAAGGTATTTTTTCGGCTCAGATACATGTGAGTAGATGCATTCTGGGGTTCTGATCTGAAGCTGGGTCTGTAGGTTATACTACCAGATCCTTTTAAGTGGAGACGCTGGAGACTGAACCCGGGACCTTAGCCACCGTCCCTGCTCTGATGTGTAATCATGCACAGATTGAAATGAATTCAGTACCTTATCACAGGGGGTTTCTACAGTAAGTAAGAGGGTAACCTTGATGGGGAGGAAATTACGCTTTTTTTTTTTTGCAATTCCAGTTTTAAAGTGCTAGGTATCTTTTGAAGCCAAGCTGCGTTTTGTTTTGTTTTTGTCTAAGCCTGTATTATTTGTTCGGTTTCTAAGTAGAGATGTTTTCTCCAGTCCTGCTGTTGGAGATCTTTTAACTGGAGGTGCCAAGGGTAAGATCCAGGGCCCTTCATCTCTGTTGTGCTATTTCTGAACTACTGCCCCTCTCTTTCTCTGAAACATAAGGGAAACAGCAGTCTGGAAATGCCCCCGCAGGAACATGAGTAGCCTAAACAGTAAGATATGTTGATTGCCCACTCTGCTGCAGTGATCAAAGTGGGATATCTGCTTCCTCCACTCCTTTTTGCCTTCAGATTCCACTCACAGCTCTTTCTTCAGCTCTGACCAGAAAACAACCATTCTCTCTGGGCTATTCCCTTCAGCCCTGCACAGAAAGGGTCCATGAATGATTAATGAAGTTTCAGCTCCAAAAAAATCTCCAAGTAGCGGTGTAGCTGCAAGTTTTACAGTAGGATCTGTTACCAGGGAATGTACCTCTTGATGTTTCATTTGTTGGCTATATTGTGCTGTGAACTGAATAAACCATTTTTGATTTCCCGTCCTTCCCTCCTCACCTCCCTTTCAGTGGAAAGTTATCCGCTGAGTAGAAGGTTCCTAATGAAATCGTGCTACAAGCACATTAAAGTCTATGGGCTTGGAAGAGCACCACTCTGCTCAGGATGGCCCAGTAAGTGGCTTTTCCTGTCAGAGCCCTTTCATCTTTTCCACATTGCCTGCTGAATTGTTTCTATGGGGAAGAGAAGTGGGGGGGGGGAGGACTCAAAGAAATAGAAAGGAACCCCAACCCAGAGTTTGTGCTGCTGCTGCTTCTTTTTTTTTAAGTTATTTTCTTCCATTATGCTGCAATTTGCATAATTCACCAGGGCAACCTCTTTAGAGCCTTTATTAATAACCTTTTAAGAAAGACAGATGCAGTCCTCCCGGGTAGTTTGAGTTTGGAAATCCCATGTCATGATTGAGTTGTTGAAGCTGAAAGGAAAGGATGAGTCATCGCAAAATGGAGAATAGAAAACTAATCCGGCTGGAGAAACAAATGGAAATGTGAAGGGAGGATGAATAGAAAAGCGGGTTTTCACTTTTTGAGGCAAGCTGTCTATCACAGGCCTGATAGTGTTGAAAGGGGCGGATTATCAGTGACAATCTCTTCAGCCACTTTTTAAAAATTGAAGCCAAGGGTGTTGCTTGCTACCAAAAAAGTCTTGAGGCTAGAGTTCAGAATTAACTACTGCTACGAAAATAGTTCATTTTTTGTTTGCTTCTGACAAAACCTTAAAAAAAAAAGCAAACCCATACCTTAATTAAATCAAGCCTGTTTTGTTTGTGACTAGCAGGAATCTCAACAGGAGAATCCAAAATGCTCATGATTTGGTTTTAGTTTTATGGTGGCAGGGTTTTATAAATGAGCCAAACTCCAAACCTTGGAGCAGAATGTCAGATGGTATGGTGAAATCTTAATATTTGTAAGGGACTTTGAAATAGACATGATCTGCCAGGGAAGGTCAATGGGTCACCCTGGACCAATCTCCTCCCCACCCCTTTCTCAGCTTTAACCTACTTCACAGCATTGCTGTGAGGAAAAAGTAAGGAAGGGAGAATGTTGTGAGCCACTTGGGCTTCCCACCGGGGAGAAAATCAGAGTACAGATAACTACATAAATAATGCATGGGCAGAGCTCTATACATGAAGGTGGAACAGAATGTGATGGAATTCAGGCAGAGCCCAGAGGATGCTCAGGAGTGGAGGTAGACCAGTGTCTTGCTCATCAGGGGTGTCTGGCTGATGGTGTGTTGTCACTTCAGACTGGGCCTGGCAACTCTAGAGTGTACAGGCTTAGGATCAGTTCAGTTCATGGAAGATAAGCTGGAATCTAATACCTGCTGAAAATGATTTTTTTTCCTATAGAGTCAAACTAGATATGATGGTGTTCCCGTGGCTGCCATGAGAATGTCCCCACCCTTTAAAAGTCATTAAAAATGTCACTAAGGGGCTCTCAAGGCAAGTGAGAAGTAGAGAAAATTTGCCATTGCTGTCCTCTGCAGAGTTTTTCTTGGTGGTCTCCCATCCAAGTATTGACCCTGCTTACCTTCTGAGATTTGATGAGATCCATTCTAAATCCATTCTAAATTTATACCACCTAAAAGGACCACTGTATAAACACAGAAGCCCTCTGTACAAAACATTATGTACATTGAAATCAGTGTGCAAAAAAAGGAAGAATGCTAGTCTTGGCCCCACCTCTGCGCAATCATCCGCTTGTGAGCATGGTTTTGTGCCTGTATGATCAGGAATGCTGCGGTTCAAATGTTTTCAGTCATGAGGAGGGGGCCTGTGTTTACAATGTGGTCTCAGACATTGTTCCATAACTGTGGGATCTCAGAAAAGATAGCTGAACTGGTTGCACTCCCTTCACAAACCTTTTCATGCCTGCTCTTGAAAATGATTTGAAGATGGTTTGTAGAATACACGCTCCCCCCAAACACACCTTAGAGCTTACAGAGTGTATGAGGTATATGCTTTGTTCTTTCCTCTGATACAGAGCTCCTGCTGTTTGTATTGGCGGACTGCCTTTCTTTGCTAAGTTGGGAGGAGAACCTTCCCCCCATATTCATTACCACACACTCACATGATTTTAGCAACTTAGGACAAAACTATTTGTGATGCTCAATTAATTCTTTCTTTCTTTCTTTCTTTCTTTCTTTCTTTCTTTCTTTCTTTCTTTCTTTCTTTCTTTCTTTCTTTCTTTCCTTCCTTCCTTCCTTCCTTCCTTCCTTCCTTCCTTCCTTCCTTCCTTCCTTCCTTCCTTCCTTCCTTCCTTCCTTCCTTCCTTCCTTCCTTCCTTCCTTCCCTCCCTCCCTCCCTCCCTCCCTCCCTCTCCCTCTCCTTCCTTCCTTCCTTCCTTCCTTCCTTCCTTCCTTCCTTCCTTCCTTCCTTCCTTCCTTCCTTCCTTCCTTCTCTCTCTCTCTCCTTCCTTCCCTCCCTCTCCTTCCTTCCTTCCTTCCTTCCTTCCTTCCTTCCTTCCCTCTCTCTCTCTCTCTCTCTCTCTCTTTCTTTCTTTCTTTCTTTCTTTCTTTCTTTCTTTCTTTCTTTCTTTCTTTCTTTCTTTCTTTCTTTCTTTCTTTCTTTCTTTCTTTCTTTCTTTCTTTCTTTCTTTCTTTCTTTTTCCACAAATGCTGCAATTTGTGGAAAAGTCCTGACCTCTAGCATTTTTTTCTGCCAAAAATGGCTCCACCCAAGTTGATTTTTTTTAGACCTTTGAGGCAGCAAAGAAATTGGTACAATTTTCCCCATAGGGGGAAAATACATCTCTGAAATGTGTGTGTGTGTCTGTGTGTTGTTTTTGTGGTAAAATTGCTGCAGAGGGAGAAGGTAACAAGTCCCTTGCCCAGAGCTGGTCTTCAGATTGTAGCCTCTGGATCCCCATTTTATAAAATAAAGAAAACATTGGAGAGTGCTGCTTGTAGCTTTGCTCTTATTTCACACAGAGATTTGTCATGTTCAGTTCTGTATCTGACCAGAATGTGTGGCATGACCCATGTCCCATAGATATCATGGGAAATAGTCCCTCTAAGAGTCTCCACAGCACTCACCTAGCAGGCCAGCTTCGTGTATACATGATTCTGAAATTACAAAATAAAATAATCAAAGGCAGTTTGCTCCAGGAACAAAGACAACAATACATTTGTTGCTCAGTAAGTTCCAATTGTCTAGCCAAGGCCATAAAAAAAAAGCAAGCCAGGTTGTGAACTGGAGATATGCTGAGAAGCAGATGCCCCTCCATTTTGCTCCTTAAAACAGAGAAAATGATTTATGTATTTTTCTGCCTTATGTTCAAGTCACTCAAAAATAGCTGAACTGTTTTTATTGAAGCTGTCCAAACAGTCTGCCTTCCAGCAGAGATCAAACATGGAACATCTCTAAGTGTTAAATGAGGGAAAGAATCAGAAAAGTTGTGTGTGACTAAAAGGAAATGCAAAGAATGAAAAACTGTTATGCTTCCAATAATGCAGTAGAATAGAATGCAGTGATTACCTGTTTTGAATCACTAACTAATGCAATTGTCTACTGAGGTCCATCCAGCTTCTTTGTTATGATCTTCAGGGGAAAAGTTTGAAAACAAAAACAAACCCTAACCCCCAGCATTTGAAGAAGGCATTTCTAGAGGCTCAATCAACTACAGTTTTAAACTATCCTGCACACTTCTTATTCACTAGCTGCTTTTGTTGTTTTGTGTTGTCTGTTGTATTCAAGAGTGATGGTATTGTTATATTGTACTGAATGTTTGAATGGCGCACCACTATAGACGAGGTTGTCTACTCAGGGTAGGAAAAAGCTGGAGATCTTTGGAGAGGGTGGGGTTTGGGGAGGGGAGCGGAGGGACCTCAGTAGGGGATATGGCCATCGAGCCCACTTTCCAAAGCAGCCATTTTCTCTGAAGGAGCTGATCTTGGTCATCTGGACACCAGCTGTAATGCCAGGAGATCTCCAGGCCCCACATGGAGGTTGACAACCCTGACTATGGATGCTCTTGGTGAAAGATGTGGCTGAGAAGTGGCTTTAAATTAATAAATAATTGTGCAGATAGGAATGGTTATATAGCCTCAAAGTAGGACTGTGAAGCTCTGAGGAGGAAAAACATTGGCTTTAATGCTTACAATGTGTCTTCTACAACTGGGCTTCTGCAACCCTGAGTCTTCCTTGGCTTTTCTACAGTCTTCCCCAAACCTGCTGTGCTGAAAAGTTTTGGAAATGATAGCAGCAAAGCTTAGATGGCTGCTGTATGGGTGGGAAAGTTCTGGTTTTCCTGGTCCGGCTCACATAGCAGCCATTTTCCCTGCCTTGTCCCCATAGCAACCATCCTTCCCCTAACACAGGGGGTGGGGGGCATTTTTGGTTTTTTTAGTCAACAATTGAGTATTGTTATATCAGTATAACAATGTATCTGTCATGGTCTCTGAATTCCCAAGTTTCTTTTTAAAGAAAAAACAAGTCTCTAGATCCTTTCTTTGCAGAGATTTGCCCATCCCACTATATCTGTGTAACAACTAGGGGTAAAAACTTACTTTTAAAAAGGAAAGCTGGAGATTCGGAGAACCTGATTCACATGCTGCTATAACATTATAACAATATATAATGATATTCAATTGCAGGGTTTTTTTTAAAAAAAGCCCCCCAGTGAGGGGGGGATAGCTGCTGCTAGGGGACTGGGGGAAGGAAAATGCAGAGACACATGCCACAGCAGCAACAGGGAAACCACACAATCCTGTCCCTCTGCATGGCTGGACTTTTTCCATTCATTGAAGAGAATACAGAAGTTAACCTCTGAATTGCCCTGAAGTTGGCTACATAGCTGAAGTTGCTTCCAAAAAGAGTTTCTGTTCCAATCAGACATCTAAAATACTATCGGTTTTCCTGGAGCATCCATGTGACATCATTGCAAGATGAAGCTCAGTAGACAATTGCAGCAGACAATTGAATTAGTTAGTGATTCAAAAAAACTAAAATGTGTTATTCCACTGTATTATTGGAGGCATAAAAGTTTTCGCTCTTGCATTCTCTTTCAGTCACACACAGAGCCAGCATGGTGTAGTGGTTAAAAGCAGTGGATTCTAATCTAATCTGGAGCCTGCTGGGTGACCTTGGGCCAGTCACAGTTCTCTCAGAATTCTCTCAGCCCTACCTACCTCACAAGGTGGGGAGGACAAGTGATTGTAATCTGGTCTGAGACTCCTTAGCATAGGGAAAAGAGAGATATTAAAAACCTTCTCTTCTTCTTACTCTTCTAAGCAGGCACATTCTGGATTTTCCCCTGCTTTGCAGCATTTTTTCCCAAAGCTAATTTGATAGAGCTTTCTGGAAAAGTCTCAACCAAAGCACCTTTGCACACTGTGTGGATGGGAAGCTGCACAGTTTTGAAGATCCTGCCCATATTGGCGCCATCTCCCTTCCATCAGCCCTCATGGGTTCCATTCCTCCTACCACCTGAGGTTTGTTTAAAAAAAACAACAACAGCAACAGCTAGGGCAGTTTGGAGCAGGTATCTCAAAGGAATGGCTAAGTATACAGAAGGAAATCTTTAATATGGCAGCAAGAGTTGAGAAGGCTTGGATGGTTTCCACCCGCATCAAAAAGTGATGGCGCTTCAGAATAATTAAAGCTAATCTGTATGGATGAATCAGAGCTGCCTCTGACTATGCGCTCCAAGAGAGAGTGTAGGGTTCAAAACAGAACTGGAAAAATATTACAAGTTTATGTTTAAGTGGCTAGGTTAGCGATTCCTGCATCTACTTTTAGAAGCCTTTTCCTTTTCATCCTGCCACTCTTCATTTTCCTTTAATCAACAAAACCAGAGAACCAGAGGAAACCTTTTATTTGTAACCATTTGGCAAAGTTCCATTGCTTTTGCTGAATTCTGAAATAATCTGTCAAAGAAACAAGCCTTCTGGCCCCTCAAAGATTAACAAGTTCATTGCAGTATGTAAGTTTGCATGAGGTGGAAAGCCCACTTTGTTCAATGTCTGGAACACACACACACACACACACAAAGGCAGAAACAGAAGGAGGGAAATTATTATAAAGGGAGTAGTGGCAGCAGCAGAAGGTCGAGGGTAGCTGAAAACAGAGATGTGTTATATTATGTAGCAGAGTGCAGATGAAAACAGGATTTTGTCAAAATAGTAAACAGTGCAATCTTAAGCAGAGTTATGCGTTTTGAAGACCATTGTAGTCAAGGGGCTTAGAAAGGTGTAACTCAGTTTGGGATAGCACTGTAAATGATCCGGTCAGCGAATTATGGACTTTTCTGGAATAGTGAAGAACTGGCAATGGAGATGAATGATACAGAGAAGATTTGCATAATGTCATAGAATGTAACGGTGAGCCTTCTGGCTTCATTTTGTAATAACTCTTCCCATTCCCACATCTGCCAATTTAATGTAGGACTTCTTGAATTTGATACAAGTGGACTCTAGCTCAAGAAAGCAAATGCCACCACAGACCTGTAAGTCATTAAGGAACCACAAGATTCTCTGTTCTTTCAGTTGCAACAGATTCCCACCTCTAAATAAGCTGAGCTTTTCATTTCTTGGCCAATCCTGTTACTGTTGTTAGTCAGGATGCAGACTAAAGAATCACCTCTTTCTCAATTTTTTTCATTTATCCTCAAGCAATTTTCTATTTTCCTTCATCTGTATTTACCTCGCAGATACCGAAGTCATGCTGCAGGTATTGTATGCACAACCTCTGGTTTCAGCCTCTCTTTTTCAAAGAATGTGACCCTATTTTGTCTAAACTAATTCATCTTCCAATTTTAGCTTCTTCAAAGGGATTTTTCCACCTGGATTCTGCAAGCTAAGATTTTGCCAGCTAGGAAAAGAATAGATATAACTTCTCTATTCTTGTTATACATATGGTTCCTTGTACCAGCAACCAGCACCACAAACAGCCATTCTAGTTAAGTTGGACATATGCCTAGAAGCAGTGGCCTGTAATGATCTGGGGGAAAGTTGGCTTTGGATGACACAGAAAGCTCCAATAAGGGGTTTTAAGACTATTCTTGAAGAATTTAGTTTCAGTTTGGTTTTAATTTTAATCATTGTAATGTGGCTTGCTAAGAGAGCAATGCTAAGCAGATTTTGATGAGTTTAGGCTGGAGTAACTGCACAGAACTTCGGGGTAATTGTTCTTGAATGTTTTTCTCTAGTATTGCAATTGGTCACTAGATATGGTTGAAAGATATCTGATACAGTTGCCCTGCTATGAAGCTATGAAGCTCTGTGTCTGGTCAGCATCTGGATGGGAGACCTCCTATAAATTCCATTTGTACCTTGAATTCCATTGAAGAAAGGTAGGATTACAAATGCTGTCTGTCTGTCTGTCTGTCTGTCTAATCTAATCTAGAAACTGCCTCAAGAGCACTGCACTGGGACCCCAAGAGATAAATGTTTTAAATAAACCAATAGCCCCCAATTGATGAAAGGAATATATTTCAACACATCCAACCCCTGTAGTATATAGCATTGTTCACTGTGGTAAACTGTTAGCAAGATCCATTAATCCACAGGTGGCCCATTTAGCTAACAGTGGCTACTGCACTACTGGGGTAGCGATACTGCCAATGTTTGAAACTGCCTGGTTCAGCTTGGTGGTACTACAAACTGAGTACCACTTTCTCAGAAGTTATTTTCCAGCTTGAATATAAAAGAAAAGTCAGTGTGAAACCATACTTTATTGGCTGTTGCACTATTGTAATCATTCACCTCCTGGATTTTCCTGTTCTAACAGGAAATCTGGGTAGTGAACAATTATAAGATAGCACTATATTCAGAGATGCATGGATCCCCCGCCAGTGAGGTTTTTGTTGTTGTTCAGGCACAGTCAGCATTCAGCAACCTAGGTGTCCTAAACCAAAGCCTGTTTCATTGGGAGATCATCAGCTGTTGTTTTTGAAGGTGTGGGGAGCGAATTTCCAAGTGGCTGTTGTCACACCTAGTGCTAAAAATGACCATTCCCTTTGGCTTGGGCAATACAATAATGTACATACATACAGTGATGTCACTGCACACATGCTAACATTATGAATCAGAGGGAAGAAATCTTTGAAATAAGTGATGGGCACAAAATGCATTTTTGCGGTTTGGTTTGTGGTTCGTGGCTAAACCACGAACCGAACCATGAACCAATAGGCCAGTTCATGAACTGAACCAGTTCATATTAGTTTGTGAGCCATTTAAAGTTTAAACCTCTATTTTCCACTCCCCATGAAAAGCAGCGGGGAGTAGAAAGCAGGAGTTTAAATGTTTCCAAGCCATTTTACTGCCAGCTTTCTGCTCGCTGTGGCTTTTGGTGGCAAACAAAAAGCAGGGGGTGAAATGGCTGGGAGGCATTTCATCCCCTGTTTTCTATTCACCATGAAAAGCTGTGGCCAGCAGAAAGCAGGGGGTGAAATGGCTCACAGCTATTTAAACCCTTGCTTTCTGCTCCCCATGGCTTCTCACAAGGAGCTAAAGCAGTGGTTTAAATGGCTCTGGGCCATTTAAACCAAACAGCTGAGCTCAGCTGTTTTTTGGTGTGTGTGTGAAGAGCAGAAAGCAGGGGTTTAAATGTTTTCTGCTCTTCATGAACCTCCATGAACTGCATCAAAATTTGTGGAAGTTCATGGTGGCTCTTCAGTTCACAAACATCACTTTGTAAACCACGAACCAGCCAAAATTCATGACAGACATTAGTTTGTGAGCTGGTCCATGCCCATCCCTATTTGAAACCAGGCAACTTTTTTCTTCAGTCTCTCAAAAATGCTTGTAATTACTGTGTTC
The DNA here is from genome assembly GCA_029375565.1 of Gekko gecko. Taxonomy (NCBI): domain Eukaryota; kingdom Metazoa; phylum Chordata; class Lepidosauria; order Squamata; family Gekkonidae; genus Gekko; species Gekko gecko. The sequence continues at coordinate 286,824,051 of JAPDNY010000001.1, read as the reverse complement.
ATATTGCATTATGCTGTGGAGGGGTGGTGGCGCCCAACAGACTATGGTAGTCAGTGAAATATGAATTGATTGGCTTCTCAAAATGAATGTGGGGGTATCCTAGGGCAAATAAGAACATAACATAGAACATAAGAGAAGCCAATGTTGAATCAGGCCAATGGCCCATCCAGTCCAACACTCTGTCACACAGCGGCCAAAAACACCGTGTGCCATCAGGAGGTCCAGCAGTGGGGCCAGGGCACCAGAAGCCCTCCCACTGCTGCCCCCTCCAGCACCAAGAATAGAGTGCATCACCTGCCCCAGACTGAGAATTCTCATCTATACCCTGTGGCTAATAGCCACTGATGGACTTCTGCTCCATATGTTTATCTAATTCCCTCTTGAAACTGTCCATGCTTGTAGCTGCCACCACCTCCTGTGGCAGTGAATTCCATATGTTAATCACTCTTTGGGTGAAGAAGTATTTCCTTTTATCTGTTCTAACCCGACTGCTCAGCAATTTCATGGAGTGCCCAGGAGTTCTTGTATTGTGAGAAAGGGAGAAAAGTACTTCTTTCTCAACCTGCTCAATCCCATTCATAATCTTATAAACCTCGATCATGTCACCCTTCAGCCATCGTTTCTCCAAGCTGAAGAGCCCCAAGTGTTTTAATCTTTCTTCATAGGGAAGGTGTTCCAACCCTTTTATCATTCTAGTTGCCCTTCTCTGCACTTTTTCCAATGCTATAATATCCTTTTTGAGATGTGGTGACCAGAACTGTACACACTATTCCAAATGAGGTCACACCAATGATTTATACAGGGGCGTTATGATACTGGCTGATTTGTTTTCAATTCCCTTCCTAATAATCCCCAGCATAGCATTGGCCTTCTTTATTGCAGCTACACACTGTCTAGACATTTTCATTGAGTTATCCACTACGACTCCAAGATCTCTCTCTTGGTCTGTCTCTGCCAGTTCAGACCCCATCAACGTGTATTTATATTTAGGATTTTTGGCTCCAGTGTGCATCACTTTGCACTTGGCCACATTGAACCCCATTTGCCACATTGACACCCACTCACCCATCCTCAACAGATCCCTTTGGAGTGCCTCACAATCCTCCCTGGTTTTCACCACCCTGAACAACTTCGTGTCATCTGCATCACCACCCTGAACAACTTCGTGTCATCCACAAATCTTTTCCTATGCAACTTCTCAAGCTCTCTTTTGTGCACAATATAGAAAGGTAGCCACTAGGTATGCCTAGAGGAGAGTGCACAGGTTAAAAACCATAAATATAGGGAATAGGAGCATTTTTTTTGTCTTAGAGCAAAAACAAAATGCAAATTGTCATTGAAAAGCAAGCTGCTATTAACTGCTACTCCAAGGTTTGAAAGCTGAAAAAGTTTAAAGTGCTGATTGTGCATTTGGTGCATTTACTCTTAATTAAAAGGCTTCAATGCTTTTGTAATTTAGCAAAATGGATGATGCTTGTAGAAGAAAGATTATAATAAGGTTCAGCAATTTATACCTCCAAAGGCACCGTACCAATATTAATGAATACAGCATGCTGGGGTATGAAGTATTATGCTTCCCATTTACAAGATGTGTTAGCTGAAGAACTGAGATGTTGTGTTATTAGCCCTAAGGCACAAAGCAAATTATTGTAGTTGTGAACAACAGTAAAAGATCACAGTGTCACTTTCTTTAAACAATGAATAAGCAAGAATAAGGAAGCTACATTTATCCTTTTAACCAGAGGCCCCTCAAATTTTGATTTGCTTCACAAAGGGGTTTACCTAGTCAATAAGCCTCAAGAGTTGTTCCTTCCCTCCCCCCATAACAATGCAATCCTAAGAAGAGTTACACTTGTCTAAGCCCGTTGACTACAGTGGACTTTGAAAGGCGTAACTCTGCTTAATATTACACTGTTGCCATTTCCTTTCAGGGCATGGATGATGCTTGTAGAAGAAAGATTATAATAAGGTTCAGCAATTTATACCTCCAAAGGCACCATACCAATATTAATGAATACAGCATGCTGGGGTACGAGCAGAGCCCCCCCCCCCGCTTCTAGAATTCTTAGACCAAGTAGTGAGCATCAACACAAAACCACTGCCTGGGGGGATAGGGAACAATAAAAATGGCTACCGTGGGGGAGGAGAGTAGGGCCAAATCAAAATGTTGAAAGGTTCTACAAAAAGTCATGAAGTTCCAAGCCAAGTATCCATCTATTCGTTTATTTCTTTATTTGGATTTGTGTCCCGCCCTCCCCGGAGGCTCAGGGCGGCTGACAACGAAGCACGCGTGCCAACTTTAAAACAGATTAGAAAAGTGTAAAACCAGATAAAACCATATAAAGCAGCATCCAAGCATATTAAAACAGGCATATTCAAACAAGATGGGGCAGATCGTAATCCCTGGCAGCCTAACAATAGCTTGTTGTCCCCTCTCCTTCCAGGGCTGCCCCGCACTTAATGATGACAGTGGTGCGATGGCGCATGGCTAGCAATGAAGAAGTAATAATGGCGGCGGCTCCTAATCGTAGGCCTGGCAGAAGAGCTCTGTCTTACAGGCCCTGCGGAACTGAGTAAGGTCCCACAGGGCCTGGATCTCCTCCGGGAGCTCCTTCCACCAGGTAGGAGCTGCCACTGAAAAAGCCCTGGCTCTAGTGGCAGCAAATTTCACATCCCTGGGGCCTGGAATTCCCAGGAGGTGTTGGCTCCCCAACCGAAGTGCCCTTGGGGGAACATATGGGGAAAGGCAGTCCCTTAGATAAGCCAGACCCTGGCCATACAGGGCTTTAAAGGTCAAAACCAGCACTTTGAAGCAAATCCAGTACGCTATTGGCAGCCAGTGCAGTGCTTTCAGCACAGGCTGAATATGATCCCTCCTAGAGAGACCCATCAGCAGCCTGGCTGCAGCATTCTGCACTAACTGCAGCTTCCGGATTTGCGACAAAGGCAGCCCTAAGTAGAGAGTGTTACAGTCGTCTAGCCTTGAGGTGACTGTCGCATGGATCACAATGGCCAGGTCATCGTGGTCAAGGAAGGGGACCAACTGCCAAGCCAGCCGGAGGTGGTAAAAGGCCGACCTGGCAGTGGCGGCTACCTGGGCCTCCATCATTAGAGAAGAGTCCAGGAGTACCCCCAAGCTCCTAACCTCCGATGCCGGCACCAACGGCACCCCGTCGAAGGATGGGAGAGGGAACCCCAACCCTGAACCAATCCGACTCAGGCCCAGGACCTCCATCTTTGCCGGGTTTAGTTTCAACTGACTCAGTCTGAGCCATCCAGCCACAGCCTGTAATGCCCGATGCATGTCATCCAGGGCAGAGTTTGACTGGCCACCCAACATCAGATAGAGCTGGGTGTCATCTGCATATTGATGACACCCAAGCCTGCAACTCCGGGCAATCTGGGCAAGGGGGCGCATGTAGATGTTAAACAACATCAGGGACAGCACGGCCCCCTGAGGCACCCCACACTCAATGGGATGTCTCCGAGACCGCTGATCCCCTATCACCCCCCTCTGTCCCCCACCTTGGAGAAAAGAGGCAAACCATTGAAGGGCGAGCCCCTGAATCCCCACATCGGCGATCTACAGTGGAGGAAGCTGTTTCTGGAAGGATGCTTCTTGTAGAAATATAGGGGATTCCTCCTTGCTTCTTCTAAAACACCTTCCAATCTAATAAAGTGGAGAACAGCTAGAGTTAGGAAAGAGATGTTTTGGGCAAGAAGCGGAGGGTACCAGAGAACACATTGGTGACACCATGGAGCCCTCAGGCAGTATGCTGAGGATTAATATCCTGCAAGAAACCATTGTAGAAGCACTTCGTGGTATATTACAGATAAGATGCAGCCCATGTTAAGGGAATATATATGGAAATATGGCCCTAGTTGTGCATTTGAAGCTGAACCTATGGGGAACTGTGATCCTTCTTGAATGCATCTTTGCATATATGCTAATGCTTGGGCAGCAGTGTCATAGTGAAGATTCATATTATTTGAAATGTGAAGCACATTGATTGCAAACAGTTCACCATATCTTTTTTTTTTTTTTAGAATAAACTCTCCTAAAAAGGAGAGAATTTTATTACTTTTTATAAAAGAAAAGGGGAAGGTATATAGAAGGATTAAGAAAAAGAGTGGAGTGAATTTTTCCTGTTAAACAAATTAGTTTTAGTTAGTATAATTACAAATTTTGGCAACCACCATGGTTGGAAGATCTTTTCATCTTACAGAAGTCCAAAATAACTCTGTTAGTAAAGTTAGTAAAGTCCTTTGGGGTTAGTTATTAATCAGCTCCCTTCTGACGTTCCACGAACTACTTCTTTGGATATCTTCCTTTTACATCTCTCAAGTTGTACGATGGGCCCTCTTTAGGCTTCTTGTCTCCCGCTCCAGCTCCTCCCTCTTCCGGATCACTGTCTTCCTCGCTGCTTGAATCTGTCCAAATTGCGAGTGCTGCATCTTCCTCTGTACTGGCGTGTCTCTTCAGAAATTCTTGTGCTTTGAAGACGGAGTCTATCTTCTCTCTTTTGTCATTATATTTAAAAATTAGTCCTTCGGGAATGCACCATCTGTAATTTGTCTGATGCCTTTGTAAAAACGTGGTCAATCCTTTATATGCTTTTCTTTTCATACGGATTTCATAAGGAACATCTTTCAAAGTTCTAATGGTCTGCTCCCCAATTTTCAAGGGCACCGCTGAAACTGAACGCAAAATTTGATCTCTGGTACGCTGCTTTGTAAACTTGACAACCACTTCTGCTGGCAGATTATTTTTCTTTGTAAAAGTTGAATAGGCTCTATAGGCCATATCCATCTCTTCTTTCAGTTCCAACGCTTCTCTGCCAGTTAGAGGTGCCAAGGCATTCGCCAATGTAGTTCTGAGATCCTATTTTTCCTCTTCTTTAATGCCCTGAAAGCGGAGAGTCCGATTTGATTTTTCCATCTGTAACATTAAAATTCTTTTTTCTTGCATATCCTGATGTTTTTCTAATTTATTGACCTTTTTCTTTATTTTCTTGGTGTCTTCCGTTGAGACCAAACACTTCTGTGCGATCTCCTCCATCTTCTTTGATGTTTCTGTTAATTGTTTTTGTTGACTGTTGAGAACACTTTCCATGTTACACAGAGTTTCACTGATTTTCTGCATTTGATCCAGCAGAGGGCGCAGTGACTCGCTTTTCTGTTGATTGACAGCTAACTCCGGTGGGGGGGTGCTCAGACTGGAAGTCCCTCCCCCCTTCTTTTCCGGCTTCTGCGGGACCTTTTTCAAAGCGGACATCTTTTTAATTGTTTACTTTTAAAAAGTTCGTGTTGCGCCACTCAGGAGACTAACAAACTCTTAATCTTCGGTGTTTCCCCAAAGGTATCTTCACCAACTCTTTTTTCCCCTTTACCCCCCTCCGCATTTCTTTTATAAGTCCCGTTTCTCAGGGGGGGGTGGGGACTCCTCCCTCCTCCCATCCACTTATACGCTTGCGGGGGGTTTCGACTTTTCGCTTCAAAATAGATCTCCAACTCACGGTTCGATGCCAATTCTTTCCATTTAACTTCAACTCGATCGCTTTATTCACTCCTGGAAGTCGGTGGCGTTGCTAAGTCCCATTACGGGCACGACGCAGCGGGGCCGATTGGGGCGGGGAGAAAGCCTCAATTTCCCAGCTGTTTGCCGGCAAAGAGGCTACTCCCCAAGCGCTCCCGGTTCGGAGCCTTTACCTAAGGCTCACTAGGGTCTTTCGCAAAAGCGAAGACCCCCCCAAACTGCGCGTGGGCTAACCACCTCCGGGAGCGTCCCGAGAAGTGGCCGCCATTCGCTCCGCCGAAACCGAAAGTCCACAGTTCACCATATCGATAACATTTTGCTAATGAACTGGTTTACCGTATGGCTCTCTCAAAGTACCAGAAACAAACTTCAGAAGTTAGGCTTCCTGTATGTGCGATGACCAGACAGTATGGCATATAATAAGATGGGGAACCCATTTCTATGCATGTTGACTTACAAGTAAGTCCCATAGAATTTAGAACGTAAGAAAAACATAGGAAGAGCCCTGCTGGATCAGACCAGTTGTCCATCCAGTCCAGCAGCCTATTTCACACAGTGGCTAACCAGTTACTCTGGAGGGCCAACAGCAGGGCATGGAGGCTGAAGTACTCCCCTGACATTACCTCCTGGCACTGGTATTCAGTGGTTTACTGACTCTGAATGTGGATGTTCCATTTAGTCACCATGCTTAGTAGCCACTGATAGACCTGTCTTCCATGAATCTGTCTAAAAACCCCTTCAAAGCTGTCTATGCCTTAAGTGTTCAGATTTGATTGGTTTCTATGCTTCAAGTTTCTGAAATGTAAAGATGTGTCACTGCTGACCAAGATCAAGATGCTTCATTCTGCAGTATCCCCTGTTATTATGTATGGATGTGAAAGTTGGACAATAAAGAAAGCTGATAGGAAGAAAGTTGATACATTTGAAATGTGGTGCTGGAGGAGAGTTTTATGTATCCTGTGAACTGCCAAAAAGAGAAGGAAGCACATAGACAAAAAACTCAAAAAAAAAAACCAAAACCCACCCTAGCAGCAGGAACAGATTTGCAGGTTCACACCATGAATCCATTTTGTTTGCACTCCCCCACATTCAGACATGTTCGAGCAGTGGTAGATTAACAATTAAGCAGACTAAGCACGTGCTTAGGGCACCAGGGCCAAAGGGGGCACCATAAAGTTGGGGAAAGGGTGAAAAGAAAAAAAACACGAATGGAGATTTGTTAAAAAAAATGATAAAACTAGTACAAATTGATCATGGTGCACCCTAGGGTTATCTTCTATTTTTTGTTGGCGAGGTGCAGTGTCATAGGCTATGTTTAAAAGTAAAATGCACGTGTTTAAAAGTAAAATGATGGAGCCAAATTCAGTTGTCATGACAGTCATTTCAATGATCCTCTCTGGGTCAGTGTGGAAAGGAGGGGGGGCACCAAGATTGGTCAGTGCTTAGGGCACCAGTGAGCCCCTGTGTTCGAGGAACCAAAAGCACCACATGTGGTGGCTATTTACTCTGGTTCCAACTTGTCTTACAATGGGATGAGTACAACTTGGGAATGGCTGACAGCTGCGACTGTATGGCCAGGCCCATTTAATCCGTTTGTGAAAAGTGCCCATATCGGGCCAAACTGCTAGTCTGAATGCAGCCCCACACTCGCAGCCTTTCATGATAGGAAAGAAACTCTGACCCCTTAGGCATCCTGGTTTCCCACTTCGGTATTTTTCCAGCTCTGCAATGTCCTTTTTGAGTTATGACCAGAACTGCACACAGTATTCGAAATAAGGCCACACCATAGATCTATTTGGCCTGACCTGGGTATGCCAGGCTAGCCTGATCTCATCAGATCTTGGAAGTTAAGCAGGGTTGGCCCTGGCTAGTATTTGGATGGGATTTGTCTAAGGTCATGACATGGAGGCAGGCAATGGCAAACCATCTCTTGCCCTGAAAATCCTACAGGGTTGCCGCCACCACCATAGATCAATACAGGGGCTGTTTCATTTTCAATCCTTCAATCCCTTTCTTAATAATCTCCAGCACAGAATTCACATTTTTCACCACTAGAGCACACTGGGTTGATAGTTTCACTGAGCTATCCACTATGACCTCAAGATTTTGTTCCTCTCGGTCTCAGCAAGTTCAGACCCCATTAGCCTATACTCGAGGCTAGGATTTCTTTTGTCCCAATGTGCATCATTTTACACTTACTAACACTGAACTTCATTTGCCACTTTGTCACCCACTCATCCAGTATGTGGAGGTCCTCTTGGAGCTCTTCACAGTCAGCTTTGGTTTTCACCATCCTGAATAATTTTATGCCATCGACAAACTTGGCAAATTACACTGCTCACCTCCAGTTCCAGATCACTTATGAACAAATTAAATAGCACTCTCCCCATATGGATCCTTGTGGAACCCCACTGTTTACTTCCCTCCATTGAGAGAACTGTCTATGGGCACACCGCACAAACAATTAGCCCCACCATAAGCTCGAATGCTGGGTGGATTTAAAGGGCATGATCAGACACGAACATCTGGGAAGCACCTCTCAACTGTCAGCAATCTGTTTTGCTCTGCTGCAGAAGCAAAGTAAAAAGACACCAGGGAAAATCTGGTAGTAAACGGGTTGCTACAGGTCATGGACAGAGTTTCCCATGTCTGATCGCTTCAGCATGCTCTCATGGCATTGGGATGGTTTGATCAGGCAATCTGGACACTGTGCCATTGTTTTTTCCTCCCTTCTCAGTATGCGCATCATCGCAAACTCCATAGGGAGACCTCAGTGCGGAGATGCAATTAATCGATTCCTCGTGTAAGCGCATCAGAAACAAACAGCAAAAAAAAAAAAAAAAAAAACCGAACTCACCTGCAGTTGTGTCTGATCAAGCAGTGACGGGCTGTGCCCGCAGCTTCCAAGGACTGTGTGATTGCACAACTGTGGGTCAAATTCCTCTGGAAGAAATAGCCTCGCTTCCCCCCCCCAACTTTATCTTGTGCGTGTGACTGCCTCCTATGTATTCCTACTCTCTGTTTCCTTTCATTTAGTCAATTTTAACCCATTAATGGACTTGTGATCTCTTCTTACACGCAGCTGGATTGTCAAAAGTTGTAGCAATTGAAGAGGGCTCTTGTCTGACAGGATCAAGTGTCACGTGGATGAAATAAGGACCCAGAAATGTCTGAAACTGCTAGGGCAGCCAGTGAGTTTCATTTAATCATTTTTTCTCATCAGTCTGTAAGGCTTTGGGTTGTATGGGGTGTCAAACCTACAGCCCGTGAGCTGGAGCCAGAACCAACCTGCCCAGGAGCGGGGCTGTCTTCTCCCCCCCCTCCCCTGCCCATCCTTGCTGTTTTGAGCTTGAGCTGCCTTGTATTATAAAGAGCAGAAGGTGGGGCTGCCTCTGAGAGCAGGAAGCAGAGGGCGGGGCTGCCAAACTTCCCAGCCACTGCTCCTGGTCTCTATAGTCTTCCTCACAGGTAGGATCTGAGGGGGGGATCCCTTCTCCTGTGATCCTTGTGCTTCTTTTTTATTTTAAAACTTGCTTTGCAAAATCCCACTATTCTCCCACCTTTCCAATTTAGGCAGGCACGTTTTAAGGGCATGGGGGGGAGAGATTTTGGGATCAGCCAGGGTTAAAATATAGAGTTCTGCAAACTCAAGGGACTCCAGTTTTGCAGAGAAATATTAGTTTTAACACACACACACACCCTCCTAATGTGGTGCTCCAATGAAATAATAGCAGAACAAGTGCTAAAGAGGATACCCAAAATTATTATCTCAAACCACCCTGTTAAAAACAAACCTTGAGACCCTTGGAGAGCCACTGCCACTCTGTGTAGACCTGGGTGGGGGAGAAGCTTGCAATGCCCAGCCATTTCATATTCTTCCCTTGGGTCCTGGGCTCAGACCATTTATATTTGTAGTTTGTATTGGGGGGGGGATTGGGACTAACCACAGCTAAAATATAGAGTTCAACAAACTCAAGGAACTTCAGTTTTGCAGAGAAATATTAGTTTTCACACACACACCCTCCTCGTAGGGGGCTCCAATGGAATAGCTGCTATAATATCTTTAATTGTGCTTATCTGTGCCCTTTATAAAGTTTATATCTTTGCTACCTGGCTTTACATTTTATGACACACATGGCCCAGCCCAACAAAGTCCAATTTATGTCACATCCAGCCCTTATAACAAATGAGTTTGACATCCTTGGTTTAGACATTCTCCTGGTGTAAATCACACCACAGGTTGGGTCAGTTGGGGAGCTCCGTTGTCGTCTGATTTATATTACATTAAATTAGAATTATAGCCATGATTAACCATCCGTGATTATTGTTCCAGCATTCTCAGGCTCTTTAAGCTTCTGCAGCTAATACTTGGCTGGCATTGGTCCATCCCACTGATGAGCCTCCCTAGCAATAACCTTCCTAATTTAGGAGCCAGTCCAATTCCCATTAAAGTCAATGAAAAGGCTGTAAATGACTCTAATAAGAACTGGATTGGATCCTAAACTATGACCCTTTGTTCTGGAGTCCTGTGCGCTCATTCATTTTCCTTTTAGTTGTGCTTGAATTCTGTCTCTGAGTTTGCCTAAGTATTGACCACAACACACACACGCACACAAGTTTAGACAAACAGAATTTTTTCCCTCTACCTTTCCTATCCAGTATTGTAAAGACAATAAAGGACTTCTATTTCTTTTCTAAAGCAACAAGACTCGTGGGAACATTACTCCTAAAGCAGCACCCCCTCCCATAATACAAACCAAGCATTAAATCCCCCAAATCCTATGAACATTTTTCTGGGAGTAAGATCCACTGAATAGAATTCTGAGTAGGAGTCTAAGTAAGACCTGCTTAGATCTTATTTCAAGTATAGGCTAATGGGATGAACTTGCCACAGCTGAGAGGGAAAAAGATCTTGGGGTTGTAGTGGATAGCTCAGTGAAAGTGTCAACACAGTGTGCTGCAGCGGTGAAAAAGGCAAACTCTATGCGTAGGTTTATAATCCCATTCAAAATACAGCAGATCAGGGTCACACCAAACGATATCACATTTATGAGATGATATCGATGCAGGTAGAATCCAGAAGGCCTTGTAGCTGGCAGAGTTAGGGAGAAATAAGGCAGCCACTCTGAGGAAGGATTGAGTTAGTAATTTAGAAGAAGACCTTTTCAAGAGAAATGGCTGTTGTTTATCATAGCAGTAATTTAATGTTACTATTAAAACTTATGCATGCTCTTTAGGGATAGCAGGGAGAGGGGACGCAATCGCCTCCCACTCCATTTCTGGCTGCACCCTCCTAACCATTATTCTCAACTGGCACTTGGCTGGTACACCCAGCAAAATCCAGTTATGAATTATTGCTAAAGCATAACAATAGTGCAGTATTCTATAATATGTAGATGCGGCCTCAGGCTGCACGTGTTAATTCTTCAAGAGCACAGATCACTTTAGTTATTTTGAGGTATGACACCACACTAGCCAAGAGACAAATGCTTTTTAACTATTCCATCTCAAATATATCTGTTAAGTATGAGACTTAACTCTGAGAGTGATGAACGGTGATTCAGCTTTAATAGTGATTCAGCAACTCAGAACAGACAACGAGACGATCAGATAACACACACACAAACAGTAGAGCACAGCTCCTTTTTAAACAGTCCAGGCTAACAAAACCACACCCCTGCTTTGGTTAACAACCAATAACATTTGAGGGATAAGGACCAATGAGGCTGTTCCCTCCATAACATTTCAGTCAGTTCCAATTGGTTACAAATCGTGCAGAATCAAGAACAACCATTAGGATTGTTGAGGCTTCCAATCCTGGTCCTGACTTCAAGCTTAACATGTAAAAGTATACAGGCTGTTCACAAGTCAGGACATAACAATATCCAAGAGTAACCCAGCTGTGAATCTTCTTGTCTACCCAACTCAAAAATTCTTTTCCTTCCAACTAAAACCGGACTCAGTTTATAATCTCTAGAAAAAATGTTATCTTTGCCACTACTGTTAATTACCTTGACTGCTTGACTCCTTGACTGATAGAAGAGTAGGAACGTAGGTATTTATCACTGAACTTGAGCAGGAGAGGAGTATTTTTATTTCTTCTTCATTGGGTTGTTTGGAAGTACATGGAAAATGAGGGTTAGGACTGGGGCATGCATTCCTAATGGCTTATGATTCCCCAATCCACATTTCACCTCCATTTGCAGGTTATTATTGGTTGGATCCTAAGACTTCCTTCTACTAAGTTAAACACTGTGGCTGCAATCACACACACTAAATAATGCACTTTCAATGCACTTTCCAACTGGATTTTGCCAGTTCACACAGTAAAATCCAGTTGGAAAAAGCATTGAAGGTGGAAAGTGCATTATTTAGTGTGTGTGATCACAGCCTATGACTCCCTTCCATCAACTCTTCCTCCAACAGTGAGCAACTTCAACAAAGAAAAACTTTTCTCCATCAGAGGAAGTTTTTCTCTATCAGAAAAAGTTATTGTCCATTGGAGGAAGCTATTATGTATTGCAAGAAGGCTTAGTGGAAGAGAGTCATAGCCTCCAACAGCATGTTCACATGAACACATGAAGCTTCCTTATACTGAACCAGCCCCTTGGTCCATCAAAGTCAGTATTGTCTACTTAGACCAGCAGTGGGTCTCCAGGGTCTCAGGCTGAAGTCTTTCACATCACCTCCTACCTGATTCTTTCAACTGGAGATGCCAGGGATTGAACCTGGGACCTTCTGCGTGCCAAGCAGATGTTCTGCCAGTGAGCCACAGCCCCTCCCCAGACGACAGGAGCAATGTTCCCTCTAAGCTGAGTTAGTGTGAGCTAGCTCACAGTTTTTTAGCCTCTGGCTCACACATTTTTGTCTTAACTCAGGAAGGATGGTTCCAGAGCAAACTGATTTATGCAGTGGCCAAATCGCTTGCTCACAACTTTAATGCCAGTAGCTCACAAAGTAGAATTTTTGCTCACAAGACTCCACAGCTTAGAGGGAGCGTTGGACAGGAGTCATGGGATAAGTTGCTACTGGTTGTCTCTCTCTCTTTTACAGGTTAGAACATTCATGGAGGAGCAGATGATTGATTAGAGTCTGAGGAAATGACTTTTCCTCAAACACTAATTAATTCTCCCCCAACCAGGAATCTTCTGGCTTCAAATCAGAACCCATGAAAACAGATATCAATTTAACTAGTAGATGGGGTGGATTGGCAGAATGAGAGTTGAGGGATGAGGATGCTGTGTTAGGGATTCTGCTCCCTCTTCTGTTTTTCTGTCCCCATCCCTTTAACTGATGCTCAGCTACACTTAGCCTTCAGAAGCTCTTGGAAGTCAGTGAGCATGCTCAGTGCCGGCTGAATTAATCTCATATTTTAAAAATCTCCAAATATAGAGATTCAGGGTGTCCCCTTTTCCTTGCCCTACAGAAAAGCCTGTGACCATCATGCTTGCTGTTAGAAGGAAAGATAATATTGACTGAATGAAATACCACCAGTGTAGTTGTGGCATTTGAAGATTTCCAAACAGAAAATGGAGAAAATTTGTCTTCAACAACTGCACAGCGTTCCTGCAAAATCAGCAGAGGCAAAAGTGGTAAATGACCTCTTTAAAGGGTCCGTGCATAATGCATAATGATGAAAGAAGGACAGCAGCACAGGAAGGTTCATTTCCATACTAACTGCAATAAGGCCATTTACCTCATGACACTTTCCAAAGACACAGCTGGCCCTGCTGGATCAGCTTTCATACTCCTCCAGCCTTCTGACTTTGAGTTATACATGTGCATTATTTAGTCTGGAGGAGAAGGATTGCTGAGAACTTTACAGCAAACATCCATTCCATGGAAATGAAATCTTATTAGAGCTCCCTCAGCTACACATGAGGCATACTCCTGATCAGATAGACTCAATGTTCCCTGGCAAAGCTCATCTTGAGCACAGCTTTTCTCTTCCATGATAGCGGCTACTGTTTTTGCTCAGTCACAAACTGGATTCCTCTCATTTGCTAGAGAAGAGGCACATGTCCCCCAGGGCCATGGTTGTTCAGGTAATTAAATGAACAGAATCACTTGCCGCCATCCCTTCTTTACTTCTGCACAGTCAATGCACCCTTTCAGAGGCTGACAGTGGACAGGATGCAAAGTCTGGTTTTTGCATCTGACATTTTTGTGCCTGTGCAGTCAGTGGGATCTAATTCAGAAGTGATCGCAAGAATTGATTACAAAATTATCTGGGTTCATGGGCAGAGATATCCAAGGCACATTGATAGCACTTTCCTAAGACTTAGAAGGATATATCTTTGCTTAATATGGCACCATGAGACACCTAAGTAGTAAACCTCAACTCAAAAATGTCAAACTTTACTTCATTTTTTTTACTATGCATCCTAGTTGAGTACCCTAAACATTCTGCCACATTGGTACTCTAGTGTCTTGCTTGCATATGTGAATATAATATAATATAACAAAACACCCCATGGGCTTTTTCATGTCACAGTATCAACAAAGACATGGGGGCCCTGATACAATTGCAGCTGAGTCATCTTATGCATAGCAAACATCCCCAAACTAGATCATTTCTGTTCATAAACTAATTGTCATACCAGGCAATCTTTTGTATGTTTACTCAAAAGTAAGTTGTGCTAAGTTCAATGGGTCTTAGCCCCAAGTAAGAGCATATGATTTCAATTATAATCTAGCAATGGTTTTAGAGGAACTAAAAAAGCCCTGCAGATATAACAAGAAAATGGAGTAAATACAAATGTATACATGTTGACTGGACCTCCACAATGTTCCCAAGATGAACTTTGCCTGGGAACATTGAAGGTATCCAGTCAGTAGTGTGTGATACTATTCTAGCCAAGCCAAAGTACCAATGCATGTATTTATAAAAACAAATCAAAACATCAGGAGTTCAGAGATGAAATAAGTGGTAGGATTGCTAGAGTACTGAGTATTCAAGGAAGATGATCTCCTAGAAAGTACCAGAATGTCATGGGTGGACAGCAGTTTTCATTATGACCCAGTCATTCCCTTAAATGGATAGGAGTGAAAGCTAATGTAAATGTTATATCTATCCCATTTTAAACTCATCCTTCATCTACGGAAATCTGAGTAGCATACACAGTTCTCCTGAGCTCTGTTTTATCCTCACAACAGGCCTGTGAGGCAGTCTGGATTGAGAGAGCCCAAGGTCATTCAGTAAGATTAATAGCTGAATATGGATTTGATGCAGGTTCTTCTCAGTGCTAGTTTGGTGCTTGGGGTCTAACTACATGTTACATTTTCCCCAGAGATATCCTTGAGTCAGGTGGAGTGGCATTGTCTGAAGTTCCACTCTTCCTAGGTACACACAAACCAATATTGCAACGTCAATTCCAGTTTGTACCTGGAGGTGATGTCATAACGCTCTGGGAACTGGGCCATGTCTATGGTTTTTACCATAGAAATGAATGAATTCCTAAAACATTATAATATCACTTCTGGGAACAAACTGGAAGTGATGTTGTGACTTTACTCATCACCTCAGTATTTTGCTCCTGCTGGAGCAAAGAGACCTAGCTGGGCCTGGAGCCTGGCATAGGGCTGCCAGGTCTTACCTTTGTTCTGGCAGGGGAGTACTGGCCCCTCTCTGGGACATCCTCGGTCACACACAAAGCGTGCACACTGCAATGATGTCACCTGGAAGTGATGTTAGTGTTTTTTGAGGGAGTGAACAAACATGTGGACAAGGGGGACCCAATAGATATTATTTACCTTGACTTCCGGAAAGCTTTTGATACAGTTCCTCATCAAAGGCTCCTAAGTAAGCTCAATAGTCATGGGATAAAAGGACAAGTCCTCTTGTGGATCAAAAACTGGCTTATAAATAGGAAACAGAGAGTGAGTATAAATGGGAAACTTTCTCAGTGGAGGGTGGTAAGCAGTGGGGTACCACAGGGATCAGTACTCGGTCCCATGCTTTTTAACTTGTTTATTAACGATTTGGAATTGGGAGTAAGCAGTGATGTGGCTAAATTTGCAGATGACACGAAGTTGTTCAGGGTGGTGAAAACCAGGGAGGATTGTGAGGCACTCCAAAGGGATCTGTTGAGGATGGGTGAGTGGGCGTCAACGTGGCAAATGGGGTTCAATGTGGCCAAGTGCAAAGTGATGCACATTGGAGCCAAAAATCCTAAATATAAATACACGTTGATGGGGTCTGATCTGGCAGAGACTGACCAAGAGAGAGATCTTGGAGTCGTAGTGGATAACTCGCTGAAAATGTCTACACAATGTGTAGCTGCAATAAAGAAGGCCAACGCTATGCTGGGGATTATTAGGAAGGGAATTGATAACAAATCAGCCAGTATCATCATGCCCCTGTATAAATCATTGGTGCGACCTCATTTGGAATACTGTGTACAGTTCTGGTCACCACATCTCAAAAAGGATATTATAGCATTGGAAAAAGTGCAGAGAAGGGCAACTAGAATGATAAAAGGGTTGGAACACCTTCCCTATGAAGAAAGGTTAAAATGCTTGGGGCTCTTTAGCTTGGAGAAACGACGGCTGAGGGGTGACATGATCGAGGTTTATAAGATTATGAATGGGATTGAGCAGGTTGAGAAAGAAGTACTTTTCTCCCTTTCTCACAATACAAGAACTCGTGGGCACTCTATGAAATTGCTGAGCAGTCGGGTTAGAACAGATAAAAGGAAATACTTCTTCACCCAAAGAGTGATTAACATATGGAATTCACTGCCACAGGAGGTCGTGGCAGCTGCAAGCATGGACAGTTTCAAGAGGGAATTAGATAAACATATGGAGCAGAAGTCCACCAGTGGCTATTAGCCACAGGGTATAGATGGGAACTCTCAATCTGGGGCAGGTGATGCACTCTATTCTTGGTGCTGGAGGGGGCAGCAGTGGGAGGGCTTCTGGTGCCCTGGCCCCACTGCTGGACCTCCTGATGGCACCTGGTATATTTTGGCCGCTGTGTGACAGAGTGTTGGACTAGATGGGCCATTGGCCTGATTCAGCATTGGCTTCTCTTATGTTCTTATGTTCTTATGTCATCGTGTCAGGCACATTGGCCACTAACATAGAGTTTTCCCTCACATGATAGACCATCCACCCTGCAATGTGCCCAGCATGATAACATCACCTCCGGGTGACGTCATCGCTCCAGGCACTTTGGGGGTAGGGTTCCCCCGGTGGTCGGATCTGGGCCAGCAGGTAAGGGGCCCATCAGGTAGGTAGACCCCTGCCCCCCTGGGGGACCTGGTAACCCTAGCCTGGCAGCAGGAGTTTGCCCACTGCTCCTAGTCAAATTGCAAGCTTGGTGGACATGGTGATGTTGCTTTAAAAAGGGATTAGCTAGATTCACAAAGGAGAGATCCATAATGGTTAGTAGCCATTATGACTAAAGGGAACCTCTGTATTCAGAGGCAATTGAATACAAGTGCAAAATGACAAAACTAAGGGATATTGCATTGGCCTGCTATCCTTGTTTGTTGCCTCTTCGGGACCAGTGGTTGGCTGCTGCGTCAAACAGGATATTGGACTAGATGGACCACTGGTCTGTTCCAGCAGTGTTCTTCATATGGTCTTTGGGGATTTTAGATAAAGATTCCCTGAATGTTATTGGAAACCTTGGTGAAGGTAAGCAGATATGGGTCTGGTCAGTGCATGGATGGGAGAGCTCCCAGGAGCCCCAACTATGCTGCCCTGAGTTTCCTGATGGAAGAAAGGCAGGATATTAGTAAATAAATGTGGACTTAGTTCTGCATCACCATAATGACCTTCTTTCATATGCTTGTAAGCCAGCTGCTGTCCCATCCTTGCCCTGAGTCAGAGCTTGTATTTGAGATGCTCACTAGGTGGTGGGAAGATTAAACAATGCTTTACTTTGCATTTCCTGACTCATTTGCTTGATGACTAATTCTTCTGAGAATCCTAAATCTATAATTTTGTATAATGTATATTCTCTTTCTTTCTTATGACACCTGCACCCTCTAGACACAGAAGTTCATTGACAGGATCCTATATGATTATTTTAAAACATAAAACATCTGCAGAAATATTTTCCATAGATGTCATTTTCTTTACATGGTGGTTTTAGCAAAGGTGTCAACCTGAAATGGGGCTGGGCTGTTGCTTGGTAGCTAAGCAATATTCAACAGAGATCATTATTAACAATCATTTCCAGCCAAGGTGGTATTGCAGAGGCTTGACGCCTTCTTGCTGCTATATTACAAATAGCTACCTTGCTGCTATTTGCGCAAATGAGATGGGCCTGTTTCTCTCAATTAAAATTAGAAGGAAGGAAGGAAGGAAGGAAGGAAGGAAGGAAGGAAGGAAGGAAGGAAGGAAGGAAGGAAGGAAGGAAGGAAGGAAGGAAGGAAGGAAGGAAGGAAGGACACATGCAAAATTATCAAAAGCGAGAGAAAATATACAAATTTTGAGATGTATTCCATGACTGGTTTTGGAAATACATTTCAGCAGGGGTCTTTTCGTAGAAGAACAGCTGCAGGAGCTCATTAGCATATGGTATGCTAATGAGCTATTAGGCTATTAGCATATGCCACACCCCCTGACATCACCGGAAGTGATGTCAGAAGGGGAAGCAAAAGGGGGGAAGCATCTTTAAAAGCCTCCCTTCCCTTCCCCAGCTGCTCTGGGTGGGGGAGCTAAGAGAGAAGGGGTTTAAAGTTTAAACTCCTTCTCATGAGAGTTGGGCCACAGAAGGAGGAAAGAGGGAAGGAAAGAGAGAGAGTAGAGAGAAGGAAAGAAGGAAGGAAAGAGGGAAAGAAAGAGAGGGAAGAAGGAGGGAAACAGGGAAAGGAGGAAAAAGAGAAGAGAAAGAAGGTAGGAAAGAAAGAAAGAAAGAAAGAAAGAAAGAAAGAAAGAAAGAAAGAAAGAAAGAAAGAAAGAAAGAAAGAAAGAAAGAAAGAAAGAAAGAAAGAAAGAAAGAAAGAAAGAAAGAAAGAAAGAAAGAAAGAAAGAAGAGAAGAATGAGGGAAAGAGGAAAAAGAAAGAAGGAAAGGAGGGAATGAAAGAAATTCAGTGGCAATTCAGCCCCATTATACCCTATGGGCCATTGAAGTCAATGGTGAAAACATAGGGTATATTCTGGGGGCTGGAGGGGAAGGGGTTTGAGGGAGAGGCTCCAAGATCACAGGATAGCTGATGGAGCCTCTCCCCAAGATACCCACCAAGTTTCAAGAACATTGGACCAGGGGGTCCAATTCTATGGGCCCCCAAACAGGTTGCCCCATTTCCTCCATTGTTCTCTATGGTGGGAAAAAAGTAAGTTTTTTTCCCACCATAGAGAACAATGGAGGGAATAGGGGCAACCTGTTTAGGGGCCCATAGAATTGGACCCCCTGGTCCAATGTTCTTGAAACTTGGTGGGTATCTTGGGGAGAGGCTCCATCAGCTATCCTGTGAGTTTCGAGTCTCTCCCTCAAACCCCCTCCCCTCCAGCCCCTAGAATATACCCTATCTTTTCACCATTGACTTCAATGGCCCATAGGATATAATGGAGCTGAAATTGACATTCGGCTTCCTGAAAGACTCTCCGGGACGCCGGCTGGGGGCGGGGCTTGGCTCCTGAGCTCCCGGAGCTGCGCTCCGGTGCGCTCCCCCCGAAAAGACCCCTGCATTTCAGGGTCTAAGGCAAAAGAAGATTAGAAACTGTTTAAATCAGAGATGGCCAACATCAACTGCCCATGCAGGAATCAAGGGTCTAGAAGAGCATTTCACCATATCATCAATAACCAGTTTAGGGGAGGGCCCCCAGTCTTTATTAGGTAAAAACAAAGAAAGAAAGACATCAATAACATGAAGAATCTCTGTCCATTTCTTTTATATTCGCACATGAACAGATGTAGATCTAAACTGATTTTTTATTCTTGTGTGTGTTAAAACCTGCATGAGGAAAATTTAAACAAATCTCACAAAATGAACAAAAATGTTTATCTGCTTTTTATTCAAGTCCTTGAAACGAATTGTAACTCTACTAGAGCTATGTAGGAGCTCTCAAAGGCTGCTTTGTGAGCTTCAGGAAAAGTGAAGGGCACAGCTCAGGGAAGCTCCCAAGCCCTGGAAACAAATAAACAAAACAAAGCTGTACAGTCCTTGAGCTTTCTTGACTAAGATTGTAGACAGGGCCTGGGCTTGGACAGGGCATCTAGCAGTCCCATGGGTGGAGGACAGGGAGTACAGATAGGGTTGCCAGGTTTGGGTTGGAAAATACCTGGGGACTTTGGGGGTGGAGCCAGGAGAGGGCGGTGTTTGGGGAGGGGAGGGACCTCAGCATAGTACAATTCCATAGAGTCCACCCTTCAAGGCAGCCATTTTCTCCAGGGTAACTGATCTCTGTCAGCTGGAGATCAGTTGTAAAAGCAGGAAATCCCCAGGCCCCACCTGGAGAATATAAATCAACTCTACCTAAATTTTATTGTACTTTGAGGGAGACCTTTCCTGGGAAGGGTTGCCATGTCTGGGTTGGAATACCTGGAGACTTTGTGGGTGGATCCAGGAGACAGTGGTGTTTGGGGAGAGGAGGGGCCTCAGCATAGTACAATGCCATAGAGTACAATGCCAGCATAGTACAATGGCCAAAGCAGCCATTTTCTCCAGGGGAGGTGACCTCTGTCAGCTGGAGATCAGTTGTAAAAGCGGGAGATCTCCAGGCCCCATCTGGAGGCTGGAAACCCTATTCCTGAGTGTATAATGGCTTCAACAAATTTAGAATGGTGTAACTCTGTTTAGGATTGCATTGAAGTCAGATAAACTCAGTATAGTTCTTTTGCTTCCAAGGCTGGGGAAGGGTCTCTGAACAGTGCCCTATAAATTACTTGAGAAAGTGCTCTGTTCCCTAAGAGTCTTTTAAAAAGAGCCTTTAATTGATTGATTTTGCGATCTTAGTTTACAGTGTTTAGGAGCTGGATGAAAAATAGACAAAATTAAGGAGAATTAAAAATAGAGGTGCTTTTAGACAATAACAAAAGTGGCTGAGAAATTAAAAGATAGTTTGAACTCAGCTCTCTCTTTCTTTCTCTCTCTTACACACAGACCTTTTTAAAAAGGTAGACTTGCTGTGACAGGCCTTTTCTTCCAACTGAGGGTACCTAAACAGACTCGTATGATTTTAGAAAAACAGGTTTGTTTTAAACTGTAAACCTTCCCCTCAGTAACCAGATGTTCTTAAGGTAGCAGGAATAAAGGCTTTTGGTTTTCTGCCATGAGGTAAATTTTGTGGTGAACAAATGGAACATGGAGATCACTGAGGCAGGAGGTATATATAAATAACTAAGAAGTTTTATTTATTTACAGGCTGATTTCACAGAACAGATCAGTAGCACAGGCCTCCAAGTAGTCAGAGAACAAACCTGGCCAAGACACTTAAGTTAAAGCTAGTTACGGTTTCAGAGTGTGGTTTGAATTTCCTTTAATGCTTTCAGGTACTAACAGGCTTTTACTGACTAACCACTAGGTTGGATCCCCTCACACACACACACAAGATTCAGCCCACACCAGCCTGCCCTTTCCCAAGAGTCAGATTAAATGGTACAAGGTCTGCTCATCATCAGAGACAGGCCTAACAATCAGATTCTAACAATCAGGCCTAACAATCTGTTCTCTCCCAGAGGTAGAGTTAAACCACACTGCCACACTGCCAGGCAGAGCTATCCTTCTAAAAATCTGCTCTTTTACTGAGGTGGACCCCAAAACTATCACTGCACTCTCCCTGAGGCAGATCTGGACTCTTCCTCCTGTGCGTCATTCCAATATTCCACCCTACTTCTGAAAGGTGATTGTATGCCGGAGCAGTACTTCCATAGGCTCAGCTGGGTGGCTGGTTTCTTTGTTTTTTCCCCTTCAGGGGCAAGTCAGCCTCCTGTCTGTCATAATTGTTAATTCTTGCCACAAAACTAATGAGAAGAATATTGGCAAAAAGACTGGAAAAGGCTGAACCAACCACACCCTTCTAGCTTGTTCTCTCAAAATCAGACTGGCCCAGTGTTATCTAAGCTGTTCCAATAAGAGTGAACTAACAAATAAGAAATAAATAAAGTGTTAAAATGGGACTATCCCTTATTGCCTCAGTAATGGGGGGGGATAAAACCTTCAGCTTTCAGCTGATCAGTTGGCCAGTTGGCAACCCTGCTTAGAAGTGAAATCATGGGAAAAGATCTCCAAATCAGAAGCTGAAAAGTAAAAAGGTGTGGGGAGAAACCATTTTCAGATACCCCAGGGCAACACCATGATGACTGTGAAGTCACCTCTGAACAGCCATAAAACAATGCAGAATCTGGAAAGAGCCACAATGCAGGAAGAAAGTGAGAACGGGATGCAATGCAGAGGGAGATTCTGCTTCTGACGTGGCTGTGGACAAACTGCTGGGGAACAGACGGGTGAAGAAAAGATCAATGTCTTCTCAAAGGGCTACCAGTGGCCAGATATATGTGAGCCAAATTCAACCTACTTTCTGAGTGGGATAAATGGGAAATTCTAGGAGCTGCAAGCTTAGGGGCAGGGAAGGGAAGAAAGCAACAAGTATGTGACAAAAGGTAGGAGGCATAAGCATGGCAGATGATGGGTAATGGTACAAATAGTCTGGCAATGTTTCAGGGCTGTTCTGGACAACATCTTTCTAAAATGGACCAGATGGCTGTGTGTGAATTGATGGGAAATAGTCTGAAGGAATATGCTGTGCAACTAAAGTAAAGGCAGCATGTGAATAATGTATGGTGTGGGGATTACTCTGCACACATAGAATTACAGTTGGCACAGTAGGCGCCTGAGCTTCAGCACTGACAGAGAGTTCCTAGTTTGCTCACATGATTTCTCTTGCTGTGCACTGGGGAAAACACAATGACAATTGACAGTGCCACATCTGATAAAAGCATGGCTAGCTTGATGCTTCTCAGCTTTTCTTTCCTACAACTTATTCATCAAGGGTGCCAAAATTCAGAACTCTTGAAAGAATTCATATCAGCTAGGGATGACTGAAAATGTAAGATGTGCCCATGTTTTGAGTCAAAATTGAGATTATCCTGAGAATACTGAGGCTGGATCTAGCATAGTGGCTAGTGGTGTGAGGTATAATCCAGAAAGTCCAGAGTTCAAATTTCACCTCACGCACAGCAGCTTTTACTAAAGAGCTCTTCAGACATTATGATTGCAACTACTAGGGCCCTGCTAACTGTGTATCTGAAGCAGACACTACCCATGAGTCTTCCTGATGCATGCACTTGCCATGTTGTCTGAATGGGACAACATGTGTATTATGCCTTCATGTATAGCCTCTGGTTCACATGTACTGAAGCTGAAAATCTGCATGTTGTCCCATTCAGACAATATGGTGACTGCAAATATAGGGATAATCCCTGCCCAGTTATCGGCTTCTCAGGCCATTATGAGATTGAAACATCTGGAAAAGGTTTAAATGTCCAGCTCAGACCACTTCCTGTAATATCAGGATAGCAATTGATCTGCTTTATATTGTAATGATGGATTGGATCATGTGAATCCATTCAGTTAATGAATATAAGAGTACAACTGTATTTGCTCTGGATCAGAACAAAAGTCCTTCTAAGAAAGCATCCTGACTCCAGCAGTGGCTAGTCAGATGCCACAAGGAAACCCACAGACAAGAGCACTCACCTGCTGACTGTTCCCCACCATCTGGCAATCAAAGGCATTCTTCTGCTGCTCCTGAAAGTCTCATTGGCTAATGCTTCCTCTGGTGCAAGAAGCTTTTGATGGGACTTTTTTTTCTCCCAAAGAAAGGCTCCACTGCTTGTGGAACCCATTCATAGGATCCAACCCAAAGTCTGTACAGAGTATTGCATATTTCAGAGTTTTATATTCAAAATGCTAAGAATTATATTTATGGATGATAGATCAAACATGCACACACATTAGGACTTTTCAAAGGCCACTTCTCCACAGGCTATGGAGTGAGGGGTTAATGCCAATGGGCAATTGCATTTTAAAATGTTTTTTAAAAAGTTTCGGGCAAATGGAATATTAGCACAAATGGAAATGGATGTATTGGAACTTGCCTCCCCACAGTGCTGGGTTTGGTTTTGTTTATTTGACTTACTGTGTGTACAGGATGAAGCAATCAAAAATGGCACCCACCTCATTTGCAATTTCAGTGGTACAATCCGTTCTTCCACCTCAGGAGTCTGTTCCCTCATGTTGCTGTACGTGTAGATCCATCCTCCATCTTGCCTGATGTGGCGAGGCGCACAGAACACTTACATGGGTGTTATAATGGTTTAATTACACAATTGTGTAATTGGGAGTCACAGTTTTGGGATTTTGTTGAAAATTCTCACATAGAAAACTCTACCCTACCTAGCGTCAGGTTAAGACTCACTGGGTGCGTTCAGACGCGCCGTTTGAACCGCTTTCAGCACGCTTCAGTAACGGATTTTATGTGCACATTCACACAACATCTGTGCACCATCCCCAGCCATCGCTTTCCAGATCAAACCCCCTTTAAACCAGAGTATTTTGATACTAGGTCCTCAAGTGATGTTTCCTGATTCTCCGGTTCTAGCTGCACTTTTCTGATGTCTGATTGCTCCTGCAGTGTCAAGTCACTTCTGGGTGCTTCAGCCCCCTCCCCTCTGGAAAGCTGCCACGGAAGCCCGAGGCTTCCACTTTTCATTGCCATTTTTTTATGTATCGGCGGTGTGTGCATAGGTGGCACTCCGCTCCTAAGTTAATAAAACCAGAATTTAAATGGTGACTCATTTTAGCATTTAGACGAGTTTGAGATCTCAGTTTTGAGGTAAAAGTTTAAAGGGAAGTGTTCATTTAAAGTTTAAAGGGAAGTGTGGAAATCGCTGTTCTGCGCACGTGTGAAAATGTTAGTTCTACAGATGGCCACCTGTGCGCATGCTCAAACTGAGAAAGAGAAAAAACCCCACTGATGCATGCTCCCTCGTGTGGATGGTGGGAACAAGTTGGTGAGTGTGACTGCGATTCTCTGGGTTAAAAAAAAATGCATTGGGACCAGAGCAATTTAAACCGCTCCCGGCACGCTGTCTGACCGCACCCACTGAGGCTCTAAACTGTGCCAAGCTTAAGAAGCCCCATAACATTGCTTTAAAAAAAGTAACTTAATAATTGTTATTTTTTTTTTTTAGTTTAGAGGCCCCTCATAATCTGAGGGCCTAAAGTATATCTTACTTAGTTTGCTGCTCTGACCCCACCTCACAGAATAGGGCCAATCTTATCTGAGTAGAAGGAAAGGCTATTAAAGCCATATAAATCAAAGGTACATTTATGCCGTGATATTACACAGATCCTTTTATTTACTATGATCAGGTGCATGTTTCATATCCCTTAAGAAATGGGGGGGGGGATGTTGTTTACACACACACACAAGAGACCACCTCCCATGAGCACAATCAAGCCCAGGTTATGCATTACTAATGGGAGAGTCGATTTTGCTGATTTCAGTGGGAATGTTAAGACTTGTGCTTCAGTTTCTCCCACTGAAATCAATGAGACTTCAAGGTCTTTAACTTTGGCACAAAATTCCACTAAATTTCTTGGCGTTGATTGGCATGTTTTCTGCAGTTCCAAATGCTGAAATAACAGTGTCTACAATCAAGCTGCCACAGAGCCAATCAGTTTTTTTAAAAAGGAGTAAATATGATTCAGCGTATTTAATAAAACTTGCATCTTGTCCTTGGCTTGTGAGACTGAAAGCACGTTCTTCTTCCTGCCAGCTGCAGATTTCAGCTTCAGTTAGAATCTGTTCAGACATGTTCACAATACAAGCTCTTCGGTCTTTGCACAGTATAAGCCTTCTTCTGCACCCCTCCTTCCACCTTCGTTGTGCAGCCCTTGAAAAGCCTGGCTTTAAGCTCTGTGAAGAATTTGGCTCTACATCTGTTTATTTTCCTAATGACCATATGCTGTATCACTCTTCTGTTTTTAAAAGATCTGGCCTTTTGTCGGGGAATTAAGATAGTCTGGCTCTGTTGCCACTTGGAAGTTGAGGATAAGCATACGTTAGATGCTGCAAATGGACACAAAGCATATATTTCATTCTGAACCAGAATGAGGGAGAAAGCTATAAAGAGCAGGCTTTAGATGCTCTTATAAGCCACTTGTCTCCTCACACCAGCTGTTTGACACTAGCTCTTTCTTTGAAATCATTTTGTTGTGTGTACTCAATTGCACAGTGCTTCGGAAATGTTAATGATTTCTTGCTAAGAGTATCTTGGGATGTAGCATCAATAGAAGGAGAAAAGAGGCTTTGAAAAGAAATGTAGAAATGGTAATCCTCCAGCACTAACTCGGTATGAGTTCACATTGCCATGGGATTAGAGACAGGAAGTTCAAATATTTCACTTCCTGTCCCTTGTGTCTCTGACTCATGCAAAATGAATGTTCATGTTGTCTCATGAGAGGGACAAATAATTGGCTGGATTAGGACAGGTTTTTTGCTCAATTTTGAACAGTCCCCCTCCTTATTATAGCTCCATTCCATATGGCTATTGTCCATGTATGTCCCATGGTCCCAAATATAGCCTTTTTTGCGGTCAAAGGGGACTCTTTCCTCCATTTTTCACCAGAAGAAAAGCAGGTTGGACTACTCTTCTAAAGGAAGATGTTGTTTTTGACAAGCTGGACATCTAGTGGTTCAGTTCAGACTGACTGAGGATACCTAGGTTCAAACTCCCCATTCAGCCATAAAGACCATTGATGATATTGGGCCAGTCACACCTTTTCAGCTTAACCTATCAGAACTACAAAGGGCTGTTATGAGGATAAAATGGAGCAGGGGAAGACCATGTAAGCCATTCCGAGCTCCTTATAGGAAGGGGAGAATTAGAGCTGCCAACGCCAACATGGGAAATGTCCAGGGAAGATGAAGTTTGAGGAGTGAGGAAACTCACCAGGGATGTGATACAATAGAGCCTGCCTTCCAAGGCTGCCATTTCCTCTAGTGGAACAGATCTCTGCAGGCAGGAGATCAGTTGTAATTTCAGAACTCCAGGGCCTACTGTTGATAACCCTAGGCAGGACTGAAATTTTATAGATCAGTTCAGGAGGGAGAGGAAGCATGAGATACTGTTTGATAACAACCCCCTCCCATTGCAACATCATCACATCTGAAGATGATGATAGCCTTCTGTAACAACTCTGAGCCATTGCCTTCCTAATTGCTAGCAATGTTTTTGGAATCCTGCAGCTGACAAGGTTGAAAAAAAAACATGTAATACCTTCCTTCTCACTTACATGGAACAAATGCTTCTTTTGACTCATGCTTTTAGTCATCTTTAATGCTGCTCTTATTTTTATTTTATTTTTTTGCGCTCCACAGAGTTCAGAATGAAACACTTTTTAACAAGGGTTCTATAGAGGACGGAAACTGAAAGGCCGTGTATTTTTCCTCTACCCCATGATAGCTTCTTTTAGCAGCAGTCATTGTTGGGTAGCCACATTCCCTGCTGATTTTTTTTAAAATTAACCTGGAATTCAGAAGCTAGATCAAGCAGAACACCATGCCAATTAATCTTGAATTTAGAACACTTTTATTATTTATTGATTTGAATGTTTGTAATTGCTGTTAGTATTTCACACTATTTCGATTATCTCCAGGAAAGAATGAAAATATATACAATGCTATCTGTAGAGGTTGTAAGCATAAGGACATGCATCAGATTCATCAGTCAGATTTATTATGCTGCCTCATCCAACAATAGAAAGATGAGGTGCAGTTTACAGCATTACAGAAACAAATAAATCTCATACCTTCTATAAGATTTATATAAATAACACAGTGTCCCAAAACTCATGAACACAAAGGTTCATCAGTGGCTACTAGCCATGGCAACCAAAGGGAACCTCCACATTCAGAGGTAGTAAGGCTGCAGTTCTAAAAATGCTTCCCTGTGAGTAAAATGAGACTTACTTCTGAGTAGGCCTGCTTAGGATTGTTCTGTAGATCTCTGAACAACAATGCTAAGAGTTAGCATCATGGGAAGCCCTCATCCTGTTTCACTCTGTTTCTTTTCCCTCCTTGGCAACTGGTTGAAACAGGTTCCTGGATTAAATGGACCACTGGTCTGATCTAGCAGGGCTTTTCTTATGTTCAAGCACTCCTTCTAATCCAACCTGGTGTGCAGAATTGTTCTGGACTCTGTTCAAGGTGTCTGGTAATAACCTTTTAAAGCCTAAATAGCCTGCCCAGACGGTGAGTTAAGAACATAAGAAAAGCCAATGTTGGATCAGGCCAATGGCCCATCCAGTCCAACACTCTGTCACACAGTGGCCAAAAGTACCAGGTGCCATCAGGAGGTCCACCGGTGAGGCCAGGACACTAGAAGCCCTCCAACTGTTGACCCTCCCAAGCACTAAGAGTATCACCTACCCCAAAGTCCCTATCCATACCCTGTGGCTAATAGCCACTGATGGACCTCTGCTCCATATATTTATCTAATTCCTTCTTGAAGCTGTCCATGCTTGTAGCTGCCACCACCTCCTGTGGCAGTGAATTCCATGTGTTAATCACTCTTTGGGTGAATAAGTACTTCCTTTTATCCATTCTAACCCGACCACTCAGCAATTTCATTGAGTGCCCACGAGTTCTTCTATTGTGAGTTCCATGGATGATGTTCTCTTGTGAGGAAAAAAAATAATTGAGTACATGTTGGCTGGGATCTGTGGGAGAGATTTTCATCCACAGCCCCCAGAACTCCATCCCACCAAAAGTGAGATTATTGTAGGGTTGCCAGGTCCCTCACTATGGCAGATCTTCTGCCAGCAACCCCCATTGCTTGCTGCCACTCTGTCAGATGGTGAGAGAAAAATAAAATTTAAAATCACCATTGGTGTGGCAATGTTATGTCATCTCTGGGGAAAATCTAGATGTGATGTCGTGCTGCTCTAGGAATCACTAGAAACTCCACAGTTTTACCATAAAGTTTCTGATGACACCTAGAGTGGCTTGATGTCACATCTGGGTTTTCCCTGAAAGTGATGTCACTGTCATGTTGAAGGTGATTATTTTCTCCCACTGGCCACAGGCAGCAGGCAGTGGGATCAGGGTGGGAATTTTCCTGCTTCCCCGTGGGTAAATGGCATCTCTAAGCCACAGTTAGAGAAGAAGATCTGTCTCTCATTGAGGAGAAAAGTTGGGTATAAATGAGAAAATAATTAAATATGAAAGAGAACATGCAGCACTTCTGGGAATGATGGAGTTATCTTCTTCATGGTTCCTCATATCCTGGAGCCAGCCCTGGGAAGCATAATTCCTACAAAGTAGTAAGGGAATGATTCCATGGATCAAGCTGTTTTAAAATTACTGCTATTCTTGTCATAGAGAAGGTCAGACAAATAACTAGTGACAATTATACCCTAATGTCTCTTTACAGTTAACTTCTCTTACGCCTACATGGAATCTATTATTTCTGCTCCACAAAGGAGCTAGAGGCTGCAGCAGCTTTTCTCTCACAGCTTTTATCTTTAGCATATATATACCATTAAGCAGAAACTTTATTAGGGGAATTATTGTGAATGTGAGTGTTTCTTCTTCTTGTAATATATGTTAATTTGCTTTTAAAAGGAAGATGTCATTGTTGACATTTGATGTGTACAATGGAAGATCAGAGATTAAATCATTGCTGTAAAAGATAACAGCCTAGTTTCATGACTTGAAAGCTATCGCAGAATAATGCTTTATGTTAGTGACTGAGTTGTTCTACAGCCTGCTGTAGTTTCTTAAGTGTTTCTTAAGATTTATAAGCATATAAGCAAAAAATACTGATGTCAATATAGGATGCTACAATAAAAAGAAATCTTTACCATGGAAGGAAGATGATGACTCTTGCCAAAATAATAAATCTGCCCAAATGATCCTGAAGATTATAAAATGATCTCTGATGCTAGTAGATGCTAGTGGCAGTGGTACTTTCTCTCCATTTCCCCCTTCCCAGCCTATTGGTCAGTGAGATCAGACCACAAGTACTGTGCTACCTGCAGTGGCAGCAAATAGATCCTGAAGCTTTTTCTTTTGCCCATGAACCACAGGATTAGACTTTACTAGATCATGCTGGTTTTCAGCATATTTGGGCTTTATAGGAAGGAAGGAAATAACCCTAATCTTGTCTGATCTTGCAAGCTAAACAGGGTTGGTACTTGAATGGGAGACCATTAAGAAAGACTGTGCAGGGGAAGGCAATGGAAAATCACCTCTGCTTCTCACTTGCCTTGAAAGCCCCTTACTGGCTTGACAGCATGGAGGTACGCATATGGTGTCTACAGCTTAGTTCACGCAAGCAGAGATGGTTAGTGATTCTGCCTGCCCCGGTCCCAGCCTCCAAAGGAGAGAGAGGAACAAAATGAAATATCAAAGATATTTTATAATTCATATAGTAACAGCAGCTAGAATCTTATATGCAACTCTTTGGAAACTCCCAACAATACCCTCTGAGCAAGACTTAATAATGAAGACCATGGAAACTGCAGAAATGGACAAACTTACTTTGATCTTAAAAGGGCAAACAGAAGAAGATTTTGTTGGACTATGGACTCCTTTTTACGATTGGATAAGAAAGAAATACAAAGATATGAACTTTTTTGATAATAAAATATGAAGAAGCCTTTATGAACTTTCAAAATTTCACAGTCCATCTTTTTGTAGTGTGAAATATATGGAGAAGAGTTATATGCAGAAGACTCATTACTTTGTTCCCCTTACCCCAGTTTATCTTAAAGATTAAAAAAACAAAGGAGAAAGAGAGGAACAGCCAGTCTAGCCAGCCACATGGGACTGGAACAGGCAGGCCAGCTCCTTGTGCCATTGAGGAGCTTGTCTGGCTGGCCAGGTGCCTCCTCCTTGCTCCATGCAGCTCTGGCCAGCTAGGCACCTGCTCCCCATGCAGCATGGATGAGGGGTTTGTCTGGACAGCTGGACACCTGTTCCCTGTGGGCTGTGGGGCTCCCAATATAGGTCCTGGGCCATTTGCCCCCAATGACCCATGCCTAAGATTGCCCCTGCACATAAAAGAGCAAATGAGATGGCAAAATTATTTCTGGACTGTACTGCTTCGTACTATAAGAACCCATGTGCCATCTGTACTTCTTTTATCAGTTTCTACTGACTGGGCCACTTCCTAGAGTAGAAAGTTTTTCCTTGGCTGGAGCTGAGGCCTACTCATTTGTGGCCCCAATGGCTTACCTAAGGATGAAAGGATGGTGCCATTGTTTGGAAGAAATCATGTTTAGAAAGAAATGTGAAGTGTTCCCAATTGATGCCATGAAATTGTTGTTAAATATGCAAAATCTGATGACTGGAGGAGATCAGGTTCTTTATCACTGTTTACCGTAAAGTTTTTTTGTTTTTAAATACAGACTGCTTTAATTACTTTTCCTTAGCCCCCTGCGTTTTAATGTGAACTAGCTTTGGCTTTCCAGAGGAAAGGTAGGATATAAATAGTTTGCAGTGACAAATGTATATATACAATTGTAGGTATATAATTGCAGGTGGGGGTAATCACAGGACTGAATCCTTGTTCATGAGAAAGATTTCTCTGCAACAAAGTTTCTAAAGGAGAGGATTTTTAAAAAATATGTAGGAGTGTTTTTATGACATGTCCCCGCTGTAATCTTAAATTATATAATCCAGGAACAGTTTACTACTATATTTGGTATGGATCAAGATGGGTACTCATGTTAGTCTGTCTGTAGCAGCAGAAAAGAGCAAGAGTCCAGTAGCACCTTAAAAGACCAGAAAAACTGGTGGCAGGGCATGAGCTTTGATCAGTGACTTATGAAAGCTCACACCCTGCCACAAATTTTGTTAGTTTTTAAGGTGCTACTGGCCTCTTGCTCTGTTCTACCACTAGATATGGTATAGCATTTAGAAATATATGTTTATTTATATTTATTTATATTATTTATAGTCCACCTTTCTCACAGGGACTCAAGGCCAATTGCACATAGTCATTCAGTACAATGAAGAGAATGGGATATTCAATAATTAACACATCAGGATATCAGAAGTCTGGAACCACCAGAAAGAAAGAGAAGCATAGCACAAGTATTAATAAGAAACATTAAGCAGTACAGAAATTACATAAGAGGATCTTTCTTACAATACGTTGCATAAAGCAGTAAAGAGCACAAGTCCCAGTCATTTATCCAAGTAAGTTTGTGAAACCATTTTGTACTGCACAACCTTATTACCTGCTCAGAAAAGCCCTCCTGGATAGTTCAGTTTTGCATAGTTTGGCGTATTTTGAAAAACTTGAAAAAGGGGAGTGAATGAACATGCGCGTGTGTTTGCGTGTGGATATGAATAAGAGAGAGAGAGAGAAAGGGAGAGAATACTATTAGCTGTATGCTGGATTCTTAAAAAAAAGTTTAAGAACCATTTTAAAATACTCTCTGGCAAAGTTTATTTCCACATTGTATGGAACACATTTAGAAGGACAAATTAACTACAGGTAAATGATATGATAAATCACCTAATGAGGAATGTTTCTACCCTATCCAAAAACAAAAGTTGGGGAAAGGGGAAAAAAGAAAAAGATTATTTAATTTTATGGTCAACAGAATGAAAAGGAAAAAATGCCAGATGATGGATGACTGATTTATTATACAAAGTCCCTACTCATTTTGCCATGCAGGCTTCATTAGGGAGAATCTATAAAAACATAATTTTATATTTAATACAGATAACAGAAGTACTCCTTAATAAAAGTTATTCCAAAGTTAATAGTATTAAAAGACAAGATCAAAATTAATTTCAAAAATAGATTCATATTGGTCAATATACAATATAACATTGGATATGAAGCAAGACGATGAAAATATATAATACTAGGAATAAGGCCCGTTGTGGAAATAAATACAATGAGCTCTAGAAAGAGGCTCTGGGAAAGTGCCAAGGCCTTGGACATTCAGGGTCAATTTGCTGTGGCGACCTCAGCAGGGTATCATGACACAGAGTCTACCATTTTTCCCAGAGAAACTGATCTCTGCTACCTGAAGAGCAGTTGTAATTTTGAGTGATCTTCAGCCCTCACCTGGAGATTGGCAACAATTGTTACTCAAGAGGAAATGGTTGGTTTGGAGGGTGGAGTCTATGGCATTGTACCTGTCTGAGGTCCAACCCCTCCTCAAACCCCACGCTCTCCTGACTTCACCCCTCAAATCCCCAGGAATTTCCCAACCTGGAGTTGGCAACCCCATCTCCTTCCCAGCTAACCATCAGCCTACTGTTATCTGCCACTCGGACTGCAGCTGACTTTTGCCCTCCCTCCTGGAAATCAGTTGTAATTCTGAGTGATCTCCACCCCTCACCTGGAGATTGGCAACAATGGTTCCCCAGGAAGGAATGGCTGGTTGGGAGGATGGAGTCTATGGTATTGCACCTGTCTGAGGTCCCACCCCTCCTCAAACCTCACCCTCTCCAGGTTCCATCCCTCAAATCTCCAGGAATTTCCCAATCTGAAGTTGGCAACCCTATCTCCTTCCCAGCCGAGCATTAACCTACCTTTATTTTCCCCTCAGTCTTCAGCTTTCCATCCCCCCCACCCACCCGCAGCCTCTACGGTGCTCTGAAACCCTGACTGCCATGTCACATTGGCTATCATGGGAGGGGGCATCTCAGCAGGGTATAAGCCCACCCAGTCTCCAGGGGAACTGATCTCTGCCATCTGGAGAGCAGTTGTAATTCTGAATGATCTAAGCTCTCAAATGGAGATTGGGAACAATGGTTTGCCAGGAGGAAAAATAGTCTTTCTCTGCAATCAGGACCAAAGCAGCTTACATCATTTTCCTCTCCACCTTTTGATTTGCACAACAACCCTGTGAGGTAGGTTAGGCTGAAAGTCTGTGACTGGTCCAAAATCACCCACTCAGCTTCCACAGCAAGAACCTGGATCTAGCAGACCCTGCTCTGAAGCACTGAATGCATTGCCTAGGGTAGCCAACCTCCAGGTGGAGCCTGAAGATCACCAGGTATCACAACTGAACTCCAGACAACAGGTCTCCCCCCCCCCCCTGAGAAAATAACTGCTTTGGAAGGTGGGCTTTATGGCATTCTGTTCAGCTGAGGCCTCTCCCCTCCCCAAACCCTGGCTTCCATAGACTGTACCAGAAAATCTCCAGGAATCTCCCTACCTGGTGCTGGCAATCCTAGTAAGGACTGGTCCCAATGAGTTCCTCACAAGGGTCTGCAAAGGGTTGCCTTCCTTTGTCTGAACCAAGCTTGGTTGCCTACTGTAGTGAAACAGGCTCCAGTTTAAAACTCAGCTGTTTGCCTCCCACCCTCACCCCATAGGCATATCTCACTCCTTAAGTTTGCTGCCCCAACTCACTGAATTGTCACTGCCTTTTTAGAGAGACAGTGAGACCCCTCTGGCCGAATCTCCCTATTTGGAGATGGAATCCCCAGTCTTTGGGAGATCCCTGGAAAGTTGGCAACCCAAGGGTCTGGCCTTTCCTTGCTTCCCTGGGCTACCCCCTCCCTTTGGTATTGTGCAGAGTGGGGAAGACTATGTGGTCAGAGCACAACAAAGATTATTAGCCCAAATAAAAGAATTTATTTAACTATTTACACAATTATGGAGCACACACACACTAAATAAATAAGGCACAACTGTAGAAGTAAGGGCATAAATCAACAGGGGTTACAGTCCTCTTTCCCTGCACACAGCACTCTAGCTCTGGAGTTTGTGAGCTCAAGATAGGATCTCTCTTTGGACTGGCTCTGCTTCAGCCTCTCTCTCTCTTACCCAGGAGAGCGGGGAAACTTCCATTCAGTCCCCAGTCCAGCTGACTGTGGAGTGGCTGAATTTCTGCTGCCTCCCAGAGTTCCCCCACGTCTCTGGCTTGTGGCCTAGCTGGAGTCTATATTGATGCTGCCACACCCCAAGGTCCCTCTTTTCCCACACTTTTTGCTGCAGCTGGGAAGTGTAGCCCAGCAGATGAGGAAGCCCATTCAACCCAGTGAGTGATACCTCCGCAGGCCCCTCTCTGGAACTACAGCTCAATTAAGCCTTCTGGGGGAACATTTAAAACACAGAGATGGCAGCCATCTCACAGACACAGATAACTGCCATTTCTTTACACCTACCAACAGCTACTGAGGGAAAAAGTTAGTCTCACACAGGAGGCAACTGTCTTCATCAAGAGAGAAAGCCATCTGCCAGAAATTCTGAGAGGGCCCAGAGGTTGAAGGAGTGGGTGGGGAAGAGGAGCAAACCCAGCACCTGGCCAATGGCACGTGAGTACTCTTGAGTGGTGGCTGGGCGGGGCTCAGGCAATGCAGCCAGTGGTTAGGGACACATTCTGAGAGACAGATCATTCAGCCAACTGATTTTGGAGTGCATGGAATGTTGCCAGACGGAAATGCTATATAGGAGAGATATGAAGTAAATACTGACCAGAATATTCACCTAGTGCTGGAACTGTCCACAGCATTTTTTTTTTTTTTTACATTGGAGAATGACACAGACCGATTTCCCACAAGCTGCTCCTCCCACGTTTGGTATTCCCTTTGCCGATCTAAGTATCAATTTCACAGGTGCGGGGCAAAACGCAGGGGCGCAGCACATAGTGTAAAATCTACACGATGGGGCAAAGGGAAGACCGAGCGCGGAACAGCAGCTTGTGGGAAATCGGTCACAGTGTTTTTTATACATAATAGTGATTAGCTGAGCAAGGTCAGAAATCCCAGATCAAACCCATGAAGAGCCAAAGTCTACAGCCTTAAAATCCACTGCAAAAGAAAATGGTTTTGCCAAACCAAGCTGCTTATGGCAGTTAACATCACCTGAATGTGTAATGGATTATCTGTTCCTCCTTTTATTTAATGTATAGTTTGAAATGTCTCAAATCTTCTGCAAAGCTGTCACCCTAAAGGTTAATTTCTTTAGTTTTAGAAACAATAGCTTTGGGTCAGTAATTGGCATGCCTATTTTGAGAATGATTAGCTCATTAAAAATCCCCCGATTACTTCTACTATAAATGAACTTGCTACAGTTATCCTTCTTTCTCAACATCCAGTGAACCAGAGAGAATTGGGAAAAGAGAGCAAAAAGATGAATGCATGAGGGATAATTCATATGTAATATTTTGTTTCTGAGTTATTATGCTCTCATCATAATGTACTTTCCTTGTGTGCAGCCATGAATCTGGTGCTGGTTGCATCAAATGCTGTTCTTAGAAGCCCAGTCTTGTTGAATAACTTCTAATTCTGAAAATGGATCCATAGTGCAAATTAAAAAAACTGTCACAAACGGAGCCAGGTACAGAAATAGGTCTGCATCTATGAATTGGGGGTGGGGCCTCAGGTTTGCACTAATTTGTTAAAAAGGAGGGAGTAGATTTTTTTTAAAAAAAATGCTAAGATCTCATGAAATTGCCTCACAAAATCTCAGCAGCTGTTTTGGAATTTTTTTAAAACACCTGAAACATAGATAATCCAAAATGGGTGGGTATTGCAGTTCTATCTATCTAGTACTGCTCATACAGCAATAGCCTTGAGCAGAAAATAATATATATATAAATATATATATATAAAAGAAAGACCCCTCACTGTAAAATCAACGCCCAGGCCAAACTGCTGGACCTAGAGACACCAAATTTGGGAAGAGTGCTCCTACCATGGTGTAGGTGCTCACTAAGAAGGGATTTTTATAAATTTGACCCTTAAGTGGATCAAAAGGGGTAAAATGTGCTCCCCCCATTGATTCCTATGTGGCTGCCAGGCAGCTGCCTCCCTGCACCCCCCACTCACTGATTGGTCATCTGCAGAGCTCAGTGTTCTGAGGATTAAAAAAACAGTTACAGGGGACTGCAGAGAGCTAATGACAGTTGAGGAAATCAGAAATGGCCAACAACCACCTGTGAGGTGAAGCAAAGCTGCTGGCCCAGCCTCTCTGATGGCTTCCAACATACTCCCCCAGCTCCTACACCTAACAGGTAGTTGTCTGTCAGGTGCAACCACACCTCCACAGTGGCTTCTAATACTCCTCCCCCTCCCCTCCTACACTGGATAGGCAGCTGTAGGATGCTTACAGCCACTGGGGAGGTACAACGGGCCTTCTTCCTAGTCCATTATAATTCCTGGATGGTGGCTGCTGCCATTGCTGCTGTGGGGTGGAAGTATGTGGGAGGATGGGAGAGTGACAGAGGAAAAAGAGTGATGGGGTAGAGGCAGAAAGGAAGTGACAGGCATGGAGGGAAATAGAGAAAGAGTAAGAAAAGGGGTGACAGGAGGAGAAAGAATGTGAGAGAAGTAGGAGGAGAGGGGAAGAAGCAGAGGTGGGAGAATGGGATAGCCACTCCCACAAGTTTCTTGCAAGCCCCCACTTGTCTTATCATTTATAATAACCATGTCACCTGTGCTCTCATACCATCACATGTCTCATTGGACATTTCCATAATCTCTCCTTATAATAATTATCTTTTGGTTTCGTAAAATTCCATGTGCTCCCATTGGCTGTAAAATGCCCTCCCTCAGCCATTGGCCCATCAGCCGCCACTCAAGAGTACTTGCGTGCCATTGGCCGGGTGCTGGGTCTGCTCCTCTTCCCCACTCACTCCCCCTTCAGACAGATTTGCATGTCAGATTTACTGGCAGACCAGCTCTCTCTCCTGAGGAAGACAGTTCTCTTGACTCCTGTGAGGGACTGTCCCCTCAGTGGCTGTTGGTAGGCAACCAAGCTTGGGTCTGTGAGTAAAAAAACAAAGGAATTTCAGCATAACCCCCTCCCCCGCCCATAACCCCCTCCCCAATGGCCACTTTCCTGTCAGAATAAATGGAAAAAGGCTCTTTCTCCTGCTTAGCTTCACCATGGCTGGCTGGCTAACGAGGTGGGCCAGCGACCATCAGACCATTTTCTTCAACTCCCCACTGTGCGGCTGACTTTCCCCTAGGGCTGCCAATCTCCAGGTGGGACCTGGAGATCTCCCACTGTTACAATTGACCTCCAGATGACAGAGATCAGTTCCCCGGGAGAAAATGGTTGCTTTGGAGGGTAGACTCTATGGCATTATACCCTGCTGAGTCCTTCCACACACACCCCAAATGCTGCCCTCCACAGGATCCACCCCCCAAATCTCCAGGTATTTCCCTAATCAAAGTTGGCACCTGTACTTTCTCCTGTGTCAGTAAAAGGCCCTTTCCACACCTGTGTTGGCCTTTGGGAGAAAACTCATTGGGCCCAGTCCTGATCAGGTTGCCAACTCCAGGTGGGCAATTCCTGGAGATTTGAGAGATGGAGCCTGGAGAGGGTGAGGTTTGAGGAGGGGTGGCACTTCAGACAGGTACGATGCCATAGATTCCACCTTCCAATCCAGCCATTCCCTGGTGGGGAACCATTGTTGCCAATCTCCAGGTGGGGGCTGGAGATCACTCAAAATTACAACTGCTCTCTAGGGGGAGGGGGAGGAGATGGAAAACTAAAGGTAGGTTGATGGTTGGCTGGGAGGGAGATAGGGTTGTCAACTCCAGGTTGGGAAATTCTTGGAGATTTGAGGGGTCGAACCTGGAGAGGGTGAGTGTTGAGGAGGGGTGGGACCTCAGACAGGTACAATGCCATAGACTCCACCCTCCAAACCAGCCACTCCCTCCTGGGGAACCACTGTTACCAATCTTGGGGGTGGGCTGGAGATCACTCAAAATTACTACTGCTCTTCAGGTAGCAAAGATCAATTCCTCTGGAGAAAATGGTGGACTCTGTCATTATACCCTGCTGAGATTGCCACAGCAAATTGTCACTGAGTGCCCAAAGCCGGGGCACTCTCTCAGAGCCTCTTTCTATTTATTTATTTCCACAACGGGCCTTATTCCTAGTTTTAAATAAAGGAATAATGAAACTGGCCCTCAACTTATTAAATATAGGACACTCCATGATCATATGTTCAATAGTTTCAACTTTGTCATATGAGCATCTTCATGTTCTATTTGAATATGGCACTTTTTAAATATCTGCCATCCAAGACCGCCAAAGGAAGGGCATTCATCCTTGCCAAAGTAAAAGCTCTTTTGAGCTTTGCTACTGTCAGAAGATAAAAGTACTTTGGAAGTTGCATTGGAAGGGCAATACCGAAGTAAGATATTGAGCATACCATACGGATCCTGGCAGATATGGGGGGGGGGTTTTGCATTTGTGTGTGTGCGTGTACCTGTGCCTGGAAGTCATGGTGACCTCTGGCAACTCTTACTGGTGCATGGAAGACATTCAGAGAAGTGGCTTGATATCATACAGGACAGAAATCAGCCCTTGGAACCACTGTAACTTGTTATCCTTTTAATGGCAAAACATCAAAAGATGCTAATAGTCTCTCTTTCATACCCTCAGGGCCACCTGTATGCAATCCCTTTTGTACTGGAGTATCCATTTTCATCTGTGGGGAAGTAAGAGTTAATGGAGGGTCATTTTGAAGTAATAGCTCTTTAGAGTCCTGAAAATACATTTGTTTATTTATAATCAGTACCTTTATGAGGTAGTGACTCCAGAGATGTAAGATCAATAAAAAAATCTTGTTGTTCAATTATTTGGTCAGGCATAGGGGCATATTCTGCTCTGTTCCTCTTTGTCTGAGGTGAAACCTCCAAATTTGTTAATAGAGATGTCCTCCTTTTCTGATAGTATGACTGTACAGGAAACACACGGTATCTTTTAAGGTACTTCTACATAGAAAATATCAATATTGGTACCTGGGAGGAATAGAAATGGAGCCAAATTCTATTACCTCTTAAAAGACCCAGGATATGCTCCACAAATTTTAAATCAATAGAAGATGGATGTTTATGTAACAGATAAAAAAGATGTTCTCTAGTGACCCATTTGTTCATCTAATTTATCATTCGTCCATTGTAGGGGACAATGTTCAACACTGTTTTATTATGTTCAGGTATCAGAAGATGTGGAAATGGATCCAAATTTGATGCGAATTTCAAGTTGCCTTCCCTTCACGTTTTCTATATTGGACACCCCACCCTTCCCTTCCTTGCCCTTAGGTTGATATAACATTTCATCAGGGCTTTTTTTTTTTTTTTAAAGAGCTACCGGAACTCTCAAGAGGGAAATGAAATGTTCGATCTATATACTGAAAACTCATGAACTTTAAAAAATTTTTAAAGAATTTTGTCAAAGAACTCTGTTCCGGTGTGTTCCCCCAGAAAAAAAAGCCCTGCATTTCATCTCTCTGTTTACAAAACTTTTGCATTCTCTTTGGCAATGTAGATAGTACTGCTGCCTTCACTTCTATACTCTTGCTTCCTTGTTATCTTTATTCCCCTTTACTAAAAAATCTTCTATATGTTTTGTCAATATAGGCCCCGGTCATACGGGTCAGAAAACGCGGGGGGGAGGTGTGGCAGTTCGCCCTGGAGCAAAATAAGGCATGGTAGCCCAATCACACGAGCTACCGGGTTGCCATGCTCCAGCACCAAGTGCCGATCACATAGCGCTGCTACAGCGCGGCAAAAAAGCAGCGCAGCAGAGCAGCAAGCTGTGCTGTAGTAAAGGACGCATGTGCTGTTGGGGGGGCGGGCTGCTGTCAGTGTCTTGAGTATGTGCATGCCTCATTCAGCATTGGTGCACATCCCATGGAAACTTACAACATCCGGAAACCCCGGGACATGGGCGGCATCAGAAGCCGCGGGATACTGGCACTCCCGTGATCAGACGCTGGCCTTTGGCCCGGGGT
Organism: Gekko gecko; assembly: GCA_029375565.1. Taxonomy (NCBI): domain Eukaryota; kingdom Metazoa; phylum Chordata; class Lepidosauria; order Squamata; family Gekkonidae; genus Gekko; species Gekko gecko. The sequence continues at coordinate 286,783,826 of JAPDNY010000001.1, read as the reverse complement.
TTCCGGAAACTAGTACTTCGACCCTAGTAGTTTCTTACTCAACATTTTCCACAGGAAGCCGCGGATTGGCCATGGGAGTGCTACGCCAGATGTGCTGGTATGATCGCGCATGGAACATCCGCAGGGCTACCGTGCCTTCAGCGGGGCAAATGCTCCATGTGAATGGGGACATATCTAACTTTTCAAAAAATTTTCCCCTATAGTCTGATTTGCCAATATTTCCAAATCTATCTGTTATTTTTCCATTCTTTGTTTTTTTTAAAGTTCATCTGAAGTGGCTATGTGGGATGGAGAACCCAGAGGGGGGCCTGAAGAAATATTTTGAGGGCTTGGGGGGGGGAGAGTCATATCTCTATTCTTGAGAGAGGCAAGTCTATTGGAAGTTTCTATGGTAAAAAATTCCTCCATCTTACTTTGCTTAGAGGGGGGCAAATTTTCATCAAGAGTTCACAAATCTTTTCTCCCCATTACTTTATATACCACTCCATCTGATAAAGCTTAATAAATGTAACTAGATAGATAACCGAAATCAATTTAAAATTGGTTTTAACTCCCTCATCTATAATTAATTCATTAATTCCTGTTCTAATTTATATTCAAACACAAATCAGTTTACAAATAGCTAAAATGTCTAAGGCAAATATAAAACGGTCCTTTTCACCTTAGCACCTGAACCATTAAAAATCTTAAGTCTTAAGAGCCCTAACCAAAAAAAAAAAGCCTTAAAAGGGATATAAGGGTTAAAAGCCTTGCAGACTTTGAAAGAGGCAAATGAAAAAAAAAGCAGAACCATATGGTCAAGACAAAACCAAGAACAAAACTAAATAAGCAAAACAAATCAGAGACAAAGCAAAACAAATTCTCCCTTCTCAAATTAAATACTTTTCAAATTATATACTAAACAGAACAGAACCAATTCCCTCTAGCTCCCTTTCTCTGCTCGGGTTTCTCACCACTCTACCACTCTGCCACACCCTACCAAGAGAAAGTGGAGAGAGATTTCTATAACAAGTTCTACATCAAACACTTAGCTCATAGGTGAGGAGTACAAAACCGCTTCATCACCCCCCCCCCACCAGCTTTGTAACTGTGGTTCAAGAAGCAGAAAGCTTCCACATTCCTTCAGCATCAAGCTTATTTAGGCTTGTTCCGTAAGGATTTTTGGGGAGTCGCTGCAACAAATTCCTATTACTATCTCCCTTAATAATATAGACACCAGCCAACTAAGCTAGCAGAAATAATAGGACTAAAAATAAAATCCAACTAAAGACTCCGAGAAGCAGAGCACAGCCACAGCACCATTCTTGGCTCCAGAAGTCTTGAGGTGTGTTGCAGCTTCAGTTTGAAACCTCAGTAGGGCTGGAAAAGAGAGGAGTGGGTAGGCAGGAAAGACAAGGAGGCAAATTTGGAAAAGTGAAGCTAGAGTAGAGGGAGGGAGGAAAGAACAATGGAGCAAAAGCAGGGGAGAAAGGGACTGGAGGTAGGGAAGGAAGCAGGGAAAAGGAAGGAGCGGTGGGGTCTGCAAGGTGCAGAGAAGGACAGAAAGCAGAGAAAGTGTGGTGGGAAGTTTTCTGCAAAATACAACATTTCTCCTGCCTGATAAGTTTTTATGCTCCACCCCCTCCACTTGTTTGATCTATTATGTATCGATAGAGTGCCAGAGAACTTACTTAAGTAACATCAGCAAAATATTAATCCCTGCAGCTGACAATATCAATGTTGTGCATCTGTGGATTGGGGTTACCAACTACCTGCGGGCAGGGGGGCACACCTGCTCCTTTAACAGAGGCTTAATGGGATTTCTTTTGACAGGTGATGTTATTATACTTCTGTGCCCTCAAAAGTTACAGCTGCCGGTTTCCACACATTAAGCCATTATTAAAGGAATAGGGCATTTTTATCCTTAGCGGGGGGGGGGAAGGGGGAGAGCATGCTTTCACATGTTCCCACCTACATCAGAATGACTAAACATTGCCTGTTCCTAAATATAGTTCTGTGGAAGAAGCAATGCAGCCAATGACTTTTTATTGACAAGAGAGGAGTAGAGTTTATATGCTATAGAATCAATGACCCCACTAGTCTCACAACACTTGGCGTGTTATCTTGATAATGCAGGTAGATTTGCAAAAAAAAACAAACCCTGCCTTGTAATAAGCAATGTCTGTTATGCTTGTTAGCAAGAGAAATAAACTTCAGAAATCAATAGCCTCTTGAGCATACAGTGGCCATAGAATTTATGAGCATGGACATTTTCCCCTTTTGGGTTCCTTGCTTCCCTCCACGACTTTAGAAATGCAACTCCATTTCTAAAAATGTCACAGCCTTTCCATGCTTTCTGTACAATATTATTTTGTGCAATATAATCCAGAGCCTTATTTTCCATAGCAGTTTAAAGCTATCCCTGGGTTCAGCTGTAGCTTCCAATGCCTTATTCATACCTCTGGTCGGCTGAGATGATGCACGGTCTTTCCCGCCTGCTGTGCTCCTTGTTGCAGTTATTCATTCCTTTTTAATCTAGCTCTGGGGTGAAGGGTAAATTCCACAATGAATGGAATGAAGTACCATTCCTCTAGGACAAAAAAAAATCAAATTATTCTCAGTTGCTCTACATAGCCCTGTCAGTACTCTAGCAAGGGTGGAAAAATCTGGAATGTAGCCATTTTGCAGAGATGGACAAAGCAGACAAACGGCTAGAAGGCAACAAACATAGAACAATTTCTTGAGATTTTTTTTTTTAAATTCCAAGGACAGTGACAAAAATTAGAACACCCTGATCCAGATCTCTAGATAGTAAATCTGAAACTCACATTTCCTCCAAGAAGCCTGAGGACAGAGATCAGTTCCCCTGGAAAAAAAGGCTGCTTTGGAAAGTGGACTCATTGTACCCCAATGAGGTCACTCCCCTCCCCAAACTCCATCCATGTTCCACTCCCATATCTCCAGGATTGAGAGCCAGCATCAGTCTTATAGTGGTTAAGAGTGATGAACTCTGATCTGAAGAACTGGGTTTGAGTCCCCACTCCTCCTCATGAAGCCTGCTGGGTGACCTTGGGCCAGTCACAGCTCTCTCAGAACTCTCTCAGCCCCACCTACCTCACAAAATGCCTGTTGTGGGAAGAGGAAGGGAAGGCAATTGTGAGCTGCTTCAAGACTCCTTAAAGCAGAGAAAAGCAGGGTATAAAAACCAACTCCCTCCTCCAAATCTAGAGCTGGCAACCCTAGGGGTAGGGTCTGTACATGGAGCCTGCCAGTATGCATGCAGACTTCCAGTGGCTGCTGTTTTGATGTTATTTTCAAGCAAAGACCCATGTAGAGTATGGAACTGTAGTCAAGGTTAAAGAAGCAAAGATCAAAGGAGTGACAGTGTATGTTAAGTACAAGACTTAACCCAATTTCAGCCAACAAGTGATTTCAGCTTTATTTTGAAGTGATAACAGCTCAACAATAACCAGAACAGTCAACAGCTTAAACAGTGGAGCACAGCTCCTTTGAAATAGTCCGGGCTAATATAGCCACGCCTACTGTACAATAAGATTACAGAGATAACGTCCAATGAGGTTTGTTCCCTCCAAAGCATTACACTGGGTCCTGATTGGATGGTAATACAAAGGCAACCAATCAGAGTTCAGGGATTACAATCCTTGCCTTGGCTCAAGCTTAACATTGCATTCCAATGGAGACATAACAATTCCTCCCCCCTAAGATGGAATCAACCCCTGGCAAACATAATCCTTTAGGTAGGGGGGTGCATGCCTGGCTCGTTGAGAGCACCTTAAAGGTTCAGGCTCTGGTGGTACACAAGGTTCGGGGGCCCTGGCTGGCTCACTACCCAGTGAGTCTGGATCACCTTGTTTAGAGGGAACACTTTCCATGGTAGGGGTCTGTCCTACATCTGGGTCAGGCACAGCAACACTCTCCTCCTTGGCTGGGTGCCCTTGTTGCTCATCTGGGTCAGAGACCACTGCAGGCTCAGTGTTTGATGCCAGGCTGGAGTGAGCCCAGTGCTGCCTGAGCTGGTCTATGTGGCACCGCCATTTCCTGCCGTCAGCTAGCTTCACCACATACATGCAGGACCCTAAGATGTCCGCCACTATGGTGGGTAGCCATAAGTGCCCCTCAGTGTAGTTTCATGAGAGCACCTTGTCTCCAAGATTGAAGGCTCACACGGGTCCCAGGGTCTCAGGTCGGGGTGGTTTGGCATCGGTTAAGTCAGGCTGCAACCGGTCTAACAAGGTGGTAAGCCGGTGACCCATCAGAAGCTCGGCCAGGCTTCTGCCAGTGGCAAAGCACGGTGTAATGTGCTGCCTGAGATAGAACGATGCCAATTTCTGCCCCCAATCACCCTGACCAAGTTTTGACAGAGCCTCTTGGTCGTTCTGACCATCCTCTCAGCTTGTCCGTTCAAAGCTGGATGGAACGGGGCCGAGGTTAAGTGCCTGATGCCATTATCCTCTAGGAAGCTGCTAAAGTCCGTAGAGGTAAATTGAGGGTCGTTGTTGGTCACCAACATGTCCGGCAACCCATGGATAACACAAACCCAATGCAACACATCAATAATGGCCATAGCAGCAGTGTTCTTCATGAGGGTTACCTCCAACCATTTAGAAAATGAATTGACAATCAACAAAAACATTTGGCCCTGGAACAGCCCAGCAAAATCGAGGTGTAGCCTCAACCACGGTTTGTTTGAACTTTCCCACCGTTGAGGGGGAGCCTGAGGAGGCTCTGGCTTATCCTGCTGACATAGCATGCATTCTTTTACCCTTTGTTCTATGTCACCGTCTAGCCCGGGCCACCAAATATAGCTTCTCACAAGCCTTTTCATGTGCACAATTCCTGGGTGCCCCTCATGCAGTGACTCCAGAACTCTTTCCCTTAGCTTGTTAGGGATCACAACGCAATTTCCCCACAGCAAACATCCCTTTGACACAGATAGCTGTTTGCTGTGAGCTGTACGGCCGAAAGTTCTCCTCAAATGGACCCAGCGGCCACCCCCTCTATACCCAGTTTAACACATGGGCAACTGTAGAGTCCTTTGCTGATGCAGCAGCAATGTCCGAAGAGCGGACTGGAGGTCGAGGCAGTTTGTCTATGGCCAGAATGTCCTCTGCCAGAACAGGGTCAGCGTCCATGTGGGGTAGCGGGCAGCAGCTTAAAGCGTCCACATGTCTAATTGCCCAGCCCGGTCGATACTCCAAATCGAACTAATAGGCTGCCAGGAATAATGTCCATTGCAACATGCGGGGTGACAATACATTAGGGATCGGACACTCTGAGGAAAAAATCCCTAACAATGGCTTGTAATCCGTAACTAAAACAAAACACTGTCCATAAAGAAAATCATGAAACTTTTTTACTCCAGAGACTAACTCCAGGCCCTCTTGATCGATCTGCACATAGTTTTTTTTCTGCAGTGGTCAATGAGTGGGAATAGTACGTGATTGGCACCTCCTTTCCATCAGGCATTACATGGCTGAGTAGAGCCCCCACCCCGTAAGGGGAGGCATCAGCTGCTAACACAAGCATTTTATTTTCATCATAGTGTGTTAACACAGCCTTGGATGACCACAGTTCTTTTACTGCCTCAAATGCCCATTCTTGCATCTCACCCCATACCCATTTGGTGCCTTTGTGTAGTAAGGTGTGCAATGGTGCCACCACAGAAGCCTTATGGGGCAAAAACGAATGGTAAAAATTAAGCAGCCCTAAAAACGATTGCAGTTCTTTTTTGGAATTAGGGCGAGGCGTGTATTGTATTGCTGATATCTTATCCCTCTTGGGATGTACACCATGTTAATCTATCATGAACCCAAGAAACTCTACACACAGAACCCCTATATGACATTTTGTCTTTTTTACCTTGAGACCTGTGTTTTTAAACCAGTTTAGAACCTCCCGTAAGCATACCAATAACTCATCATCATATGCCCTTGCTATTAGAACATTGTCAAAGTAGGGCACCACACCTGGTAACCCTCTTAGGAACCCTTCCATCAGACCTTGGAAGATGCCCAGTGCAATGTTGACCCCAAATTGCAGCCGGTTTACTCTGAATGCCCCTTTATGGGTGACAATTGTCTGTGCCTCAGCCACTTTTTTTGTCCACAGGCAGCTGTTGATACGCCTGAGCGAGGTCAAGCTTTGCGAACACCTTGCCCCCACCCAGAGATGCCAGTACATGACTGATAACTGGCACCGGATAGGAATGCTGTTGAAGAGCACTGTTAATAGTACATTTATAGTCTGCACAGATGTGTACTGACCCATCAGGTTTTACAGGTGTAACAATGGGAGTTTCCCATTTCCCAAATGGAACAGGTTCTAAATCCCCCTGTGCAACCAACTTGTCTAACTCAGTTTCAATTTTCGCACGCATAGCAAGAGGAACCTTATGATATTTTAACCTTATAGGGGCCACAGAAGGATCAAGATCAAATGAAATTGGAGGCCCCGTATACCTTCCCAGTGCATTTCAAAAACTTCAGGGAACTCGGCATACAGTGAGGCCCATTTATTTTTGCAAACCTTATTTACCCCTGTTATGGCAATGCCCAGAGGACCAAACCAATCAAGACCAAGCAAACTGGCCCAGTCTCCTTCAGCAACCAGTAAGGATGACTCTTTCTGCCCCTTAAACTGGACTTCAAAAACAGCCCTCCCTGCCAGGGGAATATGCCGGCCCTGAAAATCTGACAGATGTATGTCGGCTGGCATCAGGCGGTGACGACTCCTCCATGGAGACAACTGCAAAGAGATGATGGTCACTGCTGATCCGGAATTGACCTCCATGGTACAGAGAACGCCATCCAGCTGAAGGGTGACATTTACCTTCTTGTGAGGGCCAGCTCCGGTGTTCAGGATCATGGAAGGACAGCTGCAGCATGTGGTCTGATGACAGTCGCTTCCCAATGTGCTGAATCTGGCTCGAGCTTTAGGGCGTACTCTCAGAGACGACAAGGGGGATGACCTCTTCTTAGAGTGGCAGACTCTTGCCAGATGGCCATGCTTACCACAACCTCAACACACAACATCCTTGGCCCAGCAACGATCCCGCTCATGTTTCCCACCACAACTGGTGCCCGCCCGCCCGCCATGGTGCAGTCACCACTGGGGTCCACTGGGGCCGGTTGGCTTGGGTTTCATTGATGTCATCGGCCTCCTTGTCCGACTCGCTGGCAGACTGATGGTGAATGCTCAGTTCTTTCTGTCCCGGCCACTGCCAAACCTCTCTCATTGATTTTTTTTGCTGCTTCTGCAGCAACAGCCTCAGAGTAGGAGATTGCACATGTGAGGGCTGAGTGGGCAAACAGGCATTGTTACAGCTTCTCCTCTTTGAGTCCACACACCAGACTATTGAGCAGAGCCCCTTCAAGATCAACAAAATTACATGAACGGGCAGCCTTTTGCAACACCATCACATACTCTGCGATCGTCTTGTGTGGTGCCTGGTTCCTTTAGTAGAACGCATGCTGTCATGTGATTTGCGAGGGCTGCAGGGCGAAATGTGATTTCAGCTTATTGGTTATGTCTTTGAGCAACACCATCTTTATGTCGTCAGAAGCAACCAGGGACTGGGTGACGTCAAACACCACCTTTCTGCAAGAGCTGAGAAGCATAGCTCTTTTCCAGGCCTCGTCCATAATCTGGTTCACCTTGAGGTGGAACTCAAACCTGGATAGGTAAGAGTCCCAGTCCTCAGTACCAGGTTCGAATGCCTTGAACTTCTGGTTAGCAGTCATTGCAGCTGTTGGTGCGGTCACAACAGCAGGTGGAGCTTCAGCTGGCTCAAACAGTGGCAGCACTTTGTCTGCTGTTGTGGTGTCGGTTCAGTGGGGCTGCCTACCCGCTCTAAGATCCCATCTTCGTCGCCAATTGTTAAGTATGAGACTTAACCTGATTTCAGCCAACAAGTGATTTCAGCTTTATTTCAAAGTGATAAGAGCTCAACAATAACCAGAACCATGAACAGCTTAAACAGTGGAGCACAGTTCCTTTGAAACAGTCCAGGCCAAAACCCTGCAAGCTGCTGTGAGCCAGACTTATCATTGGAACGACCCATTGTACTGCCAGGCAGCCATAAAGGGGTATGCAGTAGAAGGCTGTGATCAAAAGAGTTGTTTGATCCAATGTCATTGCTGTTTCCCTGCAGATTTAAAATGCAGGTTCAGAAAGCAACATTTGTCTCCTGTTCCCCAGTCATCGGCACCCCATTCTCATCCATCTTCGAGTTGGAGTTATTTGACACCAAGGAAAGTCCAGTCTTTATGGATCTCAGCGGTTTCACCCCACATTTCCCGATGTCTGATCCATCCTTCGTGCTCTCAAGCCATTTGGGAAGTCTGAATGTTCTGTTCCAGTTTTACACTGTTTTTGTCAGTTAGAGATATGATAACTGCATATTTGCACCATCGCTGTGAAGCTCTGCATGTGCATTTACGTGCTGAAACACCTTGTTTGTTTCAGAAGCTGCCAAGGCTTTTTTTTTTGGCTACAAATTGGTGGCCATGATTGTACACCCAGAACTTTTTTTCTCCCTTTCACGTCACATGCAGTTATGCACATGTGCAAAAGATAGATTAAAAAAAACTGCCCACCCACCTGCTCCGTGGTTGCCACACAGCACTAATCTGATCAATCAACCATGGTGTGAGTGTATGGTGAAGCGGATGAGGGTGGGATGTCTGATCAAAACTCTCCATTACACCCCCCCTCCTGATGAAATTAGAAGCACGGCCAGACTGTGCTGTCATCTGACTGCAGCCAAAGGTAACAAGATTAAGTCCAGAGAAGATAACCAGATTAAAAAATACAATTTAAATGTTAATTTATAGAAAATGAATTGAAATTTGTTCTGACTTCACAAGAATTTCAAAAATGAATTCCCTTGCTCATTCTCATCCGCTACTAAAATGTTGCCCCAGTGAGAATATCTCACATTAGCTGCAGAGAATATTTTGGGTTTTTGGCACACCTGTAGAGGAAAAATATTCCACAGAGGGAGGTCCCACCTAAAGCACTTCTTTTCAAGTTCCTGTCATTTAAAGTTCTCTAGGAAGTTTAATATTTATGGCAGAACATGTTATATTTTGAAAAGTAAAAGAGGGCTTAGGGAGGAGAAGAATTAGTACATTTATGCCAGTTGAGGAGTGGGATTCACTTTTACCAATATATCTAATACATTTTAATTGCGTATTTTGCCACTTTTTAAAATTCTCATCAAACATAGAGCTTTGTAGTCTGCCAAAAGTGGTGGTGGAGAGAGAGGGCTGTGAAACAGCCTGGAAGGGCTTGGGTCAGCTGAGGAGTGGCAGCTGCTGGGGCCCAGGATTTGCAAGCAAGTGAGCTGGTGGATACACAACCTGGCATGTGGTTGGGTGGGGGAAGGGCACAACCAGGCTCCTTGTGAAGAGGAAGAGGCCTGAACATCTGGTGCCTAGGGCCCCCAGGAACTCTCTGCCCAGGGCCCTCTAGAACCCAGATCCTGCTTTGCAGTCAGGTTTAGCTTCTGCTTAGATAAATGAGCAAGGAGCACAGCCAGGCAGTGGTGGAAATTCATGAGGGAAATAAAAGAACAATGCGACATTAATAAAGGAGACGGTAATGCTATGGTTTCGAGTTGGAGCACAGGAAATACCTGGAGATTTGAGGGCGGTGCCCAGAAAAGGTGGAGTTTGGGGAGGGGAGGGAACTCAGCAGGGACCTGATGTCATCAACACAACACAACACACCTTTATTGGCACAACGCCTGATGTCATAGAATTCACCCTTTGAAGCTGCTATTTCTTCCAGGAGAACTGAGATCTGTAACCTGACAATCAGTTCTAATTCCATGAGAATTCTAAGTCCAGCCCTCACATGGAGGTTGTTAACCCTTGGCTGGGAAGAGAACACTGCAAAACCTCCGTTGAGGTTAATCATTTGCACACACGTCATCCAAATAGCTTCTGCTTCAGATGCCTCTAAAGACCTGTTCCCACCACTGGCTATTTTTTTTTTCTGGGAGGGGAACCGAGCTGTCTTTTCATCTTCTGCAGGAGGGTTCTGCTGCTGGTCTTTGTGGGTGCTCAGGTTGCACCTGCAAACAGCAAAACAATGGCAGGACCAAGGTACCAACTGTGCTGACTGATGAGCTGAATGGTTCGGGGGGGGGGTCCAACTTGCCACTTGGAACAGAGCCTTCCCCAGCTGGATGATTTGTATCCAGTGAAAGACTGCAAGAGATTGGCTAGCTACCCTCTCCCCTTCCTTCTTATAAGGAATGTCTTTGATGAATAAATCTTCTTCATGCTCTTCTGCTGTCTGTTCAGAGATGGCTGTTTTTCTTATCTAAAGAGACACTGGAGGCACAATCTAGGGGTGTGCATCATCATCATCATCATCATCAATATCAATTTCAGATCTGGATTTCAGGGAGGGCATTAGAAAAGAGCAAGAGCCCAGTAGCACCTTAAAGCCTAACACAATTTGTGGCAGAGTATGAGCTTTTGTGAGTCACTGCTCACTTCTTCAGATACAGCGGGGAGGGCATTCTCTTCATTATCCCAAGAACTTGGCTGATCTTTGATTGTAATAAATAAAATGAATAAATAAAGTGAGTGAATTACCTCAAGAACTCTTCTTCTGGGTGGATGTTATGAAGAATTTTTTTAAAACAACTGTTTTAAAAGGGAAGGGAAAATTCCTCAGGACATGATGGTGAGTCCTGCTCAAGTCTGCATTGTGTATTAGATCATACACAAAACTGCTTCAAACACTGGTGGTTTCAAATTACACCAGCTTTTTTGGACCCGAGGTAATAAATCTATTTGTTGTTGTTGTTCAGTCGCACAGTCAAATCCGACTCTTCGCAACCCCATGGACCACATCACACCAGGCCCTCTTGTCTTCCATCATGCTCTGGAGTCTGCTTAATTTCATGTTCGTTGCTTCGATAACACTGTTTAACCAACTCATCCTTTGCCGTCCCCTTCTTCTTTGACCTTCAGTCTTTCCCAGCATCAGGGTCTTCTCCAGTGAGTGATCCCTTCTCATTTGAGCTTCAGCTTCAGTACCTGGCCTTCCAGGGAACAATCAGGGTTGATTTCTTTTAGGATTGACTAATTTGATCTCTTAGCAGTCCAGGAGACTCTTAAGAGTCTTCTCCAGCACCATAATTCAAAATAATCTATTCTTTGGCGCTCGGCCTTCCTTATAGTCCAACTCTCGCAGCCATACAGTACTACTGGGAATACCATTGCTTTGACCATACGGACTTTTGTTGGCAGGATGATGTCTCTACTTTTTATTATGCTGTCTAGGTTTACCATCACTTTCCTCCCAAGGAGCAGGTGTCTTTTAATTTCATGGCTGCAGTCACCATCTGCAGTGATCTTGGATCCCAGGAACATGAAGTCTGTCACTGCTTCCACGATTTCTCCTTCTATTTGCCAAGGAGTGATGGAGCCCGATGCCATGATCTTAGCTTTTTGAAGTTGAGTTTCAAGCCAATCTTTGTGCTCTCCTGTTTTACACTCAGCAAGAGGCTCTTTAGGTCCTCTTCACTTTCTGCCATTAGAGTGGTATCATCTGCATATCTGAGGTTGTTGATGTTTCCCCCAGCAATCTTAATTCTGGCTTCTGAATCATCCAGGCCAGCATTTTGCATGATGTACTCTGCATATAAATTAAATAAGCAAGGGGACAATATACTTCCTTGTCGTACTCCTTTTCCAATGCTAAACCAATCAGTTGTTCCATATCCTGTTCTAACTGTTGCTTCTTGACCCTTATACAGGTTTCTCAAGAGACATGTGAGGTGGTCTGGTACTCCCATCTCTTTAAGGACTTGCCATAATTTGTTGTGATCCACACAATCAAAGGCTTTAGCATAGTCAATGAAGCAGAAGTAGATGTTTTTCTGGTACTCTCTTGCTTTCTCCATAATCCAGCGAATGTTGGCAATTTGATCTCTAGTTCCTCTACCTCTTCGAAACTTAACTTGTACTTCTGACAATTCTCTGTCCATGTACTGCTGAAGCCTAGCTTGTAGGATCTTTAGCTTGACCTTGCTAGCATGTGAAATGAGTGCAATTGTGCAATAGCTTGAACTTTCCTTGGCATCACCCTTCTTTGGGACTGGAATATATACTGACCTTTTCCAATCCTATGGCCACTGTTGTGTTTTCCAAATTTGCTGGCAAATTGAGTGCAGCACTCTAACAGCATCCTCTTTTAAGACTTTGAATAGCTCAGCTGGGATACCATCAGCCCCACTAGCTTTGTTGTTAGTAATGCTTTCTAAGGCCCATTTAACTTCGCTTTCCAGGATGTCTGGCTCAAGGTCAGTGATTACAGCATCGTGGTTGTCAAGGACATTCTTGTATAGTTCTTCTGTGTATTCTTGCCATCTCTTCCTAATCTCTTCTGCTTCTGTTATGTCCTTACAATTTTTGTCCTTTATCATGGCCAGCTTTGCATGGAACGATCCCTCGATTTCTCCAATTTTCTTGGCGAGATCTCTAGTCCTTCCCATTCTATTGTTTTCCTCTATTACTTTGCATTGTTCATTCAGGAAAGTCTCCTTATCTCTTCTTGCTGTTCTCTGGAAATCTGCATTCAGTTGGGTAAATCTTTCCTTTTCACTTTTGCCTTTCGCTTTCCTTCTTTCCTCTGCTATTTGTAAAGCACCATGAGACACCCACTTTGCTTTCTTGCATTTCTTTTTCTTTGGGATGGTGGTGATTGCTGCCTCCTGTACAATGTCATGAACCTCTGTCCGTAGTTCTTCAGGCACTCTATCAAATCTAATCCCTTAAACCTATTCTTCACCTGCATTGTATATTAATCAGGGATGTGCTCTAGGCCTAGTGGTTTTCCCAACTTTCTTCAGTTTAAGTCTGAATTTTGCAATGAGTAGCTGATGATCTGAGCCACAGTTAGCTCCAGGTCTTGTTTTTACTGACTGGATAGAGCTTCTCCACCTTTGACTGCAAATTATATAAGCAATCTGATTTTGGTGTTGCCTATCTGAAGAAGAAGAAATTGGATTTATATCCCGCCCTTCACTTGGAGTCTCAGAGCGGCTTACAAACTCCTTTCCCTTCCCCTCCCCATAACAGACACCCTGTGAGGTAGGTGGAGCTGAGAGAACTCTAACACAAACAGCTCTTTCAGGAACAGCTGTGCCAGAGCTTGTGACTGACCCAAGGTCACATCAGCAAGTGCGAGTGGAGGAGTGGGGAATCAAACCCGGTTCTCCCAGATTAGAGTCGGCACACTTAACCACTACACCAAACTGGCTCTCATCTAGTGATGTCCATGCATAGAGTTGCCTCTTAGATTGTTGGAAGAGGGTGTTTACTATGACCAGCGTGTTCTCGTGACAAAACTCTGTTAGCCTTTGCCTTGCTTCATTTTGTTCTCAAACTTGTCTGTTATTCCGGTTACCTTTTGACTTCCTACTTTAGCATTCCAGTCCCCTATGATGAGGAGGACATCTTTTTCTGGTGTTAGTTCTAGGAGGTCTTGTAGGTCTTCATAGGACCAGTCCACTTCAGCCTCTTCTGCATCAGTGGTTGGGGCATAGAGTTGAATTACTGTCATGTTGAATGGTTTGCCATGGATTCGGATCGAGATCATTCTGTCATTTTTGAGATTGTATCCCGTTACTGCCTTTCACACTCCCTTGTTGACTATAAAGGCCACACCATTTTTTCTATGGGATTCTTGGCCACAGTAGTAGATATAATGGTCTTCTGAGTTAAATTCACCAATTCCTGTCCACTTTAGTTCTCTGATTCCCAAGATGTCGATGTTCAGTCTTACCATCTCATTTTCATAACCGGTTCACTTTAGTCCACTTTAGTTCACTGATTCCCAAGATGTCAATGTTCAGTCTTACCATCTCATTTTTTACCACATCGCGCTTACCTTGATTCATAGATCTAATAAATCTATTCAACTATAGGAATTAACAAATGCACCATCACATTCTGAGGAATTTCCCTTTTTCTTTTTAAACATTTTTTAAAATAACATCCAGCCTGAGTTAAAGTTCTGGTGAACCCCAAAACTTGCACACTGTTATGTGTCAGCTGAATGGTCCTAACAAAAGGTATTGTACAGATTTTATTCTGCTACTTTTTATTTTACTTTTGGGACCACGTGGCTGCTAACAACTCTTTCTTAGTTTCAGGTGGGTAGCCATGTTAGTCTGTAAAAGCAGAACAAAATTTGAGTCCAGTAGCATCTTAGAGACAACTGTCAAAATGGAAAATGTTGTTGGTCTCTAAGGTGCTACCAAACTTCTTAGGATTCCAGGCTAACTTTCCCACAGTCAAACCTGTGGGAACAAACTGGCTCAGAAACACAAAACAGTGGCTAGTGTATTGTGCCTGTCTTCTGTTCCCCTGGAAAATAATTGGTGGGAAACCCACTCTAAGAAACCGGTTATGTGCCAGGAGTGCAATTAAATTTTAGGGTGTCTGAGTCAGAGGACTCGCTCATGTTTTCACGTGCCAGCAACCTGGTGGGATGCATGTTTGATTGCTCACTGCCCATGGCAGAATCTTCTCTTGTTCCATCAAGCATTCAATAAACGATCATGTCCTGATGTTGGTCCTTCATGAGATAAATGAAGGCAGTTAGTGCTCACTGAGGTGTCCCAATGGGCAAGTTTGCTAATTAATATTTGTTTTGGATTTATTGGAAGGGGCTCAGATGCTTGAGAAGGAGCTCTAAAGATGCCCTGAGAAGGGTTCACTGTGTTCTGTATACATGCTGAGGCGTTCTCTCTATGCAATTACAATTTTGCCAACAAACAATGCATGATTTATTCAATGTGCCTTCAATTATTTGTGGATCTATGCACCATTTCCCCAAAAGCAATTTTCTGTTTCGTATTCAACCATTTGTACAAGCAAGTTACAGTTTACAATTTACGCCTTCTTTGATTATTGGTGAGCTATGAAACAACTGATTGACAGTGTGACTCTTTGAAGAGGTATTCTGGTACAAGCCCTTCTAAATCAATGGGAACAACTCTGCATAGGATTGCACAGTGAGTCACATAGCTTGACTGTATTTGAAGAATTATTTTGCAGGTTTTTGGAAGCGAGAAGCACAGAAAAGCAGGTGTAAAGAATGCATCTGGGATGTTTACTGTGATTCATTAATTACTATTTATTTAAAACATTTATATTCCGCCTCCTCAGAGAACTGCTCCGATTTAATATCCAGCACCTATACACATGCCTTGGCTGTTATCCAGCACTATGTAGGTACATTTACAATGCAGTCCTATGAAGAGTTACACCTTTCTAAATCCACTGAAATCAACAGGCTTTGAAGGGTATAATGCTGCTTAAGATGGCCACAGTCCCAAGTAGGTCCACTCAGGAGCTACTCAAGTCTCAGGAAAGTGTATTTAGGGTGGCACAGTTAAAATGGCTTGGACAGGCTGATCCCTGCTGGACTGTGGCCATAATGTATACGCACATTGTAGCACAGTGGCTCTCTGCTGTCAATCTGCTTTCAAAACAGACAAAAAAAAATTAAGCAATAGCAGTCTTACTGATTCTGGGGCCCTGGGGAAAAGTTCAGGATTGTGCCCTAGAATCGCTGCTAGGGATGGGCACAAATCACAAAAATGCAGTTCAGATTGTAGTTTGTGGGAGAACCAAACCATGAACCCAATCAGCTGGCATACTAACCGAACCAGGTTTGTGCCCCAAACTGCTGAGCTGCAGGGGCAGCCTGCTCCCATGGCTCAGTTGTTTCAGGCTCTAAAAAGCTGAGCCGTGGAAACAGCCTGCCCCCATGGCTGAGCTGTTTCTGATCTAAACAACTGAGCCACAGGAGCAGGCTGCTCTCACAGCTCAGCTGTTTAAAGGGGCTTTCTTGGGCAGCCAGCCCCAGGCTCAGAGCCACTTAAATCCCTGCTTTCAGCTCCTTTCAGCTTTTTGTGGGGAACAGAAAATAGTGATTTCAATGGCTCCCAGCCATTTAAGCCAAACAGCTGAGTGGCAGGGAACTCCCTGCCACTCAGCTGTTTTTCATGGAAAGCAGGGGTTTAAACCTCTGCTTTCTGCTCTTCATGAACCATGACAAATCACCACGAACTGCATAAAAATTCATGAGAATTCATGCAGTTCAGTTTACGAACATTGCTTCATGAACCATGAAACACCTAAAATTTGTGATGAACTGCATCAGCAGGTTTGTACCCATCTCTAATCCCTGCCACCCCATTTCCAGCCCCTCCCCATCCCTGTCCAGAACCAAGCAAAGGGTAGCCCTTGCCCTGTGCAAGACAGGTGGGAGCTGCTGCTGCCACCAGAAATGGGACTTGCATATAAACATGTTGATGTTTCAGCAAAAGAAGCTAAGAAAAGCTGTCTCAGATCACACAACATAACAATACTATAAGCTATAATGGATACTGTTTATCAAAATTGGCAACAGAGGCTTTGTTCTAACTATCTCTTCAATCAGAAATTAAGTGGATAGTGACCAGAGACAGGGCTGTCTCTGTGGTAGCACCTTGAGTGTGGAACGCCCTTCTCCTTAGCTTGCCTGCCACCACATTAGTTAAGTTTTAGAGGCCATCTGCAACCATATGTATTTACCCAGGCATTTTGTTGATTTATTTAGTGTTGTTTAAATTAAGATTTAGCATGTGAAGACCTTTTTTAAAATCTAGCAGTTCCTCCATAATTCCTCCTTCCTGCCCCATGTGTTAACTATGCTCTGAGATTCAGAAGTTTAGTGCCTCTGAATGTGAAGGTTCCCCTCAGTCACTATAGCTAGTAGCCATCGACAGACTTATCCTCCATTAATCTATCTATTCCCCCTTTAAAGCTGTTTATTCCCGTGGCCATCACTACATCCTCTGACAGTGAATTCCACATTTTAATCACTCTCTGTGAAAAGCAGTATTTCCTTTTGTCTATCCTGGACCTACTTCCCATCAGCTTCATTGGATGCCCTCAAGTTCCAGCATTTTGGGAGAGGGAGAAACATGTCTCTTTGTCAACTCTCTCCACCCCATGCATAATTTTATAAACCTCTCTCACATTCCCCCTTAGTTGTCTCTTTTCTAAACTGGCAAGTCCCAGATTCTTAAGCCTTTCCTCGTACGGAAGGTGCTCCAACCCCCTAATCATCTTGGTTGCCCTCCTCTGTACTTTTTCCAGCTCTGCAATGTTCTTTTTGGGATTTGATGACCAGAACTGTACACAGTATTTCAGAGGACGCCGCACCAGAGATGCCGCACAGGGGCATTACAATATTGGCTGTTTTATTCTCAATCCCTTTCCTAATAATCCCTAATATAGAGTTTGCCCTTTTCACCACTATAGAACACTGGGCTGACACTTTCACTGGGTTGACACTATGACTGCAAGATCTTTTTCCTTCTTTGTCTCAGCAAGTTCAGACCCCATTAGCCTATATTTGGAGTTGGGATTTTTTCTCCCACCTTATACCTTACACTTCCCAACACTGAACTTCATTTGCCTTTTGAAAATGCAGCTATATAATGTCTATTGGATCACTGTTGTCTATATGCTTGTTCACTTCATCAAGGCACTCCAAAATGTTGTTGAGGCAGGACTTCCCTTTGCCGAAGCCATGCTGATTTTCCCTGCTTTGTCCTGCTATGTGCCTAACAATTCTATCTTTGATTATAGTTTCTATTAATTTGCCTAGGACAGACATTAGGCTAACTGGTCTGTAATTTCCTGGTTCCCCTGTGAATTCCTTTTTAGAAACTGGTGTAACATTTGCTACCCTCCAGTCTTCTGGTTACAGTGCCTGAATTTAGTGGTAGGTTATTTATATATATATGGGTTAGAAGATCAATTAACAGCTGAGTTCCTTAAGAACTCTCAGGTGCATGCCATCAGGACCTGGAGACTTATCAGTTTTTAATTTCCCCATCTCTGGTCTCCTCAGTTTGATTCAGTTCTCCAGGCTCCCTTTCTGAAAATAGGGGCTATGGCATGGGTATGTGCTCCACACTTTTCACAGTGAACACAGAGGCAAAAAGCCATTGAGCTTCTCTGCCATCTCCCCATCTTCCTTTAGCAATCCCTTTATTCTTTTGTCATCCAAAGGCCCCATTGCTTCTCTGGCTTGTTTCCTGCTCCAGTTATATTTAAAAAATGCTAATTATTTGTCTTGATGCTTTTCCCAACCCACTTCCCAAAGTCTCTTTTTGCATGCCTAATTTTTGACTTACATTTCTTTGGCCAGAGCCTGTGGTCCCTCCCCAATTAATTGGGGCAGACCTTCCACTTTTTAAAAGACTCCTCATTCCTTTTTATAGCTTCCTTGACTTGCATTGTTAACCATGCAGGCTTGGTTTTAGACTTGGCAGTGCCTTTCCTAACCTGTGGAATGCATTTTATTTGGACTTCAGTTAGTGTGGTTTTAAATAGCTTCCAAGCATCTTCTAGGGAACTGACTCTCTTGTGTTTCCCCTTTGGCTTCCTTTTTACTATTCCCCTCATTTTTATAAAATTTCCTCTTTTGAAATCAAATGTGACAGTGCTGGACTTTAGGAGTAACTTTCCATTGACCTGAATGCTGAACTTAATAGCATTGTGGTCACTGTTCCCAATTGGTCTAAGAGCCTCTACATCTCTCACCAGGTCTTGAGACCTGCTTAAAATCAAGTCCAGGATCACTTCCCTTCTGGTCAGCTCTGTAACCTACTATTCCCTGGCACAGTCATTTATGATGTCTATGGATCTCATTTCTACAGCAAGACTTGAGCACATGTTTACCCAGTCAATGTGAGTGTAGTTGAATTCTCCCAGTATAATAACATTATCTGCTATAGTCACCTCCCTTATTTCCTTCTGCAGCTCAAGATCAGCCTCAATGGTTTGATCAGGTGGGTGAAGAAGAGAAAAAGAGAAGAGATTGGATTTATACCCCACCCTTCATTCAGAGTCTCAGAGCTGCTTGCAAACTCCTTTCCCTTCCCCTCCCCACTGTGAAGTAGGTGGGGCTGAGAGAGATCTGACATAAACTGTTTTCAAGAACACCTCTGACAGAACTATAGCTTGCCCAAGGTCATCCAGCAGCTGCAAGTGGAGGAGTGGGGAATCAAACCCAGTTCTCCCAGATTATAGTCCGTGCACTTAACCACTACACCAAACAACTAGTGCACCCCCACTTTTCATAGAATCATAGAATGTTAGAGTTGGAAGGGACATTACAGGTCATCTAGTCCAACCCCCTGCACTCTGCAGGAGAATATCCGAAAGATAGCTCTACATACCTACAACATACCTGAAAGATGGTTGTCCAGCCTCTGCTTGAAAACGTCCAGCAAAGGAGCATTCACCACCTCCCGAGGCAGGCTGTTCCACTGTTCGACCACTCTTACAGTTAGGAAGTTTCTCCTGATATGTAGCCAGTAACGACTCCCTTGTAATTTCCACTCATTAGATCTAGTCTTGCAATCCGGAGCAAGAGAGAATAGATCTGCTCCATCTTCTACATGACAGCCTTTCAAAGACTGCAATCATGTCCCCTCTAAGCCTTCTCTTTCCCAGGCTAAACATACCCAACTCTTTCAGCCTTTCCTCATAAGACTTGGATTCCAACCCTCTCACCATCCTAGTCGCCCTCTTCTGGACACACTCAAGCTTAGGGCCCAGTATTTGCACCCATGTTGCTTTTGCTGGGGAGTCAATTCCCCTGATGTTTTCTAAGATATTTGATTCCATGCCCTGTTTGATGTACAATGCAACACCTTCCCCTACCCATCCTTCCCTGTCCTGCCTATAGAGCTTATACTGAGGAATGACTGTATCCCATAGACTTCCCCATTCCACCATGTTCCTGAGATCTCTACTATGCCTAAATTGTCATTGAACACCAAGTACTCCAGCTCCCCCATCTTGGCTCAGAGACTACAAGCACTGGCATACAGACACCTATAATGTGTTTCCCTGTCCAGTAACCCTTGCCTCCCTTGGCCCTTTAGTCGCCGCACATGGCCCTCAGTTGCCATTATGCCCTTACTCCCAAGTTCTATTACGCTCCCATCAATATTACTCGGAGTGTTTATGCAATTACCCCTTTGGATTGACTTGTCCTGAACCAGAGGCCCCTCAATTCCTGTCAGCTTTCCCCCGGGGGTTAGTTTAAAAGCTGCTCTGGCACCTTTTTGATATAAATCACCTGCAGCCTTTTGGTTCAAATGAAGCCCGTCTCTTTTGTACAGGTTTGGCTTGTCCCAGGAAGTTCCGCAGGGCCTAACAAATCTAAACCTTTCATCCCAACAACACTTTGTCACCCACACATGTATGTATGAGAAAGTCCATCTACTGGCTTCCCGCTAAGCAACTAAAGGCACTGGTCCCCTTTTTGATCGCTAATTGGACCAGTCATGTGTGTAAAAGAAAAAGAATAAGTTTCCTGAGGGAAAATATGACACTTACTAATATGCAAACAGGAGGAGTAGGAATCTGTTCCCTGCAATGAAAATAGCAATCGCAGCCATGACCTAAGTGTGTGTGAATAATTTTGCTTTCATCAGTTCTGTACCTTATCAAATCTTCTCTAGCTTCTTTCAAAAGAGAGCAGAGATATCTAAGGGCCTTTACTTCTATTACATTGGAAGCACTGCATCTTCTGCAAAGGGAAGGATCCAGGCTGCGTGGGTGGCTCCCTGCTACAATTCTTCCCCACAACAGTGTTGCTCCAGTTTTCTGGAGGAATGAAATTGGTATGGGTAGGAGCTATAGTACAAGGAATTATACTGTAGTGAATTCTGTTTTATGACCATACTATGACAAGGAAGGCATGTGTGCCACTGCAGTCTGGTTATTAAATCTGGGCAGTTTTAAAGATTCTCAAGTATGCCAGCAAATAGGTTATTCCAGCCTGATAGGAACACAATTTTGAAGGACAATTTAATTGTATAAAGCAGCATCTTGCATATTCCAATTCCATATACATACAAGCCCCATGAGAGGGCAAATAATGCCCCCCCCCAGTTGATTTCAGGTCAGAAAAATGGACTGGGAGAAGGCAGGAGCCCCTCTTCCTCCCACCCTGCATTCCTAGCCAGAACTGAGCCCTAGCTATTCTACACATAATGCCATACGAAAATTTAATTAATTACTGAGCCCCCTGCAGTACTTTTAAACTGAGTTCTCACATGGAGCTCACAGCTGGTGTCCTGCCTCAAGTGCATGTGGTGATCAAGTAGTAGATGTAATGAGCAGTTTGCACCTTATTTGTCAGCACTGATAGATTCAGTAGCTGGAGGAGGAAAGAGGTGCTTAAACAGGGTTTCTTTTCCTAACTTTATGAGACTGAGAAGTTAAAATTTGTTTTCCATAGAAGTCCAAATGCCAACCTCTGTCATTGCAAGTTAAATCACGTTAAATTTAGTGTCTGAGTTGGCCTACTAACAGGAGTTTCTGCTCATGTTTTAGAGATCAATTTTGAATAATTTCTGCTTTGATAATATGATTTTTTCACTATATCCATTCTTGAACTCCTATAGTAAAATATAGCCCAACTCTTCCTAAGTGTGCTATGTGCCATAGTCTATACTATATTACAATACAGAGCTGGTTTTATGTGGTTAAAGCATGTTGTGCTATTGGGTAAAATTCTCTGATAGATCTCAATCTGATAGTGCCTTGCTGCTAGTGTTCCTGTGATGTCACTGAATATTCATAAACATTCTAACTGCTCAGGAATGAAATTGTGTGCAGCTAATGTTGGCAAACATTGTGTGAAGGAATTGAAAAATAAAAGGACACTTTGGCTGAAAAAAATATTGTATGTGTGGCCCATGTGCTGGACTGAAAGACTAAGTAGCTAGCAGCAACTGAAAAACATCTTGCTGGGTTTGTTCTCCTCTCTGCACACAGGTATTTAACATCTGAGTGTGCTCAGAGGTGTGAATGAAAGAGTTTTTGCCTTTTAACTCTTAGACTCATACTCGAGATGGGCAGAAGATCAGCTAGCAGACAGGGAAGGCCTGGTGGACACTCAGATGTCTTCTCCTGAGAAGTAAGCAGGAAGTAGTACCAAAAATTTTGATAGTTATGGAACAGGGAGTGAGAGACAAAGGTGGATTGGTTGAAAGAAAGTATATGGGCAGTAGGTTACTGAGAAACAAGAACATGAAGGTGAATATGAAAATGACAAAAGGAAGGTTAAGTAGAAGAGACAGAGGAAAAGCTAAGGGAAAGACAGAATTGAAGGAATAAAAGCCAAACACTTGATATATACTTTGATGGGACTTAATTCAGAATGATCTGATAAGTGGAAGATCCTTTCCTCCCCCCTCTATTTCTCTCATTGTCTTCCAGTGTATTCACTTAGTACCCTTGGCTCTTTGGGTGCCTCTGCTTAGTTATTCCCCAAATTATAAGAAATGGTTGTGCCAAATATGAGCAAAATTCCATCTACTCAATCATTCTGTCTCCATTAACAGGCATCCTAATGCTCCAAAAACCTCACAATCAAGAAGGCGAGCCCCAACCCCCGCTGAGCCTGCGCTGGCGGGGGAGGGCTGATTTGCCTCCGTGAGAGGCAGGGAGAGCAAGGACTCCAATAGGGGGCAGAGCCAGCCTATTTAGGTCTGGCTCTCGCCCCCCTCCTCGTCTGTCTGTTGGCGCGCTCGGGTGGATCGGAGCGCGCGGGCTTTGCTGCTGGTTGCTGGGGCCTTTGGCTGTGCAGAAGCAGCAATAGTCGGGCAGGCTAATTTTGATATTCGCGGCTTGGCGGCGGGGCGCTTGGGCGTGAGCGAGGCGCTCAGGCGGGAGCGATCCTTTCCATTGTCTTGTGTTGTGTTTCATAGGAGTGGAGTGGCATGGTTCAGGACCTGGCGGCAGCGGCTCCTAGGGGGTTTTATTGGGACGGGAACTTTTACAGCGCGTTTGGTGCTGGGAAGGAGTCCTCCTATTAGTGCGGTCTATCTACTTGGGGGGAATCGGTCACTTTTAGTTCCCCTTAATCCCCGCCTTTGCCTTATTTTTTAGCTGGCTACTGCATTGAGGCAAGCTGGGGTAGGGTTCTCCCCCCCTTTTTCCTTTGGAACACAGTTGCACGCAGCGTGGTGAGGCTGCTGTGCACATTGTATTTTGTTAATTGGGTATTTTTCCCTGCTTCCCAACCACCAGGCTTCAGTCATAGGAATTTGGCTTGTGGAGGTGGGCCAGTTTAGGTGGGAGGAATAACGGCCATTCTGGCAAGTTTTAAACGGCGGCCATTTTAGGTTGCTGGCCCGGTGGCCATTTTGGGGCTATCTCTATTAGGCAGCCATTTTAGGCACTCCTCTCTCCCATTTTTTCTGGCAGCCATTTTAGGTTCCGTCAATTAAGTGCCTTTTATATTTCCCTGGGGCTGGTGTGTGGGAATTACCCTGTACTACTTGCGACATTTCGTTAGGAATTGATAAGCATGGCTCCAAAGAAGGGTGCCGGGGTCTCTAAGGGGAAGCAGCCTGCCCCCAAGAGGGTTGGGGGTGTTCCAGGGCCAGGCAGGCAGCCTCCTCAAAAGCGGCCCGTTCAGGTCCCTGCACCAGTTCTGGTGGGTGACCCAGGGCGTTCACAAGTTATGCAGCCCTTAGCTTCGGCACCATCGGGCAATGTGCAATTGGCAGTGGGTCCTGGGGCACCCACTGGTGTGATTTCACCTGCTTTTTTGGATGCAGTTTGGGATAGTCCTGTTAGCAGGGCAATTCTGGACCGGTTAGCCGGTATTGAACAGCGTTTGGGTGGGTCTTCGCTGGCTGGTCAAATGGCCATGTCTTCTATGGAGTCATTTCAGGCTCAGGTACTAAACCGTCTTTCTATTCTTGAGAGTCGGTGTGCTGGTGTTCCAAGCCAGGCTGTTGTACCAGTGACAGAGGCAGCACGACCTGCGCCGATGGAGGTTGGCACTGCTGAAAGACGGTGTGACGATCAGCAGGTGGATAATCGAAGTGTCCCATCACAGGTGCCAGGTAGGCCAATTGCAACACAAACGGTTGACATCGCTTGGCCTTGGGGCCCTGTGGACTTACAGGCTTCTGCTGTGTCCCCTGCGCCCATGTTGGGGGGGCACCTCAGCCCAGGGTGGTCAGTACGCCTGCTTCAGATGGATCAGTCGGGGCTATACAGGCTCCACCTGCGGCTGGTGGGGTGTCACTGGCTGGCGCTTTGGTGGATCCTCCTGTCAGTGGGGGTTTACTGATGTCGCCTGCTGGTGGGTCTTCACCGGCCCCAGTTGGCATAACTCCTCCGTCCTGCTCCGGCCTGCAATTGCAGGGTGGGGTGTGGACTGGGTGTGCTCCCCCAGATCCTGGTAATCGGAGCTATGAGATGGTGCCGGCGAAGGAGTTGCCTTCGGGGGAGCTAGCCATGCCATTAGGTGACCACCTCACTGCGGCTACCAGGGAGAAGATTCTGCGGGGAGATTACGTAGACGTTTTCTCCTTGTTGTATCGGGAGTTAGATAAGAAAGATAGGGAGGATCTTGATGAACGCGACAAAGAGCGCTTGAAGCGTCGTAGCGTGGACAGGATTTATGCTAACTGGTACCCTGGCTTCTTAATCTATGCGGGGGTGCTAGTCAGGGCGAAACCTGAAAGGGCCTCATCGTTGCTCCAGTATATGGATATAATCCATAAGGGTTATTCGGATTTTGCTGGGTCCGCATGGATGGAGTATGACAGGTCCTTCCGGATGAAGGCAGCTATGTACCCAGCCCTCCGTTGGGACTTGATCCATCCACATATCTGGATGCAGACGATGTCCCCAGCCAGGTCGTTGGGGGAGAGCATTCAGACAGCGGGCATGTGGTAAAAAAGGCTAATGCAGCCAATGTTGGGGTTTTTCGGTCCCCAGGTGGACAGATAGTGCAAAGGCGCCCTTTGTGTTGGGAATTTTCCTCACAAGGGTCTTGCGGCCGTAAACCTTGCCCCTTTCGGCACGAATGCCCCCTCTGTGCCGGCCCCCACGCCTTTCCATCCTGCCCCAAGTCAAAGTTCAGATCAGCTGCTAAGGATGGCAGGGCTGGCAGACGTCAGGGGGGGGGGCGGTCCGGCCTTACCTGACAAAGGGACCCAGTCCAATTAAGGTCCCTGTGTTGGAGCGCTTGTTGCGCCTTTACCCTAAGTTTGCCGATAGGCAGTATTTGTTGGAAGGGTTCAAGTTTGGTTTTCACATTCCCTATATGGGTGAGAGATGTGCCTTTTCAGCTCCTAATTTGCCCTCAGTTCGTGGCATGGAGCAGGTTGTTAGAGCCAAGATTCTGAAAGAATGTTTGGAAGGTAGGGTAGTTGGTCCTTTTCCCTTTCCTCCGGTGCCTAATTTGCGGGTATCGCCCTTAGGCGTGGTGCCAAAGAAGGCACCTGGGGAGTATCGTCTCATTCACCATTTGTCTTATCCTTACGGCAGTTCGGTGAATGATGCCATACCTAGTGAACTCTGCTCAGTTAGGTACACTTCTTTTGATGAGGCGGTTGGCATGGTCCGTAGCTGCGGGCGAGGGGCCGAATTGGCTAAATGTGATATCAAGTCGGCCTTTCGTCTTCTGCCGGTCCATCCAGATGACTTTGTCCTTCTGGGTTTCTCCTTTGATGGACAGTACTATATGGACAGGGCCCTCCCGATGGGATGCTCTGTGTCCTGCGCTGCATTTGAACGGTTCAGTTCCTTTTTGGAATGGGCTCTGCGTGCACGCACGGGCTTGTCCAGTGCTGCCCACTATTTAGATGATTTTTTATTTGCTGGCCCTGCGGGATCTGGAATTTGTGCACAGTTATTGTCCAATTTTGAGCAGATGGCTATGGAACTTGGAGTTCCTTTAGCCGTTGAGAAAACAGAGGGCCCTAGTACGGTCTTAACTTTTCTAGGTATTGAGTTGGACACTGTGCTACAAGTGTCACGCTTGCCTCCTGATAAATTGGCTAACCTTTGTCGGTTAGTTGATGAAGCGTGTACTAAAACTAAATTGACACTCAAGGAGTTGCAACAGATAATTGGGCACCTTAATTTTGCATGTAAAGTGGGGGCCCCAGGGAGGGCATTCTTGCGCAGGCTGTGTGACTCAACAATAGGTTTAAGGCGTCCACATCATAGGACCAGGGTTACTCAAGGGACGAGAGATGACCTGTCAGTTTGGCGGGACTTCTTGGCCTCTTATAATGGGGTGTCCTTTTGGAGGACCGATCTCCAACTTGAGGCTGAATTGCAGGTCACCTCTGATGCAGCAGGTTCTTCAGGTTTCGGTGTCTACTTTAGGGGCCACTGGTGTGCGGAAGACTGGCCAGTTGAGTGGATTCATGCTGGGTGGGTGCGTGACCTGACGTTTTTGGAGTTTTTTCCCATAGTGGCAGCTGTGTACATATGGGCCGATGACCTGGCTTGCCAGACAGTTCACTTTTGGTGTGATAACATGGCAACAGTTCAGGTCATCAACTCCTTAACGTCTAGGTCACCCAGAGTAATGGCGCTTGTCCGGGCCTTTACCCTCCAATGCTTGCGCTACAATATTTTGTTTAAAGCCAGGCACGTGCCAGGAGTCAATAACGGGGTCGCTGACGCTCTGTCTCGGAAACAGATGGAGAGGTTTCGTCAGTTGGCCCCGGACTCCGACCAAGTAGCGGTAAGAATGCCCGAAGACCTGTGGCAGATTGGAGGGCTGAAGCCGAGAGGGCAATGGGCTTAGCTCTTGCACCCAGCACGTGCCGGGCTTATATGCGGGCCGGCCAACAGTTTGTGGCTTTTAGGCAGAAGGTGGGTCTTCAGCAACTCTGGCCTATCCCAGTGTCCCACCTGATCCAATTCTGCGTGTCTGTGAAAGGTAAGGGTCTGTCTGTCCGTTCCATCCGGGGCAAGTTATCAGCCCTTGCCTTTGCAAGTAAGGCCGGGGGTTTCAGGGACAACACTGGGGATTTCCGTATTCGGAAAATGCTGGATGGCTGGGCCCGAGAGGATGGTGCTCCTCCTGACTCGAGAGAACCTTTTTCCCCTTCTGTACTTAAGGGTTTGAAACCCCAATGGGTTTCTTTGTGTTCGGATGCATATGAGGCTGCCTTGTTTCATTCAGCAGCATTGGTTGCATTCTTTGGGGCCCTGAGAATTAGTGAATTGGTGGCCCGATCCCGTCAGGACAAGTCGGGCTATGCGTTAAGCATAGGGGATGTCCGGGTAAGTGAGGACGGCCTACACATTACAATCCGGCGTTCTAAGACAGAACAATTGGGCAAAGGCAATATAATTTCAGTGGGCCCTTGTTTTGATTCTGACCTGTGTCCGGTTGTGGCACTCAGTTCATATTTGGCATTGAGGGGGAGTAGTGCAGGTCTCCTGTTTATACACAGGGATGGATCGCCCTTGACCAGGTTTCAGTTTTGGGCAATTACCAAGAGGGCTCTGGTTGCTTTGGGCCTTGGTAGTTTCCAATTTGGGACTCACTCTTTCAGAATTGGGGCGGCTTCCACTGCTGCAGCTATGGGGTATCAGGGACCTGACATCCAAAGAATAGGCAGGTGGCGGTCAGCGCGTTACAAGACGTATGTCCGGACCTGCAAAGTCTGAGCTGCTCATTCATTTTGTTATAACAGGAATGGAGCATGTTGTTTTTGAGCCTTAGTGCTCTTGTCTTGTTTTAGTTAACTAGTTTCTATTTCAGGTGCGGTTGGTGGCCAAAGGAGGAGCCGTGTGCTGATCTGTGGCCACAGTATGGTGTTCTGGGCCGCGCACCAGGCCAAGAGAATGACCATCGGATCCCAGTTGGGATGCAGTGAGCGGGCAGAGGTCGAGTGGCTTGGCCGAAGAGGCATGCACTGGCCTCAGTTGATGCCGCTACTGTTTGGGGAGAGACGTGGTCCTCCGCCTGATGTACTGCTGATACACCTTGGTGGTAATGACTTGGGTCTCATGAAAGGTAAGGCCCTAGTCATTCAGGCCAAGGCAGATTTGGCTGGCATTGCGGACCGTTGGCCGGGGGTGCAACTGGTCCTGTCAGCAATTTTACCGCGTCAGGTGTGGCGCAGCATCGGTGACCCTAGGTGTCTGGACCGGGCGAGGCGGAATGCCAATCGGCAGTTTAAGAATGCCATGGAGGGTGGTTTGGGCATCTTTTTGTTGCACCCTGATATACGGGTCGATTTCCCTGACCTGTATAGGGGGGATGGGGTGCACCTGTCTAACAAGGGCAATGACATTTTTCTTTCAGATCTGAAGCGAGGGGTCCTGGCAGCGCTGGATCGCATGGTGGGGGCCAAGGCCTAAGCAGAGGCTTGGCCTTTGCTGTGGCGGGGTAGCGCGATCTGGATGGAAATGGTGAGCACCGGGGCATTGTTATAAAGGAAATAATGGGTCCTCCAGGAACGGCTTTCGGGCCTTTGCGGCTCAAGGCCGGGAAGGGGTGATCTTCCTTGGAACAATCTGGCCCAGCCTACCTTAGCGGGCCTTTGCGGCTTCTGGGGTGGTGGGTCAGGGGTTCTTTTCAACATGCCAAGCTGCTGGTCAAAAGCTACCTTCGGTGGCTTGCGATTGGAGCAGGTGCATCGCCCAGAAGGAAATGCAGGAGGTCAGGAGTTTGACACCTGTCATATTCCTCAGTACATTCTGATAACCCCTCGCTAGTATTTGTTGTTATTAAATAATTAATAAAGTGGCCCTTGTTAAATCCATATTGGTGTCTGTCTCTTCATTCCGACTGCGGGGGCAAGGCGAGCCCCAACCCCCGCTGAGCCTGCGCTGGCGGGGGAGGGCTGATTTGCCTCCGTGAGAGGCAGGGAGAGCAAGGACTCCAATAGGGGGCAGAGCCAGCCTATTTAGGTCTGGCTCTCGCCCCCCTCCTCGTCTGTCTGTTGGCGCGCTCGGCCCACCCTCCCGCCCTGTTTTTAGTGCAGGTTTCACCGGCTGCCTTTTCTGGAGCCAGGTAGGAATTTTTCGCACCCATCGGTTTGGCCTATGGATGGGGGTGTTTTTGCCTACCTTGCACTGATGATGGTGGCGTTGGTATATTGGCTTCGGGGGCCGGGTTGTTAAATAGGATGGTCACTTTAGGTTTGGCGGGGTAGCGCGATCTGGATGGAAATGGTGAGCACCGGGGCATTGTTATAAAGGAAATAATGGGTCCTCCAGGAACGGCTTTCGGGCCTTTGCGGCTCAAGGCCGGGAAGGGGTGATCTTCCTTGGAACAATCTGGCCCAGCCTACCTTAGCGGGCCTTTGCGGCTTCTGGGGTGGTGGGTCAGGGGTTCTTTTCAACATGCCAAGCTGCTGGTCAAAAGCTACCTTCGGTGGCTTGCGATTGGAGCAGGTGCATCGCCCAGAAGGAAATGCAGGAGGTCAGGAGTTTGACACCTGTCATATTCCTCAGTACATTCTGATAACCCCTCGCTAGTATTTGTTGTTATTAAATAATTAATAAAGTGGCCCTTGTTAAATCCATATTGGTGTCTGTCTCTTCATTCCGACTGCGGGGGCAAAGAACCATTCCTGTTTCCACCAGCATCTGACAATCAGAAGGATCTAATGACTGAACTTGGACAGAACATGTCCAGATCAAGGGAGGTGGTAGTTCCACTCTTTTCTGCTATGGTCAGGCCTCACCTGGAGTACTGTGTCCAGTTTTGGGCACCACATTTTAGGAAGGATGTTGACAAGCTCGAGCATGTACAGAAGAGGGCGACCAGGATGGTGAGAGGGTTGGAATCCAAGTATTATGAGGAAAGGCTGAAAGAACTGGATATGTTTAGCATGGGAAAGAGAAGGCTTAGAGGGGACATGATTGCAGTCTTCAAATATTTGAAGGGCTGACATGTAGAAGATGGAACAGATCTATTCTCTCTTGCTCCAGATTGCAAGACTAGATCTAATGGATGAAAATTACAAGGGAGTTGATACCGGCTAAATATCAGGAGAAACTTCCTAACTGTAAGAGTGGTTGAGCAGTGGAACAGACTGCCTCAGGAGGTGGTAGGTGCACCTTCGCTGGATGTTTTCAAGCGGAGGCTGGACGACCATCTTTCAGGCATGTTGTAGGGCTATCTTTCAGCTATGCTCCTGCAGAGTGCAGGGGGTTAGACAAGATGACCTGCAAGGTCCCTTCCAACTCTAACATTCTATGATTCTAATTAGAGTTACTCTACATGTACTTCTAAGCAGAGCTACTCTAGTCTGAGTCTACTGAAACCAGTGCCCATAGACTGGAGTTACACTGTACTGTAAGAAGCATCTGAGGTTTTCATGATTTGATTAATCCAAAACTACCATTCTTAAAGGGGGATAGGACCAAGAAACTTAATTTCACCAGCATGTAGCTTGATGAGTCTCTCATCTAAACTCTTAAGATACTTCAAATTGCTGCATGTAGCAAATTGTGCTATTATCAAGACAAACAGCTTCACTTTGACTCTCATCTGTTGCTATGGAATAATAGAAATGGTTACCATGCTACAAAGAGACTTCAGACATTATTGCTTTCTTCTCTTCAGTACATATTTGAATTTTAATAGCTTTTTATATATCTATATGCAAATGCTTAGCAAGAATAAAAACGTTGGTGTTTAAACTTCCCTAAAATCCACTTTTTGTCTCCCCGTGTAGACCTCGTCTTGCCTTCACTTTGACATCATAGCCTTTCTATGCCAGGGAGCCTTACAAGCAGAGTGCAGAAGCCAAAGCTGCTTCCTGTGGTTGCTCCTCATAACCTATATTCTGAGGATCACTGCCTCTGGGCATATTTTCTGATCAAGATTCTTTCCTGTTCAGTCGCTGACCCAGCAGTGTATACACAAAGGTTGAGTTCAGACTGGCAGTTTAAAGCGCAAGGGGGTCGTGGGAAAAAGACCCGGAACAAACTGTTCTGGGTATTCCCCAGTCACACTGCACCGACTGATGAAGGAGCATACCGGGGAGGAGGCGCACGGGAGCGTTCACACTTTTGGCCTGCCCCTGGTGGAGACATGGCTGCAAGCAGCTTTTTCTTCACTCTGTGGCAGGCACCTATGCACATGGGCGCCTGTGCGCATAGGCGCAGCAGCAAATAGGGCAGGATCCCGTCTCCCAGGAGGCTGCCTGGCCAGAGCTTTAACTCCACAAAGTGGAAGCATCCAGCGGGCACGGTTGTGCGCATGGGTGCTTATGCGCATTCCTGTGGGAACAGCCGGCGCACATCATCAACATGGGTTGATCCCGGCTTTTAGCATTTAGCGTTCACACTTCCGGGAAGTGCGCTCTCTGGGGTTTGCTACCACTCACCAGGTACTTTTTAAACTCGGGAGGGAAGCTCTACAAAACAGGTTGAGTATGGCTGGGGAACGCCTGACAGATGTGCCTGTGTGAACCGGCCCCTTTAATCCGTTTGTGAAACATTCCTGAAACATGCCTATATCAGGCCAAACTGCCAGTCTGGATTCAGCCAAAGAGGATTTCTTTAACCCCAGATGCAAATGGCTCTACCTTTGTTTCTCCTCAAGCTTCAGTTGCTATGTTGTAGACCACTCACCTAGAGGTTTTCCTGGAGCTCTTCACAGACCACTTTGATTCTTCACCCTTCCTGAATATGCTGATGGAAGCTACTCACAAATGATTCTAGGTCATCTACGGATAACTTAAATAGCATGGGGCCCAAAACAAATTCTGGTGAAACCCCACTTCCTATTTCCCTTGGTTGAAAAAGCTCTCCATGTAGTCTTAAATTGTGCTTCCCATTTAATTAGTTTCTAATCCACAAAAAGCCCCTTCCTGTAATCCCATACAACTGCTGCAATGGCAAATTGAAACCCATCAAAATATCTTCTTATGACTTCAACAGATTCAGTTAAAAAAAGTGTAATCCATGCTCACTGGGTTCTGGACAGAGTACATTGGCTACTGGAGTTCATTGGCTAATGGAGGTACACAGAGCCACTTTGATCCTTAACACACGTGTATTGTCCAGTTGTCACATCACACCGAAGGGATGCTAATGCTGAGCAAACAACTAATTTGTCCTGGCCCCAGCTCTGTGGCTCTCTCTTTCCCATTTGATGCTCAGTTTCATACTGCCAGTGGGGCCGAATACTGTATATGTGCATAAATAACTCTCAGGTAATAGTCACAGCCAAGAGACCAACTAACATCTGAAGGCAGATCCCTCCCACCACTGAAATCTGGATGAAGAACTTTGATTTGGCATGGCAAATTTAATAGCACATTGTAGTAGCTTTTGGAACTCTCTGAGAAAGATTGGGCTAGTGAGCCAAGCTCATTATCCTCTTCTTAACATTTTTCAAAGTGTGTGTTTCAGGGTTAATGTTGGGGCAGTTAGGATCATTTATTTATTTATATTTACATTTATATCCCGCCCTCCCTGCCTTCCAGCAGGCTCAGGGTGGCTAACAAGATACATAAATATACATTAAAATTCTGTTAAAACTATCAATCAATATAAAATCATACATCATAAACATAACTTATATTAAAAGATGGCGAATCTTCCAATCACTGTCCACTGAATGGTGTCCCTAAGTTCGCACCCGGCTGTGAAGCCTCAGTTGGTGGTGCCGTTGGTACAGTCAGGAAGTGCATTTTTTGCCCTTTGTATGTTTGCAGAAACTGAGTAAGAAAAGGATTGCGCTTCTGTTGCTTGCAGGTATTTAGCCTGGGTGTGACCAGGGGCACGAAGCAAATGACTCTTGGCTCTTCGGTCATGTCTAGCAGCCTGAGACCCTAACTAAAACAGGCCAGCACGTCTAGGACTCCGCCAAGATGTGGTGTCAAGATTTTCCTTACATTTCACTCAACTTTTTTGTTTATAAATTTACTTATTTGTTTATGTTTAGACATTTAAACCCTGATTTTCTCCTCAAAAGGGATGCAGAGCAGCCTACCATACCACCACCCCCATTCTCCATTTCATCCTCACACCAAGCTTGTGAGGTATGTTAGAATGAGAGAGAGTGTGTAAGTGACTGGCCCAAGGTCACCTTAAGTCTGGGCAAGAAATGCAGGCTAAAAATGCCAAAACAAATTATTGTTAGTCTCATATCTTTTGCACATAGCAGTGAGGTTAGCCTGGGTAAAGTGACTGATTACATTTTTGTCAGAATTATGCATTTGTAATTTTCCTTATGTGTACATACTTGCTAAAATTGTGGACTAAAATCTGTACCAGTTTCTGAGGGGCTGGTTCCAAAAACAAGAGAACAAAATTGACCACGTAGCAACTCTTGAACTCAGAAGATGAGGCAGGGATTTGTCACACAGTAATTGGAGCATTTTAATAAACTGGCATTATTACTCTTGTACTGTGAAACATTTCAAAGCTGCTGCTGTATTCCTTTTAAGTGGTTTGTTATTAAACAACAGCTGTTGCTAAGTAGGCAGTGTGAATGCTAATAGCAGCTGCTGATTCCCTCAGCCGTATTATGGAAAGACAGCTATCAGTGGCAGTTCTGTATCTGTGTTAGCTGCTTATTGTTATAAGTGACTGTTGAAATGGCAAATTTATAAGGGGGACCACTGGCCACAACCTACACGAAATTGTGGGCACCACTTCTGCTAGTAACTGAATTTCCAAACAGCGTTCACAGACATGCAGATGTAACATGTTTGATCTGTCACCAAACATCCTCACCCATTTTTTTTTAAGTGTCCATTAACTGGTGCACAGTGAGCTGTGAGTATCAATGTTACTTCCACTGATAGTGCTGCTTACTCCATTTAACCAAGGCCCTTCAGTCTGCCAGGGCCAGTTCAAAGTATTTTGTCATTGCGAGCAAGGGATGCCTCCTCCTGTCCCCCTATTGGCTGAGTCAGAGCCAATCCCCTGCAGCAGTACCACAGAGGCATGGCTTGGAGCAGCAACATAGGCCAGGAAGTGAGGAGCACGTTGCCTCTCCTCATTGTGCTTCTCTAAGAGGTCACTTGGCTGGCTTGCCCAAAGGACTGGCCTTGCTGCCTGGGCAACTTGGGACTGGTCATCAGGACCTGGAGATCTTCAAGACTTACAAATGATCTCCACACTACAGAGAGACATTGCCCCAGAAGAAATGGCAGCTGTGGAGAGTGAATTCTATACCACTGTATCCTTGCTAAGCTTCCTCCTCTCCCTCAACTCTGCCATCTCCTGGCACCTCTCCCAAACTTCCAAAGCCAGAGTTGGCAACTGTAGGCTGAACATAACTAGGGTTGCCAGGTCTGGGTTGGAAAATACTTGGAGACTTTGGGGGTGGAGCCAGGAGAGGGCAGGGTTTGGGGAGGGGAGGGTCCTCAGCATAGTACAATGCCATAGACTCTACCCTTCAAAGCAGCTATTTTCTCCAGGGGAACTGATCTCTGTCAGCTGGAG
Source organism: Gekko gecko (assembly GCA_029375565.1). Lineage (NCBI taxonomy): Eukaryota > Metazoa > Chordata > Lepidosauria > Squamata > Gekkonidae > Gekko > Gekko gecko. Next base: position 286,749,537 of record JAPDNY010000001.1, on the reverse strand, counting down.
ATCAGTTGTAAAAGCAGGAGATCCCCAGGCCCTACCTGGAGGCTGGCAACCCTAAACACAACATGTTCACCATGTATGATGGATGGCCAAGCAGGACAAATCTCCTGCTTTTGTCACCTGACTGGCATTGCAAAAAAAGAAATGGCTGGGAGGTGGGCTGCATTCAGCTTGGTGGGTCATGCATATTGTAGGGATAAATAACACAGAGATTTCTTTTAAAAACCTTGAGTTGGAAGGGTGCAAGACATTTGCAGAGAGGCCAGGATCCTGTGTCAATCACTGACAAGCTCAAAAGTTGACATTTTGGAAAGAGCAGCCCATGTTACTGTATGTCAAACAAATCGATTAATGCAGACAATGTGCTAGTTCCCACTTACTGATTCTCAGCTGAAAGAAAGACAGTCAGACAGAAGCCCAAGACATCCCAGGGGCATAATCACACTGAATGTTGGTCTTAAGTTTGCAGTACTCAAATGCAGGCTCAGTATTCCACAACAGTGATCAGTGCCTGTGAATGTTCTTTCTGGTGTCCACTTCCTTCTTCCCTAATGCATCTCTTCACTACTGCTGGCTTGCCTTTTCCTTATTGAAGCAGGAAGTGCTTTAGAAGAGATCAGGAGACATTGGGTGCGGTCACACTGCCATTTTGATCGGGATTCGCTGCTGTTTACTTGCGCATGTCAGTTTCACGTTCACACGCGCCAGTCCGCCTCCCGCCGCTAAGCGGGCTTACTCGCGCAATGCTTCCCGGTTTTCCTGACCCCTGGAGAAACTAGTGTTTTCCTGGCACTTCCGCTTTGATTGCGCGATTTCGCCTATGTGGACGGCCCCTCTCTCGCAAGGATTGCGATTAGGGCCGTCTGAACGTTCTTGGGTTTTTTGTTTTTTTTAAAGCTTCCGGTTGGAGCGCTTGAGCAAACATGCGCTTAATAAATCCATGTAAAGTTTAATAATGGATTTATTAAGCGCATGTTTAGTCAAGCGCTCAAACCAGAAGCTTTAAAAAAAAACAAACGCACAACGACGGCCCTGGAGGCGGGAACGAGAGGTGGGGGCTACGGCAGCCTGGATGGGGCCGGCAAGGAGGATGGCGGAGACGGCGAAGCCTATTTTTGTGGGTCAATGGCGGCAGCGGCGGCGGCAGCACCCCCCCCCCAAGTGTTGGCAGGAGCAGCAGCCGCCCAAGCCTCCCCGTGGCTGGCAGGATCGCCTGGAAGGACGGCGCAGCAGTAGGCAAGCGGGTGCTGGGAAAGAGGGGCTGGCTGCATGTAGACAGCCCAATGCGAATAAAAATGTTCCCGATTTAAATAAACCGGGAACAAAGCGCATGTCAGTTGCAGTGTGACCAGAGCCTGGGGTGTGTCTGTAGGGAGCACCCATTGAGAAATAGCTGTGTCCATTATAGGATGATAAATAGCTTGGAACATTTCAATATTTTGTGACTGGCTTCACCTACTGTGGCAGCCATTTCATGGGTGGCCGTCCCCCCCCCCACCACCCGTGACAGCTATTTCTTTGTGGTTTCCATGCAGCCTTCTCAAAATGAAAAGTATCCACAGGATCAGCAAGGGTGGATATTTCCCTGTTCTAGAGAAATTTCAGTTTTCTTCAGGAAACCACCTTCCTTGGATTCTCCTTCTCCATCACTAGTTCTCCTTGGGGCAGTATACCTGGTGCAGATCACATGGTTAAACACTAGTGGAAATCCTTTCTCCTCGGGGTTGGTGTCACCATTCTGATACATAACCGTTTAATCTATCCTAACCACATAAGGAGAAGCTGTATGCGTTATGGGAGTGGTGTAGGGGAACAACTACATTGTCCCAGGGGAAAGTATAAATGAGGCCTAAGTCAAGGGGAGGGGCATGGATCAGACTGTGGACAATGCAAAAGTTATTTAAAAAACTGAAACCCTCACTCAATTCCTGTAATAGTCCGAAATATGCTGCACACTGATGTTTCACACACAAAATGGTTGTATAGTTGCATCAGCTCTGAGAGAAGCTGGAGACAGCTGATTGTAAAATGCTAGCAATGAGGTAACTCTGTTGCCTGTAAAACAAATGCTTATTTTTGCCACTAAAGAGCAGCTTGCTTAGGACCAAGTGATTAAAATAAATGTTTTTGAGCTTTAAATGTAAACCATCCCACCACTGTTACTTAGCTACATTGACAGAATCAGAGCTCTCTAGAACAGACACCAGTACAGACAAACAATGGATCTCAATTAATCCAAATGCCACACTGCAGAAGACAGAGAAGTGTGTGATAAGGACAAATAAAGAAGCACATTTCAATGTATGGAATCCCCCTTTCCAGGATATTTAGAAAATGAATGAAAGAGATTTCATTAAATAGGGATTTTTTAATATTTAAAATGCACATTGGCAGCAGCTCCCCTCACTGTAAAAGATATTGGCCATGCATCACAACCGTTAGACATGATTTCCATGAGTTTTAGCCCAGTGGTACTCACTCCATAGCTTGTGGAGAGCCATATTTGCAATTTCCAGCATCAACCAAAACAGCCACCTTTACTTCCACCCCTGGCATGGTGCTTGGACTTCATGGAGGCTCACCGTTTACCCCTTCCTCTGTTGTTGGTTTTTTCAAGGTGAGAACCAGCTGCCAACTGCAAGCCTCATTGAACAAAGGTCTTGCTCACTTTCCTGAAACATGGAACAAGTGCCTTATTGTGGAACGGTGCTGAGAAGAGCCACAGGTAGCATGTCAAAGAGCCACCTATGGTTCCAGAGCCACTGAACATCACTGCTTTAAGTGTACTGTTGTGCATTGTGGCTCTAGTTATTTTGCCAGCAACATCCCAGAGATCCCATATCTAATCTGCTTCATAAGATTGCTTTGTACCCTGAAGCATAAATGTCAGGATAAGCCATATTCCTATCTTGTTAGTGGAATTGTTAAACATTTGAGTGTTTTACATTGCAACCATATGCAGAGTTACTCTACTCTAAGCCCATAGGATTGCACTGAGGGACACAGAAGTGAATTTATACAGACCATACTAAGCACAATCCTATTTGGAGATGCAGATGATTATACATCCACTTCAGCATTTTCAGCCACTTCTTCCAACTTCCTGACAAGGGTAATTTTTATAACCAGGTGTTTGTATGTGTGTGTGAGAGAGATAGTACTCACCAGTCCTTAGCATTGGCACCTGGGGGGGGGGGAGGTTCCAGGTTCTGATCCTTGTGTGGTAGCCTGGCCTCCTCAAACAGAGAGAGAGAGAGAGCTTGGACCCTCAGGAGCTGCCTGGGTTCTCGCTGCAGCTGGGTGACCTCCCCCCCAGCCCTTCTCTGTGGGGATAGAGGCTGATCAGCATTGCTTGTCATATGATGAAGACACTTTTGACAGGACCAGAAGTGATGTGATCAAGTCACTGGTGATGTCACTATGTTGCTTGCAAGCCCCTCCCCCAACTGGTGAGTCTCCCACCAACTGCTAGCCTCACGTCCTTACTTAGTGGGGATCTGCAGAGGGAGAGGAAATCACCACAGCCTCATGTATGAGTACCAACTCCTTATATTTTAAAGGAAAAAAAGGCATTGTTTGTTACACATAACTGCAAGGGCATCTGGTAGGGTTTCCACTTACACAATAAGGGTAGGGGAACTCCTGGTGATGCTCCCTATCTCCCATGTTCGCTCAATAGACTTGGGGGCGAGGACTGGGAGGAACAGCATATGGAAGTCATTTCTGTTTCAGGAAGTGATGTCGCAACACTCTAGAAATTTCAAAAAATCTCTATGGCATTACTTCCAAGAAGTCTCCCCCGCATGCTCCTGGGCATTGCCAGCCAAAGGCTGGCATCCCTAGCATGTGGGTCAAACTAATCTTCTCCTTTCAGGGTGGATTCCAGTAGCCTTTCTTGTATTACACAATTCCTTGCCTAACATTCTTAGAAAAAATTGTAACTTTTAATAAAAGTAATATATATATTTTAAAGTTTACTCTTTACTCTGTTTAAAGTTTACTTGTAGTTGAACAAAACAGCAATTCTGCCACAATGCTATTCTGTGTCTTTTCTGAAGATAAAGATCTATACTAATTCAATCAGGCCCCTAGAAGAAGAAGAAGAAGAAGAAGACGCCGTAGAAGGAGGAGGAGGAGGAGGAGGAGGAGGAGGAGGAGGAGGAGGAGGAGTTGGATTTATACCCCGCCCTTCACATGGAGTCTCAGAGCGGCTTACAAACTCCTTTCCCTTCCCCTCCCCACAACAGACACCCTGTGAGGTAGGTAGGGCTAAGAGAACTCTAACACAAACTGTTGTTTCAGGAACAGCTGTGTCAGAGCTTGTGACTGACCCAAGGTCATATCAGCAGGTGCAAGTGGAGGAGTGGGGAATCAAACCCGGTTCTCCCAGATCAGAGTCTGTACACTTAACCACTACACCAAACTGGCTCTGTAGCTATTGTGAGGCATCTGGGCCCCCCAGACTTACTTCAAAGGCCCCCCAACTTCCTATCCAGTCCCAGGCCACCCAAGATGGCAACATAGGGCGGAAGATGCGGTCTTGGATGAGGAGGTGGCGGGAGTGGAGCAGGAGCCAGGTCTTCCTGCGCAGCTGCACTGTCTGGAAGGAGGCCAGGAACTAGCTACAGTGGTCGCATGGAGCCAGACAGCACCTGATGTGAACGCCCCCTGAACTGCTGCCTCTCCTTGCCTTGATGAACACCTGCAGGAGAAGCATCTGTGCTGCCTGCTGGGGCCCCTTGCAGTTTGGCCTTCCCTGGCAAAGCAGCCTGATGCCCCAAAGACCTAGATGGGCTCTGCTGGGAGGACTGATGTGATGAGCCTGGGCCGAAGAGAGGGGAAATAGGCGGAAGAACAAGAGGGATCCGATGGTGGCTCTCTCCACTCTTTGCCTTCAGCTGGCTGTTCCCCTTTCTCTTTCTCACCTTGGCTCATTCCTCTCCTCCGCCGTCGTTTGTTTCTTTCTTCCTTTCTCTTGCTCCCCTCCTTCTTTCTTCCTCTTCCTCTCCTTTGGTATTGTTTTTTACCTCCCTTCCCTTCCCCCCTTCTCCACCTCATTTTCTCTCCCTTTTAAACTTTCTTCTTCACTTTTTCTCCCCTCCTCCCCTAATTAAATTAGTCAGTGCCCCCCAAGGAATTTAAATGCCCCCCCCACCCTGGCTACAGGCCTGAATACTATTAAAACGAGTTGACAACTATATTCTTACACACCAAAATGGAATTTCTCACAGTTTACAAGGTTGCAGTGTTCTGATCTAGAACATTAGTTAAAAGCTATTTTGACATGGATTTCAGTGACAGTTAGGCCTGACATATGCATACAGAAGAATGAGGTAGTAATTAGCATTGTTAAGAGAAATTCTTCTTAATTTCTCTTTACCCAGTTTATTTCTGAACTCCAACAATCTGTTTCTTTCCCTCTTTTTAGGAATCTGGAGTCTATTTTTAATCTATTCCTTTTTTGATTAAAATTCAAAGAGAGGAAGGACAGGACAGGAATGACAGGTCTCCTTTTTAGATGAGAGACCTCCTACCCACTGCTACTCAGTTAGGTGGCAAGGGGGAAATTCTGGGGGAAAATGGGGGCAATCAGTATTACATCACTTCTGCTGCAACCCGGAAGTAACATCATCATGTTGGAAGAACACATTAATGGTCATCCAAAAACTCTATGGTTAAACCACTCAGGTTGGAGCTGAATGCTAGACTGTTGCCCCCTACATGATGATGTCATTTCCAGGATGCATCCCAACATAATTGGCCATCCATGTGAGTGTACTGCCCATTGCCAATTTACAACTCTAGGAAGGAAGGTAAACAAGCTTTTATAATGTCTCTCTGCAGATGTTCATGGACAGGCAGTGTCTTCCCAAACCTTCCTACCCTCCTAACAGAGTAGGGCATCCAAGCTTAGAGTGGCAACACAAGAATTTTTTTAAAGCATTTTTGGTTACATCAATTTGGGGGACGCTCCATCATTTCCAGGGCAAATCCAGAACTGACATAGAGTATCTCCAGGAATCACTGAAAAGTCTATTGTAAAACCTACATCACTTTTGGATTTTCTCTGACATTGGCATAGCAGAGTACCCAGTGTTGCGCTGCTCCCATGTGCCCACCTCCAATCCTCCCACCAGTTGTTAGGCACACTCCCACAATTCGGTGACAAAACATCAGCCTATCGTGTGTAATATATTTAAAAAACCTTTAAGATTTAATTTACAAAAAGGTATGTATGTAGCATTAAAGAGAAATCAAAGAGAATTACTCTTTTGAAAGAGAAAGTAAGATCAATCAATGAATATACTGAACAAAGGCAGTTTCTGAAGAAGAAAGTTCACTCCCATAACAATGCTAGCAATAATACAGTGGCAGAGTACTGAGGTGGTAGAATGCACTGTACTATTTCAGAATGTGGGACAGCATTACAATATTCAAAGTTGGTCTATGTGAATCATTCCATATAAATGAAAAACTAGAACAGCATGCAAATTGCTAAGCTTGATCCTTAATGCCTAATTTTTTCTAATGCAAGGAATTCTTACCTGGGGGAGCACTGAACACATGGCTACACCCACAGTGTGAAGAGGTACAAGTTGTTCTTCCACTTTGTGAATCTATAATTTCTTTCTGCTACACCTGTAGGTCAGGCTTCACTGTCAAAATCTGGCAAAATGATTGCCAATACATTATGTGCAAGTGAAGTGAAAGGAGGCCTCTATGATTAAGTGGAGGAGACTGGAATCACACCTTTACTTCTAATTAGGGGTACCACAAAATTTGTTTACAAAGAAACCCACAGGTGTCTCAATGCAGCTAGTTACCACCACATAATTACATTTCACACCCCTGAATCTTAGTGCCCACCTTTTCCTTCTAAACATTTTTTGTTAGTAGTGTGGGGGAAGGACGCTGGGGGAAGGTATGCTGACAAAGAAAGAAAGGTGGTAGAGAATATTTGAAAAAGTACAACTTTTCACCTGGGAGGAAACCCCACCACCAAAGGCCAATGGGAAATAGTCCTACTTTCTTCTCTTTCAGGGACTGGATACCTCAGTGCCTTTGGTAAGCTTTCCCCATTGGCATCTTAAAGCTATTTGCATATTTTTCAAGCAACAAATCTCACTCCAAGGACATGGGCCTGAAAACAAATATAGGTATATAGAGTGGAGTTACTACCCTCAGAGCTACAGTTTGGTAAACCACCTGAATGACTTTATGAATTGGAGTCCAAACTCCCCCACCATTTTGAGCTTGGGGGCACCTGTCGAATTCTGACACAGGGTCGTGGGCCCAGCCACAAAATTTCTGCCACAGGAAGCACAGCCCCATATCAGAGAGTGTGGTTATACATAACTCAAATAGTAAATCTGCAACATTTCCAGCAGTAGCTTTGAACATACTGTCTAAACATATATTCTTGCGTATATACAATTTACCTCAAGTCACACAGTGAAGATCCTTGTGCTGTGGTGGCAGCTGCTGCCACAGTAACATTTTTTCATTAAACCTGCACAGCCAATCAGGTCTCCAACAGCCAATCAGAAGCCCTACTGGGCAAAAGCTCCACCTGGTCCCACCCACTTAAAAAACCCCACATTTGGCAAGTGCCACAAAAGGTGTCAGTGGGCACAATGGCACCTACAGGCATCACGTTGAGGATGCCCGTTACAGATCCTGGGTAACTAGAGATAGAGGCAAGGAGACCACATAACAAGGATCAGATGAAGCAGGGACTAGAAGAAAGAAAGAAGGGACAAAGCCATCTTGAAACGGAAGCTGGATGTGGCCACATTTCCAAACATCCCCAATGCTCATTCAAATGTAATGAAAAACACCCAAGAAACATACACTTTCCTAATCTCAACTTCTTGCCAATTTTAGATGTGGCAAGAGGATAAGTTCATCTACGTCTCTTTTAAAGTCAGATAACCCCTAAACTAACCCCCCCCCTCTGTGTGTGTAAGTCCAGAGGTCTTCAGGTTGGGCTATTATACTTCCAGGGAAACCTTTTTACCACACAAGCCCAGTACATTTCCAAGAACATTGGGACATGTTCTAGGATTCACAGTCAATTCATATGGATACTACCAAGGTCTCTAAGCCTTGCTTTTGCTTCACATGAACTGAGAGCAGGCCCTGAAACAAACCCAGCACTTAGTTAGGACTACGCAAGGATCAGTACAGTTGGACAAGCTCAGCTGGATTCCAGCGGCTTTCCAGCAGCACAAGGGTGTGAAGGGATAATCTTGCCCAATTCCCTTCTTGCTGCAACCCCACCCCACCTGGCTTTTGTCCACAGGGGTCTTCCAACTTCCCACATAGTTAAGAGGAATGTCGAAATGGGCTGCTGGAGGAAGAGAAAGGCAGGGAATAATCCATTGTTGTCAGTAAAAAGCTGGTAGACCCTAATTCACTTTCCTTCAGCAAATCTTGTCCCCATATCTGATGTTTATATCAGGTCAATATGCACAGCAAATAAGAATCTTCTAAACTATTGCAACTCAAATTGAGTACAGCATTCAGTGAAATAGTCAGAAATATGCAGATTTCGCCATCTCGCAGAATGCCTAATATTTTAGGAGAAAACGTAGGTAAAGTCTAGTGATTCAAATAGTATTTGCACTCTGTAGAGTGACCTTAGTTTAGTACAATGTGGGCTACCTCAAGTGATAAACTTCTAAAGAACCTCCTGAGAAAGAGAGTGATATTATACAGCAGGGGTCCCCAACATGCTTTCTGTGGGCACAATGGTGCCCACCAACACCTTTCCTTCTGCCTGCCAAGCATTTTTAGAAAGTGGGTGGGGCCAGGTGGGGCTTTTGCCCAGCAGGGCTTCTGATTGGCCATTGGAGATCTGATAGGCTGGGCAGAAGCAGATTTTTTTTACAAGTTACTTTGGGAGAAGCTGCCACCAGAGCAGAAGGACCTTCACTGTGTAAGTGAAGGCGTATGCAAGAAAATATTTTAAACAATAAGTACATTTTAAAAGGCATTCTGTTAAATAATTTCTGCCTGAAATGCTGAAGAATTACCGTTGGTTATATATGACCTCATTTCCTGACATTTAGTGGTTGGCTCTGCCTCTTGTGGCAGCCATACTGTGGTTGTGCCTGCCATCTTGTGTCAGAATCCCCAAAGGTGCCCACAGACTCAAAAAGGATAGGCGACCCCAGTTATACAGTCTCTTCTTGACTGGAATGCTATGGGTGCAATCTTATGAACATTTACCTGGGTAAGCTTCACTGAATAAAGTAGAGCATACTTTCTTCTGAGGTGACCTGCTTAGAAATGTTCCTTCTGTTGCCAGACCCCAGCGGGGGTACCCCCATTTTTCCAGGCTTCTGCCTGCCACCGGCCAGCTGGCTGGTGGGGAAAACCCCACCCCCAAACAGCCACATGTGGGCACGACATCCCCGTCATGCACTGCACTGAACCTTATTCTTGCAGGAACCTGATTATTTATTCTTTGTAACCTACACAGCATTCTTCTGAGTGGTAAATAAATATGAGTAGCAGATACGAGTCCAATCTCCCCTTCATCTTGAGAATAGCATTAATGCATTCACCTCACCTTGAACAATGGGCACTTTCCATCCAAATTTAAATCAATGGGAGTTTAAAATAACGTTTTCAAGGGAGAGTTAAGCGTGTGCAATTTACCATATGTGCCTTTATATGTTCTAAACAAACACCTTAGTAAGTAGGCCTTGAATATATAACTACAGCAAGTCTTTCTTGAAAAGCAATTTTCTTTTAAAAAAAAATACTCAAAATGTGGAAGCAAATTGACTTGGTCCAGATTCTGAGTAGGCTATAAGGAAAGCCCAGAACATATGTGAAAGGAACAGAATGCAGCCATCCTGGGAACCTCAAGTCTTGAGTTCTCGGATGGAAGAACAGTGGGATATAAATGCAGAAACTGATTAGAGGAGACTTCAGTAAACCTGAAGTGTTTTTAAGCTCAGCTGGTTTCAGTGGGAGAGCGAGAACTTGCTCACTAAAATGACTATTGGCCTTGTCCAGTAGCTTTCTTCTCATACCAAAAAACAATATTATGTGAGAAACCCATTGCGGTAGCTGGTTTATCCTCATGAAGGCTTCACCCACACATTACCTGATACTGCACGATGGTTGCACTAAGAACAATTGTTCACCTCCTAGATTGTCTTCTCCACACAGGAAAATCCAGTTGAGACTATAGCGCAATATCCAGTGATGTGTGGATGTAGCACTAGTGGGGTGTGCTGCATTTAAGCCATTGTTGAGTTAAAGGGGCCAGAACCCTTCATCACCTTTGGAATCAATAGTAATACACTTAAAAGATCTATATCAGGGCATGTGTTTACATTAGAGTTCTTTTAACTTTCAGCCGCTATCTCTTTTATTACATTTTAAAAGCAGCTAACAGTCGAAATTGGCTAAAATAAAAGTGCCAGCCAAGGATTGGAGTGCCTCATTACTACTGAGGAATGCTCATTTGTGGCAAGGACTGCCAATGCTTTCTCATACCAAACATACCGTCTGTCCACCTGAAGTGATGAATCCTGTAAGTAGCTGTTTAACTATGGCTGCTAAGGCTGTGGTCCAGTATAACCAGCTGGACATAGAGAATGCAAAGGATTATTTAGTTAGCAGAGTACTCAAGGCACACAGACGCAACTAAGCTCATCCAGAGTGCCCAGAACAAAGCTACACATGGAGCTTCTTTATCTTTGCAAAGCTAATATGAGTCCCTTATTGTAAGGAACTCCATTCTAGACAGGATAGAGTAGAGCTAGGATTCTAATCTAGTCTAACTAGCTAGGATGGATAGAGATACAGGAGGCATGTCCTGCTCTCATGGTGCAAAGATGGAGAGGTATAGCAAGCATAATGTGGAAAGAAGGTGTCAGGCTGGAAGGAAGGAAGGTTCCCTCAAAGTAGCAATCTACACATCAAATGGATAGCATCAGAGTAGTAAAGAGAAGGATAGTAGAGTCCTGGCCCCCCTCTATCTCTGACTCTCTTATAGACCCCCTCTGAAGTCTGAGGCTAAGAGACAGCACAAAGTCTTTCACTTCAACAGAATGAAAATCATGTAATCTAGCTCTAACTGTGCCCAAGCAAGCAATATGTAATTAGTTATGCAAGAATGCAGACTGGGGTGTCCATTTCTGAATACACATTATAATGCATGTCCCAAAGAAATACAGTGTAGCTGTACTGCATCCTTTCTCAGATGTGTACTCAAAACTGCATCCAGTTTACACCTGCAGGTCCCAATTAACATGGAAACCTGCTTACATTCACATTATCCCTTCAAGTGGATTGCAGCTAATGGTGTTAAGAGTGATCAGCCATAAGGCAGTATACTGGGAAGTGTAGAACAAACAGATATAAATGGGCTGTGTGAGAACACCTCCACGGTCTTGAGCAACTCCTGTTTATTCAATGGACTGGTTGTAGAATGTTGCAGTGGATTGTACCCTGGAACAATAATATGCTTTAATTATGCCTGTCTATACTATAGACATAGATAGTCTTCACTGTAATGGCTCCATCCCCCAAAAAAAACTAGAGCTGAAAGCCAGGATCGTGTACAGTTGTCAGAGTGTGGGACTACGACTGGACAGACCTCAGTTCAGATATCTGTAAATCATGAAGCTCACCAGGCGACCTTCAGCAAGTCACTGTCACAGAGTTGGATCCAGACAGCCTTTTTACTCAGTCTCACACAATTTCCTTGCTTATTACAGTCTTGTTACACATGACTTTTGTCCATGTGGTTCTCATGATCCCCAGCATAGACTTTTTGGTGGTCAAGAGACCCGTTCCTCCCTTTTTCATCTGTGGAAAAACTGACTGGATCTGACCCATATTCTGTGCATATAAAGATATCTTCTGCTAAGTAGGATTACCAGACCTCTGCCCCAAATTTCCCACACCATGGATTTGTTTGTATAAGGAGAGAATGATCGTTCTGGACAGTTTAGCGGCAAACTGCAAAAGACAACCACTGCTGTTAGAACTGTTACTACTACAGCTGACTCAGGTTTTTGTGTGAGCATCACAGGTAACTTGCTCATGTCAATTTTGCATGGCAAGTGTTTCAGCAAGATGGTATTAGGTATTTACATTGTCAAAACAGATTTTATGTAGTTACATGAGGATGCTTTCAGAAGAAAATGGTGAACATCTAGGCCAAAAATAAGATGAAAATCAGCCCAAGTATGGTCAGATTGTATTTGAGTTTTAGTTGACCAGTAAGTATATGAGTTTTAGTTGCATTAGTTAAGGCATTCCATACACTTACCCAGCAAGGTGAGTTTAAATGTTGGTTCCAGATTTAGGAGCAGGTCACTTAATATATTTTTTCCTTCCTGTATATTCATAGAAGGTTGGCTAGAAGATCACTGAAATGGCTAGCAGCATTTGTGTAATTGTACGTTTACATGATCACAAGAATTGGCAATCACTGATCATTCATGCTTACAGCTTTCCCTGCAAATATAAAGCTGGAATCAATCAGGACTAATAGACTGAAGAAGAAAACATATATTGTGAGCTGGTCCTAATTGTAGTTCTAATGGCAATGCTCACCTTTCCCTGCCAATTTATCAAGCTAGCAGTGCCATGGTATACACTTATGGAAACATATAGGTATATACCTATAAGAAAACACGAAATACAAATTAACAAAAGAACTGCCAGTATAAAGTCCTATGCACACAGCACTATGTTTTTTTTAAAAACACCATAAAACAAGTAGTCAAAGGAAGCAGGTTACCAAATTTTGAACCAGCCCATAGTTGTTCCTCTAACAGTCATTTGACCTGCATTAACAACAAGTAATAAGATTTACCTCTGACATGACAAACTTCACTTAGGCTGCGTTCAGATAAGCAGCTAATCCCACCACTGGCCAAGCTCTAATTTGATCCCGGTCTTTTTAATCTGGTGTTGTATGACCAGACAGCTCCCCTGTGAATCCCAACTGCGTGTGGACTCCATGGTGAATTGTCTAGATGGCATCCTCCTGAAGGAGCTGTGCAGTTGGTTTTTTTAAACAAAAAAACAAACAAACCCAAAACCTGTTTGTGCATGCGCAACTGCACCTCAACATGTACTTTTTTTTCTGTGCACACACGGAATTGAATGGTTAAAGCACCGCCAGTGGTACCTCCCTCTAGGTACCGTTTCATTTAATGCAGTTCATAAATTTCATGGACCATTCAGAAACATGGAATTGCCTAGAACGTTTGAGTGGAGCTTTGTGGCTGTTACGCATATACACATTTATGCGCATATTGCTAAGAAGTTTTTAAATGGCGGGCGTTCAGGATGGTCTGACCATCCCAATGGGAGGATTGTACACTGGAACGAACAGATGGGGGGAACTCCACCATTGGCCCACCAGTGGCATTAGCCCCAGACTTTCACCAGTATCTTTAAAGTATGGTTCTCTGGTGGGGCTGAATGGGCTGATCACAGAAGTGGCACCTTTCCCAGATGTTGCTGTCTGATTGTTCCCTTTAAATCCACCAGGCACTTGTGCCTGGGTCGGATCTAAAGACCTGTCTGATCAGGACCTTAGTGTTGCAGTCCTGTTAAAAGTTACAACAGCAGGCCAGCTTAGTTTTATCTGCCAATGGACAATGCTATGAGGAAAGGAACAAAGACAGACTTCTGTACAAAGCACACTCTTAACTTCAAACTAGGGCTTCCAGTTTTCAAAGGTGGGCCTGGAGTTCTCCTATTATTACAACTGAGCTCCAGAGTACACAGATCAGTTCCCCTGGGGGAAATGGCAGCTTCAGAGGGTAGATGCCATGGAATCATATTCCAGCTGAGCTACCTACTCTCTCTGAACTCTGTCTTCCCAGTCATCCCACCCCCCAAATCTCCATGAATATCCCAAACTGGAGTTGGCAAACCTAATGCAACCTCTGTTCCTTTCCCCATCAACAAAATACATTAAGAATTTTCAGCTAACACTGTACAATAATTCAGTCATACCAATAAAGAAAACTGAGCATAAGAAGTATCCTGCTGGATCAGACCAGTGGACTAGCTAGTCTAGCATACTGTTTCACCAACTATTAGCCCAGGATGGCCAACCAACAGGACTGAGATCAAGCTTCCCCTGATGTTGTTGGCCCCTAGTACTGCTACTCATAGACTCTCTAGTCCAGAGGTGTCAAACTCATTTGTTACGAGGGCCGGAGCTGACATAAATGTCACTTTGTCAGGTCGGGTTGTGCGTGCCATAAAATATAATGTTAGGTACCAGAGATACAAACTGTAAAAAGCACAGCAGCTGGTAAGCTCCGAGTTGGTATATCCTTACTGCAAGGCCCCATGTGCTGGGGAGGGGGGTGTACAAAGGAAAACCCACAGAGGCGGACTGGAGAGACAAGCTGTGCAGCGCTGGGCAGATGCTCCTGCAATGCTTGATTGCTGCAGATGAGGTTGTTCTGCCGTGCTGAAGCCACAATTGGAGTGGCTCTGCTCACTCCCTCTCCCAGCACTCCCTCCCTTGCACGAGTTGCTTGTGGGTTCTCGCCCCCGGGCCTTATGTTTGACACCCCTATTCTAGTCTCTCCTCCATTAATCAGTTTAATCTTCAAAATCATCATTGCTTGTGGCCATTATGGCACTGGCAATGAATCCTCCAATTTTATGACTCATGCGAAGGAATACTCCCTTTTATTTGTCCTGAGTCGACATCATTTGGCATCCCTGAATTCTAGTATTATTGGGAAGGGAGAAGGATTTCTTTCTATCCTGTTTCTGCACCCCATGAATAACTATGGATGTCAACACTAACACAGTTCCAGAAGTCCTGGCATTCACACTCAGGCTCTAGAGCACTTCTCCCGCTTCCACTTGGGCAAAAGACAGCACATCATTGGACCTGGTTTCACTTTCCTCATGCAGCACTCCAGTGCTTAGTGTTAAGCTCCCTTTCCATAAGTCAAATATTATCCCAACAAAGGAAGGCATTTCATCACTTCATTTATCCAAATTCCCATGGAGATCAATAAATGGCAAGAGGAACAAATGGGACTGTTTTTTTTACAGCCTCAAAGATAAGCACCATCATAATGTTAAGAAGGTTTTTTTTATTAATGGGGTGGCTCCGGCCATACTCCAAGGTGGCTTCCTCCAACTTAAATGATGCTTTTTCCAACAGAAAAAACACTTAAGTTGGCAGAAGGCCTCTTTGGCTTGAGGAAGGCTTCAAACTTAGCCCAGTGAAGTGGTATGAGGGGTGGGATCTCTCACAATATGTATTTTATGCCAACCGCCAGGTGGTGGCTGGAGATCTCCTGGGATTACAACTGATCTCCAGCCACAGCGATCTGGAGAAAATGGCTGCTTTGGAAGGTGGATTCTATGGCATTATACCCAATTGAAGTCCCTCCCTTCCCTAATCCCCACCCTCCCCAAGCTCCACTCCCCCAAAAACCTTTAGGTTCCCTAGCTTGGAGTTGGCCACCCTAATTATTTATTGGGAAAGAAGAAAGTTCTACAGCACTAGGGATGCTAGGTCCAATCATCACACTGACAGGGGGATTGAGGGGGAATTCCGGGCATGGGCGGGGACATCACACAAAGTGCCTACTTTCACCTGGAACTGATGTCGACATGCCAGTGATGTTGGGGATAACAACACTCTGGCTTTGGGGCAAAACTCTATGGTAAAATCACCCTCAAACCATAGAGCTTTGCCTCAAAATCAGAGTGTCACCCCCCAACATCACCGATGCACCTATATTACCTCCAGATGACATCAATGTGCCACGTGTGACGTCACTGTTTTAGAAGGTGGGGGAATTTCCTCCTGCCGGCCAGCTGCCTGCCAGTGGGCAGGAGCCCATGACAGCGGGGGATTCCCCACCCCCACCTGGGGAATGGTAACACTATATGCCATTCCTCACTCTACTCCTCATAGAAATCGGTGGCAAAAATATAGATTTCATTTTTTAAAAAAAATTACTCCTCACTGTCTGCTCATGCAAGCGAAAAGGCACTCAAGTACATTTTCCTTTCCACTCATGCAGGGCTGGATTCAAGTCTCTGGATGTTATCACCCTACTTCAATAGCTTTCAGTGGCCCAGGGACTCCAGTTGGCATGTGTAGCAGAGCTCTTCCACCCACAGTCATTTCAATGGAGAAGGTACAGAATTGCCCCTTGCACCAAACCGAATGCCAAAGCCTAGGCAAAGCCAAAGCCCAGGAGTCCCGTGTACGCACTGCTGCATAGACAAAGCTCTTCCCTGCAGCATTATCTGAAAAGTTCAAGCCATCCTGCTTTTACCAGCACAGCCCATGCAGGATAGTTATTGCTTTCTTTTTGATTATACAAAATAATTTATCAGACAAGGAACCTCGGGATCATAAGCTCATCCCTCAGGTTTAATTTGCCAATAACATTGTTGAAGGACTTGGAAGGTTTAAATCACTCAGGCCATGGATCCTGATGGATGAGCATAATAATACATCATTTTCATGTTTTAATCACCTGCCTCACTAGCTTCAGGCTTCCAGTCACTGTTTCAACACACTGCAGTTTGGCTCTGCATTCAAAACTCTTAACAAGAAAACTGCTGAAGTTCAAGCCAGCCAGGTAATTGTGCCTTTTAACTGGAAAGCTTTAGACTCAGATCTAGGGGTAAGTGGGGGGACTGTCACTATTGAAGGAGAGAAGAAAAGGGTATTCTGTACGACACTACTGGCACTACATTTATTATTCCACATGAGACAGAGCTGATGCCCGGTACGTGCTCAGTTATCTAGCTATGTCCCATTTTTTCTCCCCAAACAGGCTTGCATTATTCTCTGCTCCTCCATTTTGTCCTCACAACAACCCTATGAGGTAGGTTAGGCTGAGTGCGTGTGTCTGGCCCAAACAAACTTCCATGGCAGAGTGGGGTCTCGAACCAGGGCCTCCCAGATCCTAGCCTGACATTCTATCCACTACGCCACACAGGCTTTCTGAATTTAGAATATGGTATTAAAACCAGGTAGCAGGGCTCAATGCCACTGATATCTGGCTCAAATTAAGCCTGGGATCTTGCCAGGACTCTTCAAGTTCACCCCAAGATGACTGCATTCACAATTTCCTTGGTTGTACTATCTCATTATTAACATAGACAAAAATTGGGGGGGGGGGAGGCTGCACTAAAAAAATGAACAAAGCCTCAAACCACAGAGATATGGAAATTAAGAGGAAGAAGAGTATCTCAGGGATCTGTCCTGGGCCCTGTGTTGTTCAACATCTTTATAAATGACTTGGATGGCAGAATAGAGGGGATACTCATTACATTTGCAGAGGATACTAAATTGGGATGGGTAGCAAACACAGTAGAAGGCAGAATAGGGATGCCAGCTTCCAGTTGGGACTTGGGGATCCCCCAGAAATACTGCTAATCTCCAAGCTACAGAGATCTGTTCCCCGGGAGAAAATGGATGCTTTGGAGGGTGGACCAGGCCTGTAACCAGGATTTTTTAATTCGTGGGCCTTTAAATAAGTCAGGGGGCACCTCTGCATACCCCATCCTGTGGTGTGCCATCCAGTGCCATGGGAATGGAAGTTGAAGCTGACTGGCAAGGTCACAGCTTGAGGGAAGGGGTGGGACTCCAACAGTCAGGTTCAGCTCAAGCAGGCAGGTTCAATGAGGGCGATGGTGTGGTGTGGCAAAAAAAAAATAATAAGGATTTTTCAAGGGGGCAGGGCTGGATGGGAAGTTGGGGGGGGGCTTGGTGGGAAGTTGGGGGCCAGACCCCGAGGTGCACCACTGTAGCTACAGGCATAGGGTGGACTCTGTGGTGATGTACCCCACTGAAGTCCCTGCCCTCCCAAGGTTTCACCCCCAAATCTACAGGAGTTTACCCAACATGCATCTGGCAACCCTACCCATCTACCCCCCACCAGTGACAGGGAGGGACCTGGCAACCATAAGACAGAATCAAGATACAGGCTAAAACTAGCAAAAGCCCCAGTCACACGGAGAATTTGCCACACTAGAGGCATGAATATCGGGCGGATTTTCAGGGCGCAATCACACTGCAACATCTGGGAAGCATAGTGCACCCGTGGCCAACCCGTGGCATCCCACCAAAGATGCAGTGTTAAAAAGTACCTAGGAAAGTACACTAGTATCCAGAAAACGTGCAGCACAGGCGGGCATCTGATTGCGGTAGCGCTAGTATCCATGGCAAACCGGATTTTTTTTTAAGCCTCCATAGGATGTGCACAAACACCAAACTGTGCACGCTCACAAACACGAAACTGAAAGCAGTGCTGCTCCATGGAACTACACAGGCGCACAAACGTGAAGCCGAGAGCAATTGCCCGTCTGATCCAGAAGCAGTGGCTTGCGATCGCCGCTTGTGTGATCATGCGACGCCACTTCTTTGCCACATTTCCGCATCGCTGTGTGATCAGCAGCTAACTGCCTAAGCACGGAGACTCGGGGGACCGTATGATCAGGCTATCGCACTTCATTTTGCTCCGGGGCGAACAGCCACACCTCCCCCCCCCCACATTATCTGGCCCATGTAACCGGGGCCAAAATGAATTTAAATAGAAATAAACTTAAAGTTCTGCACTTAGGTAGGGAGAAAAAATCAAATGCATAATTGTAGGAAGGGGGAGACTCCAGAAAAGGTCTACAAAGAGAACGGTACTAGAATTATTCTGAGGGAGAATTCTGATTCTGAGGCAAGAAAGCGAACAATAACAAAAAAAAAACCCCAACCCTGCTTTACACAGACAACAGACACTGGAAGAGAGATTTGGCAAGGGTGACTGGGTTGTTAGGCTGTAATTCCCAATCAAGCCAAACAGAAAGGGGTTGTGTTCTGAGGAGAACCTGGGTCTGTGGTAATGGGTTTAAAAACAAGACAGCTCCTGTAGTTCCCTCTAGTTCCTGTGCTGGGTCAGAAGCCTACAAAATATCTTCAACACAGTAGGACAGTTTAGTCTTTTAAGACAAAGAAGAAATACACACTACTTGTATTGAGTGACTCAGTTGCTGAGGGGAACTAAAATTTTGGTGGGGAAATCTGCCTGAGGATTGGGAAGTGACAGGGGTCTGTCATACTTGTCTCGTGCTGGTGGTTGGATTAGATGACCCTTGAGGTCCCTTCCAGCTCTGTTTCTAAAATAGTTTATACCAATGCTTTTTGAATCAGAAATGATCTTTTTGTGGGGATTAAACATTCTTTGTGACTGGAGGGAAAACCTCCTCCCCTCCATTCTCTTAGTAAAGATTTTTACCATTTTCTGTCTACTATTGTATTCCAATATAAAATAGCCTGCTTTTTCTATTGATGATTCCACTGCTTGTGCACTGGAAGTCAATATATTTATTTTTATAGACATCAAGGTCTTGGTAATATGAGTTCACAACCCATTTTGACCACAGGCAAGTCATTGACTCAACCTCCACCTCCTAGCTACAGGATTCTCAACAGTAGTGGTCTCCCTGTTTACCCATTTGCCCAACCAGTCTAAAGGCATGGCTCAGCACTACAGCATCTGCTTTACATGCAGAAGGTCCCAGGTTCAATCTTTGGAATCCCCTGATGTTAGAACATAAGAAGAGCCCTATTGGATCATACCACTGGTCCATTTAGTCCAGCATCCTATCTCACCCAGTGGCCAACCAGTTAAAAGAACTAGGCAGCCAGTGATGTTAGGACCTCCACTTGAGACCCTGGTCAGAGCAGACAACACTGACCTTGCTATACCAAGAGTCTGACTTGGTATAAGGCAGCTGCATATGTTGACAGGAGGAGGCTTCCACGTGCACAGGTCCTTAGCTGTTTGAAGAATCGTGTGAGCTGGCAAGCACCCACCTTGGGTCTCTTGTGTAAGAAAGGTGGGATAAAAATGTCTTAAATAAACAAACTACAAGTGCAGCTCCTACACCTGGGAAAAAAAGAATCCAGCATCTGAGTGTGATCACAGAGAGTACCATTAAGCTGTTGTGAGGGGTGGGGGCTGCATGTAGCCTCCTTACTATCCTTTCCTGCTGAAAATCTGAACAATGCTCCATGTGTGCAGCCTTGGTTTGACACGCAAGGAAAAGAAGCTTATAGTAGGCACGAGCCTACAGCTGAATTAATGTGCAGGTGGATTAGGAACAAAGGCCCTGATCCCAAAAGCTACTGGCTTGGCTCTTACAGTGCTACTCCATCAGCACAGCAGCACATTCTCCAACAGAATGGCTTTTCTGTTTGCAAAGGAGAGGAGGACAATTTTTGCTGACTCCCTCTTCCTGCTGCAGACTCCCAATTTGCCCCTATATCAGCCTGAAGGAGCATAATTTCAGGAGCAGAGAAGGTTTGAGAGGGGGGCAGGAGTGACCTTTTTCTAACACAACTCCACTTACACTGCTCAGAATCCCAACCATCATATCTAAGGCTCTGATCCTATGTCTTTTTGAGGGGGGGTTCTTTTGAATTCACTGATTACACATATATAGGACTGGGCAGTTAAGTGCCCTGGAAACCAAAGGGACTTAATTTGTTCCATTATGCTCACTGAGAATGGGTCACATGTCTAATTTGGGCTGGATCAGGCCAAAGACTCTAAAGCACTTTCCACATTGAAAAACATAAGCAGATAATGATTCTTAGCACTCTCCTCTCTCATCTGCCCCCATCTAGCCAATAACTTCAATAAGGTCAAGTAACGTAACATCAGATTTTCCCTAATCATGTCTGTAAGTAAACCATTAGAAACTAGGATTCCCAACTTTGACCTAGGAAATACCTAGAGTTTTGGGAGCGGTGTCTATGGAGGGGGAAATCTGGAAAGGAATTGCATCTAGAATCTATGGTGTATCAGAGTTTATCCTCTGAAGCTGCCATTTTGTTTAAGGGAAACTGATCTCTGCAGTTTGGTGATCAGTTGTAATTCTGGAAGATAATTCTGGAAAATACAGGCCCCACCTGTAGGTTGGCAAAACTAATAGAAACATGCATATTCTGCAAATGGATAATGATTTTCCCTTGAGAAATCTCCTCCCAAGTACTCAGTTTATAATTTCATAAACATAACTGAAAGGAACAAAAGATAATGCAATAAATTCTCTCAAATTTTGGAGATGGGCACATATCTATACCCATCATATGCAATACAACCCTAAACATATTTATACCAAAATCAAACTGAGGTCAGAGGATCTTACTCCCTAATAACCATGCTTAAGGTGTTATTACTCAAAGACATGTTGTTTACAACTGAACAGGTGAATGATATTCACTGAAAATTGTTGTGTGAGAGATAATCTCTATCTTTGGTAATGATTTTCATATAATCTGCAGTCCAGGAGTTGGACAGGCATGTATGGAGTTACTTTACTGCCATACTAAACATCTGCATCTACATGAAAGGGTTGGGACAGACCTATTTTACATACTCTTCTGGATCAAAGGATGTAACATTTTTACTGGCTCTCAAGTAACTCAAATATTTCATTTCTCCCAGATTTCCCCCCACTTTCAAACAAAACTACATGAAAAAAATGTATGTGCTTTCAGTATTTAGAAATTGTCTGTCATTTCATTATTATTTTTTTACCCAAAAAGGCAAATTAAACAACAACAAATACCCTTGTATGGGGGGAAACACAGCTGATGTATTTGTCATCTTGCTTGCAAAAAGTGATTCACAGCATATTTCCTTCTTTAAAATTTTAAATATTCCCTTTCCAGGCCCTAGGGTGGAGATAGGGAGAATTAAACAAACAAACAAACAAGATATTGCCTGGGACCCACTGATCATTTATTATTAAAATATATTTTAATTTCCTTCCATTGCATTACCCCATGGGATTACCCCATACTGTTCTAATAATCTTGTACTGAGTTAATGCTGTCAAGCAGGCACCATGAGCAAACATAGCTTTGACTCTAGTACTCTCTGATCCAGGCCTGGAGAGATCCCAAGATTACAACTGATCTTTAGACTACAGAGATTGCTTCCTCTGGAGAAAACAGTTCTATGGTGTTATACCCCACTGAGGTCCCTCTCCTCCTCAGGCCCTGTATTTCCTAGGCTCCCCCCCCCAATTCTCCAGGAATTTCCCAACCCAGATCTGCTAACCTCAAACCCTGCTCTACTTTCTCCTGTATCTCCTTTTCCCACTCTGCTGTCTCTTTCAGTATAGATGAGCCTACTCTGCCCAGCAATAGACTATGGTAACTGGCTTGCCAGCTCCAGGTTGTTAATACCTGGAGATTTGAGGGTGCAGCCAGAGGAGGGGGGTTGGTGAGGGACTGGACTTCAATGGGGTATAATGCCTTAGAGTCCACCTTCCCAAGCGGCTATTTTCTCCAGGTGATCTGATCTCTGTTGCCAGGAGATCAGTTGTAATCCCAGGAGATCTCCAGCCACCACCTGGAGGCTGGCAACCCTAGACTATGGTGTCCCTAATGGGACTCACTTCTAAACTTCAACAATGAAATAGCTTGCAAACTAAAACACATCACATGGTCCATTTTGTTCAGCATGGTATTTCCCACAGTGGCCAACCGGATACACCTAAGAAGTTCACAAGCAGGACAAAAATCATTCTTCCCATTTTCCCTGCCAACTGGCTTTCAGTGACATTCTGAACACAAAAGTTTCACTTAAACATTCTTGCTCAATAGTCATGGATTTCTCTAATCCCCTGCCAAAGCTGGTTGCAACTACATTTGGTAGGAGCAAAATTCATAAATTCACCATGCACTGTGTGAAGACCAACTGTCTTTATCTGGTACTACTCTCCATTACCTCCACAGATCTTTTGCATTTGAATAGCTTTGGATCATTACAGAGTCAGACCAGAGTAGCTCCTTGATTAGCTAAGGAGCTTTGGCCTGATTTTGCAATGTGTGAAAGTGCTTTTGCTCATTGGCCTCTAAGAACCAACAATCCAGAAGCCCACAAAATCCAGTCTTCAACCTCAATGAGCTTAGAGGTCACATACAATCCAGATACTTGACAGGGAACTTAAGCTAATGTCCCAACGTGGCCTGGGTAAAGAATTAATATCTTGGAGTACTGACGGTTATTCCAGCAGTAGCATGTTTCAGCTTCAAACGGCATCAGTTTAAAGAAAAAAGAATTGAAGCAGGGAAGAAAGCCCGTGTTAGTTATTTCCTTTTCAGAGGGCAGTAGCTGTATTGATTCCTATGAAGTGACAGGCATTGTCATAGACAAACTGAATGATGGTACTCGACAGACAATAGGCAGGCAGTTCTTTGAGACTGCTTCAGCAAAGCAGTCTTAGAATAGCAGAAGTTAGGAGCACTCTTTAAATACGCTTAGAAAAATGGGAGGGGAGAGTACTTAATTGCTGGAAAACTTAATATCATACTAAAGTGGCGTGAAAAACAATATACATCCCCATCATAAGGACCCTCAGTAGTCTCGCCAATTCACTTGAATCGGGAGACAAACTCAGAGACATTTCCTAATTAAGAAGATTCATATTTTTGATTTCTCAAGATTAAAATGCTTAACCATCCCCCCTCCCTTTTAAAATTTATTTTGTTGAACTCAGGGGAAAAAATCCTGACAATTAAAAATGTAAGGTATGATTCTGAAAAAGCTAAACAATTGTTAGGATCTTTTTGCTTCACCTCGGCTCGATCATAATTTTAACATTTGGTTTTTATTTTCCTGAATTATCCCTTGATGTACATATTTATATAAAGAGGATCTGGTAAAATAGCAATAGTTCAGAAAATCCAGACTTCTGGATTTTAAATATTTGTTACTGCTAATTAAAGTCCTGTAAAGTTTTGATGGGCAGTGGAAAGATTCCCTTCCCATGACCTTGAAATTGTCTTCAGAACAGAAAAAAGGACAGTCCTTACTACAGTGCTGCTACAATACTGACAATTTTACTGTCCTCTATTTGGCAACAAAATATTATAATAGGAAAACACAGAAGGTGAAGTTGGGGATACAACTGAGATGTGAAATAAACTGGTTAACCCTATAATAATCAAACCTCTACCTAGTTCAGTTCTGGATTCTATTCCTCGGTTACACCAAAATATAACAGAACGTGAGATAGAATGTTGTGAACTGTCAATTTCTGGTGTCACCCCCCCATTCTAAAATCCCAGCCTAATGGAGTTATTTTGTCTTTCTAGAAATCTTTGCTGTTCGATTAAAATGTTAGCATATTTTGTAATCTGCTCACTGATTGCCTGATATTATACTATTTCTGTAATCCTCTTACTGACTTACTGTTTTTATCATACTTGCAATCAGCCTGGGCTCCCAGTGAGAAAGGCCGACTATAAATCAAAATAATAAACCTATTATGTATTTAGTTAGACAAAATGTTTTGCTGCCTTTCCAGGAACCTGCCCAAGGCTGCTTACAAAATTTTAAAAAGCCGAACACTGAAAGATAATAATTAAAATACAACTTTTTTTGGGGGGGGGAGAAGCCCAGCATAAAAACATAGAACATAAAATCAAATCAAAGGCAGCTTAAAAGAAAGTCCCAGACTAAAATAGTGTTTTAGAAATCAACTCAGGTGAGCCTCAAGGGGCAAGGCATTCCACAAGGGAGGTGCCACCACTGAAAAAGCCCTGTCTCTGGTTGCCACCCACCTTACCTCCAAAGGCAAGGGCACAGAGAGCAGGGCTCGCGAGGCAGATCTTAACTGATGGGCTGGACAAGATGGGAAGAAGCCGTCATTCAAGTACCCTGGCCCCAAGCCATTTAGGGCTTTAAAGGTAAGAAGCTTCACTTTGAATTGTGCCCAGGAACAAATAAAAAGGAGGTTTATTCAGACTAGTACAGCTTGGTTACTTTGCCAAGCGGAATTAATGTACTGTGACCTCTCAGATGCTTGACAGAAACCTGTTTTGGGTTTTGTAGTCTCAAGGAGCAGCCTAAAAGAGGTCCAGTGAACCCCAGCTGGGTTGCTACAAATGGCTAATGGATTAGATGTGGCCTGACAAATTCCATGTTACATAGACCTGGGCTAAGCGTATTCAGATTCAGGACTAGGAGTTAGTGATAAAAAGGGGTCTGCGTTTTCTCAATCACTTTATTAGTTTAAGTACAGAGATTAAATCAGACTGAAGGGATCAAAATATTCAACGATGTGCTTAAATTTTAAGAATATGTAAGTCAACTCCAAAGCTCACTTAAACCCGAGAACTTGGATCTAAGCGGATTTGTTCCAAATTCAACATGAAGGGCTCTTAAACCAAATTGACCTGACTGGGTTAACTGGAGAACGGATCAGACTGATGATTTGGTCTACTTTGATGTTATATACCTGTTTAAAGATAAGCATCACCCAAAAGAGCTTCAATGGACAAGCAGTTCTCGATGAGGCAAGACGAGGAAGGCTTTGTATGTTAGGATCATAAATTGTGCCATGGCTCTTGCAAGTTAGCTAGCACAGGGAAGCGGTGAGAGTGTCAGACCAGGTTCAAATTCCCATTCTGCCAGGGGTGACCTTGGTCAGTTACTCCATCTCAGCCCAACCTACCACTGTGAGGATAAAACAGAGGAAGGGAGAATGGTGTTGTAAATGCTTTGGGTCTCCATTTGGGACAAAAGCAAGGTATTAATATCAAAACAAAAATAAACAAGTTAGTCCCATGACAAAGACAAGGGTATGCTGAAAATTTTTAAAAGGACAGTGTACTCAAGGCTGCCTTTATGTGGGGATGATATCGTCAGCCATTACGGTTTTCGATACAGACTTACAGGGCACCCGTAAAGGAAAATCTCAGCATGGCTCGTACAGGGTTCCACAAACAAAGTCATAAGCATTTGCTTCCACCAAAGGAGCTGTCCCAGCTTTTCATCTGAATTCTAAAATAGCTACCAAGGCCCCGCTGTAACTCAGAAAGAGAAAATGATGATGAGCCACTTCAAACAGCACAAATGAACACAAGATCTTTCACCTCTCTGATCCTAAAAACGCCCACAGTGCCATCCTAAGGAGAGTTCCATTCTTCTCAGTCCACAAAAATCAATGGGTTTAGAAGGGCAAAACTCTGCTTAGGATCATACCGTTACTTAAGGAGAAGTCCTCTCAATACATTGCAGCAGACCATTTCCAAGCCAAGCTTCTCATTCGATCCAGCTTTAGGGACAGCTATTCAATTCCTTCCTGGTACATCACAGCCATCACAACTCACTTGAAAAACCAAGCATCCTGATACACGGGCACCTATGGAAAACTCGCAGCTTTATGCAGTAGAGGGAAGTGCTTGACCACTCTAAATCTACAGCAGCTCAATTCCTCACCGTATGCCGTTTCCAGACTGTTGAATATTCTGGAGAATGGAAAGGATCCTGCATATCTTTATTAATAAGTTCACTGCCATCAGCCACTAAGTGCGACCAAATTGAATAGAGAAATGTCTGGATTTGGGAACTATTCTTGTATGAGGAAGCTGATCAGATGCTGGTAGGCAGTCCCACCACATTTAAAGAGTTCACCCCCTTGAAAGAATACACTAGGCCTGGTCTGCACAGGCAGGGTAACAAAGCGGTAGACTTGTCTGCATTGCCTCAGAGCTTCAGGTGGTGGATTCTGGATGTGTCCAGGAACCTATGAACCAATCCATGTCCCATTAAACTCTGCAGGATGAATTTCTCAACAACAGAATTGGCATTAGGGTTGAGAAATTCTGGGAGATTTGGGAATGGAGCCAGGGGAGGGTGGGGTTTGGGGACCTCGGCAGGGTATAATGCCATATATTCCACCCTCCAAATCAGCCATTTTCTCCAGGGAAACTAGTTTCTGTCATCTAGAGATCAGTTGGAATTCCTGGAGTTCTCCAGGCCCCACTTGGAGACTGGCAACCCTAACTGGTATTAAAGCAGTGACCTTCACCCTTTCCATACTTGAGACCCACCTTTAACACCCAGGTGGCAGCATGAGACCTTCTGAACTGCAACCACATGGCAAAAAGCTAGGTGACGTGAGAGTCGCACGACAGTAAGAAGGAAGCCAGAATCAAGACCTCACCTAACTGGTGTCAAGGCTTGGACTGTGGGCACCACCCCGAGAGAGCCTGGGACAGGAAGCACAAGCTGAGCATCAGGAGGTATACCACACTGAAGAACCAGCTTATGGGCAGAGCTCTGGAGGAATCCTCCACCAATGAAAGCCCTCATCTTAGCCCCCTGCTGCTTCTTTCAGTGGGCATTCACAGAAAACAGGAGGTGTACCATCCTTGGTCTCTATGCATGTACACGAGCAGCAGGTTCTTCCTTAAATGCCAAATGGCAACTCAGGACCCAGCAGCTGGGGATCTGCCACCCTCCTAAGAGGTCTGACCCACAGGCCACTGGTTTTAAATGATGAGTGCACACTTTTCATGTTCCCTAATAATTTTTTCATCAAACCAAAAAATATGGGATGAAAAAATGAGACAATCAACATCCTAGGGCACTCTTTCCTGTGTCCACTGCATTGTCGCCCTAGCAATATAGCATGTATTACATAACAACATTCAAGGGAGTCAAGCCTTGCAATAACCTGCAACCTATTGTTGCTGTAAGGTTCTTCTGATGCTTCTTAATACCAGCAGGAATTCAAAGAAGAGCAAAGATAAAGTATGTGGATAAAGGAATATCAATTTCTGCCTTTTTGCCATCTGCTGCTGTTTTCTGTAAGTAAGTTTAAGAAATCAACTATTTGTATATACAAGAGTCTGATCACTGTAAAAAGGGGCAGTCTGATATCTGTACCACTGAAATACAAGTGACTCTGTTGGACTTCTTACCCATACCAGATTAATACTGAACAAAACAGACTGAGGACTGGAAATGCAAACAATATCCACTTACATCTTTGGGGATCTATTTCCAGCTGCATAAACTTACCCCAGACCGAGCTGGTGATCGATTTGATTTTCAAGCCAACTCAGCGGCAATCTATTTACAGCTTTGTCAAAGTGGAACTATAAATAATGAACAGCTAATGTCTGGCATATACTCACCTCCCTCTGCTTCCTTGTAGTATGGGGTTGTGCAGGGATGGAAGAAAACAGCTCAGCCCAGTGCTTTGCTGTCTCACACACAGTAGTCCAAAGAGCCAAGGATCCCCTCGAGCAGAGCAGGCCAATGAAATCACAGAGCTGCCTTGAACTGCACTGCACCGAGGTGTTCAACCACATTCTCTAGAAAAGCCCAGGTGGAAATGCTACTTGCAGCCCACCCACTCTTAGGTGCATTTTGGTCAGAAACAAGTGCCACACTCCATTCAATGGGATATATATATATACATTTTTTGCAGCAGGAAAGAGTGCAGCAGGAAAGAGTTCTCCCACTTGAAAGGAATGTGTTGACTTGGTCTGTCTTTCTTTCTTTTTTGAAAGACTGGCTCAGGCCTCTAGGAAACCACCAGCTCTCGATCCTTCCCCACCCCACCGAAAATGGCAGCGCTGAGTTTTTTCAGTGGCAACCAGCATAGAGAACATGGCAGAAACAAAACATTAAGTATTTAACACCTTGAACTGTGATCATTTTCCACAAAAGAGGAGGCACCAGAGACTTCCAAGATATTTAAAAATAGCCCTGTTGCTATGAAATTAACTTCTGCTTAAGGCTCTCTGCACTTCATTTTAAAATAAAATAAAAAGGAGGGTGGTATCTGCAGAAGTATCATCCTTCCTTTCCTCATCACTCACAGGCTTACTCCACTCACTGGGTTACATTGCTCTCTCCCACTCCCCCGCCCCACACCAATCATCAACTCCTGTTTCATTTCTCTGCTCAGCAGGGACTGCTTGACTCTGGGCTTTAGCATGTTATGGCAGAGTCTAATCTGCAGTGAATAATCCTCAGAAGTGGAACCTTCTTTGCAGACTCAGGTGCATTGAGGGCTCTTTCCAGCCCCAAGAAGCATTCCGTGACAGACTGCCAAATCCCAAGCAAAACCCTTCCTTCCCCTCCCCTCCCCCTTTGCCTCATAATCTGACAGGACACCTACTCCGCCCTCCGTTGCTCTCACCCTCTTTAAAACAAATTAAAATGACCCATGAGATTGCCCTGAAGGTGGAAGGGTTTTTTAAAGCTTTTTTTTTTAAAAAAAGGGGGTGTGTTAAAAAGCAACTGCATTTGAATCCTATGTGGAGAAACTCCCACTGTGCTTGGCAGAGGTTACTTATGAGTAAACATGCCTGGGTTCAAGAGGTAATCAAATATCTTTTTTAAAAAAAGAGGGAATTTCTGGGCCTTTTGACCTGATGGGAAATGCAATCCTATGCAGAGTTACTCCAGCCTAAACGCATCGATGTCAGCTGACTGCAGGGCCGGCCAAGCCGAGTTCAGTGGGTCAAGACTCCGCACAGGATCGCCCTTCTCCTGGGAAGAGCTTTCCTGAACAACACCCGGGGCCACATTCAATCCTGACGGTTCCCCACCCGCACCTTTCTGCTCCTGTTGCAGGCAACAGAGGGAGGTAGCGAGGTCCGCCGGCCCCCTCCCCTTGCGGAGTTTGCTACCAGGCACACCAAATCTCCGGAGCCACTGAAATCTAACCCCAGCCCACCCCCGCGGGGAAACAAAACAAAACCCCGCCACCCTCCTCACGGATGAAAGCCACGAACGTTCAAAAGGGAGAGGGGGGGAAATCACTTTGATATTTTATTAAGCACGCCGGGAAGTCGGGCCAACATCGGCTGCCGGGAGAGGCTCGGGTGGTCCAGAGGCCTGGCTCCTCCCCTCCCCTCCGCTCCCCCACCCCCGTCTCTGCTCGTAGGACTATGATTAGCCGGAGGCGAACCAAACTCTGGCCAATGGGAAGGGGAGGAACAATGCTGGTTTCGTTTGGAATGTTGCCATGGTTTCCCCCTCAATGGGAAAATCAGCGGGGGGGTGGGGCAGAGGGAGCAGCCCGCCACGTGGGGCGGCAAGTCCGGGAGGAGGGCTGCTGCTTGTGCACGCCGGCCGGCCGGGCCAGAGCTGGTCTCTCGCCCTCCTCCCCTTTTTAAAAAATTATTATTAGTATTAGCATTTTATTGTAGTGCTGATTCTTTGTCATCCACGAGGGCCAGCTCTTGGATCACCCTCAGTTTGCTGCTGGCGTCGATCCTGCGCTTCTCCCTGATTAGGTCCTCCAGGCTTTGGAAGCGCACCGTGTGCACCTTGTTTTCTGCCAGGTGGATCTTGAGATAGTATTGCTGCTGGGGCTGAGAGCCCGAGGCCGGCTGGAGCTCGCCGCCGGCTTTGAACTCCCTTTTGCCGAAGCGGCACCAAGCGGCGAAGCTCTCCGAGTTCGTCCAGCAGATCTCGGGGCTCTTTAAGCCCAGGTGGCCGCAGGCGTTCTGCACCACCAGCTCCGCCACCAGGGGGCGGTAGCGGTACCAGCTACTCACCACCCGGCCCACGTTGCCCCCCGCCGCCGCTTCGTACAAGCTGTCCTGGCGAATCTGGCCCTGGTGCAGGTGGATGATCTGGCCGCTGCCCACATAGACTGCCCAGTGAGGGGGCGGCGGCGGATGGTCCGAGGGCCCCAGGTAGAAAAGCTCCAGCAGGTCCCCCGGCTTGCACAACGCAGGCAGGGCCGAGACCGGGTAGACGCTCAGGTCCCCCGCTTGGGGGTCGCCGCTGACTTTGGAGAAGATGCATTCCTGGCCGCGGAAGGCGGAGAACTGGGGCTCGCTGAGCACCAGCTGCGGCGGGTGGTGGTGGTGATGATGATGGGTGGGGGTCTCTGGGGCCGGGCTGCTGGAGCTCTTCACGCTGTACTTGTCCGCCGGCCCTCGCTCGTCCAGGTCCTCCTCCTCATCCGAGAAGAAGTACGCCACCCCGACGCGCAGCTCGTCCTTCTCGATCCCCGAAGGGTCCCCGGTCGGCAGCTCGCTGTAATTCAGGTGGGTGATGCGATCCAGTTGATTTCCCATCAATGACAGGGCGAGGCGAGAGCAGGGATCGCCGGATCTGAGAGGGGAGGAAAGGCAAAGGGAGGGGATTAGAGCCCGTGGAAGGATTCGCACACATGCAGGCACGCACACAAACAACACCCGCGCCGCCAAACAAAAACGAGGCGCACCCGAGAGGAATGAGGGGTGTGTATGGGGGGGTGGCTTCTCCGCGCCTCATTTTGGCTAAGGGACCGGCGTCTCTTCCACGGATCCGTCCCGCTTGCCCCCAACGCACACCGCTCCCCCCCCCCCCACCATCTCGCTGCAGGTCCTCGGGAAGGGGCAGGGGCTGTTCCCTGGCAGCCAGATGTTGCAGCTCCACCGCTGGCTCGCCGGCTGGGCTGCACCGCTCCCAGAGTCCCGCTCCGGCGAGGGCTTTCCCCGGAGGCTGGCTGGGGCAGGGCGCGAAGAGCTGCTCCGGGGTCACAACCGGACCCGACCTCCCCACGGAACGCCGGCTGGGAGGCAGAGAGACCCGGAGAGTTTCTTTCCTTTGTTACCGGCTGCCGCTGCTTTCCGCCCACCCCACCCCCTTCCCCACACCGGGGGAAGACAGAGGGAGGGAGAGCCCCACCGCTGGAGGCAAGAAGGGGCAGGTCCGCGGGCGACTGCTGCTCCTTGCCCTGACTCCCCCTGACCCAAGGCAACAACATGCCCACCCCAGCCGAGGCTGCCCGGGAGGTGACCTTCCTGGGAAGCTAACAGATCGCCCCGCCGAGTGTGCGCGGGGGGTGGGGGGAGAATCAGCCCCCGATCCCCTTTTGCGTACCCGGAATCGCCCAGATCCTGACAAAGCCCCCGAACTCCTTTAAAGTCGCCTGGCCGCCATGGGTGCTGCGGAGGGGTGCAGTCCGGTCCTCCGCGGCGGCAGCAGCTGCAGCAGCCACCGCCGTCTACGCGCGGGCGCTGCCGGCTCCGTCTGGCAGGCGCGCCTCCTCCTCCTCCACCTGGCGCTCCTCCACCTGGACAGTCCCGCTCGGCTCTGCGCTCCCCTCGCTCGCCCCGGCCAGGCTTCAAGTAGCAGGCGCTCCGGCTTGGGAAAGCCCCGCCCTTGGACGAGCTCATTGGCTGCCGGGCTCTGCGCTTGGCAAGCCGCTGCCGGCCTCCGGGGTGTCAATCACCGCCGCAAGGGTGGGATTCCAGACGCCCGCCGTCTGCCCGCCTCTCGCAGGAGCCCGGGCCGAGGGGCGGCTGGCTGGCTGGCTGGCTGGCTGGCTGCGCCCTCGTGGGCCGGTTAGGAACCAGCAGGCCAGTCGCTGAGGCGGGAAGCCCCCGCTCCAGCCGCCTTCCCCGCCAGACGCTCCACCCAGGGAGGCAGAGAGTGCCGGAGCTCTGCAGGTCGCCGTCTTTCGCGCCGCGCGTTGCTGCTGTGATCCTTATGCCGTTTAGTGCACCCTCTGCCGCCTCCTGCTATGTTGACCTGCCGGGCAGCGGGCAGCATCGTAAGCGACCCGAACAGCCAGATGTACTAACATGAATGGCGAGAATGTCCACTGGGAACAATGGGAGATGCTGGAATGCCTGTTGGCTGTAAGCAGCGCCCGGAATGCCCGGTTGACTTACATGGGCGTTACAGCGATCAAAAGTTGCAACGAAAATGTGGGAAGGGTTTAGAGAAACCTGTTCCGGGCCTGGAGTGGCAGCCCCCCCCCCGACTGGAATGACAGTCCCACAAAGAGGAATGGCAGAGTCTGGGGTTAAAATCAGTGCACTGCAATGGCAATCACAAACCTTGGAGTAGAATGAAATACTTTTTTGTGTTTTGTGTTTGCTGTTAAATCGCCCCCCCCCAGGCTTCTCAAGGCAAGAGACGTTCAGAAGTGGTTTGCCATTGCCCACCTCTTCCTGGGGCCCCTGGTATTCTTTGGTCCTTAGCTTCCTAGATCTGATGCAATTGAGCCTATAGCCCAGTTTCCTGTTTCCAACAGTGGCTAGTCAGGGAAGCATGCAAACAGGGCCCTCATGGCCTCACCTGCTGACCACTCCTCAGCAGCTGTCAATAAATGGAATGCTGCCTCTGAATTGACTATTGTGATAATAGAACTACCCTCTATAAATCTGCCCAAGCCCCCATTTAAATCTATCTAAACCAGCAGCCATCCCCGCACCGTGTGGCACTGAGTTCCATGAGTCAGCTATCCATCACAAGAGAAAGCTCTCTGCTCATACCACCATCATGCTTAAATTGAGCATCATAACAATGTGAGCAGGATGATGGATGGGCAAGTTAAGAATAGGAGAGGGTGATGAATCACTGACTAGCAAATAAAATGACTGAGCACCTGGGCTGCCACTGTACCACCTAAGTAGGTTGCCAACCTCCAGGTGGTTGTTGGAGATCTCCTGAGATTGCAGCTGATCTCCAGGCAACAGGTCAGTTCACCTGGAGAAAATGACCATTTCAGAAGGTGGACTCTATGGGAGTATACCGCACTGAAGTCCCTCCTCAGACTTTGTGCTCCTCAGGCTCCACTCCAAAATCTCCAGGTATGTTCCAACCCAGAGCTAGCAACCCTACACACCCAACTGCTGGACAGAAATTCGGAAGGGTGCTGTGCTGCCTAAAGGGACTGTTTCACTGCCAAAGATGCCTCAGAGATGCTGCAGCTGATTCTGTCATCCTGCTGCCCCAGACGGACTAGCGGCACAGCCAAAATGTCACTGGGCTCCAGACAGGTCCTGGAGCTGTAGACTCCCTGAAAGACCTGCCCTTTGGACAGAGCAGTCCAGAAGCCTCAAGCTCAGAGGCACTCTTTACTAGCCTCGCTTTTGACAGGCTCCTGGGCGACTGAACTTTGCAAGCACCCAACCAAGTCGAGAATGTCACTGGGCAGCCATGGCACGTGTCTGGAAGTTGGACATCCCACTCGGCCCCACAGAGCATGTGGGCTTCATGATTCATAAGAACAGAAGAGAAGCTATGCTGGATCAGACCAATGGCCAACACTCTGTGATACACAGTGGCCCAAACCCAGGTGCCATCAGGAGGTCCACCAGCTGGGCCAGAACTCCAGAAGCCCTCCTACTGTGCCCCCCCAAACACCAAGAATACAGAGCATCGCTGCCCAGACATAAGAACAGAAGAGAAGCCATGCTGGATCAGGCCAATGGCCCCTCCAGTCCAACACTCTGTGACATACAGTGGCCAAAAACTCAGGTGCCCTCAGGAGTTCCACCAGCAGGGCCAGAATTCCAGAAGCCCTCCCACTATGGCCCCCTCATGCACCAAGAAGAAAGCATCCCTGCCCCAGCCAGCGTGTTCCCTCCAGACCTTGTGGTTGATAGCCCCTGCTGGACCTCTGCTCCCCTCAAGGCAGGCCAGAGTCTCCCTAGAAGCCCCACTAAGGGTTACTCTCCTGCAGCCAGCCCCATTCGTTCCCCACGAGGTCCTGGCCAGCCACTGTTGGCCACCAGGTGATCCCCTCACCAGGCCAGCAGGCGGCTGTGGAGGAGGCTGAGAGCACGCTGGAGGGGTAGTGTGGCAGGTAGTGTGGTTGCAGCTGGGCTGAAGGGCGGGCAGGTGGCAGGCCAGGGTGGGCAGGTTGACAAAGATGTTGTTGGCCTTGAGAATGAAATGGACAGTAGGGCAGTGGGCAGCACCTCAGCCCAGCAGGGCCAGCATCTTGTGCGCCAGGTTGGTGTAGGTGTTGGTGAAGTGCCTCTGAAATAGGTCCCTGTGCCACTGGGCCTCCTCCTCCAGCACCGCCTGCTGCCTGGGCTCGGCTGTAAGCCCCACCATGAAGAAGGTCTGCACAGCCTGTCCAACACACACACCCCACCCCGGGAAGAAATGACCTGCCAAGGGGCAGTGCAGTCACTCCTGGGTTTGTTAACTGCCGGAACACTGTTTCGGCACATTTCGGCTCAAAATGAGCCCTGCCTGTATTGTATTTCAGTGGGCTCCATGCAAATCAGTTGCCATTCCTAGTTCCTGTTATATCCAATGGGTATTCCAGCATCTCCCACTGTTCCCAATGGACATTGTTGTCATTGATTTTAGTACATCCCCAGGCAGATGCCCCAGGCACCCATTTATTAGATGCAGATGAATGTGGCTTGCACTTCTCTGGCTGCTATCACCCATGGTTGGGGAGGGGCCATGGCTCAGTGGTAGAGCATCTGCTTGGCCTGCAGAAGGTCCTAGGTTCATTCCCCAGTATCTCCAGTTAAAAGGACGAGACAGTAGGTGATGTGAAAGACCTCTGCCTGGAGAACTGCTGCCAGTCTGAGTAGACAATACCAACTTTGATGAACTGATGATCTGATTCAGTAAAAGGTGGCTTCATGTGTTCATATGTGTTTATGTGGTTTAAAATGGACAGGAGGGGTACTGTCTCTGGAGTCTTCCATGGTGGCTCAGGATTGGGTCAAATGTGCAGAGGTTCCGCCACTGTGTTTGGGGAGGGTCACTGGCTTTTCATGCAGGAAGGCCCAGGTTCAGACTCCAGCATTTCCATTTAAAATGACTGGATAGAACAAAATTTGAGGTCAGTAGACCAGCAACATTTTCCAGGTTGTAAACACTCATGAGTCAAAACTCAAATAAAAGAATCAGGCACTGAGTGATATAAAAGGTCCTGATGATCTCCTGCCCAGTGGAATTGACAAAACTAAACTTGATAGACCAGTGGTGTGACTTGGTATAAGACAGCTCCATATGGTTTCCAGTTTTTGGCTCAACGATGGCGGTCACTCTCCCCTTCGCTCAGGGGAGTGACATGCACACCAGCAGTATGGAGGCAGGCTGCTGAAGCAGTTTCCCCACGGAGCCCAAGAGTAGGGCTCCTAGCCATAGGGCTTTTGTGGGGTAGCCTCTTCAATGGCGTAATGCCAGAGAATTGAGGCACCCTTCTACCCTGACAGTCCTGCCGCTGTGTGGCCTTCAGGCACTAGCTGGGCTGGCTGGATCAAGCGCTGGAGATCAAGCGACAGACGAAAATATAAGCGAGGCCGAGAGTGGTCGACAATGAATGTGAGTTTGATGTAAGTGAACTTTGAAATAACTGGAAAACCCATCACACACACACCCCACATCGGCAAGCTGAGAGAGGAGGGACACCTCCCACGAGCGAGAAAGATTAGCAGAGAAGAGAGGGGGGAGGGGAAAAACGGAACCTTTGGCTTGTTCTGAGAGACTTACCAGAGCGGATTTAAATCGTAAGCGATTTTCAGAGGTTGTGAAATAGTGGTTGGCTTTTGTAAACAATCTGCAAAGATGTCAGGCGCAGGGAGGAAAGGAACGAAACCGAAACTTATGGGCGGCCAAAGCCTGAGGCCGGAAGAAGAGGGAGTGGATGTTGTGAGACTCCTAGCGGATACTCTCAAGCCCATGATGGACCAACTCACTGGTATTAACCAGCAGTTAACCGCTCTCAATCAAAACTCTGCAGCGCAACAGCTCCAGCTGGCAGAAACGGTTAAAAAGATGGAGCAAATGGTAGAAGTAGTGAAAGAGATGCACGCCTAGAACAAGATTTTGAAGAAAAGGGTGGACGAATTAACAAATAAACAGAATCACCAAGAAAACAGACTGTTATTTCTACAAATGGAAAAAGCGAATATGGTCCTCAGATTCCAGGGAGTTCCTGAATCTCCGAATGAGGATTTGAAGAAGCTACTCAGTGAGCTTATCGCACCAGTAATGGGCTTAAAAGCGGAGGAAATTATGAATGATATAGAATCAGCATACAGGGTGTATTCTAATTACACCAAAAAAAATAGTCTGCCTGGAGAGATATCAGTCAGATTCTCAAGAAGACAAACTAGGGATGCAGTTTTAAAAGCCACATCTGCAACTCCACTGAAATTGGGGAATACATTTATCAAAACTCTAAAAGACATTCCATTTGAAATTTGTCAAAAGAGAAAGGGCTACAAGGACTTAATCCTCTTCCTTCAAACTAACCAAATCGGATATAAATGGGTAGTCCCAGAAAAGGTCATCTTTAAGCTCCATGAAAAAAGAGAGAAGATTGACTCTGTACATAAGGCTAAAGAATTCCTGAAACGCCACCTGGGAACTAAAGAAGATGGTGAAACTGGTTTGAGTGGCTCCACATCCTCAGAGACGGATGAGGACCTGGCTGCGGAAGAAGGCGCTGCTGCCCACAAACCAATTTATGCTTTTAGAGATAGAAAGCCTAAGTAAAGGCAGAAGGACTCTGAAAATGGCCTTCATGAAGTGAGTTGGGGGATGCTCTGGAACTCTCCCATAACAAGTAACCAGTTAATATTTGAGCAGAGATAGATAGCAACTCAGCATGCATTGTTTACTAACAGTGTAGTACTAACATAGATTCTAACTGTGATAATGATCTCCTACTCTTGGGTTTTTAGTTTAGTGTGGGTATTCTTTTCTTTCGCCTTAGTTGTTGTTCCCCTCCCCTTTTTTTCATTGTAGTTATAGTTGTATAATAAAAAAGCAATAAAAAATCCCCTTCAGGGGGCCGAAAAAAAAAAAGACAGCTCCATATGTTCATGAGCACACATGAACACATGACACTGTCTTACACTGACTGAATCAGGCCCTTGGTACATCAAAGTCATTATTGTCTACTCAGGCTGGCTGTCCAGGGTCTCAGGCAGAGGTCTTTCACATCACCTACTGCCAGATCCTTTAACTGGAGATGCCAGGGATTGGACCTTGGACTTTCTGGATGCCAAGTAGATGCTCCACCACTGAGCCATGGCCCCTCCCTCTGTAGGCAGCAGGAAATATGGTTGGATCCAATCCCTGGATTCACTAACCTCAATGGAATCTCAGTGCAACGATTCCCTTGTTAGTTTGCCATGTTGCTGGAGCCATCCTTCCTGAGCTAAGACAAAAATGTGTGAGCCAGAGGCTAAAAAACTGTGAGCTAGCTCACACTAACTCAGCTTAGAGGGAATGCTGACTGAGAGACCCAGGTTCGAATATGCACTCTGCTATGAAGCTTGCAGGTTGGCCTTTGGCCACTTATACTGTCTCTGCTTAACCTATGTCACCAGGGTGGTTTCAAGGACCAAATGGAGGGGTGGGAGAGAACAACATAGGTTGTCCAGAGCTGTTTGGAGGAAGGGCAGGGTAAAAAAAATACATACTGGATAAATATATGCAATCATCTCAAAGTCTCCACTATTACATCAGTGAGATGATTACTAGGTTGGTGGCTTGCAGTTTGCCTGCAGTCCTCAGACTGCTTCCTGGGTCCCATCTACACTGAAATGGATTCTGGTCTCCTAGCCAGGCAAATGGTTTGAGGATCAGAGCTTAAGCAGTGTCTCGTTTTTAATTAGTTCCGTGTGTCAGTTGCTTTTTCTTGTGGTATCGGTGGATAGAATGCCTTTGTGTACGGCTGGCATCTCATCAGATGCTTGCTTCGTTTAGATTACTCTTTAATTAACTTTAGAACCAGCAGCATCAGTTCATCCTCAGCATCCTGAGGATGCACGCAGCTACCCAAGAAACAGACTGCTTTTCAGTGTCAGTGTGGTACAAGTCACACACGTATCAGCTCCTGAGACAAATGGGCTGCTTACTTGCTAAATTAGTCTTGAGTTTGCGAGACCCCTCTTCTCATCCCACAGGGTGCATGTTTACTTGGCATTTTGAAGCGAGTAGCATTTCCGTGATATGGGCACTCTGAATTGCTAATTAAAAAAACAGGAAAAACAACACTCTTGTAACCCTGGAAATGAATGTCTGATCACAATAACAGGACTCATTCCTCTTGCTCGTTATCTGTTTATTCGGCATAGACAGCCAATCAGAAATGGGAAGGAAGATAAACAATAAATCCACGTGATTCACTTGACCGGTTGCTATTCAATCAGTACCAAATCCAAAGCACCTTTACTGGGAAGGAAATGCCACTGAAATGGACAGAGGACTCCAACATGGGCTAGGTGCCCTGGTTCACTTCAAATAAAGGTAGGATTTCTGATGCTCACGAACAGCACAATCCTACACGGGCTTATTCAGTATCCAGCACAATCCTACACTGGCTTGCTCCCAGGGAAGTGGGATGGTGCTGCTAAATTGTGGCAATCGGTCTTTGTAGCACTTCTTAATATATGCAGTATACCAGGCAAAGATTTCATACAGTGATGATCAAAATACATAAACTTTTTGAGGTCCAGGGATGGAGGAAAACCCCTCAAATTCTATGGGAGCAGAAAAGGGATGCCACAGCTTAACAGACTGTGAAACAGGAATAAGGAAACCCTGGCCATGTGCTGAGTTCTGTTCCTCCTCCTAATAGCACTTAATAACCCAGCAACATCTGAGTCGAAGTCAGAGTAAATGCTTCCAGGCATACAAGCCCTGACACTTTCCTGCTTGGAAGTTAATAACTGAAGTGATATATCAGGTCAGTGTGGGACTGTCTCCACACCCACAAAACATGAAGCAAGCCAAGATGAATTGGATTGCCATGGATGCAGGTAGGCAATTAGGCACACACACATACAGCCTAGTTCCTGTCTGGTTCTTTTGATTCTTGCTGTCTTGCAATCCTATTGTGGTTTTACATACATGGCATTCTGATTTTTTTATGACAGTTCAGTGTTGTCATATGATTTTGCTACTTGGTTTTTAATGTTTGTATTGTAAGCTGAGGAATCTAGGAAGTAGTTTAGTGAGAGATATATAATTTAAATTTTATTGTACTCTCATGCCAAGGATGCCATTTAGGAAGGACCAAAGGTATCATTTCTCCCTGTTTCGGACATATGACTATTTGTGTGTGATACAGGCACTAAGAAGAAGAAGAGATTGGATTTATACCCCGCCCTTCACTCGGAGTCTCAGAGCGGCTTACAGACTCCTTTCCCTTCCCCTCCGCACAACAGACACACCCTGTGAGGTGGGTGGGGCTGAGAGAGCTCTGACAGAAACTGCTCTTTCAAGAACAGCTCTGACAGAACTATGGCTTGCCCAAGGTCATCCAGCGGCTGGAGTGGGGAATCAAACCTGGTTCTCCCAGATTAGTCTGCACACTTAACCACTACACCATACTAAGCCCCTTACACCCATGTCCTGCATTGTTCATTTTGTTGCAAGCATTAAAAAGCATAAGTAACAAATGAATATGCTGTTTTTGAAACATTTTGAATATGTTATGTCTATGAAACTTTGCTGATAATCTTCTCCCTCCATGCTGCTGAAATCTGTAACAGCATTTCTTTTTCTCGTATGTTTGTGTATATTTGTAGTAGTCAGTGGTGATGCTTCACTGTCCTATTCTGGAGGTGGGGAGTGAAAGTAGTAATGTACGAAGGGCTGAATATATAGCTAGTGTGTTACAGGACAAGGTGTCAAAGACTGTGTTCAAATTCTGTGCCCCAAGGTTGGTTTTGGGAGACACACCAACCTGTGTGCTTGAGAGCCAGTACAGTGTTGAACTAGGATACTGGGGGGGCCAAGTTCAGATCTCCACTCTGCCATGAAACTCACTGTCTTGGCTACTTCCCCCCCTTTCCTCCAGGTTACCTTCCTTACCATTCATGCTTGGCCAGCCTTCCTCCCTTCTCCCAAACCCTCCATTCGTCCCCCTGGCATCTCATCTATACCCAGCATCTCTTTCCTGGCAGGCTCCAACATGGCTGCCTTGTCTGGGGTTTACCTGTCTGCTCCTTCCGTGTTGCTTCTGGACGCCATCAGAGATGCTGGCAGGAGCTGGCTCAGGACTTGCCATGCTGTCTTACCTGCCAGCTGCTTCTAGGGGCTCCCTTCCAGCTGTCTTTGTGTCCCCCTCCCCCCATTTCCTGCTGCATGCTGCTCTGTTGGTAGGTGAGGCTTGAGTGTTGGTGTTTCTTGTCCAAGAGCTGGGGCACAGGTTGGGACGAGTTAGGGGGGACAGGTCCATCCTCCAGCACCCCCCTTTCCCCAATGGTCATCATAGTGTGGTCATCCTCATGGATTGGTGACATATAGTCACCATTGGTATGGAGGCTTCCAGGTTGATGCTGAATCATGAAACTAAAGGGAAGAATGGATAAATACCACTTTAGGACTTGGGAGTTGTGGTCCATTATGCAGGCCATCCATTGCAATGGGATCTGTCATGAGGATGAATGGGTTATCACACATATAGTAATGCAATGCCCCTACTGCTCATTTTACTGCTAGGGCTTCTTTCTCTGTGGTGACATACCCTATTTCCGCCAGTTTCAGCTTCCTACTGAGGAGTAATGTGGGGTGTTCCTGACCACTTCTTGTGCCAGGATGGCCCCGAGACTGTTGTTGGAAATATCAGCTTGGATGATGAAGGGGCAATCAAAATCAATTTTGGAGTACAGGAGCTGAGGAGAATGCTCTTTGTAGGGAGTTAAAAGTCCTTGTTGTAACTGGACCAATGGATTTTGTTGGACTGGTCTGTCTTGAGGCAGTTGGATCAGATGCTAACTACAGTGGCAAAGTAGGGAATGAAGTAGATGTAGTAGTATCCAACTAGGCCTAAGAACCTTCACAATTTTTTTTTTGTGGCTGGGACTGGGCTGTTCTCCAGTGGTCACCTTTTCCAGCACAGGTCGTAACTGGCCATTTTCCACCTGGAACCCAGATACTTGAGTTTCCTGAAGCAGAATCTTTTCTGTGGGTTTGCTTTGAACCCTGATTCAAAGAGACCTGAGAGGGGTGAGATGGGTGTCCCAGTCAGGCCTAAAGATTATTATGTCATCAATGAATGCAAGAGTGAACCCATGCTAGTGCAAGTATGCCACAGTGCCACACAGAAACCCCAAAAGACCAACAGGAACAATATTTATACAGTCCCTGCCCTGTATAAATTGATGGTGCAACCGCATTGGACCACTCACACCACACACACCTAGAAAAGAATATTTATAGCACTGGAAAAAATGCAGAAAAGGGCAACTACAATGATAAGAGGAGGACACTTTCCCTATTAACACTGGTGGCTAGTAGCTATAGATAAGAAGGAACTCTTGGTCTCTGGGGCAAGTGATGCTCTGGTGCTGGAGGGGAGGCAACCCCTTCACCTCTTTTAATAGTACTGGATTACTTACAGGTTTTTTAAAAAACAACTCCTGAACACCAGCCACTGATGGACCACTGCTCTGCTCCAGCCTCCTGTGGTAGTGAATTCCATGTGTTAATCACTGTTTGGGTGAAGGAGTACTTCCTTTCATCTGTTCTGACTTCTAACCTGACTGCTCAGCAATTTCATTGAGTGTCCACAAGTTCTTGTATTGTGAGAAAGGGTGAAAAGTACTTCTTTCTCTACCTGCTCTATCCCATGCATAGCCTTGTAAACATCTTATCATATCACCCCTCAGTCATTGTTTCTCAAAGCCAAGATTCCCAAGCGCCTTAACCTTTCTTCATAGGGAAGAGCACAGAAGGAGCACAGTAGTGTTAGTTCCCAAGCCCAAAGGGAGTGTCCGGTTTTGCATCAACTAACGGGAAGTGAGTAAGATTGCATAATCCAATGCATACCCTATGCTCTGAGCCAACATCTTAATAGTTCAACTAGGCACTGGGCACTGCTAGATTTAATGAAGGGATATTGGCAGGTCCTCATGCACCCTATGACAAGGAGAAAACTGCTTTTGCCATCCCACAAGAGCTATTCCAGTTCTGCGTCATGCCCTTTCGCCCCCATGAAGCAGCCACCATGTTCCAGAGAAGGCTCAACGACTCCAAGCTAGAGCATTTTCTGGATTTTCCTGGACTTCCCACAATTCCCCACTGCTTTCATGGCAGGAGTTGCCAGACAGACCTTGCTACATGTCCTGAGGGTGTGGGTATGGCATGAGATCACCTCTGTGAGGACCAGTCCACGTGAAAAGATTTCTGGTACTTTTTGTAAGGCCTCATGGACCCAGGTGCACTGGATGGCGGTTAGCCCCTCATCCAGCTGAGGAATCCTGAACTACCCAAGGCATATTGCCTTCAGACAGATTTAGAGTATCTTCTGCCAGGTGGTACTCTGGTGGCTCCCACTCTCTCCACTCCTTTAGATCATTGACATGTAGGTGTATTCACTGTCAGGCACATGGCTGTCATTGGCCTTTCATAAGAAAGTGGATATAGCAACTTAGTGATGGTGGTCACGCCCTGCCAGGGATCTCCCAGAGTGTGATTCAAGACTTTTTTGCTTACTGGTACCTTGTTTCCTACCTGTTGGTCCCACTAGACAGTTTCATGGTCGTAGGTGGCCTTCTGGCTCTTTTGGGCCCCTTCCAGGTGGTGTCTGGCCTCTGGGTGACATCATTGCACCAGGCATGTTGGGCACGCTGGGGCTCTTTGGCGGTGGGGCTCCCCAGCTGGCCAAAAGTGGGGGGAACCCTTACCCCCATTCGGGGTGGCAACCCTAGGTGTCACCAAAAGCTCACAGCAAATTTTCTAGGAGGTTAGGTGCTGGGGGAAGTACTGCTGTGATCACAGAAATGGTTGGTAGCTACTTTTGTCTTTGACAGTGTGCTGTACAGCTCACATATTTCTTCACAAAATTCACATTGGGACAGTGAGGTGGGATGTCTGTAAGGGAAAAATAATGGCTAGCTCACTTATATGAAGTAGTTCTGAGAATCCACTGTACCTTGAATAATGTCACAGTGTTTCCAGTAGGGATACTTCAGAATTCATCCACAACTTAAAATCCAATCTTCCATTTTACATCTATGATAATCCTGGTTAAAATCCGTGCCGTCTATTATATATGCCTTTGTAGATTTAGGAGTATTTGTGCATAATCAAACTCAAAGCAAACTGGCTAATAAATGATTATCTTTAACCTCTTTTGGGTCTTTATTCTTATTTTCTGATAAAAGCGACATTGGAGGGATTCCAATTATTTTTTCATCTTATCAAACTGATCAAAGACAGCCAGCATAATAATTGTTCTTTACATTATGAAATGAGATACTTCCTCTGTACGTATCCTGTATCACCAAGGCTTATATCTGAAGTCCGTTATTTTTCTTACAAGGCTCTTTGTTATCGGATCCTCATTGAATCTTATTGGCAGAAACTGAAAGAGAAAATTTATTTTGTATAAGATTATTGTTTTGATTACTACCAAAGAAGAATAATACTAGTTTTTCCCATTGTTCTAATAATGGCAGCATCCCCTTAAACTATCACTCATAGTTGTATTTATAAAGGTTTTTTCTTACTAAATATATCTTCCAGTTTCATACAGCTTTTATCTTTTCAATGATAAGGGAAATCACTTTATATTTCTTCTCTTGCATCCTTATTCAAATTTAACCCCCACATTTCTGTTCTTCTTAGTCACTATTGCCAGCCAGTTGTCCATGAGACATTATTATCCTGTCAGTCTTGAGTGTTTGGGTTCAACACAAAAACCAACGCAGTATAATCCATGTATAAATTAGTTTTTGTTGTGTGATCTGTTTGTAAAAGACAATCCCCTTATCATTTCATTCTGTCTTAACCTGTACTGCCAAAATTTCCAAGGCTAGAACAAATGCAAGGGGTGATAACAGATGTTCTACCTCAAATGAATTCTCCTTAGAATATGGCATTGTGATCTGAATTGTCCATGGAATGTCATGCATATTCTTTTACCTATTTTGGTGGATTTGTCCCAGATTGAAAGAGTCAGATTATACAACCAAATGACCTCTTAAAAACTGTGTCACCTACTATAGATGACTTTGGGTTGCTGTTCAAAGCCATTGAGCTATAAGAATGGATTCATTAAAAAGAAAAAGATGCCTTTGAGTTGGGGTTTATATCTCTAACAACTTTTA
Source organism: Gekko gecko (assembly GCA_029375565.1). NCBI lineage: Eukaryota > Metazoa > Chordata > Lepidosauria > Squamata > Gekkonidae > Gekko > Gekko gecko. Next base: position 286,704,917 of record JAPDNY010000001.1, on the reverse strand, counting down.
AAAAATCCTGTGGTATACAGCAGCTTTAAAGCTTGAAACAGAAAAATCCACTCCACAGCTAATGCATCTGGGCTAATATGGCAGTGGTTTAAAGGCAAAAGATACAGTTGTCGAGTTTCTAGTAGGGATACTTGAGAATTCCTCTCCAATATGAAATCTCCCTGGAATATTCCATTCTACTCCAAATTGTTCATATTATTGAATATGCATTTTTGTTGCTCATTTTTGATTGGTGTGTTCCAGATTGGGGTTTTTTTTGGGGGGTGGGGGTGGGGATTGGATATGAACTATCTTGTGGAAATAGGATGTAAACTATTGTTGTCCAAGAGCCAATTATCCGTGGCAATACAGATCCCAACACTCATGGAACATGTATACAGTATGTCTAAATGTGTATCAAAATGTGCATGCATGCACAGTTCACAGAAATTCTCAATGGATCATCAGAAGGATATGGAATAGACTGCTTGATGCAGCAACCCTAGAGAACATCGTGGAACGGAATGAGCAACATTTATCCAGTCCTAGTTGCTACCATGTTGTGGATGGATCTCACAAGACCATAGGCACAAGGATGCCAGCCTCCAGGTGGGACCTGCAGAATCTCTCAGAACTACAGCTCATCTTAAGACTACAGAGATCAGCTCCCCTGGAGAAAATGGGTGCTTTGGAGGGTGGACTTTATGTCATTGTACCCCACTTTGAGGTTTCTGTCCTCCCCAGGCTATCTGGGAACCCTCCTATCCCCTTCCAGTTGCTAGGAGGGACCTGGCAACCCTAAATAGACATCATCACAAGAGCAGCATTTAGGACAATGTCCAAATGGAAGAGCATGATGCTTCCTTTTCAGATTCCTCTTGAAATGGACTGTGGCAGTCCTAAAGGTAAGAGTACACTTCACATGGTAAACTGGCAAAAAAATCATAATCTGATTTCATCGACATCACTATAAAGAGTGACATACTTGGTTGTTTTTGTTATCACCATATTTGAGTTTCATTAGGATGTGAGGATATCACTGAATTTTCAGTTCCTTTGTCAGGTTTTCTGTCATCTCTGTGATTTTAAAAAAACAAAAACCTGCAGAGCTATACCAGTATTTTCATTACTGTATTCATATTATTGTATTCGAGTTAGAGCCTGAATTAGAAAGTGTCAAAGTACTACCTGAAAAGGTATGCAAATTATAATAATGATATATTTGACAAACACTGGGCTGAGTTCTCCTCAGCTAGCTCTGCAAATCCTTAATCTGATTTTGTTTAAGACAAGTTGCGCTGCTACTGTTTCTTTTTCTTTTCTACGCCTACATTTCACCACCACAGGTCATGCTTTCCATGTTGCCTAATAATCAAAGTGGTGATTACATAATACTTTCAAGAAAGCAAATGATGAAGACAGCCAAGGAAAACCAAAACCAAAAAGAAACAAACAAAAACCCTCTATGCACAGAGAAAGAGATGCTTCATCTTATGCCACAGCTCTCTCTAGTCCATTTTCATCCCACTCTTCCTCTCCAGAGCGCAGGGTGATGTAGATGGTTCTTCCCTCCTCCATTTGTCTTCAAAAAGGATCTGTATGGCTAAAAGGCATGGGTGATGGGAGCCTGTGATAAGAGGAGAAACAGGATGAGTTAGCAAAAACAAAAACACCTCTGTTTGGATCTGTTCCTCTGATCACTACACCACACTGTCTCTTTTTCTTCTTTGCCATGTTTAAGAGCAGAGTTCCACTAATGGAATAGGACTTTGCTCTCTCTTTTTTTCAGCTGTAACCTTGTGAAAAACCCCTTTTATGGTTGGAGGAACTTCAAGATTAGTTATTTATTTACAGTAGTTTTATCATGGTAAAACTAAATGAGAAAGCTCTAATAGCAGTGGAGTTATTTTAGAAAAAAAACAGCTGAAGTTGAGAATAGAGATAAAAATAGAGGGAAATTCATTCTCATTCTCTCTCTCTCTCTCTCTCTCTCTCTCTCTCTCTCTCTCTCTCTCTCTCTCTCTCTCTCTCTCTCCTCTCTCTCTCCCCCCTCCAATTTGAAAGTCTGCATAATTTGTTGGTCCCTGTATCTTTGTTTTTTTTTCAAATGTCTTCAAATAGGAAGCAGATTATTTATTGCATTTATTCTGGAATATATATTGGTAAAGGTTCCAGTAAACTGATTGACAACAGCCTGCAATCCAAAAACTGAAGTGGAAAAGAATAAGACCAAGTGTTGGATCCAACCCACATTTTCACTGGTAAAAAATGGAGGGGAGTTCCCCTTTTACCACCAAAAAGGTGTACGGAGATAACGGGACCTTTGTGGACAAAAGCCATGGAGGTCAAGGACTGCAGTAAGGAGGGGAATTAGGATAGATCAAGTTAAAAAGCTGACTGGATCAAATCCAAAATCCTTTTAGAATTAATTTACATATACTTAAAGAGATCGCACCAACCCATCACCCACGCTGTTTACAAAATAATAGGCTGCATTTTTTCTCCCCTCCAAAAGTTCAGTATCAACCCTAGATAAATAGATTTTTTACTCTTTGAGTTCAGTTTTTATTCAAAATGTAGATAAACTTTACCTTGGTATTGCTCTAGAAGGATTATGGGGGATAGGGATCCAAATAGTCAGCTAACATAAGGTGAGAGTACAGTTTCCACCCTTGAACTGGAAAAGAAGGTGATGTTTCAGTAGGGATACGATACGATATCATTTTCGGGGGATACTCTAGGAACTTCTCCAATCACTGTCGTCTTTACTATAGAGATGGTCTTTACCATAGAGGTTGGGGAAAACCCTTAGAGCATCACCATCAATGCCATTCTCCCCATTATATCTCCTGCTCTTCATATTATTGAGCACAGGGGACTGAGAGAGATTGCCTGGTGCCACTGGTCTAGGTAAGCAGCCTAATTATAGTGCAGTTTAATATTCAGAGGGTTTAACTTTTTTCTCATCTGCCTCTATTCAATCATCTTTCTGCCACCCAGCAGAGCTTTTCAAGGTTGTCCGGGGCTTATTACATTCTGGTCCCAGGGACACCTTGGGACCATCCCTGGCCCACTGTAATTTACTCACCGAGCACTTCCAGGGGAAAATTTGTCACATATACCAGGATTTAAGACTCTGGAGTTAAACCAGTGGAATTGGTCGAGATATCCAGTGCACACTGCTGTCTAGTTTTATTGGATGTGTTTCAGCTGGTACAGCTTGAGGATGTTGACAAGGTGCTTGGACAGGTTCATGCAGCCTCCTCTGTACTGGATCCTTACCCTTCTTGGCTCATAAAAGCCAGCAAGGGAGGGACAACTGGCTAGACTAGAGAGGTTATTAATGCCTCTTTGCAAGAGGGAGTGGTCCCATCCGGCCTAAAAGAGGCAGTGGTGAGACCACTTCTTAAGCCCCGGACAACCTCTCTTGAGCCAGAAGATCTGAATAACTACAGGCCTTTTGCAAATATCCCTTTCCTTGGCAAGGTTCTAGAGAAGGCGGTTGCCAACCAACTCCAGGCACTTTTTGGATGAAACTGATTATCTGGGCCCATTTCAATCAGGATTCAGGCCTCATTTTGGCATGGAAACAGCCTTGGTCACCCTGTATGATGACCTATGCCGGGAACAAGTGAGGGGGAGTGCAACCCTGTTGATACTACTGGACCTTTCAGTGGCTTTTGATATCATCAACCATGGTATCCTTCTGGAATGGCTGGCTGAGGTGGAAATAGGAGGCACTGCCTTGTAGTGGTTCCATTCCTACTTGGAGGGCCTTCTCCAGAAGGTGGTGCTTGGGGAATGCTGTTCAGCCGCATGGACTCTACAGCAGGGTGTTCTGCAGGGGTCTGTTCTGTCCCCCATGCGATTCAACATCTACATGAAACCGCTGAGTGGGGTCATACAGAGTTTTTTGGTACGTTGCCATCAGTATGCTGATGACACGCAGCTCTATTTTTCATTTTCATCTTCAGCAGGTGAGACTGTGGATGTGCTACACTGATGCCTGGCCGTGATAGTGGGCTGGATGAGGCTAACAAACTGAAGCTCAATCCAGACAAGACTGAGATGCTATTGGTAGGTGATTCCTTTGACTGGATGGGGGGGTGTTCATCCTGTTCTAGATGGGGTTGCATTCTCCCTGAAGGAGCACATTCATAGTTTGGGGGTGCTCCTGAATCCATCTTTGTCACTTGGGGCTCAAGTGGCATTGGTGGCTCAGAGTGCTTTCTATCAGCTTCAGCTGGAGGCCCAGTTACTTCCCTATCTGGACATGGATAGCCTGGTTTCAGTAATCTATGCTCTGGTAATCTCCAGATTGGATTACTGCAATGCATTCTACATGGGACTGCCCTTGAAGATGATTTGGAAGTTACAGCTAATGCAGAATGCAGCAGCTAGAATAATAGCTGGGACCTGAAGGTCCAAACATACAGGACCAATTCTGGCCTACCTGCATTGGCTGCCTGTATGCTTTGGTCCCAATTCAAGGTGCTGGTTTTAACCTATAAAGCCCTACCTACACAGCTTGGGGCCACAATACCTGTCGGAGGACCTCTCCTGTCCTCAACCTACCTGGACACTGCACTCAACCTCCAGGACCTTCCTTCAGGTGCCAGCTCCTCAAGAGGCTTGGAGGGTGGCAAGTAGAGGGAGGGCCTTTTCAGTGTTGCCCCCTGCCTTTGGAACAGCCTCCCAGCTGGGACCCATCTGGCACCAGACTTGCCATCCTTCAGGTGCCAGGTCATGACGGCTCTCTTCACCGAGGCCTTCAAAGATCTTTTTGGATGTTCAGGGGTCCGACATGATTAACAAGGTAGTGCTGTTAACTGTTTTTGCTGTTTTTACTCTTTTTCATGTTTCTGTTTAAATATTTTATATTAATTCCTTTTTATTGTATTTGACTGTTTTGTATTCAGGTGGTATTTTTGCATTTGTGTGTGTGTGTGCCCGTGACTGGAAGTCATGGTGACCTCTGGCAACTCCTACTGGGGCATGGAGGACATTCAGAGAACATAAGAACATAAGAGAAGCTAATGTTGAATCAGGCCAATGGCCCATCTAGTCCAACACTCTGTCACACAGCGGCCAAAATATACCAGGTGCCATCAGGAGGTCCAGCAGTGGGGCCAGGACACTAGCAGCCCTCCCACTGCTGCCCCCTCCAGCACCAAGAATAGAGTGCATCACCTCCCCCAGACTGAGAGTTCCCATCTATACCCTGTGGCTAATAGCCACTGATGGACTTCTGCTCCATATGTTTATCTAATTCCCTCTTGAAACTGTCCATGCTTGTAGCTGCCACCACCTCCTGTGGCAGTGAATTCCATATGTTAATCACTCTTTGGGTGAAGAAGTATTTCCTTTTATCTGTTCTAACCTGACTGCCCAGCAATTTCATGGAGTGCCCACGAGTTCTTTTATTGTGAGAAAGGGAGAAGTGGCTTGATAGCCTGCCTCTGGCTTCCTGGCCCTGGTATTCTCATCCAGGGTCAGCCCTGCTTAGCTTCTGAGATCTGACGCAATTGGGCTTGCCTGGGCTATCGGGGTCAGGGCTGTTTTGTATTGTTGTAGACCGCCCAGAGAGCTTCAGCTATGGGCGTTATAGAAATGCAAATAATAATAATAATAATAATAATAATAATAATAATAATAATAATAATAATAATAATAATAATAATAATAATAATAATAATAATAAAAAATATAAATCTCTTAAGTCACTTTAGAAATTATAATATTGTAACGTATGAGTCAGACCACAATAATACAATCACAGGAAACTTCACTAGTCAGTGACTTTGACCTGAATCTCTTATTTATTGGCCATTTTCAGTCTTGCTTCACTTTTCCTTGGTAGATATTCCATGGTGTTTCAGCATAATTACTTCACTTTTTCAGTAGCAAGGAGAGCAAGTTCATTTGGGTGTGCCTGTGATACTGTTGAATAATCATTGTTTTTGAACTGCCAGGGTTATGGGGCATGTTGTCCACCCATTCAGTGGCTTCCTTGCAATGTGGGTAGGGCTTTCAACGATGAATGCTAATTAATGAGATGTCGAGACTGATTTGGCAAGTAGGTCACACCTGTCTGTCAGAGTAGGGTGAAACCTGTGCTCTACTTGAAAGTGTAGGCCAGGAGACAAAACAAGTGGGAGATTTTTTTTTTCTTTTCAAACAAGAAAAAGTATGTGGGCAGTGAAGCGCCCTCCCTTGTCAAAGTGGTGGAGAAGATTTCCAAGTGTTGTCTAGCTGGTAAGACATTTTTTTAATAGTGGTGAGGACATGGCTTCAAGGGAGTCCCTACACCTGGATTTATGCCCAAGCATAGATTAGGGCCACAGGTTATGAGGGATCTCTAAATACAAAAAATTACTAGAGGGCCATTTTTGGTAATGCTGCGGGGCTTCTTCAACTTGACATAGTTTAGGGCTTTGACGTGTCTTTATCCAGCCCTGGATGTGCCACTGCTTTTGGGAAATGTTATGAGCTGCTCAAGTTTTGTATTTTTATTTGTTTTGATCAGTGCATTTTTTAAAAGTGCCAGTACTCATATAAGGTTGCACCAATTTCCATCAATCCCCCTCCCCTCAGGACTTGAAAGAGACCCCCCCCCCAGTCCCTACCTCTTGTGGTTATGAAGAAGGTTAGGTTATTACTGGACATGTTCAGTTTATCAGAGTTTTTGCATAAATACCAAGATTGTCATAACCTGGGGAATCCTATGTTTAACTTATGTCTTACACAAATCAGTTTTAAACTAGTTTCCCTGAAGGAGCCACAGTTTGCTAAAGGGATGGTGTGGAGGATGGGTTGTTGTTTGATCCTCCTGTGATCACTAACTCTGTGGAGGATTTTATTACCTATCACGACTATCTCCTTAATATTCAAGAGTAGGCTACCTTACCACCCACTGGCTGTTACTGTGACTTGTTTTATTAAATTTCATATAAATTAACCCTCTTTTATCCCTGTCCTTTATACTCTGCTATTTACCACTTAACGTAAAACAGACTGTATTAGACCCCAGTAGCTTGGTATCAATTTGGAACAGAGAGAGACCCTGATAGCCTAAGTTAATATAAAGCATGCACACACGTACGTGTGCATGCACACATGCGCCGCGCACAAACATTAATTCAGTGTGTAAGGGCGATATGGTTACTTACCTGAACACCCTTTCTGAAATTTTGGCAAGGATTCAAGACTGTAGGGCCACAGTGGCTCAGAGGTTAAGACGCTGAGCTGCAGGCTGGAAGGTCTGTAGTTCGGCAGTTTGAGACCCGAGTGCCACATGATGGGGTGAGCTCCTGTCTCTGGCCCCAGTTCCTGCCAACCTAGCAGTTCAAAAGCAAGAAATTGCAAGTAGATAAATAGGTACCACTTTGGTGGTAAGGTAACAGCATTCCATGCACCTCAGCATTTCGTCATGCCGGCCACATGACCATGGAAACGTCTTCGGACAGCACTGGCTCTTTGGCTTGGAAACAGAGATGAGCACCACTCCCTAGAGTCAGATTCGACTAGCTTTTGAGCAAGGGAAACCTTTACCTTTACAAGATGGTACTTATAAGGGCTTTGGGCTCATAGAATGAGTGGGTTTTACACTGGCTTTGAACTCTCAGAATTCCTGTTATGAGGTATTGATTTAATTATTGTTACCTGCCCAAAATCCTATTTTTCTAGGAGAAAGTTGGATTTATAAATGTCTTAAATAATAAACAAGTAAATAAATGTGTGGTGTACATACACCTTTTTTTTGGTAATTCATTTACATTTACTATACTGAAAGATATAACACTCATTCTATACTCCTTTAATTAATTTCAAACAGCCAATTTCCCTCAAATCTAGGCTCAACTCTAAATTCATATTTATAGAGCATCTGCTTGCTATGTTAGGAGATTGTTTGTTTATTTGGACTTTTATCCTGCCCTCCCTTGCACAGCAGGGCTCAGGGCGGGTTACAACAACAGATATATACAACTAATATAAGACAATTAAAACATAATTACACAGTATTAAAAACCTATACAAGCATCAAATGATACAACTCAGGACAGCAGTCAGGTACAAATTAATAAGTGCTCCCAAAAAACGATCTGTATGTGTGCCCCAAAATGGAACCAAGTACTTAACAGGTGGGCGAAAAGCCACAACAGTAGCACAAAATAAATGGTGCAAGGCAAGGGAGTGGAAGCCGATGCGGTTAGATGTTCACTGCCTCAGCCAAAGGCCAGGTGGAACATCCCCATTTTACAGGCCCTGCAGAATTGCAACAAATCCCACAGGGCCCTGATCCCACTTGGGGGAGTGTTCCACCAGGCCAGAGCCAGGGCCAAGAAGGCTCTGGCTCTAGTTGAGGCTAAGTGGGTGTCCTTTGGGATGGGGAACACCAGCAGATGTTGATCTATAGAGTGTAAGGCTCTTCGAGGAACGTACAGGAAGAAATGGTCTTGTAGATATGTTAGTCCCAGACTGCACAGGGCTTTAAAGATTAATACCATAACCTTGAACTTTATTCAATATTCAACTGGGAGCCATTGCAGCTGGTGGAGCCCTGGTTATATATGGACTCTTAAAAGTGTCCCAGTAAGGACATGCACTGCTGCATTTTGGACCAGCTGAAGTTTCTGGATCAATCTCAAGGGCAGCCCCGTGTAGAGCAAGTGACAGTAGTCAAGCCTGGAGGTGACCATTCCATGTATCACTGTGGCTAAGTCATGAGGGGAGATAGGGAACCAGTTGCCTGATCTGTCAAAGATGGTAGAATGCTGATCTGGCAACATGTGTTGATTTGGTCCTCCATGGAAAGCAAGGCATCCAAAATCACACCCAAACTCCTCACCATTGGCATTGGTGTTAATAACACACCATTGAGGGTTGGGAGTTGGATTCCCAGCCCCACCCCACCCCATTCCCAGCTCTTTGACTAATTTAGTTTCAGTTGACTCTGCTTCAACCAGCCAGCCATGGCCTCCAAAGCCCAAGCCAAAACATCTGGGGTGGCATCCAGCTGGCTGTCCACCAGCAGATATGGCTGGGTGTCAGCAGCATATTGATGACAGCCCAGCCCAACCCACAGACCAGCTGGGCAAGGGGGTGTATATAGATATTGAATAAGATAGGGGAGAGGATTACCCCTTGAGGGATGCCACATGCCAAACAGTAACACAGTGAAACCCTCTCCCCAAGCACCACCCTCTGTCCCCCGATTGTGGAGGAAGGAGACAAGCCACTGCAAGGCAGTCCCCAGTATCCCCACATCAGTGAGGCAGTGGGTCATAAGACTGTAACAGACTGTGTGAAATACTGCTGTCAGATCGAGTAGCCCTGACCCGCCTTGGTCCAGGTGTCTCCAGAAGTTATCCATAAGATCAACCAGTGCCATTTTCATCCTATAGCCAGGGCGGAAGCCAGATTGGAATGGATCCAGGATAGACAAGTCATCCAGGAAAGCCTCGAGTTGTTTTGCTGCTGCTCTCTCAACTGCCTTACCCAGGAATGGAAGATTCAACCCTGGGTGGTAGTTGGCTAGACTGGTAGGGACCAGAGATGTTTTTTTTAAAGAGCAGTCTCACCACTGCGTCCTTTAAAGTCCCTGGAAAAGTCCCTGAACTCAGGGACAAGTTGATAATATCTGCCAGGGGAGCCCATATTCCATCACTGCTGGCTTTCACCAGCCATGACAGGCATGGGTCAAGGAGGCAGGTGGTGGGCCCCACAGCAGCCAGGGTCCTGTCAACCTCATCCTGGGAGAGACGGCTGATATGGTCCATTATTGGACCTGAAGACGGCCAAGGGGCCTCCAGTTCACATACTGTATCAGTAGTGGCCGGCAGATCTTGGTAGAGTTGCAAGATTTTATCCACAAAATAGCTCACAAAGGCCTCACAGCTAATTGTCAATTTAGTATCTTTTTGGTTTCTCTGTCAGAGGGCAGTCAGTGACCTTATTACTCTAAATGATTGAGCTGGGCAAGATATTGCTGATGCAATGGAGGTCGCATAGAATTCCTTCTTTGTGGCTCTCACTGCCACCTCATAGGCTTTCATAAATGACCTATAAGATGTTCTTGTAGTTTCATCACAATTACACTACCACACTCGCTCTAGCCGTCTTAGCTCCTGTTTCATCCTTTGTAGCTCCATGGTGTACCAAGGGGCTGATTTGGGATAGGAGCAAAGAGGGCATCAGGGAGCAATTTCGTTGATGGCTTCAAAGAGTCAGCTATTCCAATCCTCTGCCAGCCCATCTAACGAATCACCAGGGGGCATCAGATCTTGCAGATCTCGATACCAATTGGATCCATCAGTCTCCGTGAGTGAGCATAAATCAGCTCATCACCTAAACAGATTTCTTGTCTCTGGTCAAGCTGTTCCCTGACTGCTCTGAAGCCACTGCTTCTGAAGCCAGAAATTTCTTCCTGGTTAGGACCACTCTGTCCTGCTGTCTTAAGCAGAGTTTGAGTCCAGTGGCACCTTTAAGACCAACAAAGTTTTATTCTGGGTATAAGCTTTTGTGTACATGCACACTTCTTCAGATACACTGAAACAGGAGTCAACAGTCATTACATATAGGTAGAGGGTAGGGAGGATGTTGCCCCAGAAGGGCTAATTAGAGTCAAGATGCCTAAGTAACTGAGCAAAAAAATATAGCTAAGACTGGATGAAGGCAATTGTTAAGACCTGTGAATAGCAGCAAATTAGCATACAGTATAATAAACAAGTTTACAAACAGATGCAAAAACTAAATGGCATTAGAATGTGTAGTAAGAAACTGATATCTCTGTTAAGCCCTGGGAGTTCCAATGTCCTGAGTGTTGTGATAATCTCCCATTCTGGTCTATTTCTAAAATTCTTTTGCAGTAACTCCCCCCTCTACTCTGAGGTTCCTCATTGAATGTCCTGAAAGACTGAAGTGTTCTCCTACAGGTTTCTCAGTTTTGTGATTCTTGATGTCAGACTTGTGTCCATTTATCCTTTAGCATAGGGTTTGACCTGTTTTCCCTATTTAGAGAACTGAAGGGCATTGTTGGCATTTAATGGCATATACAGTGTTAGAAGATGAACAAGTGAATGAGCCTGAAATGATGTAGTTGATGTTGTTAGGTTCAGGGATTGTGTTTTCTGTGTGTATGTGGCAGCAAAGTTGGCATCTGGGTTTATTGCAAGCTCTGGTGCCAGTGTCCACGTTCAAATTAGATGCTGTATCCTGGCCTGTGTTATTTAAAAAGGTAGTGTGTGCATCCAGATTTTGCAAGATTATGTATATATTACATATTCAGGGAATGTATCTGTTGGTTTACAGCATTTGTAAGATGCTGTCCCCTCAAAGAAGTCTGGTCAATATAGATGTGACATCTTTTGATCCACAGTTAGTGGATAGCCTTTTGGTGTGTATGTGCTTTTACATAAGAACATAAGAGAAGCCAGTGTTGGATCAGGCCAATGGCCCATCCAGTCCAACACTCTGTCACACAGTGGCCAAAAGTACCAGGTGCCATCAGGAGGTCCATCAGTTGGGGCTAGGACACCAGAAGCCGGGACACTGTTGCCCACCCCCCAAGCACCAAGAATCACAGAGCACACTTGCCCCAGAGTTCCTATCTATACCTTGTGGCTAATAGCCTCTGATGGATCTCTGCTTCATATGTTTATCTAATTCCCTCTTGAAGCCATCCATGCTTGTAGCTGCCACCACCCCCTGTGGCAGTGAATTATATGTGTTAATGGACAGAATGTACAATGTTGATTTTTGGACAGAATGTTCAATGTTGATTGAAGAGACTCAGGTTCAGATCCTTACTTAAGACATTCAGCACTGTGTAGGCTTAAGCAACGAGTTACCTCTCAGCCTGACCTATCTCACGTGTCTGTTGTGAAAAGTGGGTAGTGTCAGTTGGATAAAAATATATTAATGAAAAAATTATTTAGCAGTTCCGTTTCCTGAACTTGCAGTTGTATTCATGGGTTTTCTCTTTTACTTAGTGCAAATCAAATGAAATCTCAGAATCTTCATAGTAGAATTACCATATTTTAAGAGGCATGCCCCCTCCCTCCCTCTCTCTCTTGTCTCTCTCTCCCTCTTTTTTTAAAAAAGCATACCATAGAACTGCACAGGAAGTTGCAGACTGAATAGTTTCATAGAGTCACATCTTTTGAAATGTTGATATGGCAATCCAGGTTCAGAATTATTCTTCTCTATACATGTTTTTTTGTAACTAAGAGGAGTAGCATTCTGAAGTATTCATTGCTGTACTTTAATTCATATCTGTGAGCTAAGCAAGTTATTGAAATGCTTACAGTTAAAGGTTCTCTAATCCATTTCTGCATACCAAGTAGAATATCTAAGCATTAAAAGTCAATGCGAAACTAGACATTAAGACTGCTCACAAGTTATTGGAAGTTTGGAAGAGCGTGGCTCATTTCTATACTTTACTTAGCTATATTTCTGTCAGACTTGAGTCCAGTCAAATTGATGGGCCTTTTGAATGCATTACGAAAGCCTTTCGACTCAAACCATTGAAAGGATACTGTTATATCTGCCATGACATTTGGTTGATGGCCACTGAAGTGAAGCTTCAGTACCAGCAATCTGTAGTCTGAAACAAGCGTTTGCATGTAGATCAGGCATAATGACTTGTGGCTTAGCGAAAGATGGCCACATCCATCAGCTACACATATCAGCCCCGCTATAAGGAAGAATAGTTTCTGCACTCCCCATCTCTCAATAGCAAACTGTCACTTTATTGTCACAGCAAGGGATAAGTTGAAATTTTACCAGATTATTTTTTGTTTCATTCTAACCATTGGGAAAATTTGCTTTTCAATTAAAACAGTTTGCCTTTTTAGTGCAGAATTACCCATGAGCATGAGCATGAGCAGGACAGGAGGAAATTTCCACACTAGCCATTACTCCTGTTATGTATGTACATGTAAGAATTTTGGTGGGAGGGGAAGCATTCAGATATCTGAGACCCCACCCTCCCCACTCTAGGGATGCCAGCCTTCAGGTGGGAGCCCTGAAATTGCAGCTCACTCCAAACTACAGAGATCAGCTTCCCTAGAGAAAATGGCTTCTTTGGAGGGTGGTCCCTATGGCATTGTACCCCACTGTGGTCCTTGTCCTCCCCAGCCTCCATCCCCAAATCTCCATGAGTTTCCCAAACTGAACCTGGCAACCCAACCCCCCATCTCCAACAAGGGGGATCTGGCAACCCTACCCCACTGTCATCTGATAGTGCAGAGCCCCAAAACAGGTGCATCACACAGTATTTCTTCTCGTCTGTTTGTAGTACATTTTTTAAAAATCCTGCCCTTCCTTCAAGTCATTCATGGCAGCACACACAGTTCTCCTCCGTTTTATCCTCATAACAGCCCTCTGAGGTAGGTTAAGGTGAGTGTGTGTGATGTCCCAAGGTTTCCCAGGAAGCTTCCATGGCAGAGTGGGGATTTGAATGTGGGTCTCCAGATCCTAGTCCAGCAGTCTAACCACTACACTATGCTTGCTCTCATTTTAGTACTAACATGGCACCTAATCGGGTGGTCTTGGTTCAAAGGACTTGCACAGAATGCAGCTGTAAGATCAATAGCACCGTCCACTCTATGTGCCATTACAGTTATGCATGGGTATTTTTTCTGATGTCAGCTCCAAATGAGCAATGCCAGTATATTTCATGCAATACCCAGCTGAAATCAATAATAATAATATTTCCATAAACTTCAATTATCATAAATAACTCTTACGTACATTCAACAAAGTGATTAGTATGCACATTCTGATGCATTTTTTCGTTCTAATTTTTTTAATCTAACCTTTCAGACTTGCGAAACATGCATTAATATCATCCCTATTCTAGTCATTTTCAGGTTTTCTTCATCCTTAAGGCACTCACCTTAAGACAGAACATCTGATTTTGATGAGAGGCTGTCACCATGTAAGGGGCGGGGGGAGAACAGCTACTGATGAAGAGACTGAAAGGTCAAAGAGAAAACAATTATCCTAACAGTCCAATTCTGTGCTCTGCTGACTTGAAGAAGAATAAAAGACCTTGTCACCAGAGTTGCAAAAAAGAAGGAAACTCAACCTATTTTATTTATTTCTTTATTAGATCTATATCACACCTTTTCAATAATATGCTCAAGGCAGCTAACAAATCAAGATTGTACAAACAGACCTTATTTCTTCTTACTGTAAAGTTGTGCTGCAAACTTTATGGAGAATAAGTTCAGAAGGCAAACACAAGGTTGGATCTAGCTAGGTTTTTTCATTTATTCTTACCCAGTACCAGGCCTCTTTTCCTGCCGGAGCTCACCAGAGCAAAGCTCTGGCAGTGAGGAGGCCAGGGGGCTCCCAGAAGCCCACCACAAACCCCTCCACCATTCCAAACCCGCGCTAAGCCTCCACAGCACCTGCAGCTCTCGGAAGCCCTGCTCGTTGACGCCGACCACTGCTACCCCTCCCTCCTCCTCCTCCTCTTCCATGCGGACAGTGCTGCTGGCAGTTCCACATCCTCCATGGCTTGGAGCACCACCAGACACCAAAAGGAAAGGAGGGAGGGGAGGCAGTGAAGAGCAAGCCCCTCAGAGGCACGCCTTCCTACAGAAACTTAGGTCCTTGGAGTGCCTTGTGGGGAGCCATGGTGGAACGTCCGGGCAAGGAAGAGCTCGCTGGTGGTCTGGGGACCTAAGTTTCTGTAGGAAGGTGTGCCTCAGAGGAGCTCGCTCTTCACTGTCTAACCCCTGCTTTCGAGTTCCAAACCTCTGAACTCCCCCCCCCCTTTCCTTTTGGCGACGTGGTGTCCGGTGATGCTCCAAGCCACCGTCCACATGGAAGAGGTGGAGGAGGGAGGGGTGGCAGCGGTCAGTGCCGACAAGCAGGGCTTCCCAGAGCTGCAGGGGTTGCAGAGGCATCTGACGCCAGGCCACTTCCAGGGCTTTCCAGAGCTGTGCAACTTTGGGGACCTGCTGTGCTGGCTGCACTGCAAGCGCTAGCTGCTCAAGTGCTGCAAGCACGGGCTGCCGGCTTTCCGCCAGTCCCAGCCCAGTCGAGGAATTCCAGCACCATGAGCTGCAGCTGAGGGGAGGCCGGAGACCCCGCCACTGCATCCCCCGGGCCCGCGCAGGAGCGCTGCAGCTCGGGGGACGCCAGGAGAGCCTCACTGCCAGCTTCCCCGGCCTCCGCCGAAGCAGTAAGTAAGGGATCCAGGAGGGTGGGGGTGGCGGGGGCTTGATGGGGGGTGGTGGGAGAGCCTCCCTCCCTCCATCTCTTTGCCATCTTTCCTTCCTTTCCTTTTCTTTCCCTGCTTTTCTTTCTCTCTTTCCCTTCTCTTCCTTCCTTCCTCTCTTTTCCTCCTTCTCTCTTTCTTTCCCGCTTTCTTCTCTTCTCTTTTTTCTTCCTTTCCCTGTTTCCCTCTTTCTTCCCTTCTCTCTCTTTCTTTCCCTCTTTCCTTCCCTCTTCCTCCTCCTGTGGCCCAACTCTAGAGAGAAGGGGTTTAAACTTTAAACCCCTTCTCTCTTCTCCCCCCTCCCTGGCCAGCTGGGGAAGGAAAGAGGAGTCTTTTGAAGATGCCTCCCCCCCTTTTTGCTTCCCCTTCTGACATCACTTCCGGTGATATCAGGGGACGTGGCATATGCTAATGAGCTCCTGCAGCTCTTTTTCTATGAAAAGACCCCTGCCCAATACTCCTCCTTACTACATTTCTTGTCCTGCGTGGCTTTTGTCAATGTTGGTCCCTTGATCCCCAGCAGAGCCTCTTTGGTTGTTAAAAGGGGCCCATCCTTTATTTTTCACCAGCAGCAAATGTGGTTGGATCCAACCAATGACATTGTTGGCAGCTGTGATCTCTTTTGAATTGATTCTTGGGCCTCCTCAACTTACCACTATCTGACTTGAGCAGCTGCTGACCAGCTTTGCAACTGTGCAGTAGCTGCAGGGGTGGCCTTTTAGCTCCTGCTTTTGCACCTGCACAGTAGATGAAATTAATTCTGCCCCTGGGTCATGGATGATTTTGTATTTTGTATCTAAGCATCTTTATAAATCAGCAAGCAGTGTCCCTTAGTTTGAAAAGACTTCCAGCCATATCAAGATGACACTTCCTAAGCTAAAAGAAACTACTGGCGCAATTCTGTATCCAGTAAGACCAAAAAAAAACCCCTGTGCAGAAGGACGCTAAGAAAAGAACAGAACAATTTACTAATGAGTAACAACCAGGGCTCTTTTTGTAGCAGGAACTTCTTTGCATATTAGGTGACACATCCCTAATGTAGCCAGTCCTTCAAGAGCTTACAGTAGCCCCTGTAAGAAGAGCTCTGTAAGCTCTTGGAGGATCGGCTACATTAGGGGTGTGTCGCCTAATATGCAAAGGAGTTCCTGCTACAAAAGGAGCCCTGGAACAACAATATAACTGGTAGTAATTCCACTAAGAATACTACACATGTAGTATTTGCAAAAATCCAACAGGTAAATCCACAATTTTTTCAATAATCCAAAAGGTAAGTTTTCAACAATCCAACAGGTAAGTCTCCAATTTTTCAATAATACAACAAGTAAGTTTACAATGAACCTAGTAGTAATTCAACTAAGAATACTGCATATGCAGTGTTTACAAAAATCCCACAGGTGAGTCCACTATCTTTACAGGTAAGTTTTCAACAATCCAGCAGGTAAATTTGCAATATTATAATCCAACAGGTAAGTCTACAATGGACTTCGGATTTCAGAACTTCATTTCAAATAGTCTTCCTCAGTAGAGGCTGCATTGCTTGCAACGTTAATGCTAGGGACAGAGTTGGGGCCCAGCACCTGAACTCATTGGCTTGGATTCTAAGGTGCCATGTCATCTGCAGAGGAGGAGAGGGAGAAAATGGCTGCTTTGGAGCATGAACTCTGTAACATTATACCCTGTTGAGGTCCCTCCCCTCCCCAAGTCCCACCTGCCCCAGGCTGCACTCCCAAACCTCAAGGAATTTCCCAATCCAAGGTGTCTCCCGATCAAGAGTGCCATCCAAAATAGACACACACAACTTCCTATTTGTTGCATTGTATTGTTTTACTGCATGGCTTCTTTGGAGAAGCTGGCAAAATAACTGGGCTTTGGATCAAAAAACACCATATGTCTTCTAAGAGGGCAGCATTGAGGGATATGATTTATGGTGGTCTAAACTTTATTTTGGGGTGCAGGGGGCATGTAGTTCTACCAGTTCCTTATTAAACCCTTCCTTGAAATACAAGCCTCTTGGTGGTGCCAGAACCAATGTTTGGACTGGGCATTACTGTATGTCCTCTTGCAGGGGACAGTCTCTGGAGTTTGGGGATATGTCATTAGGGAGGTCCAAAGATTTTGGGGTGCAGCCTGGCCCGAGTGTGTGTCTTTGCTACTGTCCTGTGGGCACCCCACTTTGGAGCAGCTGGCATGAGAACTGTACTTTGGATCAGGAAACAGCATAGGTCCTCTCTAAAGGGGAGAGTCCCCTGAATGTGGTGGTATATGACATGTGGTGGTCCAATCCTAATTTCAGTGTACACAGGGCATGCAGTTCTTCCAGTTCCTTATTCAAATCTTCTTCAAAATACAGGCCTCTTGGTGGCACTCCACATAGAAGCTTGTGGTGCCAGAACCAGTGTTTGGACCAGGCACCACTGTATGTAGTCTTGCAAGGACAGTCTCTGGAGTATGGGGATGTGTCATTTGCAGTGGTCCAAAGATTGTTTTGGCATGCAGCCTGGCCCCAGTGTCTGTGTGATTAGCCTGTGGGCACCCCACTTTGGAGCAGCTGGCACAAGAACTGCACTTTGGACCAGGAAACAACAAATGTCCCCTCAAAGGGGAGAGTCCCCTGAATGTGGGGGTGTATGATATACAGTGGTCCAAACCTTATTTGGGGATTCAGAGCTTTCAAACTCTTCTCAGTGTTTTTGTTTGAATTCATGAATAATTTGTGAGTTAGGAACAAATAAGGAACTGGGAACCAACTTCAGCCTCCTCACAAAAATTGCCATAGAAATCTTTGAGAGTTTTGGATGACCTAGCTCTGTGAAGGACTGGGACCTCAGTCTGAAAGTGGGAAATAGAAATTACAGCAAAAATGGTAGTTATATCAAGAATAATGACTCTCATATTGAATTCTGCTCGGTAAATCAGTCAAAAGGTTCTGCAAACATCATAAACTTTCAAAGCACAGCCCTGAGTGCTTTATAGAACACAACTGTCATGGAGATTGGATTTTTTTCATCCTTGTTATTCAACTCAAAATCATGTATTATTGTTTATAATATTTAGAAGATTATTTTTGCTGGGGGGGAAAGGGGAAATCAAAGCACCACAGATGAAAGAGTTTGGAAGCCAAAAGTATCCGCTCAAAGAAGGGGAGGGGGGGATAGTTCCCATTCATATTGTATAAAACATGTAATTTTCATGAGGATCCTTGAGGGCGGTTGGCAATTCATACATATTACAAATTGAGGGTATTATACCACAACACAATTACAGAGGAAAGATTTAATAAAGGATCCCATTACAAGAAGCAAAGAGGAAATGGCTGAGCAGCTAGCTAACCAAGCAACAATGCAATCCTAGCTGCCTGCAGCTTTTCAGTTGAAATTGTACATAATGGGTGTTCTTCTCGTTGCACTGAAAGAGGAAATCCATGAAAAGTTGATGACTTAGACTGGGGAAGGCATTTTGCCCAGGATGCCTATAGGGACTGAGGAATGAAGGAGAAAGGGAATAAGAAACTAACAATAAATTTAAAGCCCATCTGTGGGAAATTGGACAGACATATATTATAGCTGTTGGCCTAGGAAGAGACTGAGCTTATTGTGGAAAGAGACATCGTGTTGAAAATGCCATTCATGTCAGGAGCTATTTATTGACAGTAATCCAAGTCTGTAGATCCTGATCAAACCAGATCCAACCTGATAAATTACTTTATGAACATAAGGTTGCTTCTCTGGCCTCTGCTGTCTCTGAGGGGATAAATAAAAGGAGAGCAATGACAACAAAACAGAACAAAGGAGAGAAACGAACATGGAAATTAGATTCCTAAACATCATAAATGATTGTGCACTGGAACTATTGGTCACATAGCCAACCAGAGGGGCAGTGATCCTGGACTTGGTTCTGAGTGGCTCTCAAGACCTTGTAAGAGATGTAGAAGCTGTCACACCAACTGGGAACAGTGACCACAATGCTATAATGTTCAGCATTCAGATCAATGGAAAGTTACCCCTAAGTCCCAAACTGTCACACATTGATTTCAAAAGACAGAATTTTACAAAAATGAGGGGAACAGTAAAAAAGAAGCTGAAAGGGAAATACAAGAGAGTCAGATCCCTAGAGGATGCTTGGAAGCTATGTAAAACCACACTAATAGAAGCCCAAATAGAATGCATTTCACAAGTTAGGAAAGGTGCTGCCAAGTCTACAACCAAGCCTGCATGGTTAACAATGCTAGTCAAGGAAGTTATAAAAAGTAATGAGGAGTCTTTTATTAAGTGGAAGGTCTGCTCCAATTAATTAAACAGGAGGGGCCACAGGCTCTGGCCAAAGAAATGTAAGTCAATAATTAGGCACACAAAAAAAGATTTTGAGAAGTGGGTGCAAAAAGCATCAAGACAAATTTTTTAAAATACATTCGGAGCAGGAAACTGGCTAGAGAAGCAGTGGGGCCTCTTTGGATGACAAAGGAATAAAGGGATTACTAAAGGAAGATGGCAAGATGGCAGAGAAGCTCAATGACTTTTTGCTTCTGTGCTGACTGTGGAAAGTGTAGAGCATGTACCCATGCCATAGCCCCTATTTTCAGGAAGGGAGTCTGAAGAACTGAGTCAAATTGAAGTGACCAGAGATGAAATTATAGACCTACTGGGGAAATTAAAAACTGGTAGTCTGCAGGTCCTGATGGCATACATTTAAGAGTCCTTAAGGAACTCAGAAGTAAGATTGTTGATCTACTAACCTTTATATGTAACCTATCAATAAATTCAGCCGCTGTACCAGAAGACTGGAGAGTGGCAAATGTGAACCAATTTTTAAAAAGGTAAGCAGAGGGGAGCCAGGAAATTATAGGCCAGTCAGCCTGACACCTGTCCCAGGTGAATTAGTAGAAACTGTAATCAAAGATAGAATTGTTAGGTACATAGAGGAACAAAGCTTGCTGATGAAAAATCAGCATGACTTCTGCAAAGGAAAATCGTGCCTCAACAACCTTTTGGAGTTCCTTGAGAAAGTGAACAAGCATGTAGACAACAATGACAATGACAGTAGACATATACTTGGATTTTCAAAAGGCTTTTGACAAGGTACCTCACCAAGGGTTCTCTTATGGGTTAAAAACTGGTTAAGTGAGAGGAAGAGGATGGGTTGTCTTATGGATTAAAAACTGGTTAAATGAGAGGAAGCAAAGAATAGGGATCAATGAACAGTTCTCACAATGGAGGGAAGTAAGCAGTAGAGTCCCACAAGGATTGGTACTGGGGGCAGTACTATTTAATTTATTCATCAGTGATCTGGAATTAGGGGTGATTGGTGTATGCCAATGATTGGATTTTGCCAGTGATGCCAAATTATCCAGAATGGTAAAAACCAAGGCTGACTGTGAAGAACTCCAAGAGGACCTCCACCTGAGTGAGTGGGTGACAATGTGGCAAATGAAGTTCAGTGTTGGTAAGTGTAAAGTGATGCACATTGGGGCATAAAATCCCAACCTCAAGTATAGCTAATGGAGTCTGAACTTGCTGAGATTGAGAGGGGGAAAGATCTTGGGGTCATTGTAGATAACTCAATGAAAGTGTCAACCCAGTGTGCTGCAGTGGTGAAAAAGACAAACTCTATCTTAGGGATTATTAGGAAAGGAACAGCTGATATTGTAATGCTCAGGGGTCTTTTTGTAGAAAAACAGCTGCAGGAGCTAATTAGCATATGGTATGCTAATGAGCTATTAGGCTATTAGCATATGCCACCGGAAGTGATGTCAGAAGGGGAAGCAAAAGGGTGGGAGGCATCTTCAAAAGCCTCCCCTTCCCTTCCCCAGCTGGCCTGGGTGGGCGAGCTAAGAGAGAAGGGGTTTAAAGTTTAAACTCCTTCTCATGAGAGTTGGGCCACAGAAGGAGGAAAGAGGGAAGGAAAGAGAGAGAGTAGAGAGAAGGAAAGAAGGAAAGAAAGAGAAGGAAAGAAGAGGGAAAGAAAGAGAGGGAAGAAGAAGGGAAACAGGGAAAGGAGGAAAAAAGAGAAGAGAAGAAGGTGGGAAAGAAAGAAGGAGAGAAGAGAAGGAGGGAAAGAGGAAAAAGAGAGAAGGAAAGGAGGGAATGAAAGAAATTTGGTGGCAATTTGGCCCCATTATATCCTATAGGCCATTGAAGTCAATGGTGAAAACATAGGGTATATTCTGGGGGCTGGAGGGGAGAGGGTTTGAGGGAGAGGCTCCAAACTCACAGGGTAGCTGGTGGAGCCTCTCCCCAAGATACCCACCAACTTTCAAGAACATTGGACCAGGGGGGTCCAATTCTACGGGCCCCAAATAGGTTGCCCTATTCCCTCCATTGTTCTCTATGGTGGGAAAAAATCTTACTTTTCCCCACCATAGAGAACAATGGAGGGAATAGGGGCAACCTGTTTGGGGGCCCATAGAATTGGACCCCTGGTCCACTGTTCTTGAAACTTGGTGGGTATCTTGGGGAGAGGCTCCATCAGTTACCCTGTGAGTTTGGAGCCTCTCCCTCAAACCCTCTCTCCTCCAGTCCCCAGAATATATCCTATGTTTTCACCATTGACTTCAATGGCCCATAGGATATAATGGAGCTGAAATTGACATTCGGCTGCCTGAAAGACTCCCCCACCGGCTTGGGGGCGGGGCTTGGCTCCTGAGCTCCCGGAGCTGCGCTCTGGTGCGCTCCCCCCCAAAAGACCCCTGGTAATGCCCCTGTATAGATCTATGGTGAGGCCTGATTTGGAATACTGTGTACAGTTCTGGTCACTGTATCTCAAAAAAGACATTGCAGAGTTGGCAAAAAGCACAGGGCAACCAAGATAATTAGTGGGTTAGAGCACCTTCCCTATGAGGAAAGGTGTAAGAGTCTGGGACTTTTCAGCTTAGAAAAGAGATGACTAAGGGGGACGTGGTAGAGGTTTACAAAGTTATGCATGAGGTGAAGAGAGTTGACAAAGGGAACTTTTTCTCCCTCTCCCAAAATACTAGAACTTGAGGGCACCCAATGAAGCTGATGGGCAGTAGGTTCTGGATTGACAACATGAATTACTACTTTACACAGAGAGTGATTAAAATGTAGAATTCACTGCCAGGGGATGTAGTGATGGCCACAGGAAGAAACAGCTTTAAAAAGGGGATTAGATAGATTAATGGAGGATATCTATGAATTGCTACTAGCCATAGTGACTGAGGGGAACCTCACATTCAGAGGCACTAAGCCTCTGAATCCGAGAGCCAGGAGGCAACATCAAGGGAAGTCCTCAGCCTCTGCAACCTGTTGTTGGCCATCCAAAGGAACTGGCTAGCCACTGGGTAAGATAGGATGCTGAACTAGATGGACCATTGCTCTGATCCAGCAGGGCTCTTCTTATGTTCTTATGATTACTCTCTAGCAGTGTTAACCTAAGTAGAGTTACATCCTTCTTCTTAACCCACACTAGGGAAAAGTTTATTATGAAGAAATACTGCAGAGGAGAAATTTATAAAGAAAATGTATACAATGCTTTCAAAAGAAACGATGTCAGACGAAGTGCTTAAAAAGAATATGATTCAATGGGCTCAGAACTTAGGCTACAGTATAGAACTAGAACAATGGGAACAAATGTGGAATAAAAATGTTAAAATAACTAAAAGAAGAAGAAGAAGAAGAGTTTGGATTTATACCCCGCCCTTCACTGCCCAAAGGCGTCTCAGAGCGGCTTACAAATTCCTTTCCCTTCCCCTCCCCACAACAGACACCCTGTGAGGTAGGTGGGGCTGAGAGAACTCTTAACACAAACTGTCCTTGAGAGAACAGCTGTGCCAGAGCTTGTGACTGACCCAAGGTCACATCAGCAGGTGCAAGTGGAGGAATGGGGAATCAAACCCGGTTCTCCAGATTAGAGTCCGCACACTTAACCACTACACCAAACTGGCTCAAATGGCTAGGAGGATAAGAATTTGTACTGTATAATAAAAGAGAAAATTAGGGAAGATATAGATGGATTGATATAAGAGATACGTTAGAGGTTAATAGAATTTATGAAAGTATGTAGTGTTTTGTATCGTGATTTAATGTGTTGTGTTGTTGTAGTGCTGTTTTGAAATTAAATAAAAGTCTGTCTCTAGGGGCAGTGTTTAAAAAAAAATATTGCAGCATTGTATGCTTCAGTGGGCCAAGTGAAAATACTTATTTAGGGGACATGGTAAAAACACTCAAATAAACAGAGATTTGGTAACAGTCAAACTATGTCCCATACAGCACCTAATCGTACAAAAATAGAACTCTGTAGGTTGTATCCAACTATAAATACACGTTGATGGGGTCCAAACTGGTGAAGACTGACCAAGAGAGAGCTCTTGGAGTCGTAGTAGATAACTCACTGAAAATGTCAAGACAGAGTGTGACTGCAATAAAAAAGGCCAACACTATGCTGGGGGTTATTAGGAAGAGAACTGAAAACAAATCAGCCAGTATCATGATGTCCCAGTATAAATCGATGGTGCAATCTCATTTGGAATACTGTGTGCAATTCTGGTCACCACACCTCAGAAAGGATCTTATAGCATTGGAAAAAGTGCAGAAAAGGGCAACTAGAATGATAAAAGGGTTGGAATACTTTCCCTGTGAAGAAAGGTTAAAGCGCTTGGGGCTGCTTAGCTTGGAGAAACAACAACTGAGGGGTGACATGATGGAGATTTACAAGATTATGCATGGGATAGAGCAGGTAGAGAAAGAAGTACTTTTCTCCCTTTCTCACAATCATGGGCACTCAATGAAATTGCTGAGCAGTTGGGTTAGAGTGGATGAAAGGAAATACTTCTTCACCCAAAGAGTGATTAACACATGGAATTCACTGCCACAGGAGGTGGTGGTGGCTATAAGCGTGAATGGCTTCAAGAGGGAATTGGATAAACATGGAGCAGAGGTCCATCAGTGGCTATTAGCCACAAGGTATAGATAGGAACTCTCAGGCTGGGACAGTGATGTTTTGTATTTGTGGTGTGTGGGGGGGGGGCAACAGAGGGAGAGCTTCTAGTGTCCTGGCCGCACTGGAGGATCTCCTAATGGCACCTGGTATTTTTGGACACTGTAACAGAGTGTTGGACTGAATGGGCCATTGGCCTGATCCAACATTGGCTTCTCTTATGTCATTATGCAGTTCCCGACAGCATAAGAGCTTGCCTTAAGAACAGCTAAGTTTTCAATGCACTTGACCACTCGTTTAGAATCAATTTTATTCAACTCTTTAAGCAGACAAAGGTTCAGTTTACTCACATTCCCTTTCTTGGTGCTGATAAAAGCCTTAAAGTCCTGAATCTATTGAATGGTTCATGTGGTAAAATAGGAGCCGGATCTCTCCCGTCTGCTAGCCAAGAGGATTACATACACACTGGAAGGGCAATAAACAGTTTTTCCTGGGCAAAAGTAACAAAGGAAAAAGAAGGCTGTATAAAACCAATCAGGAAGGCTACGTCTAACCAGCTGAGCTTAAGGCTACTAAACTACATTTCCCACAATCCTTTATATATTTAAAGATACAGTGCAACTTGCTATGCTTTACTATTGTAATCTCTGCCAGGGGCAGCACAGTCATCATCATCATCAATAATAATAATTGCATTTCTATACTGCCCACAGTCAAAGGTAAGAATCCTATGAATATGGGGGTGTATGATATATGGTGCTCCAGACCTTATTTGTGGGTTCACAGTTTTCAAACTCTTCTCAATGTTTTTGTTTGAATTCAGGAATAAGTTACAAATAAAAAATGAGTAGGGAACTGGGAACAAAATTCAGCCTCCTATTTTGTCCATGTGTTAGTTCACTGCTTGGTTTGCAAGGTACAAAGAGATGCAATTGGATACATGCCATCTTTTCCTGAGCTGGTTGTGCACCCCAAGCATTACTGTGACTTTCTGTAGCCAACCCTCCCACCCCCAAAATACCCCCCCCCCGCTGACATCAATCTTTTAGTTCAGTGGGATTTACATACAGTCCTCAATAGATAGATTCAGGTATATCTGAATAAGGGTGCATGCATACGAAAACTTATATTCAGAATAAAACTCTGTGCCATTGAACTCAAACTTAGTCCTCAGTAGAGTTATACACTTCTAAGCCTTTTGACTTTAGTGGATTTAGCAGGGTGTAACTCTCCTTAGAATAGCACTACTAATCCCAGATATGTATTCATAGCACTGCAATCTTATGTTCCATTGATTTCAGTGGGAGAGACCTAAGCAATTTCCTGACACTTTCACTGAAATAAGTGGGATTTTGCTGAACTTCAGCTGGGGCTTGCCCATATCAAGCCAAAGTAATACTGTGTGGGATGGTACCAAATGACAGCCCATACAAAACCACTGATAAAACTGAGAAACACCAAGATTTGTGTTAACTTTTGTGGGCTTCACTGTTTTAAAATTTTTGGTGGCAATCCCAAAGCCATTATATTTTCAGTGGCCTGGATCTCATGTTAACACTCTTACTGATGCAAAGGATTTCCATTAGTGGAATAGACTTTCTTACCTCCCTCTACCTGCTGCAGCCCCAAAAGATCTTTGAAATGGTTCTTCTGGGGGACAGGTGACTTTCCAGGAACAGCATGGGGAGGGGAGATTTGAAAGTCTGTAGAGGGAAAGGGAAATTAGTAAAAATCACATCCCTTCTGTTTGTGGAAGTTTCCATAGGATCCATCCTCATGAACCACCACCTGTTGTTCTCAGACCGGGACAGCCCACCCAGGGAAAGAAGGGATGCATCTGGAAGAAACTGAAATGAATTAAACCTTTGGATTTTTCCTGTTTGTGACATTTTTAAATTTTATTTTACACTAGCACATTAATTCAAAATACAAGTTCAGCTGCAAATGTGCTGTCCTACCAAAGTGAGAGATTACTGCATTTCTTGCTCTCAACCAAAATAAGCAGGGAAAAAATCCTATGACAACAAAAAGTACCTATTTGTATATTCCTAAACAAGTGTCAGAAGAGAGCTCCTTAGGCTGGAAGAAGGCTTTAACCTTTGTCAATTGGCATGCCAGGATACAAGCCATTTTGTTTTCGCTGTTCATGTTCTGGTTCTGAATACAAAAGCCAAAACAGAGCATACATTTTCTTCTTTCAGTCGGGGAAGCGTTGGATGGAAGAATACTGTGACTGCCACTTTTGAGATTGTGCAGAACCTGCTTATCGTACTGATCCTTTGACAATATTCATTTGCCATGCAAATAAAGGCAGGAGGGGTATGATATGTAGCAAAATAGCTGGCACAGATGGACATATAGCAGCTATTTCAGTGGCTCTAGGCAAATCCATGATCTCAGCTGAAACTCCCTTTAATTTTTGCATTGAAATGTTAGACACAGGATCAGCAGCACTAACTAAATGCACAAAGAAAATCTATACACAAAGTTTGTCCTTGGCTTTCAACAACACATCTATGGAGGCCTGCTGAGCCAATTTACAACATCAAGCAAATGCTGTGCTGATGTCAATGAAGATCTTCAGCGGCAGTGTTACAGTGTTAGAATAAAATGATGTGATGATAATACATGTCTGTGGAGAAGAGGGTAACAAAGAGAAATGCCATGGAATCAATGTAGTGGGAAAGGCAAGACTGTCATCTGCAGTTAGGTTTGACATGAGAGGGCAGAGGTGGGGCTGTGGTTCAGTTGTGGTAGAGGAACTGCTTGCATGCAGAAGGTCCCAGGTTTGATCCCCGACCACTCTAGTTTTAAAAAAGGATCATGTAGCAGGTGATGTGAAAGAGCTCTGCTTAAGACCCTGGAGAGCTGATGCCATCTAGAGCAGACCATACTGATCTTAACAGACCAATGTTCTGACTCAGTAGGAGACAGTTTCATGTGTTTATGTGGCATTTCAGACACACTATGGACTAAATTTCAGGGAATCACTTCATGGAATGGAAGTAGGGGTGAAAAAGGAAAAGTTCTCCAGCTAGGATTTCAGAAATAAGGAACTGTCTACAGAGGAGCAAAATTTCCAGAAATTTTGAAGCCCCAGGGGGAAATCCTCCCCCTCTAAAAAAGTGTGTGTGTTATTCATAGTCTGCCTTCCTTATTGAGACTCAAGATGGCTGTAAATTAATGAAACTGACAGAATAAGATCTCTGATAAGGAAAGTAGTAGGACTAGGATTACAGAAATCTCAAAATAAAGCATAAGTATTAGACACCATACAAGTGAGAAATTTGCAGGAACTTGAGGGGGGCATCCCATTTCTTCCTGTATCTCCTCCCCACTATTGCCTCCTGCTGGCAGCCCCCAAATCCTCTCCACTTTCCTTGCTTCCTTCTCTCCTTCTCACCCACCAGCCACGCTTCCTTTTATCTGTCCCTATTCTCCCACTTTATTTGCTATTTATTTACTTCATTTTGTTATTTATTTACATACCTTTCTCTCCAATGAGGACCCAAAGCAG
The DNA here is from genome assembly GCA_029375565.1 of Gekko gecko. NCBI lineage: Eukaryota > Metazoa > Chordata > Lepidosauria > Squamata > Gekkonidae > Gekko > Gekko gecko. The sequence goes on along the minus strand of JAPDNY010000001.1, from coordinate 286,677,303 downwards.
CTTACATCATTTTCCTGTCCTCCAGTTTATCCTCACAACAACCCTGTGAGGTAAATTAAGCAGGGAATGTGTGACAGGCCCAAGGCAATCCGGTGAGCTTCCATGGCAGAGTGGGGATTAGAACTTGGATCTCCCAGATACTGTTCTGAAACTCTGACCAGGATAGCACACTGACATTCATGGGGTGGCTGCTGGTGAACAGTAACAACCAGCTAGTCTTGGGTGAGTCATGCAGGTTTCACAGTATCAAGTTGCTTAGAGGTGGCTGCCAGGCCTGGGCCCAATGAGTTCTCCATCAGAGGTCAAAACTGTTCTGCAAAGGGCCCTGCCCCTCCCTCTGCCTTTTAATGACAGAAAACAAGGCTTGAGGCCTAGCAATACTGTTGTGGTTTCCCGGCAACCCTGATAATGACCACTACAGAAGGCATTCATTTCTTGAAGGTACAGGTGCTGCTTCTATTGGGGGATGTTTTAATCCCCCAGTGTGTGTGTTTCAGATTTTTCTGCAAATTTGTGGCTTTTGTTTAGGTTTGTAGAACAGCCATGTCTGTTCATGGCTCCAGTACAGATTTAAGTATCCACAGATTTGGCCATGTTAAGAGTTAGATGTATTGATGATGTTAACAATGCCAAAAGATTGAATTGCCTGTAGTGAGACTAAGATAATATTTACAGCAAAAAGATAATATCTACTATACACAGTAATGTAGCCCACAGTCTTGCTCCCTTTCTCAAATTACCTTCCTGAACCTTTGCGTCATAATATAGTCCTATTGCTTTTATAGAAATGATCCACTGAACAATTCTGTTTTATATATATTGCCTTGAAAACCCTACTAGGTTGCTATAAGTTAGTTGAGACTTGATGAAACTTTCCAATACTGGGGTTACCATTCCCCAGTTCAGGGCAGGGGATTGCCTGGTTTTGTGGACTTCTACCCACCGCTGGCCAGCTTAGTGGTGGGTGGAATTTCCTGCCCCCAGCAGCAACATTGGGCAACGTGCCTACATCACCCAGAAGTGATGTGGGCATGCTGGGGGAAACACTCTGGTTTTGGGGCACAACTCTATGGATTGAGGCTGATTTTACTATAGAGTTTTGCCCAAAAACCTGAGTGCTGCCCCTCAATGTGCCCACTTCACTTCCAGTACCTTATCCAATACACTCATGCACACACACACGAGAAAAAAGAGCTTTTGAAGCTTAAACATATTTCACTGCATCCTTTATAACTTAGCACATAACATTTTACTGTTTGAAATATTTATGAAATTGAAAAGCATAAATATCTTAGTTTTCAAGAAGCAAAACTGAAAATTACACCCATTACTAGAGAGAGAGCTGCAAACTGCTGCACGTGTATCTTAATTTTTGTCTTCTAAGAAGTAGAAATACACACTGAAAACAGAGAACACAATTTTTGTAGTAAAAAACCCAAAAGTTTTATTTTGGCAGAAACCATCTCATACAGTCATAGGGGTTACTTCATAACACTGAAAACACAGAATTCTTCGACAATGTATTGTCATTATAGAGATTACAGACCACTAACTGTGGACAGTAGTAGCCATGTTTAAAAAATAAATATGTTTATTTGAAAATATACTGAATACATCTGCAGCAGTCATACCCACTCATTGGCTCAAGAGCCACGTGCAGCTCTTTGACATGCCACCTGCAGCTCTTCTGAGCACTGTTCCACAATGTGGCACTTGCCTTGTGTTTCAGGACAGTGAGCAAGGGGTTGGTTGGCAGGTGGTTCCCAGCTTGAAACAGAGGAACAGGAAGCTACAAGCCACCCTAAAGCACAGGCCTTGTGCTAGGGATGGAAGCCAAGGCCAGGGCTATGTGTCACAGGGTAAGTGCTCCTGGTTACAGTGTTGGACTAGGAGCTGGGAGACCCTGGTTTCAATACTTCCTCTGACATGCAATGTGTGACTTTGGGCTAGTCACACATCAGGTTGTCAACCTTTGGGGGGGGCTGGAGATCCCTCAGAATTACCACTGTTCTCCAGAAATCATTTCTCTCTCTTTTTTTGTTTTAATTCAAAACATTTTCCCATTTCTGGAAAAAAATGGCCGCTTTGGAAGACAGACTGCGTGGCCTTATATCCTACCAAGGCCCCTCCCCTCCCTAAATTTTGCTATCCCAGCCTCCACCCTCAAATCTGCAGGTATTTCCAAACCCAGGCTGCGTTCAGACGGCCAGTCAATCGCGCCATGAGCCCTCCTAAAATTTTATCCCGATTTTTTAAATCCAGCCTAGCACGACCAGACACCCCCCCATGAAATAGCCTCACCACGCATTGTTCCCACCGTGATTTGTCTACACGGCATCCACCGAGGATTTTTTTTAAAAAAGTTTTGTACATTCGCATAGGCAAGGCTGCGCCTCCTTGGAGAACTGAGGCGATCGCGGAGGGTTTTCAGCAAAGTCCCGGTCCTCCCCCTTGCCATTGCCATCATGATCAATGGAGGGACTATTTTGCAAGTTAGAACAGTCCTTCCCCCCCTCCATCTCCCATCGCGGTAACATCTTGTCCCTAAAAGAAATAAGCATGAATATTACATTCCTCGTAGCGCTTATCGCTGAATGCGTCTCCTCGTTAAAGCGCACATGGGGTTTCAATTTTTTAAAAATCGCGCCCCCGTCGGCTCGGTCTGACGTCAGACCGAGCCGACGGGAGCATCGCGTGCTAATGGAGTGACCAGACGGAAGAAAGTCTGCAGTTGTTGCGCGGGTAAGCGAAAACCCTACATTGAAACTGCTACTTTTTAAATCAGGATTGGAGGCGCAGCAGAACGGGATGCCTATGGGACCGGAATATTTCCCAGATGTTTCTGTCTGGTCATGCATTTTTGATCTGCAAGGGAGTCGTTCCTATGGCAGATCAAAAGATCCGTCTGAACACACCCCCAGAGTTGACAACCCACTCTCAGATTTACCTTCCTCACGTGGCTGTTTGTGCGGCTAAGATGGAGGACAGGAGAGTGATATAAGCTTCCTTCACTCCCTACTGGGGCAAAAGGCAGGGTATATAAATGAAGTAAATAAAACAATACCCTGGAATTATCATGTAGCATTCTATATTGCATTACATGAAAATCTTCCTGCTGCTCATTGAATGAGTAAAACTTTGTCTTAAAATGCATTTCATTCATTCTGAAATAGAATATATTTCATAGAAGCATTTTTCAGCTCTCTCCCAAGTTTAAAGTTTTTCCTTTGGAAAAATGGGAGGGGAGTAGAAAAAAAATCTGTTTTTGCCAGATTTTTCTGTTTTGTTTTTCCTGGTCTTTCCTATCTCTATGAATCTATAAATTTTATTTAGAGGAAAGTAGGTTAATTTATTCCTGTCTTTGCTGTCTGTAAATTGCCTTGTGTGGATGGTTATTTTCCCCATCCCATGAACCACTTAGATAAATATCCCTTATGCTTTCACACTGTCGCTCTGAATAATGTTTGGTAAGCAGCCAGTTCAATGACCCTCTTGAATATGTTTTGTTGTGCAGGTTTCAATTAGCACTCAGTGATCGATTGTGTAGGTTCACTGTACGCAGCACCTCTGCTTCTGGAAGTGGCTGCCAGTGGCAATGTAGCTTTTCATGGGCAGCCGATGGTGTTTGTGCTGGTGAGCTGGGCTTATGGCCAACCCATTCACACAACCCTTTCCTGCATGCTGCTACAAACCCGATCAAGAAAATAAAAACCAGACCCATTTGGGAAATGGGGCAAGAAAAGGCTTTATGCGTGCTGCGTCACATGATTCTTGGTTATATTGCTCTGCTGCCTTGTTTCAAGCAGTTTTCATACACCCAGACCTCATCTGTGCCTGGAGAAATTTACAGGAATCGAGAACTCCTTGGAAGGGCTACTTTGGATCCAATTCAAAATATTTCAGTAATCATTTGAAAAGAAAACAATATATTAAAAGTTGTTTCTCCAGTCCCCTCCAATACTTACATGTTCAGTTTTTTCCCTTTGAAACAAGTCAGTGAAGGAATAAAAGGAACAAAATCTTTCTTCCCTGTTCAGTTTTTTTCTGCCCCTTCTAGTGTCCTGCACAGTGACTTTCTAGAATCAGAGTCATGTTTTCACTTCTTTATTTAATATATTTGTATATATTTTTTCAATACGCTCTGGACTATGATTCTGGTAACTGCATTCTTGATGGTATCATCCACAGAGTCACGGGTGACTGCAGCACAGAATTTGTAAAGGTGTTTGGTACTCTGAGGCCTTTTGCCTCTTTGGGAAATAACTCCGTAAGAGTACTGTGGCAGATTTTCATTGGGAAGTCTGTGCTTCCATGTATTTCAATGCTGCCTATTTTATCTTCAGTTTTACCAAGATGTTCTTTTTGGAAATGTTCCATAACAACTTTTTCATTCCCTCTCACAGTGAGACAGAGATCTAGTGGAAAATAGAACGCTGCTTGTGATACAATTTCCTCAGAGTCCTAAATATGGTTAACATATGCATGGAAAGGAAGTTGATGGGACATTTAGACACATTTTAGGAAACCCTCCAAATCAGCACCAACAATGCATTGCAACAGAATAGCATTGCTGTCCATCCATCATAGATGGGCTTATCTGCAGTGTCGGTGGCTGCTGAACACACTCAAGATTCTTTGCATGTCTGGTGTTGCAACACAGGCTGCCACAGAAAAAAAATATTCCTCTGTCATAAACAGAAACGTGAAGTGCCATATCTGGACCCTTTCTGCAGGGATTTGATGAAGATTAAGTAGAGAGCAATTCCAACTAGATGATGAGCTGTAGACGAGGCAATTAAATGTTCCACTGATTATGGTTAATGGGGCCAATTAGAGGGTGTATTTTGAAATCCAAATGTCCGTGTCGGTAGGGAAGGGAGAAGCTACGAAGAGAGGGGAATGAAGGAAGATAAATCATAGGCTCCACAGAGACCATCTATAGAAGTCTTGTCGTTATTTTGAAGGCATTTTAAACCCTTGTCACATATCACCCATTTGAGCCAGTCCTTCCTTTGACACAACTTTGCTGTGCCTTCTTTGACGCATGAAAGTCTTTTTTGGCGGGTACCGTAGCCATTGTCTCAAGGTGCTGGATGCCTAGAAACTTTATTTTGTGCTGCAGTGTGTGCAGTCTTCCTGCAATGCAAAACCAGTGGCTGAGAAGACAAAATCTATGTTGGGATTGGGAAAGGGACTGAAGGAAGGTCTAAGGCGTAGCTGCATTTTGGAATGTTGATTACAGCTTGGTTGCCATAGATTAAAAAAGAAAGTAAAGAGCCGGAAACTGAACACCTTCCTTATGAGGAAATAAAGAGAACAGACAAGTGAAAGAGGGGTTATGACAGGGATTTATAATTTTGCATGTGGTGGAGGTGAATGGAGAGAGCTTTTTCTCTCATGACACTAAAATGCCAGGGATACCCAATCAAATTGATTGGGGATAGACCCAGGACAGAGTAGGGTTGCCAGCTCTGGATTATGAAATACCTGGAGATTTTGAGGGTGGGGGAGAGACCTCTGTGGGGTATAATGCCATACGGACCACTTCTCAAAGCAGCTGTTTTCTCCAGGGGAACTGATCTCTTTTACTTGGAGACCAGTTGTAATTCTGGGAGATTTCCAGTTGCTACTTGGAGACTGGCACCCCTAGGACAGTCATGAGGAATTCATTCATTGTCATGAGATGTTAGTGACGGCCATTAACTTTCATGGCTTTGCAGAATAAGTCCACGACTGTTCGCTCTGAGAGCAACTAAAAAAAAAAAATCTATGCTCACAAGCAGTAAGCCTCTTAATACCAGTGCTGGCAGTCAGCAACAGGAGGAGCATTGCAAGAACAATCCTAAACCAGTCTACTTGGAACCAAATCCAGTTTCATTTACTGGGGCTTATTCCCACAAAAATGTTCTTAAAACTGCAGCTGTGGTCTCCATGCACTTCCGGGGTGCAGATGGTATCTAGGTAATCATATAAAACAAGATTCTAGACTTTAAGTGGATCGTTGATCTGACATGTTATTATATGGTGGTTTTACAACCCTGTTCTGGTGCAGAACAGGCAGAACAGGCAATCTGCAAGAACGATGATAGAGAGGCTTTAGAAATATCTACCTATAAACCTAAACACAGAGAGTCAATGAGAGAGAGAGACAGAGAGACAGAGAGAGAGAGAGGTGCTTTGGGCTGGGCGGAGAGATGAGATGTTTTGCCAGTTCTTTAAGCAGTCTTCTGGATGCATGCCTCATGTTAACCACAGGCAAAATCTGGATTTTCTATGAGTTATTGTAGGGCAGCATTTACCACACATTTCTCATATGATGAGTGATAATGTTCTTCTTGCCAGTTAATATAAGATACTTATGACAAAACTACCCTGGGTACCTTAATTTGGGCTGTTTATTTGAGGTCAGAGGACTGTTTCACTCTTTGTGCATTAAGCTGATTGGCGCGCGTGACTTCTAAAATGTTAAGCTGAGGGCATGTTTGCACAGAAAGCATACCAAAGATGTAACCAATTGCAGCTTCTCAGGGTGTGTTGGTGGTGTGTCCCCTCTAGGGTTGCCAGCTCTGGGGTGGGAAATACCTGGAGATTTTGGGGGTCGAGCCTGGGGAGGGCACGGACTGGGAAAGGGAGGGACCTCATCAGGGTATAATGCCATACAGTCCACCCTGCAGGCAGCCATTTTCTCCAGGGGAACTAATCTTTATTGTCTGGAGATCAATAATAATAGTGGGAGATCTCCAGGATCCACCTGGAGGCTGGCAACCCTAGGTACATTTGCCTCTTTTCTTTGTGTTTTTACAGGTGTTACTGCTGCAAAGCATGAATCTGCCTTCTACTGACTCAGATCCTTGATCCATCAATCTTAAGTCTGTTTACTCAGACTGTCAGTGGCTCTGCAGGGTCTTAGGTGGAGGTATTCATCCCTTACGGCCTGCTCCTTTTTAACTGGATATGCTGGGGTTGAACCAGGGACCTTCTGCATGACAAGCAGATGCTCTACCACTGAGCCACATCCACTAGTTCACAAGCGGGAAACATGCTTGCTACAAGTGGGTAGAACAAGTAAGGACTTCTGCTACTATGTTTGTCTCATAATGATATTGAGCGGGAGGCAGGAGGAGTATTTTCAGGAAACCCTGTTGGAGGAGAGGCATGCCCTTTTTCTCACCTGCCAGTTTTCCCCAGCAGTTGCCCTCCGTCTGCTGCTTTCCATTCTTTGCCTTAGTCCTATTTTATTTTGCCTTTCCTCCAAGGAGTGCTGGGTGGCATAAATAGTTCTCCCTTTTCATCTCCACAGCACTCCTGTGGGGTAGGTTAGACTGAGAAGGAATGACAGCTTCATGGCAAAGTGAGGATTTGAACCTGGATCTTCCCATGTTCTAACCACCATTACACACTAGTCATTCTGATTCTCTCCTTTATTCCCCCAGTCAGGTTCTGGTGCCAGAATGAAGCCTGAATGGGAATAGGGGAATTGGCAAGGGGGAGACATTTGCAGTGGGAAACTGGCAGGCCAGGCTTACCCACCAACCACCTACAAGTGCTTCCCATCCATGTGTTTATATTTCTCTAGCATAAGCAGGTTTGGGAACTTGTGTGTATATATGTGTGTGTATACACACACATAGGTATTTCTCATTTGCAGCTAAGAATTAAACTGAAGTAAACCACAGGCCTTCAAGTGACTGGATTGCATGCCAAATCAAGAAAATACAAAGGCCTTCTGAAAATGGAATTCCTGAAATCTGATACTTATGTTCTACATAACTCTGATAATATGACAGATCACATTCTGTTCTGTGCTTTGATGTTCTAGAACACTCCTTTGAAAGGGGGGGGATTAAAAATGGGCAACTGCAACATGGCCTGCAGATGGAGTGCCTTTTCCAAAAGCTGCTCACTTTATTTCCATCTGTGATGGACTACACTTTTTTAAAAGCTTAGAAGTGTTGTGTAAACAGATAAAGGACTGTGAAGCATTAATTCTTCACAGAGCCAGAGAGCCTTGAGTGACAGGCTGCTCCAAGAAATCTGATTGGTTAGAATCAGCTGAATAGAGAAAGTGTTGAGAGAGCTGCATGCTGAGGAGAGAGTCAGTCTGATTTCTGCCTTGACTGAATTGAGTCTGATTTCAGCCCTTGCTGAGAAGAGCTGAGTACTGACAGTTTCAGAAGTCAGCTGTGACTGAGAGCAGTTTAACACAGACAGGAGAACTGGGGAAAAGTTGGAAAGGAAGTTTGGGAAATAGGTGAAGACTCCCATTCGGGCCAAGGAAAGGGGATAGATCTTCTAGAGAGAGACGAAAATTCCCTACCCAGTCAAACAGGAGTTAGCTCTGAAGAGTGCAGAGATCCCTGGTCTGGTGTGGTTAGAAACTGCCTGTAGAAATCTTAAGAGTCCGTTAAAAACTCAAGACAAGTATGGCCGATTTCCCACAAGCCACTGCTCCATGCTCACTCTTCCCTTTGTCCTGATGGTACGTGCCAATTTCACACTAAGTGCTGCGTGGCCACGTTTTGCCCCACAGCTTCACATCATTTTCCCCGCGTCTACTCAATTCTGTTTTTTGAGGATTGAGTAGATGCAGGGAAAATCATGCAAAGCTGCGGGGCAAAATGTGGCTGTGCAGCACTTAGTGTGAAATTGACATGTACTATTGGGGCAAAGGGAAGAGCGAGTGCGGAGCAGCAACTTGTGGGAAATGGGCCCAGGTGTTTCAAGAGAAGGGGTTTGGGTACTCTCATATGAAACATAAGAACTAAAGTCTGTGCATGTGCTGATTTTACCTCAGAGTTATCTATATTGAGTTACCTCAGAAATTTTACCCCTTATTTCATCTGACCTTTACCCTTTATGTTGAATAAAATATTTTGTTAATTTGGAATATAAAAACTTCTTGAATGCCATTTAAGTCATATAAGTTAAAGGGGGTTCCCATTCCTTCCCTCAGGTTTCTGACCTGAGCAAACAGTGATAATATTATACTGTGACAGGGTGGGACAGCCAGAATTCTTCAGAAAACAAGAAAACAGATAACTAGGGCAGCTCAGTTACAAAAGGGAAAGAAAACAGAGGGAAAATCTTGCCTGTAAGGGAGGGAAGTGGATGGAGGCATCATACCATCAGAAAAAAAAAATATTGCCTTTCAGTATTATGCAGATTAACATTTTATAGGACAAAAACGGGGTGGTGGTTCTCGGTGTTCATTATCTACTACCTTCAAACCTTTCTCATCTTTGAATGTACTTTGGGACAACTCTGTGTAGCCTTTTTCTGTGTATGCACATTTTGATGAGCTTCATTAGAAACCCCAGATGAAGACCATGCTCACTACAGTAATGCATTTTAACGAACATGCCTCAGAGCCTCCCTAATCACCTATCAATCCTCTGCTTGATGCACAGTCTGAAGCTACACAGTACATATAATTCTGTGATTCTTTCATCCCCAGTTGTTGCTTTTTTACTCAGACACTAGGCAGGCTGCTGCAGAATGGTGAAAGGAGAAATGTGAAGAGGCTGTTTTCCCTCCAGTTATTTTTCATTTAAAAATCATCCTCCCTGGTCTTTTTTTATAATTCATGTGGGAAAGACAGGAGGAGGATACAAGGTGAGTGAAAAACTACCATAGAGAGGATGATTTTGAGATAAAAAATGAATGAAGGGGGAAAGTATCTTTCTCTCATCCACCCTTCTTCCCTTTGGATGCAGCCTGCCTATGTTTGGGGTTAAAGAAAGATGGAGGAAAGTATCACATTGTTTTGTGACTCTTAAAGACAAAATAAATTGAGGCAGGAGTGGAAACAGAGATCCTTCTTCAGGGGCATCAGCTCACATATCAGTACAAAGGGTAAAGATGTTTGGAGGTCTAGAGGTTGGAGGCTCTGCAAGATCCAGAGGACCGCCCTTCATAAATTCATGGCGTTTTAAAAAGTAGTAAAAGAAAAAAAATGTGATTGTTTCTTTTTAAATATCTCATTGAAGTTGTAATGATGTTATTAACATAATTTTTTTGAAGTAAAACCTTTTTTAGGGCTGTGCAAGAAATTAGTCCCCGTCCCCCCATCCCCCGTCCCCCGTCCCCCGTCCCCCAATTCAGATCTGTTGGACCTGAAAAATATCCGAATATTCCTGAATATTTTGCTCCATTATACCCTATGGGACCATTATACCCTATGGCAGCACCTGGAGATCTCCAAGATTAGTTCTCCTGAAGAAAATGGCTGCTTTAGGCAGTGTACTCTATGGCATTATACCCAGCTGATGTCCCTCCCCACTCCAAACCCTCTGCCCTCCTCAGGCTCTACCCTTCAAATCTACAGGTATTTTCAAGAAAGAGTTGGCAACTCTATAAGTGTCTACTAAGCCACTTACCAGACCCTTGGAACCCAGAAAACATGGCACAGGAGAAAGTGCTTTTCTACATTAGCTGCCAGTGCATAGCCCCAAATCAACATAAGTCGGGGTGGAGGGAACCATACCTGTTACCATGTGACTCTCCTCCCATACTTCCCACTTGGGCAGCAAAATGACTTGAGACAACCTGGCCTTATAGCTAAGCAGAAGGAAATAAATATGGCTTGCCTCCCTGTATTTTCCCCTTCCTTCTGCTGCCCCACCAGCCACAACCGTGACACTCACCTGGAGCCTCTTTCTAGAGCTTGTTGTATTTCTTCCCATAATGAGGCTTACTCCTAGTATCAATATAACTAATTCTCAATATGGCCAAATCTATGGATACTTAAATCTAGAGTCCAGAGCTATGAACAGACAAGACAGTTCTTTGTATAAACCTGAAAAACGCTCCACTTTGCAGAATAATTTGAAATCTGAGTGTTGAAATCTGAGTGTAAGGATTCATTGGGGACGAGCCTAGTGTTGGCTGTCCGGGCTCCAAAGCTTGTCCATTCCTTTCACTGTCTGAAGATGGTGGGTGGCAAGGATGGTGGGTGGCAAGGAGAGAAGGAAGCAAGGGAAGGTCAAGATATGGAGGTTGTCAGAAGAAGGAAAGAGTGTGGGGAAGGGGATACAGGAGACAATGTGCCGCATGGAAAACCTTGCAGGTTCCTTCCCATACATCTGGGCCTGGCCCAGTGGCTGGCATAACAGAACTGTGCCATAGTTTTCCTAGTCAGAAGCTGCCAAGGGCAGGGAAGGAGGGAAAGCTGAAGATGGGCACAGACAAAGGCAGCCTGGATGATGAGAAGCAGAGAAGGAAAAGAGGAAAGGCTATGGGAGCTCTTAAGAAAGGAAAATAGTGAGGGAAGGGAAAATGATAACCCCCTTTAAGTCCTTGTGGGCCCCCCACTTGTCAATATATCTAATTCTAAGCCAGGCCGTAGGGTGTGGCTCAATAGATCTTTGAAATGGAGCTAGGGACAGATAGGAGGGATTTGTTTACAAACTTTAATGAAGTCCAAAATTTGCAGAAAAATCTGAAACAAAAAAAAAATTGGAGGATTAAAAGTCTCCCAAATAATAGAAACAACATCCATAGCTTTAAGGGGGGGAAATGCTCACTGAGCTCTCACTGGCCATTTTGGAGGTTGCTAGGCAGCCACAATGATATTTCTGACCCTTTTAAGCATTTGGCCACATCCGCACTGTCATTTTCACCACTCGTTTGTCCCTATTACTTCAGGGTGTCATGCCTGCCCTCGACCCAGTGCCTAGGAGCCCGGAAAGGGAGACTTTGACACCCGAGACATCCACAGACCCGGCACCTGGGAACCTAGAAAGCGAGGACTCGGCACTTTTAAGACCATCTGGGGTGCCAGAGTCCTCAGGGAACCTAAGTGCTGGGGAGGGTGAACTCCCAACTACAAGGCAACGGGCACCTGAAACAGATCAGGCAAGACCAAGCGTGGCTGAATCACCACCCAACTCTCCCCCACATGTGGACCAGCTGTGTGAGACCGCAGGTGCCGAGATCTAGCAGCTAGGCGAAAAGACGCGCGCATGCATGGACGATGGTCTATGAGTCCTGAGTACTAGCCAGAGCCAGGACTTCCCGACAGCCTGCTAATTATTTAATGGCCAGCATGGTAAGGACATCGTTGCTGGCAAACTCATCATTAGACCACCCGGCTTGCATCTCCTGCTGGACTCACATCTCTGATCAACTCTCTGGCTCCAGACCTCAGCTCGTGTACTGACGCTTCCTCCGGCTCCTGACCTTGGCTCTGCTCCTTGACTCTGCCTCGGACTCTGACTACTGGTATGACTGGCAACGGCTTTGCTTACTGAATTGGAACCTGTTTGCCTGGACTTTTGTTGACTACTCTGGCTGACCTCTGGAACTCTCTCTGACTCTTCTCCTGGACTATCTGCCTTTACCCAGCCCTCGGGCCCCGTTGTGACACAGGGTTCCCCCCACAATGTGTTTTGTTCTCTCAAGTAGTCCCAGAGGGGCTCGACTTCCAGATTGGCAAGCTGATGGCAGCCGTTTTCCCCTTCTCCTGGGGGCACGGACTACAGACCAGCGGGTAGAGGGGGGGCAATTGTACGCTTCTCCCCAGGGTTCAGGATGAGCCCTGAGTCAGGGGGCACTGAGGTTCGCCACCCCCCCGGCTTCTAGCCTGGGGGTGGGGGTGTCCTTTTGCCCCGATGATCTCTCCGCTGTGTTCCAGTAATGGCCAAGGCTCTGTGTACCGGAAAACCAAGCGGGCGGTGATCAAGTTTTAACCAAGCGACTGGCTGAATGGATGAAGCAACCGAAGAAGTGTGAGTACGAGTTAACGAAGCACTAGAGGGAAGAGTATACTCCTGCAAGCATGGGTGGGGGAGACAATTGCAGACCCCCCCCGGATGACTAGACAAAGGAAACTACTACTGGATAAATGGAACATGAAGGGACTGTGACGGAGGAACATTGAGATCTAAGAACCGAGTAACACACAAGCAAAGATTTGGGACTTTAAAAATAGTAATTGAAAATGCTTTATATGGCTAGCTTGAAATGGCTAGAAGGAAGAATTAGAATCTTCTTCTTTAAAGACTGTTAAGAGACTGAGTGGAACAAAGTCCTCCCCTTCCCCCTCAAAAAAGAAGTGTGGGGGGAAGGGAATTCCCTTTTCCTGCATAACAATATAAAAATAAAGCTTTCAGGGGGTAGGGGGAGTGAAGAGAATACCAGAAAAGAGAGAAAGCAACGAATGGGAAACTTACGATAGTTTGAAGTGTTTTCTGAATATTGGCTGGAAACGATGTAGAACCCTCCTTTAGCAGGCAGAGGGTGGGAAATCCCCCCTCTCGAAAGACAAAGTGACTGTGTGAACATCCGAAAGCAATCCTTTTAGGCATTGAAGAATCCTTTTCCTTCTTAAAGAAACTCTAAGCATTTCTATGAGTGGTGGCTGTGAAATGCTGAAGGGGGGAGAGTTTTCCCCCCTCTTAAAAATAAAATAATTTGAAATGAGCTGGAAATAAGATCGACAGATTTAGAGAACTTTTGGAGGTGGCGGAATGACTTGATAGATTTATGGGACCCTAGCGATCTGGTAATAAAAAGAAGATAAACAGACCCTCTGGATCTGGGAATGGCATCTTTGGAAATGGCGTCTGTTGCGTAGAAAGAATTAAAGCGAAACTGAGTCTTCTTCAGGAATTCGAAAGTAACTGAGCAATAAACTATACTGAGAAGGATTGATGGGACAGCAAAGCAGCTATGTTCTCCTACGACAAGTGGGGGGGAGGGGAAACTCTCCTCCTAAAAAATAAAGTTATTATATATTTTGATGGGGAGACAAAGCTAATGGAATGTTGGGTGAAAGGTGGTTATGTGTTAACAATATGGACTGTGAGCTAAAGAAGATCGAGGAGAAGATTCTACAGTGAAGACCCTTTCCAGAGATAAGATTTTTGGCTGAGGGGGGGATGTTGGGAAAAATTAAGGGGAAGGGTTCATACAGAAATTGATAATGAATGTTTAAATTAAATTTAAATGCATTTTATTAATTTAGGCTAATTCCATAAAAGGAAGAGGGAAAAGGGGTGCTATTTTATGCATATTGAGGTTCCTTTTTGCCTGTTTTTTTTTTTTTTTTAATAAGAGGGTAAATAGAGAGTTTTTAAGAAAAACATACTTAAGCCTAACTTGGATGTTTTTAACAACTGTACTTAAATATTGCTGGATTGCATGTAATGATTGATAAAAACTTTAAAGAGTTAGATGGGCAGAAAATAATAGCCAGATAGGCAGAAATTACTGTAATTAGATGATGAGAATGCCTGATGTTTGCATAAAAGAAATTTTAGTGTATTGTAGAACTATACTCCAAACAGTCTGTATGAGCTAGAGCTTCATAAGTGATGTACTCAACTGTCACCTTCAAGGTTAACAACTGAAAGTTTTTATTTGTTAATGCCACATTTGTAAGCATTGTATACAATCATCACGTCTTGGATTTTCTTTTCTATCATCCCTTTCTTGTAGTTGTGTTTGTTAGTACCCCTCCCCCTTTCTGTAGATATTTAGAAAATGCAATTAAAAAATCTCCTTCGGGGGGCCAAAAAAAAAAAAAAGTAGTCCCAGAGGGAGCAAAAAACATGTGGAAAAGTAGGGGGGACACAAAGCAATAGTTGTAAAGGAGTGACAAAAGTGACAGTGTGGACATGGTTAGTTTCTGTAAAGTAAAAGCTGTTGGAGGGAGTCCTTGGAGGCCAAAAAAGGCCTGGAAAAGGCCTCCCTACTCTGATGAAGGAGAATTCACTGGGAACAAGGCCAGCAGCAATTACCAGAGACTCACACAACTGGGCCTGGCCCAGCAGCCAGTGCATAATTGAACCTGGGCCTGGCAGCAGCAGGTACCGTACAACTGGATCAGGCATGGTGGTGGCAGCCACCACACAATGGCCCGATGCTGGCAGGCACTGCAGAACTCAGTAATATTTTTCCCTGGAAGATGCTGCCAGGTGGGGGGAGCAGAGGGAAAGCTAAAGACTGGGGGCCAATAATGGTAGGTTGGGTGGGAAGGAGAGAAGGAAACAAGGAAAGCGGAGAAGCTATTGAAGATGCTGGGGAAGGGAAAGAGGAAATACTGGTGTAGGGGATATAGGGGGAAATGAGATGCCCCCCAGAAGTTCTTGAAGGTTCTCTGCTGACATGTTCTAAAATTCAGACGGGGTAAGACCAGGCTACCATCCTTTTGAATGGCATGCCTCGTCTTTTACAAAGTTACACTTTCACTCTCAAAACTATTTGCATTAACATGAACAAAAGGAGGGTCCAGCTTTCTTTTCTCAGAGACCCTCTGTCCACGCCAGAGAATGTGGCTACATGCTTTGTAGAAAGCTGAGCCAGGAGTAACTGAAGGAGCCCCCTCCCCTGATAACTAAACAATATCCACTTCATGGAAAAACAGAATGGTGTACCCCTGTGAATCATCTAGCAGTAAGGCATGTCTTCCTAAATAGGCCTGACAGAAACAGCTGTTTGCTTATGTTTATGAGAATGCAACCTCAGTAGATGCATTGACCTCTTTCATGCTTATGCCATCTTGGAAGCCCTTATTCTTTGAGAGAAGGAAAGTGGCTGACAGTGTGGTGGAAATGCTCATGGTGCAGTAGCCATGGTTCCGTAATTTGTAGTTGTTGAGATTCGTGAGTTCACATTTGGATATTTAGGCATACAAATGATCAGGTGAAGAGAAGTATAATTATATTAGAGCTACTTTCCCACTTTGCAGACTTGCATGTGTGTATGCACGGTCATGCACGGTTTTGTTATATTCTTATACATTTGTATACAGAGGTACTTTTCATTGTTCACACATTCCAGCAGAGAAAAGCAACAATGCTGGGGGTGGGGGTGGGATTTGGGACAAGGTTGTCCTTGGCTTCGTCACTCACTCTTTCACATTAGGAATTCTCACCAGAGTCTGCAAGACTCTATCAAAGAACACAGAAAACTGAGCAGTGTTCCTGTTTTTTCTTCTTAGATGAGGCATTCCAAACATTGGAAATGTGTTGTCATTTAACCTTTCCAGTCAGAGCTCAATATTTACTGGCCATTTTAGGAAACAAGGTTTTTGTTTACAAATATATTACTAGTAGCTTCTCTTACTAGTCCAACTATTTCAGAAGTGGTGACCTGGATATCAATATTTGAATAAATGATGAAAGTCTAATAAATGTAGCATAAGATTTTATAATTATAACATAAGTTTTTGTGAGCCAGAGAACACTGTCAGATGCATGAAATGTTGTATTAGGTTGGTAGACACATTGATACCTGATGTCGAATCAGCAGCATGGTGGAGGTTGGGAGGAAGGTTGCCAACCTCGGTGGGGGGAAGCTGAAGGTCTCCCAAAAGTACACCTGATTTGCAGACTACAGGATCAATTCCCCTGCAGAAAAAGGCCACCTTGGAAGGTAGATTCTGTGGCATTGTGCCCCACTTATGTCTCACCTATCCCTAAATCCTGCCCTCTCCAGCCTCCACCCCCAAATATCCTGGAATTTTCCAAACTGGAGTAGGCAGCCCTAGCTGGGAGGTATCATAAAAAGTGTTCAGAGGGCCCATATGAAAGACCCCTTCCACTTCCATCCCTAAGAAGCTACATTTCCCCTCAGTTTCTCTGACCCCTCACTGACTGAGCAGCCCTGGTAACATGTTTTCTTCTCCCCTGAAAAAACCGTGGCTATCCAATCCTGTCAATAAGGTATATTTTGTCTATTTGCTCAGCCCATGGACCTGAGGGAAAGGATGTGATCACCCTTTAACTTAAACCTTTGAAAATGGCACTTAAGATGATTTTAAAACTCAAAAATAGCAAAAGGTTTTGTTTAACATCAAAAGAAAAGGTCAGGTGAAATCAGGGGTTGAGATTACTGAGGTAAAACTAGTACAAGCACAGACTTTTGATCTTACGTATCAGGCTAATGAGAGGTTCTTAATTTATTCACAGATCTTTATATCAAGAGGCTTTTTTATATAAGTTAGACTGGTTTGTTTTGTGTTGGCATGTTTTTTACATGTAACTGTTCACTGGTTAAACGTATGTATTTGTTTTTAATTCAAATAAAAAATTAAAATTAAAAAAGAGAGAGGGGCTTTTGTTCCAGTGTTTTCCAAACACTCTAGTTCACTTTATTTGAGTAATTGCTGACTCTTTTGGTGCACAGAAGGCTGGTACCCTCTTTCCAGTACCCAAAAACCCTTCTCTTGGAACCCCAGTATTCTTGATTTGGTCATTGACTTTTAAGGTCTCTACAGGCAGTTTCTAATCACACCAAACCAGGAAATTTTGTACTCCTCAAAGATAACACTCCCTGCTCAACTGGATAGGGAATTTTCTTCTCTCCCTAAAAGATTTATCCCCTTTCCTTTGGCCTGAATGGGAGTCTTCTCTGCTACCCAAACTTCCTTGCCAAACATTCCCACAGTTCTCTGTCTCTGTTCAAACTGCTGTCAGCTAATGCTGAATTCAGGCTGCATTCAGTCAAGGCTGAAATCTGACTCTGCCAGCACTAAACCCTTTTTCTAACAGGGTTATTCTCAGACAGTCTCAGTACACATTTCATTTCAGTTAAGACAGGAATCTGACTGAATCTCCTCAGCATCCAGGTCTCTCAAAGATTTTTTCTATTCAGCTGATGCTGACTAATCAGGTTGCTTGGAGGAGCTGTCACTCAAGGTGCCTGTCACTCAAGGCCCTGTTTCTATGAAGAATTAATTCTTCACAGTCCTTGAGCTTCTAAGCTTCTAAAAGTGCAGTCTGTCATAGCCCAGTTTCCCAGAAACAGTATTCTACATTACAATGTACAGCACCGGTGAACATTCAAAGGAGAAAATGATCTGCTCTGAATGGGTCTAGACCACTGCCAACCGTAGACTAATTGGCAAAGTAGGATGAATCTGGACAGTGTACATAAATCCATGGCTGGCTCATCACCCAAGCAGTGTGGCTGCTTGGGGTACCAAGCCAGCAGTGGAGGAGGTGTGGCAAGATGGGAAGAGGCAACAGGTGAGGTTAACACACCTGTGCTGATACCACTGCTGTCTGGTATCCAAATGCTACCTGGGCTTCCTCTACAACCTGTCTTGGATCCTGCAAGGGTAGCATATCAGGAGGATACTTTGAGTGGCCCAATAGCTGGAGCAGCCCTGCACAGATCCTGAAGAAAAAACATGTCCTGAGTGATCGAACCATCCCACATCCCTACAGTCCATGTTTGGTAGTATGGGATCTGCATATGAATTTCAACTCAGCAGCTTTTTATTGAAGTTTCTCTTTGAAACCCATCTCCTGAAGTGCTGCAAGCAGTCTTCCAGGCAATTATTGAATGTCCAGGGGAGCTGAAATGCTCCTCCACCAGATTCTGAGGGTTTCTATTAGTTTTGTCTATTTATTCGTTTAAGTATAGACTGACCAATTCAGCGAATGTTTGTACAGTGGCTATAAAAACTGAATATAAATTAGAAGGAAATTAAATGGCAAAATTACTCTGGGTTCCTAGTTGTTGTTTTTTTTTTTTAAATAGATATATGTAGACCCCCTTTGAGAACTTTTTGCCCTTGGAAGTGTTTGGGATTGCCTTGAAATTACACAGCCTTTGCCCTCCCACTGATCGTCCAGGGTTTGAATTGAGGGGTATGCAAGTATGCCTTTCCTCTCCTTCCTTCCTTCCTTCCTTCCTTCCTTCCTTCCTTCCTTCCTTCCTTCCTTCCTTCCTTCCTTCCTTCCTTCCTCCCTCCCTCCCTCCCTCCCTCCCTCCCTCCCTCCCTCCCGCCTCCTCCTCTCTCCCTCCCTCCCTCCCTCCCTTCCTTCCTTGCTTCCTTCCTTCCATTTTGTAGCTTATCATTGTAAACCTTTTTATTTCTTACATTTATGTCACTGGTATTCTTGATTTGTTTGTTTCTTTTACAGCTTTTATTTATTTATTTGTTTTGGGGATTCTTATCCCTCCCTACCCTGCAAGTGGGCACAGGATGGCTCACAACATATCATTCAACAATAAAGCATACATTAGATTAATTAAAACAGTTCATTAAAACATTATCAGTAACAGTTAAAATTTAATTATTTGACTTAAATAACTGCTGGCCACTCAGCAAATGGTTCCTTGTTTCAGTGCAGGCTGAGCTTATGCCAGAGGGTGGAGAAATACTCTAACTAGAATAGGTCAGTCACTCATGGCGCCCCTGATGTGAATAGTACCAAGGGTTGCTTGAAGCAAGGGAGGCCAAGTTCTTTGATGTCCACCACCTCAACCAAAGGCCTGGTGGAACAGCTCCATTTTACAGGCCTTACAGAATTGCAGTATATCCTTCAGGGCCCTGATCTCAATCAGGACCATGTTCCACCAGGCTGGGGCCAGGGCTGAGAAGGCCCTGGCCCTGATCAACATAAGAACATAAGAGAAGCCAATGTTGAATCAGGCCAATGGCCCATCTAGTCCAACACTCTGTCACGCAGCGGCCAAAATATACCAGGCTCCATCAGGAGGTCCAGCTGTGGGGCCAGGACACTAGAAGCCCTCTCACTGCTGCCCCCTCCAGCACTAAGAATAGAGTGCATCACCTGCCCCAGACTGAGAATTCCCGTCTATACCCTGTGGCTAATAGCCACTGATGGACTTCTGCTCCATATGTTTATCTAATTCCCTCTTGAAACTGTCCATGCTTGTAGCTGCCACCACCTCCTGTGGCAGTGAATTCCATATGTTAATCACTCTTTGGGTGAAGAAGTATTTCCTTCTCCCCTGAGAGGAGGACATCTTGCTGGGTGTTTCCCACCCTATCCTTAGGGAGGCAGGAACAAACTTGACTTCCTGTCCTCTCGGTGGGACACTCCCTCCAGCTTCAGTTTAGTTCCTGCCTCGTTAGGGAGAGCAGCACAGCATTGGCACTTGTGCTTCTTCAAAGCTTATTTCCTTTTTCTTTGATCCTTTTCCCTGCTACTTTCTCCTTTCAATTCTAACTTTACCCCCTGCTGTTTTTTTCTGTGCCTTAATCCTTTAACTACCTTCCAAAGCCTATTATTCAGTCCTCCTCCTTCCCCCCCCCTCCCCTCCGAAGCCCCGACGAGGGCATGTCGGTCAGGGACGACTCGGATGACTTTTTCTCAGAGAACGAGACGGAGGAGAGCTTAATTGCGGCACATCAAGCTCCAAAGAAATCGAGCACAATAGCCTCAATGCCAACCGCCGTGGCAAGCGCTTCGGCACGAAAAGGCTCTGGCGCGAAAAAGCGGCCCCATTCTCCCGTCGCGGAGCACGATGCGGGCGCCATTTTAAGTGCCGCGGCAAAGCAAGCTCATTTGCAACAGGAGGCACAAGGCTGCGGGGCGGCTCTCGCCACTCCCATAAGCCATAATACAGCGCCAAATGTCACGGAGCAAGTGACTAGGACAAGTTCCCTTCTTGAGCCAAAAGCTATAAGCGGTGCCAATCTCTCTGCAGACCTACTCGTGAGTAAACCAGATAACCGCGGGAATGCCTTATTGACCCCAGAAGTCATGCGCTTTTTTAGAAACATGGTGCGGGAGGAGCTGGCTGAGTCAGGCAGATTTCATGAGATTAGCAAACAGGCTGACCCTATTGTTTCCCAAATTAACCCCGGGGGGATTCCTATTCTGACTGTCCTGATTGCTCTGAAGAGAACAGACCTCGCTGGCCTACTAAGGCAGCCAGAAAAACTCATCATTGTTTAGCAGGAGCCGAGGCTCCATGGGATGAATCTCAGTCAGGCGACAGCGTCATTGTAGAAAGGGAGGAGGGAGAGTTCCTTTCTGACGAAGAGGAACGTGAAGAGGAAATGGAGGTCCCTGACACTTCCATGCGTTTCTTTAAGCCAGAAAACTATACATATCTGTTAAAAAAGACCCTTTCTGCTTTAGACTTAATTCCAAAAATAAATACAGAAAACCCTCCCCCACCTGATTCTCAGGATGGCCTCAGACCTAGAGGCAGCAAAGACTATTTCCCAAGAAGCCCAGGCTTTGAAAAAGTCTTTCCATTTCCTGAATATTTAGAAAAACAATTAATTAAAGAATGGGCCAAGCCTATGGCTAATAAAAACTGTCCTGCAAATGTCAGAAATTTGTATGCACTGCCTAACTTTACAGACAAGATTTTGCAGGTACCCCCGGTGGATGCCCCAATTACAGCCCTGCAGACATCAGGACTTCTCTCTGAAGAGGGTGAAGGATCAGTTCGAGATGGCCTGGACAAAAAAGCAGAGTTTGCACTTCGCAAGGCTCATGAGGCTACAGCAATGGCCATCAGAGCGGCAGCCACGGCTACTATTGTGGCTAGGGCATCCATTGCGTGGTCAAAAAAGATGGCTCAACTGATCCCGGATTCCAACAAACGCTTAGCTGAGGGAGCGAACAGGCTCCTTCAGGCTTCTTCTTTTTCAGCTGATGCCACCCTAGACTCGATGATTTTCTCCTCCAGAGCTTTAGCCTCCATGGTGGCTGCTAGAAGGACTCTATGGCTCAGAGCCTGGCGCGCGGACCTACGAGCCAAAGGTATAGTTACAGCTTACCCCTTTCAAGGCAACCGCCTATTCGGAGATTCTCTAGACAAGATTCTCATAGAGACAAAGATAAAAAGAAGGCTATGCCACGGTATCTGGGTACCTCTGACCGCAGAGGCACCGGAAATTATTCCTTTCATGGTTCCAGGACCTTCTTTAGATCCTACAGAGATGGCAGAAGACAATCCTGGGGAAACTCTCGAAACAGTTTCAGAAGAAATCCCTTTCATAACAGGACAGGTGGTCATTTCTCACCCAGAGATGACAAGTCCAATCGGGGGAACAAGAACCCCTCTGCATGACTACCACCACATTCGAGTAGGAGGGCGGCTGCTAGACTTTCATCAGACATAGCAACAAACTCAAGCAGACGCCTGGTCCTTAGAGATTACAGGAAGGGGATATTCCATAGAATTCCGATCCAAACCTCCAAATCGTTTCATCCCCTCTCCACCTCAAAAAGATCGGATCAAAGTACAAAGAACATTGGAAGCAGTCAATCACTTGTACGACATTGCTGCAATAGAACCTGTACCTCCCAAGCAGAAAGGCCAGGGAGTATACTCAATTTTCTTCACCGTCCCCAAAAGGAACGGATCATGGAGAGCCATCCTTGACTTAAAGTTTCTGAACAGATTCGTACGCCTCAGACATTTCAGAATGGAGACTCTGCGATCCATAGCAGAGGCTTTGCAACCAGGAGAGTACCTCACCTCGATAGATCTCCAAGAAGCCTATCTCCATGTCCCCATCTTCGAAGGTCACAGAAAGTTCCTACGTTTTTGTGTCCAAAACCAGCATTGGCAATTCAGAGCCCTGCCATTCGGTCTTTCTACTGCCCCCAGGGTTTTCTCAAAGTTACTGATCCACCCTGTGATTCTACTCAGAAAAAGAGGGATACATGTTCATCCCTATCTAGACGATCTCCTGATCCGCTCAGACTCTCTCGCCAGCTCTGTCCAAGACACCGAATCTACAATTCATTGCCTCCGAGCTCATGGGTTCATCGTAAACCTGCAAAAGAGCTGCCTGACCCCATCTTGTTCACTTCAACATCTGGGAGTAATTCTGGATACATCCCACAAGAAGATGTTCCTACCCAAATCCAAGGCAGACATGATCAGAGATCTTTCCTTACAGATCCTCAAGAGCAAGCGGTCTCAACTCATGACGCTGGCAAAATTAATGGGACTTTTCGTTTCATGCATAGACACTGTCACCTGGGCCCGACTCCATTCCAGACCACTTCAACGGCTACTACGTCCCTTTCAACTCAGGATCATGAACCGCGACAATGTCCTGATCGACCTCACTCACACGGTCCGGTCCAGCCTGAAGTGGTGGACAATGACCTCCAATCTGCTCAAAGGTCGCTCCTTCTGCATATCCAATTACAAGCAGGTACTGACAGACGCCAGTCTCTAAGGATGGGGGGCAGTCCACCTAAACGTCCCAACACAAGGAGTATGGTCGGCTCAGGAGAGCAGACTCCCAATAAACGTGCTGGAACTCAGAACAGTCAGGCTAGCGTTAATCCGGTTCCAACACCTACTCTCGGGTCACCATGTATTAGTCTGAACAGACAATATAGCCACCAGGGCATATATAAACAACCAGGGCGGTTCAAGATC
Organism: Gekko gecko; assembly: GCA_029375565.1. Taxonomy (NCBI): domain Eukaryota; kingdom Metazoa; phylum Chordata; class Lepidosauria; order Squamata; family Gekkonidae; genus Gekko; species Gekko gecko. The sequence continues at coordinate 286,654,188 of JAPDNY010000001.1, read as the reverse complement.
AGAGTGTCTTCGCAAGGAAGCTGCCCATCTCTTTCAATGGGCAGAGAACAATCTAGCCTCCATCAGGGCAGAACACATACAGGGTTCTCTGAATATACAAGCTGACTGGCTCAGTCGACGCCAGATCCAGGAAGCCGAGTGGTCTCTGAAACGGGATCTGTTTTTACTTATAGTCGAGAAATTCGACCTCCCGCTAGTGGACCTCTTTGCATCCCCACTCAATTTCCAGCTACCCAGGTTTTTCATGAGATTTTACCATCAACAAGCCGAAGCGACGGACGCTCTTACATCGGAGTGGCCTCAGGGGCTGATGTTTGCCTTCCCGCCTCTGCCAGTCATTCTGAAATTCCTCCGCAAGCTCAAAGAACAAAGGGCCGAAGTAATCCTGGTGGCACCGTATTGGCCTCGCAGACCGTGGTTTTCGGAGATCCAGCGCCTGACACTGCTTCCTCACTTCAGTCTACCAATCTCTCCAGACATGCTAGTGCAAGGCCCGATTTGGCACCCAGACCCAGGGTGGCTACAACTGACCGCCTGGCGATTGAGCGGGAAACCTTGCTCAAACTTGGTTACTCAGAGAAGGTAACAGACATGATCCTAGCTTCCAGAAGGAATTCCACTTGCCGTATTTATAATACCAGCTGGAAGGCCTTCGTTAGATGGGCGAACAGAAAATCCGTGAATCCTCTGAAGCCAAAACTTAAGAACATGCTCGCATTCCTCCAAGACAGCCATGATTCAGGGCTTAAGGCGGCTACCCTCCGGAGACAGGTCGCAGCTCTGTCAACGGTCCTACCACTATTTAAAGGCTGGACTCTCTCTCGCCATCCCCATGTTCGACGTTTCTTGAAGGGAGCGGCATCTACTGACCCTCCAGTCGTCCACAGATTTCCGACTTGGAGACTTAACTTGGTTCTATCTGCCTTAATGAGACCTCCTTTCGAGCCCATCAAAGATGTTCCACTCCGTTGGCTCTGAATGAAGACTCTATTCTTAGTGGCAGTGACTTCGGCTCGACGGGTATCAGAACTGGGAGCGTTGTCAGCCAACCCTCGTTTCTGTGTATTCCACAAAGAGAAGGTCGTCTTGATTCCGGACCCGACCTTTAGACCTAAGGTAAATACTTACTTCCATAGATCCCAGGAAATCTGTCTTCCCTCTTTTTGTCCAAATCCGAGTCACCCACAGGAACGCTTGTGGCATACTCTCAATGTCCGCAGAGCATTGAAGGTGTTCCTTCATCGTACTAAAGACTTTAGGAAATCGGAGTCCCTATTCATCTCGATTTCTCCACCTAACAAGGGACACAAAATGTCCACTTCTACAATCAGTTCCACACTAAAGCTCTGCATCACAGAAGCTTACAAATCCCAGAGGGTGGTACCTCCAGCCGGTATCACAGCACATTCCATTCGTAGTGCGGCCACTTCTTCGGCATTTGCTAATCGTGCATCGGTGACTGAGGTTTGCAGGGCAGCTACGTGGTCATCGGCCTCTACCTTTATTAGACACTACAGAATCGACATCTTCGACTCAGCTGACGCCGCCTTCGGTCGGAGAGTGTTACAACAGGTTCTGGAGGATTAGATGATGACCCACCCAATCTACGTCACTGCGCTAGGAGATCCCAGTAAGATGTCCTCCTCTCAGGGGAGAACGGGCCATTGGTACTTACCCGTGAAGGGCCCTTCTCCTCTGAGATTAAGGAGGACATCTTGGGCCCTCCCGAATTCATCGTCTTATCCTCCTGGTTCTTGGATCCTGACTTCAATTCCTGTGACTTTTCCTGATTGTTATCCTTGTTCTGGCTGTTGGTATTGTGCCTCTGTCTTCCTGTCCCTCTTGTTAAAGCTGTGCAGGTGTTATCAAGTTATAGATTCATATTTTTCTTAGTTCTATCCTAGTTTTTTAGCTCTTACTGCTATTCGGAGTTCCTAAACTGAAGCTGGAGGGAGTGTCCCACCGAGAGGACAGGAAGTCAAGTTTGTTCCTGCCTCCCTAAGGATAGGGTGGGAAACACCCAGCAAGATGTCCTCCTTAATCTCAGAGGAGAAGGGCCCTTCACGGGTAAGTACCAATGGCCCGTTTTATCTGTTCTAACCCGACTGCTCAGCAATTTCATGGAGTGCCCACAAGTTCTTGTATTGTGAGAAAGGGAGAAAAGTACTTCTTTCTCAACCTGCTCAATCCTATTCATAATCTTATAAACCTCGATCATGTCACCCCTCAACCGTCATTTCTCCAAGCTGAAGAACCTCAAGTCTTTTAACCTTTCTTCGTAGGGAAGGTGTTCCAACCCTTTTATCATTCTAGTTGCCCTTCTCTGCAATTTTTCCAATGCTATAATATCCTTTTTGAGATGTGGTGACCAGAACTGTACACAGTATTCCAAATGAGGTCGCACCAATGATTTATACAGGGGCATGATGATACTGGCTGATTTGTTTTCAATTCCCTTCCTAATAATCCCCAGCATAGCGTTGGCCTTCTTTATTGCAGCTACACACTGTCTAGACATTTTCAGCGAGTTATCCACTACGACTCCAAGATCTCTCTCTTGGTCCATCTCTGCCAGTTCAGACCCCATCAACGTGTATTTATATTTAGGATTTTTGGCTCCAATGTGTATCACTTTGCACTTGGCCACATTGAACCCCATTTGCCACGTTGACGCCCCCTCACCCATTCTCGACAGATCCCTTTGGAGTGCCTCACAATCCTCCCTGGTTTTCACCACCCTGAACAACTTCGTGTCATCTGCAAATTTAGCCACTTCACTGCTTACTCCCAAGTCCAAATCATTAATAAACAAGTTAAAAAGCATCGGACTGAGTACTGATCCCTGTGGTACCCCACTGCTTACCACCCTCCACTGAGAAAGTTTCCCATTTATACTCACTCTCTGTTTCCTATTTATAAGCCAGTTTTTGATCCACAAGAGGACTTGTCCTTTTATCCCATGACTATTGAGCTTACTTAGGAGCCTTTGATGAGGAACTGTATCAAAAGCTTTCTGGAAGTCAAGGTAAATAATATCTATTGGGTCCCCTTGTCCACATGTTTGTTCACTCCCTCAAAAAACACTAACAGGTTAGTGAGACAAGATCTTCCCTTACAGAACCCATGCTGAGTCTGCCTCTCCATCAAGGCAAAGCAGATGCATTTCAGGCTGGGGACTGTTAACCAGGGCTGTTCTGAAGAGTGCAAGGCTCTTTGGGGCACATAAGGGGAGAGACAGTCCCATAGGTATGCTGGTCCCTGGCCCCAGCATTTAAACCTGACTCAGTATTCAACCGGCAACCAGTGCAGTTGGCTCAGTACTGGCTGAATGTGCACCCATACAGGTGTCCCAGTCAGCAGGTGCACCGCTGCATTTTGTACCAGCTGGAGCTTCCAGGTCAGGGTTAAGGGTAGGCCCACATAGAGCAAGTTGCAGTAATCAAGCCTGGAAGTTACCATTGCATGGATCACTGTCACTATGTCATGGGAGGAAAGGTAAGGGACCAATTGTCTGACCAGCTGAAGATGATAAAAGTCTGATTTGGCAACATTAGAGACCTGGGCCTCCATGGAAAGGGATGCATCCAGAGTCACTCCCAAACTCCTCACCATTGGTGCTGGTGTCTGTGGTGCCCTGCCAAAGGCTGGAAGTCAGATTCCCAAAGCTATTCCCCCAAGACTCAGGAACAGGACCTCCATCTTCAGTGGATTCAGTTTCAGCTGGCTGTGTTGTAACCAGTCAGCCACAACCTCTGGTGTCCTGGCCAAAATATCATTATATACCATTCATATACAACTGATACATCAACATATTTTAAAAATACATTATTTGTACACTTTTTTATATGTCTATGTTATATGCCTCTGATTACCATTGATGGGGAGGACAACAGGGTAGACCTTGACCTCTATGCCCTGTTAATTGCCCCCCCCAGGGCAACTGGTTGGCCACCGTGTGAAACAGGTTGCTGGACCAGATGGACCACTTCTTATGTTCTTATTTATACTCAATTTCTACTCAATAGAAATAGATGCAAAAGTAATATTTGAATAGCATAGAGTGTTAGACTTGAGTCTGGGAGAACCAGGTTCACACCCCGCTCTGTCATGGAAGTTCATTGAGTGACCTCAGCCTAACCTACCTCTGAGGGTTGTTGTTGTGAAGATAAAAGGAAGGGAAGGGAATGTTTAAGCTTCTTTAGGTCCCCATTTAGGTCCCCATTGGAGAAAAAAGTGATATATAAATTCAACAAGACAATATGATATGAAAATAATAACTTGTTTCTCTCTTGTGTAAGAGAGAAACAAGATCAAGGGGGATTTCCAAGTCATAACAGTGGGCTTACAAGATTCATTATTATTCTTAGTGAGCCCCCATGTTCATTTCAAATTTTACTCTAGGAATAATCCAGTGACAAAAAAAGAATGTCAGGAACTGCACTGAGAAATTTTTACTATCCTGTCAAAAACCTCTTGACTTCTCTTAAACTTCCCCAGAAGTTCCTTCTGAGGAAGAAACATTCAACTAGCTTTGGGTTTTTCTTTAGGTGATAGATTTCTATGGCAGCTCTTATCCCGGGAGTCCACTGGGCCATTCATAGGAATATATTGCTGAAAACATCCTTCGTCTATAAAGCCATGAGAAATTAACTGTAAATACTCCCCCTATTCCTCTCTTCTGTTGTAAGAAAGTGTTAAAGATACATAAAATATATGAGGCACCACAAACATTTAACAAACATTTAGCCTACCACCAAGCAAATGGCACAAACAGAACAGCTGGAGGACAGCACACAAGCAAGCGCGCAATAAGGCATTCAGCGTTACACAAAAGTCAGGGACAAAAGCCAACAGAACTGCGCTTGTGGACTAATCCAAAATTGGTCTCGTAGACTTCACAATTGGTTTAAACAAACAGTGTCAAGGATTATTTTGCAATGTCTTTTTGGATGCTTAAACTTCTCCAGTCTTCCAAGTATTTCCCCCCTTCATTCTCAGCAACAGGATGGCTGCAGATTTATTCAGGCATTTAGGGGTGGTAAATGTCATAATGCAGGTACTCATTGGTTCTGCCTCACTCTCATCTCTGGTCAAAGTGATTGTGCAGGGGTTTGAAGCAATAGTAAAGGTAAAGGTTCCCTTGCTCGAAAGCCAGTCGAATCCGACTCTAGGGTTGCGGTGCTCATCTCCGTTTCAAAGCCGAAGAGCCAGCGCTGTCCGAAGACGTTTCCGTGGTCATGTGGCCGGCATGACTAAACACCAAGGCGCACGGAACGCTGTTACCTTCCCACCGAAGTGGTACCTATTTATCTACTTGCAATTTCTTGCTTTCGAACTGCTAGGTTGGCAGGAGTTTGAAGCAATACAAAAACCTTTATGACTCTTTTGGCTAGATCGAGGATAAAATATGACTATCCAACAATAGCGTGCTCCAATGGCTAACTCTGTGAAAAATACTACCACTACCATCGATCTGCAGTTTAATGGGACATCGACCACAGATTGGTTCAAACAGAACAATTATATATTAACGGATCCACCAGCACAGATGCTGATACTTTTCAGAATGTTAAGGGGGAATTCCCAGTACTGAGTTCAGTTCTGGTCACTGTGTCATTAAACGGACATTGCAGAGCTGGAACAGAAGACGGCAACCAAGATGATGAAGGGGTTGGAACACCTTCCCTATAAGGAAAGGCTGAAGAGTCTGGGACTCTTCCGTTTAGAAAAGAGACAGAAAAGGGGGGGGGCATGATCAAAGTTTGCAAATTTATGCGTAGGGGAGAGAACCTTGCTCCTTCTCCCCAAACACTAAGACTCGGGGGCACCCAGTGAAGTTGACAGACAGTAGATTCAGGACAGACAAACAGGTGATTAAAACGTCAAATTTGCTGCCAGAAGTGGGGTTGCCATCCTCCAGGTGGGGCCTAGAGTTTTCCCAGAAGCACAACTGATCTCCAAATTGCAGAAATCAGTCCCCATGGAGAAAATGGCAGCCTTGGAGGGTGGGCATTATGGCATCACATCCCTGCTGAACTCCTTCCCCTCCCCAAACTCAAGCCCCCCCAGGTCTGCACCCAATTTCCAGTCGGAGCTGGAAACTGTCGCCAAAGGATGTACTGATGGCCACAGGCAGAGGTGGCTTTAAAAGGGGATTAGAAAGATTAATCTAACAGTGGCTACTAGCCATGGTGAGTCAAGGGAATCTCCATGGTCAGAGCCAGGAGGCATCAGTGCCAGGAGGCAGCACCAGGGGAAAGCTTTGGCCTCTACGCCCTGTTGTTGGACCTCCAGATTAACTGGTTGGCCACTGTGTGAAACAGGATACTGGACTAGATGGACCACTGGTCTGATCCAGCAGGGCTCTTTTTATATTTTTAATCCAGGAAGGGTATCTGTGTATGGATTGCCTTTAAGGGAGAATGAATATAAATAGTTTAGTTAATCCAAACTAGGTGGCCATAGTAGGGTGTTAAAATATGTGTGCTGGCTGGCAATAATGGGAGGCACGAACAGACTTCCTGTTCCCAGTAAAGGTCCGTGCACACACCCAGTATTAGGAGATGAAATACAGTCCCCTGCTGACTCAAATGGAGCCAATGTTGCATCCTAATGCAGAGAAGCATTGTGTGAGCAGTATCGCTTCATCAACTCTATTGCTTAATCAAAGGTTATTACATTGTTACAGCAACTGATTTGTTAAAAGGATGTTCTCAGGACTCAAGTCATGCAACCCTCAAGTTTAAAGCAGCATTTGAATTTGCTAGCAAGTCATTCGCCTCCTTTGCTTTTCTCTAGCTCCCTTTTTCCTACTCACGGATTTTGCTCACTTTGTAGTAGCATTACTGTGCTCATTTTATTCTCTTATTAATTGTTATGATTCTGGGTTTGTATCATTACTATCACCTGCATTTTATGAATGTTTGATTAGTAACTGCTCTTACTATTTTCTCCCCTGTATTACCATAATTGTCTTTTTATATACATTGGAACCTGCACTGAGATGGTTTTAATAAGTAAAAAACAAACAAACCCAAATTCTAAAAGCCATTTTTAAAAGGGGGGGAAAGCTCTATAGCAGCCAGCTATTGGTTACATCATGGAAGTATTTTAAAAAGGTGTGCACGCACACGAAAGCTCGTTCCTTGAATAAACCTTTGTGGGTCTTAAAGGTGCCACCGGACTCTAAATTTGTTCTGCTGCTTCAGACCAACACAGTTGACTACCTGGATCTATCATGGAAGTAACTCTCTGAGGCTGTTGCTACACAGCATGGGAAACGTCACTTCCATTGTGAAAGCAACAGTGAGCAAGACAGAGGCACACAGGAATGGCATCCCACCATGTCCCTGCATCCCTCACTGCTGGCTTCACCCTCCCCACCACCTTTCCCCTGGTAGCGACACAAAAACACTGACCTGACAGGAGTGTTGAGAGGGGCCCCGTGGCCCAGCAATCATCCCTCCCCCCAGCAGGGGAGCCATGGCTGAGTTTTTTAAAAAAACTTGTTAAAGGGATAAAAAGGTGGAAGGAATGCCAGAGGTGAGTGTCACCATTTTGAAGACACTGCTAAGCCCCTCCCTTTCCATGGACTGGCTGTAGGAAGAGCTTTTTCATGGAGATTCTGACTGCAGTTAGCATGCTGCTTCCCTTTTAAGTTGGAGCAAAGGAGGGTTTTCTTTGCCCTGGCATAAAAGGGAAAACCCTGGGAGTCCACAAGCCGTGCTCAGACAGAATGCAGCATCATGTGGAAGCTTCCCAAGAAAGATGGCCCAGGTTGTGTTTCACTTGAGGGGAAATCCCTGTATGGAACTTGCCAAAGCCAACTTTATTTTGTTCCTTCATTTGTAGTTCCCCTCTTTTGCATTCTTATGACTTTACAAAAGACCATCAAAATCATGTTTCAGAAAGATACAAGTGTACAGGATCAGGCTGCCTGTAGACTTACAGGGGAAACAAGCATTAACAATATTATGGCTACCATCCTATGGACATTTCCATATAACTGGAGGTCATGCCGTTCTGGAAGCAGGTCTCATTGAACTCAGTGAGACATACTTCCAAGTAAAGATGGTTTATGCTGAACTATGCCAGAGCAAATGATGGAATGGAGAAATTCATAAGGAAAAATTCCAGAAACTGCATAAAAATTGAGTTGGGAAGCTGAATTTTTTAATTGTTTTCACTGTAACACAAATCTCAGAGAAGGGTGTTGGTTCTAAGTGAGAAGGCTGCATTTCCTTGTGTCCTCATTGAAATTCAAATATAGGAAAGAACAAACATTAAGAATTAAAATCAAAAGGAATGCTGTCACTACCGCAGTGGTAGGGAGAGTCTCAACTGAGCAGATGGGAAATAAAACAGTCTCTGGATGAAAGAACAGGTGTGCTTGTTTGTTGCTTCTGAGTGAGGGTGCTGTGAAACCAGGACCTTTGGGGAGACTAAAACAAGAGGCTATGAAACCTGAAGGAGGTTGTTAGGAGGAGGTTGCCTGAAGGAGGTCATTAGGAGCTTCTTTGACACTCGGCACTGGCTGAAAGATGGCTGTAAATTTCTTGGGGCAGGGTGAGGCTGTAGAAGACACAGGCTCAAACACTGTTTATTTTCTCCTTGGCAGAGCTGCATTTTTATCTCTAATTTTTCGTATTAATATGCTATTGTCATTTGGATATCTATATCCATGAAGAAGAGCTGGTAGCCGAAATGAGGAGTAAAAGTTCAATTTTCAGAAGGGAAAGGTGGGGAGTTTCCCTCTGTGTATGTGAGTGTGTGTGAGTGTATGTGTGTGTGAGAGAGAGAGTGACAGAGATTAACAGCAGATTTAAATGTTCTCAGATTAAAATGAAATAAAGGTAGCATTGTATTTGTTGTGATTATTTTTATACCCCACAATAGCTATATCAATATTATCATCACCTACAAAAGTCAATCACATACCCTTTAAATAAATAAAGATAAAAAATAATTAAAATAACAAATAACAAAAATACCATTAAGGTTTTGTATTTTGTTTTTTACAAATCATGCAGTAGGTAGACTGAGCCAACATGTGGACCATGCCTCTGAAATATCTGGGTTGAATCTGCATTTGCATTTTTAAATCAGTTTCATGCTGCTGTGTCTAAGACGCCGTCTTTCTCTATGCTTGTTTGAGAGTTGTTTGGAGAAGATTCGTTTAAAATGGTGCAGAGGCGTAATGACAGTGGAGCTGCCACGGGAGGGTGATAAACATATGCAGATGTGCAAAAGTATGCTAGCACTGTTGAGGTGTGAAAATGACACCAAATGTAGACAGCTTTTTTGAAGACAGAGTCAGAAGGCTGGGACACCAGTGGGAAAGTTAAATGCAGATTTGACCCTGGACAGAGATCCCCCCGCCACTGAGTTAAACGTCACTGAGACATTCCCTGGTATATAAATGAATATCTATTTCTGTGTTTTAGTGAGGTTACTATTTGGCCTGCTTCTAGTGTTCCATTTAATAGTATTCATTCTATGTAAAGTTGTAGCTTTGATATTAGTCTTCTTTACAACAAGTACCATTCATCCTTGTTTCTTTAATGCTTCTAGTCCAGCGACTGAGAACATCCATTTTACATCCTCCTAGTCCAAAAGGCATTGCAAGTGTATGTACTCATAGTGCTCAGTAGGACTAAGGTTACCAGCCTCAAGGAGGAGCCTGGAGTTCTCTTAGAAATAAAACTGTCCTCAAGACTACAGAGATCAGTTATGGTAGCTCCGGTCGGTGGACTCTATAGCAGGGGTCCTCAGCCTTTTTGAACTTGTGGGCACCTTTGGAATTCTGACACAGGCTAATGAATGCAACCACAAAATGGCTGCCACAGTAGGCAGTGCAGACTTCAAAACATCAGGAAGTGAGGTCATGCATAACTCTAATAATAACTCTACAACATTATAGGCAGAAACTTTAAAATATTTTCTTCAATCCTTCAGTCACACAGTGAAGATTCTTGTGCTGTGGCAGCTGCTGCCCAAAAAATGTGGACATAAATGCATACCTGTGATTCCAGTTGCCAACAGCTTTTTAGACCACTTGTTAGCCTGATTGCGCGTTATTATGAATAATAACGAGGGGAATTATATTGATTATTAATAAGCAATCAGCTGCGAGAGCGAACACCAATGTATACAGAGGTCAGCCCCGCCGGGAGGAGCTGGTAACAGACCAGGAGACTTTTATGATTGAAAATAAAGTCTTTTACTGAGGTTTGCCACACACAAACAATTACACAAGCTCACACACAATTATTCAAGTCCTAAGAAATACAGAGAGAGGTAAGCACGTTTGCATTAGCAGGTAAGTCGTTGGTGGGTCATATTTACCAGTCGAGTCCTGTAGAGCGTTCCTCAGGAAAAATGGAGGGAAAGAAACTAAGAAAAATGGGGCCACGCGGTCTGACCAGCAGATTGTCACGTGGAAACTCGGCCTGCAGACCAGAGTTTAAAGATGGAGGTAAGGGTTGGGGGATAGCAAGCTGGACATAAGAGGGTCAAAGGTTCGATAGGGGTCGTAGTAGAGAGAGAGGCCGGTGGTCTGGCATCCCCTTATAAGCAGGAGGGTGGGGGCTGGTTACCTCCCTGATTCCCGCCTCCTGGTAGTCCGTCCCTGGAAGCACCCTATTGGTTGGAAGATGTAGGGGAGGTGTGTGGAGGTGTGCCTGAGGGATGGTCAATACTGAGAGCTAGAAACTTACTCATGTCTGACACCAGGTGATAGCTAGGATGAGTCATTCAGCCACTTCTATTGTGTTGTTGATGGCATTAGCCCGGCTGTTGATGGCTCTCAATCAGTAACTAGGCAACGATGAATAGACCCTGCCAGGCTACGTGAAGTCTTGCATGTGAAGGTGGGGGGGAGGAAAGAGGCTGCCTGCTGTAGAAGGAACTCTCAATGGCGTTTTTGGAGTTCCTATATCTGGTATTTTATCAAAACATGTTACTGTGCTTTGGTGTGTACTGATTCTATTTCATATTTCCTTTGCGGGAAACAGGCTGGTAACCTCTGCTGGGCACTGGAGCTGCTGGGCTGGTCAGGAGAAACGTCTCTTGCCTGGGTGCAGTCTCTGCTGGCATCTGGGAAGGTTACCATGTGGTTCAGTTCCTTACACACGCACTGGCACAGTTTATTATTTTATTGCAGTCCAAAAAGAGGCTAAAAAGCCTTGCAGGGCAACATTTCCCCCCCTTGGGACCCTGGAGACGTCAGGCGAAAGGGTCACACAATCAGGAACGGATGTCGTCGGAGGCAGTGATGTCATCGTCTGCCGGAGGGTGCTGTCACCTGGGTGCCACTGACTACTCTATCAGTGGGATGGACTTAAAAAAAAAAACTACCCTATCAAAATGCCAAATTGCCTTTGGAACACTCCACACAACCCGGGCTGACAAGCATGAGCCGGGAGCTAGCTTAGGTATTTAAATGAAATACAATACATTCATTATATAAAGTTAAAACAGGCTTAAAAACATGCTAAAAATCCTTAAAAACTAATAAAACTAAAAAGAAGTCTTAAAATTTTAGGCGCTACTAGAATAAATCATTAAAATCTGAGGCATTGATTAAAGAAATGCATTTAAATGCATAAAAGTTAAAGTGCAATCGAAAGCAAGTTAAAATCATTAGAATTGAAGTTTCACCAAAAACATGTATTGTCTCTTTAAGAGAGTTGATTTCATGACATTAAATGCAAGCATTAGTCTATAAAAACACATACAATTCATATAGGTACAAAATCTTCGTCCTTCCTCACGGGTTGTTTGGTTTTGTAAAGTCTCTTATGCGCAAAAGCGCCCCATTCGTAACACGAGAGGAAGGCTCTCTATACATTGTAGCTATTATTTTCCATCGGGCTTCCTTCGGGGACCGCGAAAGATCCCGATTTTCTTCGGCCGTTCGGCTCTGGCGGCTCTCGTCCTCCCTCGGCTCGGACACGAGTCAGTCTGGTCGAGGGGGAGGAGGGTAATCTGCATAACAGGGCGGGAATTCCCCCCCTAGCTTCCAACAGCACTTTGGGTGTGCGGTTTTCACCTGAAGCGGCGGCTACCGGAGCCTCCAAGCATGCGTGCCTTGAAAGAACACAGCAAGCCTGCACAGAGGTCACCGATGCTCACATGGGGTACCTGGAAGAGGGTTGGTTAGTGGATCACCATAGACCTGAAAGAGATTGCAATTTGGGGCTCTACTGTTCCCGTGGCTGACTTGATAATTCTCCCTCCCTCGGGGGAGGAAAGCCTTGTGCTGGCTTGGGCTGTCCCTCGAACCCAGGCGTCAGTACGAGGTTGGCGCCAGTAAGCTCAGGGCTCGAGGAACAGCCTGCAGCCATTGGCTTTTTAAACGGGAGCCATGGTGCTCCGGAGGGAACGATGTCAGGTCGTACCTCTTTTAACCCAGGGGGACCCTTACGGGGGTTCCCCGATCATTGCAGTAAAAGAATAGAACACAATACACATGAAAAACAGGGGCTCCCCTGTGCCATAAACATAGGCTGCTCCAAGGGCTCTCCTTTTATGGAATGGCTCATCCCTGGGGTTCAAGTCATTTACGGTCGGAGGCTCTTACATATGCAAAACTCCTTTCCCAAAAAGCATGCTGGGTAACCCGATCTTTTCCAAGAAGAAAAATTTATTAAAAATAGTTAGAGACACTTTTTCAGAGGCGAACAAGAGCAGGGTGAGGCCAGGCAGAGTGGGCAAGGCATGGGCACCGATTGCTGGAAGGCTACCTTTCTCCCTGCAACCGTAAGGGCGGAGGGGGAACAAGGCATGCCGAAGTTGGAGCGATTGTCGGACAAGCAACGCCGCCGGGCGTCTGCCGGGCGCCTGCCGGGCGCCCTGAGCATTCTCCGCTGCTCTCGTAGCAGAGGGAGGACTAACACGCTCAGTGGCCCCAGGGCTGTTCTTCGAGCCCTGTGCCTACTCGCGCCATCACAAGGTGTTGCAGTGGCAGCGAGCTGACAATATTTAGGGTCTGGGCTTGGGCACAGGCAAGGGCCAAAGAAATGTTTTTCTGTAGGGACTGAATGCCTCCTAAGAGGATACTGAAATCCTTTTCCATTATTTGCTCCCAGGCCACTAACAAGGGATTGGTGGAATGCTGCATTTCTGAGAGAAGGTCAAAGGACTGTATGATGGGCTTGCTCATTTTTGACATGTCAGAAGAGACCCTTGAGGCTTTGTTGGCTATGACCTCAATGTTGGCTGCATCTAAAACTGCTACCCCAGCACCTATTGGGGCGATCCAGTCAGTCAGACCTCTTTTAGAACGTTTAGGGTAGTCTTCCCCTTTCCATAGCACCAGCCATTTGTCCCAGCCCTGCTGAGTGGGCTGCAAAAAGGGAGCACAAGCTGGATGGAAAGAGGTGCCTAGGTCTGCCATGCTGATCTTTATCTTCTTTACTGACATTTGGGGTTGAATTAGGACAGTCTCCCTTTGATTAAATTTAAGGGTATGGGAGCCTATCACTGGGTAGTTTAATTTCAGCAGGGGATCTACATTTTGAATTAAGGGGTCAAAGGTCAATACAGTACTGTTGCCTTCTCCTATGGAAAGAGTATAATTCCCTTCTTGATGGGTGGCCTGGAAGGTTACAAGGCCAAGGGAGTTAAAGTGGAATTCCTTAGAGGTGTTAGGGCAGGGGGATCCTGTTAGGCCTAGGGCCCAGTCTGGGGGACCTTGCTGGGTTAGTTGAGTAGCATTAATAGCCCAGCTGAGAGGATTCCAGGTGATGCCTGGTAAACTCTGGTTCTGCCCTGAGGGATCAGTTAAAGTGATTGGAAGCACTCTGTCTCCATCTAGAAAGAGATGAGATCCAATGGCCACTACAACCTTTAAGGGGTCCCCTATGTTCCAGACTGCTGCAGAAATTTGGGCCACTTCACAGGTGGAGTCCTCCTCTAGGTCAGGTGGTGGCAGGTTTGGATATTTAACCCTGCACAGCATATACACCATCTCATCTATGGTATTTTGTCCAGAGGGGCAGATCAATACCTTCTGGCCTGTAGTCTCACTGGCACAGTTGATTAATAGTGAGGGAGAGCACCTACGAATTTCCAGGTGTGTTTTGAACCTGTAGGTTCTTGGAGGGAGTAGATGGGATTTTTCCTGTCCTGTTAGGATGCAGGTCAGGTACCTCTTAGGCATACTGGCTCCTTCACATCTCCACCTGTGCAATGTGGCATTATGGCTAGGAGGTAAAGAAGCAGCAGTCTGCCCTATTAGGAATGGCACTATACTCAAAAGATAAAGAGGTTATTGTCCTGTGGGGATTTAGGTACGCGAGGACCTCTTTCATCCACTGGTATTTGTTTACCCCAACCAGGCCTCCTGCTGTGATGGCAGCATTAAGAGCCACCAAATCTGAGCCCGAAGCGCATCTACGGGCGAGCAGGGTAAGGTCGTCCCCATTGATGCTGTAATAAGAATTGGCCACGTCTGTCATCCACTGAACAGCGTTGTCCCTGGTGAAAGGGCCAACCTGTTCAGCAATGGCCTTCACCTCGTCCGGCTTCCACAAGGCCGTCTCTGTGACAATCTGAGTCGTCGTCTCCTCCCCTGCCCTCGTGACCGTCTTTTTGGTCCGCACTGGGTTTAGTGGAGCCGCCATATTAGCGGAGCACTGGAGTGGAGCGCTGGCTTGCACTTCTCCTGCCTCGCTTTCAGGTGATTCCACTATACCACCAGGGTGGATGGCAGAAATTACCGCCTTTTGCAGACCCAGCTGCTCTTTTAGGGATTCAATTTCCCTCCTACAAGCCTCATGGTTAGCGATCTCACGCTTTTCCTGAGCTCGGTCCGCTAAATATTTAGCGGCTCTGTGGGCTGACATTAAGTCCTTTTGGGCTTTTTCAAGATCAAGCTCAGCCTCGTCTGCTCTCTCTGTAGCAGAAGCGGCTTCTTTCCTTGCCTCTTGCAAGGAGTCAGCAAGCCCCTGCTTTTCTAAGATGAGGTTGAGCCTCTCTGTCCTTAAGCGGAGACTCTCTTCCTCATAATCTCTGCGCAACTCGCAGAGCTCACTCTTATGGAGGTCGTTCTGTCCCTCCATGTCTTGAGTGACCTGGTCCAGTCTCTTCTGGACCTCTTGAGTCTCAGCCTTAAGGGCAAGACTCTCTGCCTCATGCTCCGCCTGTTTGCGGGCCAAGGCCTCCTCATGTTGAGCCCTGAGCTTCTCTAGCTCCTGGCTGTGTTTTGCCTCTAGCTCTTTGCTAGCGGCTTCCTGTGCGTCGAGGGCCTCCTGTTGGTGCTTCAGGAGAGCCGACGCGTCCTGGAGCGCTGTGTACAGCGCCCAACACCCAAAGCGGTCCTTCGTGGACGCGTTAGGTTTCTTTTGGTCGCAAAAGTCTTGGAAGACATCCTTTGCAACCTTCAGGGGATCCGGACCTCGGAACGATCCAGGCTCCCACGGCGAATCACCTCTCTTAAGGAGCCACTTTTCCAGACGAGGCACAGGGCTCGTCTTACGAAACTATGGCTTTGGGCTTCCCTGGCTTCCTATTTACTTTGGGGAAACCTTTTTATTTCTGAATGCGCCTGCCTGGGCTCTGTGCTCAGACCTGCGCGTGAACAGGGAATTTCTTTACTCCCCGTTCCTGGACTGACCTTTTCAGTCCTGGAAAAGGGCACCTAGCCTATTTAGGTTTTGGGAAGGAGAGTGATCAGCTGCTCGATTCCCTAACAGGGTAACCTATCGAACCTGTTTCAGGAGGGTTTTGAGCTCTCGGCTCTGACCGGCAAACCACACTGAACCGGTTTAGGTTTTGAGCTTTTTATGCTCTAGCAGGGATCACCATTAAACCTGCGGAGTTTTGGGCTTTCCTGGCCCTGACTGGTGTACCCCTAACCAGCAGAGTTTCTGGAGACACTATGCCTCAGCGAGATTTCCTCCGAACTCGCACTGACTCACGCTCTTAGCCGTGAGGCAAAGCAAAACAAAGAATCGCTTCCAAGGCTGGAAGGGTTGCAGAGTCGCGGCTCTTTAACAAGCGCGTCTCTCAGCTGTTCTGGCAGTTATTTTTGGCGGGAAAGTGGATGGCGTAGGGAGATGTTGATGCCGGCTGTTTCCCTACACTATCGTTCTGGGTCCCACCCACAAGATAGACCGTAAGATGGCTCGAGATAGCCTTGGGGCTTCGTGTGGGAGAACCCTTGCGTTCGGAACACCGCCGGTCACTGGCTAGTCCTAGCAGTCGGGTCCGGTGCGGCTGATCTCCACGACTCTCTGGTGCTTAAGGCACAGAGTCTCACACGGAAAGAGGTGAAGGGGTAAAGCCTCCCAGATAGAGTGCTCGCTAGAGCCAATCACACAGACAGAAACCTCGCACACAAGCCTGTTCCAACACTCCAGCGGGGGGTTTCCTCCACGTCTGACCGTCAGAACGACACGCGTCGACTCTCGTGTGCGTTCAGACGTTCAGGGTGCTGCCCGCGTTACTCCACCACTTTGTTAGCCTGATTGCGCGTTATTATGAATAATAACGAGGGGAATTATATTGATTATTAATAAGCAATCAGCTGCGAGAGCGAACACCAATGTATACAGAGGTCAGCCCCGCCGGGAGGAGCTGGTAACAGACCAGGAGACTTTTATGATTGAAAATAAAGTCTTTTACTGAGGTTTGCCACACACAAACAATTACACAAGCTCACACACAATTATTCAAGTCCTAAGAAATACAGAGAGAGGTAAGCACGTTTGCATTAGCAGGTAAGTCGTTGGTGGGTCATATTTACCAGTCGAGTCCTGTAGAGCGTTCCTCAGGAAAAATGGAGGGGAAAGAAACTAAGAAAAATGGGGCCACGCGGTCTGACCAGCAGATTGTCACGTGGAAACTCGGCCTGCAGACCAGAGTTTAAAGATGGAGGTAAGGGTTGGGGGATAGCAAGCTGGACATAAGAGGGTCAAAGGTTCGATAGGGGTCGTAGTAGAGAGAGAGGCCGGTGGTCTGGCATCCCCTTATAAGCAGGAGGGTGGGGGCTGGTTACCTCCCTGATTCCCGCCTCCTGGTAGTCCGTCCCTGGAAGCACCCTATTGGTTGGAAGATGTAGGGGAGGTGTGTGGAGGTGTGCCTGAGGGATGGTCAATACTGAGAGCTAGAAACTTACTCATGTCTGACACCAGGTGATAGCCAGGATGAGTCATTCAGCCACTTCTATTGTGTTGTTGATGGCATTAGCCCGGCTGTTGATGGCTCTCAATCAGTAACTAGGCAACGATGAATAGACCCTGCCAGGCTACGTGAAGTCTTGCATGTGAAGGTGGGGAGGAGGAAAGAGGCTGCCTGCTGTAGAAGGAACTCTCAATGGCGTTTTTGGAGTTCCTATATCTGGTATTTTATCAAAACATGTTACTGTGCTTTGGTGTGTACTGATTCTATTTCATATTTCCTTTGCGGGAAACAGGCTGGTAACCTCTGCTGGGCACTGGAGCTGCTGGGCTGGTCAGGAGAAACGTCTCTTGCCTGGGTGCAGTCTCTGCTGGCATCTGGGAAGGTTACCATGTGGTTCAGTTCCTTACACACGCACTGGCACAGTTTATTATTTTATTGCAGTCCAAAAAGAGGCTAAAAAGCCTTGCAGGGCAACACACTCCCTGTTCCTGTGCCTTTAACAGCAACTTGTTTTGCAGACATTTTAAGTGGTGGTATTTATAAATTTTATTTCCAAAATTTATATCCTGCTTTTCTGCCCTTATCAGGTCCATCAAAGCAGCTAAGAGATTATGTAATAAAAACAAGTCTTAAACACCACTGAAAACAAATAAAAATGCATCATTAATGTAATTAAAAGCAAAGCTTAAATACAGATAAGCATTAAAACAACAATAAAAACAAAGGGCAGGAAAGAGGGAATGCCAGATAAAGCAAAAAAAAAAAAAAGATCTTCACTCACTGGTGAAGACTGCAACAGAAGGGAACAGGTAAGTCTCTCTGAGGAGAGAGGACCAGAATTGTGGTGCCATGGCCAAGAAGGCTCTCTCTTGGGTTCCCACGGTCTAATCTCAGAAGGTGGAGTAATCAGAAGCAGGGTATCAAAATATGGCTGTAGTGTTCAGGAATGTTCAGTCCTTCAGGTATGCTTATCGCTATGTTGTGAAATGTTCTACTGGCTGATTTTCATGCATGCAAAATGTACATATGAGATAGCCAGGCTCTTTTTTCTGGTCAGTTGTCAGCTTTAGCTGAGGTTAGCCACACACCTATTTCACCAAAGCAAAGATCTAAGGATCTTTATCATTATTTTTTTCAAATTATCACACTACTGGTCATCTGCCTCTGAATGCTGCCATTATTCAGTTGAATTTATTGCCTTGAAAAGCTTGCTATTATTGGGTATTTTTCCTCATTCATAATGATAGTTCTTTCTTTATGGCTTCGTAATCAGAGATCCAGAGGACTGACACTGTGAAGTACTGTATAGGAATGATTTGAACAGACTTGATAGATATCAGGATCTCCCTACAAGAAGAGAATCTGTGACATGAATGACTTATGGAGGGAATCTTGGATTTGGTGACATCTGGCAAGTCCAGATTTGAAGCCTAATGAAAATAATCTTGCCTTAAGGAACTATCCCATCTGTTGCCTTATAGGATACACATTTCTTGTTCTTTGTGGTCCATTTCCTACACTCTGCACCACAAAGTTTTCCACATAATTTAATTATGTATTAGATAAATTAAGAAAAGACATGCTTTCAGGCAACGGTTGAAAGTATAAGACAAATTGATGGAGCCCATCGTGTGACTCAGCAGTAGAGACTGTGCTTTGAATGTAGAAAGTCCCCAGTTCCATGCTGGACATCTACTGGACTGGAATCTAGCTCTTCTACTGCAGATCAACATGGCTACCATCTGAAACTATCCTTTATTGATTGTTTGATTGATTTACTTTATTTATATCCTCCTTTTTCCACAATGGGAACCCAAAATGGGTAACATTATTCTCCTCTCCTCCATTTCATACTCACAACAATAGCATGAGGTGGGTTAGGCTGAGAATGTCAGTCTGCTAATTGCTATACTACACGGTGTTTCAACAAGCACAGCAACCGTCTTTTCAGAACTTACAAAATGTCACTTAGCTGACAGTGTTTATTCCATGAAAATGTGTGTTACATGACTGTCAAGGACAATCTAACATTAAAACTTTTAATCCCCAGAATATTCTTTCTTGTGAACTTCTGGGAAGCTAAAAGTCCCATTATCAATAAGACTGGCCAGTGCAATCCTAAATAGAGTTGCACTCTTCTAAGTCTGCGGACTTAGATGATTTTTATTTTCCCTCAAATTAACCCATCTTTTCTCCCAGATCAGGACCCCCCCTCCAAAAAAAGGGCTGTAACTCATCTTAAAACTGCACTGCTAAGCATTTAATACATTTCAAAATAAGGAGTTTAAGAAGTATAACATAGTGTACTTTTTTAAAAAAATGCCTTCAGGTCAGTCCTGATAATGGAATTTTAATAACCCTACATATCATTTTGTAATGCTGAAGAAATAAACACCTTTTACAACAAAGCAAAGAGATTGGAAGTTACAGCTGAATTTTTAGAACCCTGGTTTTTAACTGAGAAAGGTTTTTTCCCCTCTTCCTTAGCTGATTAGGTACAACAATTTGTGTCCCTGAGTTAATACGAAATTGTGGGTCATGCAGTTTTTGAACGATGACTTCAACTTGTCTTTTCTTATTAGCTTTCTGAAACGAGAAAGAGGGATGGAAATAAAGGTGCTGAGATGCCCATAGGAAAATAATTATCAAGTGGCTTTCATTAATTTGCACTCCATGTGATGTTCTAAACAGCTCCTGGGTCCATTTAGATTAATTTATTTCTAATAAATCCTCCTTTCCCTCCATTTGTTACCTCCACTGTAGGCAGAACGTATCTGTGCAGACATTGACAGGAGCAGTTTATTATTTCTTTTTCACATGCAGTGTATACATGGCAATTAAAGATAATGCAGCACTCAAATATGAACAAAGGGAATGCTAATATGCCTGTCAGTAATTGCAGCTCAAAGAAATATAAAGGGGAGGGGAGACATCAAATAATGAAGTCATTTGCACAATTGTTTTTTTTTAAATATATTTTAGAACTTGTAATAGCAGAATCAGTAGATGTCAGGATCGTTGCCCTTCTCTCTTTCCTTTTGTACTTCTTCCTTTTCTAAGGGTTTTATGATTACTTGGCTGTAAAAATTCCACTCTGGCCTGGCATTTGTAGCCAAAAAGTTTAGCTCAGAAGGGATTTCATGTTCCTTTTGACAAATGTTCAGAATATCTTTTCTCTTTGAAAGCTGAATGTTTTCACTGTTGTCTTGGGAAGACAGGGATTGGGGTACTGAGGCTCTAGAATTTGTTCATGGAACAGAAAGATTTAGCAATCAGCAAAAGCCAGTTCCTGAAGCAATTCCTCTGTACTCACTGAGTGTACCTACACTGATTTAATAATAATTCCCTTTCTCCACAGAGCATTGGAGATCATGGGTTGGATCTAGAACTTTTTTTTTTTTTTGGTCAGTCTCAGCCAGTTCTCCTCCATATTACAGCCCCTTTCCCACATGGTGTTTGTGCATGCTGATCTCCTGATCCCTAGAATGGCTTTGGGGGGGGCTCCTTCTTCTTTTCTCATCAACCCCTCCTTCTTTTCTCATCAACGGAACAGCTGGTTGGACTCAGTTCTGCAGTTTTATGAATATGTAGTACTAGCAGAGAATTCCCAGCATCCTCTCCAAACTACAATTCCCAAGGTGTTTTGAAGGAAGCCATGGAAGTTAAGCCTGTATGAAGATCAAACTAGGTGAAACACTGGAAGTTCAATGTTCTGAGATTCTGGGGAGGGGAGAATGCTTTATATACAGCGGATGTGTAGGGCTCTCATTTGGATCAGGATCAGGGCACCCTCCCTTCTGCACTGTGTTCCCAGTCTGAAATTGTGCTGAGCAGCTGCTGTTTACCACATTGCACAAATACAAAGCAACAGTCAGTGAGACAAATAGCAGTCAGCAGGTTAGATAATGGGTCTGACTGGCACGAATGCCCAAGAAAAAGCACTGGAGAGCTCTGGACACTGACCTCTGCTGTCTCATCTGGTTTTACCCTAGGCCTGCAGTATAGACATGCCCCAATGCTCTGAACTCTCTCCAGTCTTTCCTCTGTTGCCACCATTACTGCCATTTTCTTTACTGTGCTACCACTTGAAACAGATGTATGCTTGTGAGTTTTGTGAGTGAATACTTCCTGAGGGAACAGATCCTTACACACAAAGCAATAAAAATGCTTACATGAAATAAAGGTTCATTGACCCATTTGCTGTCCTCTTTCTGGCACAGATTATTGGATTCTTTCTAGGAAACCACTTTCAGACTGTTGTTTCCTCTTGCCTGGAATATGTAGCATGCGAATCAACCATACACCCATAGATATCAATCCTTTGCTTAGTTTGCCCCTGCAGTGGCAATAATTGTGATCCAATAGCATTACTTTAGCAACTGTTCAAATGTATTTATTTTATTTAAAACATTTATTAGCCAACTTTCTCCTTTGGGGAACTGAAGGCGGTTTACAATATATATAAAACTTTATAAAAACACAATAAAAATAACCATTATAAACTCCATAAAAGTCACAATTTAAAAACTGAAATTAGGCACCTGGTATTTTTGGCCGCTGTGTGACAGAGTGTTGGACTAGATGGGCCATTGGCCTGATTCAACATTGGCTTCTCTTATATTCTTATGTTCTCATGACTGCCGGTAATAATAGCTAAATCAATCAAAATAGGGGTGTGCCAAAAAATCATTTTTTTCAGGTTTGGGTATATTGGACATAAAAATATTGATATTCCTGATATTCCCAAATTCCAAATGCTGGTATGGTATTTGGATTCTGCAATGGAAACTGAAAGGGGCATTTTTTCAAGCCCAGCAAAACCTGTCACAATGTACAGAATGCCCTGCAGAACCAGTACCACTGTGGTAATGTAAGCAAAAGAGTACTAATGGCAAACCAGAGAATCTCCACAGTACAAACTGAAGGTGGGGGACATTTTGCAAGTTTTGTGCAAGAAAGTGGGAAACTAGCAGGAGTCATTTGAAATTGACAAAAGCAGCAGGGAAGCTCATAGAAATCCAATACAAAATGTCAAAGTGTGTGGGGGGGGGGGAGAAAAGGAAAACAAAAACTGTCCCTAGTAAAATCCTGGATATACTTGGGATATCAAAAATATCCGAAAAATACCAATAAGGTATTGGTATATACCCAATAAGGTATTTTGGGGTATATTTTCAGCTCAGATGTATCCGAATGCACACCCCTACTGCTAAATGAAATGGTCTTCAACTGCCTCCTGAAGACTGACAATGAGGGGCCCAAACACACCTCCCTGGGGAGATTGTCTGGGACCAATGTATCTGCTGGACTGCCTTCTCCGCTATGTCTCTGGGAGAGCTCCAGGGCTCTTTTGTAGCAGGAACTCCTTTGCATATTAGGCAACACATCCCTAATGTAGCCAATCCTCCACAAGCTTACAGAGCTCTTCTTACAGGGGCTACTGTAAGCTCTTGGAGAATTGGCAACATTAGGGGTGTGTCGCCTAATATGCAAAGGAGTTCCTGCTACAAAAAGAGCCCTGGAGAGCTCTATGCTCCACTGATAAGTTGCTGATGATTGCTGGTCCTAGGAATGTCTGGCTGTCCTCGATCAGGGCCAGGGCCTTTTTGGTCCTTGCCCCAATCTGGTAAAACTCTCTGCCAAATGACACTAGGGCCCTGTGGGACACAGTGCAATTCCACAGGGCCTGTAAGGCAGAGATCTTCCACCAGGCTTTTTACTGAGGGCAGCAATGCTTGGTTGCTTTGGCTGGCACCCTTCCCCTTTCCCCCTATATATTTCATTTTAAGTTACCTCTCCCCTTCCCACTAAGTGGAATAGGAATAATAATAATAATAATAATAATAATAATAATAATAATAATAATAATAATGATGATGATGATGATGATGATGATGATGATGATGATGATGATGATGATGATGATGATGATGATGATGATGGGGCTGCCAAGGAAAAGGCTGTCATGAGTCAGTCAGCTACCTCCTTCTCTGAAGATGAGGAAATGGAGGAGTCAGCCCCTGCATCAGTGGAATGCCTGCCTGAACAGGTGAATTTAGAGCCAGAGCCAGCAAGAGATGCAGCAGGCAATGAGGGCTGTTCATTCTGGCAGCAGATGAAGGAAACTGGATGAAGGGCAGAATGCCACTCTCTACCTGAATCTCCTGAGTGGGCAGAACACAGAAGATGCAAAGAACTCTTGACAGCTGTGGAAAGACCTCGAAGTGCCAGGTTGATTGCTCAAAGGCAATCAGAGTTGTTACAGGAGCCATCACAAGCTAGTGAAGAAGTAAGACCTGTGGGTCAGTCTGCATGGAAGCAACTTCACACACACACACGCATGTGCGTGCATGCATGCAATCTGATTTCTCAGCCTTGTTTGACCTTGCTGCTTTGAAGTCCTGTTTTGCTAACTTGTGTTTGTTTCTTCTTGCCTTGATTCTGAATTCCTGCCTTCCTTCTTTTACCCTGCTCTTATCACTTAATTGTCGTGTTTGCATTGGTGTCTCCCAGAATTCCCAGGCAGGCAGGCAGGCAGGCAGGCAGGCAGGC
This sequence comes from Gekko gecko, assembly GCA_029375565.1. Taxonomy (NCBI): domain Eukaryota; kingdom Metazoa; phylum Chordata; class Lepidosauria; order Squamata; family Gekkonidae; genus Gekko; species Gekko gecko. Next base: position 286,630,512 of record JAPDNY010000001.1, on the reverse strand, counting down.
AGGGAGGGAGGGCAGTGGCTGGTGGGGGAGGAGCAGAAAGGAAACGTTCAAGCCTCTCTGCCTCCCGCACAACATTGGGGATTGAGTAAAATCTGGGGCTGGGGTGATTTTCCCAAAGCACCCAGGAGAGGCAGTGCCTGTTCAAGAGCACATCTACTTGGGAGTAAGCTCCAATGCCCTTCAGGGAAATGGCTCCGGAGCAAGCAGCCTGTTGGGATGTTTGTTTTTCTATTTCAGAAGCCTTTTCTGGTGGGAATGTCTTAAGTGATTAAGGCTGCGGTCACACGGTTGATTTGATTGGGATTCACTGCTGTTTCCTCTCGCTTGTAAATATGGTGACCAGAAAGGCCAATCCACCTCCCACCCCGAAGCGGGTTTACCCTCGCAATGCTCCCAGTTCTCTCCCAAGTTTTCCTACACCCAGGAAAATGAGTACTTTCCGGGTATTTCAGCTGCAATTCCGCATTCTCCCCTATGGACCACCATCTTGCAATGAGTGCGATTTGGTCCTTCCCCCCGGCAACTGCTATTAAGCACGAGTGCAGTTATGCACATAATAACCCTTGTGCATGCACAAATATATATTTTTTTAAAAAATTCCCGTGCTACCACTTGGGCAGCGTGGACATGCCAAAAGCAGGAGCAAGTCGCGGTAAGAGGTCAGTGTGACCGTACCCTAAGATGCCTGGCCCAGCCTCCCGCCCATCCCAGTCCCAGCCAATCATAAGGGGCTCAGCCATCTGTGAGGGTGGTGGGGAGGAGTGGAGGGCAGTGCCACATGCTCCAGCCTCCTGCCCCCTCACAGCCAACCATGAGGTGCACAGGCCAGCTGGCTGAGCTGCCAGCAATCGCAGTCATTGCCCCCAGCTACCGGGAGGGAGGAGGAGGGGGACTGTCAGTGAGGGGGCAGGGCAAATTTGGGAGTACCACCCCAAATGCCACCTGTGGCTACAGGCCAGGTGTAGTTGATGTTGTTAGGTACAGTGATTGTGTTGTCTGGGTGTATGTGGCAGCAAAGTTGGCATCTCAGTTTATTGTGAGTTCTGGTCCCAGTGTCCATGTTCAAATGAAATGTTGCATTATTGTGGGTGAGGAGTTGTTTGAGATTGGGGGGGTTGTCTGTTTGCAAGAAAAGGTTTGCCCCCCTGTACCTGTGAAAGAGAATTGTCATCATCCAGTAGAGGTTGTAAGTCGCTGATGATGCATTGAACTGTTTCAAGTTGAGAGCTGTATGTGACCACTAGTGGTGTTCTGTTGTTGTCTCTTTTGGACCTGTCTTGCAACAGGTTCTGTCTGGGTACCAATCTAGCTTTTTTTCTGACTTCATCAGGTGGATACTTTAGTTCCAAAAAGGTTTGTTGTAGATCTCAGCACTGGGGGCTCCCTATGGAGTGTACAAAGATGCGCATACTGAGAAGGCAGGGGGAAAATGGCACGGAGTTGGGATGGCCCGATCAGACCATCCCGATGCCATGAGAGTGCGCTGGTGCAATCAGACAGGGGGAAGTCCATCTGTGGCCCATAGCAAACCCGTTTGCTAGTGGACTTTCCCCGGTGTCTTCTTACTCCACTTCTGCGGCAGAGCAAAATGGGTTGCCGATGGGTGTGGGGCGTTTCCCAGATGTTTGCATTTGCTAACACCCTTTAAATCCGCTGGGCATTCATGCTTATGGCGGGGCTAATTGTGCATGTGATCACAGCCTTTGTGTCTTATCTCTGTGGTTTGGTTATTTCCTCACTGTAATGGTGATATATAAAAGTGAAAGTCATGTGTCTAACTCTGGGGTTATTGACAGTACTCATCTCATCGTCATCAGGTCCACTGGTGAATATCTGTGTGATTTGGTTGACTTACATGGTTGGAGGTTTTAGATATTATTGAAACTATCTGGAAGCCATCCATGGAGAAGCAGGTTTGCAGCACCAATGGTGTACAGAAAATTGTGTCCTACCTTTGGTTTCTGATGACATAACAGTACATACATTCCCATTTGTCCCTATCCTGCGACAGACTCCTCCCCCCCTTGCCCTTAAGATAATCTTCAGGGTCCACTGATCCCCAAGAATAAAATGGGGGGTTAGTGGTCTACACTGGAAGGAAGATGTGGGAAAGTCCTCTTCCACAAGCTCTGCTTTACGTGTGGATCTCACCTAATACAAGTGAATATGTACACCGAAAGCTTGCAAGAATAACATAAAGGGAAAAAGAGACTGGATTTATACCCCGCCCTTCACTTGGAGTTTCAGAGCGGCTTACAATCTCCTTCCCTTCCTCTCCCCACAACAGATACCCTGTGAGGTAGGTGGGGCTGAGAGAGCTCTAACAGAACAGCTCTGAGAGAACTTTGTCTGAACCAAGGTCACCCAGCAGTTGAATGTGGAGGAGTGTGGAATCAAACCCGGTTCTCCCATATTAGAGTCCCTGCTCCTAACCACTACATCAAACTGGCTCTCTGAAATGGAGAGTATCCTCATATCATTTGACTTAGACTGTGATCTAACTTAATGCTGCTCTTATCTGCCAGAGTTTCTGAAATAAAGATTGTATAATTTCTTTGTTATAACTCCTTCCCAAAGAAGAACACCAAAGTTAATTAAAACAGATTGGTTTGAGTCTTCCATTGTTTCCATTCTGTTCCTTTCTTTCAGAGTTATTAAGAAAAATATGTCTACATGTTCTGGCTTTGATCCCTTGGTAGGGCATGTACTTGGTCGGCCGCTTTCATCTTTATCACAAAACATTGCCATTGGCAGATTCGCAATGTGCATGGGCATAGTTTAGGGGAAGTGAATATTGCACCTTAAGCAAGAGTTGCCTGCGTGTTGATTTGCCAAGGTGCTGGCTCAGACACATTAGTTTTGTTCTTTATTTAGAAAGAGAAAGGAAGGAATATTGATTGGATTTCAAAGATAGTATGGACCTCCCATTTTAAGAAAGAACCAAGGGAATAAGCCAAACACACTAATGCTAATGACAGCTGAAACCACTGATTACAGCAGGGATTCAGTCTGCTCACCCTTCCTAAGGCCAGGAAGGCCACATCTGGCTTATGAATATTCTTACCGATCCCCCCCCTTCCTAGCTTCTATCCAGCGATTGGCTTAAATCATTTAACCACCTGCCGTTTCCCTCCTCCTCCTTAGAATAGCTCAGTGACTTTTGAAGTTAGCTAGATAGGCAGGCAGTACCTGTCCTGAAGAAATGCTCAGAGCTTTCAGATCAGCCTTGAAAGGTGCTTGCTTATTAAACTACAGATTTCTCCATAAGGGTTAAAGGGGAGCAAAGGTGTTTCTTTTGTGCATCGGAAGTACTGTAGTATTAATAGGATAAAGCAGCTGCTATGGTAACTGCCTTTAGAAGTCCTTTGAAAAGAAGCTGTGCAGGAGGCTTGCCTAACTTGGGAATGCCAGCTGTATATCTGAGATCATCCCCCCCCCCCAGCTTCAGAGATCTGTTCTTGGAAACCCTCTTTTGTTCATTTTGTAGAACCGCACAGTGGGCTTGTCCACGGCTTGTCTGGAGTATTGGAACACAGAGGCTTGTGAAACAGGCAAAAGAAGTCTATTTTTAAAAAGCACTGGGCAGTGCCAAGCCAAGACAGTCTTAGCAGGGAACTGAGCCAGCATTTATTGGTGGCCTCTTGTATTAGACAAGCCTCGGCAGGCTTCAGTTGATTCAAAGCAATCCCTGTCTGTCAAGCTCAAAGTTGGAGTTACTGCCAAAGCTTGGACTCAGTTCAGAGGGCAAAAATGTGCGAACTCAGGGAAACGCTTCACCTTCCATGTCATTCTAAGCTTGGGAATCAGGTTATTCAGTCTCCTCTGACTGCATCTGCATTGCTCTCTAAATAGGGTTACCAGCCTCCAGGTGGGGCCTGGAGTTCCCCTGGCTTTATGGCTAATGTCCAAATGATAGAGAGCAATTACCTTGGAGCAAATGGCAACTCTGGAGGGCATGCTTTATGGCATCACATCCCCACTGGGTGCCCTTCCCCAAATTCTGCCCTCCCTGGGCACTGCCCCCAGATCTCCAGGACTTTTCCAAGGCAGAGCTGGCAACCCTATCTCTAAGGCCATGCACAAATGTTGGTCTATTATAATTTCCCCACTTCCTGCTAATATGACACTAGCCTTGCCAGACTAATGGCCTCAACCAACTGGTGGAATGCGCTCCCTTACGAGATCAGGGCCCCGTGGGACTTGCTACAGTTCTGCAGGGCCTGCAAGATGGAGCTCTTCCACCGGGTATTTGGTTGAGGCAGCGGACACCCCCTGCCAGCTTTTGGCCAATCACCCATCAATCAATGATTAGACATCTGATTGGGCGCCTGGATTTGACTGACATCAGATCTCTCCGTTTTTACATGGTATTTTATGATATTATTCTGTGCAATCTGTCATTTTAGCATTGTTTCAATTGTATTATATTAACTGATGTACACCACCCTGAGCCCATTATGGGGAGGGTGGTATATAAACCAAATGAATAAATAAATAAATAAGCAGTGCCAAGTAATAACACAGGGTTTGGAACCTTGTTACTCAGGGGAAAAGCTTGTTCAGTTTTTCAAATTGCTAATTGCAGCTGCTTCCCTTTAAAGCTGCATGGTAAGCAAATGGCAGCTAAAGGGTTAAGTCCAGGGCTCAGACTTTCTAACTCCAATCCCAAACCTCCCTCTCAAACCCAAACAAATGGTGACCTGGTGACCAAATATATTTAGCTTGTCATTGCCGTTTGGCCTTTGCGTATGTCAAAACATCTTCCTTACGTTGTATGCTAATTTGCTGTTCACCTATGTCTTTATATATGAACTGTTAACTTCCATTTCAGTGTATCTGAGGAAGTGTGCGTGCACACAAAAGCTCATACTGTGAATAAAATGTTGTTGGTCTTAAAGGTGCCCCTGGACTCTAAGTTTGTTCTGTTGCTTCAGACCAACACTGCTGCCCACCTGGATCTCCCTCTCAATGGGTACCTCAGCTTCTTTGCCACTGAGAATAGAGAGGGTTACAAGATACTAGCAAAATCTCTGAAGGTATTCCTTAAACAGAAATAAAAGTGTGGGCAGCTTGTTGCAGATCTCAATAAGGTTTTAGTTGTGTGAAACAGAGAGCTAATTGGAAACTCAGCGCTGAAGAGAATAACAAACAAAGCCTGCAAACTTGCTTGATTTCTGTGACTGATTGGCTAGGGGGATGGGGGGAGGCACAACCTAAAGTATTTTGACAGTCTTCCTAAGCAGTTCTACTTAGATGTAATCTCTATTTGATTCAATAGATCTTACTCCCAGGAATGTGTCTTTAGGATTGCACTGTTTGTGAATCTATTTTTTAAAAAATAAACCACTGAAAACTCACTGTGTTGGACACTCCATGAATACAACATTGTCATTCTGTGTATCGGGCGATGCTGCTCTTTAATATTTTCTCTCAGATATTGTCATCTCAGACACACATTACTATCACATTTATATTCTCTCCTTCTCCCATTATGGAAGTCAGGATGCACAAGGAATTCCCAGATGGCCTCCCAGTCAGACACTGACCACACACAAACCTATTTTCTCATGTGTCCACCAGCCTACCTTGGAACTAGACTCACCATGCTGCCGGAACAAAACATCTGGTCCCAATTCCACTAAAGTATATTATGACAGAATCCTATTAGTCAATGGGGGAAAAAAAACAAGTCAGGAATATGCAGTACAGTCCTACAGGTTGGTTCCAACGAGCTTTTCCACTGGTGAAAAAAGGAAGAGGATGGGTTTGTTTTGCTTTGACAACCAACAAAACTATGCTGGTGGTCATGGGACCTGCATGGACAAAAGACATGTAGATCTGGGGTTATTGTAAGAAGGTGGCATTGTGTGAAAAATCTGGCTGGATGCAACCCTATGAATATTGATTGGAAAGTGTCAATAGGTCTTACTTTCAGTTAAGAGTCATAAACTTAATCACAGCTAATAGTAGGTGTACTCAAGCTCAGTGTTTATCAAACCAGGGAAATTTCTTGTGTGTACAGGGAAAGGGGAGTTCTTCACAATTTTTTAAAAAAATGTTTGAGAAATATCATTCAGCAAAGGTTACACACACATACAAGAATAGAACCTGTTTGGAAACTGTCTGAAAAACCTGCTTTGCCTTCCTTCACAGTAAAATCACAGTCCTGGGATTAAATTAACCAAATACTTCAGTGTTTATGAAAGGTGTGGACAGTCTTTTGACTCTGTCCCCCCTCCCCCCGAAATATGGACAGTAGGAAATGGAGCACCTCATAAAAATTCTACAAGCTAATTCACAGTGTATATGATTAACTTTTTTTAAAAAAATCCTTTTTGTTAAGTACTTTTTTCATCCATATGTTAATTATCTAATCACAACAGTTTCAAATTGATCAATATGTCAGGTGAAACATTGTTCCAGCCTATTGGCAAAGTCCATTGCTGTTATTTCAGGATCTGCCAGTCTGGTATTAGATAAAACAGGGTAGGTCACTCAGGTATCATGTCTTTTTTTTAAATGGACATTTGGTGTACAAAAAATCCTAAACAGCTGGAAAAGTAAATTCATTCCTCCAGCCAAAGATCCCCTTGGCTATCCATCACACCACCCAGAGCCAACCCAAATGTGTACCTGATTCCTGTAAAACTGGACCAGAGGTGTGCATGTAAGGGATGACTTTACCCTGCCTCTCATGCCAACAGTCTGCCTTTGCTAATGAAATCATGCCTTAGCTGGTCAGAACTGTGGTTATCAACAACCTTGCTTCAAAGTTTTTTGAGATCCCCCAGTTCCCACGCCAAATACATTACATGTCCTTTTCATAAAGTATTTTTAGAATATGGCTAACATATTTATTGCATTTGGTTCATTAATCAATGACTAGTTTTAGAAGGGACAAAAATGTCATCTTCTGTAAGCTATTGGGGGGGAGCACTTGGTGTTGTAGAGCAAATGAATGTTCCAGCAGTTTTGCAATGCTGGTTTCATTATTTACTATGCGTTGCTTTCCCCTGTATCATGAACTGCTAGGTGAACTGTTATCACTCGTGTTTCCCAAGAGGTGGGCTTGGTTGTCTGTTGTCGGCTGCTCGGAAAACCTAGGAGCCTGTGACCCAGAAGGTAATAACTTCCCACTCTGATCCATTCAGTGTTTCCAAGATCCTTTGGTTACAATGGTAAAGATCATGCATGATTCCCAGACATCATTTCATTCTCATTTAAAATGCACACATACTCACATCCAAACACCTTCTGCTCCTTCTTTACAAGCAAGATTCTTTTCTTGATTTTTTTTTAAAACTTATGAAATTTGTAGGTGATACCAAAACAGCAGTGAAATAAAACACACAGCGAATAGAGCGGAACTTGAGCTACACATATCTTACCAAGGAAGCATATGGGTAGACATATGGATACTGCCATATTTTATCCAAAGCAGGGGTTCATAAAACTCATGAAACAAATCTTTGTGTTGTTCTTGAAAAAGAGAATGCCCCCTCTTTTATTTCATTACACAGAGAAGTAATTGAATTGTCACAACTGCAGTAGTATTTACTAAATAGGAATGTCATTATTCTTCCAATAAACGATGGATACCTGAGGATAACATTCAACATTCCATCTCTCTCCATAGCAGAGGAGAAGTTGCCCCTCCCACTCCGTTGGAATAATGAGGCAGACACAGGACTGGGATTAGCTAAGGGCCACTTTATTTACAATTCCTGCAGCAGGGGTAAACCTTCAAGTGTGGAAATCGTCTAAGGCAGGTGTTGGCCCCACAACAAACTCCTTGCCTTGTGCTGGGCAAGCCAGCTTTGCCCCAAATGTGAACCATACCCTTGGCTCACCCCAGGCCAGCATGGCAAACTGTGAGCCCCCCTGTAGTGCTCCAAACCCCCTGCCCCAAGCTACATAACTTAGAAGGGAGGAACCCTGCCAATGCAGCTCTGAAGGCAATCCATATTCCCCGCCTTGGGTCACGAAACCCACAGATGGATCATGACAGACCTCTTGATCCCCACACAGGGGAGGTGCCTTCTGGTGCTGCCCACATCTGCTTTCCCCCTTTCTGCATCAGCTTGCCAAGTGACTGAACCTAATTAATGACTCCACATCTACTGACATCATCCAAACCACTGCAAATAGTGTCAGGTAGGCAAGAAACACCCCCCCACACACCATCCCAATAGCTAGGAGGGTGAAAACATTTCTACCCGGCCTCAAAACAGTGACCAAGAAAAGCCTACACTACCTACAGGGGGAGGGTGGGCTGAACACAAGGAGAAGAGGAAGCTGTGGGGTGGTGCTGGCCCTTAAATGTTGTTGGCCCCACCCCCCAAAAGCAGCAACAGTTCCATTGCTCATCATTGCCTCTTCCCTTCCAGGGACCATGCATAGGTGCTGGTTAGCTCCGCAGGTGGATAAACCATGTTGCCCTCCTCAGTTGAAACAACAAGGCAGACACAGAATTGGGATTAACTAAGGGTCACTTTATGGATTATTTACAATTTCTGTGGCAAGAGTGAATGCAGAAATCAGCTAAGGCAGGTGTTGGCCCCATAACCAACTTCTTGCGCTGGGCAAGACACCTTTGCCTTGAGTGCAAGCCATACCCTTGGCTCACCCCATGGCAAATGGTGAGCCACCCTGTAGTGCCCCAGTCCTCCAAGACACATAATTTAGAAGGGAGGAACCCTGCCAGGGTGACTTTGAAGGCAATCCACATTCCTCGCCCTGGGCTGCAAAAATGATGGATACCTTGATCCCTGAACAGGGGAGGTGCTCTCTGGTGCTCACTATATCTGCTTTCCCTCTGTCTGCAACAACCTGCACCACCAGGGCCAAGCCTCTACTTAGGACCCTGTGCCCACCGGGCACCCAAGGCAGCCCACAACCCTTGCCGCAGATCATCAAGAAATAGGTCATTGTCCATATCTGACAAATGCATACCATTGTCCCTGTACAGGTAATCCAATTCCACCTGTATCTCAAGGTGCAGCAAATATCATCACAATCCCCCTTGCATGGCCTTCTGAAGCTCCCTATTTGCCTTCTTCTAAGCCTGCTCCAGGCCCCTGAGGTCTCCAGCTCCATGCCACTCCTGGCATGACAAAATGGTGGACCACATAATCACCACACCTGGCCACCTGCTCCTGATGAACTCTAGGTTGGCTCTGGCCTGCACCACCAGTACCTTGCCCTTCATGAGGCCAATATCATTTCCACCCAAGTGGACCATCAGCATATGAGGAAGAGGACTCTTCCTCCCCTCAGACAACAATGGGAGGAGGCCTGCCCACCACAGGCCTCAATGCCCCAGCCAATCCACCACAGCAAACTTTTTGAGCCCCAGCTGGGACCTGATGTGCCTCCTCCTGAACTGGTGGGCTGCCCAGAAGACCATACTGTGGCCGCAAATGATGATTCTCTTCCATCCCAGGCTGATCGCTGAGCATAAAAGAAACAATAGTTGACAATGGCACACACAAACTTTACAGGGTCTTGAGTGGGCAAACATAAGTCCTGTAGCTTCAAGACCTCCAATGCCCCAGGCACCAAATATCTGTCTCCCCATAGCCCATCATGGCCACAATGGAGTTTGTCCTAATCCTGAAAGAATGCATTCCAAAATGGTAGTGACCCAGCCCCAAGGATCCCAGTGGCCTTTTGGTAACAGCCCCAAACTGAAACCTTGTCAAGGGGCTAGCATCACCATGCCTGAACAACTCTCCCCTTGTGAGGCCTTGCAAAGCCAGGTAACTGCATAAAGCCATTACCAGGCAGAGGTCCTCCTCTGAGCAAGAACCCCCACCCCCATTCTGGGCCTGGTCCATCTTAGATTGCTGTACTGTAATGTGGATGCTGCTCCCCAAAAGGTGAACATCCTCAACCTATAAATCCCTAACTAATCCTATCTGCTCATATTTAACTTTTGGTCCACCCACACCCCAAGATTTGGAAGAAGAGCCACTTAAGTTGGGGGAAGGCTCCTTAAACTGGAGAAGGTCTTCAAACTTTGTGGACTGGAGTGGCTGGATCCACTCCTATGAATTCTGGGCACCACACTTTAAAAGAGATGCACAAACACCATGTAGGTAGGCACACTGGAATGGGTTTAGAAGAGGAAAGCAAAAGTTGGTGGGAGTCTGGAAAACGAGTCCTATGAAGAAAGGCTGAAGGAAATGAGTATGTTTACACTGGAGAAGAGCAGAGAACTTTCTGAATCATTGTGACAAGAGAAGATGGAGGCAAGTGATGATTGTCCTTTTCTCTAAGGGTTGTCACATGAAAGCCTTGTTCTTTGCTGCTCCAAGGGGTCTAATAGGCTCAAGTTACAATTTCAGTTGAACATTTGGAACAACTCCCTAATGGTAAGAGTGGTTTGACAATGGAACCACTTATTGAGCCCTCCCTCACCAAGGATCATCAAGTAAATGCTTGACAGACATCTGCCAGGAATGCTCCAATGCTGGATTTCCTGCACTGAACTGAGGCTTGGACTTGAGGTTACTTGTCAGTCTAGAACTCTACAACCATGGCTGAAGGGCTCTGCTTTGTTCTTCCTCTCCTTTGTTGCCAGTCGGTACTCCTAGACTTGGCATAAGGACTGAAGAAGCAGCTAGACTTGCCCCTATTTTCTGTTCATAAACTCAGTATCACACAGAATCCACACAACTTCCATTCACGTTCAGCACAACACAAGGTCAAGTTCTCAGGCTTCAGCCTGAGTACCCAGTTAATGAGACTTATAGTTGAGATGTGGGTACGTGCTTGCTACTCTCTGGTTTTGAACACATACTGATTTCCCAGAGGCCAGAAAACATCTGCTCAATGATATAAGCTTTTAGGTCACCACCAAGCTCGAGAAGCTTTCACCTAGAGGCAAAGAAGTGAAAGCTTTTTGTTGTCGTCTTGTTCTTTGAATGGCTTGTGTTTCAATAATGCAGCAAAAGAGGAGGAAAGAAAAGAGTAATAATATTTGCCTGACGTTATGCAGTCAATAAAGTGTCCAAGTTTTGGGTTGGATCCTGTGGATCTGTTCTGCTAACAGCAACATCTCTCAAGGTGCAGGGTGTCATAATGTGATGCAAGAGGCTCTTTGACCTCTGCGGTGGGGGGAAGCATTGCTGTTAGCAGGATGGATCTGTGGAATGATATCCATTCCATGAAGCACTGTAAACCCTTTCACATGAAATTAGTGCTGATGGGGGCAAACAAGCAGGTTAAGATTTGACTTGACTTTCAGCCCAGTATTTCTGGATTAGGAATGCTATCAAACACTGACCTGGTGCCAATTTCCCCCCGGTAAAATATACACATTCTTTAACATAATTGTTCATCAATAAATCAGCATTATTCATATACTAAATATATAAATGGCAATTTATACATATAAATTGGGCCCAAAATATGTAACAACAACTATGGGATCTTCAATACCATCAGCAACAAGGAATGGTCTTTTGGATTCTGTGGTCCTGGGCAAAAGTCAAAGATGGCCCGCCCACCCCCACCCCCTTTATTACCACTCAACTGGTCTGAATGAAAATAAAGAGCCCAAATGTCATAATGCATATCCCTTCAAAAATGCACCACATTCAGTTATGTTTTGGCTTTGGTCTATTTTACACCCGTTGTTTTCTAACACTCTCACCAGCCATAGGGGCTCGCCCAGCATGGGGCCCAGAGCAATTGCCCCATAGATAAGGACACCTTGCCTGCCAGCAATGAAAATGTGTGGAGGAGAATTCGTCACAATTATAACAAAAACAAAAAGGAACTGTGAACAATGCTCCCCCCTAAGCTGTGGAGTCTTGTGAGCAAAAATTCTACTTTGTGAGCTACTGGCATTAAAGCTGTGAGTGAGCAACCTGTCTACTGCATAAATTAGTTTGCTCTGGAGCCATCCTTCCTGAGCGAGGACAAAAATGTTTGAGCTGGAGGTTAAAAAACTGTGAGCTAGCTCACACTAACTCAGCTTAGAGGGAACACTGACTGTGAAGGGTATAGTCATCCATCCCAGGACAGGGAAAGACTGTACATTTGAATAAATAGTAAGATAAAATAAAGCAGAGTGTCTGAGAGGGGGGAAAAAAATCATGGCTTATGAATTCTCACCTCTCTGCACCATTGTGGCAACAACAGAATCTGCTTTCAGCAAGTGACTGGGAAAAGGATCCTACCTGTGCAAAGCTGAAAAGACCTGCTCTTAAAATAAAAGTCCATCCTGACACTGGGAAGAGCTTTAATTAACTCGGTGTCAACTTAAAGTCAACTCACCACTCTGCAGGGGAAGAAAAGCTGAACCAACCTTGTATGGTTGCTGCTATTCACACCAGTGAGCAATTGTGCTTCCACTCCCGAGCACAGGGCAAAATAGACACTGGACCCCAGGGAGAACTTTTTTCGGGAGCAAAGAGATGGAACCACAGTTCAGGGTCAGATGGCAACATGTTATAGTGGCAGGGTTGCCGTCTGGGAAGTAAGGGCAACTTTTACCACAGCTGGAACACCTTTCTACTACACGTGACATATGCTGAATCGATACTGCTGAGCACAAAGGAGAGGGAAAGTATTCTCATTGCGAGCTCTCCTGCACACCAAATAGCTTCCTTTGTCTAAGGTGAGAGAGCATGGAAGAGCACCACATTTTTGTAAGATGTGGTGGTCACATGTTTATCACATAAATGGACTGAATATGTGAGAGTCATAACAAAAACAAACAAAAACAACACACCAGTCTTTTTCCTTCCCAGCAGTTCCCCCTTGGAAAGCAATGGAAGGAATACTTGAGATACATGCTGATATCGTTCTCTTCATTGTCATACGTGGATATGAAAACATGTGTCATACAGGTACATACACAGAGAGCTGTAGCTCAATGCACACTTCATGACAAACATGAGATTAGCTCTTTTCTGGCTGGTAACCACATGTAGATTCTCCTGATATGTAGTCACCATGTTGTCTGAAAGCAGCAACACTCAGATTTTCAGCTTTGGCACATGCAAAACAACACCCTGAAAAGCCAGGGTTTCATATAGCATCTGTTCAGATGACATTGCAGCCATGCATATTGGGAGGACAAGGTCCTTCATCCTCCAGATATGTATGGTTGACAGGCTCCCTGGTATACATGGTCATAATGTCTTTGGTTTCTGTGTAATGTATGAAATGACACCAAATGGCATTTGATACCATTGATCACGGTATCCTTCTGGAGTGGCTGGTTGAGTTGGCAGGGGGAGAGCACCATACTTCAATGGTTCCACTCTTACTTGATTGGTCAATTCCAGAAGATAGTGCTGGAGGACTGCCACTGAGCACCAGGGCATTTATGCTGTGGTATCCCACAGAGCTTCATCTTGTTCCCCTATGCTGTTTAATGTCTATGTGAAACTACTGCGGGAGATTATCAGGGGATTGGAGTAAGATGCCATCAATGACACCCAGCTCTATTTCTCCTTAACAGATAAGTCAGGTGGGGCTGTGGAAGTCCTGAACAGATGTCTGGAGATGGTAATGGGAGAGATGAGGGCCAATAACCTTAAGCTCAGTCCAGACAAGACTGAAGTGTTGCTGGTCAATGTCAAAGGTGCTCAAGGACTGAGGAATCAGCATGTCCTAAAGGGAGTTGTACACCCCTTGAAAGAACAGATTCATAGCTTAGGGGTACTGCTGCATCCTGGTCTACAGTTGGAGGCCCAGATCTCCTCTGTGGCACATTGTGCCTTTTATCAGCTTCAGCTCATACACCACCCATGACCATTCCTCAAAAAGCATGATCTGGACACAGTGATCCATGGTCTTGTTACATCCAGGTTAGATTACTGCAATGTGCTTTACATGGAGTTGCCTTTGCAAATGGTCTGGAAACTTCAGCTGGTCCAAAATGAATCAGCCAGGCTATTGTCAGGGGCCGGATACAGGCATCATATCACTCCAGTAGTGAAAGATCTGCACTGGCTGCCCATTTGTTTTTGAGCTCAGTTCAAAATCCTGGTTATTACTTTTAGAGCTCTAAATGGCTTGGGAAGAAAGCAACGTGGGACTGAGCTGGTAATCAAACAGGGAACTGGGCAAGATTGAGCAAGAAAGCTGGCTTGAGCCAATCCGTGGCATGCAATTTTTCTAATGGTGGGAATCAGATATAACTTCTGATGCATTACCAGGGAAAATGATGGACTGGCATTTCCAACATTCAGCATCCAGTTAGCTTGAAAACATGAGAGCTGCAGCCAAATCTTCAGTGCAATCCTCCTTGCCGAAAATGAACTTCTAAGCCTTTTTGGCGTTTTCCTCTACTTTTCTGGTCCTTCGAAACCTGTTTGCTTGGTGTTGCTTTGATTTTTCAGTTTCTTCTTCTGCCCCTCCCTCCCAAACAATTAGGACACATATTTGAACTATTTCTCCTTAATGATCTCCAGTGCTGATAAACCTGCAGTGCTTACAAATGCTGAGGATGCATCCGCTTTATTAATGCTTTTCGAGCTAGATAATCCCTGTGTGAGGCTTCTTTCCCCCCTGCTGCTACAAAATAGCTACCTGATGAATTTCAAATGACAAAGAGGCCAGCACCTCAGCTAAGCCCCAAATCGATTGGATGGTTAATATGCATGAATTTGCATTGTCCACTGACCAACTTTCTGATTTAAGGTGAGAAAACCTAAAATTGTAAGCCTGAAAGACAGAGTGAGGGTGAACAATATTTTGAAACACCAAAAAGCTCACCCATGGTCTCCTCCCATTTCTCTAAAAAATGTTGTCAACTATCATGTGCAATAAAAGGGGGGATCAATTTTTTTTATTTCTTTCAGTACAAAACTAAGCACTGCTTATTGGTTTTCAAATGTTATATGCAAAGGTTTCATCCTAGTATAAGAAAATACAGTATTTAACTATATTAACTTGAGACCTGGGTGAAAGAGGGCAAAACTGTCGTCCTAAATCAACTCATTCCACCTGGGTTTTTGGTCCTCCACCAGTCCCAGACAACTGGGCTGTGGTGTGTCTGTGTGGCACTGCTTATCTGAGACACTTTTTCTTTTAGGGCACTCCACACACCAAAAATCACTGGCATTGAATGTGTTGGCCTGGTATGGGAGGTCGAGAAGAGTTTGGCCACCTGGCTGGTGTACCAGCTACCCAACACACCAGCAGATGGCCTTCCTGACCTTTTGGATGCTGTGTCTGGCTGGGTGTTGGAACACCCCAGGCCACTGATCTTGGGGGATGTCAATGACACAGCATCCTCACAGGCCAAGGATCTAGTGTTACCCATGGATACTCTCCCAATTTGTATCAACTCCCATGCATCAAGCAGGCCACATGCTGGACTTGATTTTGGGGGCAGGGATAAATGTAGATCTGGTGGCTGCAGATGCAGTCCCACAGTCAAACCACTTTGCCCTGAAGGTCTCCCTAAGCATGCTGAACCCTTCCTGTTTAGACGGCGAGCAGATTTATGTTCTCCCTAGTCGGCTTCAGGATGCTCTATGGGATCCGATGCCCCCTGATGGTTCATTAGATGTGCTGGTGGAGGACTGGCATGGCCACCTCTCCAAGCCCATTGATGAAATCTCCCCCTGGCACCCTCTCCACCCTTGAACAAAAGCAGCCCCATGAAGCTGCGGAGGATGAAACAGGAGCTGAGACAGCTAGAGCGAGTGTGGCAGCATACTTGTGACAGAGCTGCAAGAACATCTTATAGAACATTTATGAGATGGCAGCAAAGTCCACTAAGAAGAAGTTCTATGTAGCCTTCATTGAGTCTGCAAATTTGCACCCAACCCAACTGTTGAGGACTTTTAACCCAATTGCCACAAGGCAAACAAAATGGTAGGGAATTGGCTATTGGCTGTGAGGCATTTGCAAAGTACTTTGCAGATAAAGTCTTGTTGCTCTGTCAGGACCTTCTGTCCACAGTTGATAAAGTAAGGGAACTGGAAGCCCCTTGTCCATCTTCAGGTCCAATGCTGGACCATTTCAACTGACTCTCTCAGGAGGATGTTGACAAGGTCCTGGCTGCTGTGATGCCGACTACTTGCCGCCTTGACCTGTGACCTTCCTGGCTGATTAAAGCCTATGGGGATGGCGTTTGGGTCCCCCTGGGAGAAATTATCAACTTGTCCCTTTCTTTGGGGCCATTCCCAGTGGGACTCAATGAGGCAGTAGTTCACCCGCTCTTTAAAAAAAAAAAAAAAAAAACATCCTTGGACCCTGTGGTCCTGTTCAACTACTGTCCAGTTTCTAATCTACCATTTTTGTGTAAGGTGGTTGAAAGAGTGGTGGCTGAACAGTTCCAGGCTTTCTTGGATGAAGCATCCATCCTTGACCCATTCCAGAGAACTTGGAGGCCCAAGCTCTAGTTCTCAAGATTCTCCCAGTTCTCAAGTTCTCCCAGCTGTTGCCTGGTCTGCCTTTTATCATCTTTGGCAGATCAGACGACTGGTTCCCTATCTCTCCCCCCAGGACTTGGCTACAATGATCCATGCAATGATCACTTCCAGACTTGACTACTGTAACTCACTTTATGGGGGCTTGCCCTTGAGGCTGATCCGGAAACTCCAGCTAGTGCAACATGTGGTGGCCCATTTACTGACTATGTCACCTATGGGCCACATTCAGCCAGTGCTAAGCAGATCGTACTGGCTTCCGATTGAGTATTGGATCCATTTCAAGGTGTTGGTACTGACCTGTGTGGCCAGGAACCAACATATTTGAAGGACCGCCTTTCCTCATATGTGCCCTGGAGAGCCTTGCGCTCAGCAGATCAGTATCTGCTAGATGTCCCTGGCCCAAAGGATGTCCGCTTAGCCTTGACCAGGGCCAGGGCTATTTTGCCCTGGCCCCAGCCGCAGATCAGGGCCCTGCAGGATCTATTACAATTCTAAAATGGAGCTGTTCCATCATGCCTTTGGGTGAGGCAGCAGACATCCAACTATTCCATCTACTGGCCTCCCCTGCCAAAACTTTCCATGGCTCATTAGGTGAAAGCCCATAGTCTGGTCTATGGCCTAGTGGCTCTAGTTCTCAAGATTACTATACCAAAATCTGTTTTAGTCTATAGCTCTGTTTTAATCATGAAAGATTTATTGTGAAATGTCTTAACTCTTATTGTGAAATGTCTTAATCCCTTCTGTTGTCATCTGCTCTGAGCCTGCTTGCGGGAAGGGCAGAATAGAAGCTGGAATTAATAAATAAATAAAATAAATAATATCTGTGAATTATTGGTAATTGTAACTTTGCTAAAATATGAAGCCTGGCACGCAGTGTAATGAAATGGTAGCATTAGAAGGTGGTAGAATGAGGTATACCACTTCGGACTGGGGAGGTTGTTCTACGTTTGAGTATCTACCCTGTAGGAAAAAGCTCTCTAAAGAAAATAATCCTTTTCTCTAGGGAAATAATCTTATATTGGCACTTAGATGCTGGGCAGCCCTCAGACTTGCAGTATGCCAAAGTAACAAGGCAACATCTTAATAAGATTCCACTGAAGTCACTGAATCTGGGGATTGGATACAACCAGATTTTCTGCTAGCTACTGGAGGAGGGGCAATGGCTCAGTGGCAGAGCATCTGCTTGGCATGCAGAAGGTCCAGGTTCAATCACCGACATCTCCAGTTAAAAAGACCAGGTGGTACATGATGAGAAAGACCTCTGCCTGAGAACCTGGAGACCCACTGCGAGTCTGAGTAGACAATACTGACTTTGATGGACTGATGGTCCAATGCAGTATAAGGCAGTTTCATGTGTGTCCATGGGTGAGGTAGGGTTGCCAGCTCTGGGCTGGAAAATACCTGGAGACTTTGGGGGGGATCCAGGAGAGGGTGGGGTTTGGGGAGGGGAGGGGCCTCAGCATAGTACAATACCATAGAGTCCACCCTTCGGAGCATCCATTTTCTCCAGGGGAGCTGATCTCTGTGAGCTGAAGATCAGTTCTAAAAACGGGAGATCTCCAGGCCCCACCTGGAGGCTGGCAACCCTAGGGTGAGGGCATACCACAGGTGAGAAGCCACCAGTGGAATGCCCTTCTTTTAGTTTCCACTGGCTTCACCTCTGCCAGAACAGGATTTGGGAGGCAGATCTCACAATCCATGTATATATTGCTGTTTTTCCAATCAAGATTTATATAAAGTTCAGGAACTTATTTGTTCACTTTGTATGGCATATTTTATTGTTAGCATTAACAGCATTTTGTGGCTTGTGGAATAACTCACTGAAAACGAAAGGCTTATCACAAGCTGTCTTTTTGGCAGTGACATACCACCTAAGCTGTGGCATGCCTCAGTCAATAAAAGCAGAATGTGATATGCCTAACAACTCACTGACAGGCTTCCCTTAAAATTCTGCTGCTCTCTCTTCTGTTCTCAGATAGTTTCTGTACTGTGCTGGTCTCTCGCAGATGATAACTGAAGAATATTAAATTTGCCATCAGCTGAACAAAGCCAGCTTTCAGAAGCACATCCTGTGCTAGGTCCTATACCTTTTTAAATCTGGTGTAAGTATTCTGAACTGGAATCTGTGCAGCTTGGTAAGGGCTTTCAGTTCTTTCCATTCATGTGCATCCTCCCCTCCGCAGCATTAGTGAGTGGGTGCATTGACAAAACTCAGCAAAAAGCAGCCTTCATTGTACAGATGATTGCATCAAGATCCTTTTTGTGCCACATTTGACTTATGAGCCTGAGTGCTCCCATGCACTGATAAACCACTGCAAGAAAATACACTTACCATATTTTTGTAGTGATTTTTTAATAGGCACATGTGCATCAGTTACGTATGCGGGGGAAACAAAGGAATGTGTGTACATGGGGGGAAGGAGAAAAACAAAAGTTGCAACAAACTGCATATGCAGAGATCTCGACAGAAACCAGATCTTTTCCCATTCAGAGCTATTGCAAAGAGAGTTATACCCATCTACATCCATTGCAGTCAATGGACTTAGAAGGGCATAACTGTGCTCCAGATTGCGATGTAAAATATCAGCGTTTTATATTGTTGGAAACAAAACATGTCATGTGTGTTCTTGGTTTTTTAGCTGCTTCAGAGAAACCATTCAGAATGTGGGTAAAGCGAACCACTTGAAATCCAGCTGT
Organism: Gekko gecko; assembly: GCA_029375565.1. Taxonomy (NCBI): domain Eukaryota; kingdom Metazoa; phylum Chordata; class Lepidosauria; order Squamata; family Gekkonidae; genus Gekko; species Gekko gecko. The sequence continues at coordinate 286,611,415 of JAPDNY010000001.1, read as the reverse complement.
TTTAATCAAATCTCAGCTATTATCACCCAATTACTTATTCATCTTGACTTTAACTAGCCCATCCTGGCAACTAACCCCCCTAACTATATGAAAGTCTTGAGGGAAACTGTTTCTGTGTATCTGAAGAAGTGTGCATGCAGACGAAAGCCTGTACCCAGAATTAAATTTTGTTGCTCTTAAAGGTGCCACTGGACTCAAACTTAATTCTGTTGCGTCAGACTGACACAGCTACCCTCCTGAACCCACTTGGAATCCCCCTTTTTTTTCAATAGGAGAAAATGAAGCATAGACTCATCCCACAAAGCACTAGTGTGTTTTTAACTTTGGCTGGGTCTTGCCTACAGCTTTCTACAACTGAATTCAGACAACTGAATGCAGTCCAAAGAGTAAAATGTAGGTTTTTAAGTATGTATGTCAAAGTGGCTCCCCAAATACTGATGTTAGCATATTAAACAGAACAAAAGGTTTTACGACACATAGTGCAGAATATGCCCACTTTGTATATATTTCAGAAATGAAGCTGATAAAAGAACTTTTTCAATCAATGGCATTCTTTCACAAAATCTATGACAGTACAAAGGAGCTGCATATTCATAGTACCACTATGCAGCGGTAACTCCCTGTAATTTCGAATTGAAGGCAATGAATGTTCCTAATAACAAAATCTATATCCGGATCCAGGGAAAGAGACACGTCATCACTCAGCCATTGTATAAAGTAGGTATTACCGAAGCACTTTTGGTAATCTTGCCCTTTCATGAGATGTTTAAATATTTGAAAACATATTAAAATACCATTTATCTGTGGTGGCTGTTCCCCTTTCAGTGCATCTGCCTGATTGATTTTTATCTCCATTTGTTGAAATCCTCTATGATTACACGGTGATTCAGAGGGTGCTCTGCTCATTCACTCTTTGCTGACTCCGGGATGACGCATTCTTTCTGAGTCCCAACTTCAACTGATGCTTAGCTTGCAAAACTGATTTGATTGCAACCAAATTGCTCAGCCTAGCAAGTTGCTACATGACAGTTTTCCTGAAGGAAGTTGGCTAGGGACAGGTTTTTCAGAGACATGAAAATGGCTAGAGAGCAGCAGACTCTTTTCCATGGTATATATGCACATTTGTTTTGGTCCCAGTGTCATCGCTACACAAACAGGTTTACAGGTTTTTGAAACAATACAACAAAACTGCATACTTCCCCCCCCATCAGGTCACAGCTGACTTATGGCGACCCCCTAGGGTTTTCAAGGCAAGAGACCTTCAGAGGTGATTTGCCATTGCCTGCTTCATGGCCCTGGTATGCCTTGGAGGTCTCCTGTCCAAATACTTTCCAGGGCCAGCCCTGTGCAGCTTCCAACCTCTAATGGGATTCGGCTAGCCTGGCCTATTCAGGTCAGGGCGTATACTCTTCTTAAAGCAATGCCAAAATAATTGGAGGCAATGTGGTAAGAGGTTGTAGGGAAGCATCCAAAGCAAAAAATAAATAAAAATAAAACTATAATACCTTTTGCTAAGAACAACCATAATGATACAAAACAGTGTCTTAATGAAACGGTTGGAGGACCCAGTATTGTGTGTTCCAACCTTTCTTTTTCATAGTGGTGGCTCCGGTGAAATACCTTCCATTGCAGGTTTAGTGCCACAGTTAAAAGGATAATTCCTGGACTCGCACTATGTACAGGCATAGAGGCTATGAGAGACTCTTTACTGACTAGCAGGAAGGAAGTAGTGAAGCAAGTTGGGAGGAGTCACCTGACAGCTAGCCTGTGCCATAGAAATGCAGATGGCCCTGGCTGGAGAAGAACAGTGGGCTGTCAGAGTCACATCTGTGCCACGGTCATAGTTAGCCTATGGAGCTTCAGGAGACCAAAAGGCTGAGAAGATATTTCCTTCAGACAGGAGGAGAAAGGGTCTTCTTGAAGGGGGAGGGGCTGTGGCACATTATAAAACCCCCTGAGCATGTTGAAGAAGCTGTCTTGGCCATTTTGACTCACCAAGAAGGAGGAATCTGACTTGACTCCAAAAAAACCCACAAAACCTGTGAACATATGGCACTGAACTCACCAGGGTGTGACCCTCTAGATGCCGAAACAAACAAATAATTTCTATTTGTTTGGAACTCAAAGAATGATATGGCCTATTACTATCTTTAGACTAAGATGTAGGGTTTAGAGGACTGGATTTTCTTCATTTTTCTTTTTAAACTCATTCAGTCTGTTCTGTTTGCAGAGATGTTATGTGCTTTTCGTTTTTTTTTATTACAGTTCTTTTCATTTTTAATGTGACCTGCATTAAGCTCTTGTTCAGTTACATGCTTACAAGGAGCAGAAAGGGGAGGGAGCAGTGGTTTAACCCTATTTCCCTAGAGTGCTCAACTAAGCATGCTGATCTCCTCCGTAGTGACTGCAAAAGGATAGGGAGGCTGTTCTGAGTCAGGCTGCTGCTGGAACAGGCTTACAGTGTCAGGTTACAGCGTCTACTAAAGAGCCAACAGAAACAAGGCCAGAGGGAGTTTCAGAGGCTCAACATCCAAACAATTCAGGAGTCAGGTTTACCAAGGATCAGTCAAGTCTATGTCAGCAGATTCAGAATCTAACAAACACATTGTGTCCATGCACACAGCCAGCTTCTCAGTGAAGTTCCTGTGACAACTCATCTCCACTGCCAGTAGGCAGCTGGCGCTGAGCCAAGAGGTGTGCTCTCCGATGCCTAGCCTGTAAGTCTTTTTTGAGCCTTCTCATGTGTCATTCCAAGGATGCTGGTGGCCCTGGTAAAACAGGGGTAGGCTGCTGTCCTTCAGCTTCCGGGTCAGAGCTGGAAGGCTGAGGTAACTCTGCACCAACTCTCAGCTGCAAGTCAGGGAATGCTTGAACCTCATTCCCCTGCTGGTCAGCTGTTGTGGGCTGCAGGCTGGCTATACAGGGCCCCTCCTCCTCTGAGGAGCCCTCACTGTTGCTGAGCCCTGGCTGGTCCATGACAGAGCTGCAAATATGGAGTTAAGCCTTTAGACCACAAAGCAGCAGAGGGTGCCTGAATGTAAACCTTCAGACTAGGGTTGCTGAGTCGGGGTTGGAAAATACCTGGAATATTTGGAGATGGATCCAGGAGAGGGTGAGGTTTGGGGAGGGGCCTCAGCATGGTACAATGCCACAGAGTCTACCCTTCAAAGCAGCTATTTTCTCCAGGGGAACGGATCTCTGTCAGCTGGAGAGCAGTTGTAAAAGCAGGAGATCCCCAGGCCCCACCTGGAGCCTGTCAACCCTGCTTCAGACTGGAACTGTAAAAGAAAAAATGGTCAGCTGGTGGTGGCAAAAATACCTGGGGGGGGGGGGGGAGGGGGAGGGGGAGGGGGAGAGGGAGAGGGAGAGGGAGAGGGAGAGGGAGAGGGAGAGAGAGAGAGAGAGAGAGAGAGAGAGAGAGAGAGAGAGAGAGAGAGAGAGAAATTTAGGAAGTTTAGGTGAAGAAACCTTCCTGGGCAGGTGACCTGGGACAGCCTTGTAAATGATGATCTCAGCAAAGTTTGAAGGCCTTTTCTAGCCTAAGGAGGCATCTTCAAAGGAAGAGCCACTTAAGTTGATCAAAAACATGTCAATAAGACTAGTGAAATTTCTCCGGTGTGTGTGTGTGTGTCACACTCCTTAATTGGCACCAAAACCTTTGAAAACATGTGCACATAAATTAGCTAGCTGGGGTCACAAGCTCCTATTTCAGATTTCCATTAAGAGTCCTTTGGAAGATGATTCCAGGAATATCACTGTACTATAACAATCTCCAAGCCACTGATCCAGAAGGCTGATCTAATCAAAGTAAAGTGAGATACAGATTTAGATTATGTTGCAGAGAGATCTATTACCTATACTCGCATCACACACATACATACCACAATGTTATTAATGGCTTGGTTCAAAAACCATTCTCATTCTCCACAGTATATGGAGTCAGGCAAGAAGCATGAAGGCTGCCAAATAGAGCAGGTGGAAAATCAAGTGTGAAATTGGCAATTTTTTGAGTCACACACCAAGAATCGGGCTTTATTGTTAGACATGAAGTGACGGGAACGAAAGCGGTGAGGTCATGCCATTCATGCAATGCCTGTTTACCCTGTCTGGGTAAGAGGGTTAACCTGGCTTTGTAAAATGATCAGGAGACTATGATTTAATTGACAAGAGGTAAGGTGTGCCAAGGTAAGGGGTTACTGGATTGGTTTAAGAATATTAGCAAGCACAGGTGCAGTAGAATGATCTTTCCTTTATCATTCTTTGTAAAGGAGAAGTGTAGGGAAAGCAGTCTAAGAGGAAGAAGACAGGAAGTAAGACAAAAAGGGCTGTCTTTTTTCCTGTTATGTTGTGATGTATTATTTATTAGTTTTTGTTTATTTAAAACATTTATTGGCTGCCTCTCCCCCTATCTGCCTATAAATCCTTTGTTTAGTTTACCAACACAGTAACATTAATTGTCATCCAGAATTTTACTTTGGCAGCTGTTCACATTTATTTATTTTATTTAAAACATTTGTTAGCTGCCTTCCTCCCTTGGAAGACTCAAGGCGGCTGACAAGATAAAACATTATAAAAGCACCATAAAATAACCATCATTGTTAGGATTTTGTCTTTAAAATCAAAGGCTAGGTACACAGATAAGGAAACCAGACACATGCTTAAGTTTATACAGAAAAATCGCTTTACTGGAAACGTTAGGGAAGGGGACTTTGGATAAAAGAAAAAAAAGATACATTCTAGCTGCTAACTACATTCTATCAGTTACATGGCTAAAACTGCAATGGCGATTCTTCTCCTTCTTCTTGGTCAGCAAACAATGACTGGAAGATCAGCAATAAAAGATTGTGAATACATGCATGTGACATCAAAGCAATTTCTACAAACAAAATGCTAACTGACTAATAGAAAGGTTACAGGTCAAAACATTTCCTAGTTTTCCGGGGCAGAATAAAGGCTACTTCTAAGTAGATACAGGTTACATAACATCATGTCCTGTTTACTAGCAACTAACAGTGTCAGTTAACCCCATAAGGTTTGAGATGTAAGTGATTTGTAAGTCCAACAGTTATAAAACCCATAAAAGCCCCAGTTTTAAAATTCCAATTAGGATTGCCAATGATAAAAGCGATCCTAAATAAAACTGTCTTCAACTGCCTCCCAAAGATAAACAATGAGGGGCCAGGTGTACCTCCCTGGGGAGGCTGTTCCATAATTGTGGGGCTGCCCCTGAAAAAGGTCCTCTCTCGTGTACCCACCGAACAAGCTTCTTTAATTGGTGGGAGTGTCAGGAGGGCATCTTAATTCCTGGCAGGAATGTATGGGAGAAGATGGTCTTTCAGATACCCTGGCCCCAAGCCATGTAGGGCTTTAAGGGTCAAAACCAATACCTTGAATTGGGCTTGGGAGAAGATCAGTTGCCAGTGTAATTACTGTAGTATTTGGGACTTAATGCTCCCGATAGCCCAACCAGCAATCTAGCCACAGAATTCTGCACTAGCTGCAGCTTCCAAACACTCTTCAAGGGTAGCCCCAAGAAGAGCACAGTGCAATGATCCAGTATAGTTGTAATTAAGGCATGGATCACTGTGGCTAGATTTGACTGAACCCGGAATGGACACAGCTGATGTACCAGCCAGATCTGGGCAAATGCACTCCGAGCTACAGCAGCCGCCTGGTTTTCAAAGGTGATTGCTGTGTCAGGCAGCACTCTCAAGTGGCAACTTGGCTTTTCAAGGGGAGTATAATCCATCCAAGACATGGGAGATCTGCAGGCTCTTGTCTGCCTTTCTACTAACCCAAAGAACTTCTGTTTTGTCATGATTAAGTTTTACTTTGTTCACCCTCATCCAGCCCATCACTGACTACAAGCACCAGTTCAGAACATCAACAGCATCCTTGGAATTTGGTGGAAGAGAAAGGTAGGGCTGGGTTTCATCTGCATATTGGTAGCATTGCAGCCCATACCTCTCCTAGTGGCCTCATATGGATATTAAATAGCATGGGAGATAAGATGGAACCCTACAGCACCCTACAGGTCAACAGCCATAGGGCAGAGCAGGAATCCCCAAACTCCCAGAGAGGACTCAAGCCACTGTAATATGGCAGCCCTTAGCCCCGCTGCTGGGAGGCAGTTCAGTAGAATACTATTGTCAATAGTATCAAAGGCCAAAGAGAGAACCAGCAGAACTATCAGGGTCACGTTTTCTCCATGTCTAATTCCTGGTAGAGGTCATCAACCAAGGCAACCAAAGCAGTCTCTGTTCCAAAGCCTGGCCTGAAGCCAGAAGAAATGTGTCCAGAAAATTAGTCTCTTCCCCTCCGGAGCTGAGACGCAACAACCTGTTCCAGCACCTTACCCAAGAATGGAAGATTGGAGACTGCCTGGAAATTTTGTAACATAGTAGAGCTCAAGGACATTTTTGCGAAACAGCTCGCTGAGCATGGGTGGCAGAACTCATACTCTCAAGGAAGCATTTACCACTTCCTTTACCCACTCAGCCAGTCCCCCTCTGGCAGCTTTTATCAGCCAGCAAGGGCAAGGGTCGAGAGCACAGGAGGTAGGTCTTGCCTGTCCAAGGATCTTGTCCACATCCTCAGGATCCACAAGCTGAAAAATATCCATATAAATCAGACAAGCATATGCCAAAGGTACAGTATCTGGACATGTTGGCATCTAGCCCAAACCAGGTCTGAGTGACTTTGTCTGAAAAGCAAGTCCCAAATTGATCACACAGGGCCATTATGTAGTCAGAGTTCAAATCCTCCCTGAATCATACAAAACATCTCAGGTGGACAATTATGTACAGACACAATGGTGGTGGAGAAACATTGTCTTTTAGCCACCATCCTTGCCACAGAATAGCCTCTAATATGGGCTCTATGCTGAGTTCTCCCAGTGTCACTCTGTTTCCCGCCGGCAGCATTGTAGCTGTCATCCCCCCTGTTTCACTGCCATCAGTTCCCTAGTGATTCAGGGAGATTGCTTGGCTGTGTCCCAGTGCTTAGTAGTGACTGAGCCCAGGCTCAGGCATATTCTAGAGAGTGGTCAGAGCCTTGATAGAATCCTTAGCAACTGAGGTGTGAAAATTCTCATTTGCCAATTGGAACCCATCAGGATCCATCAAGCACCTGGGGCAGATCATCTTAATGCATCCAGCACCCCTGTGGAGGAAACAGAAAGCCATAAGCCTCAACTCTATCAAGTAATGATCTGTCCATGACAAAGGACGAAACTTTAACTTCCCCACCTCCAGGTCACTCTCCCCATCAGAGTAATAGACCAAATGCTTTTACAGCTTCTGACGGACTTCAAACTACACTAAGACTAGGGCACACTGAAGTGAACAATTCCTGAGGAAAATGTAGGGGAAAACAGAAACAGTAGCATGATTTAGTAGACAGGGATGGTTTTGAATTTCTTACCCCTGCTGTTTTTGGAATGCTAATGAATTTCCACCCTAACCTAAACAGCCCAAGCTAGCTTGATCAGATCTTGGCTGGGTCAGCCCTGGCAAGTATTTGGATGGGAGACCTCCAAGGAATACCAGGGTCATGACATGGAGGAATGCAATGGCAAACCACCTCTGAACATCTCATGCCTTGAAAATCCTGTGGGATTGCCATAACTCAGCTGTGACTTGATGGGGGAAGGAAGAATTTCCCATCCCTAATGGTTTGAATTGAAAATTCCCATTCCGATTTTGCTTCTTCCTTGTGTGAAATGAATCATAGAATCATAGAGTTGGAAGGGACCTCCAAGGTCATCTAGTCCAACCCCCTGCACAATGCCAGAATTTCAGAAATACCTTCCCCCCACCCCCAGTGACCCCTGTTCCATGCCCGGAAGATAACAAAAAACCTCCAGAATCCCCGGGCAAACTGGCCTGGAGAAAAATTGCTTCCTGACCCCAAAGTGCTGATCAGCTTTCCCTGGGTGTGTAAGAAAGGACCTCAAGAACTAAGCACTGATTCAAGCACCCCATGCCCTCCCTCTCACGATCTGCCTAAGATCAAAGAATCAGCATTGCTGTCAGATAGCCATCCAGCCTCTGTTTAAAAACCTCCAAAGAAGGTGAACCCATCACCTCCCGAGGAAGCCTGTTCCACTGTCAGGAAATTTTTCCTAATGTTTAGCTGAAAACTCCTCTGATTTAATTTCAACCCATTGGTTCTGGTCCAACCTTCTGAGGAAACAGAAAACCTTACCATCCTCTATAATGGCAGCCCTTCAAGTACTTGAAGATGGTTATTTTATCACCTCTCAGTTGTCTTCTCTCCAGGCTAAACATACCCAGCTCCTTCAACCTTTCCTCACAGGACCTGGTCTCCAGACCCCTCACCATCTTTGTTGCCCTCCTATGGATACGCTACAGCTTGTCTATATCCTTTTTTAACCCTATCATTTGCATGTCATTCTTACATCCATTTTCAACAAATATGATACACATACAATACACATAAATTATATATATTATACATATTAATTGTATATACACTGCATGTACATGTCAATTGTGCAGAGAAGCGAATCTCTCAGTATCAGCAATAGGTTGACAGAAACAATTTGCAGGGAAAACATATGGAAATTTAAAAGAAAAGAGGAAAGGATATAGTCACCCATCTCGAAGTATTAGTGAAGACTAGGAAAGCATCTTTTTGTGCATTCACTGCATGATCATACAGTAAAGTTTTAAAACTCACATCCTTGCAGGCCTGTAGCTACAGTGGGGAATTTCAGGGCCTTGCCACCTTAATTAAAAGCCCCACCTCACAAATAGCCATGCCAGATACCTTATTTTTGAGGAGAGACCCCTGCTGCCTGCTTGCCCTCGGGCCTCCCTTTCCCTCCCATTGTGGAATTGGGGGGGGGGCATCCTGAGACCTGGGAAAAGACAGCTCAGAGGGCATTTAATTGCCTTCAGAAAGCATTTTAATGCCTTTTGAGTTTCCTTCCGCAGGGCAAGAAAGCTTAGAATGGCACTCAAAAGTGGTACCTTCAATACACTGCCAACAGTCCCCATTTCTGCTAGCCCAGTCCTGCTGTATACCACCGAGGTCATGGTGAGTCATTCAAAAGAAATCCCATGAGCCTTTGAGAAACATGCCATGACCTAGGTGGTATACAGCACCTGTATACAGCAGGACGGGGCTAGCAGAGAGGGAGATTGGTGGAGATGTACTGAAGGTACCACTCTTCAGTGCCCTTCTAAGCTTTCTTGCCCTACGGAAGGGAACTCAAAAGGTATTTAAATGCCTTCTGAAGGCAATTAAATGCCTCTCTGAGCTGGGTTTTTTTCCCCTGGAAACTGATGCACTCACTGCCCTGTTCCTTGAAAGGAAGGGCTAGAAACAGCCTCAGAGCCTCCCCCTTTAAAGACAGGCATTCAGATTAATTTAATTAACTGTAATTTAACTGCCCCCAAACAAACAAACAAAAAAGTCCTGGCTACAGGCCTGATCATTTTGTCTGTTAAGGAACTGCTCAAGACAAAAAAGTGGCACTTTCCTATCCAGCAAAGTATGGATTGCGTTCTGAGGCATTTTGAATTGACTGCTGGTTTCAGACCTATAAACAGTACCACAGCACTGTGGTGTGAACCCATGGAAAAATGGCTCCTACTGTACTGCAGTTAGTAATGTGGAAAAGGAATTTCACAACACAATCCTAGGAAGCATTAATCCATTCTGAATTATTCCCATCTAACCCCATTGATTTCAGTGGGGGAGTAACTGATAAGTCTGCAATACTACAAAATTTGAGCCCAGTGGCACCTTTAAGACCAACAAAGTTTAATTCTAGGGATAGGCTTTCTTCAGATACTTCTGCAGACACCTTTAAAACTGCACTTGGCCTTCTAACCCTTCTGGAATTGGTCCAATAAAAGCTTTTATATATTCCATGGCATAAAAAGCACCATTTATTGCCTCAATATTCAAAAGAAGCATTTCTGAACTGACATGGTGTTAAAAGGAAGGAACAGTTTCTTGTTTTGGGATGAAGGTGATTATCTAAGGAACTTGGATAATTTATAACTAGTAGACTTCTGCTATGCACAGCTACTGTATTTTAGCCTTAGGTCTAAGTGTAACGATGGGAAGATTATTATAGCTGACTTGTAATTTCTTTGGATCCACTTCTTTGTTCTAGCGATCAATTGCTGCAGTGTAAGCAATGTTAACCAGCATGGAATATTTTGCGTGTTGGAAATGCTTCTTGTTGCCGATATTGAAAGAGCTAGTCTCTTTAAGAGTAAAGGTCCATCTATACTTTACAAAGTCCTTGTGTTTGTTGGGGACAACTACAGGAGAATTGTGCATCACACATGCAATGGGGAGTTTTGTGCCTCCTAGACAAACACCAACTCTTTTCTGCTTGTGACCACAGCACTCAGGGAGAAATGGCTGTAGCCTCCCTCCCACCCACCCTGGCATTGTTTTCACATCCTCAAACCACTGCATGGAGTCACTGTTGACTCCATTACACAGTGCAGCTAGATTGTACAATGCCACCAACAGCAGATCCATGGGGCAGTTTGAAGATGGGAAAATGAGGGCAGGCAGGCTGCAGTTGTTTTCCCCTGTGTGATTTGGTCACAAACAAAAGACAGCCAGTGTGCATCTGAGAGGCACAAAACTCCCGTCACATGTGATGCAACGTTACTGTGTTGTTCCCCAGCATAAAACTGGGATGTGTGAAGTGATGTGCATTTATCACATTTGATTAAGAAACCTGGCATCCTAGTAGAACATGGTTTTATGTGACAACACAATTCAGTAACATGTAAGGGCTCTCTTGTAGTTTACATTAATGAAGATGGAAATAATGTGGAAATTTGAGCAATATCAACTTTAAGAAAGATTGTTGCGGGGAATGGTATTATTTCACCAATTCCCCCCCTGCCAGCCCCAAATGGCTCCCCAAATGTTTCTCCCAAGGGGATGGGGAATCTCAAAGAACAGCTGGGGAGAGAATCAAAGATCCCCAGTAGGAAGGGGGAAATTGGCAAAAATTGCTCTCTCTGTGTGGATAGAGGAAAACATGGAAACATCATGCTGATGTGTCAGCAACCAAGAAGAAGATTCAGGACTGAGTAACAGTACAGTTGTCCTAAACCTCACATGAAACAAATAATCCAAGTTTTTACTTTCTGTTTATTTTATCAGTTCAGAATCATAGCTACAAACGAATGACAGGGAAAGCTTCCATTTTCTGGAAAGTCTTTTGGATCCTTTACAAGCCTACTTTTTCAATCGATAGTTGGTTTTTCACAAGTCATAAACTATTAAAAACACTGCGTTTAACACAAAGACTTTGGAACTTGCTGCTGCTGTTAAGAAAAGGTCATGAAAAAAAATAACCCCTTAAACCAAACAAGTAGACCCTTGATCCACAGGAGCATGCACATACATAATCCTGATGTGTGGGGGAATTTCAGAACAATCCTGCTGATTGCAGAACATTTCCCAAACTGCTCTTTGAACTCATTCAAAACTGAATTAGTTAAGAGAGCTTTTTAAAGGGGAAATATGATTCAGACAAGCGTGCCATACCCATTTTAAAAGTTCTCATAGTACTCTGCTTTTTAAATGTCTCTAGTTCCAGCTCCTGCCAACCTAGCAGTTCGAAAGCAATAAATTGCAAGTAGATAAATAGGTACCACGCCAGTGGGAAGGTAACAGTGTTCCGTGCACCTTGATGTTTAGTCATGCCAGCCACATGACCATGGAAACATCTTCGGACAGCGCTGGCTCTTCGGCTTTGAAACGGAGATGAGCACTGCAACCCTTGAGTCGGATTCGACTGGCTTTCGAGTAACGGAACCTTTACCTTTACTTTTTATGGGGAATTTAAGGACTCTTTTGAGTGTTATGGGGAACTTTCCAGCACACACAACAATATTGTAAAATGCAAGCGGGGAAGGGGGGATGAATTGTGTTCTTATGGGTTTAGATTTGCTATTGGAACCAGCAGCAGAAACTAATGTTGGGAATACAGTCCCAGGGCGTGTTACTTACATAAGGACCATAAGGGAGGAAAGGTGGATTATCCATGTAATAAGTAAAATAATAACTTCACTAGCTTTATATTGAAGAAAAATGTTTGATTTTAACTTTGACACATTGTATAGCTGGACTATGAACAATTCCAGTTACTTTAGTGAGAGGTTTTGGGTTTTTTTTAAGACTACATAAATCTTCATGTTTTGGAACCAACTGCTGGATGGCAAGTAACAAGTGTCAGAGAGGCACATGTTCTAAGTGAACAGTCTTGTTCCCACAGCTAATATTGAGAGATAAAACTTTTTGAGAGAAAGTGCATTTTTCTCATTGGGCCCAACTCACTGCAGGACTGATTTGGGCTGTACATCACAGGCAAACAATGTCTAATATTACTACTGAAATAATCTTATGGTGCTCTAGGATTTCACTTTGGGATGGGAACTGGCATGCAACTGATCGCATAAACATGCAGTGTAAATTTAGAGCAGGAGAGTTCAAAAAGCAGGTTGGCAATTTGTATACTTCAGTGCATTACAGACAATCAGATTTGTCAAGCAATTATGAACAGCAGCACAAATTTCAGTGCATCTCATACTAATGCGATTCATAGAAGCCTCGTTGATCTTCACATTTCTTTAATTCTTTAAGGGAAAGTGGCATAATTTTTTTTTTTTTTTGAAATAACTCTCCTAAAAAGGAGAGAATTTTATTTTTTATAAGAAAAGGGTAAGGTAGACAGATGGGAAGAGAAAAAAGAGCGGAGTGAGTTTTTTTTTTTCTGTTAGTAAAGGTTAGTTTTATTTCTTCCAGTTATCGGCATCCATCACGGTTGAAAGATCTTCTTTTCAGCTTTACAAAGTCCAAATCAATTCTGTTAGTAAAGTTAGTAAAGTCCACTGGGGTTAAATCAAATCTTTTCAGATGTTACACGAACAAATTCCTTTTTAAGTCTCTCCAATTATCATTAAGTCCTTTGAGCTTTAGTGCCTCCCGTTCCGTCACTTCCTTCCCCCGAGCCGCCGTCTTCTTCAAAAATCCAAATTTTGAGTGCTGCTTCCTCCTCTGTGCTGGTATGTCTCTTCAGAAATTTTTTAATCCATCTTCTTTCGCTTCTTTTTTCTTGTTGTTTCTGGCAGTCATTTCTCGTTGGCTCCATTAACACTCAAGTTGAAATTAGATCTCCATTACTTGCTAAGCTCAACACCCCTTTCTACTGGCAGAGTATATCCTTTTTTTAAAGGCGGAGTAGGCTTTGGGAGCCTTATCCGCCTCTTCTTTTTATTTATTCGCTCCACTGCCAGATAGAGGTGTCAAGACTTTCGTCAAAATAAATCTGAGATCTTCTTTCCCTTCTTCATCCATAACTTGGAACTTTAGCATCAAATTAATTTTCTATATATTTTCTGCCATCAACCTTATTGATTCCAACATTTGTTTTTATAGTCTGATGAGAACATTTTCCATTTTAAAAGCGTTTCATTGATATTTTACATTTACACCAGCAGGTGGCGCAGTATCTCAGTCTCTTGTTGATTGACAGCTAGTTCTGGGGGGGGGTTGACTGGAGCGGAAGTCCCTCCTCTCTTCTCTTCCGTTCTAAGCAGGATTTTCCCCAGCATCGACATTTTATTTTTTATTTACTTTTTCAAAGTTCGTGCCACATCCCCCAGAAAGCAACTAAAGCCGCAATCTTCTGTAAAACCCCAACGGTACTTTCACCAACATTTTTTCTTGTTACCCCCCTTCGCGTTTCCTTTAAAAATTCGCTTCTTCGAAGAGGGTGGAAGCTCCTCCCTCCTCCCATACGCTTATCCGCTTGCGGGGGGTTTTAATTTTCGCTTCACAATAGATCTTCAACTCACGATTGGATGCCATTTCTTCTTTTCATAGTAATTCATCCGCTTTTCCTCACTCCTGGAAGTCGGCAGGGCTGCTAAGTCCCATTCGGGAAGCACTACGCGGCGGGGCCGATTGGGGCGGGGAGAAAGCCTCAATTTCCCGGCAGTTTGCCGGCAAAGAGGCTACTCCCCTATGCGCCCCCGGTTCGGAGCCTTTGACTAAGGCTCACTAGGGTCTTTCGCAAACGCGAAGACCCCCCATTCCGCGCGTGGGCTGACCGCCTCCGGGAGCGTCCCGAGAAGCGGCCGCCATTCGCAGCACCGAAACCGAAACCCCCCGGAAAGTGGCATAATTACACTAAAAAAAATATTCCAAGTGTTATTTTTTTTACCCAGTTGGCAGATTGCTCAGCCCGTTTAGGTAAACTTTAGCTCATGTAATAGAGATTTTCCAGAGCAACAGACTGATGAAGCATGCCTATCAAGCTTCCCAGTCCACCAAAGAAGATCAGCATGCACATAAGTAGTTTGCCAGTCAGAAAGGATGCCACTGAATATTTAAATGCATGATCAATTGCATGGAAGGGACTAGATGCATGGATCAATTGCATGGAAGGGACTATATTGCATGGAAGGGACAGTGCAGATCTTCATCTACAGTGGAGAGAAGAAGAAGAAGAAGAGATTGGATTTATACCCCGCCCTTCACTTGGAGTCTCAGAGCGGCTTACAAATTCCTTTCCCTTCTCCTCCCCACAACAGATATTCTGTGAGGTAGGTGGGGCTGAGAGAATTCTAACACAAACTGCTCTTGCAGGAACAACTGTGCCAGACCCAAGGTCATATCAGCAGGTGCAAGTGGAGGAGTGGGGAATCAAACCCGGTTCTCCCAGATTAGAGCCTGCACACTTAACCACTACACCAAACTGGCTCTCAGAGCTACTGTATGTATCTAGTCACCCATGGCTGTTTCTGGCCTAGGTCCACAAACTTTATGAATTTTCATGCGCTATTGTGACAGTGTTAAAATGTTGTTAAAATTATGTATTAGAGCTAGGCAACCTCCAGTAGTACTGGTCTTTGAAAGTGAAGTCGTACAGTTTATAAATATGGCTAACTAACTACATTAGAGAGTTCTTAATATCCAAGTATTTCCTGTCTTTTTGTTTATGAAAGGGTTTATTCATCCACTAATATTGCTAGGTGAAAAGATAAAACTTGGGGGGGGGGCACCCTTTAACACTTCTGTTGCTTTTCCCATTAAAAAAGAATTGGGCATTTGCTTTTAAGGAGTTCAAAAGGATTTAGACCCACATTACTATCTGATTATCATTAGCCATACCACCTTTAGGAGGAAGATGGCAGCTCAAATAGATTTTTTTTTTAAAAAAAAAATTGGCTGTCTTTGGTAATGTATTTCGGCAAAATGCTACTGGAAAAAAGGGGAGTCATGACAGCTACCGAAAGTGAAAATCAAGATAGAAGGAAGTGTTTAGGCTTGAATCCTAAGGTGTTATCCCTTTGGCACAGCAGCAGCTTCTTTGATGGAACAGCTTTTTTATCACTGCAGGGCAGTCTCTTCTCCCACACACTGCTACTCCTTGCTGCTGCCTAGTGTAGCAGTGGGAGACATTTGCTGGGAAAAGTGCTGTTTAAGCAATGCTAACATGCCACTTCTGGTCATGGGACTGAAAGTGACATCACATGCCAATGCAATTCCCTAGCAATCCCTCCAAAGTTCTGTGGTTTTACCATAGAGGTTTTGTGGATTGTTAGGGCATTGGTTCAGTGTGTGATGTCACTTCCACACATGCATGGTGTGAAATGTCACCAAGCCTCACTTCCCCAAACTCCCAGGAATTGTCAGCCCTCAGCTGGCAGCCCTAACCAAAGTGGGAGATTTTTTGCTGTACTTCTGCAAAGTCCTAATTTGCTCCTCCTTCGGATCCATTGAGTCACGGAAGTACAATTCCAAGGGTCCAAGAAGGCTGCAGTAAAAAGAGAGGTAGGTGGGAAAATTGCCTCTAGTATGACTGCTCATGATGCTCACGATCCAAGCCTTAGAGGTTGTTACACAGAACAGAAGCCACATTACTATGGCTGCATGACATGCCAGTCTTACAGAAATATTTTTGTGAGACATTTGCTTTTGCAATCTTTATACAGTCAGACAAGTAAGAATGTTTTATAAGCATATACAATGCATCTTTCCCTTTCCTAATAGAGCATTCCAAACCTGTAGAAAAGTAACTGTCTCACCCAGTCCTCTCAAAACAGTTCTCCTATACCCATGCTTTTCAAATATAGAATTGACCATGCTCGTATTTTGTGGGTTCAGACCTTTTTTGGAAATTTCTTATGGGTGCCAAGCTACTGCCTGGCACCCCCAGGAGGATTTGGGCTGTGTGTGGACAGGCATGCAGACATTGTGTTGACACAACATAACTTCTGGCAAAAACCTGAAAGTAATATCACGTTGTGGGGATGACACTCTAGAATTCAACAAGACTCTATGGTTAAACCCCAAACATTCCTTCTAATTTTAGTTTCTGTTCAGGCTGGACTTGTCCCATATTTTGATTGCGTATAATATATATATATCATAATTATAATATTATATATGTAATATAATACAAGAAGAGGCCTTTTAATGACTTAAGAACAATTTCTCTGCCACCACCATTTCCTCTTTTTCTGTCTTGGAAGCCTGCAAAGCCCTTTCCCTTTCCCTGCTTCTTTCTCTCCTGCCCATCCACCAGCTACCTTACCTTAATTTGCCCCTTTGTCTTCAACTTTTCTTCCTTCCTTATCTTTGGCAGCTCCTACCCAGGAAATTATGACCCAGTTGCACAGTGGGGAACCCACAAGGACTTGCAGTACTCCTCTCTCCCAGTGTTATTTCCTTCCTCCCTCATTCTGGCTACTCCCACAACCCAACTTCCCCGCCTCCTCCTTTCCTTCCCACCCACTAAACAGCCTACCTTTTCTCTGCTATATTTATTTATTTATTTTATATTTATTTTATTCAGCGATATTTATTTATTTTATTTATACCCCACCTTTCTCCACAATGGGGACCCAAAGCAGCTCACACCATTCTTCTCTCTTCCATTTTATTCTCACAGCAGCCCTGTGGGGTAGGTTAGATTAAGAATGTATAACTGGCCCAAGGCCACCCAGTAAGCTTCTACAGCAGAATATAGGTTCATACCTGGGTCTCCCACACCCTAGTCCAAAACTCTAAACACTACACCACACTGGCTTTCGTAGGGTAGCTTTTATTGCACAGTAGGAAGCAACTGGGCCTGGGTGAGTCATGCAGGTCATTGTGCTTGGTGGGTGCTACTTGCCCTGGCCCTGTCCTCCTTAAACCCTGGAAAGAGCCCTCCCCCTGCCTTTTAGTTACAGAAAGCAAGGCTGGATGGTTTAGTGATACTGTTGTGGTTGCCTAGCAATGGCCATTGAAGGCATTCCTTTCTTAAAGTTGCAGCTGCTGTTTCTGTTATGTTGGGGGAATGAACCCCCCCAGTGTTTGTTTGTTTAGCTTTCAGATTTTTCTGCAAACCTTAGGCTTTTTTTTCAGGTTTGTAGAACAATCTGTCTTGCCTGTTCATGGCTCCATCCAGAATTTAAATATCCAGAGATGGAGCATTGTTGACAGAGCAAAAGCAGGAGACCATCACCAAACAGATGCAAAATTTGTTTGTTCCTGGAGGGGAAAAGGAAAGGAAAGGAAAGATACTCAAGAGCAAAATGTCAAGAGTGAATTTTACCACAGAGTTTCTGGCAGTTCTTAGAGAGGTATGACATCACTTTGGATGGTTCCCTGGAAGTGATGTTACATCATCACCCATGGTTGCCCCCAAGTCCCCCCCCATTCTCCCACTGGTTTCTAGGCCCGACCTGGCAATCCTAGCAGACCAGGTGACTCCTAGCCTCTCATAAGGAGAGATGTCCTCAGTGAGAGGACAGAGGACCAGGGTGTGTGTGTGTGTGACCCACTGGGCCTCCTTTAAAATGGATGGTAAGCAAGCCAAAGTGGTAAAATGGTGAATTGATTCCCCATCATCTTAAGTTTCCATCTTTGGAACTGTGGCTTATAGTCACACAGTATTTTGCTTGTGTGGCCATAGCTGATGGGAAAGAAAAAGGTGGCTTTAAAATTCACTTTGCCTGCCTGCAAAAAGAACAGAAGAATTGCCACGAATCTCCCTATCAGGATCAGATAGTAACTTCTCTCCCTTGGCCCCTTAAACAGGATTTAATTAAATGAGCCTATTGCAATGGACTTGCAGCCTGTAAAGATGCAAAATGAATCCAGAGTCCCTCAGGTTTCCAAACAGTCCCACAGTAGAATGGCAGATGTTCCAAAGTGACTGCAGCTCTCTCACTTGAAATTCTGCTCTTGAGTATCTTCTTCTTTGTTTGTTTGTTTGTTTCCCTCCAGACCTGGCATTTTGCATTCCATCAGTGGTGGTCTCCTACAGTTGCTCTCCCTCTCTTCCCCCACCCCAATTTGTCATTAATACACTCAGCAGAGACCTGTGAATGCAATGATTGCCGTGCTGATGGTTTCACTGCAGCTCACGTACAAGTGATGCGTGAATAATTTAAACAGTGCTGGTCTGTCAGTATTGAATTTGTATCTGGTGTAGGGAGAGCACCCGGGGAGGTTTCAGATATATCATGACGTAGTAAGAAAGATAAAAGGCAACAAGGAAAGAGAGAAGAACGGTATAACTATATATATTCATTGAGGTGGACAGTTCCAGAAGATGAGCTTAAGTTGGTTTAGCTCCTTTGTTCTCCTCGCCAAGTGAAACAAAAAGCACATGGAACTGCTTGTTACTGTGGCCTTTCCTGTGATAGTTTATTACCTTTGTCATGGCTATTCCCTCCCCCTTTGTTTACTGCTGAAATTTAGAATGTGAGTTTCTTGGGTCAGAGATTTGTCTTTTTTGTTTTGCTTTTGTTATTCTGTTCACTAAGAGCATTGATTATATGGTGCAAAATAAGGAGTGGAACCAGAAGACGATTAGAATGAAGAAACCCATATAAACTGAAGCAGAATGAATGCAGCCTTTGGGTTTGTATGTGTCTTGCCATCAGTGTCTTAGATGGCATGGGGCAAATGTTCTATGCATAGCAACCGACATGATAAGCCATTCAGTGGGTCCGTTTAAGAGATACAGATACCAGAGCCAGAAAACCCTTTGCTTTAAAAAGTTACTTTGACCTGTGTTCATAATGTTAACATAATTGGATTTGACAGTGGTTACAGGGGTCGTGCTGGTGAGCCAACCCTTGGGAAGTGGTAGAGGAAGAGGAGGAGGTGTGAGAAGTGAAAGAACGGGGTCTCCAGCACCCCAGGAAGGTGCTTTTGCAGGGGGAAGAAGGCAAAAAGGAAGGCTTGCTCATAGCTGCAGCAAAGAAGGGGCTTGGGAAGTGGATCCCTGGATATTGGAGAGGGTGCCCAGGAGCATCTTTTGGATATTCAGGCTGGACCCCAGCTCCCCTGGAAGGCAGGGATGGACAGAGGGGAAGGAAGCTGTCAATGAGGAAAAGGGGGTATGGTGGATCTGACAGTGGTTGTGGGGGTCATGCTGGTGGGTCAACCCTTTCAGGCGGTAGAGGAAGGCCAGGAGGTGTGAGCAGTGAAAGAACAGGGTCTCCAGCACCGCAGGAAGGTGCTTTTTCAGGGGGGAGAAGGCAAAAAGGGGGGCTTGCTCATGGCAGCAGCAAAGAGGGTCAGGAAGTGAACCCCTGGATATTGGAGAGGGTGCCCAGGAACACTGGATACTCAGTCACAAACCTAATGAACCATGAACTGGTTTGGCAAACCATAAAGTTCAGGGAGGTTTGTGAACCGTTTTTTGTGGTTTCTCATGAACCACCATGAACCAGCAGTTTCCTGGTTTGTGCTTATCCCTCGGTGCAACTATAAAATGGATGTTGCAGGAGGCAGAGCCAGCCAAAAAAGGTTAGACATAAGTCGAATAGTAACTCTTCAACATGACAGACAGGAGCTCTGTTTCACAGGATGCTTTTTAAAGGAACATGCTGTTTTAAAAGATTTTCTTGCACAAACACAGCTTAACTTCAGTAACATAGTGAAGATCTTTGTGCTATGGTGGCAGCTACTTCCAAAGCACCTTTCTGCACAAGCTGTTAGACCTGTTAGACAAAAGCCCCATATGGCCTTGCCCACTTCTAAAAATATTTGGTGGGCACCAGGAAAAGTGTTGGAGGGCACCATAGCATCCACAGGCACTATGCTGGGGACCCTAACAAAAAGGCTAACAAAGTTTATTCCAGCATAAACTTTCACGAATCAAATGAGTTCGTAAAGTGAATGAATTCATAAGATGAATGAGGGGTACTTCTGTTAGATAGGAACATTTTTAATTGTACCTACAAAGCAGTGAAAACAAAACAACGTCAGTCACCATGAGTGATGAATTAGTCTTCTGACTGGATCTTGTTTTAAACTGGCTTCCCTTTGGAACATCTCCACCCTCATTCCTTTCTGTTGCTTGTAGCTTTAAATATAAATGTTTCTGCCTGACTGATATACACTTCATACATCTGAAAAAGTGAGGTCTGACTCACATAAATTTATGGCTGAAATACATTTTGTTCAGTCTTCAAGGTGCCACTGGACTCGTACTCTGTTATTACAGTAACCAGAATACATAAATGCACTGAAAATACAGAATACAGTAAAAACGTATTGCTGATTTATAGTACTTGGTACAATTCTTTTCAAAGAGACTCCAGTCTAAATCCATTAATTGCAATGGGATTATATTGAACTCACTCTGCATAATCTTGTGGATAATCTGGTGTCCTTGCATCCCCCCCATAAGTGAAATCTGAAATACTGCTCCTTCCTTTCAAATTTTCAGTCCCCCCCCTTGATTTCATGGTGACCTTCGAACAAATTGTTCCTTCTTATAGAGTTGTTCACAGCTACAGGAATTAAACATAGCTTTTCAAAATGCTTTACAAGTAGGAGTGAAACTGCCTTCCAAGCAGCAAGTTCCTTTTATTCCTTGTTCTTCTCCCCACCTTTAAAAAAAATCATTACTTCATTTAATAGCACATTAATGGAATACAAGATAACAGCCAAACAGCTCAATACCATGAAAAGTAACACACTCAAGGTTAAATGTCCATGACCTGGCAGTTATTGTGTTCAGAGTTGGAGAGGGGAAAGCTTGACTGAATTGTGTGAATGTTTTAAACTGCAAATGACTTGGAAGGCTGCCAGACTCCAGAAAGAAAGAAATTGTACACAGGATATTTAAATAACAAACAACAAAAAAGCCATAATTATAGTAGCACTGATGTTAAAGCAAATCTTAGTTTATCCATGAAACTCCGTGTCACTGTGACCCACTCAGGAAAGCAACACTGCCGTTTATTCAGATTTTCGGCATTGCAACCTTTTGTATGTGCTGTTTGGATAAGTGGTGTGACGTTAGATGATCAGTAGGGATACGTCCATCATGATGACGGGCAGGATGTAAGGGAGAGTGAAATGCATCTCTGCATGCTCTGTACAAAGAGACACAATGGCCTGCACACACCCTCTGTGCTTATGAGAACCAGTGTCAGGAAGGGAAGGCATTTTGATCGCCAGAGTCCAGATAATGTGGTCACTGGAGTGAATGTTAATTATTTACCTATATGACATACAGTAAAAATGGTAAATATTATTGGGATAGGAACTCAACCCACTTGTTACATCTTGTGAACACAGCACACACATTCTGGTGTAGCATCTGGTGGTGGGGAGGATACTAGCAATGAAAGGGAAAGTACAGGGAGGGCAATGCTACAGAACAGGGGTGTCAAACATATGGCTCGCGGGCTGGATCCGGTCCCTGCAGGGCTGCTATCTAGGCCATAAGTAACTGACTCTCCGCTGCTTCCTGCTCCTGTTTCATGTTCCCTGCATTGCAGCTCCTTTTGCCCAGACTCTATTTCCTGCTTCATAGAGGAGAGGAGGGAAGGGAGGGGGAAGGAAAGAGCCAGAGAGGAAAAAAAATGAGTCCCTGGTACTTTTAAGACCAACAACGTTTTATTCCAGGTATAAGGTTTTGTGTTTCTGCACACTTCTTCGGGGGGGGGGAAGAGATGGAGGGAGGGAAAGAGCCAGAGAAAGCACTCCAGAAAGAGAGGGGGGGAGAGAGAGATGGAGTCCCATGGGACTTGAAGAGATCCCATTTTCCAGTTCTAACAGATGGGGGGAGGAACCTAACAGCACAGCTTGCATTCTTTATTAGTGGAAGGGAGTAAGAGTCCAATAGCACCTTAACGACTAAGAAAATTTGTGTCAGGGCATGAGCTTTCATAAGTCACTGCTCACTTTTTCAGATACAGGTAGAATGTATGTCCATCTGTCCTTATATCTTAGAGAGTGAAATGATTTCAGATGCCAAATGAAAATAGCAGGCATTGGTAATGAGAGACAAAACCTAGATCACAATTCAGTCCAGGAAAATGCATTGAGCTTCTTTATCAGTATGTCTTTCTAATCTCCCTTTGATATTCCTATGTAAGAGAACTGCTACTCTTAGGTCAACAACTGAATGTCCTGGAAGGTTAAAATGTTCTCCTACTTGTTTTTGAATGTTGTGGTTTTTAATAGCAGTAGAAACAGTAAGAGTCCAGTAGCACCTTAACATTTATGTCAGATCCATCCCTCATAACAAATGAGTTCGACACCTCTGCTATAGAATGATGGGATGATGCCAACTCTACAATAAGAATTTTGGTTGCTGAATGGAGAAATGGCTACAGCTCACGTATGTTTACGTTGATGACTACAACACCACAAATACAGGCAAACTCCGCAAGTAAGTTTTAAAAAATCTGGCAACACTCTAACATGACAATGTGGAACAATATACACCCGGGCTTTCCATGTGGCTACAGCTCGTACCACTCCAAAAAGAACTGCACCCTGATGCAGGAAGTTCCTTACATGAAGTAGGGTAGCACCAATCAAGGCAAGGAATGTGCCAGTTTACTGCAGACAGGATTTTTATTTTAAAAACAAATGGCGCTTTATTATGAAGCATCTCAGTTGAAAAACATTTTATATCTTACTTCATTAAATCAACCTAAGGCTTGGGTCCAAATAGAGAAGTCTTATTTACTTCCTGCATTAATACAAGAAAGCATATGGAATCCAAAGACAGAAAGACCAATAGGAATACATCACAATCCTTACTTAAAATTTACTTTAGAAATATGGGATAAATATAGGAGTATATTAGCTCCAGATATCTCACCTGTCGCATCCTTTTTGGGTCAACAATGGTTTCCTCCGGAAAAAGAAAGCACCTCATATTCCAACTGGAGAAACTTAAAGAAATTTAGAATTAATGATATTTGTCAGAATGGTAAACCTTGGTCACCAACCTACCTAGAACAAAAATACAATTTTAAAATTCCATGGTTCCAATCACAACAAATCTCCCATGTAATTTCAACTAATGACCTTTCGAATCAGACAAACAGACCCCTTACAAAATTTGAAAAACTTATACAACAGGAGGAAACAGGGAGAAAGGGAACAATATCTATAATATATAAAGAAGTAAATCAAACTTTCTGGGCGGCAACCTCTTCACAACAGCAGGCTTGGCAAAAGGATTGTAATCTAAAGTTGACTGAGAAACAATGGACTAAAATATGGTCCTCATTCCTTTATACATCAAAATCTTTAAACTTCAGACTTCAGAATTACAAGCTTTTTGCCAGATGGTATATGACACCTTTGAGGTTATTTCATTCAAAGGTGCTTAAAGATCCTAAATGTTGGAAAGGATGTGGGCAAATAGGTTTGTTCCTGCATTGTTGGTGGGCTTGTCCAAAAATTACACAATTTTGGAATACTCTTCTTTCAACAATTGAAACCATTATAGACAAGAAAATCCCAAAAACTCCAGAATCCATCCTGTTGAACGTCTGGGAAGATGACTATTTTACGAAATCCACGGCAGAACTTACCTCAATAATGATACTGGCAGCAAAAACTTTAATAGTGAAACTATGGAAAACAGAGAAAATCCCGACGGTGAGACAATGGTTCCTAAAACTTTGGGACATGATAGTGATGGACAAAATAACATCACAGTTAACGGCAGCGGAGAATCCTCTTGCTTCATCAAAATTTGCCGAAAGATGGTTTACTTTCTTTTCTTATATATCTACAACAAATACTAAAGACAACGCCTTACCTGCTAAATACAAGGATTTTATGTTTTTTTGAATTAATTATATGTGAATACAATGTATTGTTAAG
Source organism: Gekko gecko (assembly GCA_029375565.1). Taxonomy (NCBI): domain Eukaryota; kingdom Metazoa; phylum Chordata; class Lepidosauria; order Squamata; family Gekkonidae; genus Gekko; species Gekko gecko. The sequence continues at coordinate 286,587,262 of JAPDNY010000001.1, read as the reverse complement.
TAGTTTTAGGACGTTATATAAGGTTTCATGTTTATGTATTTGTTATATTGAAAATAAAAATATATAATTATATATAAAAAAAAAATGGCGGAGCACTGAAAAACATGCCTTTCTCTTAGCCCTCAGCATATTGTCTTGTTGTGCGTAACATGTATCACATACATTTTACTCCCATTTACCATTCCTATTTTAGAAATAACATTGGGAGAGGCTGAGGATTAGCAATGGAGCATGTGCTTTGCATGCACGAGATGCTAGGTTCCATCCCTGGCATTTCGAATTCAAGTCCCTCGGCTTGAGGCCCTGAAAAACTGCTGACTATCATAGACAATACTAACTTTGATAGACTACAATAGCCTGACTCAACCTCAGGCAGCTTCATGGGTTTACGTGTTCATTACTTATTAAAGGAGGAGCCCAATGCGTAAAGAGGCATGCTGCTGCTGGTAGCTTGCACTTGAATTTGTTTCATTATTTGATTTTATTGTGATCAGTGATAACTGAACAATCATCTGCTCAGCTTGCAATGGGATTATCGTAAACGGTAACCGTGCCCTCTCAAAAGTGTTTCCTTTGTTGAATGTTTAGAATGTGTAGCAAATATTTTTCAGGGGCCTATTTTTTCATTGTTTTTCCACATCTGTCCATGTTCTCTTTCTCCATCTGCCTGACCTACCTGACAGAAAGAAAAATGTTACTGCACCAAAGAAATGCTTTCCCTGGATATCCAGAGTCTGCTGAAGTAGTAGTAGTAGTAGGGGAAGATGCATGGCAGAAGTCTAGTCTTTCAGCCCTGCCCATTTTGGCTACCAGACTCCTAGTGTGTTTGGGAGTCTGATGATCTCAAATTGCAAATAGTTTGCAAGTTCTCGTATTGCTGCCTGGGAACCGCAGCTCAGTTAATCAGTTCTCAGTATGCCAAGTGTGCTGAGCATCACTGAGAGATGAATGCTGTTGTCCTTGCCGGTGCAACAGTAACAAATATATTTCCAATGTGTCTGCTTTTCAGTGGTGCATGAACTACTTCTGATGACCCTGGGGCCATACACAAACCGGCTAGTGTGCTGAGTTCCTCCCACTGCACAGCTACCCGACTACTGAGAACACCGCTTATTTTAAATGGCAAGCAAAGTATCAATACCATCGTATGAGGAGCTCGACTTGAAAGAAAATGGGTAAATACAATAACTTCAATTTCTGAATGCTGGTTTTGATACAGTTATAGATTTTCATATTTTTAAGACGTCTCTGTATATAGAAGAAAAGTGGGGCATAAATATCCTTATTTTTTAATGTATGTATTTATAAAACCATTTATATCGAATCTTTCTTCATGGCCCAAGGTGGTTTACAACACCCCATTAAAACAAATTGTATGATTTTAACTGTATTTATGCTTGTACGGAAGCCGCCCTGAGCCTGCTTTGCGGGGAGGGCGGGGTATAAGTTTGATAAACAAACAAACATATAATTTTTTTTGTTAAACTTTTTTATTTCAAACATTTACTGACATAACATAAAACACGGAAAAAGAACAAACACTATATATATATATATATATATATATATATATATATGAACTAGGGGGGAAGCCCGTTGCGGCCGAGGCAACGGGCCCTAGGGAGAGTCCTTGGGGGTGGGCAAGGCGGCTGGGCTGGCCCCGTCACGCAGGGAGGAGGGGCGGTGTTCTCCGGGCAAGGGAAGAGTCCGAGGGCCGCCGCTGACTCCGCGCACAAGCCTCCCTGCCCCGCCGTTCGGGAGGGCCCTCCGAAATGGGCAACCCCGCCCCCGCACATCGTGTTCCCGAAAGCCTTCAGGGAGGGGTGGCCGGGCAGCGCTCCCGAGGCCCGCTGCGCCCTCCCCCACAAAGCCTCCATACCCAGCTTTGGGTGAAGTCCCTCCGAGGCGGTAGCCGCCGCCGCCCCCAGCCCGAAGCGATCGGCGGCTGGAGCAGACTGGGGGCGTGAGGCTGCGCGGTGGCTGAGTGGGAGGGCGCACAGCCACGCCGGAAGGCTAAGCAGCCAGTGGCGAGGGACTCCGTCTCTGACTGGCAAGTCCCTCGGCCAACTGATTCCGGCGCGCATTTTGACCATATAAGGTATGACCAAAACTCAAATATATATAAGGGAGGATGATTCCGGCCCTTCTTCATTCTCTTTTTACATTAAATTTTGCATCTGTTTTGTTTAAGCTTTTTTTTACCATTTTGACTTTACAGTTTACAATTCTCTATCCAGTTATAGAATCTTGACCAGACGTCTCTGAAAATATTCCCTTCTCTTCCTTGCAGTATTGTGGTTAAATTGTCCATTTCTGCAACGTCCATTATTTTGTAAATTAGTTCTTCCTTGGATGGTGTATCTTCTTTCTTCCAGAGATATGCAAAAATAATTCTTGCCACTGTAACTATATGTGGAATCAAATAACATTCTGCTTTCTTATATTGTTCCGGAATTACAGTTAATAAAAAACCCCTCAGGTTTAAAAGGTATATTAATTCCTAATGTTTGTTGCAACATCTCATGCACCCCCACCCAGAATTTTTTACTTTTTTCGCATGTCCACCACATGTGATACAATGTACCCACTTTTACTTTACATTTCCAACAAATGTTTGACATCTTATTATAGTATTTAGCCAATTTATCCAGTGTTGTATACCAGCTATAAAACATCTTATAGAGATTTTCTTTTAATGAGACCGCTTTAGTAAATTTTATATTATTTTTCCAAATTCTGGACCATTTATCTAAATCAATAAATCAATATTGCAATCAAAGTTTTGTGCCCAGAGTATCATTGGGGCCTTGACTACTTCATCTTGCATCTTAATGTCCAAAAGTATCATATATAATTTTTAATCAATTTTTCTTCTGTCGTTAGAATTATTTTATCAAAATCTAACAGTTTTTCATAAAATCTTGTCTGTTAATCTTTAGTAAATCTGGATTCCAGTTGAGTTCTTTCCCACCAGGATAAGATCATATCTTGCTTCTGCAATTTTTCTTGAGTTTTGAGTTCATTCTTGTTGTCTAGTAGATCTTCATATCTTCCCAATAAATGTTTAGTCATTAAATTAGGGTTTGTAAAGGCTTCCAACAGTGCTACCTATTTTGGAATTTTTGTGTATATAGAGCCTTTAATCTCTTCCCAGGTTTTCAATAGGGCATCTCTTAGCGTGTGCTGTTTAAAGTATGTGTGGGCTTTTTGTTTGCCATACCAAATAAAGGCGTGTCAACCTAATTGAAGGTTGTAACCCTCTATCTTCAAGAGCCTTGTGTTTTGTAAGATAATCCACTCTCTAACATACAATAATAACACCCCACCTCCAACCTAATACAATCTAGTGAAATCCAATCACACACAATAAACTGCCTGCAACCAACACTCCCTTAAAAGCTCTGATAAATAGTGCAGCCTTGGAGAGCCTTCTAAAAATTTTCAAGGATGGTGCACTCCTTGTCTTCTTTGGGAACCCACTCCTTTGACTGAGAACAACCATAGACAAAGCATGGGCCCTTGTTAAGATTAAGACAGAGAGACAATCAGATAAAAGCAAGAGTCCAGTAGCACCTTAAAGACTAACAAAATTTGTGGCAGGGTATGAGCTTTTGTGGATCACTGCACACTTCTTTAGGTATAGTTAAAATGTGAGTTCATCTGTCAATATCTTGGAGAGTGGAGTGATTTCAAATGCCAAATGACAATAGCAGGCAAATGACTATAGCAGGTGAATGACAATAGCAGGTGTGATACGCAGAGGGGTAGTAGGCCGTGTTCCCTCTAAGCTGAGTTAGTGTGAGCTAGCTCACAGTTTTTTTAGCCTTCAGCTCACAGATTTTTGTCTTAGCTCAGGAAGGATGGCTTCAGAGCAAACTAATTTATGCCGTAGCCAAATCGCTTGCTCACAACTTTAATGCCAGCAGCTCACAAACTAGAATTTTTGCTCACAAGACTCCACAGCTTAAAGGGAGAATTGGTAGTAGGTGAGAAGAAATAAGCATTGGTAATGAGACAGGAAATCTAGGTCTTGATTTAGTCCATGAGGATGCATTGTCTTGAGCTTCATTATCAGTTGCAATGCAACACTCTCTCTTTCTAATGTCCCTTTGAAATTCCTTTGTAAGAGAACTGCTACTCTGAATGTCCTGGAAGGTTAAAATGTTCCTTCACTGGTTTTTGAATGTTGTGGTTTCTAATGTCAGACTTGTGTTCATTTATCCTTTGTTGTAGGGACTGGCCTGTTTGTCCAATGCAGAGGGTGGAAGGGCATTACTGACATGTGATGGCATAAATCACATTAGAGAATAAGCAAGAGTATGAACCTGAGATGGTATGGCTGGTTTGCTAGGATCTATATGAAAGCAAAGTTGGCATCTCAGTTTGTTGCAGGCCTTGGTACCAGAGTCCATGTTACTGTTAAGTAGTTTGTCATTGTGGGTGAGAAATTGTTTCAGCTTAGCAAACTGTCTGTAAGCAAGAAAAGATTGCCTCCCCCAGTGCCTGTGTGAGTGGGTGTCTAGGGTTGCCAACCTCCAGGTGGTGGCTGGAGATCTCCCACAACTGACCTTTAGGCAACAGAGATCAGTTCACCTGCAGAAAATGGCCACTTTGGAAGGAGGACTCTATGGCATTATACCTTGCTGCAGTCCCTCCCCACCCCCCAAATCTCCAGGTATTTTTCAACCTGGAGCTGGTGTTCCTAACCAGGATGGGTTGAAAGTCATTAATAATCTGTTGAATTGGCTTGAGTTGTGAGCTGCATGTGACCACCAGTGGTGTTCTGTTGTCATTTTCATTGGGCTTGTCTTGTAGCAAGCTGTCCCTGGTTATCATTCTGGCCTTTCCAGGCAGATAGATAGACAGACTGAATGGGCTCAGGCTTCCTTCAGCAAAAACACATCAACAAGGAGCATAGATGTACAAAAGCAGAGGCATGTAAATCTAGCTCCATAAATTTTTTATTATTTAACTTTCACATTGATAGCTGTACTTGTTATTCATCATCCTCTCAGCCATATATCTTTTTGTTACTGTTTTTTCTCATCTTCAGTCTTGCAGTTGCCAGCAACATAGTTTGCCTAGATACATTCCCAAAGACTCCACAGTCTATAGGGAATTTCACATTACCGAGATTCTGCCGGATTGAAGCCGTTTCTGATTCGTCTTGAAGTAAACCGGTACAGGGCTGCCATTTCACACATGGCTTGACCTTACCGGAAAGGAGCCGAATCAGAAGCGGGTTGGCATTTCAGACTGCACCGCTTTGTTTTCCCGCCGCGGTTTTTTTTCTCCGAACGTTCGCTTTAGAGCGCTATAGCGCTATAACGATATAACGGAACCATAAAACAGCGCCATAGCGATCCCATAGGAATGCCTGGACTCCACTGGGAGACTTGCGATGGCTACATCTGCCACCTGGAGACAAGCACCCCATTGGATAGAGGCTTCTGGCGGGACATCGGGGCACCACTGATTGGAGAGAGCCTGATGAGCCCCCATCCATGCCAACCCAGCCTGATGAGCCCCCATCCATGCCAAGAGGCAATTGGCTGGCGCACAGCTGGACCCAGGTATAAAGGGTAGGGAGGCAAACCCCTCATCTCTGTGGGTTGAAGTTGGTGAGTGGCAGGCTTGGTGGGATAGAGTGTGTGACTGTGTGTGACTTTTGTGTGACTGTGAGAGAGATTACTGAGCTCATAGTCATGGTCTCCATAACTACCTTGTTGCAACTGATCCTGGAGGTGTTGCAGATGATGATCAGCAGCACAGCAGCTTTGAATGAGGTGCTTACGCACTACCTCCATCTCTCCAGGAGGAGGGGGAGGAGAACTGACATGCCTGCCATGACCCATGCACCCTTCAGGTACAACCGGAGGGCATCTATCAGGGCATGGGCACCTGTCATTGCTGCCCATACAGTCCCTCGACGTTGGTGGGTGAAAGAGAGGAGTGCGGACTGGTGGGACAGCGATGTGATGGGCAGATGGATTGATGAAGATTGGCTCAAGAATTTCCGGATGTCTAGGGCAACCTTTTTTGAACTGGCTGGCACCCTGAGGCACCGCCTGGAGCGGCAGAACACGCACATTCGAGTCTCCATACCAGTGGAGAAAAGGCTGGGCATCGCCTTATGGTACCTGGCCAATCAGGAATACTTCCGGAACCTCAAACAGCAGTTCGGTGTGGGCCTGTCAACCGGATTCCTTATTGTGAAGGAGGTGTGCCTAGCAATTTTGGAGGAGCTCTTCAAAAAGAAGGTCTGCCTTGGCAATGAGGTTGGATCGGTGAGTATGGATTCTTTATTTTCAGGAGGAGTTCAGTGGGGTTCTTTTTGCACAGATGCTTGCCAAGGGTCATCTGTAGGTTCAGTAATAAACCAAGGGGTGGGAGAGAGGGACTAACTGTACTAGTGAGTGATGGTCTTATAGTTCTGGAAGAACAAAACTGTGATTTGGGTTCCACAGATTAATTAGCCCTAAGTAACTCCCTGCTGTTTCCATTGATACTTACTCTCACTATTCTGTAATGGCATTTGTGCTACTGCAATGTGGATATGTGTCATATACCTAGTGGCCTTCGTTTGTTCCCCATTTCTATGTCTGTACTGAAGGTATTGTCACAAGTAGCAGGTAGCTAGTATTCCTGGTATTAAATTGAAAACTTATTGCAGATATCATTGCTGTTCTTCCCATACAGATAATGGATGGATTCTCCAGACTGGGGTTTCCAAATTGCATCGGTGCACTCGATGGGACCCACATACCGGTGGCTCCCCCAGCTCATCGGGCACACATTTACATAAACAGGAAAGGCGGTCACTCCATTCTGCTTCAGGGAGCGGTGGACAGCACAGGCCGTTTTATTGATGCTGAGATTGGCAGGTCAGGCAAGAGACATGATGCCAGTGTTTTCAGGGCATCTAAGCTCTGCAGGGCGATGGATGGTGGGGTGTTTGTCCCAGGGAACCCCACCATCACTGTGAATGGAGTGACTATCCCCCCACTGATGCTGGCTGATGGGGCTTATCCCATCAGAGGGTGGCTTATGACACCATTCAGAACCCCCACTGACCGGATGGAGAAACTTTTTAATAAGCGGCTGTCCAGGGCACGTATTGTGGTGGAGCATGCATTTGGAAGACTGAAATCTAGATGGAGATGCCTCAGTAAAAGATTACGTCTCCAGGAGAAGGACTTCACCCCCATCACTGCAGCATGTGTGGTTCTCCATAACATTTGTGAAGAAAAGGGACACTTTGCTGAGCCCCTGGGCTCAGGGGACATTCAAGTACTACCTGTTCCCCCCCCTGATCTACTGTCTGATCGCAGACACACAGCACGGGGTCAAAGGGTGCGGGCTGCATTGATGTCTGTGGTTTGTAACACTGAATAAAGTGCAGCTTCCTTTTGCACACTAAGACAGTTCCTTATGGTGGGTTTGGGTGGGTATGGGAATCCTAATTTGTCACTATCTATCTGTTCTGAAATAAAAGTTTTGCCTTTTTGTTTCGCAATCATAAGACTCAGATTCTCCTGTGTGGTCTCAACTCTGCCCTGGTTTGCTGCCCTGGTTTGCTAACAATCTGGTGTTCTCTGGTCATTCCTGCCCAAAGTAATGGGGCAGGGGGTTGAGGGGGTTATCACACTACACTCCTCCTAGGAAATCACAGCAGAGATGCAAGAGGTATCATTGCACAGCAGAGGTTAAAACATATCAAGGGGGGATATATCACTTACTGACAACCATGATTCACCTTTTGTAAAAAGTTTTAGTAGGTAGAACAAAATGACAACAGAATACAACAAGAAATATAAACGGTTGGAAAATGAACTATGTACAGAAGAATAAACTATATACAAATATCAGTGGCCACCAGCATCCCCCTCTGGTGGGTTCACCGGAGGCCTGACAGCACCCTCCACGGCCTCAAGGCGCTGGTGTATGGCATCCACTGTTGGGGAAAGGCACAGTGGTTAGTTTATAGTGCTGGACTTTACGGTATTCCACCCGCCGTACCCTCTTTAAAGAAAACATGCATCTGTTACGCACAGCTGGCCCGCATTTCTGTGCGGATAGCTTCTAAGAGCTCCACCACCGATGGGCTCACAGGAGGCCTGGCAGCACCCTCCACGGCCTCTAGCTGATGGTGTATGGCATCCACTGTTGGGGAAAGGCACAGTGGTTAGTTTATATTGCTGGACTTTACGGTATTCCACCCATAAGAGAACACAAGAGAAGCCAATGTTGAATCAGGCCAATGGCCCATCTAGTCCAACACTCTGTCACACAGTGGCCAAAAATATCCAGGTGCCAGCAGGAGGTCCAGCAGTGGGGCCAGGGCACTAGAAGCCCTCCCACTGTTGACCCCCTCCCAAGCACCAAGAATAGAATGCATCACCACCCACCGTACCCTCTTTAAAGAAAACATGCATCTGTTACTCACAGCTGGCCCGCACTTCCATGCGGAAGGGCTCCAGGACCGCCTCCATCTGCAAATGCCCCGGTGGCCGTTCTCCCCCTTTTGAAAATACAGAGGTGATCAATAGATACATGAACACAGGGAGCTTCTTTGGTGCCTCCAATTCGCTTCCATCCTCTTAGAATGGAAGAGATTCTCATGGTGCACAGGCTTGGGTAGTATCACCTGACACCTTAGGACTGAACCTGGAACTTTCAGCATGGACTGAACAGGCTGTCCTAGCCTGCCATGCCACCTTCCCCTCATTTGTGAAGAAATGGGGACCTGCCCTCAGCCCTGGGAGACTGAGCAGCCGGTCTGTAGCTCACAAGTCCATGTTTTCGCCTGCCCACACTGCCTGGTGGGGCTATTTCCCTTCGTAATTTGGTGCCACTGCTCACTGAATTCACACCATCTTCCTAGAGGGACAGTGAGACCCCTCTGACTGATCCCCCAACCTGGGAAAGCGGGTACCACAATCTTTGGGCACCCCCTGGAGAGTTGGCAACCCCTCTGGTTTGGGCCCATTTTGGTTCCCTGGCCTCCCTTTTGCCTCTGGTAATGTGCAGAGTAGGGAGGACCACGTGGTCAGGGCACATCAGGTCTTGTAACTAAAAAAAGGTTTATTTTAACTATATACTAGTTTGGCACAACCGGGCACAGAAAATAAACAGGATGAAATCACAACTCCTCTGTCCCTACGCACACCCCTCTCTACCTCTTGGGGGTTGTGGGCCTCAGGGTGGGATTTACTTTCCCCCTTCTTCTCGCTGTTGAGAAACTCCAGCCCTCCTCAGGACTGGTCACCTGTACTGCTGATGGATGCTTACCAAGCGCTGCAGCTCCCTGCGCAGGCTCCTCCTCAGGTTGCCCTGGCTGCTCTTGTACATCTGCATGGAAGACCAGTTCAGAGCAGTGAATTGAGTGACCAGTATTATTTTCCCCAGCTGTCCCATCCACCAACCTGCTGAACATTTGTGTACCTTCAGCCACAGGCTCATCCTGTCCTGGAGGGGGAGGGGGGCTCTGCAGCTGCTGCCTCCTCCTCCTCTTCCTCCTCTGGTGCCTGCTGCTCCTGAGGCCGGCCCCTACGGGCTGCTGCAGAGGATTACAGAAACAGTATATGCAAATGAATTGAACCACCAGTTCTTATAGTTAAACCTTATAGTTTCCAGCCCTTTATAGTTCACTACTTACTAGGGTTGCCATCTGGTTTTGGAAATTTTTCATACATGTCATTTCAATTCAGGTGGGGTACCTGTTCTGAAGCAGCAAAACTATTCTTGAGTCCAGTGGGACCTTTCAGACCCAGAAAGATTTAGTTGAGGTAGAAGCTTTTGTGTGCATGCACACTTCACTGTATCTGAGGAAGTGTGCATGCACACAAAAGCTTCTACCTCAACTAAATCTTTCTGGGTCTGAAAGATCCCACTGGACTCAAGATTAGCACTGCACTTTTATTGTTTGTTTACTAATTGTGCAAGATCAAGGGAAATGCAGGCATTTACATATGTTCACTGGATGGACTCCCAGTGATGTCCCTGGTCTGCCCAGGCTCCAGCACCAATTCTCTAGCAGATTATCCCCCCTGCAAACTACATGGGATCAAGGGTTCTGGATCCCCCCCCCTTAAGGCACTCTTGCATTTTAGGGAATGGGGAAAGGACAGGAGATACATTTGGGGGGGGGCATACTTACAAGCGTGCCTTCTATGGGACCAGTGAGGCCGGTCTGCCTGGTCCCAAAGTTCAGCCAGGAGCGCGAAGTATGGTGGCCTGGCTCTAGTTGGGGGAAGCCCCTCCAGGCCTCTAGGGCACTATAAAAGTCCCCCTTGACCCGCTTGAATTTCGAACGGCACTGAAGTGCCGTTCGATGGTACCCCTGGCCTCCAATGTCACAGACACCCTCGAGAACAGCCTGAGGTTCTCCTCGTGGGTGCTATGCATGACTCTGGAGCCCAGGTGACCACCTATAAGGATCTGGAGCATTGCCTCCACCTCCTCGTCGCTCCAAAAAGCTCCTCTCCTTCGGCGGGCTGCCATGGTTCTTCAAAGATTTAAAGATTTAAAATTAAAGAACGTGGGTTTCGCTACCGCGTTTTTTCGCTATCGCGATGTTTCGCGATAGCGTCATAGCGCTCTTATAGGTCATGTGTGGAATCGCGCGGTTTTATTGGAGGATTTAAAATTAGAGAGTGAAAGTGCGGGAACGCGCGGTTGGAGAGCATTTCTTGAAAAGTGGGCAGCCTGCTTTTGCTTTTTCAAGCCCCAAGTCCTTCCAGATTAGCAAAGAGGATCCTCCTTCTGATGACCAGCATTTAGGGATTGACATGACTGGTAATACTAGGTGCGGCGTGGGTGGGATTGGCAGTGCATAAGACCCTGGGATCCCGGACCAGCCCGATCTCAGAGGCTTGGCTGGGTCAGGGCTGGTTAGACCAGCCAGGAAGTCCAGGGGTGCTGTGCAGAGGCAGGCAATGCCAAACCACCTCTGTCTGCTTCTTTCCTTGAAAACCCTACAGAGTCCCCCAGTAGTCACCTCAGCCAGTGTCCACTCTAAGCTAAGTTAGTGTGAGCTAGCTAACAGTTTTGTAAGCCTCTGGCTGACACATTTCTGTCTCAGCTCAGGAAGGATGGCTTCAGAGCAAACTTAATTTATTCAGCAGCCCAATTGCTCACTTGCAACTTTAATGCCAATAAGCTCACAAAGCTGATTTTTTGCTCACAGGTCACCATGGCTTAGAGGGAGCAATGGAGGACTCCATTGAAATCCCTGTTCTCCCCAGGCTCATTCCCAATATCTCCTGGAGTTACCCAACTAGGAGCTGGCAGCCCCCCCACCCCATGACTCTCATCAGATGTACACATGATTTAGTTAGTATTTCCATGCAAAACCATTGAGGGCTCCTCAAGTTATGTCTCACTTAGGACAGGAATTGATTCTAAACCTTTAACTATACAGTCTGATAAACCTCCCCACCTAAATGCAGTGGTGTAGCCAGGAATGACCAGGCAACCTTTTGATAGTTCATGTTGTATATAGATCTGATTTTGACATTTTGATATTTCTTGTTCCAATAGGTGAATGTTTTTTTTAAAAAAGTGGTCAGCAAATGATATATCCCTTGATATGTCTCTCTCTGCTGTGATTTCTTAGATAACCCCACCCCATCCCCCACCAGTGTTCCCTCTAAGCTGACTTAGTGTGCGCTAGCTCACAGGTTTTTTACCTTTGAGCTCACAGGTTTTTGCCATAGCTCAGGAAGGAGGGGTCCAGAGCAAACTGATTTATGCAGTAGCCAAACTGCTCACTCACAACTGTGATGCCAGTAAGCTCACAAAGTAGGATTTCTGCTCACAGGACTCCAGAGCTTAGAGGGATCATTGCCCCCCCCGCCCCATTACTTTGGGCAGGGATGACCAGAGAACCCCAGATTGTTAACATATTAGGGCAGGGAAAAAACCCCACATACCAGGGCAGAATTGAGACCACACAGGAGAGTCTTATGAGTGCAAAACAAGAAGGCAAACTTTTATTTCAGAACAGATAGTGAAAAGTTAGGATTCCCATACCCACCCAACCCCCCTTAGGAACTGAGTTAGTATGAACTGTTAGTATAAACGAAGCAACTCAACACTAAACTTTCTGAACAGAACAGATTAGTAATATTAGGGTGAAAGTCTCTCCCTTGGACACCCCGCACTTTTCCTTTTCCCCCTTCCACCCCCACGGTTCTCAGGAGCTGAGGTCTGCCTGTTCTGCAGCTCCCTCTCCAGCAGATCCGTGAGCCTTGAGAGAGTCTGGGAGCAGTTCCTTAGCACCTCATTGTGCTGTGAGATGGCTTCACGGAGCAACTCCCTGTCCTCCCTGCTCTCCAGCAACTCCTGCCTCCTCGCCTCCATATGCTCAGCATGGTGGCTGTCCATTTGTTGTAACTGCGCAGCATGCTGCCTGTCTGATTGTTCCATCATTTTATCTGCCACAGCATACAGCCCATATTGTCGCTTCCTCCGTGCTCTTGTGAGCTGCCTGGGTTCTTCCAGGATGGCATGATGTTCTGGTGGAGAACAGTTGCCATGATGAGAGGGTCCTGGCTGCTCCTCCTCATCAGGGATGGTGTTTGGAACTGTTGGGAAATAAAATATAACAGCAAAGTGAAAATTCCTATTTGTGAATGTCCCTGGCAAGCAGTGTTCTGCAGCAACACAACAGTGATTTATTCTGTTGGAATTATATACCCACCCTGTCCCCCAGGTTTGCATTACACCTGTAGTTAGAATCAGTTAGAATTCCAATAAAATAAAAGTGCAATGTGCACCTTTTACTTGAAGGGAGGGCAATTGAGAGAGCAGATTTCTTGCTGACATATAGGATTAAATCAAGACTCACCAATGAACTCCTCTGCCACTGTTTCCTCTGCCTCCTCTGCCTCCTCCAAGGGATCATCTATGAAAGTAACAAAATGCAAATGATTACACAACCAGGTTAATCCCTGACCACACCAGCTATATACCAATAACAGTGTAATAGGCATACACTGACTCCAGTGGCACCTTTAGGACCAAAAAAGTTTATATCTATGCATAATCTTCTGTCTGTCCTTCATAGTCCTCTAACTTGAAGCATGTCTGAATTCTAACATGCTGCCTTGCCTCCCATCAAATACAATTGTGGCAGTGCCTGTTGGCATAGGTGAATTGGTACAGTACAGAGTTTTTTGGGCAACCAAAAACCAAACGGTTCCTGCCTTTCTATCACTGCAAGAATACAGTTGGAGAAGAAAACGACATCCCTGTAAGGTAGACAGCACCCATAAACAAGGTCCATTTTAATAAGCCCCCAGTTCAGAATTCTTGCAAGCCACAGAGAGACCGAGACAAAACTAGGGAAGCAACAACTTTCATTCCACTTCACTGAAAGGTCCACCCAGCAATCAAGCAAGGAAGATCTGTACATGCATACTACAGTCATCTGTGCATCATCTTCGACAGTGAACTCACCCCCCCATCCCTTATATACATGACTTACCAGGTCTGATGTCCTCCAGATCCACGGTCTCTGGGCAAAAGAGGTCCTGTGAATGTCCTGGCACCTCGTCCTGGAAGGTGATGGCACTTGCCACCTCCCCCCTTGGCCTCAGCAATCCTTCACCTTTGAGGATCTGGTGAAGCTCCCTAAAATAGGGACAGGACCTTCTCCTATTACCAGGCCTGGAATTCTCATCCAGAACCTGCCTGTACCTCATCCTCATAGCTTTTGTTTTATTCCGGCATTCCTCTGCCGTCCGGTCATGGCCACGTTTGGCCATTTCCAAAGAAATTTTGTGGAATACAGAATGATTCCTCTGGTTAAGTTTCAGGACATCCTGTATCCTTTCATCCCCCCACAATACAAGGAGGTCAAGAACCTCCTGCTCTGTCCAAGCTACCCCCCTTGTCACACTCATCCTCCTTCCAATAGATCAGTCTCTCACAGTCACACAAAAGCACTCTATCCCACCAAGCCTGCCACTCACCAACTTCAACCCACAGAGATGAGGGGTTTGCCTCCCTGCCCTTTATACCTGGGTCCAGCTGTGCGCCAGCCAATTGCCTCTTGGCATGGATGGGGGCTCATCAGGCTGGGTTGGCAACATCTCTCTCTCCAATCAGTGGTGCCCTGATGTCCTGCCGGAAGCCTCTATCCAATGGGGTGCTTGTCTCCAGGTGGCAACCTGACAACCCATCCCCTTCCCTAACACTTCTTTGGGCATGGCAGGGTTGGCAACATCTCTCTCTCCAATCAGTGGTGCCCTGATGTCCTGCCGGAAGCCTCTATCCAATGGGGTGCTTGTCTCCAGGTGGCAACCTGACAACCCATCCCCTTCCCTAACACTTCTTTGGGCATGGCTGGGTTGGCAACATCTCTCTCTCCAATCAGTGGTGCCCCGATGTCCCGCCAGAAGCCTCTATCCAATGGGGTGCTTGTCTCCAGGTGGCAGATGTAGCCATCGCAAGTCTCCCAGTGGAGTCCAGGCATTCCTATGGGATCGCTATGGCGCTGTTTTATGGTTCCGTTATATCGTTATAGCGCTATAGCGCTCTAAAGCGAACGTTTGAAGAAAAAAAAAGCCGGCGATCGCGAAAAAAGGCGGGAAAGAAGCGTATCGGGTCCGGGAGAAGAAACCGACGACTACTTGGAAGCGGTTGACAGGTAAAACGCTTCAGCCCCGTTTCCTGAACGGGACAGAAGCGTTTCTGTGTGAAATTACAAATACATTCCGGTAGAGAACCGGTTCTAAAACGGTTCTGTCTGAAATGCCAGACCAGAAACCGTTTGGGAACCGTTTCTCTTCCGGATTATATCCTCTGTCTGAAATTCCCCTATGTTTACATTTGTGATGCTTTTCTTTTCCTTTTCTTTTTCCTAAAATGTCCCTTCCTGACACCCAGGGCTGGCTCGCCCACTAGGCGAGCTAGGCGCTTGCCTAGAGCGTGCCAACCCTCAGGGGCACCAAATGGTGCCCCCCCCGAAACCCCCCTCTGCTGCCCCCTGAAACCCCCCTTGCTGCCCTAACCGGGCCTCTGCCATCGCCACCTCCCCACCACCACTGCCAAGAGCGCCCAGCCAGGGCGCAGGAGGTGGCAGCGCAGCTCACACGCCTGTCCTGGGGGTGCCCGGGTGGGGGGAAGAGGTGGGGGCGGCATGGCAGCGGCCAGTGGGGACTCTCCCCGCCGCCACCAGTCCTGAGCTGCTCTGACCCTCTCCTTATGTCCTCTCTGTGTTGGAAGCCGGCAGCAGCTGGAGGCAGGAGGAGGAGGAGAGAGATGACCCCTCTACCCCCCACCTATATCGACCGACGACTCCACTTCCCGGCAGGCAGCCTTCCCCCGCGCTCAATCTTGAGTGGAGATCGAGCTCGCAGGGAAACACCAGCTTCCTGCACTGTCCCTTTAAGAGCAGGAAAGAAGCTGGCGTTTCCAGGCATGCCCAATCTCCGCTCGAGATCGAGCACATGGGGAAGGCTCCCTGCCGGGAAGTGGAGTCATGGGTCAATATAGGTAGGGGGTAGAGGGGGTCGTGGGGGGTAGGATCTCTCTCTCCTCCTCCTCCTCCTGCCTCCAGCTGCTGCCGGCTTCCAACACAGAGAGGATGTAAGGAGAGGGTCAAAGCAGCTCAGGACTGGCGGCGGCAGGGAGAGTCCCCGCTGGCCGCCACCATGCCTCCCCCGCCTCTTCCCCCCCCCCGGAGGTGGGGAACTCTCTCTCCTCCTCCTCCTCCTGCCGGCTTCCAACACAGAGAGGCGGCAGGGAGGGGAGAAGGGGTGGGGGAGGGCCGCCTGCAATCCCCAAGCAGGGAGAGATGGCAGCCGAGGGACTGGAGCCAGCCAGGGGGCGGCATGGCGGCATCTCCAGGCCCCACCAGGAGGTTGGCATCTGCACCCACATAGGGCACAGAACCACCTCGAGCCGGCCCTGCTGACACCTGACTATGAGGCAAAATTCCCCAACTTGCATTGGTTCATCTCAGGTCAGAAGTACTCCCTGATGCTCATGATAATAATGGAACAGCTTAATCTGAGCACAAGGCAAACCAGAATTGGGAATTATAGTTGAGGTTTCCAGAACAGCAGCACAATTTTAAAAAAGCAGTCCTGAAAATATTAAAAATACCAGGTCTCAGTGGCTATCATTGATGCTAAACTTTTCCCCAATGGTAGCTACATTTCTTTACAGATCAGTTGACAAAAGATTTAGTCCTTTTTTTCTTTATATCTGATATTAAGCCTTGCTTATTTCTACTAAAAATGCATTGCTTAAGCAAGCCGTTGTCATCTTCTTCAATAGATTCAGAGACCCAGGCGCATGTCAAATGCTGCATGAAATAGGCTCCAGAGACAAGCAATTATATCTAAAATATGTTGCATTTTTCAATATTGAAGCTGCCTTATAATATCCCAGATATCTATTACTAAGGTAATACAACAAGAGCCCTGAGGGATAGCTCTGTGAAAATCACTTGAAGGATAATGACCCCACAATTCCATTTACTTAAATAGCCCTCACTGGAGCACCTAAGGCTCAGTAATGAATTCTATCTTCACAATACCTCTGTGAGGTAAAAGCAAGGCTGGTCCTAGCATTCGACAAGGTGAGGCAATTCTGCCTCAGGTGACAGATTAGGGTAGTAATAACGGGTAACAAATTGTCAGTGATTTTGATTAAGTTTAATTTAGTTGGTTTTTTTACCACCATTGGTGTTGCCATGTGGATATTTTGTCCCAGGCTCAAAAATGTCTTAAATTATCATTGAGGAAAAATATGGCTTCCAATTGATGTATGAGAACTGAAATATGGAGGCCTCAGGCTGTGAGCTTTGTACCACTTGGTAAACCTTTTCCAGTTAATTTGGAGCTTTACAAAATATGGAGGAAGTAGTTTGAATTTTACAAACATATGTTGCGTTTCAAATTTTTTTTAAAAAATAACCTCTCTGGGTTGGATCTTACCAGTTTGGATCTGGGTTGGATCTTACAGGTGGTGCAAGTGGGGCCCTCTTTTTGTGGGCAGAAGTTAAATATGCAAAGAAGAGAAGAGAAGAGAAGAGAAGAGAAGAGAAGAGAAGAGAAGAGAAGAGAAGAGAAGAGAAGAGAAGAGAGAGAAGAGAAGAGAAGAGAAGAGAAGAGAAGAGAAGAGAAGACATTGGATTTATACCCCACCCTTCACTATCCAAGGGAGTCTCAGAGTGGCTTACAAACTCCTTTCCCTTCCCCACCTCACGACAGACACCCTGTGAGGTAGGTGGGGCTGAGAGAGATCTGACAGAAACTGCTCTTTTTCAAGAACAGCTGTACCAGAACTATGGCTTGCCCAAGGTCATCCAGCAGGTGCTAGTGGAGGAGTGGGGAATCAAACCTGGTTCTCCCAGATTAGAGTCCATGCACTTAACCACTACACCAAACTGGTGAAGCAGAGCACCAATTGGTTAAAGAAAAATAAGTCAGTTTATTAAAGAAGAATAAACTTTGATCAAATGAGAGAGAGAGGTGGCGGTCAAATGAGCGAGATAACACAGGGGGGGGGGCAAGGTTATTTCCTCTGGAGGAATTTGATCCGCAGTTGCGCGATTACACAGTCCTTTGAAGCTGTGGGGGCAGCCTGCCACTGTGTGATCAGATGCAACCGCGGGTGAGTCAGGTGTTTTTTGCTGTTTGTTCCCGATGCACTTAAACAGGGAATTGATTAATCGCATCTCAGCACTGAGGGCTCCCTATGGAGTGTGCGATGATATGCATACTGAGAAGCGGGGGGGGGGAAACAACGGCATGGAGTTAGGATGATCTGATCAGACCATCCGGATGCTGTGAGAGCGCACTGGAGCTATCAGACAGGGGAAAGTCCATCCATGGCCCGTAGCAACCCGTTTTCTACTAGACTTTCCCTGGTGTCTTTTTACTCTGCTTCTGTGGCAGAGCAAAACAGATTGCTGATGGGTGCGAGGTGCTTCCCAGATGTTCGTGTCTGATTGCACCCGTTAAATCCACCCGGCATTCATGCCTATGGTGCAGCTAATTGTACATGTGATTGTGCTCAGAGAATCTTAACTGACTGACTAACTATGGTGCAGAAGGGAATGTTGAGTGTGAGCTCAGTAAGAGTGGGAAGTCTCCAAAAAGGAGCCAATCAGGAGACAGGAAGAATATAGTTTAAAATTGAGGGCAATCCCTAATCTCGCTATACTAACAATCCTTCAGCTGCCCCCTGTAGGGTATTCTTCTGACCTTCTTCAAACAGATACACTATTATTATTATTATTATCATTATCATTACCATTATCATTATCATTATCATTATCAGGATTTATATCCCGCCCTCCGTGCAAATGGGCTCAGGGCGGCTCACAGTTAATGACACTATGTGCCAAGTCATATAAAACATATCAAACCAGAATAAAACAGTCATATAGTACACAGTTAAAGTACTCGCAATAATGGTCATTCAGTTAGGGATGGCATGCTATAAGATGTAATACTAAATCCCGGTTTAGCAGTATACCATCTGGCCGCGAAGCTGTGGCTCCAGCTCCATAAAGGGACAACCTGTTACCATGATGTTGATAATGATACTAGTTGGTGGTAGTGGTGGGTGGCTCCTAGTTGAAAGCCTGGTGGAAGAGCTCCGTCTTGTAGGCCCTATGGAACTGTACAAGGTCCCATAGGGCCCTGATGTTCTCTGGGAGCTCATTCCACCAGGTAGGAGCTGCCACTGAAAAGGCAGCGAGCCTGGCATCCTTAGGGCCTGGAGTGATTAAATGATGTTGTGACCCCAACTGTAGTGCTCTCTGGGGTATGTATGGGGAAAGGCGGTCCCTCAGGTATGTCGGACCCTGGCCATATAGGGCTTTAAAGGTAATTACCAGTACCTTGAAGCGAATTTGGTATGCTATTGGCAGCCAGTACAGTGCCTTCAGCACAGGCCGGATGTGCTCCCATCTAGGGAGGCCCATCAACAGCCTGGCTGCGGCATTCTGCACTAGCTGCAGCTTCCGAATTTGCGACAAGGGCAGCCCCATGTAGAGAGCATTACAGTAATCTAATCTTGCATGGATCACTGTAGCCAGGTCATCACAGTCAAGGAAGGGAACCAACTGCCGAATCAGCCAAAGATGGTAAAAGGCCGATTTAGCAATGGCTGCCACCTGGGCCTCCATAGTTAAGGATGAATCCAGGAGCACTCCCAAACTCCTCACCTCCGGCACTGGCACTAATGGTGCCCCGTTGAAGGTCAGGAGTAGGATCCCCATCCCCAGACCACCCTGACCTAGGCACAGGACCTCCGTCTTTTTTTAGTTTCGTTTCAGCCGGCTCAGTCTAAGCCAACCAGCCATGCCTTGCAATGCCCGGTCCAGATCTTCCAAACTGGAGTCCAACCAGCACCCAACATCAGATAGAGCTGGGTGTCATCAGCATACTGGTGACACCCCAGCCCAAACTTTCAGGCAATCTGGGCAAGGGGGAGCATGTAGATGTTAAATAACATTGGGGAAAGCACTGCCCCCTGAGGCATGCCGTACTCAAGCACGTGTCTCCTGGACTGCTGTTCCCTTAGCACCACCCTTTGTCCCTGACCCTGGAGAAAAGAAGCAAGCCATTGCAAGGCAAGCCCCTATATCCCCACGTTGGCGAGGTGGTGGATCAGCAACTGGTGGTTGACTGTGTCAAATGCAGCCAACAGGTCTAACAACAACAGTGCTGCTGAACTGCCCTGATCCAGATGTCTCCGGAGGTTGTCAGTAAGGGCAACCAATGCTGTCTCTGTTCCGTGTCCCTGGCAGAAACCGGACTGGAAGGGATCTGAGAGGGAAGCATCATCCAGAAAGCCCTGTAACTGTATCACCACTGTCCGCTCGATTAATTTGCCCAAATATGGCAAATTGGAAACAGGCCAATAGTTGGCCAATTTGGCCGGATCCAGAGTTGTTTTTTTCAAGAGAGGGCAGACCATTGCTTCCTTGAGTGCCCCCAGGAACTGCCCCTCAAAGAAAGACATGTTGACAATCTCCTTCAGGGCACCTTGAAACCCCTCGTGGCCCACTTTAATGAACCAGGAAGGGTACGGGTCAAGGCTGCATGTGGTTGGGCATACAGTCATGAGCAATCTCTTGACTTCCTTGAGACTAAGCGGGCTGAAACAATCCAAACCCAAAATCGAGGATGTGCAAGGGGTCTCGAGTTCACTCACAGTTTCAACTGTGGCAGAGAGGTCGCAGTGGAGCACCAAGACTTTATCCACAAAATAGCTCGCAAAATGCCTCACAGCCAATATCCAGTTCCCTAGCATTAGGTCTGCCCTATGGCTGAACTGTTAAAGACCGAATCGTTCTAAACAATTGAGCTGGGTGTGAGCTCGCAGACACAATCGTAGCTGCATAGAACTCTCTCTTAGTGGCTTTGACTGCCATCTCATAGGATCTCATAAACGCCCTATAAGATGTTCTTGTAGCCTCATCACAAGCATGGCATCACCGTCTCTCTAGCCGCCTCAGCTCTCGCTTCATAAGCCTCAACTCCTGGGTGAACCAGGGAGCAAGCCTAGAGTAAGGGCGCAGAGGGCGCCGGGGAGCAATGTCTGGAAGCGTAAGCATACTTATGTATAGTAATATTCCAATTGCTTCTCTATATTGTTTGCTGTTGGCTAATAGCTCTTCATTCCCTTGTTGTTTTAGGTAGTTAGTTTCCATAGGAATGCCCCTGGCTTACATCCTCTCATTTATATGTAGTAAAGGAATTCCAAGATTTTTTTTGTTTTTGGTTGAGAAGGTAAATTCCACCCTCCGTTCTTTCTATTTGCAGTCCAAGGTAGTAACTGATGTTACCCAGTTCTTTTATGTCCACTTCCTCACCTAGATGTTTGACTCATAGCAAAGAATCAAGTCATCCACATAGGTAAGGATGTAAATATACCTGTTGTCTTTGCATCTTGAATACAGAAATTGTTCTGCTTTTCCTTGTTGAAATCCTTATATTTGTCGACATCTGATGGAGTTTTTCATTCCAGCATCTTGCAGCTTGTTTGAGCTCATATATGCTCCTTTGTAGTTTGCATACCAGGTTGCTGCTTGTGGACTGTTCAGATCATGGTAGTTGTTCCATATAAATATCTTCCTTTATTTCTCCATGCAAGAAGGCCATTTTTATATCCAGGAGTTTTATATCCATTTTCTTTGCTGCTGCTATACCTAATAGCATCCTTACTGATGTATGTCTCACTATGGGTGCACAGTGCACTATAGACCTTGTGTATTCCAACACTTCTGACCCCTGAAACTCTATGTGGGGGATAATGGGACCTGCAGGTACAAAAAAAAAGAATCATATTTGATAGGACTAGAGTGAGAAGGGAAATTGGGCAACATAACCCCTTCTCCCTCCTGTTCTTACAGGAAAATTGGTATGATCAACCATATATAATGGATGCAATCCAATGCTCAAAAATCACTGGAACGAATGGCTACTGCACCATTTGCCATCTTTGTAGAGTGCAGGAATAGGGAAAGTAGAGAGGCCAAGATTCTTAGTAAGGTTTGAAAGGCTACTCTTAAATGCATTACAGATTAAATTGCAATAAACATAGCTTATTAAAGACTGATTGTTCTTTTTTTTACTCTGCATGATACCTTTAACAATATTATTGCCCCTTTTCAGACAAAGGGATTTGCTTCTTTGCCATGTATATCTAGTATAGCAGTGCAGCCAATTTAATTGTTTGAAACAATAGCCAGTACATGTTTAGTGAAGCATATGTTATTATTTCCAGTTCCCAGAGGATCTCTAAAAAAAGGATTGTGCCGAGACTCAGGTATTGGACACCATTCTCAATATGGCAGGTCAAAATCTCAGAGGCATCAGCCAGCCCACGCACTGGATGGTTTCTTTTTAAGGCATCTATGCATGACTGGGAAGGGAAGGCAGCATGCTATAGACCGATCTCATCAGATTTTCAGCCCCATAGCTAGATGATTTTCATGGGAGGGGGCCACTGGGGACATGACATCACTTCTGACATCACAAAAATATTAAAATAAAATAAGTCAGGAAGTAGCAGGAAGAGCTGACAGTGGGGCAGAGCTGGGCTGGCTGGGCTGGGCTGGGCTGGCAGCAGGACTTGCTCAAGCTGGTGCTTGACACTCATCACCATGGCCTGTTGAGCTTGCCAATCTGCTTCCTGCTGACCAACTCAGGTGTGCGGAGCCTCTGCTCACTCATCAGCCCCACCCCCATCTGGAGTGTGTTGTGCTTCTCCTTGCAGCAGGTGATGGAAAAACCTTCTTCACTGGCAAGATGTGCAGCACTCCCCCCAGCCACCACACAGAAATGTGCTGCCAAAGAGACCCACCGCCAGCCAGAAGCAGCTGTGGATGAACTGTTAGGGAACCCAGAACCAGACTACAGCTCTCAGTAGCCTGTGCAGCAACACATTCGGCCTCTGCTGGTGGACTCCTTGCCCAAAAGCATTTTGGGGATGGTAGTCCTTGGAGGCATCTCCCTCACCAGGGCACAGTCATTTCTCCTCCACCCTTTCCCTGCCATTCATGGTTAGGAAGGAAGATGGTGGGAGGGGAGTTGGACACCTCGCCAGGCAGGACCAGTTCCCTGCGGCTGTGTGCCTTCACCCATCCTGCCAGGAGGATGGCAGCGCCAGCAGCATGGGGGCCCTGCAAATTCAGGAGGGGACATTGCCTCTGCCTCCACCTAGCTATGGCCCTGTCAGATCTCAGAAGCTAAGCAAGGTCGGTACTTGGAAGGAAGACCACCAAGGAAGACTCTGTAGAAGAAGGCAATAGCAAACCACCTCTGTTTTTTTTTTTTACTTGCCTTAAAAACCTCTTGCTGGGGTCGCCATAAGTCAGCTGTGACTTGATGACACTTTACACACACACACACACACACAATTGCGGCACTTTGGAGATGCGAAGCAATAAATGGTACTTTACATCTGGTGCACAATTTCTATGGGTTTTTAAAAAATTGTATGGTGAATAATTTAACTCTTCACAGCCACATAATTGTGATTATTCACATTCAATAACACCAGTCTGAATCTAGAGCAAGGACACTCTGAGGACCATGCCAAGAACATTCAATCTTTCCAGCTTTCCTAACAGCCATTTCTGACTCAGGGAAAATTTATTCCTGAGATTGTGGGATGCTAGTGCAGTAATAGCCATGTGGGTCAGAAGACTGCAGTGGAGACAGTGGAAAGAGGCAAAATCGTCTCCATCTAGAGTTGCCCCTCTGAGAGGGGCTTGGAGGTCTTCTGGAATTATGACTGACCTCAAAACTACAGAGATCTGTTCCCCTGGGGGAAAGAGAGTGCAGCTTCAGGGAGCAGCCTCCCAGCATTATATCCTTCTGAGCTCTCTCCCCTCCCCAAACCCTGCCTTCCAAAGACTCCATCCCCATATCCCCTGGAACTTTCCTATGCAGAGCTAGCAACCCTATTTCCACCTTCTTCTTTCATGGGCAAAGCTCTACTCGTGTAAAAGGCAAGAGGGAGCGATTCTGCTCTCTTCCCTCCTCCACACCTGCAGCCTCCTACCTCTTCCATGTGAATCCTGTGACCTAGGGAATAAACTCTCCTGGGGTCAGAAAGAACTGCTGGAGGCAGAGGGAGCTGGGAAGAGGGAGACCATTGCCACCTTCCACTGACAAATTGTAAGAACCAGTCCCATTAAGATGGTACGATTCCTATTGTTGTATGGATGAGCTACCTTGGTATTAATGTTACATCACCCAGTGGGGTTGTGGGAAACCCTGGGGGAGGGGGGGAAAAACATGTCACTGTTGCTACATCACTTCCAGTATAAATCTGTAACTGACAACACCAAGCTCAGGAGATGCTCTAAGATTCCTAGAGAATTCCAGAGAATCACCCTAACATGGTGAGATCACTTCCAGACTTTCACCAGAAATGACATTGCAGAGTTGTGTGACACCAGTTTCCCCCTGCCCCCCAAATTTTGATCCCATTGTTCCACTGAGCTATAGCAGAAACAGCAGGGCTTGTGGCAGAAGGTCCCATCCTCTCATGAGGTCCTGTCCTATGAAGTCATTAGGTGCATCTCCATGAGTCTCAGGCTATGGGATGCTGGGGACCTGGCTGCTCTATCCAGCAAGAAGAGATTTAAGTCCCATGGCTGGAAAGGGAGTTTGAACTCTGTCCAACTTGAGCCTACCTGAGACCTGTTGGTAATGCTAGTTTATCAGTTGAACCTGGGTCAATAAACAGAGTTCTTCAGCAATCACCTTGAGTCAATAGTGTTTTCTGAGCCAATGGAAATATTATATGTGGAGCAGATGAACTGGTAAGAATAACTGAGAAGAACCCCTGAGAACCAGTCTCAAATGATCTGAAATCTGTACATGAGTGATACCACTGCTGCCTTTCTTAAATGATACCCAGATGAATAGCATTTAATCCTTACTATATCCTGTACTGCATTTCTTGAGTGCAGTCATGACAACCATTCTATATTAATTCCACACAAAAATCAGTTGCAGTGAATTCACAAACGGGGTGCCTCAGCTCTTCATGGCAATATAGCATGATGGCAACAAAACTTCAAATCCATTTATTTGAGGTTGTATAAGGGATTGCTGATGAGTTTCTAATCTATCAAACAGAGCATGGTGTCTGAAATGGATGTCTAAAATGGTTAAAGTCTCCATGTTTTGCAAAGATTTATGTGAGTTTTTGTTGTCCATTTCACCGTTACATTTGTAAAGGCAAATTAAGTAAATCAATTTAATTGAATTAATGGAATTAAACTAATTAAGGTAATTTTCTACAAAAATACTTGCCTAAGCAAAGGTGAATCAAATGAAGATTAATTACACTATTACAAATCAAGCTAGGTTCACAAATATCAGGTTCTCAAATAAACGATGTGGGATATTTGTTAAAGGATTGGAACTGCAAAATTATATTACAGGTCTGAGATCCTGTTCATTGCAGTGTTGCTTTAGACAGGGCATCAAACACTTTGAAGACTGAATAGATTTCCAGCAGAACAAAAAGGGGGGAAATGCCAGGTGATAGTTGTCCAAATTGGTGAAACCCAGGGGTACCACATGTGGAGACTCCAAATAACACTTCTAGGGCCACTTCCTAACTCAGGAAAATGGTACTTTACCACACTGTATCTGTATATAAGTTGTAAGGGCAATAAAGCAAAGTGAGAAAGTTATGGAACATTTTCAAAGTAATGAAAAAACATATCTGTTGGATATGGGAGGGGATGGGAAGCTAGTGTAGGGGTGTGAAGGGAACATCACATGGTATGGATTACAAGAGAAATAGAGAACCTGTGTAACGCAGTGGCGGATTAGGATCTGGGAGAACTGAAAGCTTGCTGGGTGAACTTTGGTCAGTCAGTCTCTCTCTGCTAAGCCTACTTCACAGGTTTGTTGTGCAGTTAAAATGGAGGAGCGGAGAACAGTGTAAGCTGCTTTGGGTCCCCACTGGGGGGAAAGGGTATGTATGTATGTATAAATAAATTTATTTTGGAAGCCAAGACCTGGCTAGATAGGAGAGGACTCTGATCTGACAAGGAAAAGACAAAGAGGTTGCATAGTTAGGTCAAGAAATGAGCCAGCATTTTAGGTCGAATCTACATTTGCATTTTTAAACCAGTTTCATGCTGCTGTGATACCGTCAAGCATAGAGAAACACAGCGTCGCAGCAGCACGGAACTGATTTAAAAATGCAAATGCAGATTCGACCCGTGTCACAGCAGCACAAAACTGATTTCAAAATGCAAATTCAGATTGAACCTATATGGCTGCGTGAGAGTTTCTAGAAAGCTTTTTCTAGGCTTTAATCCTAATGGGCAACTGCACTTGCATACCACCTACTTTTGGGGACCTCATCTTCTGATTTATTGATTTTTACCCTGTCTCCTTACAGTTCAAAGTGATTTACAAAATTTGATTCAACAGGAAGTCCAGTCTTTGTGATGACAGAACCCTTAGGAGACATTCAGACATTTAGCTGAAGGATGGATTTTCACCAAGGTTCCTGTTGGCACGAGCAGTTTAAGGCATGATAGTGGGGCTGCAGCTCACTGGCAGAGCTTCTGATTTGATGCAGAAGGTCCCAGATTTAATCTCTGGGGTCTCCAATGAAAAGGAGGTGTTGTGAAAGACCTCCATCTAAAATCCTGGAGACCCACAGCCAGAGTAGACATTACTGATCCTGATAGATCTCTGGTCTGATTCAGTATAAAACATCTTCCTTACATAAGCAGAGCAGAAAAGGATGGTCAATTGCAGCAAAAACCAAGGAGAAGCCAAGGAGGATGAGAACAGATCATGGGATTTGGTAGTACTTCTTCACACTATGTCTGCAGCTCAGCTTCAAAATATTGCTCTCCTGATTACTTGAATAATTTTTAGGTCAGTCTAAAGTTACCTGGAATTAATTAAGTTGCATCCCCCATGGTCAAATCTTAGCGCTAGCCATTGAATTAAGTGGAGACTATCCCACTGAAACCAATGGGGATTCAAATGGGATTGTAACATATGTGATGGGCTGTATTGTGCCCAGGTTTAGTGGGAAGAAATAATTAGGACAAGAAAATCTCTCTCTCTAGCAATAGGTATTTTTTTTCACAGTTTGATTTTATAACTAATATTTTCAGGATCCTGCGGCTTAACTATTTCAGAATTGTGTTAGCTATACAAAGATGTATTGATCGGAGAGCTGTACCTGCATCTTAAATGGGAAAGAGTGCACAGACCTAAATTTCCATATGCTTCAACATGAAAATACCCTCCGGTTATGTTGGGGGGGGGGGCGTTGGTTGGTTGGTTGGTTTTCTGTCTGCTGAAAGTCAGTTTTATGCCTTCCTTTCCTAAATGTTCTGACTCCAGGGATTTTCTTCTTGAAATCCATTCTAAGACTAAGTGGGCAGGGAGACAGGAGAATAAAGTCACAGATTTAATCCTGCTCTTTGGAATGCCAGCCACAGTTTACTATTAACAAGGAAGGGATACATGCCTTGTCAATCTCACTAGGTATTCTAGACAATGTGAACTAATGAGCAAGCTGGTTCAAAATGCTGTAGATAAAAGCCTAGCCAGGTAATCTCACTTGAACATATCTATTCTCTTAAGAGATTCAGCGATTTACTTAGGCTTCATAGTGTTTCTGTACTTTTAACACTCCACTCTGCACTTTAGGAAGCACAGAAACCTGAATATCTTATCGACATCTTTTGGATGAAGAATTGTACGTACCAGTAACAGCTGCACTGGTTTTCAGTTTGACTTCTGTAGACCTACTAAGGTACAGTTCAGGTGGGAATGTTTTAGTGCCAGTGGCTACCCTACCTGTGCCAGTGTTGTGGTTAGAGTGTTGGACAAGGAGCTGGGAGACCCAGATGCCAGTCCCCTCTCTACCCTGGAAGTTCACTGAGTGCCCTTGAGCCAGTCACTCTTTCTTCGCCTGACATACATCACAGGATTGTTGTTATGAGGATAAGATGGAGGAGAGGGAACTAAGTTGTCAGGCTCTTGGGGTCTGTTTTAGACAGGAAAGCAGGGATTCAGTAGCTACAAGAATAAATACTGTCCTGCCTCGATATTGTTGGATTATGCAAGGTCTATAGTGCAGCCTTATGAAGATGATCTGAAGAGTACTCTATAGTGGGGCAGCTGAAGGACTGGTAAATGAGGGACTGCCCACATTTTTAAATCCTGTCCTTGCTGTCTCCTGATTGGCTCTTCTGGAGACTTCCTGCTCCTGCAAAGCCTCCTTTTCCTTGTTGTTCCTCCTTCAGCAGATAGACTAGATAGTTAAGGCTCTCTCTCTCCTGTGTTCTATAACAGTCTTCCTATTTATTTTTTTCTCTAAACAGTCAGTGCTCCACTTCCTTGCATATTTAAACTCTGCCAGCAGATTTTACAGGTCCATCTGTTGGCTGGTTCATGCCATCACTTTGGTATGGTCTGCTATATTGGCCAGGAGAGTTTGGTAAAAGTAAAGACTCCAGCAGAAAACAAGAGAAAGAGTACATAACCATACTGAGAAGTATAGGCATCATTATTAATTATATAAGTGTTGGGGGGGGGGGGCTTGCTCATGAAATAGCAATGGAAGTCATCCATCAAAGGAAGGCTTTGTTAGTTTATATGAGGAGCTGCAGAAATTGTATTAGCAGCTAGTTAATCTCACTTGATTTGCACTGGTTAGGGCACCAAAAACAGACAGCCCTCCTTGTGGCACGGGCAGTGTGGGGATGTTTATACGGTGAGTGGCTCACTTGGACCATTTCCACAGTAGTGAAATATCCTGCACTGTCTTTTTAAAACTGCACATTATGTGAAATTTTCCACAGTAGATTTTTCCACACCAGGTGAAAACCCGAAGTTTTCTCCTTACCCCGTGTTTTCAGAATCCCCAGTTGTAGCGAGTTCCAAAAACACAGGGTAAGAAGGAGAAAACTTTGAGTTTACACCTGGTGAGGAAAAATCTGCTGTGGAAAATTTCATATAACACACAGTTTTAAAAACGTTGATGCATGGAATTTCACTACTGTGGAGTATTTTTGGGGGAGGGGGTCCTTAGACTCTTCACCTGGATCTTGACCTGCTGAGCTTATTGCATGGGGGAATCACTTAAAGTTGCTTTTCCTTAGGTAGTTTGGAATCCAGCAATTCAGGGGCATTCCAGGGGAATGGGCCTCTTCCACACTTCTTTTGAAAATGTGGCTAGGAAAGTATGTGATTGCCCTCATATCAGAGCCAGTGTAGGATTGTTTGAAAGCATGGAAGAAGAGGAAGAGGAAGAGGAAGAGGAGGAGGAGGAGATTGGATTTATACCTTGCCCTTCATTATCCAAGGGAGTCTCAGAGCAGCTTAAAAACTCCTTTCCCTTCCCCTCCCCACAACAGACACCCTGTGAGGTAGGTGGGGCTGAGAGAGCTCTGACGGAAACTGCTATTTTTCAAGAACAGCTGTGCCAGAACTATGGCTTGCCCAAGTGCTTCACTGCACGTGCTCCACTGCAAGTGGAGGAGTGGGGAATCAAACCTGGTTCTCCCAGATTAGAGTCCGTGCACTTAACCACTACACCGAACAAGAAGGTACATGAGCCCACCATATGCCTTCAGAGAAGGATAACTGGTGTCCCAAGTAATTAGACTTTTAAAATGTATCCCATTTTGCAGATTCTCAGTAAAGTCAAGGTCTAATTTAACTCCTTGCTGTGTGCCTCCTGTCTTCATGCCAGTGAAAAAGTCTGGGATTTCTGTCCTACTATCATCTGTGGTCAGACATGTTTTGAACATTTATGTAGTACCTCAAAAAACTATTGGACCAGAGGTCACAGTACTTCACTACTACAAAAGTAATGAATGTTCACATCACGGGAAAAAATAGCATTATCATATTGTTTTCAACACTGCTAAAATCCGTGTGCACAATCAAGCCAAAGATAAGCACAGTACATGTTCTCATTTCAAGAGGCGGATAAGGAGGAGCTTAATGTCCTTCCATGGAAATCAGTTTGATTGAGAAATGCTACATTTTTAATTTCTAACCCCCCCCCCCAATGCATGCCTTTCCCTGAGCATTCAGAAGAAGAGTTGGATTTTTACCCTGCCCTCTACTTGGAGTCTCAGAGCAGCCTACGATTTCCTTCCCTTCTTCTACCCACAACAGACACCCTGTGAGGTAGGTGGGGCTGAGAGAGCTCTGACAGAAACTGCTCTTGAGATAACAGCTCTGAGAGAACTGTGGCTGACCCAAAGTCATCCAGCTGGCTGCATGTGGAGGAGTGGGGAATCAAACCCAGTTCTCCAGATTAGAGTCTGCCGCTCTTAACCACTACACCAGACTTTCCACAGGGAATGGATACTGATGTGACCCACACCAGAATGAAAAGCATCACATGCTAGAGAGTCACCCCTGACTGATATCATCACTTCCAGATTGCACCAAAGTGGTGCAATTATGCCAGGCAATGCTGATCCCCCTCACAAGCAGTGTTCCCTCTAAGCTGAGTTAGTGTGAGCTAGCTCACAGTTTGTTAGCCTCCAGCTCATACATTTTTGTCTTGGCTTAGGAAGGATGGCTCCAGAGCAAACTAATTTATGCAGTAGCCAAATCACTTGCTCACAACTTTAATGCCAGTAGCTCACAAAGTAGAACTTTTTCTCACAAGACTCCACAGCTTAGAGGGAACATTGCTCACAAGTCCCTACTTCTCCCGTCTCCTGCTGGTTGCCATGCCTGGTGCCCCTACTTCAAAGTTCACTCAGTGGAGTGGGAGGCTGGGGTCCACCCTCAGAAGTTGCTCGTGTGGTTGAACTAGTGGCGGAACTGCTGTTACACTGATAGAACAGCACTCTAGGATTCCAGGCTATAATTTTGTATTCAGTGCTTGCTTCATAGTCATTGATATTTGCTCCCAATGCTCTGGGTGAATCATGTTGTTAATTCCTTACTGCCAGCCGCTCTATTTTTTGTTACGAGTTCTATACCAATGAGCGATTTGTAGCAAGGGCCAAATTTAATGTGGTGGCTTCCTCGTGGCTAGACATTACTGTCATTTAAAAGACATTTTAAAATGCCACAAGAGGCTGCAGCATGATGGTCATGTTGTCCCTTCTGTGCCTTTCCAAGTGCTAAGACTGCCCCCCATGGCATTTGAAAAAGTGCACCAGTGGAAGTGCACCAGATAAACAAGAGCACCATGCTGTGGCCCCACAGCATTTAAAAATGTCTTTAAGGTGGCGACAGTGTCCTCATGGCACCTCATTTAGTCTGGCTCTAAAGCCCTGTACAAGTGGAAACACAAACAGACTTAAGTGTTGTTCCACTTGTACAATATCTTGTGCAATAGTTAGCAGTTCCCTTCTGACATATTATAGTGCCTTGCAATGGTTGCACAAGGGAATAAGTACAGAAATGAGAATACAATAAATTTGACTTTGTGCAAGTGGCTATTACCATTTTTTTCTTGTGTTTCCACTCACTTGGAATCATAGAATCAGAGGGTAGAATCACAGGGATGGAAAGGGCCATACAGGCCATCTAGTCCCACTCCCTGCTCAATGTAGGATCCGCCTACAGCATCCCTGACAAGTGTTTGTCCAGCCACTGCTTGAAGACTGCCAGTGAGGGGGAGGAGGAGGAGGAGGAGGAGGAGGAGGAGGAGAGATTGGATTTATACCTTGTCCTTCACTACCCAAGGGAGTCTCAGAGCAGCTTACAATCTCCTTTCCCTTCCCCTCCCCACAACAGACACCCTGTCAGGAAGGTGGGGCTGAGAGAGCTCTGACAGAAACTGCTCTTTTTTCAAGAACAGCTGTGCCAGAACTATGGCTTGCCCAAGGTCATCCAGAAGGTGCAAGTGTAGGAGTGGGGAATCAAACCCGGTTCTTCCAGATTAGAGTCCGTACACTTAACTGCTACACCAAACTATTACACCACCTCCCTAGGCAGTCCTCATTTGTGTAAGAGCTCCAGCACAAGTGGAAATTCTACACTGAATCCAACTCATTGTTTTATTGTATACCCCTAACTTTATCTCCTCCCCCATTTTTATTTTTGTTTTTTTGTTTTCATTTGTCTTACTATCCTTTTAAAAAGAAAATGGCAGTGTGATGTTACGGGGCAAATGGTACATTTCCAGTTGTGTGTTACAACAACCCACAGCTAGTTGAAGCTTGATACTTTAGAAAGTTTAATGTACTTCACGTATATTAGTTTCATGTGTCAAAGTGCTTCATACATCTACACAGTCCGTGGGGTTTCTCATGTTAATATATTTGTAAAATAGTAGCTTTGACAGAGAAACCCCATGGACTGTGAAAGTTACATCTAAAACTCCCAACTGGATTTGATTAGAGGTGTCATCCCTTTACATAGTGAAGCCCATAGCAATTCAAGTATGTACCGAAACCGAAGCATGTTTCAAGCCTACACTCCTGAGTCTATTTAATCAAAAATGCATTTCCAAGTGAATCTGCTTGTAACTGAGAGGTATATGGGTTTTGAATGAGTAAGGCTTTAATGAAGGGGCAAAAATAATGGTTTCTTTATGACTTGTATAGATTCTTATAAATATAGTTCAGTTTATCAAAAAGGACTGGCTGTAAGTATTTATTCATTTCTAGCTCGGGAGAAGAGAATCTCTTTTATTATTTAAGATCTTTGTGAGGAACATCAAGATGTACAAAATCTGGAGTTCCCAGAGAGTTCTAAGGCAGTCTTCATTGATTGCCTTCTCTTTTTAAGTTGACGTGCTGCACAAAAATAATGTAATGCTGAAACCAGGCCCTGTTTGTAGAAAGTTTGGGCATATTTAGGCCCCTTTTTTAAAAAAAGTTCCATTGATTCCAACATCTAAAAATTAAGGATGCACTTAACACTGTCAGCAAAATTCATTGGACTGAGATCTGCTTAATTCTGGCTCTGCTGCTGGTTTTGTGTGTGTGTGTGTGAATGCCAGAATGGCCATGCAACCAAAGACATACAATAATTATTGATGTTCAAAGATTGCTTGATATTCCCATACCTGAAGTAGAAGAGTAAGGCTACCTACTCTAGTTGGTCAGGTAGGATTTTCTTAGTGGTGTTTCTGCCTTGTGGAGTCATAAATCTTAGAGTAATTTGAAAAGCAAGGTACTTAGAGTTTCTGAAAGCCTCAGGCACATCTGTATCAAAGAGTGTGGCATAGCAAACTTCTGCACTTCACACAAAATAAGAATCGGAACATGCAGCAGCAACGGAAGATCAGGGAATTCAACATCTGCTCCAATTAGCGCACAGCTGCGCTCCTCAAGATATTAGCTTGATGCAATTTTTCCCTCTGTTTGAGACACTTTCTTTCTCTGAGACACAATGCAACATCAAAAAAGCTACTCACTTTCAGACTACTGAACAAAAGCATGACTCATGAAAAGAAATGCTGCTAGCTGGAGGAGCACCTGACTGTGCAGTTGCTCAGCCTCTGGACACCCACATTCGGAATTCTTCCAATCCGGACCTTGATTGTATTTTATTTGTTGATTTAAAAGATCTTGATTTTATTTTATTTGTTGATTTAAAAGGTCTTGATTTTATTTTTTAAAATTTCTGTTGTGAACTCTCGAGGCTTTGCCTGAGGTGGCTAACTACAGAAAACCACATTAAAAACTGCACAACCAAAATTAAAATAAATTAAAACTCAGTAAACTAAAACAACAATAGCCATCAGCAGGATTTTAAAGCAGCCACTAAAATTACCATAGAGGCTATGAGCAGGAAAAGAATAGGAAAAGGGGATAAAATTTGGTTTTAAAAGGTAAAGGTTTCCCTTGATTGAAAGCCAGTCAAATCCAACTCTAGAGGGCGGTGCTCATCTCCGTTTCCAAGCCGAAGAGCCAGTGCTCTCCAAAGACGTTTCCATGGTCATTTGGCCAGCATGACTAAACACCGAGGCACACGGAAAGCTGTTACCTTCCCACCGAAGTGGTACCTATTTATCTACTTGCAATGTCTTGCTTTTGAACTGCTAGGTCTGCAGGAGCTGGGGCCAGAGACGGGAGCTCACTCTGTCATATGGCATTTCTAAGCCACTGTGGTCCTAAAAAAAATTGATTAGGTGAATACAAGTATTTTGGCTTCATGTCCAAAAGCCAGGAATTGTAGGGTTGCCAAGTCCAACTTAGGAAATACATGGAGATTTGGGAGTGGAGTCTGGGGAGAGTGGGGTTTGGGGAGGGGAGGGGCCTCAATGGGAGTATAAACAGAATGCCATCTTGAACACCAGCAGGTAGATGAGTGCTCAGTTGGGGTGCTCGCTTTGTACACATGTTATGTATTTGAAATCCTTTCAAACTGGAGGAGGGGGGTGGATTTAGCCAGGGCTCTTCTGCACACAGTCTGTGTCCCCTTCCTTCGTGGAGTGGCATTTAGCCTCATAACAACTGTGTGAAATAGGTTATCCTGAGAGATAAAGATGCAGCCAAGGCCACTGTGAGCTTCATAGCTGTGCGGAGATTTTGATCATAGGTTTTCCAGCACTCACTACAAGAGTTATAGAAAGCTACCAGAGGCTGCTATTGAGAAACCAGGATTTTAGAAGCCTGAAGTTGAGGCCTAATATATTTGAGCTGGGAGTAAAAGGAAACAACGTGAGTTCAGTTCTTAGAGAAAAATCCCATTGCAGTCCAGCTGAATTTATCCCAGCTACTATGGACAAAGTGGGTTGAGGTGTATAGCCCATTTCTTCAGCAGCATAAGTCAGTGCCAAACCACAAAGTGGAGTATTTGCAGTGGGACTATAAGACTGTTGAATGGCCATTAAAAACATTGGATATTATCACAAACAGAGGGAGATAAATTATGAGACCTGTTCGCTTAAAATGTGATTATGGTTATTACGGTGTAATCGATCAGGGATTTATTACTTCTCCCGCATCCTATTACATACACACACACACACACACATGCACACAAGCAGGCTTAGAAATCAAGAGGTAGGATTAAATAACAAAACTTGACATGTTTTATTAGCCTTTGCCTTTGCAGAGCCTAATGCATTTCATTTGCAGCGTTTCATGTCAGGTGGGTATAATTCATATCGCCAAGCACTTACTATCTGGAGACGGTCCTTCTGGTTAACCTCCATTGCTAGTGACGTGAAAGCCTGCCAAAAGGGCCCTCATATTTTCTACAGCACTGAAGCAACAAATGCATTTTTTACACACACACAAACACACAGTCTTTTCCCAGTCTGGAGTCACTATGAAATATGCATTTGTGCTGAGATACAGGAGCTGGACTTATTTGCAGATGGGTTTGATCAGGGAATGACAGCCTTGCAGCCAGCAGAAGCATTGGGGAACAGGGACATGGGGGCGGGGATGTGATGCAGCTGATCTGACATCAGCTGCATCACTGCATCACTTCTGGGAGCAACCCAAGAGAGACAAGGAATCACTGGAAACTTTATGGCTTTGCCCTCATGTGGCATTCCAACATAGAGGATGGTACTGATTTTTTGCTTTATTTTTCATCAGCTGCTGCTCAGAGTGGTGGTGGGCAACAGAGATCAGTGGGAGGCCTTCCACCCTAGAAAGGTCTGGCATCATCAGCATAACATAAAATCGATACATGTTTATCAAAAAGCTTTGGTGGGTGAAAATCTAAGTTACTCATACATTGTACCATGTCATTTATATATAGATTAAAAAGGAGAGGTGCTAGTATACATCCTTGTTTTACTCCCTTCTCTGTTTTTTATCAAATTAGTTAGATGTCTACAGCGGGCTACAGTATACTCTTAACACAGTATTCTTAAGGAGAGCTCTTAATAGAAAAAGAAGATAACTATCTATCATAGGGAGGGAACATAATTAATTGGTTAAATTGATTTTATCTGACAGGTAATGGAATTTGTAAATACTTTTAATGTTTAAACATTTTAACATACATTGTCACATAAGAGGTA
The DNA here is from genome assembly GCA_029375565.1 of Gekko gecko. NCBI lineage: Eukaryota > Metazoa > Chordata > Lepidosauria > Squamata > Gekkonidae > Gekko > Gekko gecko. Next base: position 286,551,823 of record JAPDNY010000001.1, on the reverse strand, counting down.
TTATTTTACTATTGTTCTGATTGCTACTATAATATCTGTATTCACCGCATTATGGTCTTTGACCACAGTAAACTATTACACTGTAAAAAAGAAAGGCCTTGCAACTCTAACTATATTATTATTTATTTAATTTATAACCTGCTTTCCCCGGAAACCAGGCTCAGAACAGGGTACATCATTTATAAAAAACATTCAGTTCATAGAACTGGTACATAATGACAATAAATACAATAAAATACATAATAAATACTTCCCACTATACAGCTAAAAGATGGTATGAATCTCAGGAGGGAATAAGGAGAAAGAGGGAGAAGGGGGGGGAGGCCAAACCAAAATGGAAACTGTCAAGATGGAGCCCATCGCTGCCCTCAACCATATGTCCAGTGGAACAGCTCTGTTTTGCAGGCCCAGCAGATCAGTAACAAGTCCCACAGGGCCCTGATCTCTCCTGGGAGAGTGTTCCACCAGGTTGGAGCCAGGGCTGAAAAGGCCCTGATCCTGGTTTGAGGAGAGCTGAATGGTCTATGGGCCAGAGATCACCAGCAGATTTTGGTCACTAGAGCATAACACTCTTTTGAGGACATACCAGGAAAGAGGCAGTGGTTAGACCACTCTTAAATGTGGTCCTGAAGATAAGCTAGTTCCAGACCATTTAGGGCTTTAAAGGTTGGCACCAAACCCTTGAAACTGATCCAGTCTTCAATCTGGAGCCAGTGCAGATGGTAGAGCACCGGTTATATATGTGCTCTGAATGATGTTCCTGTCAGGACCCACACATCTGCATTCTGGACCAGCAATTTCTGGGTCAGTCACAAGGGAAGCCCTGTGTAGAGGAGGTTGCAGTAGTCCAACCTGGAAGTGACCATTGCATGGATCACTGTCACTAAATCAGAGAGAGGAACAGGAAGGAAACCAATTGTTTAACCTGGCAAAGATGGTGAAATGCCAGTTTAATAACATTTGTGACCTGGTCCTCCATTGAAAAGGAGGCATCCAGGATCACCCCCAAGCTCCTGGCAGACAATGCAGTTGTTAATGGCACACTGTCAAGAGCTGGGAGTTGGTCTCATGTTCCATCACCACCAACTTTTACCAGCCACGATGGGCACAGGCCCAGGAGGTAAGTGGTAGGCTTCACAGCATCCAGGATCCTGTCAACCTCAGTCTGTGAGAGCAGGATGAATTGGTCCAGCAGCAAACCAGAAGACAGCCAAGGGGCTTCCAGCTCGCATACTGTGTCAATGTTAGCAGACAGATTCTGGTAAAGCAACAAGACATTATCCACAAAAAAGCTCACAAAGGCTTCACAGCTAATTGCCAATTCACTAACATTTTGCTGTCTCTCTGTGACAGAAGTTAAGGACCTAATTACCCTGAACAATTGTGCTGGGTGGGAGCTGGCAGATGCAATGGAGGCTGCAAAGAAATCCTTCTTCATGATCTTCACTGCCATCTTACAGGATTTCATAAACCTCCTACAGGATGCTCTTGTAGCTTCATCATGAGTCCATTGCCAAACACACTTTAGCCATCCAAGCTCCATTCATCCTCCATATCTCCTTAGAATACCAGGCAGCTATTGTGGCATGGTGGCAAAGAGGGCATTGGGAAGCAACTTGGTCAATGGCTTCAGAAAGCTGACTATGCCAGTCTTCTACCAGCTCATCCAACAAGTTGCCAGGGGAAACCGGATCCTGCAGAGCATTCTGGAACCCAATCAGACCTCACCCCTACCAGTTGCACCTCAGGTTTTTCAGAATTAAATTTCAGCTTGTTAGCCATCATCCATCTCCTAACTGCCTTTAGGTACCTGTGCATATTTTCCACCACCTTCTTTGGGATCTGCTGGAAGTGTACGATAGAGCTGAGTGTCATCCATATATTGGTGACAACTGAGCCAAAATCTCCAGATGACCTACCCCAGTGGCTTTACATTGATATTAAAAAGCATGGGGGATAAGATGGAACCTTGTGGGACCCCATAGGCCAAAGGCCAAGAGGTGGAGAAGCAGCCCCTCAACACCACCTTCTGAAATTTACCTTTACAGTAGGACTTGAACCACTTCAAAACATGGAGCTGAATAACTGTCTCCATTAGCAGGCTTGCTAGTGTTGGGTATTCTATGAAATATATGGTATTATTTTGATGATCTTGGAGCCAAACTTTTTTGTGTAAATACCATAGTTGCTGTACTGACTCTAGTAACTGTCAGCTTTTCCAAAATGATAGTTCATTCCTCATCCAGCTGATCACTTCAATTAATAAGGCCTTTTAAAGATAAGGAACTGCATTATAAAACTAACACTGTCTCATATAATCATCCTGTCTTGCTTTAAAAATGGCAGGTTCCTCTATTACAACTTATGGTGATACATTGACACAAAAACGTGTTCTGACGGAAATCCAGTGAGCTGACATTTGCCATGTACATTCAGTGCCGAGGGAAATACATGTCAGACACTTCTCAAGATGTGGTAATTGCTCTTTCCAAACCTCTCTTTCTGTTACATTATGTTATTGTGGGGTCCTTATTACTCCATATATATTCCTCTGAAACATGATAGATACTACTGCCTCAGGACTAAAAATGAAATATAAATAGATTTTCTTCATTGGAAGAAGACATCTTTACACTTTATCATGAATATCTTCAAGCTGAAAAATTACTGCCCAAGTAGCTGTTTGATCTTGTTGTGGCCACACATTAGAAGTTAGTACCCACACATGCAGATGACCATATACAAAATTACCAAAACTGTGAACCATGGAACAAAATTAAATTGGTCTGGAAGGCGTTTGTAAAGAGAATAGTAACACAAAATGGTAACAGTGTAAAATCCACTTTAGATTTGATGGGTTAGATCCAGCCAGAGTTTTTACTCAGTATTGCCCAATACCCCAACTTACAACAGTCCCCATCCTAAGAACATAAAAAGAGCCCCGCTGGATCAGACCAATGGCCTATCTAGTCCAGCATCCTATCTCACCCAATGGTCAACCAATTCCTCTGGAGGGCCAAAAACAGTGCAGAGAGGCTGAGGCCTTCCCTTGATGTTGCCTACTGGCTCTGGGATTCAGAAGTTTACTTCATCTGAATGTGGAGGTTCCCCTCAGTTGCCATGGCTAGTAGCCATTGATAGACTTATCCTCTGTGAATTTATCTAATCCCCTTTTAAAGCTGTTTGTTCCTGTGGCCATCACTACATCCCCTGGCAACAAATTCCACATTTTAATCACTCTCTGTGTAAAGTAGTATTTCCTTTTGTCTGTCCTGAATCTACTGCCCATCAGCTTCACTGGATGCCCTTAAGTGCTAGTATTTTGGGAGAGGGAGAAAAAGTTCTCTTTGTCAACTCTCCTCACCTCATGCATAATTTTATAGACCTCTAACATATCCCCCTTTAACTGCCTCTTTTCTAAACTGAAAAGTCCGAGACTCTTCAGCCTTTCCTCATAGGGAAGGTGCTCCAACCCCCTAAGGTGCTCTTCACTGTACTTTCTCCAGCTGTGCAATGTCCTTTTTGAGATATGGTGACTAGAACTGTACACAGTACTTCAAAGGAAGCTGCATCATAGATCTATACAGGGGCATTACAATACTGGGTGTTATATTCTTTCCTAATAATCCTAATAATCCTTTCCTAATAATCCTTAACATAGAGTCTGCCGTTTTCACCACCGCAGCACTCTGGGTTGACACTTTCATTGAGCTATCCACTACAACTCCAAGATCTTTTCCCTTCTCTGGCCTATTATTCAGGGGTGATTTCTGTCACTTTCACCATGCCTGTCCATCAGGTTTTCTTTGTCATTCTGCACTGATTTTCCTCCCTTCAGTGATCAGTTCACTTTCTGGTTGCTGTTTCCCTGGGTTTTCTGAGAGTGCTTTAGTGCCGATTTTCCCCTTGTTTCACTTTGAAGCCAAAGGTAATCCAAAAGCATACAGATTCTCTCAGATTCCCCCCCACCTTTTTCCTGCCCCTCGAAGGTCACTCCCTGCCCACATCAAGGTTGTTCTGCCCACTCTGCACCTTCCACCATTCTCCCCCCTTCATCAGTGTACAAGCTTCATTTCCTCCTCATTTTTATTATTTTTTTTTTTTTACGGCATGAGTCTAACAACAACATTGAATGTTGTGAAGGCATAGCTCACTTTGAAAATGATATTGTGAATTGAATAAGCTGAGACTGTTTTTCAGTGATATCCTTCAAGTTACTGGTTCCAGCTTGATAAAGCCATATTGGTGAAATGTGGGCTGAGTTCAGACTGGCAGTTTGAAGTGGGAGCGAGTTGTGGTAAAAAAGCCCTGGAACAAACTGTTCCGAGTTTTCCCGGTCACACTGTGCTGACTGATGTGGGAGCATACTGGGAGGAGGCGCAAGGGAGTATTCAGACTGCTGGCTCGGAGGAGCGGCTGTAAATGGCTTTTTCCTAGTAACTCATGCACATAAGCGCATCAGGGCAATTTGGGGAGGATCCTGTTGCGCCGTCACTGCACTGGGCAGTAGAGCAGAGCACATCCAATCATATTGCTGCTGCCTCTCCAGGGCAATCAAGTGCACCTTGCACAGAAACACCCAGCATTCATTATTACCGCGGGTTGTTTCTGGCTTTTTGGATTAGCATTCACACTTCCCGGAAGCAGAATGAAGTGGGATAAACACGCTCTCCAGGATTTGCTACCACTTTCACCAGGTATCTTTTAAACGCAGGAGTGATGCGGTACACGATGGGTTGACTACAAGTGGGGAATGCCAGACAGATGTGCCTGTGTGAATGCCCCCTTTAATCCAGTTGTGAAACGTTGCTGAAACATGCCTATCTCGGGGCAAACTGCCAGTCTGAACTCAGCCATAGAGTATATTGAGGAAGCTAGCAATCCTGTAGTTCTTCTGGAACCATTCAAGTGTTCCTTTTTTGGACCTGTTGGGATGAGTTCAGACTGGCAGTTTGAAGCGCGAGGGAGTCATGGCAAAAAAGACCCAGAACAACATGTTCCTGGTTTTCCTGGTCACACTGCACCGACTGATGCGGGAGCATTCCGGGGAGGAGCTGCAAGGGAACGTTCATACTGTTGGCCCACCCCTGGTGGAGCCGTGGCTATAAGTCGCTTTTTGTAATGTAATCTGATGATATGTGCATAAGCGCTCATGTGCATAAGAGCATCTCTACCAGATCAGCTTGTTTGCGTTCACACTTCTGGGAAGCGGGATGAACATGAGATGAACGCGCTCTCTAGGGTTTGCTACCACTTTCACCTGGTATTTTTTAAACTCGGGAGGGAAGCGTTACAAGATGGGTTGAGTACGGCTGGGGAACGCCTGAGAGATGTGCCTGTCTGAACTGCCCCTTTAATCCATTTGTGAAACGTTTCTGAAACGTGCCTATTTTGGGCCAAACTGCCAGTCTGAACTCAGCCTTGGAGTAGATACCTTCTGGAAGCTCGTTTTCCCCCTTTATATTGTGAAGCATACTGCTCATTAAAGAAGGACTGAGCACTTTGAAGTGTTTTGGATTTTGTGAGCCATGTACAGGACTTATGTTAAAGGATTTATGCCCTGATTATAAAGTGCATATTGTATGAATAATTTTGCTTGGGATTTGCAAATTGTAAAAAATGGCTTATTTATAAATGAATTATTCATGCACTATTATTATTTATTTATTTTTGAAATTGGTATTGATGCCACACACAGTAAATTTCTTTGTGTTGACATATATACTGTGTGTTTCACTATTATATTCAACTTTCTACCTCAGCAGAGGATCCAGTGCAAACAAGGCAATTCCCACCCCTCCTCCACCAGCTTGGCACTTTAGATAGCTATCTCTTGGGAAAGGTATTAGGCAAGTTTAAGGAGGAGAATGGATTTATAGCCAGGTGGCTACCACAGCCTGTTCAAGTATATAATTTGTCTTTTCAATGAAATGGTATATAAATGGGTGTTGCACTCCCCCTGTGCTCCCCCCTCCCAGCGTTCCACATGAGACAGGAAACATAAGCTTTGATTTAATCCAGGAGGATGCATTGTCTTGAGCTTCGTGATCAGTTGCAATGCAGCACTCTTACTTTCTAATCTCCCTTTGAAATTCCATTGTAAGAGAACTGCTAGTCTTTAGTCAGCAACTGAATGTCCTGGAAGGTTAAAATGTTCCCCCACTGGTTTTTGAAGGTTGAGGTTTTCATTGTCAGACTTATGCCCATTAATTCTTTGTCGTAGGGACTGGCCTGTTTGTCCAATGTAGAGGGTGGAAAGGCATTGCTGACACATGATGGCATAAATCACATCAGAGGATGAGAAGGACTATGAACCTGAAATGGTATGGCTGATGTTGCTGGGTCCAGTGACAGTGTTGCTGTAATCTATATAAGAGCGAAGTTGGCATCTTGGTTTGTTGCAGGCCTTGGTACCAGAGGCCATGTTACTGTGACGAAGAAGAAGAAGAAGAAGAAGAAGAAGAAGAAGAAGAAGAAGAAGAAGAAGAAGAAGAAGAAGAGGAGGAGATTGAATTTATACCCCGCCCTTCACTACCCAAAAGTGTCTCAGAGCAGCTTACAAACTTCTTTCCCTTCCCCTCCCCACAGCAGACACCCTGTAAAGTAGGTGGGGCTGAGAGAGCTCTGACAGAAACTGCTGTTTTTTCAAGAACAGCTGTGCCAGACCTATGGCTTGTCCAAGGTCATCCAACAGGTGCAAGTGGAGGAGTGGGGAATCAAACCCAATTCTCCCAGATTAGAATCTGCGCACTTAGCCACTACCCAAACTGGTTATCATTGTTATTAGTAGGTTATCATTGCGGGTGAGTTGTTTTAGGTCAGGTCTGTAAGCAAGAAAAGGTTGGGCCCCCAGTGCCCGTGTGAGGGAAGTGTCACTATCCAGCATGGGTTGTAGGTAGGTGTGTGTAAAAAAAAAAATCGATATTTTTCGGGTTCGGGTATACCAAAACCAAAAACTATCGATATATACCATTTCAGTTTCAGAATTTATTACGGTTGCTAGACCAGCTAGATACATATAGTTATAATAAAAGTTTTTACTAACATACAGAATACAAAATATACAAAAATAAAAGGTTAGAATTTAAAACCTTATTAAAATACAGTTTTCGTAACCTCAGTATCAGTGCACAAAATCTAGCTACTTGATAAGTGATCTTGATAAGTGATAAGTGATCTTAGAGTTCTTATCAGATAAAAGGCAATCAAGCCTGGCTTTGTTTGTGCAACCAGGAATCTTATCCAGCAGTGGAGTAATGATCTCCAAATGAGCCTCCTTATAATACGGGCACCCAAAGTTCAAGAATTCAAAGATAGTTGTTGTCGATTTTCTGGGCTACAACAACTAATGAACTCCAGCCATGAAAGCCTGTGACAACAAATTCAAAGATAGGTGCTATAAATGAGTATAAATTAAGTAAACAAATAAATGTGTAATTAGCCTCTTGTAAATAATGACATAAAGTGCCATACCAAGCAATATCTTATCTATCATATTTTTCTGACAAAATAGAAAAGTAGCATTTCATTATACACACTCACACACACACATATTTCACACTGCTTGGTGATATCACAATTTCACCCTCCCTCACAGGGTTTCCCTTTTTCTTCTCTTTGGATGATCAGCCCCACTTTTTTCTTATGTGTTTTTCTATGTCCCACCTAGTCCTTTGAATTTATATTTTTAGAATGCTGACTCAGCCTAGGGAACTGAGGGGAGAGACTAAAATCCTTCTTTTTGTCCTTGTTTGATAATGGTACACAAGAGGCTGATGGTAAATCAAAATGAACAAACTGTTTCATTCACTTTGAGAGGAAATGGTCAGGTAGGAATCAGGTTTGGGATTCATGAGATGAATGGCCACCAGGAATGAGGTAACTTTGTATAAAAATAAACACTGGATAATTTTTCACAAGCAAGTAACTGTTTCTGTTATTTGGACAGGTCTTTAAAACATAAGGAGGGAGATTTCTTGGCAGTCTCTGCTTAAATAGACAAGCATAAGCTTCTTTGTCTCACAGACGCTTAAGTTGGTGAAGGCAGGAACATTCAAACCAGTTTCAATTTCCTTCCTTATCCACAGGCTAAGGATCACTCCCTTCTTTTAGGAGCTTTTTCGTTTAGACTGGATAGGGATCACCCCCTTTTCTAAAAGCTATTTCTCTCAGGCTTGAATGGGGATCCTTCTTGATCCTTACTCCCTTATGCATTCCTTCCCAGTTCACTGTCAGTTCTTAACTGCCATTCTCTCAACCGGAGAATTCCATTTGAATCCCCTGTCACTCACAGTTCTCAGATCAGCATTAACCATGTACTGTCTGTTACACTGGCTGACCAATACCAAGTGTCAGAAATGGTGGCTTATATTATTGTTTTTGGGTGAACTGTTGCCTTGCTAGTGTGCTTCATTCTGGGTGGGCAATTTGCATTAGCCCTTCATCTATGAGGGCCAGCATGGTGTAGTGGTTGAGAGTGGTGGACTCTAATCTGGAGAACCGGGTTTGAATCCCCATTCCTCCACATGGAGCCTGCTGGATGACCTTGGGCCAGTCACAGCTCTCTCAGAACTCTCTCAGCCCCACCTAACTCACAAGATGCCTGTTGTGGAGAGAGGAAGGGAAGGAGGTTGTAAGCTACTTTGAGACTCCTGAAGATAGAGAAAAGCAGGGTATAAAAACCAAGTCTTCTTCTTCATCACCATCTGTGACCTTCTGGGAGCTGGCATCTTCCCAGGATCCACCTGGCTCAGCTTCTGCTGAGCATTGGGGTCTTGAGGAGGAGAAAGCTGCCAGGTATTCCTGTGTGATGCTCCAAAGGATCTCTACTTGAAGGAAATCAATCAGCTGCAACAGAATATGCTGACACAAAAGGGAATCACCTGTTACTGAAACAGGAGAGTCCTCTTTGACTGCTATGAGGCACCACTCCATGATCTGCATGATGTCTGTGGGAGAACAGCAGGATTTCACATTCTTATTGGGCAAGACCCACAGTAAGAAGATAGGTGGATCATACTGTAAAAGCAGGCAGACCCCCTCTCTTTATTGAGAGGCAATATGGAGGAGAACACCCCCATTTTACAGCTCCCCAGGAGTTCATATGCCAGGCAGACCTGATTTATAAACAAGATAATTATGCCTAGGCAGCGACCCTGGAAGGTGTGAGATATTGGACTTACCCCGCAGCCTCTCCCTCTACCCTGACATCTGCATATGCCAATCAATGGACCTGCCTCGCCCCCATTCAACCTGGATTGCTAATCCTAGCAACCTCCCCTCCCTTTTTCCAACCCACATTTCCTTCATAGTAATGGCTCCCATCTTTTCCACCTAACACAACAGAAGGGTCACCAAGCAGCATTGTTTCTTTTTATTTGTTTAATTAGCAATCCATTAGCCCTCTGAATCACCGGAGGAGGCAGCCAGAGTTCCAGCCCAAACCTTACTTTACATCCAAAACTCTTCCCAAGAACATCTCCTGTCCTTCTTTGGCCATACCTAGGAACCCCATTCAGCATCCCCAAACTCATTGTTTTATCTTTTAGGTGATCTCATCAATGTTTTGTTTTCAAGAGGCAGGCGTGTTAGCATGCCCTCCAGTCCCATTTTTGCTAGAACTAGGTAGCCACAGCTCCATTGCTGTGTGTCTTTCCTGGATCCAAACTGTACACCCAAGATGCTTGACGTCTCGCTCTCCTGAACCTTGCCTCTCCTGGACAGGTAGCTATCACTCCAACACCCCCCCCCCCCATATTTCCCACTAATCCCTTTATTTCTTAATTGGCCTTGTATGTGTGTTGCCTCTTGTGTGCTTTTTGTATGTTAGCCTTCTTATTTTCTATCAAATAAAATCAATCTCCATTTTACTATGGACTGGTTATTTGAGAGTTCTCAAAGGGAAAGACCCACATAAAACATAGGTGGAGAGATCTCACTAGATTACCCCCTCGTGCAGAGCCTTTGTCTCCTTCGTTAATTCCACCAACTAAAATAGGATACAGACCCCTTTTGGGGCAACACAGACCATTTGGGGTAACAATACGAGGGGGCTAAGTGTACATTGTCTCAAAGACTGTTTGAAAAGCTTTTTATCTAGCTTGTTTGCATTGTCAAATTAAAAATCTGGACGTTGACAAGATACATTATTTTTTATTAAATGACTTTTAAAATGAGCCTAATATCTCAAAATCCTGCTTTCAAACACTCTACCAGACATGCCCTTTATTTCAATATAAAAAGAACTGATATTGACATGACAAGTATTGTATTTCACACAGCTACAAAAATATATATACTAATGTAGCCTACAGATCAAACTGCTGTGAGAACAAAGCTTCCTTTCCTCTCCTAGGCATTCAACATTGCTGAATTTCCATCAGGAGACAAAGACTCTGAAAAAGACATAAAGTAAATCAACTTGATGCACAGGCAGACAGTGTTTAGAGAGTCTACTACTGCCATTTGTTCAACTTTCTAATCCATTTTTAGTACACAAAGTTCATCATCATCAAAACTTTTATAATACACCATATAATTTCACCACAAGCTCTTCTGATTGTTAGATAACAGTAAACTAAGGAACTGGCTCTGCTAAAGAGTAAAACCAAGAAAGAATCAAAAGATAATTACAGTAAACCAGGAAAGAATCAAAAGATAATGATAGTAAATGGGCAATTCTGTGCTTTATTGTATTTTGAAAACTGAAGACATTTGTTGCTTTTGTAATTGTGAGTACATAGAGGTAAATCTTATGTTCCTGAAATTGCTCTAGGAATGAGCCAAACCTTACTTTACACTGTATTGGTAGAGAGTTTTCATTAGGGATAGAGAAGAATTTTAAAAACAGAGTATCTGTTGAGAAATCAACTTCTCAGTTCAGAAATTTCATTAGTCAAGGGCACCATCCTCCAAATGTTTTTTCCCCCTGACAATTGAACAGAGTTGAGCCACAGAGTTGGAGGGTCAAACCTTCATTGTACCATGCTGAAAAATTAGGAAAAGTTTAAGCTAGGTATCTTGGGTGTTGTCCCTCCCCCAGTAACTTTGAGAAAGCATTGAAAAAAGAAACTGCAAAGCAGACAGGAGGCTGAAGTTGGTTCCTTATTCACACTTCCTTATTCATTCCTTATTCGTTACTTATTCGTGTAGTCATTCAGAAACGGGTAAGGAATGAATAAGGATGTGCGAATAAGGAACCAATTTCTGCCTCCTCGTGGTAGCTCCAGTGATTCTAGAAGTCCAAGACCATATAGGAGAAGGTCATAGCTCAACTCTTTCCCATGCCCACAACAACCCATTCTGAAAGCCTGGGCATTGCTGCCAAGGTAATTAGTAACGGGAATCTTGAGTTCCTCCCATTTAAGTTCAGACCTCAGACATTATGAGAACAGTGCAAGAAAGATATATTCTATGGCTCCCATGCTGCAAAGGTAACATCTAAAAGGCTCCCTTTACGTTTTCATGGTTCATTCCTACTACTGGCTGGCAATTTGTTTTCATCCCTCAGTCCCTTCAAGGGTATAGTCCAGGGATGTTGAATTCATTTGTTATGAGGGCTGGATCTGATATAAATGAGACCTTGTCGGGCCAGGCCATGTGTGTCATAAAATGTAATGCCAGGTAGCGGAGATATAAACTTGATAAAGGACACAAACACAAAGATTTGTTTTTACTTAAAATAAAAGCATGTTTAAAACAGCACTCTTGCAATATTTTGTTTATTTAACATTATCTGATACCTGACACCCCTTGCTCTGAATTATTGCATCAAAATGTCTGTGCTGTTGCAATCTTGACTGTGCTGTTCAAGTGTGTATCTGTAAGCTGCAAACCTAATTTTTATTTACTGACATTCACCACAGAAATCTCATGCTCAGAGTTCTGAGTCTAGGGCCCAGGTTAAAACATGAAATGGCTGAGTGATTAAGAGAGTGTGGCGAAGCAATCTATGATGCAGCAGCAGAACTGGAAGCAGGAGATGGCCAGTTCCACTACGGGCCTGGTAGAAGCCCTCCGGGGGCCTGATCCGGCCTCCGGGCCGCATTTTGACACCCCTGGTATAGTCATTCAATTATTAATGAAATCCTCAGAACTACCCATGGAATGACATTTCTACAAGCATTTAGCTAGCCACGACACCTTCTCCTGAGAATATGCATTTTTGGATTCTTCAAGAAACTTGGTATAGATTATGGCCTCATACTTCATCAGTCTCAGTGTTGTCTTGGAGTAAACCTCACTGAAAGGAATGCAATGTCCATCTGCCAATGAAGTGCAAACAGTACATTAGAAATAGCAGAACACCTAGTCTACTTTGGATGCTTGTCCTACCTGACCAGTTTGTCAGAAAAGGACTCACATGACAAAGCAATTTACAGTCATTGCTCACCAAGCAGAATTATGCACAAGAGAATTCATTTCCCTTACTGGCAGTCAGTAGTAATTCACCGTACTAATTGCTCTTCAGGCCACTATCATGAATGCAATTACTTGGGCCCTAGACTCACTGCTGTCCAATGTATATACTTATTTATTTAAACATTTATACCTTGTTTTTCTCCTACACTGAGGGATTCAAAGAGGCTAACATACAAAGTATACAAAAGCAAAGTTTAAACAGAGATATAAATAGTTTGTTAGGCAGATGATAGGGAATAAGGCCATGCCAGGGTGATGAGGGTTGCCAGCCCCTCCCCCCCCCGGTGCCAGGCTGTGCCCACACTGCTGATCAGTTAGCCAGCAGATAGACTTAACAGGAGAAAGAGGAAGGCCCTGATGATGTGGCCAGTAATGTGCCAATGTTGCTTCCAGCACACACAGGCAGTGATGTCATCACACCAGCAATGCTTGGGCAATACTCTGATATTTGGGCAAAAACTCTATGATAGAAGCCATTTTTACCATAGAATTTTTGCCCAAATACCAGAGTGTTACTGCAATGTCCTGTGTGTGCCAGAAGTGGCATAGCCATGTCGCTGGTGACATTGCCTGGGCCTCCCACCCTCTCATGGTAATTCTCCCCCATCCCTAGGGCTGATGCTGGTTCTGGCAGGATGGTTCAGTGAGGGTTGCAGGTAGGAAGCCATAGGATAAGAATCAACAGCCAGTAGCTTTTTGGCTCATACAAAAGGCTTGTGTCTTGGGGCAAGTGCAGGATTAAACTGCCTGCAAAAAAGGAGTGTGGCAAATGCTTAGTTTCAGATCATGTTCAGCTGGCTCATTATATCTCCAGTTCCCTCGTCCCTTTGGCCATACCCAGACTTCCATTACCTGCAAAGGGGGAAGGAGCAGATGCTCAGTCACAGGTCTTGTTCATCTGCCTGTTGCTTCCTTGTACCTTCCTCCCAGTTGCCTCCCTTCTTTATAGCTCTGGCTGCACCCAGATTTAAATTACTTGCAAAAAGGGGAAGGGCAGACATTCAGCTACAGGTCTTGTTCAGATGTTTTAGATTCCCCTTTAATCCACTGATGGGCTAAATTCCCATTTAATCCACTGCTGGGCTAAATAAGCCTCAAACAGGGTTGCCAGCTGGTGAATGGCACCTTTCTCACAATACAAGAACTCATGGGCACTCAATGAAATTAATGAGCAGTAGGTTTAGAACAGATAAAAAGAAGTATTTCTTCACCAAAAGAGTAATTAACATGTGAAATTCATTGCCACAAGAAGTGGTAGCAGCTACAAGCATAGACAGGTTCAAGAGGGGGTTGGATAAATGTATACACGTATGGAGCAGAAGTCCATCAGTGGCTATTAGCGGCAAGGTATAGATGGAACACTATGTCTGGGCCAGTGATGCTCTATATTCTTGGTTGCTTGCGGGACAATCATGGGAGGGCTTCTGGAGTTCTGGCCGTGCTGGTGGCACCTGGGTTTTGGTTACTGTGTGACGCAGAGTGTTGGACTGGATGGGCCATTGGCTTGATCCAACAGACAAAAGGAAAAGTGTTTTAACGGATCCTCATAGACAGCTGCTCTAGCCCCCAATCATTTTGGTTACTCTTTTCTGCATTTTTCAAGCTCTACAATATCCTTTCTCAGGTGCAGTGACCAGAACTGTACACAATATTCCAAGTTTGGTCTCACCATAGATTTGTATTAGGGCAGTATGACAGCAGCACTTTTCTTCTCTGTTCTTATTCTAATTATGGCCAGCATGGAATTTGAGAAAGGGAGAAAAGTACATCTTTTTCTACCTTCTTTATCCCATGCATAATTTTGTAAACCTCTATCATGTTACCCCTCAAGTGTCATTTCTCCAAGCTAAAGAGTCCTAACCTCTTTAATTTTTGTTCATAGGGAAGATGTTCCATCCCTTTATTTGCCCTTTTCTTCACCTTTTCCAATGCTATAATATCTTTTTTGAGGTGTGGTGACCAGAACTGTACACAATATTTCAAATGAGGCTGCACCATAGATTTATAGAGGGGTATCTTCCCCTGGTTTATGTGCCGTTCAGAGCAAAAGAGTGTGGTCAACTTAGGCTTGGTCTACATGTACAACAGAATGAAATGGTAATTTCTTTAGGCTGTTTAATAGGTTGTGCTATATCTGACTCTAGCGCTCTCCCATGTTAAAACTTCTTACAAAGGAAGAAAGGTCTATCTCAGACTTCCAGAAGATGTGCTAGGACCTTTCAATTTAAAAAGAGACCACTAAGGGGGGGGGGCATATTAGAGGTTTATAAAAGTATGCACAAGGTGGAGAGAGTTGACAAGGAGAACTTTTTCTCCCTCTTCCAAAATATTAGAACTTGAGGACATCCAATGAAGCTGATGGGCAGTAGGTTCAGGACAGACAAAAGGAAATACTGCTTTATACAGAGAGTCATAATGTGAAATTCACTGCCAGAGGATGTAGTGATGGCCACAGGAATAAATGGTTTTAAAAGGAGATTAGATAGATTCATGGAGGATAAATCTGTCAATGGCTACTAGCCATGGTGACTATGGGAAACCTCCACGTTCAGAGGCACTAAACCTCTGAATCTCAGAGCCAGGAGACAACATCAGAGGCAGACCTTGGCCTCTGTGCCCTGTTGTTGGCTGTCCAGAGGATCTGGACTAGATGGACCATTGGTTTGATCCAACAGGGCTCTTCTTACATTCTTATAGTTTTCTACTTTCAGAGAGTTATAATATAAAGGAGCATTTGAAAGAAAATTTATCACTCACCTGCATGAGAAGTGGCATATTTTAAGTTATTCATGAGATAGTTAACGTCTATGTGTTTTCAGTACAGGAGATGAAGCACTGGAATAAGATGTAATTCTTTGTAAAAAAATTCTTTGTAAAAAAATAATTCTATATGTGGGAACATACGGCTTGGTGCTTGTCTATAGAGCCCATTTCTGGCAGAGATTTATTGGAGCATATCAGACTCTTGCCCTTTTCTGCCAGTCCCTGTTTTCTCCCACTTTTGTCTGGCAGGGAAAACGAATGGAGCCCTAAAGGCATATTTATGCTACAAAGTATACACCAGTTTTATACCACTTTAAGTATCATGGTTCTCTCCCGCAAAGGATATTGGGGGTTGTAGTTTGATCAGCGGGCTAAACTTTCTCTATTAGTGATTCATAGCCCTCCCTTCATAGAACTACAGTTCCTAAGATTCCTTGGGAAGAGGGAATGTCAATCCAGTTTAAATCTGTAGTACAGAGAGAGAGAGTCTGGTGTAATGCTTAGGAGCATGGACTCTAATCTGGGAGAACCGGGTTTGATTCCCCACTCCTTCACATGGAGCTGCTGATGTGACCTTGGGGTCAATCACAAGTTCCTTCAGATGAGTCATGCTGTTATGCCAATAAAGGTTTTGTGATTCATAGGTTATTTCAGAGCTGTTCTCTCAGTGTTCTCTCAGCCCCACATACCTCACAGAGTGTCTGTTGTGGGGAAGGGAAAGGAGATTGTAAGGTGCTCTGAGACTCCTTCGGGTAATGAAGGACAGTGTCTAAATCCAATCTCTTCTTCTTCTTCTAGATATGCTGTAAACTTTCTAGACCATCTTTATTGTTCTGTTTATCTCCTTTTCTCTGCTCTATGCCTTTCATGTCCAATACCAACCAGCTTCACTCCAGGAGCAGTGACCTGTTCCCCCCTTCCCCTTATCGGTCTTTTCACTCAGCAGCTACTGTTCCTGCCTGTTTCTGAGCTCTAAAGCAAACTCTGATGGAAGTGTCACTCCCAGGTCCATAGTTCTCATGATTCCCAGGTAATAGCTATTGGTTAGAGATGAAACTAAATGGAAGAAGTCAAAATGGTTTTGTGAGAGAAATCCCTTTTAACAGGCAGAAGGAAAAACACATGGACTGTCAAGCCCAATAAGACTCCAACTTTCAGACATTTCAGACACCTCTTGGGATGGAAAGATCCATTTCCCAAAGCCAGCCAAAGGAACACTTGCTTACTCATTGGGAACAAAGATTTCGCCTCCCCCCAGTCACTGAGTAGGAATTTCCCACAACATAGCTTGCTGAGGGCAAAGTTTGTGACCAATGCCCAGAGGGCAAGAAAACAAATACCCTTGAACAAGAGTGTGAAAGAGCACTTATCACTTCTCTTCCATCACTTGTAACTTTTGACCTCTTTGAAACATTCTACTTCTCATCCTCAGACATGAATGATGGAGACATACAACAGCAGTTTAAGATCTTTTGCCGTCTGAGGCAAACATGACTACCTGCCTGCCCACCTGCCTCACCTTTGGTGCAGTAGTAGATATCCCTGCCTGCCCATCCTCCTCCTGCTACCACCCCAGAGAAGAAAATCCACCTTAACTCTTGACTGGCCCTGCTTGTCAAAGACTTATAGGGCTTCCTGAATTCCCACAACAGACAGCAACCAGATGTAGTGACTAAACTCTCATGACAAGAAGGAATCTCAGATGAGTTTGGGAGCTTGTGTCCTGTGGGAGTGAGGAGGTGAGGAGAATGTCCACTTCTTTCCCCCAACTGACGAGACTGCCTCCAGTTACCTCATTATAAAGGCAGTCCTGGGTCTGGCTCCAGCAACCTGCACATGAAAGTATTATTCATATTTTCCTTGTGCCCTTCCCTCAGTAGCCTTCTCCAGACCTGGGAACACATGCAGCTTTTAAAATCTCTGTCTATATCAGGGATACCAAACCTTTTGAAACCTGTGAGCACCTTTGGAATTCTGAAACACAGGGTGGTGGGCACGAACAGAAAATGGCTGCCCGAGGAGACAGAGCCAACCACAAAATATCAGGGAGCGAGGTTATGCATAACTCTGATAGTTACTTGTGATGAACTGACCCCCCAAAACCAGGATGCTTAGTGCATCAAAAGCAGATAGCTGGCAGATTAGGGGTTAATGCCTCACTGTAAAGCACTCTGGTTGACAGACTGCTGCCTATGTGCACCCCTTTCTTTCTGATTGGTCAGTGCTAGCTGAGGAGAGTTTTATAAAATCTTGTGTCTTGTCGAAGTCAGTCAGTCATTGTTTGGACCTGCCAGTCAGTTGCCAGTCAGGAGATGTGTCAGTCTGAGGGAAACAGACAAGTCACTTGAGAAGTGAAAGGACACAACTCCTAGCACCAGCTAATTTGAGGAAAAGTTCAGAAAGTAGAATTTAACGTCTTAAGTGTCAGCACTAGCTGAATTTCGTTTATTCACTGTCTCCAGAACTGGAGTTTAGATTTGCCAGAAGGGGCTGGGCAGTTGGTGGAAAACTGCCAGCCTAGCCAAACAGAAAAGGTTTATCGCTCCTAGGAAAAGGATATTCCTTACCCAGTTATTCAGGGGGTTCAACTCAGAAGAGGTCTCTGGCTTGAGAAGTGAAAAGGGAAATGGTCTTAGGCTCCTCAAGAGTACAGAAAGGGAACGTTATAATCCCAAAAGGGGAGTATTGATATACAGGAAGAAAGTTCTAACTTCCAGGAAACTAAGATATTTTTATATAACTTTATTAAGACACATTGTTGCTGAAAGAAATCTACAAGATAAACCAATCTCTCACAGTAAAGAACTGAGTCTCTTAGAATTATACTCCGTTGCCTATTCAAGATATTCTATTTTTTTTAAAGAACTACATTCACCTCAACTCATTGTCCCTTGTTCTATTCCTGATCCAACTGTCCCTGTTCAATAAAATTAACTTTTTTGTTTCCACTTTACTTCGTGTCAAGTGCCATTTCCAAAGGGCTCCTGCTGAGTTACAATAAAAATCTGGCGTGGGCAAAAGCCAAATAACTTCTTTAACACTGGGTGGGACACAAAGAAAGTTATACATTTATAGTTCAAACACGCTACTAAGAGACTGCTCAGTCAGAGTGTTGAACAGTGTTTTGGTGGGAAAATCTGCCTCACAGAGAAGAAGCAGGGGTCTGTCATATTACTCTTCAGCATTTCAGCTCTGCTTAACAGGATGCTTTCTTATATGAACATATTGTTTTCCAGCTTGCCAAGATCATCCTGAATTTTGATTCTGTCTTCTATTGTATTTGCTACCCCTCTCAGTTTAGTGTCATCTGTAGATTTAATGATCACCCCCTCTATGCTTCATTCAAGTATTATGAACCCTGGCCAGGGGCTCCATAGGTTCTCAGAAGTTCCCAAAGAAACAATATGAGAGATCCAGGTTTACTTACAAGGAGATCTTTTATAATGCATCAAAGTTACAGAAGATGCAGGCTAAGCTTTTATCAGCTGACCTTGAGCATGCACGCACACACAGTGAAATTTAGCCAGAACTTGAGACCACAGGCATGACTAAAACTGCACATCTTATACCTTAAATACTGGCTGTGAGTCAAAGAATGATTCCCTAACACTTGGATGAGCCAGGCTGACTTGCACCTGGCTTCCAGTGGAGGAAGAAGCAACCCAGGCTTTGAAGATAAGCACTGCTAACAAGCATGAGAGAAAGTGTGTTTCTCTTGGGAGCAGGTGATTGGCTAAGCAACAGCATGTAGAAAAGATGAAGTCACCCAGGCCCATACACAGGAACCAGGGCAGATCCCTGAGTCACTCCACTTGTCACTCCTCTCCATGAGGATGAGGACCATTTACAAGCACTCTTTGGCTGCCATATGTCAACCAGTTATAAATCCACCTAACAGGACTAGGATCCAAGCCACATTTTACCAACAAGATAGAAAGTACTTCATTGAAGTTCCGGGATAATGTTCTTCTTATGTTAAATATAGGCTTTACTTTTGACCAGCTACCAAAAGAGCTTTTATATCTTTTGAAAACTACAAGGAAGGGAATTTTCTAAGATGCTTGCTTCTCCCATCATTGTAATATTGGGAACAGAAAAGCAACTCCTAGTGAAATTCTCCCACTTCTGGAAACCTTAAAATGTCCACAGTCTGGACTTGACAACCCTGTATCAGTATGCTACCTGAAACTCATTAGATACAAGGGAAAATTGTACATTCTTTGGTCTAAGGTGTGTGTATGCTTAATAGTTAGACAATTGCTATTGTCACATGTAAAGAACAGAGTATATTTCAGTGGCTTTTAATTTCCTCATAAGTTCAAGGAAGGTTTCTGTTTGAGAACTGGTGCCGCAGTATTACCCAGCATTCAAAGGCAACTGTCTTTTTTTATACCCTACCTGACTGCATTGTGAAAAATAGCTGGCATTTCCCATTAATTACCTTCCTAGAGTGAAAGGCAAACAAAGCATCTTGGGGAAAACATGCTCCGTGGGTAGTAAGTTAGTTGCATTCAGGCAAGGAAAAGAAGTAAAAAGAAGAAAGTCAGTAGTACTTCAGGATCTCGACCAGGGTTACTTTGATATGGCAGAACTGAAAAACAAAGGAAATCTATACATATTCTTCTCTTTCCTTGGGAACTAAATGAACCATATCTGATAATCAATTTTCATAACTGAAAGCGTCATATGCAGCTTTATTTATAGAGGAAGGTTCCACAGAGCTCTCAAAAATGAACTTGCAACAAATTTAACTGCCAGTTTTCTTGCTCCATTCATGGAGACTTCAGATGTGGGTCATTCCTTGGTATGTTTACTCAGAAGAAAGTCCTATTGAGTCCCATGGGACTTATGGTTACCATGAACTATGACCCAGTTTTGTTGATGCTGCCAACTGCTGAGTAAGTGCACACAGCAGGACCCTTTTAAGTGGCATCTGGACTCAGATGGGGAGAGAGTGAGTCTTTCAGGTATTCCACTAGCCATGTGGAAGCCATTTTCCTGAGAGCTGCATTCCTGCTGCTGGAATACATTTAAGTAATCCAAGTACGTGGGTGGGAGTTGATTGTTCGGATCTTCCCTACAGAGCCTGTGCTCTCTTCCAATAGAGTTCTGATTCTTTGGTTACAGTCCATGCAATCAACCCCTACCCATAGGGTTGTATCATTGAAACATTGGAGCTGTGTGAGAGGAACTGGTCTCCAAAAACAGACTCCAGTGTGGCTATGGTAACATTAAAGATCCTGGTATTGATGTCTACTCAGGTAATTGTGAGTTGTTTATTTCAAGAAATGCTTACCTTCCCTGGATTACACTTACAGTAATTGTTTTGTTTTGAATTATGCACTAATACCATCCCAGCTGTTCTTGGCTCCACTCAATGCATTATGTTTGTAAAAACAATGAGGGCCTGTTCACTTGTTTGCCTTTTACTGTGACAGCAACACTTTTTGGTCATCCCAAACTACTAACACCACTGCTAAACGGTTATGTGATTGTTGATATGTAAGTGCAAAAACAGTACTGTCACAGTATGTAGTAAAGATCAGAAGGGATTGCCAAACACAGCTACCATGATGTACAGAGGTCATGAAAATGGGTCACAAGTTGTGTAATGGTTATTTCTGTTGGATATTGTAACTCTGCATGCAAGAAGATCTGGGAGGGAAAGGGTTAAGAGAATTTTATCCCTCAGGTGCACTTGGCAGTTGGCCCCACCCTCTCATTAGTTAGATGTTGAGGCTCTTTGGCCATTGCTCACCTTCTGTTTCATCTCATAGGACCTCTTTTCTCTCTCTAACATGGTTATGGAGCTCGTGATGGAACAGGCCTGTTTGACTTGCAGACCCTGTTCTACCCACTCCCCCCTTTTCAGTTGCTACCTCCTCTTCCTTCCACTAGGTTACTCACTGCCACAGCTGCCAATTTAAAAGCCCTGCTTCCATCCCAGGACAACCGTCACTCTCAGCCCCAGTGCATTGCTGGGAAAGACTGCAAGGCATTCCTAGGATTTCCTCCTTCCTTCCTTCCTTCCTTCCTTCCTTCCTTCCTTCCTTCCTTCCTTCCTTCCTTCCTTCCTTCCTTCCTTCCTTCCTTCCTTCCTTCCTTCCTTCTGCTCTAGGAAACAAATCCCTTCTCCATGGTTAAGGAGGGAAGGGGGAAGAGCCAGCCGCTTTTACAAGTGGTAATCTAACTCCCTTGCCTGGCAAATGTGAGTTCCCTCTCCCATTTCCAGCTCACAGAAAAAGAAAACCCTAAACCATTTTCCAGCACCCAAGGGGGGGAGGCATTTCTCCACAGAGCTGCAGCAAGTTAACCTTTTTGAAGTTAATCTGTTTACAATAAGTTAAATGTACCTCCATGAATATGTCATGTGAGATGTGCTTCTATTTTGTAAGTAAAATTTCTTTCTCTTGTTACCATTGGAGTCAGATCGTCTTTGTAATTTTCCCCTTAACCTGGAAACATGGAGGATTGGGGATACTGTGAAAAGCTTCTGTACTTCCAAGGCAAATGTTTTTTTTTTTTTTTTTTTTACATTTAACCCAATAATTCCATGATGCTTTTCCTGGACAAGAGTGACAGAGAAGGTGGAAGGAAATTTCTGCTCCCAGCAATCAAACTTATGAAGAACCATTTCATTAGCTATACTTCAGAGAGATGACTATTTGGAGTGTACTGATTCTACAGTCACAGAGCACGTTCTTATAGAAAGTACACTGTCTTTGATCTGATGGAGTCAGCACATGAAGGTTCTCGTGATATGGTTCTTTCTCACTTTCTGCCTTCCTCTAGCAGTGCCTTGAGACCTGGGATGCGTACACCTAGCAGATGTGGCTCCTGTGGCCATAAAAATGTCTTATCGTACAGCTGCTGTGAGTTGGGTCCAGGGAAGTCTAATCCAGCTCATTAAAAAATGTAAGGTGTAGTTTGGCCATTACTGAGGCTTCCATTTGCACAAGAGCAGTGCTCGCCTGGCTCACTG
Source organism: Gekko gecko (assembly GCA_029375565.1). Lineage (NCBI taxonomy): Eukaryota > Metazoa > Chordata > Lepidosauria > Squamata > Gekkonidae > Gekko > Gekko gecko. The sequence continues at coordinate 286,529,658 of JAPDNY010000001.1, read as the reverse complement.
GACCCTTCCCAGCCACTTAGCTTTTTCTCCATACAAATGGAACAATAACTATTATCAACATTGTCAAAGTCTCTAAAATCTATTGGGCATAGCGGAATGGGGGAGAAAGGGTAATATCCATGTGCATGTTTATGCATGAGCTCCACAGAATCCAAACCAATGTAATTAAACAGTGGTAAGGTCGTAGAAAAGAATACTATTTGCAGCGTTTGCTTCAGAGGAAAAAAAGTTGTTTAGAATCACTGCTTCTGTTTGGTTGGTTTTTGAAGAATGTTATGTACACAGGGCAACTGCACATGTGGTCAGGTACACACAGGGCCAGGCGAAGGGCCCAAGCTTCATTCCAAAAGACAATAGCCTGAACAGATCCTACCCTACACCTATAGGAAGGCTAGGATCCAAGAAAGGACCTATGGGATAGAAGAAGAAGAAGAAGAAGAAGAAGAAGAAGAAGAAGAAGAAGAAGAAGAAGAAGAAGAAGAAGAAGAAGAGGAGGAGGAGGAGGAGGAGGAGGAGGAGGAGGAGATTGGATTTATACCCTGCCCTTCACTTGGAGTCTCAGAGCAGCTTACAAACTCCTTTCCCTTCCCCTCCCCACAACAGACACCCTGTGAGGTAGGTGGGGCTGAGAGAACTCTGAGAGAAACTGCTCTTTCAGGAACAGCTGTGCCAGAGCTTGTGTCTGACCCAAGGTCACATCAGCAGGTCCAAGTGGAGAAGAGGGGAATCAAACCCGGTTCTCCCAGATGAGAGTCCGCACACTTAACCACTACACCAAACTGGCTCTCACACCAAACTGTAAATAGCATATCATGGGTGTGTGTGGGGGGGTGTGGTTTACAAAGGGAATATAAACTGGCTACTGGCCGGCTCTCTCTCTCTATCTGACTGTAAGCAATAAAGTATGAGCTGAAATCACACTCCAATGCATCAGTCTCAGTACTTTATAAAGAAGCATGTCCATTATATTTATATTTGCTACTTAGCTTTGGGACTGTTTGTTTTTGTATTTTGCTGCTTGATATAACCAAATATTATCACATAGCTCATGATAAAGAAATGTGTGAAATTAGCTTTCTGTTTAAGTCACTTCTGAAACAGTCGCTCCACTGCAAAACATTTCTCCCAAGTCAAATATCACAAAAGGTTTAACCTTCAACAACATTTATTTTTAATGGCATAAATGAAAGAGGGTGACATTAACACTTCAAAGTGGCAAAGGCAATGCATTCCCAATCATACTGTCACAAAGTGATCTATAGCTGGGTGTCAGAGCGGATCAAAGAATTGTGTTCTTTGCATTTTACTGGTTTTTAAACATGGATGCTCTTTCAATAATATCCAGTCCCTCAAAATCTCTGGTATGCTATTATTATTCTGATTCCATGGCACACTTCAGGTCCCATTAATTCAAACTCAGGAGCTAAACAGGTGCTTAATTCCCCCTCCCCCCATTGAAATCAGTGGAATGTTAAAGTTTGGCTGAACTATGCGAGTATTTAGTCTTGATTATTACCTTAACCAGATACAGAAACTGTAGTCCTGTGGTTTAAAAATAGAGCATGTAGTGACCAAAGTCTCATGCTATTCCTGATTGCAAGGAGAACAGAGCTCGGTAGATCTGTCCCAGTTTCTACCTTCAAAATTATTCTCTCACACCTGTCACTCTGTGCAGCTTGGATGAGAAGGAAGGGTTGATGTTCTTTGGTGGGTCTGGAGGTTATGCCCTGCCATCAAGCTTGTGAATATGATGTGTTGTGGTACGTTGCTCCTGATAGACGTTTTGAAATATGATAATTGCAGTCCTCATGTGAAACTCATGGCCAACCTTGAAACAGAATCTAAACCACCAACTAGTTATTGTCATTGGGATGATGGCTTGGGTCAGTGTGTATTTTTAAAGCCTTCATGACAGTTTGTTTTGAAGATCGTCTTCTAAAAAAGCTGCAGCACAGTAGGAATCCACAGGTAGATTTTCAGAGACTCCTGGCCAGAATGAAATCTTTCCATGTGGCATGAATCCTCCTGTATCTTCACATGCTCTGATTTTAAATAACCTGTAGGTTCTTTGCTAACACCATTTTTGATAATTATACAAAGAAATATAATGACTTGTATCTAATTATAACTCACATAATACATCTTTGACTGGGGAGGTAACATTCAGGCTGATTTACAGATTCGGTGAACTTGAAAGTTCGAACACTGTTAGGAGTCACTTAGTTGGTCCTGATAAAAGGTATTATGTGGATTACGTTTTGAGGTTTTGGATTTACTTTGGGACTGACAAAGCTGCTAACAGATTCTTTGTGTCTAAACACCCAGCTGTGTGATTTGAGAGTACTTCCTATGTGTCCTTCAAAAACTAGTCACAAGGGATCTCCCCCCCCCATAACTTTCAGGGGCTGCAGAGCTTGTATGAGAGGAATGATCCTTGGATCAAAGCCGACTGTGTATTTCAAAGATGGGGAATTATTACTTTTTAAAAATAAAATAATACGTCCCCTTTTTTGTTTGGTCTAAAACATTCATTTTTTATTTATATATTAAACTTTGTACAGATTCTTTATTCTTCTTTATTTGGTTCTTTTGATTTCATGCCATCATTTCATTTCTCAGCTGAACTTTAGCTGTTCAGCACTTAACTGGAACAGCAGTTTCTTTCTTTCTTTTTGAAAGTTCTTGTTTTTATTGATAAGATAAAAGAAAAGAGAGGGGGACAGAAACATACATAAAATAGAAAAAGATTTCCAATTTTCTCTACAACAAATATGTTTGATTACAAAGCTTTTCCTTGCTGTATATGAAGAATAAAGAACTCTCTTTTTTGTATCCTAATATCTTAATCATCAAAACCTAAAATCATCAAGTCATTATTATCTTTTCCCTGCAAAAAGTCTATAAGGGGTTTCTAGTCCATAATAAACTAATTGTCTTTTCCCTAACCAACGCAGGAAGTTAGCCATTGGTGCAAGGTCCAACATCTTCTCCAACCATTCTTCTATTGTAGGTATTGTTGGACACTTCCATTTCTGTGCATAGAATATTCTTTCTTTCCAACTGATTGTCCATTAGTCCTAACAAAAAGGACTATGGTTTCAATTGTATATTAGTCTTTAAAATCTTCTGGATTAATACTTGTATTTGTGTCTAGAATTTTTTGGTTTTCCTACAAGTCCACCACATATGATAAAATGACCCCTCATGATGATTACATTTTCAACATAAATTAAAATTAGAAGTACCTTTATACATTCTAGACAATTTCTCTGGCAACATATACCAATAATACATTATCATATAAAAGTTCTCCTTGAGATTAAAGCTTAAAGTAAATTTCAAACCCTTTGTCCACATACGTTTTCATTGATCAATATATATGTCAAGACTAAAGTTTTTAGCCCATTTTACCATACATTCTGTAACTTGTTCTTCCTCAGTTTCACATTTCAATAAAAAAGTTTATACATTTTAGCAATAATTCTATCATCATCCTGTCCTTATATATAAAAGCATTTTAGCATGACAACATTCAATGTGCACCAAAATCAGTTGGCTGCTGGATGTGTCAATCACAAGGTCTCTCTATCCATTGGCTGCATTGCCTGATTCCTGCCCACACAAGTGGCACCCAGCATCTCGGCCTTAGTGTGCTGGGAGCTGACATGCAGGATGGAAGCTCTGGTGGGAGAGCGGTGAGGAGGCTGAGCCCTCCCTCAGCTGGGCTCTCAGTGACACTGTCAGCAGGGGTGGGTGGTGCTGGAGGCTGGCATGGGCTGGTCCCTCTGCAACAGTTCTGAAGTGGCCCCTGCAGGAGGAGAGGGAGTTGGGTGGACAGGCAGAGAGCAAGGGACGTGAGATTCCCCGCCGGGTGTCTTGCTTGCAGGCAGCCCCTTTCAGGTTGCCCTCGGTGAATGGCCAGCTAGCCACTGCCAACTTCAAATGCGCCCTTAGTCGCCCTGTCCCTGGGAGGCAGCAGCCACCAGGTCACATCATGCAGGCTGCAGGAGACACATGGCTGGCCATGGCAAGGGCGGTGGCTGCTGCCAAGCCCTTCTTCTCGCACTCCTTAGAGGAGGCCGTTGCTGCTGAGCTGCCACCTGGCCCAACCAAGAAGCACTTCAAGTTGTGGTACGTGGGCTGCTCAACTTAAAGCAGAGTCATGGGACAAAAGTTGTTCAGATTGTTGACTTGAGAGACAGTTTGCTGAGATCCCCTCCCCCTTTGTTAATCTGGCTTTCAGGATAGGAACAAACTGCTGTGGGAGGAAGAGAAATTTTTGTCTGTCTCTAGAGCATCATAGTATGACATCTAGCTAGCAGTTCTGGTGGTAGAAGGAAATACAAAAAGGATTTCAAGAGGCTCTTCTGCAATTCCAGTATGGGAGACACAGAAATAATTTCCTGGTGAGCAGAAGACTTTAGGAATGTGTCAAGGTGCAGCACAAATACCTAATTGAAGGTGAAACATTGGGGATATTGCTTTCACTTACACTGGGGTACAGTTGTAGATGATGGCAGGACTACTCCAGAGTAAATCGGTCAAGCGCTGCAGAGAATGCTTTTGCCAAGTCCTGTCTGCTTTACTAAGTCACTCATGCAAGCCCTGTGACTCTGCATTAATTAAGGAATGGCCCATCCTGCCCTTTTCTGAAGTGGGTGCTGGGAACCAACCATCAGAATAGAGTGGGGGGGGGCAAAGACTGTCGAGGAAGTAGAATATATAGTTAGTTTGTTTTTTGTTTCTCATTAAGCACTAGAAAGCACCGTCCGAATGCATAACATGCTTCTGCAGTCAGCACATCTTGAAAATAAAGCATGTTGTTGTGCCATGTTGCAGTGCCATGGAGGGGAAAAACATTTCACAGAGGGCATCTATTTTTCCTGATTCCAGTGCTTCTCTTTTCTTCTCCCAGTGAACTCTGCAAGTGCCAGTTAAACTTCTGAGCTCTCACTAAAATGCTAATAAGGTAGAGACTCATGTAGGCCACAACCAGTGTTCCCTCTAGGCTGAGTTAGTGTGAGCTAGCTCACAGTTTCTTAACCTCTGGCTCACACATTTTTGTCTTAGTTCAGGAAGGATGGCTCCAGAGCAAGCTATGCAGTAGCCAAACCGCTCACTCGTAAATTTAATGCCAGTAGCTCACAAAATAGAATTTTTGGCCCACAAGACTCCAAAGCTTTGAGGGAGCATTGGACACAACCTGCCCCCAGGAACACCCCCTCCCCCTGCTCCACATTGGTGTGCTTTGATCTGTGTTGTTGTTAGGGTTGCCAGCTCCATGGTGGGAAATACTTGGAGATTTGGGGGGTGGAGCTTGAGGATGGGATTTGGGGAGGGGAGGGGCTTCAGTAGGATTTAATGTCATAGAGTTCACCTTCTGAAGCAGCCATTTTTTCCAGGGGAACTTGATCTCTGTTCCCTGGAGATCGTTTGTAATCCCCAGGAGGTCTCCAACCACCACCTGCTGCAAGCCGGCACACTCTCCCAGGCCCTCTTCCTAGAGCCCATTACATTTCTGTCCGCAACAGGCCTTATTACTAATTTGTACATAATTCAGTTTCAAATTCAGACTTTGATTGCTCAAAATCATGATACCTCTTGTCAGTTTTAAACCTTTCCAAAATTTGTAAATTCAGCTCCTGCCCCAAGCTGTCCCCATGGTATACCATAGAGCTTAGGGGGATGAGGCAGAAGCTTAGACGGTTAGATCACATTTGATGGTGGTCTTGTGACAAAGCTGCAAGAACATCTTATAGGTCATTTATGAAAACCTATGCATCCCAGACCACTCTCATATCTGTATTTTTATTCATATTAATTTCAAAGAATTCTTAAAATTTCTTTTTACAATCTTTATCAATTGATTCATTGGAGACCTAGTTTGGTTGCAGGGGTTAGGAACGTAGACTCTAATCCACTCCTCCACATGCATCTGTTGGTGTGACCTTGGGTCAGTCATGACTCTCTCAAAGCTGTTTTGTCAAGAGCAGTTCTTGAAAGAGCTCTCTCAGCCCCACCTACCTCACAGAGTGTCTATTGTGGGGAAGGGAAGGGAAAGGAGATTGTAAGCCACTCTAAGACTCTTTTGGGTAGTAAAGGGTGGTGTATAAATCCAATCTCTTCTCTTCTTCTTTGGAACAAAACATCATTCAATCTCTATCTAAAAGTTGTGGGCTCCCCTATATAGGCCATAGGCATGGGGTTGTGATCTGAAAATGCTTTTGGTAAAATCTCTACTTTAACACAGCAGTTGGGGGGGGGGCCCTGAAAGTGCTCTGGGAGCCAACTAAGCCTTATGCTGGATATGCCTGTGTAAGTGTCACTTATGATGGCACAGGCCCCCAGTGCTGCGCTGTTGCTCGTGGGCACTAACGCAGGCTATGGCAGCCACCTGTCACCACAACTGAGGTGTAGGCACCTGGTTGTGGGTGGTTCTGGGACCTTGGCCAGAGTTAGTTGGCTCCCTGGGCCCTTTCAACCAGAGAACTCACCCTGTCAGAGGCAGAAAGTTACATCAATCAAAAACAAGGAATAGCCAATAGGTGCCCATGGATCTTGTAAAACAAGGTGTGCCCTACTGCTGGGTGCCACCCATTAGGCATGGAGGAGCTCAGGATGCTGACTACAGGCTTGCCCAATCATTTCCTTCCCCACGGGAGTCAAGCCCCCCAGCACCCAATTGCAGGGGACCCTCCTACAAATATTTTTGGCAGGACAACACACAATCCAATAGTTAGGCCAAGAGGCATAGGACTCTGTCGCAGAGCTCCCTGCTGTACAGACTTAGAACAACCAGCTAGGCAGTTTGGTGGTGGCAGAAGCAGAGCGAGCGAAGTCCATAGTCTGTGTCTGACTTCTCTCATCTCAGAACCCTAACAGTTACTCCACCTTCGGAGGCTCAATACACAGAGGCAACAGCACATCGACAGGTAAGCATGGGCAAGGACTCCAAACCTGTTCCCCCACTCCCCTCAGTAGAGCCTGGGTACCATGACAGCATCTCCTGCACTCAAGCCCCATATTGAGTGCATGCTGTCCAGTGCCATGGCCCCTGATACGCCATGGGAAAAGTTCCCTGGAAACTTGTCTGGGAGATCTGGGCAGAGAATGCTCTGTCAGTTTCCTGGTTCCCACCCTCAGCACAGCACAGGCCATGTCTAGGGTGGGGCTGGCAGCTGCTCCAGTGCTTGTTGTCATGGGCATGGATGAGGATGAGCTGACAGAGTCCTCTGAAGTAGCAGAGGAGAATAGCTGGCAAGTGCTTGCAACAGCAGTCTTCATACCTGGCTCAGATAAGAAGGAAGAACTGCAAGCTGAAAGTTCTCCTGACTCACCCCAACGTGTGACTCATTTAAGGGAGTGACTGCGGCAAAACTTAGCAACCAGATGAAGAGAGGCCAGGCTACAGGGGAGACACTCAGCTACCCCAGAGTTCTAACAGGAGCCTGGGTGATTGTGTAGCTGGCTAATTAGTAGCAGCATTTAACTCCATGCTCTGGGCAGTACTCTTTGTGGAAGCAACAAGTCAGTTTCATGTTGCTTGCATCCTCTTTGGCTTGGCTCTTACACCTAGACCTTTGGACCTCCTGGCTTTGGACTTGGCTCTGTGTTTCTGGCTCCTGACCCTGGCTTGGCTTTGGACTACACTTCTGTTTAGTGATTTTGGACTTGGCTCTGTGTTTCTGGCTCCGGACCCAGACTAGGCTTTGGACTATGCTTCTGGTTAGTGATTTTGGACTTGGTTCTGTGTTTCTGGCTCCTGGCCCTGGCTTGGTTATGGACTTTGCGCTGTCTTCTTGACTCCTGACCTTGGCCTGTTCTGGATTTCCTCTGACTGGCATCCCAGCCTGTGACACTTGTGGCAATCCAGCTTGGCAACTGTCCCTTTAACTCATTCTCTTGCAGAATCGGAGACTTGAGCTGCAGCTGCCATGGCAGATGGATTGTGAGCAAACTGGGAGGACTGCACCACAGTTGAGTGTGAGTTGGCTGGTTCCATCATGCAGCTTAAAGGGTGATTCATGATGAGATCCCCCACTCAGAGCTGCATCTGCAGACCCTATAAGGACAAGACATCCATAGCTAAGGCCAGCATGGCACTCATGGCCGGATGCTATGGCTTGGTTTTTCTATCTTGCAGGTGGAGATTCAACAGAATGAATTGTAGGTGTGGCAAGTCCCATCCCCCCACACATACTCCCAATCTCCTCCTCCTTCTTCTTCCCCCTGCCCCACTCCCTCCCCACCCCAGCTGCCATCCCTCCTGCAAGGTTCCCAAGGACATGTCCCAGAGGAAGGGCTGTCAGATCTGAAATATATTAGTATTTATAATGATATTCCTGAACCCCAGTATTGATATTGTATTCGGATTTGGGAAGTAATTAGTATTGCTGAAATTATTCGGCTGGGAGAGCTGTGGTGGGTTGGATGGGGAAGGGAAGACAGATCGGGGAAGCATGTTCAAATGCCCCCCCCATCTCTTTCCCAGCCAGCCACTGTGGTGGGTTGACTGGGAAAGGGATGACAGAAGGGAAGGGGGGCATTTAAATATGTCTCCCTCTTCTTTCATCCCTTCTCCAGTGGCACTGCCATGGCAGCTTGGCTGGGGAAGACAGGTCGGGGAGGCATGACTGGAAGGCATTTCAGCACTCCCTTTTGCTCCCCCCACTTCAGAGCAGGGGAAGCAAAAAGGAGTGCTGAAATGCCTGCCAGCCATTTAAACCTAACAGCTTATGGGTGGACCGCCTGTCAGTTGTTAGGTTTAAATGGCAGCCAGCAGCTCTGGTGAATACTCTTGAGTAAAAACCAGATCAGATCAACTGTTATTCGGGATCAATTTATCAGTAGCCGAATCAGGTTAGAGAATTTGATTCGGCTGAATAAATGCCTGAAAAATACTGATAAGGTATGTTTTGGGTATTTATTTGGTTCAGCTTATGTAGAATGCACACCTCTATAGTTTGCCTTGATAGACAGAAAAATCACACCATTCCAATCACCCATCAAACACCAGCTTTCATATGACATGTTTGTTAGTGTCTCCACCAGATTTTTAAAGAACATTGTTTTATTTTCATCTGGTGCATATAATCCCACCACTGTAGCTTTCACACCCTGAAAGTTTATCTCCACACCCACAAACCTACCATGATCCTCACTCAGTACCAGTTCTGGTTTGAAATGAGATTTTATACACAACTCCATTTTTCTTTTTAGAATCTGCTGATATAAATTGTTCACCCAGCATTTTATAAGTCAGATATTTTGTATGTTTTTTGTCTTATGTAGATCTCTTGTAAGCAAATAACATCCTGTTTTAATTTTTTCAAATGATGAAATCCCCCTCTTAGCAGTGCTTTTAATCAATTAACATTCCATGATAAACATTTATAATCCATATTTTAATTTAAAAACTTTTTTAAAGCTTTTAAAAAATTAACTGGTATCCATGGCACCCAACAGGGAATTGTCCTTGTCCACATCTTGATCCCATTCTTCTGTTGGAATATTCATCTGTATGTCCTCAAAGTCTGATTTGAATCTTTGTAAAAAGTCTCTCACTTTTTAAACTGAATTCAATTTAAATCTTTGTTACTTAAAGGAAAAATCAGGCCCTCTAGAGTGTCCCATCAATGTGCAGTTTTTTCTGTCCTAGTTTTTCAGCCAAAAAGGCATAATTGTTTCTTTTATTCTAAATGGAATTTCTTTCAGGTCAATTACATCTGTATCATCAATTTTTAACAGTGAAATTTTGTTGAAGTACTTGATTTCTCACCATCTTTCTCACAAACTGGACTAATATATCCCTTGGGACATTTCTTGTTTTAGTAGATCTAGAATTAATCCTGTAAGCTTTGTTGATTTCCATTTCCATATCCTCTTGTTCCCACTGTAAAACTGTTGCTAGAAGTGAAACAAGCCTCTCTCTGGTGTCTTCACCCATTTCCTCTGAAATATCTCTCAGCCTCAGAAAATATTCTTCCTCTTTCAGTTCCATTAGGGCTAAACTGTCTAGGTGCTTCTCCAGCTCTTTGTTCATCACTTCGGTTTTATTTTCTACAATTACAACCTTTTAATTAATTTGCTTAACTTCTTCAGACCCTTGCCCTATAGATCCTTTTAGGTTTTTAACATCCTCTTTCATTTCTTCTTTTAATTTCCTAAGTCTCTCCTCCATAATTTTCTCAAAAGTCTCTCTCTTGTTTTCAAGATTTCTATTTTATTTTTTATTCTATTTCCCATTTGTTCAAACAGTTTCTGAATTATATGCGGTGCAACAGATTGGTCTGTTGAGACTTTTCTATTGGGATTTTTTCTGGTACTCATTATATAATAAAGTCCATGAGGTAGAGAAATAGAGCCAGATAAGCAAAAATCCTAGCAGCTCTGAGATATTTTTTGAATAAGTACTTTCACTTTTAATTCTCAGCTATTTGTATCATATCACCATAGAAACAAAGGTCAGACTGAGTTAAATGCTTATCTTCTGTTGAATACAATCATCCAATTACAAACAGTTCTCTAAAGTAAATAAAAAACAATCCCATGGCAATATTCTTTTCAGAGCTAGGAATTTTAAAGCATGTGCATATTAATCAAAAATAAAGTTAGGAAAAAATAAAATTATGGAAAAGGCCTTTGGAACACCTTATTCAGGTAAATTACTCAGGACTTTCACATGCAATTAGCAATTTGTTAAAAAAAAAAAAAAAAGGAATACAGATACTTTGGCTGAGTTCAGACTGGCAGTTTGAAGTGGGAGCCAGTCGTGGCAAAAAAGCCCCGGAACAGACCAGGTTTTCCTGGTCACACTGCGCCGACTGATGTGGGAGCATACCAGAAGGAGGCGCGCAGGAGCGTTCAGACTGCTGGCCCAGAGGTGCGGCTGTAAACTGCTTTTCCCTGGTAATTTGGCTATGTGTGCATAAGCGCATCCAGCCAATTTGGGGAAGATCCCATTGTGCCAGCACTGCATTGGGCAGTAGAGTGGAGCAGTAGGGTGGAGCACAGCCAATCATATCACTGCTACCTTTTGCACAATGTGGGTTGCTCCCGGCTTTTTGAGTTGGTGTTCATACTTCCTGGAAGCGTAATGAAGTGGGATAAATGGTCTCTCATGGATTTGCTACCGCTTTTACCAGGTATCTTTTAAACACGGGAGTGAAGCGAAATGGGTTGACTATGCGTGGGGAACACCAGGCAGATGTGCCTGTGTGAACACCCCCTTTAATCCGCTTGTAAAACATGGCTGAAACGTGGCTATAGCGGGGCAAACTGCCAGTCTGAACTCAGCCTTTGTCTTGGTTAGAGAGAGTACAAATTATAAAAACATTTATTCTCCCCAAATTCACTTACTTGGTTAGAGCTCTTCCTATATACATACCTATAGCTACTCGCAAGAAGTGACAGGATATATTTATCAAATTTATTTGGTCCTATAAAACCCTAGGGTTTGATTAAATACAGTTAAAATGATAAAATCAAACAGTGGTCTAACCTACCCCAATATTAAGAAATACTATGAAGCAACATAGGAAGTGATATGGTCTAAAAAACAGAATCATGAACCAGAAGTCATGGAAAATATTTTCACCAAAAGTCTGCTTATAGTTTGGGATACCTGGGGAAAAAGTTAACCCTAGATATATCCCCAATATCCACTTTCACTGGCCAAAAGTGGTTCCCTCCAGCTAAACATATGAAAATTTTCCAAACATGGAGATTCGTACATTTTTTGCTATCACTGAACAAGGGATAATTTCAGCAAAAAAACATTCTAGAAGAGAAAACTCATAGCATATTCCTATGGTTTGAATACCTGCAATTACGAAATTTTGAACAACAACTGCAGTTGTTGTCTACATACTGTAATTTGTCCAACTGAGTAATTTAATAAAAAAAAATTGAAAAGAAAAAAAAAGACTTAATAGTTCCCTTATCAGTTTAAGCTTTTTGTTGCTTCTTAATTAAGTTTTTTAACAATTGTTATTAATTCCATAAGTCCTTTGAAAGCTTCTATAATTCCAAAAAAGAGGTTACCTCACAGCAAGTCTTTGTCTTTGAGAAATCTCTCTTTGTCTGAAGTTAATTATGGCCATAATTCTTAAGAGGCAGGAGCAGTCAGCCTTTGTGTCCTTATCAGGACTCCAAGTGCAGTTTTGAGTGAAATTGTAAATTCCAGGACTCAAGGTCACTCTTAACTCAACAGCCAGCTGCAAAAGTTCCAGGTTCTGCAGAAAAACTCCTGAGGAGCAACCTATAGAGTACTAGTGGTTAATCTCTTTGATCTCCCTTTAATCCAGGGCAATTTTGCTGCCAGGAATCCCCTCCTTGCCAGTAATTAACTATGCTGTGTCTTCACTTCTCTGTGAAAGCATCAGCCTGCCATTACATCCCCACCAGAAGTCCTCACTTTTTCCCAATTGGAAAAAAAAAATTGAGGATCATAATGTTCACTCAAGGGGTCATTTCTGACAGCAAACAAAAATAATTATTCATTTCTATAGGTTCAGACTGGAATAACACTGTATAGGATTGTACTGCGAGATTCTCACTCACAAGGTTGTCATAGGGTGATGTGAATTGGAATGTAAGGTGGGTTTTCTATATGTGTTTTCCTGGGATACAGAACTAGGGGAGTAAGGTTTGTTTTTTTAAAAACAAACAAAATGGAATGTTATGGTAAGAGGAGTTAAACCCAGATCAGAGAGCAGAACAGCAAGCAAAGAGGAGCCCTTGTTTATATCATCAAGAAACAAGCCTCTCCAAGCAAGTGGGGAACAATGCAGTGATTGGAAATGCTGGGCACATCTCTACCTATGGGACATGATCCATTTTGGCAGGAACGGGTGCTAACTGTTCTGGTTGTAATAGGTCTGTGTTTAAATTACAAAGATATCTTTAATTCCTAGCCTTCGAGCTTTCGTTTCTGTCAGTAAAAAAGCAGGAGGAGGAACAAAACCCTTTCCAAGGCTGTTTTGACCTATAAGGCAGCAATTGGGCAAATTGATACCAAGTGACTTGCATATCTCACCCAGGCCTGGGTACTTGCTACTGTTCAACAGCAGCCACCCTACAAAAGCCAGTATGATTTTATGGTTAAAGTTTCAGACTAGGATCTGAGAGACACTAGTCCAAATCCCCACTCTGCCTTGGAAGTTCAGTTCCACATTCTCAGTCTAACCTACTTTATAAGGTTGTTGTGAGGATAAAATGGAGAAGAAAATAATGTAAGCTTCTTTAGGTCCCCAATGTGGAGAAAGGCAGGTTATAAATATGAATAAATAATAAATACAGGGGCAGAGAAAAAGGTTTGTTTTATTTAATATTTCCCTCCTATATCTAGAAGGATATATACACATGGCTATATATAAAATATGGAAGAAAGGTTTGTTCATGTGCAGGAAGAAGAGAAGAAAGCAGGGAAAGGTGAGGAACTGGGGCTTGCCAGGAGGAGGAAAAGAGGAAATACTGTGGAAAAGGGAGAGTGAAGGAGGGAAAGATGAAGGGGGAGAGGTAAAGACGGGGGCAGACAAAGGTAGGATGGTTGGGGGGCTGGAAAGAGAAAATGAAACAGGAAAAGGGGAGATGCTTATGAGGGCTGGGAAGAAGAAATTTTCAGTGGGTGGGAAGCTGGCCTGTAGCCAGGATTTTTTTGTTGTTGTTCAGGGGCACTTCAATTCCTCACCATAGCTACGGGCCTGGTGGGAAGGAGAAAAGGAAGCAGGCCCGTAGCTATGGTGAGGAATTACTTTTTTCCCGCCATAGGGAACAATGGAGGGAATGGGGGCAACCTGTTTGGGGGACCATAGAATTGGACCCCCTGATTCAATGTTCTTGAAACTTGGTGGGTATCTTGGGGAGAGGCTCCATCAGCTACCCTGTGAGTATCGAGCCTCTCCCTCAAACCCCCTCCTCTCCAGCCCCCAGAATATACCCTATGTTTTCACCATTGACTTCAATGGCCCATAGGATATAATGGAGCTGAAATTGACATTTGGCTGCCTGAAAGACTCCCCAGGACGCAGGCTGGGGGCAGGGCTTGGCTCCTGAGCTCCCGGAGTTGTGCTCCGGTGTGCTCCCCCCCAAAAGACGCCTGCATGTGATTGACATGCTGTGTGAAACAGCTATGTTTTACTTGCAACCCAGAATTTTGTTGGTATGCATTTTATGTGCTCCAGAACTGTTTGGTATGTATGTTGCTCTTTTTCACACAAATAGCAAATGTGCATACTGAAAAAATTCTGCATGGCACACTTGGTATGCAAGATAAGACAACTGGAAATTCAATGCCTTTGTGATCTTCCTCATGTTTTCATGCTTGTTTGCAACCCCAAGATGTTCTGCTATGGAATCATTCTTCTTCACTGCATGATCACAGCCAATGGGACATCACAAAGTGAATATGTAAATGCCACTGTCCTGTGCAACCAGTCAAATTTGTTTATCTCAATGAGGTCACTGATGGTGTAAATGAAACCCTCACATTGCCCACATTCTGAAGACAGAACACATTCCTGTTGCTTGGGCAACCAGGCCAATGCTCCCTGTTTTGTTGTGCGGTGTTAACAGTTGCATTGCTGATCAGAAGTGGATGTCTATTATTTCAGCCTGCTCTGGTTATACACAGTTATCCATGATTAGCTGTAGCTGAATATGGGTAAGTGTGTTCCATTCACAGAAAGAAGTGCATTATAGATGGTCAACGGGCACATTCAGATGAAGATCGGATTCAAGAGGTTGTCCACTCACACTGTACTACATTAAATGAGTCATGCATTCAGATTCACATTGTGAAGGGGTTGGAACCCTATTTCCTCTGTCAGGTTCAACCGCCCAGTGACCCTAGTGCAATATCTCAATGGCCTTAGCTCATGAGGGGAAGGGATTTACCAGCTCTGTGTGCCTCCTTCCTTTCATTGGTTCCTCTCCACTGCATCCTGGAGTAGGTAGTTGTGCCTTCACTGGCCTTATCTCACTTCACAGTGCCTTCACTGGCAATATCTCAATGGCCTTACCTCATGAGGGGAAGGGATTTACCAGCTCTGTGTTCCTCCTTCTTTCATTGGTTCCCCTCCACTGCATCCTGGAGTAGGTAGTTGTGCCTTCACTGGCCTATTGGAAGACAGCCTGGCAAGGCCACTTATTGCTCCCAGCCCCTCTTTCTTGCAACCAGTAAGGAGCCACTGTCAGCACTGCCATGGCTCTACCCAGTCTCTGTAACCCCAGTGGCCACCCTGATATGCCATCAATCAACAGCAATGGCACTAGTGGATCCTCAAAGGGGGCTTCGCTATGGCAGCCCCCCCAAAAAAAACATGAGTGGGAATCTTCTCCCCTGCCCTGCAGCAGCCACCAGTTGGGGTGGGTGTCTCCCTGTCCCAGAATACACATACAGAGTACAAACTCTCCACGTTGTGCCACAATGAATCAACTATATAGCATTGGATTAGCCCTGTTGGCTCAGCAATGGGAATGCATTGCCTCTTTCCCACTGACACCTGCCCCCAAGCAAACACTTTGTCCCCTTTCACAAAGGAGTTAAAAAATCATCACACTTGGGGAATGCCGCTAACTCCTCTTGCCAAACAGTTACATTAGTCAGGGAGCCATAATTAGCTCCCTTATGAGTGCACGGTCAGTGGCAAACTTGGGTTTTTCTTGACTTAATAAGTGAACTGTCCCTGAGTGTAGCATTATAAATATAATGAGGGTCTTAAGCTGCCATGTTTAAACCAGCATACAAGAGAAGCACCAGTCAGTGAAGAACTTGGCAGCGCTATGCCTGATTTGCAGTACCGTAAATGACGCCATCCTTAATTGGTTATTAAAATCTCTTTAAACTCCTTTTTTTATGTCCTATAAAAGTGGTTATACAGAACCTTCAGGAAAGCACATAATCAGCTTTCAGGTGATTACAAACTTCTCAGCACCTGCCAATTATTTGTTCTGTTTTGTTTACAAATGGCAGTGCAAACCTAGTTGTCAGCAGCAGCCAAGGCCAGTCTCTGGATCTGTCCCTTCTCAAACACTCCTTCTGCAGAGAACATTCTGCGCCCACCCACCCCCAAAAGGCTGCAGCCATTAATAATAATCTTTCTTCCCAATTAGCACAGAACACATCTCACCATCCTGCTGGCAAAGCCTCCAAAGGTCACTGGCTACATTCTGAGG
Organism: Gekko gecko; assembly: GCA_029375565.1. NCBI lineage: Eukaryota > Metazoa > Chordata > Lepidosauria > Squamata > Gekkonidae > Gekko > Gekko gecko. The sequence goes on along the minus strand of JAPDNY010000001.1, from coordinate 286,513,482 downwards.
AACAGAATTGCTCGGTGGACTGAGATGCTGCATTGCCTTCTACCCAGCCTCAAGAGAGATCAGGCACTCCAATGACATTCTCGTAAGTTCACAGAAACACTGTCTCTGGCCTCTCTCCTTCATGTTGTATTTTAAAATTTATCTGTGTCACTTAATAAACTGCCACAATTTGCAGTCACCCCAAATAGGGAGAATCATTTCAGATCAGCGTCCAGCACATTTTCAGAAAGCGTTCAGGGTCATGACAAGCCAGCCTGGTAACTTGGTGCAGTTTTGTAAATCATAATTAGCGTCCCAAAGCTCTGTCTTGTTTTAGACTAACATCTTGACTCGTAAGCAGCTGGTGTGACTGGAGACCTTCTTTTTACAGCTATCTTGTCTTTCTTTGACAAAAGGCTTTTTCCAAATTAGGGTTGATTCAGGTTCAAAATACAGAAAAATTTCAAACGATCCATGAGGCTTTCAGCTGGGATATTTAATTCATCACCTTCCAAAGGCTCACAGAGATGGCTCAGAGAGGTATGTCTGACTTTTTTTTTTTAAACTGCAGCAAGAATACCAGTAGCACAAAGCTGGAAACATGCAAAATATTAGAACACAAAATCTTGGATAAATAAGGTGTGGGAAACAGCAAGACTAGAAAAATCAACTGAATTGCTTAGGACAGTTTCAAGAGGGAATTAGATAAACATATGGAGCAGAAGTCCATCAGTGGCTATTAGCCACAGGGTATAGATGGGAACTCTCAGTCTGGGGCAGGTGCTGCACTCTATTCTTGGTGCTGGAGGGGGCAGCAGTGGGAGAGCTTCTAGTGTCCTGGCCCCACTGCTGGACCTCCTGATGGCACCTGGTATATTTTGGCCGCTGTGTGACAGAGTGTTGGACTAGATGGGCCATTGGCCTGATTCAACATTGGCTTCTCTTATGTTCTTAGGATGTCAGATGGTTAAGCCATTCAGCCTCTCCATATTGCATCCCCCATTCCATATGACTTTTCTTCATGAAGGTCCTACAATCCAAGATCCTCCCCCTGTTTTCCCCAGTGGAAAATCTGGTTGTATCCAACTCCATGTCACTATTGATGTATAATTGCACGACCTAATTTGTACTGATTAATTCAAAGCTGTATAGAATATAAGAATATAAGAGAAGCCAAAGTTGGATCAAGCCAATGGCTCATCCAGTCCGACACTCGGTCACACAAGATGATGAAACTGGACTTCTAATATTTATCTATCTATTTCTCAAATGTGAGCCAATCTGCAGTTATCTAAATCCACAGACTGGACCCACCCTGAAAGAAAGTAGATTTTTCTCCAAACTTGGGGGATCCTCCAGGTTTGCAGAAAAATCAGAATACTTTAAAACTATATTGGGGGGTTTAAATCTACCCGAAACAAAAGCATTGTCTGCACATGCACAGACAATGCACCTACCTCTGTCAGCATCGTCTTGGTGGTGACAGGAGCCACAAGAGGCCTGACAGGGGAGCCTAGGAGCTGTACTGGGCTCCCTGGTGGCAGCTGCCAGGCTGGAGGGGGTTTAATTTAAATTAGGAGCAATGATGGGCTGCCGGCACCAGCAGTGATAGTGGAGCCTTGGTGATGGGGAGGAGCCACAGTGGCAGAGGCTGGGAGCCATGCTGAGCTTGCCATCACCAATGTCAGTGGGGGACTGGGGGTGGGTGGGAGCACAGCAGTCCAGGTGGTGGACTGAGCTCACTAGTGGCAGCTGCAACTGTGGGAGAGGGAGCAATGATACTTGTTTTAATTTAATTTTAAGCACAGCTGCAATGGGCTGCTGACAGTGATGGGTGTGTGTGTTAAAGCTAAGAGGGGGATGGAGTCCCCCAAAAGTAAGGTATCATGGGTCCCCACTTGCTATTATATTAATATTCATTACATATTTTCCCATTAATTGTACATTATTAATTTTAAGGTGATTATTTAATAGAACAAATGATATTATATTAAAAATCAGCAGGACTTCAGTTTATATGTATGAGTCTGGCTGGAGTAATAAAATGTAAATCAACATTTTTTTGTTGTTGGAGAAAACTGCAAATGCTTCTGTTTCTGTGACTGCAGAGCAGCACCATGGATCCATCCTTCTCTAATCCCTGGGAGACTTCATTTGAGGATAGCAGGATCTTATTCATGTTTGCATGTGTGGAAACTGTCACTTCAGTTCATGTGCTGCAGGAGCCTATGCTGCTTTGAATACTGTAAAGTACTGGATTCGCCGCATGGAGGACTCATACTATGACATGTGTTCAGATGTGTTTATTGTACTTCACACACTAGACAAGGAAAACGGCCCTGCAAGGCCAACTATATACACTCCACCCAGCTCCCCCATGTCCCCATTGGAAGGTTTGAATTTCCTGCCAAGGTTCTATTGGTGGACTCAGGGTGGACTAGGATCCTAGGTCCCCTTTGTGTTTGGGGACTAAGCGTCTGCTTAGCCGTGGGCCCCTGGTGGTGGTCCGCATACATAACACGCCTCCCCCCTTAGTTCCACTCAACCTATGTCACATAGTCCTGCAGATAGGTGGGGGGTCTGCGCTCTCATTGGGAATGCCGGGGTGCTGGCACGGGGTTGTTTATGGCTGCCTCTGACTGGCTGCCCATGTCTAGTTGTGGTGGGGGTGGGGGTTGCTCCTTGGTTTCTGGTGGTGTGCCCGGGGGCTTGACTGGTGGGGGTTCCTCTGTGCGGGGGGGGGGGTTCAGCCTGAGTGCTGGCCTTTGGGGTGTCAAGTCCTGGTCCCTCGAGCTGGGGGGGGGGTTCACTTCAGCCTCTGGGAGTTGTCGCCACCTAAGTTGATCAATATGCTTCTTTAGTATTTGGCCGTCCTCTGTAGAAACCTCAGACAACCCTTCCTGTGATCCAGGTGGCCCAAAATTCTGGATGAACACGTGGTCACCTGGGAAGAACCCCTGGGGCACATCCCTCTGTTCTGTCAGCCTCCTTAAGACCAGCACCCGGTCTGGATGTAGGCGGTTCGGCAGAATAGTGGGCGCCGCTGCCAACCCATCAACAGTTCCATGGGGCAGTGCCTGGTGATGGGGTTGGGTGTTGTCCGCTGTGTCAGCAGGAAGTGGGTGAGCTGGAACTCCCAGTTCCCATCCGTGATCTGGCTGAGGGCTTCCTTTGCCATACAGACTATCCTCTCTGCTTGGCCATTGGTCGCGGGGTGGAAAGGCGCCAATCTTATGTATCGGATCAGGTTCTGCTGGAAGAAGTCCTGGAACTCCGCTGCCATGAAGGCAGTCCCATTGTCGGAGACTATCGTGTTCGGCAGCCCGTGAGTGGAGAAGATCCAGTGGAGTGCTCGGATGATGGCCTTTCCAGATGTGGTGGATACGGGGCTGATCTCCAACCATTTAGAGTATGAGTCTACTGTTACTAAGAATATCAGCCCCTGGAAGGGCCCGGCAAAATCTATGTGTGTTGACTTCCACGGCTGCGGGGGCGCGCTTGGTGGGTTTGGGTAGACTGCCTGGCAGGTCTGGCATCTCTTCACCCAGGCCTCAATCTTGGCATCGATTCCCAGCCACCAAACATAGCTATGGGCCATAGCCTTCATCCTGAGTATCCCTGGGTGTGCCTTGTGGAGAGCAGTGAGGACTCATTGTCACAGAGCAGGGGGACCACAACCTGGCTGCCCCACAGGAGACAGCCCTTGAGAGCCAACAACTCATCCCTATGGGTTGTGAAAGCCATGAATTTGGGACCAGCAGAAGATGAGGGCCACTCCCTTACCACCTAGCCCAAGACCTGGGAGAGGAGGGGGCCGCGGGCTTAGCATGAAGCGATGTCTGCTGCCTGAAGGGGCAGCTCAAGGAGCCCCTTGATCATCAGGACCTTGGGGTGGGGGCAAGATTGGTGTCCCCAGAGGGAAGGGGCAGTCTGCTGAGGGCATTGGCGTGCCCCATTGCCTTGCCCGGGCAGTATTGCAGGAGGTAATTGTAGCCGGCCAAGAAGAGGGACCAATGGAGAACATGGGGTGAGAGCACCTGGGGGGGTTGTTTGTCCATTGCAAATAAGCCGAGGAGTGGCTTGTGGTCAATTGCAATTGTGAAAGGGCACCCGTACACAAAGTTATGAAACTTTTTCACCCCTGTCACTATCGCCAAGCCCTCCCAGTCTATCTGCATGTAATTGCACTCAGCGGCCATCAAAGTCCGTGAATAGTAGGCCACGGGAACCTCCCAGCCCTTGGGAAGAAGGTGGCCCAGGACCACGTCGACACCGTAGGGGGAGGCGTTGCATGTGAGGACTACAGGCAGGGACTCATCAAAGTGCACCAGTACCTCATTAGAGATGAGAAGCGCCTTGACCCCCTTGAATGCCGCCGCCTCCCTTGGGCCCCAAGACCAGGGCACTGATTTGTTCAGGAGACAGTGAAGGGGCTCCGCAACAGCTGCCTTGTATGGCAGAAAGGCGTGATAAAAGTTCAGGAGCCCTAAGAATGCCTGAAGTTTTGCCTTGCTAGACAGTGTGGGGGCCCCCACGATGGCCTTGACCTTGTCCCTCGCCAGATGGAGGCCTGATGTGTCGACCCGGAACCCCAAGAAATCCATCTCCGGGACCCCAAGGAGGCACTTCTCCCTTTTTACTTTGAGACCCGCTGCATTGAAGCAGTGAAGGACAGCATGGAAGAGGGAGGAAAAATTGTCCGGGGTGGCCGTGGCGATGAGGACATTGTCGAAAAACAGCATCACCCCAGGGATCCCTTTCAACAAAGAATCCATCAGTTGCTGAAATATCCCCGGGGCCACACTAACGCCAAACTGCAGCCGCCTAACCTTAAAAGCCCCCCGATGCATTACAATCATCTGGGCCGTGGCCATGGCCTCACCCACTGGCAGCTGTTGGTACGCCTGTATGAGATCCAACTTGCCAAAAATCTTAGCCCCTGCTAAGGAAGCTAACACATGACTCACGACTGGGAAAGGGTAGGCATGGTCGTGGAGGGCCTTATTCAGCGTACATTTATAGTCTGTGCAGATGCAGACGTCACTGTTGGGCTTGATGGGAGTAACAATGGGGGTCTCCCAAGGTGCATGGGAGACTGGTTCGAGGACCCCTTGTGCTACTAAGTGGTCCAGTTCCATATAAGTTTTCAGCTGCAAGGCGAGCGGGGTGCTGCTGAACCACATGTGGATGGGGGCAACCTGAAGGTCGAGTTGCAACGAAACAGGGGGTCCCATGTAACAACCCAGAGCCCCATCAAATACCACAGGAAATTCCCTGCAAACCTCAGCAAAGTCCCATGGTGCACAGTTATTTACCCCTCCCCCTTGTGATGCCCAACGGTGCAAACCATGCCTGCCCCAATAAGCTAACTAAATTCCCCTCCACAACAATCAAGTCCAGAAAAACCCTCAAATCCCCAGTACTTCACCCAGAAAGTCCCCATGTCCCATATTGGAAGTCCACCAAGTTCAAAGGCGAGGGCCACAGGTGGAGGCCGCCATTTGGGTAAAGTCTATGCAGCGTTTTCACAGATATGATAGAAGCCGCTGACCCGGAGTCCACTTCCATTGAGTGGGGGGACCCCTCAATCATGACCTGGACCTGGAACTTCGGGGTTGCAGGCAAGTTGGGGAGGGGTAGTACCTGTAGTGAGGGCTGGCTGGTCAGGAGGTAGAGACCGTCCATGTCCTCAGTGGCTTTGTAGTGCGCGGAGGTCTGACAGTGTGGATGCAGCTGGGAGGGATGGTTCTGGTTGCTCTTGGACTTGCAAAAGCGGGTGTGGTGTGGTGCTGCTTGGGAGTGGTTTGGGGTGCGGTGGTTTCCTCGGGAACAATGTTCATTGTTGTGCTGGATGGGGAGCTTGGCCTGCTCAATGGGATCCCACCTTCATCGCCACTGTAAAGTACTGGGTTCGCTGCATGGAGGTCTTGTACTATGACATGCGTTCAGACATGTTTATTGTACTTCACACACTAGACAAGGAAAATGGCCCTGCAATGCCAACTATATACACTCTATCCAGCACCCCCATATCTCCATTGGAAAGTTTGGATTTCCTGCCAAGGTTCCATTGGTGGACTTGAGGTGGACTAGGATCCTAGGTCCCCTTTGTGTTTGGGGGCTAAGCTCCTGCTTAGCCATGGACCCCTGGTGGCGGTCCGCATACATAACAAATACACACAGAACAGTCATTCTGCATATGTTCCACAATATGCAGGAGGAATTACTGGTTGAGGGTGAGGTCCCCAAAGTTCACAATGATGTTTTGTTTACTGTGCAGAAATAGACCCAGGTTTGTCATCAAGCAGAAACAAGCTGCAGCCTGACTCTCTGAAGCTGTATGATACACATTTTGATGCACATTGTATGATATGCATTAATCTCCTGTATGTCGTATTCACAGGCTGCGATCACGGACAATAAATAATTCACTTTCAATCCACTTTCAATGCACTTTCCAACTGGATTTTGCCAGTTCACACAGTAAAATCTAGTTGGGAAGTGCATTGAAAATGGATTGAAAGTGAATTATTTAGTGTGTGTAATTGCAGCCATAGATTATCTTTTTGCAGTGCACTTCAAAAAAAAAATCAAGATTTTGTAATATGTGAAGTTAACTTTGCATAAGGTAGAGTTGAAATTATTGAGTAAGTGATCCTGAGCCAGTTTGGTGTAGTGGTTAAGAGCGCAGACTTTAACCTGGGAGGACTAGGCTTGATTCCCCACTCTTCCACATACAGCTGCTGGCATGACCTTGGGTCAGTCAGAAGCTCTCTCAGAACTGTTCTCTCAAAAGCAGTTCTCAAAAGAGCTCTCTCAGCCCCACCTACCTCACAGGATGTCTGTTGTGGGAAGAGGAAGGGAAAGGAAACTGTAAGCTGCTCAGAGACTCCTTTGGGTAGTGAAGGGTGGGGTATCAATCCAATCTCCTCCTCCTCCTCCTCCTCCTCCTCCTCCTCCTCCTCTTCTGCATATTCTGCTTCTCAAAAACCACAGTGACTGTTGTTCATGCATGCTTGATTACTATACCCCAGATCTTTGTGGGATCTCTCTTTTAAAAGCAGCTAAATCAAGTTGTTTTAGTACCTGTGAAGCTGACTATATTCCTCCCTTTCATCTTCTTGCTCTTCTTACCCAGAACCCTTTCCTTTGCTTGACTTGTTTATATAGCCCAAAGGTGCACCCTTCATGACTAAGAAAGCCTTGGGCAATTTTACCTTAGGTTTCTAGGCTTGGTATTCTGGAGAGAAGCTCTTCTAAACTAATGGATTCAAGTTCTAAAACATTGCATTGAAGATAAAATTGGCCAAAAGTAACTTTAGGAAGTAGAATGTGCCCTCCACACACACACACAAAAGGAAAGGAAAGAAACAAATTAGGAGAGCTCACTGCTAATGGACAACCTTTTCCTCTCCCTTTGGAGAAAAAAAATGGTTTTGAGGAGGAAATAGCCTTTGCAACACATTACAGGAATTCCTGCACATGCCCAAATCATTCCCAATCCAGACAGTTCACCTGCCTTTCTTGTTAATGAATGCCAGGTCAGGAAGCTGTAAACTATGGAGGAAGACACCTCACAGCTCTAAATCTCTCACTATGAAATGTAAATGTTTTATGTACTAAAAGAATGTGGCCAAGTGCTGACAGAGAGGGGAGGTGGGAGTGGAAGAGCAAGGAGAGCTAAAGACACATGCATGGGGTAATTCTGCATCTAGCATTTGCTCCCCATTTTCTCAACACTGAGGAAAAGGTGCAGCACAAAGCCACATTCAAATACCTCAGGGCAATGCCATACCGACTGCAAGGTCACCCCTGAACTGCCATAAATCTATGAAGAAGGTACCATAAAACCTGATGATCAAAGAAAATGAAAGAAGCTTGCAGTGTAGAGCCAAGGTGGCCAAACTTGCTTCATGTAAGGGCCACATAGACTAAATGTCAGATGCTCGAAAGCCACAAGGTGACTTCAGATGAAGAGTCGGGTTTGAGGGAGTGGCCTAAAAATGACATCACAGGAAAAGGTGGGTTTGGGTACAGGATGTGACATCAGAAGGGGTGGAGTTTAGGAAGTGCCATCACCTGACCTTTTACCTGGAAGTGACATCACAGGACAGGACATCACAAAGTGCCAGAGGGTTGCCTGTCAGAGCCCCACTTGACATTTCAGTCATGAGGATAATATGTGATGTGAGAAAGAAACAACGGGCCATCCCCTCAACTTAAGGAAGAGAAGAAAAGTTGTGACCCAGAGCAGAAACCAGAATGCCCTCTTTGTCCACGTCCCTTTCCTGATCCAGGGTGAGGGGAGAGTAAGAGGCAGGGCCCAGGATTTGCCCAGAGGTGGCTGAAAGAGGGATCCCTCAGAAGGCAAATCCTCAGAAAAATTGCTCTCCTGCACCGCCACTCAGCACTCCTGTTTGTTTGTTTATTCAAATTTCTAACCTGCCCTCCCAGCCTGAGCCGGCTCAGGGTGGCTGTATTCTCTCTCTCCAAAGGATGGTGGGGGAGAATTCTACCTCCTGAACCCATCAAGATTGACTGTCAAGAATTCGACTCCAGGTTGTCATGACTCTGAAATGGTGTGCCGTGGTGGGTTGTCAAGTCTCAGCTGATTTATTGTGACTGCTCATGGGGTTTTTAAGACAAGGGACATTCAGAGGTGGTTGGCCATTGCCTGCCCCTGCATCACAACCTTGGACATCCTTGGTGGTCTCCCATTCAAATACTAACGAGGGCTGACCTGCTAAGCTTCTGAGCTCTGCTGAGATCAAGCTAGCCAGGGGATTCCAGGTGACACATTTCCTATCCCTGTATTTCAGTGCTCTGGACAGGACTTTTGCCTCCTCCTTGGGTTGATATGTCCCTGGCTTTGGACCACTTTCTATCCCTCTGGTTGTTACGCACCTGCTCCTGCCCTCTTGGGTGCTTTAGGCACAGCATAACTGTGATGCACCTGGGGAACTTCTGGCTTTTTCTGAGTTCAGATGTGCTGCCTGCCAGAGAGGAGGGGAGCCCCTTAGAGAGGAGCAGAGCCCCTTGGCTCAGACACATTCATCAGGCACACTTTCCTAGGCATCCTGCCCTTGAATACATGAAGCTGCCTTCTACTGAATCAGGCGATCGGTCCATCAGACTCACTATTTTCCATTCAAACTGGCAGCAGCTCTCAGGCAGATGTCTTTCCCATCTCCTTTTAACAGTTAAAAGAGGGACAGAGAGGGTTGGACACAGGGAGAGAAAGGGACAGAGAGAGACAGAGGGAGGAAGAGAGAGAAAGACAGAGAGGGGAAAGAGAGAGAGAGAAGGACAGAGAGAGAGGGAAGAGAGAGACACAGAGAGGCGGGGACACAGAGAGAGAGAGAAAGAGAGAGAGGAGGGAAGACAGAGAGAAATACAGAGGGGGAAGAGAGACAGAGGGGAGAGAGAGAGAGGGAAAGAGAGACAGAGGGGGGAGAGAGAGAGAGGGAGAGCGCAAGATGGGTGGGGAGAGGGACAGAGAGATATGGGGACAGAGAGAGAGAGAAATACAGAAGGCGTAAAGAGAGGGACAGACAGAAAGACGGGGGGGGGAGAGAGAGGGACAGAAAGAGAGAGACACAGAGAGATACAGACCCACAAGGGCTTCTGGGCTGTGTTGGCAAGGGGAGAAGGAGGGTGCCCTTGGCCTCCCCATCCCAACCCAGCTCACACATGCACACACACCCTCCTGCCTCCCCTGACAGTGCTGGTTTCAGCAGACCCACAAGGGCTGCTGAGCTGCATTGCCAAGGGGAGAAGGGGGTCGCCCATGGCCTCCCCACCCTGACTGACTGACTCTCTCTCTCTCACTCACACACACACACTCCTGCCTTCTCTGACAGTCCTTGCCAGCCTGCTCCAGAGTGCCCGAGCCACCTGCAGCCCAGGCACTCCTCGCCACCCCACCCCCCACCCCAAACAGTCCTTGTCAGCCAGCTCCAGAGACCTGAGCTGCCTGCAGCCTGACCACCTGTGCTGACTTTGGCTGGGAGCCACCAAGGTGATGAGCTAAAAGCTGAAAACAGAAGTTGTTTCAAGGATGCAGGTTTCCAAAGGCAAGGAGCAACTGCTGCACACTCAGAGCAGGTCTGATTTTGCAGAGTTGTTGCCACACTGAAGCAGGTGCACCAAGGGGTTTTAAACAGATCCTTCCTCCCTTAGGAGTTGAGTCTGCAGAGACTTACAACTCCTCTCATTGACGTTGCTGGAGCTGCAGCCTGGCACTTCGTTCCTGCAAAGTCAGCCTATGCCATACCCTTCATCTGGGGCACTCAGGGGAACTAGGCAGGGAGTCTGGCCTTGGGTGTCTGCAGCTGGGATTGCTGGCTCAGGATTGGTCTCTTCTTCTGGCTGCACCTCCTGTGCAGCTGCTGGGGACTCTTCCTCCTCAGGTACTGCTAAGGGTTCTTCCTCTGGGCTGTCTCTAGAGGAGGCTGAGTTGTTCCCTGCCTCTTCCTCATCTGAGGAGGAGTCAACCTCAGCCGGACCCGGACCCATGATACCACCCACCCACAACCCACCCCCAAAGAAAACAGTACCTGCCAGCCCACTCCAGAGTGCCCAAGCTGTCTGTAGCCCAGGAGCTCCCAGCCACCCCTTCAAAAAACCACAGTCCCCAACAGTCCACTCGAGAGCGCCTGAACCGCTTGTGGGCTGGGTGCTCCTGACTGCCACCCCCACCCTAAACAGTCCCCTGCCAGCCTGCTGTGGAGCATCTTGGCTGTCTGCAGCCCAAGTGCTCTTGGCCTCCCACCCACCCCACCCCAAACAGTCCCTGCCAGCCCTCTCTGGAGTGCCACTCCCAGCCACTCCACTGCACCCCACCCCAAGCAGTCCTCACTACCCACACCCAGCCCAACTTACCTTTCTAGCTCCAGGCAGCAGGAGGAGATAGCACATGAGGGCTTCCATCACTGAGGGTTAGCTTCCGGCTGAATAAGGCTGGCTGCTAGAAGAAATTCTCTGCTTTCAAAATGGGAGGTAGAGGGGGTGTGTGGAAAGGCTCGCGAGCCGCATGGAAGGGCTCCAAGAGCCACATGTGGCTCATGAGCTGCAGTTTGGCCACCTCTGGTGTAGAGGGTACCATAAAATCTGATGATCAATGAAAGTGAAAGCAGCATGCAACGCAGAGGGGAATTTCTGTTCCAACGTGGGTTTCATAAAACAACAGAGATAAAAGCCAGTGCAAAATTGTCCACAGTCACAAATGAGGACACAGTATTTTTTTTTTTTTCACAATTGAGGACATATGAAAACATACCAGCTAGCAGTTTTCAAACCATTCAACTGTGCTAATTGCAGCTTCCAGACAGCTTGTGTATTGAACCGTCTGAGTAATCAAACATCTCTGATATCTGGATATCATCTGATTACTATAATCCTGGCAGTCTGACCTTTGGCTTGGGGATTGCACTGAAACCACATTTGAGGTTTTGGTAAGTGATTTCCAGAGGCAGCTAGGGGAAAAAATGACTCTTTATTTGATCCTGTGCTGCAGTGACATTCAAAGGGAATTAAAAACACTAAACTGAGGGTGGACAGTGCCCCAACTATATACAACAATGCACAAAGGTCTACACTCCTTCTGTATTTGAGAAACGCCTCTTGGCCAAAGCTTCAGTAGGAAATAATACGTATAGTTTAAAAGTTTTTCTGTATATACCTAAGAAGGTTTGTGACTGGTGCATCTTCTGTTTCCAGGAGGTGTTATGGGGTCTTTATGTGCTCCAAGACAGACAGTATGTTTGATTACAGCGTACAAGTGGTGATGATTGAAACAAAATGTCACCCAAAGTGAATACCGAGAAAGTCAACAGACAATGTGCCATTCTTCACTCGAATGCATTTTATTTCACATACTTGCTATAAACTGACTGATGACCTTTCCCATGGTGTGCTTCATTTGATACCCACACTGACAGAATGAAAGAGAACTTAACAGACCCAGAAGCATTTTGCCTTTGTAATTCTGATGGCTTAAAAAAAACCCCAAACCCACATATTTTTCAAGACAGGGAGAGCGACACACTTCATTATGCACTTGCTATAGTACTGTGGAAGTCTTTATCCTGTGAATTCCTCATTTAAAACTTTTCAGGAATCCCCCCCCATTAAAATATTGAGATCATCCAGTGAAATGGATGAGTAGTTGATTCAGAAAAGGCCAATACAGTGATGATTACTAGGTGGAAGAACTTTAAAAAGGTCTCACACAAATTCATGGAGGATTGGTCTATTAACAGCCATCATAGATAAATAGAACCTCCATTTTCAGAGGCAGTGTGATAAACGGGGTAAAATGGATGATAAATGGAAAGGTGAACAATAAATGTTTAAACAACAATAGTCTGTCTTTAAGTGCTAGTCTCTGAATGTTAACAGTATTGGAAGATGGTTCCAAAGAAGTTTTTGTGGACTTCTTGAAACCCTCTGGTTGGTACAGTGAGAAACAGGATACTGATGTAGATGGGAACCTTTAGTCTAATTCACCAGGATCCCTCTTATATTTTTGAACAAAATTTAATTGAAGGAAAGAATTATGAACTGTGATCCAGCCACAATTATATACCTATTTTGGTTGGGTGGCATTTAAAAAAATGCTTATCTCTCACACTGAAATTAATGGAATTGAAGGTTCATAACATAACCCCTTTCCCTGGCAAATGGATAAATAATAAAAATATTAACAGGAATAAAAAGGAAGCAGTATCAATTCAGATATATATTAGAAAATTAAATAACGTATATTTCTGGGGAGGTTGTGTCATGTTTTATGTGACTAAAACCATTTTTGGTTGATCAATAAACTGAAATGAATAGAAATTCTAAGTCAGCTGCAGAGTCAAATCAGGACAGAATTCCAGTTTGGGAAATGCCCGGTGATTTGGGGGTGGAGCCTTGGGAGGTGAGGTTTGTGGAGGGAAGCGACCTTAGCAGAGTATAGTACCACAGAGTCCACCCTCCAAAGTGGCCATTTTCTCCAGAGGAATGGATCTGTGTCATCTGGAGATCAGTTGTATTTCTGGGTGATCTCCCCACCCTGGAGGTTGGCACCACTAAATCTGGATGAGATAGGAATTTTAAGGTGAGAGGGAATCCAATCAGCATTTTAATATCAGGCCGAGTCAGTGAACTATAGATTTGAATGCTGTTATTTGATGGGGTTTTTTTTTGTTTGCTTGTTTTATTGCTGAAGTTTTTATGCCGAAGTTTTGTGGTTTTAAATTGAAAGCCACTTATACATCGATTTTATGTTTCCCTTATGATCTCTCTCTCTATTATACGCACACATATTTGTTAGCTACCGAAGGCATTATTTGTTCAGTAGAAAGGCAAGACATAAGTGAATATAATGGGCTTGCATCCTACCACTATGTTCAGCAAGGTTTGAATCCTTCCTCCAAGTTAATAGCTTTCCTTCAATGGAAATGCATAGCTATTCCTGCAGTGTAAAACCTGCACTTGTCTATGGAAGACTCATTCAGGTGGGACAAAGTCTGAGTCCAGTGGCACCTTTATGACAAAATTTTACTCAAGGTATTGTAAAAAGATACAATGAAACAGCCAGCCCTCCCTCATGGTGGCTTCTGCCTTTTGTGCCCTTCTCTTTTTTCCTCCTTACCAACTTTTTGCATTCTCATCTCCCCCTCCTTCTTTGGGACAATAATGAGGGGGGAACAAACTGTCTGGCAACAAGTAACTTCACAGTAGTAGCGGAAAGAAGTGGGGGAGAAGGTGGGAGAGTAGGTGGAAGCTGTTCAGCATGCCATGGAAAAACCAGAGGAGGATCAGAGGAGGTGTGAGCATGCACATGGGTTCTGTCTTGATGCTGCTCCTTCAGCAGCCCAACATCTTGCTCACCCCTCTGCAGTGCCTCACTGCCCTCTACCTGCTGTGGGAAACATACTGCTCTGAGCCCCTTGCCACCAGTCCCGTCACCACCAGCTGCCATCTTCACTTATCTCCTCAGCCCAGCGCCCCCAAGCATGCCTCCTCAAACTCTGGCTCTGGCTCAGCTGGCAGAGGAGTCGGAGATAAGCTCCAACTTGCTTGGGGTTCATAGTGGGGGGCAGCTGCAGCCTTTCTGTGATGTTTGTTGGTTTCTCCAAAACATCTGGCTGGGCACGATAGAAAATGGATTGCTGGAACAGATGGGTGCCAAGGTCATAGTTTGCCTAGGGCACCAAAAGACCCTTGGGCCAGCCCAGGATGGGTCACTGAACAAAGTAAATTTGGACTTGTGGAACACCATTCTGAGCAGGTTGGGAACCATTGCTTTAATCCTCCATCATCCACCAGATGTGCAGTATTATGAGTGAATGCCCCACCCCAAGCCACAAACAATAAATTAGGACAAAAAAAGCAGAAATTCAAATAAAGGAATTTTATTGAAATAGGTATATTTGTGATATATGTATAAAATACTTAGGGGCCGCGGTGGCTCAGAAGTTAAGACACTGTGCTGCAGACCACAAGGCCCGTCGCTCAGTAATTTGAGACCCAAGTGCTGCATGACAGAATGAGCTCCCATCCCTGGCCCCAGCTCCTGCCAACCTAGCAGTTTGAAAGCGAGAAACTGCAAGTAGATAAATAGGTACCGCTTCGGTGGGAAGGTAACAGCATTCTGTGCATCTGGGCATTTAGTCATGCCAGCCACATGGCCATGGAGAAGTCTTCGGACAGCGCTGGCTCTTCTGCTTGGAAACGGAGATGAACACTGTCCCCTAGAGTTGGATTTGTCTGGCTTTTGAGCAAGGGAAACCTTTACCTTTTTATAAAATACTTAGGTTTTGAATATTCTTTCAAGGAGACCCTTGAACCTGATAGCTATTTCCTCACTTTTTCATGTTAGGTTTGGTTCTTATTTGCTGTCTGCAACTTTTTTTAAGGGTCTGAGAGGAGAAATCTAGGATCTGTGACCATATCCACCTTTGAGCTATGTAATATCACACTTCTCCGTTGGCTAATTCCAGTAGGGGGAACTGGCTGTTAAAATTCTAAATACCACCCCCTGGCCTTTGTCTGCCCAGATGTTGAATTGGTGCCAGATCAGTACAGCCCCCATGAAGAATAGCTGCTCTTCCCCCTCCCCCCCCGTTTGAACCAGAAGGACTCCTGTGGTTGTTTTGAGCCATATACTTTCAGTCTAATGGCCAAACTATACATAGCACATGTTTCTTTTCATGCAACTGTCCCATTATACTGTATCATAATCATATCATTTATATATCTAACGGTGACATGTGGTCCCCATCTGCAGATATCTAAATCCAAGGATTGGGGGTCATACTGACACTAAACAGACTTTTGTGCAAACTTGGAGGACTGCCCAGGTTTGATGAAAAATCTGAAATCTAAAAAAAAAAAAAAATAACCTACCTCACAAAATTGTGAGGATAACAATGAGGACAGGAGAATGATGTAAGCTGCTTTGGTCCCCACTGTGGAGAAAGACAGGCTATAAATGAAGTAAATAAATGATAAATATAGCTGAAGAGGGGAGGCAGATAAAAGGCAGTCTGGTGAATGGCTGAGAAGGGGAGAATGAATCAGGGAAAGGGGAGAAGGTATGGGGATTGCCAGGAGGAGGAGAAGGGGAAGTAATGTGGGGAGGGCAATATAGGGGGAAATGATATGCCCCCCCACAAGTCCTTGAGATTTCCCTACTAGGCAAGTGGCCCTGGCCCAGCAGCTGGCACCACACAGTTGTGCCATAGTTTTCCTTGGTAGAGGCTGCTGGGGGAGAAGAAAACTAAAGGCAGAGGGTCAGATAAAGGAAGGTTGGTTGCTGGGTGGGAAGCAGAGAAGGAAGCAAGAAAGGGGTGAGGCTATGGGGTATTTAAGGGAAAGGAAAGAGGAAATGGGGGGAGAGCAAATTGAGATGCCCCCCACTACTCCTTAGAGGTTCCCACTTGTTAACTTTCAATTACAAAAATGTATTAACTTATAAAATGTGGGTGGAAGGCCCTGTAACAGTAAAAAGGGGCCTGTGAGAAGGAACTGCACTCTTTTCCCTCCCACAGCTTACATCTGCTCAGTATGCTGCATCAACTGCTTTTCTCAATTTATGCTTCACTTCCAGAAAGGAGAATAGTGCCCAGAGCAAGGAGATGAAGCATCACATTCCCACTGTTAAAACAAGACGCCCACTCCCACATACCTCTCGCTTCATGTATGTCCAAAGCAGATGCATGGTATTAGCACCATAGCATTTAGTTTGTCATTTCTCATTCCAAGAAGAATGCCTGATGATGGCCACCAGAGGTTCTGTGGCAATTCTTGCTTTGTTGGCTGCAAAATCAGAGGCTTTGCCAAACTGGTTAAATATATGACAGGGTGCATTCAGCTAGGTGGGACATGCCTCTGCTACATATGTGAACCCCAATTAGAAATGTACTTCTGTCATTAATAACTACAAATTATGTATGTGTAACATGAATCCTTTCCACAAACCACAATTTTGTCATGCTTTGGCCAGTTTCCAGTGACTGACACTCTCCCATGTGTCCCGGGGCACTTCATTTTTTGAAGACTTGGCAAGATACAGCTTCTCTTGTCACTGCAGCACCTTCAACTTCCTAAGTCTATCACCCAGTTATTATCGCACAGTTATTCCTCTTTGGCTGAGCTGATAGTAATTCTGAAAATCACAAATGTGCCACCAGCAGGAAACTCTGTAAGAAACCATTAAAACAAATGCAATAAATCTTCTAATTAAGAACAACAACAAACTAGGGAAGAAGAACCTCAGCTGCAATGAAGTAATTCTTCGTAATGAGGGTAAACTATTAAACTACAAGGTTAAATTCATGTCTTAAGGCTAATGACAATGCATTTTATGGAAATATTTATCCTCGTATTGCTGCATGAAAATTTTTTGCATGTATAAATACTAATTAGTGGCCAGTTCAAGCACTCGGGAAAAGGTGGATTGACTGACCCAAAAGGCGTGTTACGTCATGTTATGGCAGGGGCAGTACAGAAAGACACTGCATTCTTGCATCTCTGGGATAATTATGCTTTGTTTGGTCAATGGATGCTTCAATTTCAAATGAGGCTGTGGCCGTGCCCACTTAATAGCTGTCTGTGAGTGATGGAGTGACTTATAAGTGGACTCAGACATTTGCTGTGTGCTGCTGACTCACTCACTGTCCCACATAAACAGTGTGGCTCAGATAAGGGATCTTTTTTTTTTAACCTGTTTCATGTTGTTCCTGGAGGGTACAAAATTAGTGGCAGGGTATGAGCTTTCGTGAGTCAGGTAGCTGAACAAGTGAGCAGTGACTCATGAAAGCCCATACCCTGCCACAAATTTTGCTACTCTTTGAGGTGCTACTGGACTCTTGCTCTTTTCTACTGCTAAAGGCAAAGGTAAAGGTTTCCCTTGCTCGAAAGTGAATTGAATCCGACTCTAAGGGGCAGTGCTCATCTCTGTTTCCAAGCCGCAAAGCCAGCACTGTCTGAAGACGTTTCCATGGTCACGTGGCTGGCATGACTAAATGCTGAGGTGCGCAGAATGCTGTTACTTTCCCACTGAAGCAGTACCTATTTATCTACTTGCAATTTCTTGCTTTTGAACTGCTAGGTTGGCAGGAGCTGGATAGCTTGAATAGTTAGCAGCCCAAGGCTGGTGGTATCCAGCAGGAGACTTAACTGTCACCTCCCCCCACCCCGGATGGGGCTCTCAGGCTATGCAGAGTTTGGGACCAATAAAATTTTGAGTGAATGCTAGAGTGTTGCCCTGTGCAGTCAGTTCTGGACTGTGCCAGAAGTGATGTCCCCACATTGCAGGCAGTTCCCCCTATTCCTCCCCCCATAAACCCACTGAACAGTGACAGAGGAAGAGGGTTGCCAGTGGGAGGTGTTCCACCAATATGGGAAACCTGGCAGCCCTAGTACCTTACAAAAGAAGCTGTTTTAGTGCTAAGTGGCATTAACAAATCCCTTAGTTGACTGAGTGGCCTGCTGGGGAACAGGCATAAGGCTTAGCACTGCCTGGAAGAACTGATGTGCAGACTAGGATACACAAAACCAGAAGTCATGCTGGCCAAGTTTGGAGCCAGGGGGTAGCAAATGGACTGCCTATTAGTTGCAACCTGCACTTAAAAGGTGACAGTGTAATGTTGATGATGTAGATCAACCATGTAATAAAGTCTGGTTTAACTGATGCATATTTTGCATCTCATATCTTCATGTGGGTGGTGCCATGCATGAGAACTACAATTACAAAATGGCAAATAATTTGGTGAGCTGGTGCATGCCTTCCTCTTTTTATGAAGCAAGGATGTAGAAAGTTCCACTCTTACTCATTGTTTTCTTTGGCTGTGCTCTTTAAAGAAAGAAAGAAATAGATTTTTTGGCACTTTTTAAATATATATATATATATTTAATTACAACTCTAACCAGAAAGAAATTTTTAAAACCCCACATATAACAATAGGGGCAAGTCTGCAGATAAACACTAATAAAAGGTTTTCAGAAATCTAAAAATACATCCATGTGCAATTGTTGTCTATAAGCCATACATTCAAATGTTGATAAAGCTGTAAGGTCCTCAACCTATTAGATTTGGAGGTGGGCATTTATCTCCTCAATATTGTAATATAAGTCTTGTAGCAACAGTAGGTGCATTTTGTTGATAACTTATTTTCCAGGAGACAGACAAATAATTTAAGAGATTATAAGCATCCTCAAATATCAAGTAATATTCTAACATAAAATTGACGCAAGTGATCACTTCCTCCCAAAAAGGACCAAATAACTGGACAAACTCAAAATATGTGTTTAAGATATGTGGTTTGTAAGTTACAGTACCAGCAATTGGAAACTTTACTTAGTCCTTTACTAAAAACGCACTGTGGGTGTCCAATGTATGCTAAACATATTTTTTTTGCTAAATCAGTTGCAGTTTGAGGTCCATGGAAACAAAAGATATAAAGTTTAGCGCCATGTTCCAACAGAATATGAGTTAAAATTGTAGAATCATAGAGCTGGAAGGGACCTCCAGGGTCATCTAGTCCAACCCCCTGCACAATGCAGGAAATTCACAAATGCTCTCCCCCCCGCACTCCCAGTGACCCATTCTCCATACCCAGAAGATGGCAAAAAACCTCCAGAATCACTGGCCAAACTCGCCTGGAGGGAAATTGCTATGTGTAAGAAAGGGCCACAAGAACTAAGCCCTGATGCAATCCTTCCTGCCCTCCTTCTCATGATCTGGCTAAGTTCACAGAATCAGCATTGTTGTCAGATGGCCATCTAGCCTCTGTTTGAAAACCTCCAAAGAAAAAGAGCCCACCACCTCCCAGGGAAGCCTGTTCCACTGAGGAACAGCTCTAACTGTCAGGAGCTGATTGATGCATCCACGCCCCTTGCTTCGTCAGAGTAGCGTAATGTAGTGAGCTGATATCTGAATGAGCTAGGCATGGAATCTTCGTATCACATTGTTGCCCAAACCCAACACCACTTCATACACTCAACTGGGCTGGATGATCAATTAAAGTATCTCACATATCAATCTCGGTATTACATCTTTTAAAAATTCTGCGTAATTCAGTGTTCCCCAAAGAATGTTCCACAGAGCCTTGGGCTCCAAATGATGGCTTGCGGGGCTTCATGCGGGAGCAGCTCTCCCTGCTTTGAGCCAGCATTGAAGAAAATGGAAGTTCCATGCCGCTACTTCCCCTGCTACTGGCTCCGTCTAAGGAAGATTTTGCACAGGAAGGCTGAGCAGCCAGCATCTGCCTTCCCCACACAGAGACTGTTTATGTTGTACCAAGAGGGGAGGAACCAGAGGAGTGTAGATTCACTCTTCACAAGGCAACTAGATCAGAGCACTGCTGCAGAGAAAAGCTTAGGTACTTGGGAGGCTCAGGGTTCTGCCGCAGGAGCTTGCTTTGGGCCAGACCAGCAAGGAAGCAGGCACATCACACACAACGGCACCCTAGAAAGGAGGAGCAAACTGCCTGGCCTGGCTCTCCTTTTTCTTTTTGTTCTGGACTGGGAGCCGCACCATCTTCCTTTCCCCACACATCACTGTTTTATACCCTCCACTGTTGCAAGGACACAGCTGGCTCACAGTTCCTACCCATGCCTTGGTGCTTTGGCTGAACATAGATTCTACTTAGCCGCTCTGCTTTGTTGTCAATGCTTCCCTGATGCAGACGGCTAGCTTTTATCCCAAGTGAAAGTGGGAGGCAAAGGGGGAACCATGTACAACGGCGCCACAGCAGACCGAAACTGCACTACACAGCCGATGCAGATTCAGCCAGGGAGTGACAGCTGCCAATACAGGACTGCAGAAAATCCTCTGAGACTGGATTTGCATATTATGCGGCCACAAAAAACAAAAGGTAGGAACAGACTCAGTGCAGCACCTAATGTAAGAATCCAGCTTTCTAGCTTCATTTCTGATATTAAAGAAGAAGAAGAGAAGAAGAGTTTGGATTTATACCCCACCCTTCACTGCCCAAAGGCATCTCAGAGCGGCTTACAAACTCCTTTCCCTTCCCCTCCCCACAACAGACACTCTGTGAGGTAGGTGGGGCTGAGAGAACTTCTGACAGAAACTGTCCTTGAGAGAACAGCTGTGCCAGAGCTTGTGACTGACCCAAGGTCACATCAGCAGGTGCAAGTGGAGGAGTGGGGAATCAAACCCGGTTCTCCCAGATAAGAGTCCGCACACTTAACCACTACACCAAACTGGCTTTTAAATGGATTTTAAAAGGGAGGGGAAACAAAACTTTGTCCCCATAAAAATGAAAAGACATCTCCAATAATTATGACTGTATTATTTTGTGACTAATTTCCTGACAGTTTTCTTGGTTGGGGGGATTTATCAGGAATATGTAAGAAATAAAAATAGAATTCCAAAACTAGAAGTGGAATCCTAGTCTGTTTTGGAGAGAAGAGACAATACATACATTTCCAGGGGATGCATCTTAATGCTCACAGATGAGTGAAACTGTGCCCAGCAGGCATGCAGGAATAATTCATTCAGGTATGCACCTTCCTTCCTTCCTCCCTCCCCAAACCCCACCCTGCAAATCTCCAGGTATTTCCCAACCCAGAGCTGACAACCCTAGTAAATAGCTTCACCTGATAAATAACATCCTAGTAAACCTATATGAAAGGGACAGAATACTTTTTCTGCAAACAGTTGACAACCCTTAAGATTAAGAAAGCAAATCTAAGCAAATTTACTAGAAAGCAAGCCTCCATTGAACTCAATAGAGATCACCTCTGAGTAAACAAGCACTGTTACTGTAGATAATAAACCATGGTTTTGACCTCATTTGACATGTTAGTCCCTAGTTAGTGGAGCCATCCCTATTCAGTTGATTACACTAAGCAAAGTTACTTTAACATAACCTCATTTGCATATGACACTTGATCTAAGCCAGTGACTCAGGCCATTAGTATGAAAGATTCAGTCGATTGCACAACTGGTGTGAAAGCTTGGCATAAAAGGGAAAAATCCGCAGCCATTCAATTAAAAATCAATAGAAATCTGCTGCTAAAATTTTTCAGGACTCAGTCCAGACTACTGGTGAATTTATATGGGGTTCAAGCTATGCCAACACATGAAATGTACTTTAGAGTTAAACAGTTGTTGAATGCACAGCACCTTCCCAAAAAACTGTCTAATGCTGCCCAATTCTATTAAATTATTTCTCTAAGAATGGCAGGCAGATTTAGCAGATTTTTTACCGCAAGCTTGTTTCAACAGAAAAAATTGAGAAAATGCATAAAGGAGAATATGGATTTCTGCAAAAGTAAATAATGTACACAGTGAAAAGGTGAGAAAGGTCCATTTGCATTAAGGAACAAAGAAGTCTACAAAAATCAGAGAAACTGTTGCAAATAACTGGCATTATTATTGCAGGGTGGTAGTGGCGGCAGCTTTGAGGCCACAAATTATTTTCTAAGAATGTCAGAGCCTTTGAAAATTACTTTTCTTATTCTTCTAGCTTACATTCTGATTGGAAAAGCCCAAAATGCTTTTAAGAGGGCAGATTGGTATGACTGCATTCAGGTTTACCCAAGTTACCAGAGCCCTAATTTAAACTGGATTTTTAGGCTTCCAATATGAGGATGTTATTAATTTGTAGAAGCTGCACATAATCCTCAAGCCATTTTCCATATGAATTCAAGCTTATGAATTGCGAGTTTGAATCTCTAAAGTATTGGACTGAAAAGGAGCTGACTGACTTGTACAAAATTAAATTATGCAGACAGGACTTCCGACAGCAATCCTATTGCGATTTAAAAATATCCTCAGTGTTTGTGTTTACCTCTCCAGGGATTCCGAAACTGTTTATCTCCAGGGAATCATCTAAATATGAACAACCTGCTACATCAGACACAGATGCATTATTCCCTCCTACTACCACTGTGTTAAGTGACACAGTTGGATTTGCAAACATGAGTAAACAAGGAACTCATCCAAAAAGTCCTCTGTATATCTAAATCTGACAGATTTTTGTTACAGATAGTGAAACACCTTCTGCGGAGGGAACAAGTCCTGTCTCTACAGAGAACAAGGTCTACTGTGAGGTCTCAGGGTACACGAGGCTGTTTCATTGTTAATATTAAGCAGGTCTCTGCTTGCTCAGGGGTCTGTGGTGACACCCTCTACCATTTCTCAGGACTCCGAAACTGGCCACAGGCTTAACAGGTTTGGGGACTCTTGCTCTGTCAATTGTGCTTTAATATGTGATATTTTCAGTAGATAATGTTATGGTTTGTTGGTTTTGTTTATTCTTTTTCTGTAATCTGGAAGCCATCTCGAGCATTGGAAAGAGAGAAACATCTTAAATAAAAGTTGAAAACATGAGAAAAGAAATCCACCCAGGTACCCAGTCATCCCCCTTCACTGATCTCAGAAATGTAATTGTACCAAAACCACCACACGGAATATGTCTGTTCCTCTTTTACAACATGGGTGTAACTTTAAGGTGACATAACATTCTAAGCTGTAATGAAAGAAGTGCCTTGTCTGGTTTGACAGGAAACATTGCACTCTAAAATGAGACACAATGCTTTGTATAGCTTTTCCAGGGAACTGGGAATCAAGGAAATATCTTCTGATGTACGCAATGGGCACTATTTAAAAAAAAGTTAGGAACTTTAATATCTCACTGAAATTAATGGGACATTTTTTTAAAAAATTGATAAATTCATGCCTCACCAGAGTTAGCATGTGCTTCTATGCTCCATGTTACTAAGGAGTTTTCACAGGGTTTGATGGTATGTGGGTGTGTTCCAGTTCTATCAAGTTTGCTCCTGGATTAATGTTGTTAATTTTAATTTTGTAAGAGGCCTAATGCTTTCATCTTTAGCACTGATGCAAGACAATCTAGGGTATACTACAGTTGACAATTGTTTTCCTTCCTGTGCCAGATGTGTAACACCATGATAGGTGAAATCCATGTCACAGGCTCCTTCAGATGCTCTAGTCTAGCACTAAGCATGAGCGATCAGTGTACTTAGGCAATGAGAATTAGGTGGACTCCACTAGTCTCAAATTCATTTGGTACATCCAATTGCCCTCTAAATGCTATAAACACAATTCATCAGGAAATATTCCTAGTTCTTCAGACTGTAATGCTGGATTATAAATATATATTCTGACAAGTATAAAGAGAAATAATGTGATAATAAGAGCAGGCAGTTTCCTATCACTCTGCACATGGACTGGAGGGTTTTCTCACATTCCTTTCTGTTTCTGCAGCCCCTTCCAATCTCCAGAAAGATCATTCCGAGGGCTGTGGCACCCAGGTGGAAGAATAGTCACACAGATATGAGGGGCTGAGATGGACAAGGGGTTGAAACTCCTCCTTTTTCCTCTTTCATATGCATATCTCCATTGGTAGGTCAGATTCATAATCCATATTTTTTTAAAAAAAAATCTTCTTAGCCTGAGAACTGTAGTGGCTAGGGAGGCAGGGGTCTCTTCTCTTCTTTGCCATGGTTGAAATGAAAATCCCCAGCTAAAGCAGCTAGAGTGGGGTGGATTTGATTGGAAAGGGAACAGGTCCCTAAAACTATACTTTTCATATTTTTATTTATTCAAGGATCAAGGTGCTCTGCTAGAAATTCTGCAAGAAGATGTCTGCAAAAGAAAGTGCTGTTTCAAAGACACAAAAAATTGCAGATGAGCACTGTGTCTTTAATGACAAATTGACTGAGTACTTCTTTGTTTTACACAAGGATAAATCAGTTTGCCTGATATGTCTTGAAACTGTCTCAGTATTAAAAGAGGACAATGTTAAAAGGCACTTTGAATCCTGTCACAAGAGCTATGAAATATATCAAGGAGAGGCGTAAGTGAACAAGATAAAATATTTTAAAAATCAATGTTTTTGCAGGAAAATAGTTTTAGAAAGCATGCTGAGGAGAATCTGTCTACTGTGAGAGCCAGCTATCATGTTGCTAAATGTATTGCTGAGAGTGGTACACTGATGGTGAATTTGTTAAAAAGTGCATGGTTAAAGTAATGGAGGAAATGTGCTCTGATAATGTATCTTGTGTTAGTTGTGTCAGTTAAGTTTATCTGCATCTACAATCACCAGGCGTGTTGAAGATCTAAGGGAAGAGCTGCATATGATAGTCAAGGCAAAAAGTTTTGATTTTTTTTCCTTTGGCATTAGATGAGAGCAATGACATTATAGACACTGCTCAACTACTAATTATTATCAGGGGTATAGATTCCAGCTTCAGAATTACAGAAGAGATAAGTGCACTCCAGAGTCTGAAAGGCACCACAACGAGAGAAAACATATTCTTGAAGGTGTGTAATTCAGTAGAAGGTCTTGGTGTGAGCTGGGATAAATTGAAAAGCATCACAACTGATGACGCAAGAAATTTGGTGGGAAGTAAAACTGGTGTAGTTGCAAGAATCATTGAAGAGTTATTGAAAGTAAATGGTACACTTCCCAGGCAATTTCATTGTACCATTCATCAGCAAGCCTTGTGTAGTAAGATTCTTTAGTGGAAAGGTGTGGTGCTTATTGTAATATCCAGCATTAATTACATCAGGCATCATGGTCTTATCATCTGTTTCAAAATGCAGAATATGGAGAGGTATTGTACCATGCCAAAGTCAGGTGGCTGAGCAGAGCCAAAGTCCTCAAACATTTTTTCAGCCTTCATTATAAAGTTGATATCTTTCTCAAGGAAAACAGAAAAGGCCAAAAAGTACTTTCTGACCCTGGATGGATTTTTGATTTGGCTTTCTTAACTGATATCACAGAGCATCTGAACGCATTGAATTTAAGGTTGCAGGGAAAAGGAAAGCTTTTGTGTGACATGTATTCTGAATTGAAAACTTTTGAAGCAAAACTAAGGCCCTGGTCACACAGAGAATTTGCCGTGCAGAAGGCACGAATGTCAGGTGGATTTTTGGGGCGTGATCACACAACAACATCTGGGAAGCATAGTGCTCCCGTGGCCAACCTGTGGCATCCCGCTGAAGATGCGGAGTTAAAAAGTACAGTGGAAAGTGAACTAGTATCCGGAAAACACGAGGCAAAGGCTGGCATCTGATCATGGGAGCGCTAGTATCCCGTGGCATCTGGCGCCCGTCCACATCCCATTGCAAACCGGATGTTTGTTGTAAGTCTTCATAGGATCCACACAAACGCCGAACTGCGCATGCGCACAAACGCAACCTGTTGCACCAACTTGCCATGAAGTGATCCTTCATTCCTCGATCATGTGCATGCAGGGACTCCGTTGGAAAAAAAAAATTGCCCATCTGATTCGGAAGCGGTGGCTTGCGATTGCTACTTATGTGAACATGCCACACTGCTTCTTTGCCACACTTCAGCATCGCTGTGTGATCGGCAGCTAACAGCCTAAGTGCGGAGACTCGGGACCGTGTGATTGGGCTACCGCGCTTTATTTTGCTCTGGGGCGAACAGCCACGCCTCCCCCCTCTGCATTATCTGGCCCATGTGACCACAGATTAAATATTTTTGTGAAGCAAGTTAGTGAAGGTAACCTTCTGATGCTGCAATGGACTAAAATTTGAGAAGGACAGAAATTTACAATTCAGTGCTGAAGGACACATCAAAGCACTGAACCTATTGCAGGTGGAATTCCAGGATCACTGGTTGCCATAAGCATGGAAAGGAAATAAGAATGTTTCAGAATCCATTTGAAGTAGCACCAGAAGATGCAAGTAACTTTTTTCAGATGGAACTGATTGATTTGCAAGCCAGTGATCATCTCAGAGACATTTACAAAGAAAATAGTCAGATTTCTATTTTGGTATACCTAATATATTTATCAACCTAAAGACATTTACTACAGGCATGTTCACAGTCTTTGGCACCACATTTGTGAACAAACTTTTTCCAAGATGAAAATTGTGAAATCCAAGTGTCGGTCAAGACTTACAGATGAGTGTTTATATTACATTTTAAGGGTGTCTGTCACAAACCTTGACTTGGACATTAATGCCTTGGCTAGTAGAAAACAGTCACAAAAATCACAATGACTAGATGAAGAAGAAGAGATTGGATTTATACCCCACCCTTCACTACCCAAAAGTGTCTCAGAGTGGCTTACAAACTCCTTTCCCTTCCCCTCCCCACAACAGACACCCTATGAGGTAGGCGGGGCTGAGAGAGCTCTGACAGAAACTGCTCTTTTTTCAAGAACAGCAGTGCCAGAGCTATGGCTTCCCAAGGTCATCCAGCCAGCTGCAAGTGGAGGAGTGGGGACTCAAACCTGTTTCTCCCAGATTAGAGTCCACGCACTTAACCACTATACCAAACTGGCTAGATAAAAGGATAAAAACGGTAAAATATTGTTCCAAAATGGATTGCGTTCAAGTTAATATTTCTTCATTGACTGCTGAATGTTAACTTTTGATCTAAATAGGAAGGGTAATAATATTGTCACATTTTAATTTAAGATATGGCCCTCTTTAGGCACTGGACACTCTAGTGTGGCCCCCATATGCCAGAAGGTTGGGGACCCCTGCTCTAAACTAAAAAAAAAAAATCTGCATTAATAAATTTCTCCCTTCATAAATGTCTTTTGAAGCCCAGAGGCCTCATCCACTCTTATCCCCTCAGACAGAAAAGTGTTGGTTGCTAAATCTCCTCCAGTGTTTCCCTTGGAATTAAAAAAAACCACCGAAAAACCAAAACATAATTGCTTGGGTCTGCCATTGTTTCAAAGCTCTTTTTTCAAATTCAACAGAGTAAGATAGTGCATCAATACATTGATTTGGAACTCTAGGATTTTGTGTAATACATGCATGGTGTATGGATTCCATGCTGAAGTTTATAGAGAAATCATCAACTGTTGATGAGACTGACAATAACAGAGCTGGTTATTTCTAGATTTTATGGGCTGAAACACCATACAGGCTTTAGTTTCCCATAATGTGTGGGTTGAGGGTCTTGTTCTTCATGAGAAAACCTGATTGTGTCTTTGGGGAGAGTATAAACAGTTTTGAAGTATATATAGTGCAATTCAGTTATTTATTTAAAACAGTTTCATGCTGCATTTCCACCCAACATAGGATCCCCACAAAAGCAATTTAACAAAACTCATAAACAGTTGAATACCTAAACAGGAAGGAAGGTCAGTGCAGGAGCCCAAGCAAAGAAACAGGTAAATCTTCACTACTGGACCTGTCAGCAGCATTCGGCATGGTTGACAATCAGCTATTGATCCACCGCCTCGCCGACACTGGAGTTCAGGGGTCTGCTTTGCAATGGCGTTCCTCCTTCCTTCAGGATCAGGGACAAAGTGTGGCATTAGGGGAACAGCTGTCCCGAAGGCAACCGCTGATTTGCGGAGTGTCCCAAGGGGCAGTGCTTTCCCCAATGTTATGTAACTTCTATATGTGCCCCCTTGCCCAGATTGCTTGAAGGAACAGGCTGGGATGTCACCAGTATGCAAATGACACCCAGCTGTATCTGTTGTTGGGCAGCCAGTCTGACTCTAGACCAGAAGATCTGGACATGGTGTTACAAGCCATGGCTGGATGGCTTAGGCTGAGCCAATTGAAATTGAATCCAATGAAGACAGAGGTCCTGTGCCTGAGTTGAGGTAGCGCGCAGTTAGGGAACCCACTCCCAACCTTCAACGGGGCTCCATTGGTGCCAGCACCAGAGGTTAGGAGCTTGGGAGTGCTCTTGGATGCCTCTTTAATGATGGAGGCCCAGGTACCAGCCACTGCTAAGTCAGCCTTTTACCACCTTTGGCTGATTAGGCAGTTGGTTCCCTTCCTTGAATGCAGTGACTTGGCCACAATGATCCATGCGATGGTCACCTCGAGATTAGACTACTGTAATGCTCTCTACATGTGGCTGCCCTTGTCCCAAATCTGGAAGCTACAGCCAGTGGAGAATGCTGTGGCCAGGCTTCTGTTGTGCCTCCCTGCGCAGGAGCACATCCTGTCTGCACTGGCTGCCTATAGCATACTGAATTCACTTCAAGGTGCTGGTTCTTACCTTTAAAGTCCTTTATGGTCAGGGGCCTACATACCTGAAGGACTACCTTTCCCCATACGTTCCCCAGAGGGCACTGCATTCAGTGTCTCAACACTGTTTAGTCCTCCCTAGTCCCAAAGATGCCAGGCTGGCCACAACCAGGGCCAGGGCCTTTTCAGTGGTGGTTCTGCACTGGTGGAATGAGCTCCCAGAAGAAATCAGGGCCCTGTGGGACCTTTCTACAGTTCTACAGTTCTGCTGGGCCTGCAAGACAGAGCTCTTCCACTAGGCTTTCAACCAAGGAGCCTCCTAATAACTGAACACTGGCTAAGGCCCTGTCCCCTGAAATCACTATCAGCCACCTGGGCCCTACTGGCACATGGGGATTGAGGTAACAGCACTAACATATATTGTTGACTATATTCCATTATTATTGATCTGTTACTATCCTCTGCCATTACTATGTAATATTGATATGGTTACTAGCACTTTATGAATTGGTTTTATAACTGTTTTCTGTATTTTAACTTTTTTATTTTATTTTAACTATAACCCTGAGCCTGTTTCAGTGGGGAGGACGGGGTATAAATCAAATAAATAAATAAATAAATAAATAAAGACTGGAAGGGAAAAAATAGGGGCACTGACAAATCTCTCTGGATGAGGGGATTCCTTTAGTTCTGCTGTCATGACTTTATCTAGCTGTATAGGAAAAGACTTTCCTGATTCATTCCTGCTATGGCCAAATGGTCTAGCTGCTAACATCTCCATGTGACTTTCATCACCTGCAACAGATGGCATGCCAGATGCCAAGCCTGATATCCATATACAAAGCCACTTTGGCACCTTTGCTGGGAAGAAGTAAACCCTGTGCCTAAGCTATTCACCTAGAAGGCTACCACTGTATGTTAATTAAGTATCTGCAGCTCTGGCACAGAGCTGGTAAACTTGCTAAGTCCTCTAGACCAGGCAGGAGTTAAGATCTCTGCTCCTGAGTCCTTGGTGAGGGCCTCCTTAATGTAAGAGATCTTGGTGGCAGACTACTGATTTAAGTGTTCCTGAAGCATATGGGATTTGGTGTCTCTCATTCCTGGACTTGCGTGAGGGAGGAGCAAAATCCTGTACATGCTGGCAGAGTATCAGGAATTGGGTCTCTCTTATCTCCTGGACTGGGGGGTGAGAGGGCTCAAAGCCTGTACACTAGCCTTACACAACGAGAAGGGTCTTTGAAGCATGGGTAGTTTCACATGGGAGTAGGCTGTCCTCAAGGTATGTTGGTCCCACGTTGTACATTTAACCTTTCTAGTTGTTATATTTGTGCAAAAGTCCCTCAGGGGACACTTGGTCCAGGCTCTTCATCAGCAATGATATTGAGTGTTAGCTCACTTACTGCCTCTTCTCGCACTGCTTCCAGTTTGCATGAGGAAACAATGGATGAGCTAATGCCTATTGCTGAGCCATTGGGTTGAGTGGCCCCTGCAGTACCGATTGGTAATGCCACAGAGGCTGCTCAGATTGGCTTGCTGCAGGGCGATTTTCATTTCCCATTCTGCTCCTATCAAGGCTCCTATTCGGCCAGAGCTGGGGATGTTTTAGCCTCATGCAGCCAATTGGTGACAGGTTAGGGAAAGAATGGTAATGAGCATCATCAGCCAATCCCTTAGTTCAGTGATACTCACCCCACAGGTCAAGGAGTTCTCCAGGCTCCATCCACAATTCTTCCCAATCCAGAGCTGGCAACTCTACTGCTGAACCTAAGCAAGCCCTTGTGTCACTGGAGTGAGGACTTCCCTCCTTTCCTCCCTATTCACTCATCAGCCTGAGGCATAGCAGGTCAAGAAGGTGGGGGGGGAGAGAGAGAGACTGCCAGGTCACCCAGAGAAGAGCAAGCTGGCGGCACTGGCGGCTGCTCATCCAGCATTCCCTCCAGGGTTGGGGCTGGTGTGTCGAGTTGGGCTGCATCCCTGGGTTCCCGCTCCTGTTCTGGACTTTCCACTGCTCCTGAGGTTTCGCGCTTGTCCCCTTGATTCTGAAGCTCACCTCCGTCTGGAAGCATGCGCCACTGCAGCTGGTCCACGTGGTGATGCAGTACCTGGCCACAGTCCGTTGACACCTCATAGGAGACGGGCCCGGTGACTCTAATGACCCCACCGGTGACCCATTCTGGACCCCTGCCATAGTTCCTTACAAACACCGGGTCTTCTGGAAAGGACCCCCGTGTTGTCTCCCACTGCTCGGTCCTGTTGCACACCTCAGGGGCCCTGTCAGGGTGTATGCGGTCCAGGAGGATCGCAGGTCTCTGGCCCATGAGGATCTCAGCGGGACAGTGGCTGCTCACTGGGTTGGGTGTAGTCCGGTTCACTAGGAGGAACCATGTGATGTGAGACTCCCAGTCCCCTTCAGTCAGGTGGCTGAGCGCCTCCTTTGCCATATGGAACATCCGCTCCACTTGGCCGTTCGTGGCAGGGTGGAATGGCGCTGACCGGATGTGTCGGATCAGATTGTCCCTTAGGAACTGCTGGAATTCCTTGGACATGAATGCTGACCCATTGTCCGAGACGATCGTGTCCAGCAGACAGTGCGTCGCAAAGATCTTCCAAAGGGCCCAGATGGTGGCTTGGGAGGAGGTAGCGGAGACAGGGCTAACCTCCAGCCACTTCGAGTACGCATCCACAGTTACCAGGAACATTAAACAGTGGAAGGGCCCGGCGAAGTCAATGTGGAGTCGGGACCACGGGATCCTTGTCGACTCCCAGGACTGCGTAGGTGCGCTTGGTGGGCTCGGCCAGACCTCTTGGCAGATCTGGCAACGCTTCACCCAGGCCTCTATTTCCCCGTCCATGCCCGGCCACCAGATGTAGCTCCAGGCAAGGGCCTTCATCCACATGATGCCGGGGTGCACCTCATGCAGAGCCTGCAGGACCTGGTGCCGGAGCGTGCTGGGGACTACAACCTGGTCCCCCCACAGCAGGCAGCCCTTGTGCACTGACAGTTCCTCCCTCCACATTATGAAAGCGCTGAACTCTGGAACCACTGGGGCCGTAGGCCACCCTCTCACCACCCAGCCGAGAACCTGGGAGTGGATGGGGTCACTGGCTGAGCGGCAGGCGACGTCTGCGGCTTGGAGGGAGGCGTCTGGCAGACTCTCCATCTGGAGGACGTGATGAGCTGGGGCTGGGTCCTCTTCCTCGTCCAGCAGGGGAAGCCGGCTCAGCGCGTCCACGTGACCCATCGCCTTGCCCGGCCAGTGCTGCAGCGTGTAATTGTAGCCCACCAGGAAGATGGACCACCGCAAGACTCGAGGGGAGAGTACCTGTGGCGTCCGGCGCTCCACTGCAAAGAGGCCCAGCAGCGGGTGGTGGTCTGTGGCGATGGTGAAGGGATGGCCATAGACGAAGTCGTGGAACATCTTCACCCCAGCCATGACTGCCAGTCCCTTGTGATCTATCTGGGCATAGTTCCATTTGGCCACAGATAGGGTCCATGAGTAGTACGTGACCAGGACCTCCCGGCTGTCCAGGAGACGATGCGCCAGCACAGCTCCCACCCCATAGGGAGACGCGTCGCAAGCCAGGACCACGGGCAGGGACTCGTCGAAGTGGGACAGGACCGAGTTCGAGATTAGCAGGGCCTTGATGGCCCAGAATGCGGTGGCCTGGCACGGGCCCCAGACCCAGGTTGCCTTCTTGTCAAGCAACTGGTGGGGGGGCTCGACTACCGCTGCCTTGTGGGGGAGAAAGGCGTGGTAGAATTTTAAAAGTCCTAGAAATGCCTGGAGCTCGGCTTTGGAGGTCGGGGGAGGAGCTTCCACAATGGCCTTAACCTTGTCCCGGGCTGGGTGGATGCTGTTCGCATCCACTGTGAAGCCCAAGAAGTCCATGGATGACACCCCGAGCTGGCACTTTTCGTACTTGACTTTGAGGCCGGTGTCCCAAAAACGGCTGAGGACCATGCGGAGGCAGGTGGCGAATTCGTCAGGTGTGGCGGTGGCGATAATCACATCATCGAAGAATGGTGTGACACTGGAAATCCCTTTGAGGAGAGAGTCCATTAATTGCTGGAATATCCCGGGTGCCACGCTCTCCCCGAATTGCAGGCGCTTGACCCTGAAAGCCCCCCAGTGTGTCACTATTGTCTGGGCCTCTGCGGTTGGCCTGTCGACCGGCAGCTGCTGATACGCTTGGGCAAGATCTAATTTACCGAAGATCTTAGCCCCTGCCAAGGTGGCCAGGACGTGGCTTACTACTGGGACCAGGTAGGAATGGTCCTGCAATGCCCTGTTGATCATGCATTTGTAGTCCGTGCAAATGCAGACCTTCCTGTTAGGCTTTACTGGGGTCACGATTGGGGTCTTCCATGCCACCAGGAGGTCCAGTTCTGCGTCTATCTTGGGTTTCAGTGCAAATGGAACAGTCCTGGAACAGTCCAGATAGGGGCCACCTTGGGGTCGAGCTGCAACGAAACTGGGGGTCCCGTGTACCGGCCCAGCATCCTGTCAAAGATGGACGGGAACTCGTGGCACACCTCCTGGAAGTTGCGGGTTGCGCAGTGCTGGACCCCCTCGATCGCGATTCCTAGGGGTTCGAACCAGGCCTTTCCCAGGAGGCTGACTAGGTCACCCTTGACCACTAGTAAGTCCAAATAGCCCTAGAAGCCCTGAAACTCCTGACCCCTTTTACTGGCACTCAGTTTCTTTGAAAGTCCATGAGCGTCACGGGTGATGGCCACAAGCGGGGGCCCCCCTTTGGGCATATCCGTTTTAATGTAGCCTCCGAAATGATGGAGCACGTGGAGCCTGAATCAAGCTCCATTTGTAAGGGGACCCCCTCTATTTTAACCCGGACATATATTTTAGGTGTAGAGGCCTGACTGGGGAGTTTCAGTACCGGTTCGGAGGCTGCCAGGGCATTGGTCAGGAGGTAGAGGTCTTCTTCTGGGGCCGCGCAGTCCTCATAGTGCGCTTCTGCCCTGCGGCAGGGCGGTTTTGGCACCGCGCGGGATGTTTTGGAGCAGCAGACCCTGACGATGTGGCCCGTGCAGCCGCAGTCCCGACACGTGGCATCCCAGAACCGACACGATTTTCGCTCGTGCTGACCACCGCAGCTGGCACACAACTGCGCCGCCAAGCCGGGTTGCTTGCACGCGGATCTGGTGAGCGGGGCTGGTGGGCAATGCTGGGCTTGTGTGTGGTGGACCTCAGAGTCCTCGGGGTCACTGTTCCCGGTGATGGCCAACCAGTGTGTTGTGGTGTCGCCTGGGTGGGACCTCTCCCACGTGGTAGCAGTGGCTAGGGCCGAGGCGATGGTCACCTTCTCCCCCTCCATTATCCAGTGCTGGAGTTTCTCCTCCCGTAGGCTGGCGACGAGCCGGTCATGGAGAGCCATGTCCAAATACGCCCCGAAGGTGCAGTCACCTGCCAGGCGGCGGAGCTCCACGAGGAACTCCGTGGCAGTCTCCTTGCCCTGCTGGTTCCTGTGCTGGAAGACCGCGTGGCAGGTAATCTCTGATGGCTTTGGGGGAAAATGGTTCTGCACGGCCTGAACAATCTCGTCAACCGTGCATTCCTCCACCTTCTTGGGAGAGAGAAGGTACTGGGCTAGTTCTACGATCACGGGGCCGCAAGAGCAGAGCAGCAGCCTCTATTCCGATCTTTGTCCGTGATCTGATAGAACACGAAGGCTTGCCACAGACCCATAACCCAGGCTCCCCATTGCTGGGGCTGGGAGGCGTCGAACAGTGGCAGCAGTCCGGATCCTGGAGCAACAGCCATTGTGCTAGTCGGCGGCTGAGACACCGCTCTGGGTTCACCCTCGGGGGTGCTCATGTGTGAAGCACGTGGGGCAGTGGAGCGAGTCTTCGGTAGCGTTGTCTGACAGCCCGGCTGGAGCGCTCAACAGGATCCCACCTTCATTGCCATTGTTGTATAGTGGGTTAGACGCATAATGAAACCACAGACAACGATGTAGTGATCAGCATGGTTCGCTATTATACAACAACAAGATGAAGTTACCTGGCCAGGTGGCCACTATATACAAGCTAAGGGGAATGCCCCCTGGTGCCATTGGCGGGTTTGAATTCCTGCCGCCGTTCCCATAGGTCCCCTTTAGCTGGAACCAGGAGCCCCAGTCCCATTGTTCTCCAGGACTCAAGCTCAGGCTCTGTCGCTGATGCCTATATCGGTCAGCGGACACAACAGTGGCAGTGGCAGTTTTACTCTTGCTTTTTCCCTGGCAGTTTCCTGGGTGCTGGGATGAGAGTGCAAAGGCTGCAAAGAAGGGTTGGATAGTTGCTGGAGTGGAGGGACCCCGTTCATCCCACGTCATTTTCAGCTAGGCAGAGGCGTGGAACCGGCAGCAGGACAAACAGCCCACCCCACAGTATTGTTTTGCTGTCAAAAGCAGTGCAGGATGGAAGGAGGCTGAATCCCTTCCTGCCACCATTCTGTGCTGCACAGCTGGTTTGGGCAGTTTTGAAGGTGAATCCAGTTCAGATGTGAAATACAATTTGGGTAGGGGAAAACTCCAAACTGACTCAAGTTTCACATCTCATGTAATGAAACCCCAAGTGTGTAGGAAAACAAATGACAGGAAATTAAGCATGTGTAAAACAGTCCAGCTTACCTGTGTGTTGGATCTCATGGATCCATTCCTCAAGCAGGTGGATAACCCTGGCAGAAGGAACATTCCACTGATGCAAGGTAGAGAATGGATCAGTGACATCCAATCCTCTGTCTATAAAGAGTGAATGGATTTCTTGTAGGCAGTGATGAGGATGCACATATTCTAAGCTTTGTTTTGAGTTTGCAGAACCACAAGGAAAGGCATTACCCCCACCCACGCACACACATAACCAGTTTCATAAACAGATTAGATTTGAGTTATGCCTTTAAAATATCCCTAGAAATGTGAATCCATTCTTCTTCTTTTGTGTAATTTTTGGCAAAGAAGCTAAAATGCTTTTATAGTTAGGAAATATATTGCTGGTGACTTTGCACTAGAGAAGAATAGTCAATTATCCATTGAAATAATTAGACCACACTATATCTGCCTAGTTTGCAGATGGACACATTTCAGTTAACAGCTGCTCAAATCTTCTTGCTTTGAGCTTGTGCTAGGAAATTCCATTATTTAGCAACATTTTAGAGAAAGTCCTTACTAGAGAGGGATGACCAGGTTTCAAGCAGTCACAAAGGTTTATTTAATTTCTCACTGTTTCATGAAATAAAGCCTGTATTGGCTGAGCAGGTCATTTGTAAAACAGGAATCTACAGGAATGTAATAGCCATCTGCAGTAATTCCAGGATATGTGACTCCTTTTATCTAATTCAATGACTTCTGAATCCTGACAAGTCTTGTGTTATTTTTCTTTTCACAACAACACACAGCCCCACATACAAGTTTATTACTGTCGGCTAGTGCCAGCCAGAGACATCTGTAATACACATCTGCTCTGACAACAACTGAGATAGGAAGGATGTTTTTAATAGTATGAAAACATTACTCATTTAAACATGCAAATCTCCCCAATTCAATAGGCCCAAAATGTGTGTTTAAAATATTGAAAACTGAACATCCTTTTCCTTCACACCTCTAGCTCAAAAAATGAAGTTGGAAGTGTTCATTTGTCTCTTGGTTAAAACTCATACGACGACTCCAAATCAACTCTGGCAGTCTTTATGTTGAGAAATAACAAGGTACAAAAAGCAGATGTGATCACTACCTGCAAATGCAAACTTGCTCAATGCTTGTCAGACACTTTAAGGATGAGGAAAGCCAAGTTACTGTCATCTGTCCCTGACATCCTTAGTGAAGAAGACTATGACAGGATGTCTCCTTGTATTCATTAATTTTGTCTCTGAGGTCTCATTCCCACTGAGATGGTAAATCTGTCTCTGGGCTTATACCATTGTACAATTCAGATGGAGGAATCACAGGACTGAATATAAAAAGTCCCATCCACATGGAATAGCAGTGTCAACCCTACACCCCTGACATTATAAATTGGTACGATCCAGTTATAGAATTACCACCTCTAGGAAAACTGGGCCTACATACCTGAAGGGCTGTCATGGGCTTCTAATGCTTCATAATTATTGACATCCTAAAGATGGACTTTTGAGGTTGCTACAGTTATTTCCTGGGCTGTTTCCATGCCTTTAAATCTGATTTACAGCCAAAAACACAAGAGGTGACAAATTCCCCATCATTGCTGCAAGATGCTAGGAAAGGTTGACCCTAGTGATTTTTTCCCCATGTCACACACTAGGGCTTTGCCAAAAAAAAAAAAAAGCAGCAAGCAACCCTGGTATCCAAAGCATTTCTTTACAACATTCTCTAATTAACTCTGACAGAAGTTTCAAAAGAGAGCCCAAGAGCTGAATGAGTCACAAGGAGTGGACTGTAATTGCAGTGACTCCTTTGCAGGTCAACAGAAGAGCTTGTTTAGCACCAATAAATCGATACAAATATAGAAATAGATCAATAGAAATGCAACTATATTTTATACAAAATGTAAATAAAATAGGATATAAATGATTTGTCTTCTCTCTCTCTTGGCAAAATATACTTTTGGTACGAATTCTGATTCTGTGCACCAGCTGGATGCTGAATTCCTTCCCCATCTGAAATCCACTCATATTTATCTGATTAGAGTCAGCCGTTTCTATTAAACCCTTGATTTTGCATTTGTAACCCCCCCCCCATTCTCTGGTTCTCTTTATAAATACAGTACTCCATAACAAAGACTAGGTAATTTGACATACTTCAAACTTCTAAATCAACCAATTCATGCAAAGTCCAAACAAGGCCCTTGCTTGAATAGCCGATAATGTTTGTACTTCTGTGGTTTGGAATACAAGATTCAATCAACCTGGAATGCTTATCTTCAAACTGAGGCAATGTTCCCAGCTCCAAAATTTGTCCCTGGCTCAGATATGCAATTCAAATCAGAGAAGACTTACACCCTTCTCTTCCCTTCCCTCCTCTTTAGCCTGTCCTATCTACAGAGCTGCCCAGTGCATGCTGGGGAATATAGTCCAAAGAACTCCTGACATCCATTGTCAGGTGTTCTGGGGACCATTTACCATAGATACTATCCGTCCTAGCTTCTGAGGGTTATGGAGAAAAGGAAAGGAAAACATAGGAACTGAAAGATCCTACAAGAATTTTTCTTTTCACAACGGCTTTTCACTGTCACAACTCACTCCCCATAGGAAGACAGTTAAATAGAAATGAGGTAGGACAGGAGAGGAAGAATATGGGGAAAGGGAATGGTTATGTAGAACCCCACCACACTCCAGATGATATCACTGATTATACCATGATGCTCCAAGCACTCTGAGAATGTGGGCTTCAGTTTGGATAATACAAGACCAATGCT
The DNA here is from genome assembly GCA_029375565.1 of Gekko gecko. Classification (NCBI taxonomy): domain Eukaryota; kingdom Metazoa; phylum Chordata; class Lepidosauria; order Squamata; family Gekkonidae; genus Gekko; species Gekko gecko. The sequence goes on along the minus strand of JAPDNY010000001.1, from coordinate 286,475,656 downwards.
CCCTCTAAGTTGTGGAGTCTTGTGAGCTAAAATTCTACTTTGTGAGCTATTGGCATTAAAGTTGTGAGCAAGCGATTTGGTTACTGCATAAGTTAATTTGCCCTGGAGCCACCCTTCCTGAGCTAAGACAAAAATGAGTGAGCTAGAAGCTAAAAAAACTGTGAGCTAGCTCACACTAACTCAGCTTAGAGGGAACATAGTACAAGACTTATCCTCCAAAAGTCTGATTTGTCTGAACTGCGATTCAAAGTTGGCTGGGTGTCCGCCTGTCTCTAGTCCTCACTAAAAGACTAGAATTTTAACATTTCATAATTATCCTCTTAATATATGTTTAAATAAAGAACTCATGTTAGGCAGAGCTGCATAGGAGATCTATCTTGGAGATCTGTTTTAATTATTTTTGTTCCTCTTCTCAATATATTTGAGGTGATTTACAATAAAATAAAACAGTAAAACACCATCAAACAAACTACAGTCAGGCAGCATCAATCTACAGTCCTCAGCAAACCGGATGCACAGATCTAAAGAAAAGCAAAAATATTCCGCTGAATACTTATTAAAATATATATGTTTTTAGCTAATGCTGAAAGGAGGCTAGAGAGGAGGACAAGTGGGCTTCAAAAAGGAGGGTCTTCATGGATGGAGGCAGTGACAGAGAAGGTGCTCCCTCTCTCTTACGGCAGCTGCCCTCACTTTTATAGGAAGGACACAGAAGGGCTGTAATGACAATCTCAGTACCCCAGCAGGTACCAACATGCCACATTACATGGTAAGGTCAACAGAAATTCCCAATTGGTAGATGCCTGTAAAATAATCTAATAACAAACATTATTCTTCTCCCCGTATTTGATTCACGTTTGTGGTATATCTATAATGTACTACTCCAATGCATTGGGTTTGGGCACTGTGCAGTATATGCAGTTAATTTTATTTATACCCTGGTTTTCTCCCCAGTGGGAATCCAAAGTAGCTTATCATGTCGTTCTCCACTCCTCCACACAATAACAGCCCTATGAGGTCGATAAGATGGGGAGAGTGTGATGAGCCCAACCTCAGACAGTGAACTTTCATGGCAGAGTGGGAGTTCAAACCTGGTTCTCCCAAGTCCTAGACTGACACTTGGACCACTATGCCATGCCATCTCTCAGTACATGAACGCCATTGAATAACTTGGTAGAAACAATTCTTTCTATTGAAGGTTAAATGCCAATCTAAGAATTTGAAATATACTCTCAAAATATAAGAGAAGGGAAAAACTATTGGAAGTGGAATATTTATGACAAAAACCTGAGTAAAACCCGGGCTGCGACGTTAGACCTTTATCACAAAACTGTGTACATGTCAGTTTAATGTTTCTGCATTCTACTAGATCATTTTTTTTTTGCTCTCTGTCTCTTTTTTTAAAAGACACATTGATCAGCAACAACCTGTTTCTTATATGGGACAAAAGGTATGAGCCTATTAAGGCTGTGTTATTAAGGTCGAAGTATGATTGGGAAAGAAGATTGATTCCTGCTAGCTTTATATCTTTTTGCTTTTTATTGTAATTTACAATGTGAAACATTTCATAGCCTTCCCAGAGGAACTATTCCCTCCTACTTTTATGTTATACTGCAAGTCTCTGAAGTCTATATATTTAGAGACACTCACACCTTTTGTGAATGTGTGTGTGTGTTTATGCGTGGGCATATATGGATTTTCCAAAAGATGAATCAACCTATAGGCACGCATGTCAGTGTTTCAACTTAGTTCAACAGCAACATTAAGAAGTCATTACTGATCATGCAGGAACATGTCTGTGTGTATGTAAATTAGTATACAATTAATCAGCAGACACATTTCAGAGAGAGAGAAAGAACCTTTAAAAACTAGTCTAAATGAAACAGTGCTATTAAATTTGTAAAGAGCACACACAGAGAAATTGGAGACCCATGAGACTCGTGGGGAAGGATATCCTATCCTCACACACTTTTTCTCTTTCTCATCCTTCTGTCCTACATCCCATTTTCATTTTTCCTAGCCTTTCCCCCAGTTTCTCTTCCTCAATCTCAATTTCCACTTTCTCTCTCTCTCTTCCTAGCACTTTTTCTACATTATCTCCCCTTCACGCTTTGGCTGCCTCTCCCAGCCAATGATGATGCCACTGCTTTCCCCCTACCTTTTGACCTGCTGGGGTTGCCCAGGCCCAAGTTCCAGCCTTGACTGCCAGGCAATGCCACAGTGCCACTGTGAACTGGTGACATTTCACAAGATCTCAGTTGGCATTCTCCAATTTGGGTTGATTCTAACACCTCTTCCCTTCACCTTCTTTTTAATTTGGGGATTTGTTCAAGAAAAGAAGGAGATGAATAGATGCTTCTGCCTCCAGCAAGCTTACTGCAAGTCTAAAGACCACAGTAGGAAGAAGCTCTTCGAGACACTTTAAAAAAGTTTAAAAAAGGACATGTGCTAAGGTCTCACGGTAAATGAAGTCTGCCATGTAGAAAGCAAATAAGTGAAAAATAGCAGTCATAAGGCATATGTCTTTCTTTCTAGGATTACTGAATTTCCACAAGGTTCAGAACAAAAGAGAAAACAAATATTTTAGGCCCTTGCAAATTTTGAAAAGCTCACACAGAGCATTTGATTGTAACAGTTATTTATTGGAAGTACTAGTAGCTCCATAAAATATACCTCAGTCAACTGAAAACTAGGGAAGGTAAAAGAAGTGAAAAAAGAAGTCCAAGCAGGAAGTTGAAAATATATGCTTTCTAACTATTTTAAAACCTTCTTGTATTACACTTGAACTGTGTGACATTGTCTTGAGGAGACAAAATATGAAGTTCTCCAATGCCTTTGTTCAGTGAGAGTACAGAGCTTTCTATCTATTTTCCAGCAGCAACTTCACAGAAGTGGTTCCTGTTATGGCTGTCTCACAGTATAGTCAGACTGTTTGTACCATAGAGACTCACTATAGGGACTGGCAGGGCTCTTTTTTGCAGAAAGAGCCCAGCAGGAACTCATTAGCATAATATGCCACACCCAACAGCAGAAATGTTTTAGGCCCCAAAGTTACTTTTTTCCCACCATAGAGAACAATGGAGGGAATGGGGGCAACCTGTTTGGGGGACCATAGAATTGGACCCCCTGGTCCAATGTTCTTGAAACTTGGTGGGTATCTTGGGGAGAGGCTCCAACAGCTATCCTGTGAGTTTGGAGCCTCTCCCTCAAACCCCCTCCCCTCCAGCCCCCAGAATATACCCTATTTTTTCCCCATTGACTTCAATGGCCCATAGGATATAATGAGGCCGAATTGCCACCAAATTTCTTTCATTCCCTCCTTTCCTTCTCTTCTATTCCTCTTTCCCTCCTTCTTCTCTTCTCTCACTCTTTCTTTCCCACCTTCTTTTCTTCTTTTTTCCTCCTTTCCCTGTTTCCCTCCTCCTTCCCTCTCTTTCTTTCCCTCCTTCTTTCCTTCTCTTTCTCTCCCTCTTTCCTTCCTTCTTTCCTTCTCTCTACTCTCTCTCTTTCCTTCCCTTTTCCCTCCTTCTGTGGCCCAACTCTAGTGAGAAGGAGTTTAAACTTTAAACCCCTTCTCTCTTAGCTCCCCCACCCAGGCCAGCTGAGGAAGGGAAGGGGAGGCTTTTGAAGATGCCTTCCCCCCTTTGCTTCCCCTTCTGACATCACTTCCGGTGATGTCAGGGGGCATGGCATATGCTAATAGCCTAATAGCTCATTAGCATACCATATGCTAATGAGCTCCTGCAGCTGTTTTTCTACGAAAAGACCCCTGTTAATAACAATTATCTTTTCCTTCCTCTCCATCCTATATTTCTATCTTTAGAACTATGCATACACATTTGAAACATCAGCCATACCATTTAACCTTCATAGACAATAGATAATTAACTAAAAAAAACCAACTCATATTTCATCAGTCTTTTCTTGAATTCCTGTAGTTTCCTTTTCCCCCAGAATTCTATCTAGATGCCTTATTTCTTTGTAGGTGTGGGGATTCTTTTCCATATCTTTCTTTCTCGATTTCCCTACCAGTAAGAAATGTCTCTTTCCAGTACTTTCCCAGTTTTTGGAGTACTTCCCACATTTCTTCGTATGCATCTTTTCCTCTCCTTTTGCTGTCTCACTCTGTTCAATTACAAGTTTATCATGGTGGACTTCTTTTTGGTTTTCTGGGTCTATAGTATTCCTTGTTGCTTCATTTAAACAAGTCACTTGCTCATTTTTACCTTCATGTTCTGTCATAAGAACAGTAGAAATGTCGTGCAGCTTATTTCCTTGAGAGAGCTCAGAGTCTGTTTCTTCCTCCTCTAGGCAGCTTGCCTAGATTCCTGCTCTTTTCCCACTCCAATAGGTGAGTTCTGCGATTTCTCCAGTAATCCTTTAAAGGCCTATTTAATCACAAGTTGTATCTCTTCCACTAAGATTTTCTTAAATTGTTCACAAGTAAGGTGAGAAATTTCTTCGGTTTCCTCTAAATCCTCTACGTTCCTTTCTGAAGCCATTTTTCTTTTCTCCCCACTCCAATTATAACAGCTGCATCCCTTTTCTTTTTATTAGCTGCTCCTCCAGTATATTGGGGCAATTCAAAAGGGGGGTTTAACAACTTGAAACTATCAAACAACAAATATGATTACTCACTTTCTTCTCTGTTTTCCTTTTATGTTCATTGTGTTATAGTAATTTGATCTTTAAAATGGCTGGTTGCAGCTAGAAAAAAACATGGGAGCCATGTTTTTTTCTGTTGATCGCTCCTGCTTCAGAGCAAAAACGGCAGCACCCCCACATTTGCCAAGTGCGGTAGTGGCTGAAAAAAGCTCCCTGCAACCCAACCTCCCTCCAAGAAGTCAGGCAGAGCCCACCCACGTGTCTGGGGGGCCCCAAAGGGGTGAAAGAGGACCAGGTGCCTTGAGACCGTCTTGAGAAGCACCTGCTCACAGCACCGTACCAGAACAGGGACTCCACAGTCACCATCTCTGATGAGTGTGGGCTCCTCAGTATATGCAGGCCTGATTATAACTGTTATTTGGAGTTACACTTTTTCAGTGACTCATATACAACCTGCTTGGCCTGAAAAAGATATTTTATATTTACATTTTTGTTTGTGTTAGTACAATTTAGACCACTGAAAAAGTCTCTCTGGGCCGAAACATATTTGGTCCTGTGGTTATTATATACTAGGAGTAAGGCCCGTTGTGGGAAGAAATACAATGAGCTCTAGAAGGAACTTCCAGGTGAGTGTCCCAGCTGTGGTGGCAGAGGGAAGGGGAAGATAGAGGGAGGCAAGCCATGTTTATTTCCTTCTGCTTACCTATAAGGCAAGGCTGTCTCAAGTCGTTCTGCTGTCCCAAGTGGGTAGTATGGGAGGACAGTCTCATGGTGAAAGGCATGGTTCCCTTCACTCCTGACTTATAGGGTTTTGGGGGGGGAGTTATGCATTGGCAGCTAAGGTAGAAAAACACCTCCTCCTATGCCATGTTTTCTGGGTTCCAAGGGTCTGGAAAGTGGTTCCATAGCCAATTACATAGCTGCCAATTCTGGGTTGGGAAACACCTGTAGATTTGAGGGGTAGAGCCTGGGAAGGGCAGGGTTTGGAGTGTGGAGGGACTTCAGCAGGGTATAATGCCATAGAATCCAATGGCCAAAGCAGCCATTATCTCCAGGAAAACTGATCTTGGTCATCTGGACATCAGTTTTGATAGCTGGAGATCTCCAGGTGCCACCTGGAGGTTGGCTTATGCTAATTTGGGGCTACGCAGTGGCAGCTAAGGTAGAAAAGCACCTCCTCCTATGCCATGTTTTCTGCGTTCCAAGGGTCTGGAAAGTAGTTCCATAGCCAATTACATGGTTGACAACTCTGGGTTGGGAAATACCTGTAGATTTGAGAGGTAGAGCCTGGGGAGGGCAGGGTTTGGGGTGCAGAGGGATTTCAGTAGGGTAAAATTTCATAGAGTCCATTGCCCAAAGCAGTCATTTTCTCCAGGAGAAGTGATCTTGGAAATCTCCAGGTGTTGCCTGGAGGCTGGCAATACTAAGGGGAGGGCCAGACCTGTAGATCTGAGGGATAAAGCCTGGGGAGGGCAGGGTTTGGGGTGCAGAGGGACTTCAGCAGGGTATTATTCCATAGCGTCTACTGTCCAAAGCAGCCATTGTTATAGCTGGGAAATTTTCTGTAGGGGAAATGATGTGCTGTGGCTGGGGAACACTGATTTCTGGGAGATCTCCAGGCCCCACAGGGAGACTGGCAACGCCAATGTCCATTTAAGGGAAGGTTGTGAAATGTACGTTGGGAACTGCTGTGACCATTTAAGGGAAAATTGGGATATGTATTTTACCTCAGGATGCATTCAATTACTCCCAACAGTAACAACAAACTGTTTAGAATGTTAGAAGCAAAGGTCAATCAGGCCGCATATACAAATTACCTCTGTGTTCTGACTGGCTATTGGTGGGAGAAGAACAGCAAACTGTTTAGAATATTGGAGGTGAGACTCAGGCAATGCAGCCAGTGGATAGGGACAGCTTCTGAGTGACAGATCAGGGAGCCAACTGATTTGGGAGCATGTGGAATGCTCAGGAGAGTCTATGACCAAAACAGAATTATTATATAGAGAGATTTGTAACCATTATTGTGGTCCTGTGGCTATTATATCTGTGTAACCATTATTGAGACCCAGAAGTTATTGCACATGCAACTTAAACTTGTTTCTGTATGGTATGTTCTGAACTTTTTTTTTTTTTTTGCATTCTATGTATGTGGTTTTTAATCTTAAATTTTTGTGCACTGTGTAATAAATTGCTGTATTTTATCTCATGTTTTAGCTGCTCAACCTTTTAGGTTCCTGATTTGATTTTCAGGTTGCCCCCCCCCCTTTTGTTGGTTCCCATCTCTTCACCGCTAATCAGCTGGCCTGCAGGGGGATCTTACCCTGAAAAAGAAAGGAAAATCCTCCCAGGTGCAGCAACATGTCTATGTGCATCCCATATGACCCAGAAGAGAGGCAATGCTCTAGTATTTGGGCTCCCAGTAAGTCCCCTCTTCATCCTCCACTGGCTGCCAAGAGGGAACTGACAACCTAGTAGGTGCAGAATAGTAACACACTGAGACCAATGCAGAATGAAAACCAAATATAAAAATGTCTATTATCAAGAACCAAATATTTTAAAATGAAAATATGAATAATTGGACATTTTTAATGCAGGGACAGCATACTGTTTCCTGTAGAGTAATTGTAACTAAAGATGGTGGTAATCCCTATGCTAGTTCCTCTCCCTAATAAGTTCAGTTAGCCTGTTTCCTTTTCCCTCTCCTCCACCCCAAGCTAGCACTAACAGAACCTTGCATGTGTTGTTTGAAGTCTTCTTTCAGATTAGCCCTTCCTTAGTTTTTTGTATATCTTGATACAGCTGGTCAGTAGATGAAAGACCCTTAAGCTTTCAGATTCCCTACCCAAGTTTTCCTTCAGAACTCCCTCTAGTTATGAATAAGACACTATCTTAGAATGAAGGAACCATCTCAAGTTATGTAAAAATGCCAAAAGGAAATGTGCAACCTCTTTCTGGGGACTGAGCACTCCATCATTTCCAGTGCTTCCAGATTATTTCAAAGCCTTAACTATTCCGATCTTTCAAAGACTTTTCCTTTTGGCCAGACATAATGCCTTACCTCTTAATGAATTATTTGGCAGATTCTCAGATAAACAGATTGAACAAAGAGTCTGCCCATGTGGAAATGCAAAGTCAGAAACACCCATTTTCTGTTTATATTCTTCCATAAGATCTTCCTTTATTTCTCCATTGATTTCACACTTTCCATTATGTTCACACGATTGCCATTTATTATATTTGCAATCTGGCAAAGATAAGGCTGTTACCCTATTCATAGCTCGTTATTTAACTGTTGAAGATTTGTCCAAAGGTATAATTAATTCATGCCTAAATGGTTATTTGCACATAGGTGCCCTTTTTGCCCTGGAACTGGAACAATACAGTTGATATTCACATAAAACTAGTAATTTCCCTTTGGTCAGATCTGTTCACTAAAGATTCTAGAATAAGGACACCAAGGCACTACACCTGGCAGAATCTACTTCCTCAGTTGACCTTTTCAGATGCGTCTAGGGCTGCCAACTCTGGTACCTGTGGAGGGGGGAGTTTGGTGAGGAAAGGGAGCTCAGCAGGGGTGTGATGCCAGACAGTCTGTTCTCTAAAGCTGCCTGCTGCCTTTTCCTCTAAGGAAACTGATCTCTGTAGTCTGGTGATCAGTTGTAATTCCAGAGGAGCTCCAAGTCCCACCAAGATGTTGGTAGCCTATAATGTTCCTCCAGCTCTCCCCTTTGTCTCATATCCTAATCACAGTCTTTTTCTTTCTGGAAGGTCTTCTTCTGTTACCCTTTTCTTCTGTGCTTTCCAGTGCCTATGCTCACAATCAATTAATCTTCTTCACATTTCTTGAGTAATATGTAACTGAATCTCACTCTCCCCCTAGCTAGGGGGATACTTTTTATTCCTTCTTACCTGTCCCTTCAATCAATTAAAGCTCTCTAAGGCCCTCCTCTCATTGGTTCTATGTTAAAGACCAATGGAAATTAAGCCATTCACTAACTGACCAATGATAACCTGACCAATCAGAAGTGATACATTTTGATCCCTTCTGTCCCATATAAATATGAGAGAGCCTGAAAACGTCAGAGAGAAAACAGCTCTCCAGGCAGCACCTCCACAGCTTGGAATACTGACCACAAGTCTACATAGTCTGTAGTTTATTTCCTTCATAGAAGTAAAATCACTTCACATTCACTTCACAATTTTACAGTTTTTTAATATTAAAACATATGTCTTGTATAGAGATTCCCTCTCTCATGATTTTACACACAGGGTATTAGCTGTTCCCACACAGGATTTTTTTGATGTAGTCACCCAAAAAATAAATGCAGAGGCAGAGGTCTCCCCCATGCACCTCAACCATTTACTTGAAGATACAGGCAACAGAGGGTGAGCATCCCAGATTTTAGGGTTACTAATCTCAAAGTGGGGCCTGGAGTTCCCTAGAAGTGCAACTGATCTCCAGTCTACAGAAATCAGTTGATAGTTCCCCTGGAGGAAACAGCCATTTCGGAAGGCAGACTCTAGGACATCCCAGACCTCTGCTCCCCCAACTCTGCCCTTTCCATGCTTCCCCCTCTACAGATCTCCAGAAACTTCCCAAGATGGAGTTGGCCACCCAGTCATGTTTATACAGGAAAAAAAAGAGAACCTCTTGCTCTTCCATAGATAAAAGAACCTCCTCAGGAAAGCTCCTCCATTAGCATGTTCATAGTGTGGAGAACTACTACAAGATAATGACTCAGCCCTACCCCACCTTCCAGAGTAGATATAAATTACCTGCCTACCATTTTTCTGCTCACCTTGACACAGAGAGTACTCCATCTTTCTGTGTTATACCTCTGAGGATGCCAGTCACAGCTACTGGCGAAACGTCAGGTCCTACAATGCCAAGACCAGGGCCACACAACCCAGAAAATCTACAGCAACTAAAGAACCTCCTTGTTCACGAAAGAGTTGTCAGCCTCAAATTCTACCAGAATTATAACTGATCTCCAGACTCCAAATGTCTAGGAATTTCTCCAGGCCAGTGTTGGCAATCCAAGTTCAAGAGCATATCCTATTGCTCCAAGGCCAAATGTAAGCTGAATTGGGCCTTCATGCCATCAACTGCAGCTCCCTATGTCAAATTTAACTCTGCAATAGAGGCAATAATAGATTTGAGTCATTTCCTGAATTAGGGCTTACAAAAAGCAGCACTAAGATCCAGGGGAAGCTGACACATCACCACTGGAACAGAAGGATGCTACTTAACACTCATTTAAAATTAATTATAAAAATAAATGCTTCTCACTCCAGGTCTCAAAACTAATTAAAAATAGTGTATCCAAAAGATATATGGTCCAATATACGTAGAGAGGTAGAGACCTTTCCTTGCATTAATCTTGAGCACACGATTCCACTTCCTTCCTATTCATGAGGATACAATTAGATACTTTTACTTCTCCCTCTTATTTCATCAAAATGCTAATGAACTGGTTTTCTTCACAGTTTACAGGAAATTGAGCTGCTTTTAGCATAACAGTGGGTGATACAATAAATAGATGGATATATATTACTTGCATTCTGAAAGTTCACAGCCATTTCTCTTGGAATTAAATGGGAACAAAACAGTGTGCAATTTGGATTTGCCTGACATTTTGTTAAAAATAAAAACATACAGAATTCTAAGAAATGCCACAATTGCTCTTTATTTCTTTGTAGGTATGATATGAATGCGAATGTCAGACCTGTGAAGACTTCACAAAACACACCAGGGGAGCAGGCCTGCGTTTTCCCCTGTAAGCTTTTGATGGTACAGAAAGTTTAATTAATGTCCTTTTTTATTGTTATCTTGATGATGACCCAAGCCCTTTGAGGGATGGGGAGAAGGAAAGAGACAAAATTTCAATTACATGCATTTCTGTAGAAAAATAATGCAGACAGACAAATGACTGAAGGTTTTCAGCAAAGGAGACAAGCATCACTCACCAAATAAGAATCTGTCCTAGACCAGAGCAGTGAAAGCAAGAGGAGAACTGAGTGATGTAGACTCTATCTGGCATTATTTAATGATATGATGTATCAACATGGCTGAAAGAAGGGTACTTCTGGGCTTTGGGGGTTTCTTTCATTTGTGTTTCCAAGTCTTCACACACAAACTATGTTCAGTACTATTTCTTTCTTAAACAGAGCTTAGTTGAAAGCTCTTTTTAGAAAAAAAATTCAACTCAAAATGGGGAGAGGGAGCTTGGGAAGACAAGGATATTTTTTTTTAGTACACATTCTTACATTATCCAACCTTTCTTTTTGACCACAATGTTCTTGAGTGAACAGTGTTTCTGTCCTCCCTCTGAGTTGGCTTTGGTTATCATCATACAGTCAGACCTCTTTGGCTACGGGAAGCCACATCGGAATAAAGGCAGGAAGCAATACTTCTTGTCCTCGCTTTGATACATTGGGGTTAAAAAATGGCAAAAATCACACAGTCCCCCCCAGAGGAGGACATAATTATGGCTGGTGAGAGGTCATGTTATGCAGGCCAGGTCTCCTGCTATTGCCCCCCCCCCCAATTCCCTGCCCCACAGACCAGTAGGGAGGAAATGGGGGGCAGGGTAGACTCATAAGTATTGCATCAATGCTCAATGTCCTTTCTGGACATTGTCCGTCCTTGACCCATTTCAGTCCGGTTTCTGCCTGGGGCATGGGATAGAGACAGTTCTGGTCACCCTTACTGATGTCCTCTGGAGGCATCTGTCTTAAGGCAGAGTGGGCTCTGCTGTTGTTAGATCTGTTGGCTGCATTTGATACGGTCGACCACTGGCTGCTGACCAGCCGCCTCACCGATGTGGGGATTCAGGGGCTCGCCCTTCAATGGCTTGCCTCTTTTCTACAAGGTCGGGGACAGAGGGTGGTGCTAGGGGGACAGCAGTCCCGGAGGCACCCACTTGAATGCGGAGTGCCTCAGGGGTCGGGGTTTTCCCCAATGTTGTTTAACATCTACATGTGCCCCCTCGCCCAGATTGCCCAGAGGTATGGGCTTGGGTGTCATCAATATGCAGATGACACCCAGCTCTATCTGATGTTGGGCGGCCGGTCAGACTCCGGCCCAGAAGATCTCCACAGGGCTTTGCAGGCTGTGGCTGGGTGGCTCATGCTGAGCCAGATGAAACTAAACCCGACAAAGATGGAGGTCCTGTGCTTGGGTCAGGTCAGGGTTGGTGCTCCCGCTTCCAATATTCGATGGGGCACCTTTGGTGCCAGCATTGGAGGTTAGGAGTTTGGGAGTGCTCCTGCATCCCGCCTTAACTACGGAGGCTCAGGTGGCAGCCACTGCCAAATCAGCCTTTTACCATCCTCGGCTGATTCAGCAGTTGGTTCCTTTCCTCGACTGTAATGACCTGGCTACAGTGATCCATGCAACGTTCACCTCGAGGTTAGACTACTGCAATGCTCTCTACATGGGGCTGCCTTTGTTGCAAATCTGGAGGCTGCAGCTAGTGCAGAATGCTGCAGCCAGATTGTTGGTGGGTGCCCCTAGGCAGGAGCACATCCGGCCTGTGTTGAAAGCGCCGCACTGGCTGCCTATAGCATACCAGATTCACTTCAAAGTGCTGGTGCTTACCTTTAAAGCCCTATATGGCCAGGGTCTGACATACCTGAGGGACCGCCTTTCCCCACATATGCCCCAAAGAGCACTTCGGTTGGGGGCACAACTTTGCCTGGTAACCCCAGGCCCCAGGGAGGCCAGGCTTGCTGTAACTAGGGCCAGGTCCTTTTCAGTGGCAGCTCTTGTCTGGTGGAATGAGCTCCCGAAGGAGATCAGGGTCCTGTGGGACCTTTTATAGTTCCGTAGGGCCTGTAAGACGGAGCTCTTCCACCAGGCTTTTGAGTAGGAGCTGCCACTATCACCACTACCACTACCACTACCACTACCAGTACCAGTACCACCATTGGTAGATTGGTGGGGCGGCCCCATGAAGAACAACCATGACATTGCTGTGGTCAGTACCGCTGGGTGGAGTCAAGTTTTAATCCCCTTATTGTTATGTAAGATTCGGGGGAGTCCATCTTGTAAATGTGATCCATCTTGTTAGATTTTCATTGTAACTACTGAGCACTTTAATGTCGATTGTTTTATCCTGTTTTTATGCTGTTTTATGTGTAGGCACTTGGTGCCCTATTGTAAGCCCTCTTGCGGAGGGGGGGGTAGAGATGAGATAAATAAATAATAATAAATAAATAAAAATGGAAGTGACATTGTGTGTTGGTGCAATTCTGATGAGCATGTCTCTGCCCCCCAGTTTCTCCTGGTGGGTTTCCAGGCATAGCTGGCAAGCCTAGTCCATGTTCACACCCCTCACAAAATCACCAAAGGGATTCTGTGAAATTCAGTTTGTGAACAGGATGGCAGTGTTGGGGGAGGCATTTGGGCTTGGTGCTAATGTTTTGAATTTGTGAGCTCTGGAATTTTTCAAAAATTGCCAGAATAGAATTTCACTTTCAGTAGAATGCACTTCCAAATCCTCATTCCTATCACATGCTGATTTGTATCATATGCATATACCATTTGAAAAGTATGGTTAAAATCAGCCAGCTGTATTTAGCAGCACTTATTTCCCAACATGTATGCTTCGGATTACAGCACAAACCCATTTGTTTTTAGCCTCTTCTTTCACCACCTATTCCAGATGAGTGACAGTTATGTCAGTCTTCCGCTCTGGGCTATACATGGAAGTGAAGTGCCTTGAAGAGGAGGTGCATTAAAAAAATATGAAAAATGGATGAAACTCTGCGACATCCTTTGAAACAAGAGGGTCGTGATGAAAGACTTCCAGTACTATTTGTGACAAGAGGATTTTGTTTTATAAACATAAACAACAACAATGAGTCTATTTAATTTTGTTTAAATAAACATCACTATGACTACAGTATCATTTGGGAATGATGGGCCACATTTGCTGTAAGTTGAATGACACAGTGCTGAAAATGGTTCCTCTATCTATCTATCTATCTATCTATCTATCTATCTATCTATCTATCTATCTATCTATCTATCTATCTATCTATCTATCTATCTATCTATCTATCTATCTATCTATCTATCATCTATCTATCTATCTATCTATCTATCATCTATCTATCTATCTATCTATCTATCTATCTATCTATCTATCTATCTATCTATCTATCTATCTATCTATCTATCTATCTATCTATCTATCTATCTATCTATCTAGCCAGCCAGCCAGCCAGCCAGCCAGCCAGCCAGCCAGCCAGCCAGCCAGCCAGCCAGCCAGCCAGCCAGCCAGCCAGCCAGCTAGCTATCATCTATCTCTTTTTGTAGCAAGAACTCCTTTGCTAGCTATCAATCATATATCTCTTTTTGTAGCAAGAACTCCTTTTGCATATTAGGCGACACACCCCTAATGTAGCCAATCCTCCAAGAGCTTACAGAGCTCTTCTTACAGGGGCTACTGTCAGCTCTTGGAGGATTGGCTACATTAGGGGTGTGTCGCCTAATATGCAAAGGAGTTCCTGCTACAAAAAGATCTATCTATCTATTCCATTTGCTCTTCTTGCAAGGAACTCAAAGTACTCTGCATGCTTCTCCCTTCCCCATTCTACCCTCACAACTCTCTTCTGAGGCAGCTTAGGCTAAGATTGCCAACCTCTAGGTGGGGCCTGTAGCTCTCCAAGTTACGGATCCCCAGAAGAAATGGCAGCTGTGGAGGGTAGTAAGGCATCCTATCCCTGCAGAAGCTCCCTCCCCTTCCCAAACTCTACCAGACCCAGACATTCCCCCCCTCCCAGATCTCCAGGAATTTTCCAAGCCAAAGTGGCAACCCTAGTTTAGGCTGAGTGACTGTGACTGATCCATTTATATCCTGCATTGTTAATATAAAATCTACCAGGTACTACTTTTTGTTCTCAGCCTTCAAGAGAACTTTGTGTCTTGTCTGGTATTTGAGAGGAATTTGCATAGACTTCTGCTGGCTTTTGTATTTCCAGCAAGTGGCAAAGAGTAGACACAGGGTGTGGTCACACAAGTAGGTTGCCATGGCAATATCTCAGCTTTAAATAAGCTGCTTGAGTTTGGGACACTTTGCATCGATCACACAGTGTCCCCCTAAACCGACATCATAGTGCCACGGGCCTGTACATAGTCATTCACATTGCTAATGTGCCGCAACCATGGACCCATAGCTAGGTTGGTTGCTTTTTTTCCTAAGTCCGACTGTGTGTGCACAGAAGCAAACAAGCACACACACGCTCCTGGCTGTGTTCTATGGGGGCCCTGAAGCATATGTTGGAGTGGGGTTTGGGGGGGGGGAAGGACACACCAGAAACAGAGTGGGACAATCACACTGCTCATGCATTTCCATGGCACACCTGGGCAATCAGATACCTAGAAACCCACCATGGAAGGTAGCTACTGGAATTTGCTGGAGGCTATTTAATTTGTGTGGGAGTTGTTTTAGTGGGAGGTAGGGATGACTGGGGTATGGGAGCCAGATGTGCATGTTTGACCGTGCCCATTTGGTCTGAAGGGGAGGGGTGGCTATGTTGGGCAAAACTGCTCATATGATCACGCCCTCTGTTCCTGCCTGCTTCTTCCCAGACAAGGCTTTTGTAACCTAACAACAGCACTAAAGTTACGCTTCCTGTCTTGCACATATTTTTTCAGAGAATGCTAGCATGATCAGGTCATAACATGATGACTTGAAAAATCTGTTCCACCCCATGTTCTCCAGTTTTGTAACATTCAGTTTGAAGACATGTTCTGGTGAGTTTGAAAGATTCTACCATATGTTGTGTCGATGTGGTTGATACTAATAAAAGTGATACTATATGGCTTTTGTTCTTGATCCAAGATCAGCCAGTGAGTTTCATAGAAGAGCTGAGCTTTGAACCTGGGTCTCCCAGATCCTAGTCCAGTACTCTGATCACTACATCACACTGACCATTAAACCTCAGCTACACTGATCCAGTCGCTGGATCTATAATCAGGTTTCAGAACCATTTATGGTAGTGAACATCTGAGTAAAGAAGTTCATACAACTCGTTTTTCCCCTAACAATAATCACTTACAAGTCATTTTTCCCCTAACCATAATCATTTGTGATATCTTTCTGCAGGTGAAGATGCCCAGCCAAGTATATGATAGAAACTAGAGGAAAACAACAATATCACAACCTTTTGGTTGGATCCCATCAATGACTCTTTGGCTACCAAATGGACTATGTTTGGGATCATCGGATCTGCATGGACAAAAGTCAAACAGGACAAGAGCTGCACTAAGGGGAGGAATTGACCAAAACTGGGCAACAAATCTGGCTGGATCCAACGAAGAAACACTTTTAATCATTCAACTTTGCATTAAGACCGAGAGTCACTTTATATATACACTGTACATGGAATATAGTGTCCCAAGTGCATAATTTCCCTGTGGATCTCTCTGTCTCTCCTTTTTTTGCTTTCTCCTCCTTATCCCCTAGGTTACATTGCTCTGTTCCATACTCCTATCAACACTGGTATCTTCTTTCAGCATTTCTCTTAAGTTTTAATCCTTCCTCAACTTGCATGATTTCCAGAATCATAGAATGTTAGAGTTGGAAGGGACCTTGCAGGTCATCTAGTCCAACCCCCTGCCCTCTGCAGGAGTGTAGCCGAAAGATAGCCCTACAACATACCCGAAAGATGGTCGTCCAGCCTCCGTTTAAAAATGTCCAGCGACGGAGCACCCTCCACCTCCTGAGGCAAACTGTTCCACTGCTCAACCACTTTTACAGTTAGGAAGTTTCTCCTGATATTTAGCCTGTAACAACTCCCTTGTAATTTCCACCCATTAGATCTAGTCTTGCAATCCGGAGCAAGAGAGAATAGATCTGCTCCAGCTTCTACATGTCAGCCCTTCAAATATTTGAAGACTGTAATCACGTCCCCTCTAAGCCTTCTCTTTCCCAAGCTAAACATACCCAACTCTTTCAGCCTTTCCTCGTAAGACTTGGATTCCAATCCTCTCACTATCCTGGTTGCCCTCTTCTGGACACACTCAAGCTTGTCAACATCCTTCCTAAAATGTGGTGCCCAAAACTGGACGCAGTACTCCAGGTGAGGCCTGACCATAGCAGAATAGAGTGGAATTACCACCTCCCATGATCTGGACACAATGCTTCTGTTAATGCATCCTAAGATTGCATTAGCTTTCTTCACAGCCACATTGCACTGCAGGCTCATGCTTTACTTCTTCCCCTGTCTGATAGGAGGATATCTGCACCACCTTGCAAGTAGGTAACAGTGGGAAATTATCTTCCCACATATTAAACAGAAGCTCCAGTAAGAAAGGATGTATGTTTAAAATATGTGGTTCAATCTCTCCCACACATTCAACCCCAGACAAAGTACACTGAAGGAACAGGAGAAATTTCAATCATAGTTATAACAAATATGCGAAATCATTTGCACAAACACCCTTGCCAAGTGAACAGATTCATTGACTAGGTTGAATGTGTACAGTGGGTTTGAATACTACTGCGGCTATAGGTTTAGTTGAGAACAGACATTTATAAAAAGCTTCTCGTTCAAAGAGCAGGTACTCAGGCTTGAAATCTATAAAGGGCAGTGGGCTGTTTGGGAGCTTACTTAGAGATTTTCTTTCTTCCATATGTTTCTTTTTCCCCAGCTGTAAAGTTATTTATTGAGTCAGTCTTAAAAACTTACATTGCTCAGGCAAATTCCTTACATAGGCTTAGGGGCTGTTCTCGGTGCAGCACCTGCAGGCCTGAGCTGGGGTGGAGGGGCACGGTCCTTCTGGGCCTCATGGGAACGGTTCCTCACTACTTTGCTGTGGATGGCACAGCTGACACAATAATGAAGATTCACATAGAGCTTGAACAGCACATATGAGTCAAAGATGCTTGCTTGCTTCAGAGATATCTCAGACTGCAGCTGCTTCAGCAATGTTTTGGATGACAAACTTCTTAATGGCTTCGTCCTTGGGGACACAGTGAGCACAGTTGGTGCAGCGGATAGGGTGGACATGATCAGGCCCATAGCCACAGTGGGGCATTTGGGGGCAGAACCCCACCACCCACAAGCCCTACCCCACCATTTGATGATGCCAGACACCCCCACCCCAGAGTGCCCAGCCCCGCAGTGGCAAAAAGGCTGGGGAAAGAAAGGGAAGCTGCCCTGCATCTTCTGGTCAATTTCACCAATCAACTGTTAGGTTTAACAGCTGATCTGAGGAGAGTGAAACTGACCAGAAGTACAGGGCAGCTTCCCTTCCCCAGCCTCCCCACCACTGCTGGGAGCTGGGGAAGGGAAGGGAAGGGAAGGGAAGGGAAGGGAAGGGAAGGGAAGGGAAGGGAAGGGAAGGGAAGGAAAGCTGCTCTGCCCTTTTGGTCAGTTTCAGTCCCTCTGATCAGCTGTTAAACCTAACAGTTGTTCCACCAGAGTGAAATTGACCAGAAGTGGCAGGGCAGCTTTTCTTTCCTTTCCCAGCCTTCACTCCTGGGGGGAGGTCTGGGGAAGGAAAGAGAGAGAAGGGATGGTGGTGGTGATGGTGGTGGGGAGGTCAATCTCTTTCTCTCCCATAGCTTTTCATGGAAGGTGGGGGTTAGTGATGGTAGGGAAATCAATCTCTCTCTCTCCCGCATAACTTTCCATGGTGGGGGGGGGAGCCAATCTCTCTCCCATAACTTTCCACCGGGGGGGGTGATGTTGGGGAAGCCTCTCTCTCTCTCTCTCTCTCTCTCCCCCATAACTTTCCATGGGGGGTTGGTGATGTTGGGGAAGCCTCTCTCTCTCTCCCTTTCTCTCTCCCATAACTTTCCATGGGGGGGGGTTGGTGATGTTGGGGAAAGTTATGGGAGAGAGCCTCTCTCTTTCTCTCTCTCTCTCCCTCTCTCCCACCATAACCTTCCATGGTGGGGGAGAGGGAGTTTGGTGATGGTGAGGAAACTGAATATCTCCTGGAGTTGCCAATCTCCAGGTGGTGGCTGGAGATCCCCTGGCATTGCACTTGATCTCCAGGTGGACTCTGTGGCATTATATCCCATTGAAGTCCCTCCCCTCCCCAAACCCTGTGCTCCTCAGGCTCCACTTCCAAAATCACCAATTATTTATTATTTTTAGGTATAAGTATAAGCATAATAGGTGCCCCACAAGAAACAAAAATTCTGGCTACGGCCCTGGACATGGCCCCTGCCCCTCTTGGCACGGCTGTTGTTCCTTCTCTTCTTGCTCATTTCAATGCTGAGAAGGAAAAAGAGGCTTTCCTTATGTTTCTTATATGGCTGTGAGTAGGTCCATAAAAGTGAGGTCCCCAAATTTAAACATTTTGTCAGGTGTTAGAGTTAGGGCTGGGAAATACCTGGAGACACTTGGGGGAGGAGCCTGAGGATGGTGGGGTTTGCAGAGGGCAGGGACTTCAGTGGGGTATAATACCACAGAGTCCCTCTTCCAAAGCAGCCATTTTCTTCAGGAGAACTGAGCTCTGTCATCTGGAGATCAGTTGTAACCCCAGGAGATACAACCACCTGGAGGATGGCAATCCTAGTTAGAGTTAGGGCTTCTCCTTAGCAACTCCCAGGTTATCTCCATTTGGTTTCACTTCCAGGGGGACCACTCTGTCATCAAGCAGTACAGGGATGGAATTCTAGTTCGAGAAGAAGGTAGGTCCCCCTCAGACAATCTATCTGTAATTCAGACTGCTACAACAAGCCACAAGCACAAAGCAAATAATTAAAAATTATATTTATTTTTTATCTTCTGACTGTAAACAACCCAGATGTTATTGTTTTAAGTATTTTATTGTTTTCTGTTTTAACCTGACCTAAGCAAAAGCTTAAGTGCTGAAAATCTAGTACAAGTAAAAGGCTAAATGAGCCCTCAAAGTAACAATAACTAGGTAGGCTGAGCCGTCCTTTAAACTAAGGCACAAATTCCACCCTTGGACAGAAGTATCCTAGGGACCAGCTACTGCAATCACAAGCAGCTGGAAGATGTAGGGCTAACAGCTGGGATGCTTGCCCCACCATCATTTCTCCCAACTGTCCAATATTTTCTGTATTCTGCCAACAGGTCCCAACAAATGCAACTGTCTGGAGAGGCAGTATATAATTTTTAAAATACTAAAAGTATTTATGAAAAGTAAGTATTACTAAAGGTACTTAAATCTGGTGAATTTTTTTTCATTGCATTAAATAACAGCCACAAAAACCAAAATTGGATTCATTTTAAGGATGTAATTGATTTATAAGGCACTTTGGAAGCCAATCTGTCTGAAATGTGAGAAATCAAATATATTTGAAAGATAAATTCATAGAGGGCTGGATGAATTTCCACAAACAAAGAGGGCCTCATGGAAAGATTCTCAGCACACTTCCCCCTTTCCCTCCAACTCTACGCCACTGGAAAAAGTTGAGGGATTCTCAGGAACACTATACGCCTCGATCAACTCTTCCAGCTTACTGAGTATGAATATGACAATCAAATTTATTTAGAAACACATGTATCATACAGGTACACCTATCTGAGACTAGGTGTATTTGGAACTCCAAAATCAGAGGAGGAATTTGGATGAGAAGAAATTCCAAAGCTACTGTAGGGGTACACTTGTCAGAGATGGGCTGGGACTGCCTGAGGCACTCTGCAAGGACACACATGATGACAAACCCAGATTTGTTGTTGTGTGAAGCAGCCATTAGGTATAAAAGCAAGGAATATGTTTGCATAGACCTTCTGTACTTATTAGATAAAGCCCCAAAGAGGGATGGCATAGCTTCATAGAAGAGCATAGGGTTGCCAGGTCAACTTACCCTGTCAGCGGGGGGTGGAAGGGAGCTTTCCAGGAGTGGAGTGGGTGGGGCAACATCATCACATCAGGGACATCACATGGCAACACTCTAGCATTTAGGGCAAAAGTCTATGGTTACCATACAGTTTTGCCCCAAATGCTAGAGTGTCGCTGCATGACATCCCTGGTGTGATGATGTCACTTCCATGTGACATCATCACATCAGCGACATCGCCACACAAGAAGGCTGTTCGGAGATGAGGCTTCCTCTGCTGGCTAGCTAGCCAGTGGCAGGCTGAAGCCCTGAAAATTGCGGGAAACCCCACCCAGACCAGGGGTCTGTCAATCTTAGAACAGCATCTAATTTGCATGCAGAAGAGTCCATGTTTAATCCCCAGCATTTTTTGTTAAAGAGATCAGGTAGTAGGTGATGTGAAAGACTGCCATCTGAGACCACTAGGAACTGCTGCCATTCAGAGTAGACAATACTCACCTTGATTGATCAGTGATCTGATCCAGTATAAGGCAGCTGCAAATGTTCATGTGGAGATGTGTAAGACCCACACTTAAGGGTCACATGGAAGCCCCTGTGTGCAGTACAGATGAGATGGTTAAGGAGAGCTCTGAATTCTGCAGTCAGGGAGACACCCTATTGTACCTGCTTTCAATTAATCATCCAGGTATTCCAATACTTAGAGAAATGGGGTGGAGACTTTGTCCAAAGGGTGACTGACATTCAAGAGCACACACAGCGGGTGTTTTCATGGAGCACTTGGGGGGAGCACTAATCCTTTCTGTTCTCTTTTTTGGGTTTTGCTTCTGCAACTTTTTGATCCTGTTTTTGGTTTGCAAACAACATTCAGCCCTTCAGCTGCAATATAACACTACCCAATTTGTCTTTCTTGACCGTACCACATGCACATTCCAACACAACTCTTTTGTTTTTCTCGTGTGTTGTTCTTTACTTCTCATCTCTGCCTGTAAATTCCTTGCAGTGCCAGAGACAGGCATGGATTATGACTGGCTTTAATATTTCCACAGTAAGTTTTTTCATTGATTCCTTGTCATAGCATGCTTCTGTGTAATCTGAGATCTTAATGCAAGGCACAGTTCTAACCTGATTAGATCTGCAAGAACTTTTCCTTTGCCATTTTAGGAGAATCTGCAGACAAGAGCTTCATGCTATTGCCTTCACTCAGAATTTTTTTTAAAAAAAATTATGCAGCCTGAAGAGTTCAGAGTGAGCCAAATGCATGTGCCTTAAACTGGGAGCACTGATGAGCCCTAATAAATGTATTTTTTTTTCACTGATTTCTCTCACATTTCTTGAACCTCTGCAAAAGAGTCATATAGGACAGGTTTGCATAGACATGCAACAAATTACCCAGTTTCGGACTATGGTAAGCAGTCTAACTGTTGACCTAAATAACTACTGCCTTGTGGCCAATATTCCTTTCTTGGGCAAAGTGTCTGAAAGGATGGCAGCTGTGCAGCTTCAGGTGGTCTTGGAGGATCCATTTCAATATGGATTCAGGCTTTAGTTTGGAATTGAAACTGCCCAGGTTGTCCTGATTGATGACAGTCTCTGAGAAAGTGATGGGAGAATTGCATTCTTGTAGATTCTTCTGGACCTCTTGATGGCTTTTGATACTATTTCTTGTGGCCCTTTCTTACATGCCCAGGGAAATGCTGACCACCACTTCGGGGTCAGGAAGTGATTTTTTCCAGGCCAGTTTGGCCAGGGATCCTGGAGGGGTTTTTTTTTGTTTGTTTTTTGCCATCTTCTGAGCATGGAGCAGGGGCCACTGGGGGTGTGGGAGGAGGTAGTTGTGAATTTCTTGCATTGTGCAGGGGGTTGGACTAGGTGACCCTGGTGGTCCCTTCCAACTCTATGATTCTATGGTTTTATTTATCATGGTATTCTTCAGGAGAGTCTGGTTGGGCTGGGAGTAGGAGGCACCATGCTTTGGTGGTTCTGCTCTTACTTGGTGGACCATTTCCAGAAGGTGGTGGTAGGGGACCGCTGCTCAGTCCCGTAGTATTTATGATATGGAATTTGGCAGGGATCCATCTTGTCCCTCATGCAGTTTACCATCTACTTCAGATCACTGAGGCCTATTATGCACAGGTGTTTTGCCTCACTTTTACTGTGCATGTCCATCAGGTTTTCTTTTTTCATTCTGCACTGATTTTCTCCCCTTTGGTGCTCAGTTCACTTTGTGATCACTGTTTCCCTGGGGTTTCTGAGAGTGCTTTTGTGCCAATTTTTCCATTGCTTTGCTTCTAAGACAAAGGTAATTCAAAAGTGCACAGATTCCCTCATATTCCCCCCCACCCTTTCCCCGCCCCTTGAAGGTCACTCCACCATGCACATTGAGGTCGTTCCTCCCACTCTGCACCTTTGGCCATCCTCGCTATTTCATCGGTGTACTAGCTTGACTATTGCTTATTTCCCCCATGATTAAATTGGGGGTGGTGGTGTTGACAAGTGGGATGAATCTAGTGATATAAGACTATTGCTAGTCTTGAATCACTGGGGGAAAAACTGACAGGGAAAAAATTAAAAAGTTTTGCTAAACGTAATGGTGCCCTGAAATTCTTTGGCTATATGTGCTTCAGCTTTCCAAGGAGCCTCTTCTCAAGCTCTAAATGGGGGAAGGAAGGGGGTCGAGACTGGTGTCAGGTCACATGCCATTAATCAAGCCCAGCAGTAAGCATGTTGACTGCCAATCCTCAGCTGGTGTGTGTGTATGCACCCAAACACCAAGTGGGCTAGCAAGCACTTTCTCCCCAAATGTGGCATGATCCTCCCCTCCCAGTGATGCCACAGCTCCCCTATTCTTTCCCCTGCCCCCATCTGTCTCCAGGGGCTACCGGATGTGTTTCTCTGCCTTGGGCATGGATCAGTCTTGAAATCTCTGCAGTTGGATTGGAGCTGGGTTGGGTGACAGTCCCCTCTTCTCCCTATTCCTTGTCCAGTTTCCTGCCCAAGACTATGTATAGATCTGGCATTATTGTGCATTCTCTTGGCACTGGTGGATTTTAATTAACAGCCTCCATCGTCTCTTCCCCACCCTCCTCCTGCTGCAGTGCAGGTGCAGTTGGCAGTCTTCTGGCAGCGGCTGTGGGGTCGCAAAAGAGAGTATACAGGAACCACCTATTACTGTCACATATGTGTTAACGAGGCTAGATTTTTCATTGTGGTGTCTAATCCAGCCGTCACAGTCATCACTCTATTCACAACATCAATGTCGCGCCAAAAGGTGTTCCTGAGTAGAGAACTGTGCACCTCTGCTTATGCAGAAGCTTTGATCCAATAATCCACTGTGGATTGTGATGGTAAAATTGTGCTACACCTCTCAAGTGGAGGTGATCCTAAGGCCACAGAACTTCTTCATGAAGAGGTGATTCTTTCATGCTGCAAAGCAGTGCTCCAAAAGTAACCTGACATCAGACCACTCACCCCAACTTTCACCTAGGGCCTTCTCCAATTAGGGTGGGGGTAGTGTTTATGGTAGCCAGCTGCTTTTGTGAATGGAGATGGGTGGGGGGTGCATAGCTCAATCTTCAATCCATTCATCCACTTGAGCAGCCATTCTCAGCCAGTATTTAAGCATTCTGCACTTTGCCTTTAAGAGATTATTTGCTTAGGGTGGTAAATTGGAACACCGAAAAATCTCTCTACAGCTGGGCCTCAACATAGGCTTTAGACATGCTAGTTTACTCAACAGTTGACTTTAAGGTGGTCTTCCCCTAACACACCAACCTGTGCAAAGGAATATTGCACGTTGCCTTTAAGAGATGGTTTGCTTAGGGTGGTGAGTGGGAAGACTGAAAAATCTCTCTACTGCAGGGCCTGAATGTAGGCTTTAGACATGCTAATTTATTCAACAATTGACTTTTAGATGGTCTTCCCCCAACACACCAACCTGGTCAAGGGATTTGGGAGGAGTAGTGCAGGAGTTCTGAAAAACTAATCCAGGTTAGTGTACTCAAGAAGAAACAGGGTTGAAGAATGGGTAGGTGGTCAGTGAACCCAGCCTCCACAGCAGCCATTCTTTGGGATACCATTTAAAAAAAAGGTTCTCAGCATTCCTTTTTAAAGAAGTCTTCTGCTCATAGCATCAAGAGTGGAGTCTGTGCAGTTGCTCTGCAGCCACACCTGACCTCAGGGTTTAGAAATGCTAATTGAATCACCTTCTGACAGTACAGTGTATCCCCCCCCCAATGAACTGGGCAAAGAAATCAGGAGTCAACTAGTAATGGGAAGACCAGGGGGGGGACAGGGACTCCAGCAACCTTATGTTCCTGAACAGTGTCGTCAACACAGCAATATGTTTCATATGAGGTGGGGGGGAACTATTATCTTCTTGCCTTCCGTCCTCCCAGCAAGGCCTGCTTGCAGCCTCCCACAACTGCAGGAGTTTTTGGAAGTGTTGGGGGCATCTGCTCTCCCTTGGGATGCCCTGCCAGCCATCGAGGGCATCCATAAATGTGGTTTTGAGCCTCTTAAATTCAGAGCTGCACTGCTCCACTGTTCTACCATAGCCACCCACCTGGAGGTCCCTTGCAACCAGTTGGGTGCTGGCCACAAGCCTTTTGGTGTGCCTCCTCTGCTCAATGTAGGTCAGCTTTTATCGACCTCTTCCCTCTGGCAGAAGGTGCCTCTTCTCTTGGGAGGCATTTTGGCTGACTGTTTGATCCAAGTGTCAACTTTAGACTCTGGCTGGTGGGGTTCAATTGCTTGCCCTCTCCCCAGATCCTGTTGGAGTTTATAACTTTTCAGAGTAGATGAAAGGAATTTGTGCAGCTGAAATTGACAAAGGGTGCAGTAACTATCATTTGCAGGAGCGATAGACTGAGAATGCAAATAGTGGAGGCTTCTTTTGCAATGCAATGCTTGTCAAGGGAGTGAGAGTCCGGGGGGGTGCAATGTTCCTGATGTGCATGACTGAGCTACCAAAACATAACCACAACAACTTTAGTCCCAAGTCGCACTAGCAAAAGTGCACAATTTCTTCCCTGCTGCACGCTTTACTATTTGGGCTGCTAGAATGGATGGCAAGTTTTGCACACACACACACACACACCGATGCTAACTTTGGAGCAGCAGCAATGTTTTATTTTTGTTCGCCTCTGCATGGCCAACTCAGCAAGCATTTTAGTGGCCATGCTGATGGCTGGGGAATACATCACAGCAACACGCAAAGACACATCGTGCTAGGGAACGTGATTGCTATGAGGGGGGGGGGATGTAGCCTTCAGACAGGACATTTTTCAGGATGCACATCTCCAATCAATATTTGTGCCACTGGAACAGCACTGGGTTGGAAAACGGCCGCAGAGTAGAAGGGACAGTGGATAATGGGACTCCATGGGACAAAAATAAATGAAATGCTTGCTTTTGCTCCATGGGAACTAGTCTCAGCTGCCAGGAGGTTAACATGTACTCCAGGAGGTCTCCTGGCTTCACCTGGAGGCTAAAAATCAGCAAATACTGTGCTACAGACAATTACAAAATATGTCAAATAATTTTTATATATTTTTTGTTTTTGTATTTTTACAATTTTTTCACCATTATATTAATTATCATATAAAAATTAATACATAGAATCATATATCAAAACATCTAAGTATCATCTCTTAATATATCACAAAAGATATTGCACAACCCCTTTATTAATATCAGTTGAGCACCGCAACCCTAGAGTCGGATTCGACTGGCTTTCGAGCAAGGGAACCTTTACCTTTACCTTTACCTTCCTTTTCACTTTGGAGGAAGCTTTGAGCTCACTAAGAGAGACTTCTTGCAGCATTCATTGGAAAAATTTGGATAAATATTTTGGCATTTGGCAACCTTGTGCTTGGAAATATCTGTTGAACTCCCTGAGAAAGGCAGTGAAACAGGAGGATATCTGGACCTCTGTTGGAGGAAGACTGAGCACTTATTCAAAATAGACTTAAAGGGAGTCCTTCCTCTTAAAACTTTTGTATAATTAAGAAGGACTGATATGGCAAACAAGCACCTCCCAAGACAGTTTACTTTCCCTGAGATTCTCTGGGAGAGTCTGACTGCTGGGTGCCATCTGCTTGCCTGCCTTATGTGCTGCTGGCTGGGTTTCCCCAGTGGAAACAATGAAGCTAATGGGGCAACCTGTTTGGGTGCCCATAGAATTAGGTCCACTGGTCCAATTGCTTTGGGACATGGGGGTTTATGTGGGGAGAGGCTCCCGAAGCTGAAAATTTGGAGCCTCTCCCTCAAACCCCCCCCCAGAGCCACTAACAGCATTGTGGGGGGAAAGTAACTTTTTGTCCCACCATAGAGAACAATGGAGGGGATGGGGGCAACCTGTTTGGGGGCCCGTAGAATTGGACCCCCTGGTCCAATGTTCTTGAAACTTGGTGTGTATCTTGAGGAGAGACTCCAGCAGCTACCCTGTGAGTGTGGAGCCTCTCCCTCAAACCCCTCCCCTCCAGCCCCCAGAATATACGCTATATTTTCACCATTGACTTCAATGGCCCATAGGATATAATGGGGCCGAATTGCCACCAAATTTCAGCAGCAATTCGGCGGCAAGCTGATTCAGCTCAGAGAATCTGAATTGGCCTCCAGCAGCCCAAAAGGGGCCCGAATGGGTCATTTTCGGGGGTGCATTCTGTTCGAATTAACCGAATGCACATCCCTAGTTGGTAGTTACCTGATCTTCCTTTTCCCCCGTTCTTGAAGATGGGGACAACATTTGCCCACCTCCAGTCTTCTAGCACCTCATCTGTTCTTCATGAATTCTCAAAAACAATGGACAGAGGCTCAGAAATTACATCTGAGAGTTCTTTTAGTACCCTTGGATGCAGTTCATCTGGCCCCAAGGACTTTATTTCATTTAAGGAAACTAGGTGTTTGTGTACTACCTCTATGCTGATCCTAGGCTGCAACTCCCTTTCCTCATCATGTGTTCTGTTTTTGTCATGTTGAGCACCATTTCCCTCACAAGTGAAGACTGAGGAAAAGAATGAATTGTGCAGTTCTTCCCTCTCTTCATCACCTATTACAATTGCACTTTTCTGACCCCCCCAATGGGCCTACCATGCCTTGCTCTTTTCCTTACTTTGAACATAACAAAGGAACATTTTTGTTGTTTTTAGCATCTTTCACTGGCCTAAGCACATACTGAGCTTTAAAGCTTTCCCAACTCTCTCTCTACAAGCACAGATTATTTGTTTATATTCATCTTAGTTATAAGCCCTCCTTCCATTTCCTAAAGAAGTCTTTTTTATTTCTCAATTCTTCAGAAAGCTGTTTATGGAGCCACCTTGGCTTCTTTAGGCTTCTTCTATTTTTCCTTTTCACAGGAAACATTTGTGATTTGCCTTCAATATCTTGCTTTTAAGAAACTCCCCCTCTCTTGAGCTCCCTTCTCCTTAAGTATTTCTGACCATGGGATTCTACCCAGCATAACTTTAAGTCTGTCAAAATTTGCTTTCCTGAAGTCCAACCTATATGTCTGACTACATACAGCTTTTCCCTTCTCCAAGACTGTAAATTCCGAAATTACATGGTCACTACTACCCAGGGTGCCCACTACTTTCACCTCATCAACCAGTTCTTCCCGGTTGGTGAGACTCAAGCCCAAGTTAGCAGATCCCCTTGCAGACCCATAGCCAGGATTATATTTTGGTTTGGGGGGCATTTAATTTTTTAAGGGGGCAGTTAAAATCTACATAGCCAGTCATTTATTTGCAGTATTCTTCTTTCCCTTCCTAAGCCATGGCCTTTGCCAGGAAGAACTGACAAAAACACAACCTGAGCTCCCAGGTCCTTCACCTTTTTACCCAGAGCCACATAGTCCCTTTTAATATATTCTGGGCTGTACCAGGCAGCATCATTTGTTCCCACATGGATGATCAAGAATGGATAATAATCCATGGGCTTGATGAGTCTTCCTACCCTTTCCATCACATCCTAGATGTGTGCACCCAGTAGACAGCATACCTCTCGAGACAACAAGTCCAGTCGGCATACTTTAGCCTCTACGCCCTCAGAAGGGAATCCCCAATTAGCAACACACACCTTCTTCTATACTGGGGAACAGAAACTCAAGTGCTCTCATCCATGGGGGCCTGAGAAATCTCCTTCAAGATTTGTGGAGGCTGGGGGAGGAGCCCTTGTTCCAGTGGTCCAAAATCAATATGTGTAGGGAGACTCTGGAACTGATTGCTTATCAACAGAGGCTCAGAATGTCTCCTGGTTTTCCTGCTAACTGTGGGTTACATTCTCCCATGAACTCTCCTCCTGTGTTGTGCGCTCCTCCATTTGCTGTGGTACCTTTCACCTCCTGTTGCTCTCTCATTGTGTCCACGAAATCTTCACCTTCCATTAAAAACTGGAGTGTGGACAAGCATGCCTCAAGTCCTTGTATCTTCTCCTCTAGTAGGGCTACCAAATTACACTTGGTGTAAGTTATAAACAGGGAAAGTTATAACAAATCTGTGGTCTCCACAGGATCATGAGGTCTATTACAACTCCTGTAAAATACTCTCTAACCCTGTTCATATCATGTTACAGTGCAAACTCATACTTCTGTTTGTTAGAAAGAATCAACATGTGTTCACTTTACAAATGAAACTGAGGACCAATACCTGGTCCAATTTTATGGGCCCCAGAAGGAGGTGCCCCCATCCTCCATTGTTTCCTATGGAAGCTTGGTTGTGAGCAGAGCAGAAATCCCCTGAGTTAGCCTCTGAAATGTTGTGTGCCAGTGCCCCCTAGTGCAGCTCAGAAGGAACTGTGGTTGAATGTAACACAAGAATTACTCAACACAGGTACCAAGAAAAAGCAAATGTATGTTGTGGGTTTACTGTAACTGTGAACAGGATGCCTGTTGGGCTTTGTGGGAGAACATACAGTGCTGGTGCTACACCAATTGTATTGGTTGACAATTTGTTTCAAGTTTCTATTCAAGCTCTCAGTTTTTAATGTTAAAGCAAGTTCTAAATTACTTGGGTCCACAGTATCTGAAGAGATTTAAAGAAAAGTTTTGTGGTCAAGGGACTGGGCCTTCCTGTGGGAACCATCCTTTTTTGAAGTGATGTTGGTTTGAACCCACAGAGGACTTTTCAGCTGCTGCCTCCCCCTCTCTGAAATTCTCTCCCTCAGGCACTATGTTTAGTACCATTTCCATAGACCATGCTAAAGACATTCCTATTCCAGAATGCCTTGGGAACTGAAGAAAGGCACCTCTTGCATATTATGTCTGGGTTTTTTTTATGTACTGATTGTTTTAAACTTGAAATGGGCTTTTAATTGAGTTTCATTGTAATCTTGGGCCTTAAATTCTTAGACACTTTAGGGGTCTTCCAAAGCCAAAAGGCAGAGTATCTGAACATTAAATAAATAAACAAACCCCCACACCATTTCAATTGTATGAGTAGACTCTTTCTCATGCAGTTATTTGTTACACTAACCTATACCTCCAACTCTGGGTTAAAACTATTCCGCTAATATTATTATTGCTCATTTCTTTATTTTTTTGCCCAAAGTACTACTCTATTTATTTATTATTTATTTTAAAATATCTATGTAGCTGCCTTTCCTTCTTATGAAGCACAAGGCAGCCTGCAACATAAATAAAACACATAAAATAAATTTATTAAAAATATAAAAGCAAAATTTAAATGAATTTATTATTCAGCAATATGAATTGCCTTCTTCACCTGGTTAATAGTCTACATAAGAATGTCTTGGCATTTACTGAGAAAGTGTCTTGAGAATGATTCACACAATACTTGCAACCCAATTCACTGGGCAATAAAATGACCACAAGCAGTTTCCTGCCTGTTGATGGCTATTGCTCTTGAGTCACAGAAAAGGTGATGTAGTTCTATGTGATTAAAACTTCAAATAAAGCAGGCTAATTGTATTTACCCTGTGACATGCAGTCATCCAACCTCTGAAACTATAGAC
The DNA here is from genome assembly GCA_029375565.1 of Gekko gecko. NCBI lineage: Eukaryota > Metazoa > Chordata > Lepidosauria > Squamata > Gekkonidae > Gekko > Gekko gecko. The sequence goes on along the minus strand of JAPDNY010000001.1, from coordinate 286,445,312 downwards.
CCAAACCAAAATAACTATAATATGAGATCCAGATCACTGGTTCCAGGATTAAAGGCATGATATGGCCTAGGCTTGTCCATATGGATGCAACCTGACTCGCTGGCAGAAGTGTTAAGATGGTGGCATGGAGATAAGCACCTGCTGGAGACTCTCACAAGTTGATCTTTCTATATCTACTTTTCCACTTAACGTCAATATATCTTACTATTTTTCTATCTCTGCCTAACCTTACAAGTATTGCCTCTCCTATTATCTTCGAAGAAAGCTATAGACAACACAGTCCTTGTAATCTTATCTAAACACCTCTGTGGGCGGAAACGCCCGGCACTAAAGGCACTAAAGATACTGACGAATGCAGTGACTGGGTGCAATTTAAGCTACAAATTACAAGCTACTGGTTTAAACAACCAAATTATTTTAAAACATTAAGTCTTGTGCATCATATGTAACATATTTTGTTAACAGGAAATACCTCTCAAAGCTGAGTTATTGTCCAAATAATTTAGTCATGAAGGCATGTAAGCATTCAAGGGATTCAGAGGATATCACATCACTTCCTGTTTCCAAGCAAAAACGAATTATGTATTACTTTTCTGTGAAAGAGACTACTGCAGACATTGTACCCACTGCCAATTGGTTTACACCTTTGGCTAACAACTCTGACTTGGAGGAAAATCAAAATGGGGAAGTATCGGGAGATGATATCTCCCCATGAGTAATGGGGAACAATGAGGATACTGAAATTACTGTGGAAGAGATTTCAATGCTGACAGCCAAGACTGTGACGCTTGTATTTGCACTCTTGAACCGACTGAACTTTAACACTGAACAACTTACAAGGACAGTGGAAAGTATATGTGAGCCTACTGGCCCAACTACTGGAAAACCTAATGAAGACCGATTTGGCAGCAGTATAATGACAGCAAGATTTAAATCAGATCCAGAGCTGAAACAACCAAGCTCAAGGGAGGAAACTTTCCAAATGGTTTTACAGCCAAGAAAAGTGTGTCTAGCAATCTGTTGTTATAGAGGTCAATTCCAGAGGAATTCCAAAAGGCAGGCATCTCCTTGGCCCATTATACTTCATCTAACAGTCTCATTGAACCCAAATCTGTTACAATGCAAGATGCCGGGGGAGAGTCTGGCCCCTGTAGCAAAGCAGAAATTCAGCACCTCTCAAATAACCTTAATTGCGGTTCCATGTCTTATTTGGGACACCGAGGCCGGCTCGCCTAGTACACTCGCCCCCCCCCTTGAAATGACTCACACAACCAGTTTCTTTGGAAGATTAGGTGGATAAATTTGGCCACAACTTTTATTGGTTACAGCTGTAGAGCATTGGCACAGCATGGGTCCACCGGATCTGACCTGTCGGCTGACCCGTGTGCCAGCCGAGTTACCCGTTACCCAGCCAGCCGGCATGGGTGAAGACGGTGGGAGGGCAGGTTATCGGAGTTCACACGGACGCTTGCCCCTTTGTGAGTTCCCCTGCCCTCTGGCTGTGAGGGCAAGCACTGTTATTCCTTGAGCTAGCCAGCTCCGTTCAGCCCTCACGCCAAGACCCTTAAAGGGGTCCCCAACTCCGGAATTGGCTCGCAGGCCGAATTCCACCAATAGATCCGGCCCCATGCTGTTACCGCCGAAAGTTGTGACAGATTGTGCAATGAAAACGGTAAGTAAACACTAACAATACCATAACCTACAAAGACCCAATAAACGCCCCCTTTTCATTCCCTCAGATTCAAATACCAAACCCCATCACCGTAATACTCGGGGAGGGATGGGTGGGCAAACTGGGCTCACCTCGTGGAGTGGGGAGGGGGAGCGGCTTCCCTTCGGCTTTTGAGGCCTCCCCCCCGACCGCCCTGCTGCCCTCCATTGGCTGAGGAAGGGGAGGGAGGTGCATCTTTTCCTGCCACGCGCAAGGCCCTCCCCCCCTTCTTTGGCCGGCCGACCTCCCTGTCCCTGCCCGTCCCCGCAAATGTCGGGCCTGGCCTACCCGGGCCCTTTCTGCGTCTTTTGTTGTAGAACCTTCCAACTGACTTCTAGAGGTCTATGAGACTGGCCTGTCTGACCCTCCAATGCAGTGTCCAGCTCCAAGTATCCTTCCCACAGCTCCTTTTATACCATTTAATAATGGCAGTATTATTTTAGATACCAACAAGATTTTGGATTGTGTTGAGAATACTGATTGACAACTAAAGATACTCTCATGGAACATCATGGGTTGGGGCAACAAATTCCATGATTCGGCCTTTCCAAAATATTTACAGGAGTTTGATATTCTATGTCTTCAGGGAATTTGGATATTGGAGCATGATTCTCTAATGCTCCGAGGATAAGAGCCATTTGTTGTTCCTGCAACAAAACTGCAGTAGAGGGCGGGGGACCTGGCTATTTTGGTTTCCATTGATCTACCAATTGAAATACAGGGTTTGGAAGGTGAATCCCAGGACCTGATTCAAGTGCTGAGATATGTGGGATTCAAGACAGATCTCTTCTCTGTGTAAATGTTTATTTCCCTCCTAAAATTTCTAATTTATGAAGTCTGGATAGTGTCTGGAATAAGGTCTCCACCACTCTGGAAGCTCTGGACATTCAATATCCTAATTCCCACAATCTTTTGTGTGGTGATTTTAATGCCAGAATAGGTGCTGGCTTGCACAGAGCCCTGGACTGCCCCAGAAATAAAGTCATCTTAGAAGCAAGTTCCTTAGACAGATGGTCTAAGGATACAACCATTAATCATGCTGGAGTCAAACGGTCAGAATTGTTCTCAACCCATCAGTTCCATTCCCTACACAGCACCAAGTTTGACTCCTCCTAAGGGACATACACCTATTTATCTTCTTAGGGTGCTAGCTCAATAGAACACATTTTAATTCATCCTCCCTCCTGCCCTATACTCTCTGCTTTGCAGTAGTAGACAGATCAGAGAGTGATCACAGTCCAATCAATCTAATTTTAAATTCCTCAGTAATTCCCCCCTCTGGCCAATCATCGAACACAGACGATGCTATACTTGTTGGAGAGAGGAGAATAAGGTGGTCTGCCCAGCTATACCTTGATATAGCCAAAATAATGAAGAGAGGATATATTTTGATGTAGAAGAGGAGCCAGTTTGGTGTAGTGGTTAAGTGCGCGGACTCTAATCTGGGAGAACTGGGTTTGATTCCCCACTCCTCCACTTGTACCTACTGGATGACCTTGGGAAGCCATAGTTCTGGCACAGCTGTTCTTGAAAAAGAGCAGTTTCTGTCAGAGCTCTCTCAGCCCCACCTACCTCACAGGGTGTCTGTTGTGGGGAGGGGAAGGGAAAGGAGTTTGTAAGTCATTCTAAGACTCCTTGGGTAGTGAAGGGCGAGGTATGAATCCAGTCTCTTCTTCTTCTCTTCCTGGTGTCTGAGGCAACAAATAATGATGGAGGACTCCAACATGATTAAATATTTTTGAAGATATAACAAATCTTCTTAGGTCCTATTTGGTCCAGAGTAAACTGCAAGTCCCTTCGAATATTACCTCAAGAGGATGGTTTGATCAGGAAAGTAGACAATTCAGGAATAAGTTGACAAGACAGTTGCAGCAGGCACGCTATACTAATGGGGGGGGGGGTGCCCTCTGCTCAGATAATGGCATTGAGATAAGCCTATAAAAACTTGCTGAAGGAAAAGAAGCTTGCATTTGTTAAATCCCAATGGGAAGCACTTGACCTTGCAGTTCACACACACACACACAAAAAAAACAAGGCAAGGTTTTGGCATGTGGTGTCTTTAGGTATAGGGAATATATTCCCCCTTTAGATGCCCAAACTAGCGCCAAGGACTGGTTGTCACATTTTAACCAGGTCTTTGGCAATAACATCAATGAATTTAGTAATGTCAGCCAAATAACTCTGCAGCTCAGTTCTCCAGATATGCCTCAGTGGCCCCCAGTCACAATTGCTGAGATCAAAAGCCTGTTTGGTTCACTTCAAAATAGGAAGACACCTGGAGAGGACATGATTCCTCCAGAGCTTTTCAAACAATTTTCCAACTGGTGGGCCCCGATACTAGCAAAAGTGTTCACTCAGATAAACCTTTCTTGTTCATTTCCTACTGGGTGGAAACAAAGTATTGTGGTGCCGATATTTAAAAAGGGTAATAAATCAGACCCTCATAATTATTGCCCTATCAGCTTACTGGATATTTTGTTGTTCAGTCGCACAGTCAAGTCTGACTCTTCGCGACCCCATGGACCAGATTACGCCAGGCCCTCCTGTCTTCCGCTGTCCGCTGAAGTTTGCTCAATTTCATGTTCATTGCATCGATGACACTGTCTAACCATCTCATCCTTTGCCGTCCCCTTCTTCTTTGACCTTCAATCTTTCCCAGCATCAGGGTCTTCTCCAGTGAATGCTCCCTTCTCATTTGGTGGCCAAAGTATTTGAGCTTCAGCTTCAGGATCTGGCCTTCCAGGGAACAGTCAGGGTTGATTTCTTTTAGGATTGAATGATTTGATCTCCTTGCAGTTTAAGGGACTCTCAAGAGTCTTCTCCAGCACTTAGTGCCCTTAAATTTTCTTTAAAAGAGGTTGTGATTTCTACCTATTGCCCCTTGCAGCCCATTTTGTTCCTCAGGTTCAGTGGCTGGCCAGGATCAGCATAGTGGGGGTCCAAAATGGGAAGAGGGAAATCAGTGGAAAGTGTCCTTTAGTCTTTGGAATGTGGCTTAATAAGGCTGTGCCTTGGAATCTCACTGCTCAAGATTGAGTTGTCAATGTCTGTGTGAATATGTCCTTCTGAATGAGCTTTTCAAGAATATATGAGAAATCAACCAAGCATGAGGGAAGCTCTAATTCCCCTTGCCCATTTTTATTTAAAGATAACTTCAGCACCCATCTAAGGCTGATGGGAAACAGCAAAACTCACTTACATGCCGGTTCATTCTTCTCCGTGTTCATTCTGCAAGTGAGAAATTTACAATGCACCTCTAAGTGGAGTTACACCCAGCATTCCCTCTAAGCTGAGTTAGTGTGAAATAGTTCAGTTTTTTAGCCTCTGGCTCAAACATTTTTTGTCTTAGCTCAAGAAGGATGGCTCCAGAGCAAACTAATTTATGCAGTAGCCAAATTGCTTGCTCACAACTTTAATACCAGTAGCTCACAAAGTAGAATTTTTTTTACAAGGCTCCACACCTTCAATCTTTCCCAGCATCAGGGTCTTCTCCAGTGAGTGCTCCCTTCTCATTTGGTGGCCAAAGTATTTGAGCTTCAACTTCAGGATCTGGCCTTCCAGGGAACAATAAGGGTTGATTTCTTTTAGGATTGACTGATTTGATCTCCTTGCAGTCCAAGGGACTCTCAAGAGTCTTCTCCAGCACCATAGTTCAAAAGAATCTATTCTTCAGCGCTCGGCCTTCCTTATAGTCCAACTCTCGCAGCCATACATTACTACAGGGAATACCATTGCTTTGACCATGTGGACTTTTGTTGGCAAGGTGATGTCTCTGCTTTTTATCATGCTGTTTAGGTTTGCCATCGCTTTCCTCCCAAGGAGCAGGCATCTTTTAATTTCATGGCTGCAGTCACCATCTGCAGTGATCTGGGAACCTAGGAACGTGAAGTCTGTCACTACTTCTACGACTTCCCCTTCTATTTGCCAAGGAGTGATGGGGCTGGATGCCATGATCTTAGTTTTTTCAATGTTGAGCTTCAAGCCCACTTTTGCGCTCTCCTCTTTCATGCTGAGCAAGAGGCTCTTAAGGTCCTCTTCACTTTCTGCCATCAGAGTGGTATCATCTGCATATCTGAGGTTATTGATCTTTTCCCCAGCAATCTTAACTCCAGCTTGTGATTCATCCAGGCCAGCATTTCGCATGATGTACTCTGCATATAAATTAAATAAGCAAGGTAACAATATACATCCATGTCGTACTCCTTTTCCTATGTTAAACCAATCAGTTGTTCCATATCCGGTTCTAACTGTTGCTTCTTGACCCTTATACAGGTTTCTCAGGAGACATGTGAGGTGGTCTGGTACTCCCATCTCTTTAAGAACCTGCCATAATTTATTGTGATCCACACAATCAAAGGCTTTAGCATAGTCAATGAAGCAGAAGTAGATGTTTTTCTGGTACTCTCTTGCTTTCTCCATAATCCAGCGAATGTTGGCAATTTGATCTCTAGTTCCTCTACCTCTTCGAAACCCAGCTTGTACTTCTGGCAGTTCTCTATCCACGTACTGTTGGAGCCTAGCTTGTAGGATTTTGAGCATGACCTTGCTAGCGTGTGAAATGAGTGCAATTGTGCGATAGTTTGAACATTCCTTGACATTGCCCTTCTTTGGGATTGGAATGTACACTGACCTTTTCCAATCCTGTGGCCACTGTTGTGTTTTCCAAATTTGTTGGCAAATTGAGTGCAGTACTTTAACAGCATCTTCTTTTAAGACTTTGAATAACTCAGCTGGGATACCCTCACCTCCACTAGCTTTGTTGTTAGTAATGCTTTCTAAGGCCCATTTAACTTCACTTTCCAGGATGTCTGGCTCGAGGTCAGTGATTATACCATCGTGGTTGTCAAGGACATTAAGGTCTTTCTTGTATAGTTCTTCTGTGTATTCTTGCCATCTTTTCCTAATCTCTTCTGCTTCTGTTAGGTCCCTACCGTTTTTGTCCTTTATCATGGCCAGCTTTGCATGGAACGTTCCCTTGATTTCTCCAATTTTCTTGAAGAGATCTCTAGTCCTTCCCAATCTATTGTTTTCCTCTATTATTTTGCATTGTTCATTCAGGAAAGCCTCCTTATCTCTCCTTGCTGTTCTCTGGAAATCTGCATTCAGTTGGGCAAATCTTTCCTTTTCACCGTTGCCTTTAGCTTTCCTTCTTTCCTCTGCTATGTGTAAAGCCTCATCAGACAGCCACTTTGCTTTTTTGCATTTCTTTTTCTTTGGGATGGCAGTGATTGCTGCCTCCTTTACAATGTCATGGACCTCTGTCCATAGTTCTTCAGGCACTCTGTCTATCAAATCTAGTCCCTTAAACCTATTCTTCACCTCTACTGTATATTCATTGGGGATGCGATCTAGGTCAAATCTGAATGGCCTTGTGGTTTTCCCAACTTTCTTCAATTTAAGTCTGAATTTTCTAATGAGTAGCTCATGATCTGAGCCACAGTCAGCTCCAGGTCTTGTTTTTACTGACTGGATAGAGCTTCTCCATCTTTGACTGCAAATTATATAGTCAATCTGATTTCGGTGTTGCCCATCTGGTGATGTCCATGTGTAGAGATGCCTCTTAGGTTGTTGGAAAAGGGTGTTCACTATGACCAGCATGTTCTCTTGACAAAACTCTGTTAGCCTTTGCCCTGCTTCATTTTGTTCTCCAAGGCCAAACTTGTCTGTTATTCCGGTTACCTTTTGATTTCCTACTTTAGTATTCCAGTCCCCTATGATGATGAGGACATCATTTTTTGGTGTTAGTTCTATGAGCTGTTGTAGGTCTTCATAGAACTGGTCCACATCAGCCTCTTCTGCAGCAGTGGTTGGGGCATAGACTTGGATTACTGTGATATTGAATGGTTTGCCTTGGATTCGGACTGAGATCACTCTGTCATTTTTGAGATTGTATCCCAATACTGCCTTTCTCACTCTCTTGTTGACTATAAAGGCCACACCATTTTTTCTACGGGATTCCTGGCCACAGTAGTAGATATAATGGTCTTCTGAGTTAAATTCGCCCATTCCTGTCCACTTTAGTTCACTGGTTCCCAAGATGTCGATGTTCATTCTTGCCATCTCATTTTTGACCACGTCAAGCTTACCTTGATTCATAGATCCTACATTCCAGGTTCCTATGCAGTATTGTTCTTTGCAGCATCGGACTTTCCTTTCACCGTCAGACACATCCACAACTGAGCGTCCTTTCGGCTTTGGCCCAGCCACTTCACTCTTTCTGGGGTTACTCGTACTTGCCCTCTGCTCTTCCCCAGTAGCATATTGGACACCTTCCGACCTGAGGATATAGTCTCAAAATTTTACACTAAATTTCCACTGAGAAAACTAGAGGATTGGGAAGCTGACAATCAGGTTATTTTTCCAGAACAAGCTGGCTTTTGGAAGGACCAAAGCACTATCAATCACTGTCAGACATTGTATCGCTTGGCCATTAAAAGCGTAAAGCAGGGGTGTCAAACTTGCGGCCCAGGGGCCGGATCAGGCCCCAGAGGGGTTCTATCAGGCCCACAATGGAACTGGCTGTCTTCTGCTTCCAGTTCTGCTGCTGCTGCCTCATTGTAGGTTTGCAACTTACAGATACACACCTGAGCAGCATACTCAAGATTGCAACAGCACAGACATTTTGCAACGATTCAGAGCAAGAGGTGTCAGTTATCAGGCACTGTTAAATAAACAAAATATTGCAAGAGCGCTAATGTTTTAAGCATGTTTTTATTTTAAGTAAAAAAACTCTTTGTGTTTGTGTCCTTTATAAAGTTTATATCTCTGCTACCTGACATTATGTGTTTTTTTTTTGGTAAATATGATTTATTATTGGATATATCACATGTTCATGCAATTTAAACATAGCAATACATATCCATTTTTTTCTTTTTCCCTCTCCCCCCCAAACAAGGCTTCCCGCACTGCTCCAACCCCATTAATGTCTCTCTTATTCTATTACAATTACTTCTAAACTTATTTTCTCTTACTAACGGTAACAATTCAAAAGTCTAATTCTCTTTCATTTTCTTCTTAATAACTATCAAAACAAATCAAACCACGTTTAATATCCCAGTTTTTCAACAAGTATTTTTGAAAGTCTTTCCAGTCTTCAAAAAAAGTTTCATCTTCTTCGTTGTTTAACTTTCTTGTTAATTTGTCCATTTCTGCCATAAACAACGTCTTTTTAATCCATTCCCATGTTTCAGGTACTTTATCTTGTTTCCAACATTGAGCAAAAGTCAGTCTAGCTGCTGTGATCAAGTACCATAGTAGTGTTCTCTTGGCTACATTTATTTCTTCCATTTTAAGACCTAACAATAACATCTGTGGGTCTTTCTTAAAAGTACATTTCAAAATTTTTTGTATCTCATTGTGGATCTCAGTCCAATACTTTACTGCTTTATCACATGTCCACCACATATGGTAAAAAGACCCTTCATGTTTCTTGCATTTCCAACATTTGTTAGACATACTTTCATTTATAATAGCAATTTTTTTAGGCGTCATATACCATCTGTACATCATTTTATAACAATTCTCTTTAACATTTACACAAGTTGAAATTTTCATTGACTTTTTCCACAAATATTCCCAAGATGTCATTAATATCTCATTATTAACATTTACAGCCCATTTTATCATTTGCTCTTTTACAGTTTCATCCTCAGTATACCATTTCAATAAAACCTTGTACAGTTTAGAAATCATTTTTTTACCTTTCTCAAGCCATACAGTTTCAATTTCAGTGTTATTTTCTCTAAAACCATGTTCTCTTTTATTGGTCTTAAATAAGTCATAGATCTGTCTATATTTCAACCAATCATATTCAAATTCGACATCAAATCTATCTTTTAACACAAAGTTTTTCCCTTCTAATTTTAAAAGATTTTTGTAAGGTAGCCAATCTAACCCTTGATTTCTTGAATGTGGGTTAATCACTTCTGCTGGTACTATCCAAAGTGGTCTTTCTTCTGAGAAGAATTTTCTGTATCTCATCCATGTCTCGAACAGTGATTGTCTTACAAAGTGGTGTTTAAAAAATTTGTCCATTTTTACTTTTCCATACCATAAATATGCATGCCATCCAAATTTGTTATCATGCCCTTCTAAAGCCAATAACTTCTTATTCTCAAGATTAATCCACTGTTCCAACCATGTTAAACAGATGGCATCATAATACAGTCTTAAATTTGGTAGTTGTAGGCCTCCTCTCTCTCTTGCATCGCATAAAATTTTCATTTTGATCCTTGGCTTTCTTCCTGCCCATACAAATTTGGATAGTTCTTTCTGCCACGAATCCAGTACTTTCCTTTGTTTTAGCATTGGAATGGTCTGAAATAAAAACATCAAACGCAGTAAGATATTCATTTTTACGGTTGCGATTCTTCCCATCAATGATAAATTCAAAGTGTCCCATTTCTTCATATCTTGCTGAATCCTGTGCCACACCTTTTCATAATTGTTTTTAAACAGGTCAATATTTTTCATGGTTAATTCAATTCCTAGATATTTAGTCTTTGTAACTACTTCACATTGAATTTTCTCTTGAAGTTCTATTTGTCTTTGCTTCGTCATATTTTTACACATCACCTTAGTTTTATTTTTATTAACGTAAAAACCCGCAACTGAGCCAAATTCTTCAATTTTCTCCATCAGATGTGGTATTTTCTCAATAGGATCCTGAATCATAAACATCACATCATCTGCAAATGCCCTGTATTTATATACAAATTCTTTCGCTGTAAGTCCTTCAATACTATTATCTTTTCTTATCGCTGTCAGTAATATTTCCAATATCCAAATAAACAGCAACGGGGATAACGGGCAGCCTTGACATGTTCCCTTTTGGACTTGGAAGAAATCCGTCCTTTCTTTATTTATATTCAAAGCCGCTTTTTGTTCTGAATATATTGCCACAATCATGTTTAAAAAAAACTGTCCAATATCCATTTTTTCAATAACTTGCAGCATAAACTCCCAATTTAAATTGTCAAAAGCTTTTTCCGCATCTAGGAAGAGGAATCCAACTTCTTTTTCTGGATGTTTGTCATAGTATTCAATTGCATCGATCACCACTCTTAAATTGTCTCTAATTTGTCTATTTGGTAAAAATCCAGCTTGTTCTTCCGCTATAGTATCTTTCAAATATTTTTTCAGTCTCTCCGAAATTATTTTTGCAAATAATTTGTAATCGTTATTTAATAGCGATATTGGTCTGTAATTCTTTACTTGAGTTAAATCCAAACCTTCTTTAGGTATCAATGAAATATTTGCTTCTTTCCATGAATCTGGGATCCATTTAGTCTTTCTTATCTCATTCGACAGAAGTACTAAAATGGGGGTAGGCTCCTCTTTAAATTTCTTGTAAAACTTTGCTGTGAAGCCGTCTGGACCTGGAGCTTTGCCCAACTTTGCATCTTCTATCGCCATTGTCACTTCTTCTTTTGTTACTAAACCATTTAATGATTCCTTAACTTGTTTTCCCAGCTCTGGAACTTCGATAGTCTCCAAATATTTCTTAATTCTCTGTTGATCAATTCCTTTCTTTTTAAATAATTTGGCGTAATATTTGAAAAAGGCTCTTTTTATACCATTCAAATTCATAACATCCTTCCCATCTTCAATAATCTTAGATATAAAATTCCTTTCTTTTCTATTTTTCAGTTGCCACGCTAGAAACTTTCCTGGCTTATTTGCACCCTCAAATGCTTTTTGCTGTAATTTCTTCAGATTCCAATATAATTCTCTGTTTAATAAAACATTCAGTTGATCTTGCAGAAAGTGGATCTCTTTAATAATCTTTTTCTTCCCTGGTCTTTTCTTTAATTCCTTTTCTTTTTGTCGGATTTTTTCATAGAGGTCATTCTGTTGTTGCATCTTTTGCTTTTTATCCTTAGAGTTCAGAGAGATGAGCATGCCTCTCATTACCGCTTTGTATGCATCCCATACAACTTGTATATCCGTACCTTTATTTAAATTCAATTCAAAAAAACTTTTCGTTTCTTTTTTTAAAGTTTCATTGATTAATTTTTGATCCAATAAGTCCTCATTAATTCTCCAATATAGTTGTTTGGATTTTTCTTTAAATATCCAGAGTAAGGGATTATGATCAGAGTTAGTTTTCGGTAAAATTTGTATTTTATAAGTTTTTTGCGCCATCTCCTCTGACATCCAAATCATGTCAATTCGGGAAAAGGAATTATGTCTATTAGAATAAAACGTGTAATCCTTAGTTTTGGGGTTCCACTTCCTCCAAACGTCTTCCAGTTTCTCTTGCTTCATCAATTGAAAGAAATTTTTTGGCAGCTTTCCAACTGTCTCTCCACTTGCTTTGGATTTTCTGTCCAATATGTTATTCACTGTACCATTAAAATCTCCAGCAAGGACTATTTGATCATAATTTAAACAATCCAACTCTTTAGTCAAGTCATTGAAGAAAGTCTCTTTTGCACCATTGGGTGCATATATATTTACAAGCAATGTCTTTTTTCTGTTCATCAGTATTTCCACGCCAACATATCTTCCTTCTTTGTCTGAGAAGATTTGTTTAGGATCCAATTCTTTTGTAATATAAATCACTGTTCCTTTTTTCTTATTAGTTGCTGAGGAATGAAATTCTTCTCCCAGTTTTTTATTGATCAAATATTTACTGTCTTGTTTTCTGATATGTGTTTCTTGTAAACAAATTATGTTACATTTTTGTTTCTCCAGCCAATGATTCACTAATCTTCTTTTACTTGGTGAATTTAGTCCATTTACGTTCCAAGATAAAAATTTGTAATCCATAATTGTGTTGGATTAAATATCTTTAAAGTCATCAAAATTGTTCTCTTTGAATCTGTATAGATCTCCTTCGGTTTTGAGAGTAGATCTCACCGAATTGTATACAAATGAAAGTCCATATGGAATCTCCCATCTGAACCTGATATTCATTTCTTTTAGTCTGTCTGTTAATTTCTTGAATTTCTTTCTGTCTTGTAAGATCGATCTCGGAATTTCTCTCAGAATTATTATTTTTTTTCCATTAATTTCCAACGGTTGTGTAAATTGCTTCTTGAAGACGTCTTCCTTCATTTTTGTTGTCACAAATTGAACAATCACATCTCTGGGTAATTGCTTTCTCTTGGCATAAGCTGAGTTTACTCTGTAAATCAAGTCAAAGTCTGAATCCAAATCTCCAGCATCTTCCCCTACATAAGTTGTCAATGTGTTGATTACTAGAGCCCGTAGATCCTGATCTTCCTCCTCTTCTATCCTTTTCAGTCTCAAATGATTCTGAGTAGCCCTATATTCCATCATAGACTCCAGTCTTGTATTTTCTGAAAGGGTTTTTTTAACATTCTGTTCCATTTCTTCAGATTTTGTCACCAGACTTTTAACCTCTTTTTTTACTTCTTCTGTATCTTTTTTAATCCCTGACACTTCTGTTAGTACCAGTTCTTTCAATTCTTCCATATTTTTTTTCTGTACTTGAACTTGCACTTGTTCTATTTGCTCCAGTTGTATTTGCAGCTTTTGTTGCAACTGTTGTTGTAGCTGTGATTCTATTTGCTTTCCAAAATTCTGCACCACTTCGGTCATCCGTTTTTCCATCGCTTCCATAGCCGCTTGCCACTCTTTTTTTTCCTTTGCAGTCATTCTTGGACTGGGTGATGAGGCAGCTCTAGGTCTTGACCTCAAATCCGTCTTGGAAGCGACTTCAGTGCTAATCAATCTTTATATTAGCAATCTCCAAGCCAAATCGCCACCTTTATAACTTGTTTCAGCGCTTTTTCGGCTTAAAAATAACTTTTTAAAATTTAGTCCTCCTCAAAATGTCGGGCGCAATTTCTCTATGATTTTCCGGCTAGAGTAGGCTCCTTCCAGACTTCCTGTTTATCTGTCCATCTCTGTAATCCAACTTCCGATAAAGGTGGTGTCACACACTAAAACGACCGTCTATTTCCGGCACAGCAACCTCTAAAACGTCCACTCTAGCCTACTTCCTGTATCATAGAGTCACAGTTAGTTTCGTTTCTGCTACGTAAAGTTTAGACTTGACTGACCACAGGAATGCAAAACAAAGTCACTTTTCAGCCATTTTCTCTAAAGGAAAGCTTTCGTTTTACTTTTAAGTCAAGCGGAATAGTTCATTAAAGGTTTCTACGCTTATCCGTACGTTTCAGTTTCGCGTTCTTCTTTAAACCGGTAAGCGCTTATTCGTTTGTTACCTTACTTGAAATTCCGGGGTTTCGCGGTGCTTCTTCTATAATCGATGTTGAACTTGATGTTAAAGAGATCGGTAGATGACGAATTTATGCTGAATTCTCAGCCCAGCTGGTATCTGTAGTGCTGATTTGCAACTGCCCTCTTCACGGAAGGAGATCAAAGTGTAAACAAGCTTCCTCCAAAGCTTATCCACACCGATCTCAACTCCCCCTCAGGCTTGGCTGCTTGCTTGCCACCCCCCCGCCTGGGGAGTGCTGCGCTGGGCCAGATGAAGCCCAGACTGTCGTCAGATACCGCAGTACACCCTGCACAACTCGCAAAGTGTGTCAATTCGCCATTTTACTCCGACCGGAAGCCCGACATTATGTTTTGTGACACACATGGCCTGGTCCAACAAGGTCTCATTTATGTAAGATCCGGCCCTCATAATAAATGAGTTCGACACTCCTGGCATAAAGGGTCCTACTAAACATCTTTATGTAGCCTTTGTGGATCTGGCAGCCGCTTTTGATTCAGTAGACAGAGACAGGCTCTGGGTTAAGCTGGCAAACACCAATATCGACAAACATCTCCTGTACCTGATCAGGGAACTATATAGTAATACTTCATCTAAAATAAGAGTGGGTATTACAGGATCCCTGACCGAGAGCATTCCCATGGCTAGAGGCGTGAAGCAGGGTTGTGTCCTTGCTCCTCTCCTATTCAATCTTTATATTAATGACCCCACTGTAAGGCTTTCAGGTGCTGATCTCTCCCCCCCCCCCCATCTTGGGCCGAGAGATACCTCAGTCCTTCTTTACACTGATGACATGGCCCTGCTGTCCATAACTCGTACTGGCTTGAGAAGATTGCTGTCTATGCTTAGTGTCTTTTGTAAGAAGGAGCACCTACAAATTAATTACTCAAAGACCAAGGTGATGGTCTTCAGGAAGTGGTGGTGCATTTTTGGCTGGACAATGGATGAGTTTCTGATAGACCAAAGCCAAACCTTTAAATACCTGGGTATTATTTTCTGTGACACACTTTCCTGGAAGGCACAAACAGACATTATAAAATCAACAGCACTTCAGGTTATGGGGGAAATCCTTAAATGTTACCATTCTAAAGGGGGATATCAGATAGAACCAGCCCTAAAGCTTTTCCAGAGTAAGTTAACCATCCAACTTTTATACGATGTTGAGGTTTGGGGATGGAACGATTCCCTGATCTCAGATCTGGAGAGAGTTCAAAATCTTTTTCTAAAAAGGCTGTTAGCAATTCCTCCAAATACTCCAGCTGTGCTTTGAGGGTTGAAGTGGGTCTTCCCTCCCTTTGTGCTCGTGCTCATGATTTTTTTTTTCAAATACTAGCACAGATTGAAAAGGGCTCCAGCAAATAATCTTGCCAACCTCTTGTTTTTCTGAAAGCTTGAAAGACACTGATTGGCAATCTAAGTATAATATGGTCCTTCAGATGTATAATCTGCCGGACATTGTCCATGGAATCTTTCAGGTTGATTTTGGTGGCAAAGTGCAAATATAAACACGATGCCGGTCTAGATAGAGAAGTTATGCTAAGAAATAAATCATCTCCTTGGTATAAATTGATTAAAGTGGACCATCGCAGGGCACATTATCTGACTAAAATTTCTTTTCCTAACTTGCATTCAGGCTTTACATCCCTCTGCTTCCAAATTATGCAAACAGCAGCGCTTGAAAGCCAATATAACAAAACACCAGCAACTGAGCACCTTTGTATATGTTATGTCTTCAGAGACATAAGTGACCAGCATAAGTTGAGCAGGTGCTCATTATGCGGATCGGAAATACTGTACTGTATTGCCCAATCAAAGGGCTTATGGAGGGAACATCTTTGATTGGCTGTTATGCACAACTGTTATTGGATATTAATGTTATTGTGGGCGTGACTACCTCATATCCCACTGTATATAAACCGCTGTGTTTGACTGTATCTTGGTCTAGCTGGTCTAGCCCTTAGCTGGTCTAACTCGGAGCTGAAATAAAGCTGAAATCACTTTTGAACTTACCTCCGGTGTGTTGTCTCGTACTTATCAGTATATGTGGTGGCTCAGCACCTGAAGATCTGTGTCATTACCTGCTGGATTATCCGCTCTATTCATCCCCAAGAAAGAAGTTTCTTGGCACAATCTTAGATAAATTGGGCCCCTGCTACACATCCGAAAAAGTTATAATTTTACTTGTAGAAGTGGAGCCAGAGTATTCGTACAAGGTTGCACCCTTTGTCCTACTGGCAAAGAAAATCAAAATTAAGTTGATTAATTCTTCTCTTGCTAAATAGCCAGGGCTATGTTAAGGTATATAAGGTCTTTTTTAGTAATTTTATCCCAAACCTTATATTTATTTTGTATGTTTCACTGCCTTTTTATCCTGAATTATGTTATCTTGTAATCAGTTTCATGCTAGACACACATATATTTTTATTTCCTGTGTTTTAATAATTCTGTATTTTATAACTTTTATTGCATTGCATTGCATTGCATTGCACTGCATTGCATTTGTAATGGTCATTGGCCATATGCAATAAATCAAACAGAAACTGAAACTGATATGCCCTAGAAAATCTATGTGACTGAAAACTTTCTGTGGGTTCATAGTGGGCATACCAGAGGACAGACCAGACCATTTATCAAGAAAATGTCTTGAGAAGACTAAGACCTAAATACGACAAAGAAACTTGGAAATGTGCAACAAGTATGAAGGACACATTGACAAAGCAGAGAAATAATATCTGTGGGAGATGATCCCCAGGTCTAGCAAAGTCAACAGTTGTACCATTACAATAGCATCAAATTCTTCATACCTGGAAGTTTTGGAATAGAAGAATGGAATCTTTCTGCTAAAATGGTAAAATTCCACAGAATTCCATGATGTACTAAGGATGGTCTCAGTGCAGTACTTTCATTGGAGACAATAGACATAACAGCACTTCTTTGCCTCACATGGGAGACTCGTGAGATAAATCAAAAAACTGTGAAGCAACCTGAATAAGATAAATAAGATCCATTTGACATAATATTGGGCAGTTGGACTAATTCATTCTACTTTCAGACTTAGTTGAGATAAAAAGTAATTGGTAGAATGTTCACAAAGTAGCTTATAGCTTTCGGCTATCAGAGGCATTCCAAGTTCAGTCATTAGTGACATAATATACTAGAATAAAACCAGCTCATTTCTTGGAGAAGCTTGCTTGTACTCACTGGGAAGCATCAAATAAAAAATAAATATACTGTGGTCAGTATCTTCCTGCAAGAACAAAACAAGACAAACCCTCTTGAAATCATCCTCCTTCCCCTATCAAAAGGGTTGCACTGACTTTCCTGTGATGCGTGAACACTAAAATACCACAAAATTATATACCAAGATACCAACATGCTGCTTATTTCTCCCAGAAATAATGTAATCTGTGATAAATGTAGCCTTTTTTAAAAAGCGGCTGGCGTTACCGGTGCCTAGGGATGCTGCCCCTGATGGTAGAAAGGTTTCTACTACCAGCCTTGGGAACGATAATATTAAAAAATGTCTTGCCCCCTGTGGATAGTGTTTGTACAGCTACGTGACTTGCATGGAAGCTGAGGCTGACTTTCAGTTTCTGGTTTTAGAGGCAAATCTCATGGCGCTGCTGTGTGCATTGCGAATTGCTGGGATTACTCCAGAGCAGCAAACAGAAAGGTTTCTTAGCATGTTTCTCAATGCCATTACAGTTAGAAAATGAATGTACATGAAAGCTGATCATTGAGAAAATATTTATCATGATGATCCTGTGGTCTATGCCAGGCTACTGCTACATCAGAACTAATGCTGGCATAATATTGCCATTTGTTCAACCACTATTTTGTTTATGCTGCCTTTTCCAGACACCGGTTCAAGGAACTTCTACAACTTCATAAATAAAGTAAAATTGTACAACATTTAAAATAGCATAAAAAGCGTATAAAACACATGCTATTAAAAAAACAGCCCATTAAAATCTCACAGCATAAAACTCATAAAAACAGTTGGGGGGGAGGGAGCCAGAACATAAAACAATGTTCAGAAACTTAACATGACATTCATAAAAGAGTCCTCAAGCTTAGCTTGCATTGCCAACATGCCATTGTTTCTTGTATTCATGTTTAATTTCATGGGTGGAAATGCTGTTGGCATTTATTTAATTTTTACATTTACACTTGACAAATATAATGATACCAGAATGCCACAATCTTGCAAAACAAAAGGAAAGCATAAAGGAAAGAAGGGCAAACATATTACTGAAGTACCATAGGAGAGTACTGATCATGTAAGTTACAACTGAAGCAATCCAGCACAGTGTTACCTTGGGGAGGAGTGGTACCTAAACGCTACATGTCAGTACGTATAAATGGAAGGGTTGCTTTACATAACGATAGTGAAGGGGAACACAGTCTTAGAATTTTGCCCTAGAGTATATTGAATTCTGTAACTGAAGCTATCATTTTCATTTAAAAATGGTATACCTTTTAGTTTCAAGGAGGTTTTCATTTAAAAATAAAATAAAATATGATCATATTGGAAACACAGGCATCCATGATAAAGCCAAAACACTAAAAATCATTTGTCCCCCTGCCCCTACCGGAAAACGAACACACAGAACAACCATACAAACATAGTTGTTCATGGACCATCTATATAATATACTATTAGTCTACTGAAGGATAGGATGCGTCAGGCAGCCCACAGCTGCTGTTGTTTGGTCAGTGCCATCCTGGTTCCAAGCTCATCCAGCAATTTGTCGCTGGCTTTGTTTATACTTGCTTGCACATGATCTGTGCCAAAAAATGCCAAGCCTCACCCCCTTCCCCCAACATGCCATACAGACAATCAAGGGCTTGGTTGAGGATGCTCAGTACCAAGGGCATTCCTAGCCCACCTCACAGTACAATGAATGAACAGTCTGACATGGGATGACTGAAGGTGCTTACCCTTTTGGCCTACCTATCATAAGCAACCTGCCCTGTTCCTGGCAACCCCAATTGTAGCCTAACCAGTCCAAAGGCCAAACCTACTGAGAGAACAAGAACAAAAATATGATCATGAAGCAGACAACAAATAATCCCTTGTAATAGCAATCAGAGGTAACTGCTTGGTCCCGAAGTAACCAACTAGTCCCATGCTGCTCCTAGGGATGATGGATGGGTCAACAACATGCCAGCCTGGGAAAGGCAGGAAGTGTTTCCGGTGACTGATTTAGAGATAATCCCCTTTCTATTGGGCAGGTAACTGCCCTAGCCAGACATGTCCTGTGCCTAGGTTTGCCAGCTCTGGGCTAGGAAATTCTTGGAGATTTGGGGTGGAGCTTGGGAAGGGCCATGTTTAGGGAAGACATCAGCAGGGAACAATGCCATAGACTCCACTATCCAAAACAGCCATTTTCTCCAGGGGAGCAGATCTCTGTCACTTAGAGATCAGGTATAATCCCAGGAAATCTCCTGCTACCACCTGGAGGTTGGCAGCCCTATATGTCCCTCATCTGAATTCTCTGAAGGGGCTGTGATAACAGCATCCCTGGCCCTAATAGCCAGGAATGAATTTCAACAGATTTTTGCAGGGCCTGAATAGCTAAATAAAACTAGTGGGCTTAATATAATTATATTAATAACTATATATAACTCAAAAGGCCAACAGAGAAATGTGTTTGCATATCACTAAGAAGGCTTTGCCACGTCCCATATCAGTCATAATCTCTTTTACTAACAGGACTTCAGTTATGCAAGATTTCTCCCACTGCATGCAAAATGGAGGAAGGGATTTTAAGTCATGTGGGTGGAGGCGTTCTCTAAGAAGTGAAGCCCTAGGCTTTGAAAAGCTTTGTTTGGAAATAACACCCTGAGCTGGGCTAGCAAGTAACTGCAAGTCAGTGCAGTTCAACATAGATTTGGCTGTTATGTTTTTGCCTCACCGTATCATATTAGCTGAAGCACTATAATTTAAAGGTATACATTGTGAACTTTGACAGATATATATTCATCTATTTGAATATATTTGAAAGATCCCAGTGACAGATGACTTCCAGTTCCGTGCTCCATACGACACTGCCAGCCCCTGGATGTGTATGGAAATTCTTACAGACCCCAGCCAATGAGAGGCCGTAGATCCTCTGCAAGAGGGAGGAGGAAAGGAATCAGGAGTAGAGAAAGGCAGTTAACTCATGAGATAGGGTTTAGGCAGGGATAGAATAGGGATAGGAATAAGTATCCTGTATTAGGCAGGTTAGTCTATTTCAGGAAGCTAGTAGGTTAGGAATTTGTGAGAGGATCAAGGCAGGAACTGGAAATCAACTTAACTTTATCTCCTGAGTCTGAGTCCAAGGGTAACTGGACTGGAGAAATCTGGGGACTGAACAGGTGATGTCCACACTTCAAGTATTTCTGTCAATGTGGTTAAGGCAGCAGTGAAGGGATCAGACACACTAGGGTTTAATGAGCCTTTCCCAGATAAAATCATCTCACCTCCCTCACTAGGGGAAACAGACTGTGAATTCTGTAATCCAGTGTGTGTGTGTGTGGGGGGGAGTGACACTGTAATGATTCTTAAAGGAACTGCAACCCAGCTCAGCTATAAAGAAATACACTTTCATACCATCTTACATGCTAGCCAGAAAGGCTTTTTAGTTGTTCTGTGGAAGAGACAATAAACTTCTTGTTGTTTTGTTTAAAGAAGTTGCCTCTGTGAGTCCAAAGGAGGAGGGAGTAAGTACCAGTCACCTCAGAAATCAATGTTACCCTCCCCAGATCCACTAGGTAACTTCAGCAAGCTATCCAGCCACCTCAATAATTACATTTAGCCTTACAATAATTACATTTAGCAGGGCCTGGCAACTGGTGAGGAGACTTATCAGTGGTGAGGGCACTCATTGACAAGGTAATGATGTTGATGACATCACACTTGCTGACATCACACCTCATATGTCCAGAAGAAATATCAGCATGTGGCCAGGAATTCTGGACACAGTCTGGCATTTGGGCAGAACTATAGAGTTTTTGCCAAATGCTAAAGCATTTCCGGTGTCCCCCAGCAACGTGCTAATGTCACTTCTGGGTGCAAGAGGAGTGACATCAGTGCCAACAGGATGCTGATGTTGTCCCTCCCCCCAATTTTCCACCATCTTTCTCTACTGGCCAACTGAGTGGCAGAGGAGAAGCACCTGCTAGGGGGAAGATATTTGGATATTTATCACAATTTCATACTTCATACCATTTTATTTTGTCTTAAGAGCAGGCAGCCGCCAAGTTTCTAATTTCTAACTATTTATCAGAAATGGTCTTTACATGTTTTCATATTTTATTCAACACCCTTGAGGACAAAAAACTTTCTCTAAGATTAAAAAAGTCTGAAGTATTTCTGTCTGTGGCAGCTTAACAAAGTATGCATTACAATATTGAAGCATGGTAAAATATCCATATATAAAACTGCTTTCTACTAAGATAGGTTATTGATCTATCAAGGTCAGTATTGTCCAAAGTGACTGACAGTGTCACTCCAGGGTCTCAGGTACAGGTCTTTCACATCATTTGATCACTTTAACTGGAGTTGCTTGGGACTAATTCTGGGACTTTATGCATGCAAAGCAGATGCTCTGCCAATAAATGGCCCCTCGCCAAAGATTTTCAGGAACCAGAATTGTACTTACAATTGGCAATAAATGGAAAAAAATAATTATATTTTCTTCCATAATAAAAGCCATACATTTATTTATTATTTAAAACTTTAAAACATAAACCTGCCTTTCTCTCAGATAACTGGGATGCAAAATGGATAACATGAATTAAAATGGTACAAACCATAATCATTAAAAAACAAAATTAAAACATCCACCGTAAAATCTTTAAAACTCAAGGCACCTGTGGGACAATCATCCTGACCTTTCCATCTTACAGGTCCTTCAAAATTCCAAGTGAGATTCAGATCTTTTAATTCCCTTTGAAAGGCCATTCCTTAACACCAGCAAGAAAGTCCAAAAGCAGAAGGCAGCAGTTCATACCTCGGATGTTTGGAACAATTTAAAAGACATTGCTGTGTTGAATGGGGCATCCATATTGGTTTATAACAAAAAAAGGTAGCTCTTCTGTTGTCTATACTGGTATAATAATCCCACAGGGACAGAACAATGCAAACTTTAAAAACATGGATTTTAAAAAAAAAACTTTTTAATGTATTGAAATTCAAAGAAGCAATATTTAAATGAGAATAATCACAAATCGTTAAAAAGAGTGAGAAAGAAAAGTAAATGAGAGGTGACTGAGATGTGAAAAAGGGGAATAAGACTGTCATGCATATATAGTGGACGGGACCTCAGGATGGAGAAAGTTCCTGAAGTCAATGTGCTTAGGAGCATGTAACACTACTTGGGAGGCTCTCACGGTAAGTGGTTCTTCTGCTGGAGGAAGAGCCATATAAGTTGAAGACTCCTTAGGCTGGAGGAAACTTGAGACTTTTTGTAGTCGAGTGGTAGGATTCAGGCCAATATTCTTAGGTTAACTGTTATTGTAAAAAAGGAACAAAATACCAACTAGAAGCATGGTGAGAATGCAAGCATGAGGATGGTGGTGGTGTTACCATTGTTGCTGGTGCTCCCAATATGTTTCTTAGTTTTATGGCCTTTTATTATTATTTTGATACAGTTGATACAAAAACAGGTATCAGTTCTAACCATAATAATTCTGTCAAATTCAGTTTGGTTGGGGGGACGACACACAACTTCATGTCAAGTGGGGAAACTTGGGATATTTGAACTGAGGCAGCATATCCGTAACATTTGGTAATATTGCTAACCTAAAAAACAGTGAACTCCCACTTAAAATAGGATGCCCAGCCACATGCATTTGAGGGAAACAACACAAGACCCAAAGTTTCAGAGTTTTAAAGGGCCACCGTAAGGAGATTTCTAAATCCACTGAAGTCAATGGGCTTTGCAATATGTAACTCTATTTAGGATGGTACTGCTAGCCATTCTGATAAGATCAAGATAGATTAGACAAGAGAGAGCCATCAGCAAATAGCTGCAGTAGACGGCTATTTAAACAGGGGGAATGGCATAGGGTAAAGTTAACCTCTTCCTTTTTAGGTCTGCTAAACATAATCCTGCTTTCAACTTAAAAATAGAAAGTATTTCCATAGTAAGGTATGAAGTCTCGATGGTCAAGACCTGAAACAAGCAAACTATTTTTCCACAGAGTTATCCCCTCCAAGTCTTTCCCCCCATCCTAGATGCTCTTTTTTTCTTTGTATCTTTCTTCCCCTTTTGATGGGGAAAGAGTAGATATTTAGACATGCATAGCAAATATATTTTGAAACACATTGCATATGCCACTCTTGAACTTCTAGGTTCTATCCCCAAGTTTTATGACAGCTGCACCAGATTTACTGAAGTCCATAGTAAACTGGACATTTTAATGGACTTTTTAAAGTCCATAGGAGAATTGGCCCTTACTTCTTCCTTACATAGCAATGAAACTGGAATGTGTACTGTACGCTTGGGACACCCACAATGCTAATGTAAAACTTGCTCTTTACCATATACTCATGAAATGTGGTCAGGAATATACAAAACCGAGGAACATTTTTTCCCAAAGAAATTAATTTTCAAAGAGTTGTTTCCAAGCACTATTTTATCCCCTTGTGAAATTGAAAATTTCTAATTAGGTTTCCATAGCCTTCAGCCAAATTACTCAAATTGTATCTCTACACTCTGTTTCTGTGCTATATGTATATAGGCCAGACAGCAATACATGGATGTCTGTCATGACTAAAGCATGTTCCATTTTGTCTTTGATGGGAAAGTATGTATCCTGTTAACAGGGCACTTGCTTACACAAGCAATTCTTCATTAAATTAAGAAAATGCATTGTTTTATTGCTAGGAAAACTGAGCAGCTGCTGCCTGTGTCTTTGCGGGTTTTAGTTCTCAGTTCTTAATGGGATGGACCATTTTCATTTACCAGAGGCATCCATGCATAAAAGGAGCATGTTGCTGTCAAGAAATTTAAGGAACCTGCAGCAACTCAGCACATCACTCAAGCCAATTTATTAATCTAATTAGTGGCTTGATGTAACTAATAAGAATGACAGGAAGGACGGGATAGGAAAAAATCCAGGTGGTAAGTAATTACAATAGCATAATTTCCAGTGATGTGGAGGCCTCTGACTGACCATAATAATTTTATGCAATGTTATCGGACCTTGCATAGTATGCATGAATTATGTAATGTCCCAAACAACCCCCCGCCCCCAGAATTCTCAAATTCTACTTTTTAAATAAAACCAGGTGATTTGGAATTTTAGACTTCAGGGAGGAATTTGAATGTGGAAAATTTTCCAAACAACCCTACACAGAATTACTTATACCTCCCTATTTATTTATACATTTTAAGAACATAAGAACATAAGAGAAGCCAATGTTGAATCAGGCCAGTGGCCCATCTAGTCCAACACTCTGTCACACAGCGGCCAAAATATACCAGGTGCCATCAGGAGGTCCAGCAGTGGGGCCAGGGCACCAGAAGCCCTCCCACTGCTGCCCCCTCCAGCACCAAGAATAGAGTGCATCACCTGCCCCAAACTGAGAGTTCCCATCTAAACCCTGTGGCTAATAGCCACTGGTGGACTTCTGCTCAATATGTTTATCTAATTTCCTCTTGAAACTGTCCATGCTTGCAGCTGCCACGACCTCCTGTGGCAGTGAATTCCATATGTTAATCAGTCTTTGGGTGAAGAAGTATTTCCTTTTATCTGTTCTAACCCGACTGCTCAGCAATTTCATAGAGTGCCCACGAGTTCTTGTATTGTGAGAAAGGGAGAAAAGTACTTCTTTCTCAACCTGCTCAATCCCATTCATAATCTTATAAACATCAATCATGTCACCTCTCAGCCATCGTTTCTCCAAGCTAAAGAGCCCCAAGCATTTTAACCTTTCTTCATAGGGAAGGTGTTCCAACCCTTTTATCATTCTAGTTGCCCTTCTCTGCACTTTTTCCAATGCTATAATATCCTTTTTGAGATGTGGTGACCAGAACTGTACACAGTATTCCAAATGAGGTCGCACCAATGATTTATACAGGGGCATGATGATACTGGCTGATTTGTTATCAATTCCCTTCCTAATAATCCCCAGCATAGTGTTGACCTTCTTTATTGCAGCTACACATTGTCTAGACATTTTCAGCGAGTTATCCACTATGACTCCAAGATCTCTCTCTTGGTCCGTCTCTGCCAGTTCAGACCCCATCAACGTGTATTTATATTTAGGATTTTTGGCTCCAATGTGCATCACTTTGCACTTGGCCACATTGAACCACATTTGCCATGTTGACGCCCACTCACCCATCCTCAACAGATCCCTTTGGAGTGCCTCACACTCCTCCCTGGTTTTCACCACTCTGAACAACCTCGTGTCATCTGCAAATTTAGCCACATCACTGCTTACTCCCAATTCCAAATTGTTAATAAACAAGTTAAAAAGCATCGGACCGAGTACTGATCCCTGTGGTACCCCACTGCTTACCACCCTCCACTGAGAAAGTTTCCCATTTATACTCACTCTCTGTTTCCTATTTATAAGCCAGTTTTTGATCCACAAGAGGACTTGTCCTTTTATCCCATGACTATTGAGCTTACTTAGGAGCCTTTGATGAGGAACTGTATCAAAAGCTTTCCGGAAGTCAAGGTAAATAATATCTATTGGGTCCCCCTTGTCCACATGTTTGTTTACTCCCTCAAAAAACACTAACAGGTTAGTGAGACAAGATCTTCCCTTACAGAACCCATACTGAGTCTGCCTCAATAGTTTTTGTTCATCAATGTGCCTACTAATTCTTTCTTTAATAACAGTTTCCACCAACTTACCCGGTATCGATGTCAGACTGACTGGCCTGTAATTTCCCGGATCTCCCCTGGAGCCCTTTTTAAAGATGGGAGTGACATTAGCTACCTTCCAGTCCTCAGGAATGGAGGCAGATTTTAAAGAAAGATTACATATTTTTGTCAGGAGATCCACAAGTTCACATTTGAGTTCTTTCAGAACTCTCAGATGAATGCCATTTTACTCACGTTTGCAAAGATGTATGAGTGCACATCCTTACAGATGCATATTTCTCTATAATATAATTCTGTTTTGGTCATAGACTCTCTTGAACATTCAACATGCTGCCAAAATCAGTTGGCTCAATGATCTGTCACTCAGAACATGTCCCTAGACACTGGCTGAGTTGCCTGAGTCCTGCCCAGCCACCACTCAAGTGTACTTGTGTGCCATTGGCTGGGTGCTGGGTTTGCTCCTCTTTCCCACCCACTCCTTCAGCCTCTGTGCTGTCAGAATTTTTGGCAGACAGCTTTCTCTCTTGACGAAGAAGCTTGCCTCCTGTGTGAGACTAACTTTTTCCCTCAGTAGCTGTTGGTAGGTGTAACAAAATGGCAGTTACCTGTGACTGTAAGATGGCTGCCATCTCTGTTTTTAAAATGTTCCCCCAGAAGGCTTAATTGAGCTGTAGTTCCAGAGAGGAGACTGCAGGGGTATCACTCACTGGGTTGAATGGGGCTTCCTCATCTGCCAGCTTACAGTACCCAGCTGCACCAGGGCCAGAAAGTGCAGGAATAGAGGGACCATCCCAAAGGACAGCCAGCATCAATATAGACTCCAGCTAGGCCACAAGCCAGAGATGTGGGGGAGCCCTGGAAGGCAGCAGAAATCCAGTCACTCCACAGTCGGCTGGACTGGGGAATGAATGGAAGTTTCTCTGCTCTCTTGGGCAAGAGAGAGAGGCTGAAGCAGAGCCAGTCCAAGTAGAGATCCTATCCTGAGCCCACATCCTCCAGAGCTAGAGTGTTGTATGTAGGGAAAGAGGATTGTGTTTAACCCCTGTTGGTTCATGATGTGTGCTTACTCCTACAGTTGTGCCTTATTTATTTAGTGTGTGTGCACTCCATAATTGTGTAAATAGTTAAATCAATTCTTTTATTTGGGCTAATAATCTGTGTTGTGCTCTGACCACATAGTCTCCCCTACTCTGCACAATACCAAAGGGAGGGGGTAGCCCAGGGAAGAAAGGAAAGGCCAGACCCTTGGGTTGCCAACTTTCCAGGGAATCCCCAGAGACTGGAGATTCCAACTCCAAATAGGGAGATTCGGCCAGAGGGGTCTCATTGTCCCTCTAAAAAGGCAGTGACAATTCAGTGAGTGGAGGCAGCAAACTTAAGGAGTCAGATACACCTTTGGGATGAGGGTGGGAGGCAAACAGCTGAGTTGTAAACTGGAGTCCGTTTCACTACAGTAGTCAACCAAGCTTGGTTCAGACAAAGGAAAGCAACCCTTTGCAGGCCTTTGTGAGGAACTCATTGGGGCCAGTCCTTACTAGGGTTGCCAGCTCCAGGTAGGGAGATTCCTGGAGATTTTCTGGTACAGTCTATGGAAGCCAGGGTTTGGGGAGGGAAGAGGGCTCAGCTGAACAGAATGCCATAAAGCCCGCCTTCCAAATCAGTTATTTTCTCGGGGGGGAGATCGGTTGTCTGGAGTTCAGTTGTGATACCTGGTGATCTTCAAGCTCCCTCTGGAGGTTGGCTACCCTAGGCATCACAGTCAGTTCTTCAGAGCAGGATCTGCTAGATCCAGGTTCTTGCTGTAGAAGCTGAGTGGGTGATTTTGGACCAGTCACAGATTTTCAGCCTAATGTACCTCACAGGGTTGTTGTGCAAATCAAAAGATGGAGAGGAGAATGATGTAAGCTGCTTTGGTCCACATTGCAGAGAAAGACTATTTTTCCTCCTGGGAAACGATTATTGCCAGTCTCCAGGTGAGAGCTGGAGATCACTCAGAATTACAACTCCGCTCCAGATGGCAGAGATCAGTTCCCCTGGAGAACATGGTGGGCTCTGTGTCCTTATACCCTGCTGAGATACCCCCCCACCATGACAGCCAATGTGACGTGGCAGTCAGGGTTTCAGAGCACCATAGAGGCTGCAGGTGTGGGGGGGAGATGGAAAGCTGAAGAGTGAGGGGGAAATAAAGGACGGTTGATGCTCGGCTGGGAAGGAGATAGGGTTGCCAACTCCAAGTGGGAAATTCCTGGAGATTTGAGGGATGGAACCTGGAGAGGGTGAGGTTTGAGAAGGGGTGGGGGCTCAGACAGGTACAATGCCATAGACTCCACCCTCCCAACCAGCTATTCCCTCCTGGGGAACCACTGTTGCCAATCTCCAGGTGAGGGGTGGAGATCACTCAGGATTACAACTGATCTCCAGGAGGGAGGGTATAAGTCAGCGGGGCAGATAACATTAAGTTGATGGTTAGCTGGGAAGGAGAAGAGGTTGCCAACTCCAGGTTGGGAAATTCCTGGGGATTTGAGGGGTGGAGCCTGGAGATGGTGGGGTTTGAGGAGGGGTTGGACCTCAGACAATGCCATAGACTCCACCCTCCAAACCAGTCATTTCCTTCTGAGTAACAATTGTTGCCAATCTCCAGGTGAGGGCTGGAGATCACTCAAAATTACAACTGCTCTTCAGGTAGCAGAGATCAGTTCCTCTGGAGAAAATGGTGGACTCTGTGTCATTATACCCTGCTGAGGTCGCTACAGAAA
This sequence comes from Gekko gecko, assembly GCA_029375565.1. Classification (NCBI taxonomy): domain Eukaryota; kingdom Metazoa; phylum Chordata; class Lepidosauria; order Squamata; family Gekkonidae; genus Gekko; species Gekko gecko. The sequence continues at coordinate 286,416,808 of JAPDNY010000001.1, read as the reverse complement.
ATTGACGCTGAGAGTCCAAGGCCTTGGCACTCTCCCAGAACCTCTTTCTAGAGCTTGTTGTATTTATTTCCACAACGGGCTTTATTCCTAGTACTTAATAAGTTTGGTATTCCAGATTGGTTTCTCAACTCTGGAAATCTTTAAAATGAAATTATTTCCCCAGTTTCTATATGGAGCAGCAATTTGGGGCTTTGGAAATCTCCAACACTTCAAAATGATCAAAAACAAATTTGCCCACCAACTGTTGGCTGCCCCTTCCTCGACATCTTTGGCTATGGTAAGAATAGAATTATCTCTGCCCTGAATAATGACCCTGGCTTAAAAAAACAGCCATTAATTATTGGCTAGAAATTATTTTTGTACATCGCTGGACCTTCTAACTTTGATGTATGGAAAGATGAAGCCCAATCCATGTTGTGGTTTTCTATAGACTAATGGCTATACTTGGATTGTCAGAAGACTGCTTGGGGATCCTTTGTTTCCATGCAAACAAATTAGTAAACAAAGGCTGTTGAACCAGTGTTCAAACCCATGTTGGACTACTAGGTACTTTGAGAACAGCCTTTCTTTACAGGAAGTTACTTCTCCTGACAGTTGCAGGGTACCTTACCTATACAATAAATTATTACCATACAAAGGCCTTCACTAAGGCACACCTAGATATTTTACCACTTGAAGTGTTAGAAGGGTGCTTTGATGGGTCTCCATACAGAGAAAGAGTCTGCTCTTGTGATTATAGGTCCATTGAGGATTTGTCCCATTAGAAATTTTGATGCCTGACATTTAAGTCTGAGTGTAAATTATTTCTGAGGACCATTATTTCTCATTTCCCAGGAAGGTAAGATCAACTACTGTAACTACTGGCAGATAGAGATAAATATCTTTCTCTCTGGATCATAAGATTTATTGCCATTTTTATAAAGACAAATATGAAGATAAGATATGTTGATGGAAGTAATAGAAGGGTGTGTTTGGTATAAAACAAATTGAATAAATACCCCCAAAATACCTCATTGGTAAACTGAGCTTGAATAAAAGCCAATTTTATTTGGCTTTTATTTGGGACCATTCAGCTTTACTGAAACGAGCTGCATTTAAACCAAATGGCTGGCAGACAGAGCTGCCTGTCAGCTGTTTGGTTTAAATGCCGGCAGCCATTTCAGCCTGAAAGTGTGGCGGGTGTGCCCGTCCACTGTCAGCCTGAAATTCTGGTAGCCATTGGAGTGGTCCATTTCACTTCCCCCCTGCTTGGAAACAGGGAGAAGCAAAACCGATCACTCAAATGGCTTCCTTCCATTTTGGTCTGACAGTGGTGTGGGTGAACTCATCCACTGCCAGCCTGAAATGCCAGGAAGCCATTTGAGTGGTTCCTTTTGCTTCCCCTCCCTTCAGGGAGGAGCAAAAGGAAGAGTTGAAATGGCTCCCTCCCACCTCCCACTTCCACTTTTAAGTGGAAGGAAGACTTCAACCCCCTCAGTTTCGTTCTCCAGAGCAGGGAAGAGCAAAACAGAGGAGTTGAATGCTTCCCTCCCATTTAAAAGGATCATCTGACAGGCAGACCTGCTGCACTGATCCATTTAAATGGGTGGAAGCCATTACACCCCTCCATTTGGCTTCCCCCCCTTCAAAGGAGGCGGAAGCCAAATGGAGGTGTTTAATGGCATTTAAAGCCTTCCCCTCCCTCACTGAGGTGTGCCATGATGTGACTCTGGGAGTTGCTCTGTAGAGTCAGCATGCTTCAGCAAGGAAAGGGAAAGTATTTAAAGAGACATGTCTTCCATTGACTCAGGGAGGGAAGGGAAGGTATGGAGCTGAATAATTTAGGCAATACTGGTTTTTTCCCCCAAATAGGAATATCAGTATATGCCAATATCAGGAATATCAGTAAATACCAATATTTTTTTGTGGGGGCGGGTTGTGCACACCCTTAGAAAGTATGGCAGATCTGTAGGTTATTTGCCTTATTCTACTCACCACTGGTTTAATAAATCCTGTCCTATTAAAGGGTAGTGGTCTGGCAAGATTCTATGCTCAGCAAAATCAGTTTGCTCCCTGGTATGTCGCTCAGAATCTGTCCCTATCCACTAGTTGTGTTGCCTGAGTTCTCTCCCACCCACTGCAACCTAGGCCACTCTTCTCTGATTGGGCCAGCATTTCAAGCTCATTTGCATATGGAAGCTGATTGGACTTTACTTCATTTTGCACCTCAAACTCCCCCCCCAGCAAGCCAGTTGGAATTGTCAGTTGTTTATGCAACCTGTTGTATTCTGACGTGAAATATGTCCTCACTCACAACACTTCCCCTTCAAAAGAAACAAACCCAATAACACAACCATGCCACACCACAAAAAAGATAGGTCACACCACAATTAGAATACCAAAAGGCAAAAAAAAGCTCTGGTACTAATTCTAGCAGGGGACGCTGTGAGTGTAGAAAATGATTTATCGACACAGTGGAAAATCTTTAGGAATTGTTTGGTGCATTTACCATGGGGCACCCACCCAGAGCCTCTGGCATTTTCTCACTCTGCTGGCATCAAAACCAATTGAAGGCAAAATAGAGATATGGAGACTTTTCCATCCTCCTTTGCATCAATTTGTCTTTGTTGGCAGTGGCAACCCTAGGCCTGGCTGCTTGCTCCTGTTCAGCAGGAGCATCCCTATGGAAACTGCCTGGGTGATTTCGGACCAGCCGGAGACTTTCTGCCTAACCTGCCTTACAGGGTTGCTGTACAGATCACAAAGCCGAAAAGAATGAAGTAAACTGCTTTCCTCACCGCTAATGAGAAAGACAGAATTTTGCCTAGGAAGAGGCTGCTGAGAGGGGATGAGATAAAGTTGCCAACTATAGGTATGGAAATTCCTGGAGATTTGAGGGGTGGAGTCCAGAGAGGGTGAGGTTTGAGGAGGGGTGGGACCTCTGACAGGTACAGTGCCATAGACTCCAAACCAGCCATTTTCTCCTGGGGAACTATTGTTGCCAATCATGGCCCAGTGGCCATCAAATCATTCTTTTCCACCCCCTGCTGTGCAGCTGTTTTTCCCCTAGGGTTGCCAATCTCCAGGTGGGACCTGGAGAGCTCCTGCTGTTACAATTGATCTCCAGATGACCAAGATCAGTTCCCCTGGAGAAAATGGCTGCTTTGGAGGGTAGACCCTTTGGCATTATACCCTGCTGAGTCCTTCCGCCCCCCCCCCATGCTGCCCTCCACAGGATCCACCCCCCAAATCTCCAGGTATTTCCCTGCTTAGAGCTGGCAACCCTACTTTCCCCTCAGTGCCTGCTGGTAGGCAACCAAGCTTGGTCCTGTCACCTGTTTTGGTCTTTGAGAGAAAACTCATTGGGGCCAGTCCTGTTAGGGTTGCCAACTCCAGATGGGAAATTCCTGGAGATTTGAGGGATGGAGCCTGAAGAGGGTGAGGTTTCAGGAGGGGTGGGACCTCAGACAGGTCCAATGCCATAGACTCCACCCATCAAACTAGCCATTCCATCCTAGGGATCCATTGTTGCCAATCTCCAGGTGGGGACTGGAGATCAATCAGAATTACAACTGCTCTCCAGGAGGGAGGGGGGAGGAGTTGGAAAGCTGAAGTCAGGGGACAGATAACAGTAAGTTGACAATTGGCTGGGAGGGAGATAGGGTTGCCAACTCCAGGTTGGGAAATTTCTGGAGATTTGAGGGGTAGAGCCTGGAGACGGTGAGGTTTGAGGAGGGGTGGGGTCTCAGACAGGTACAATGCCATAGACTCCACCCTCCAAACCAGCCAATCCCTCATGGGGAACCATTGTTGCCAATCTCCAGGTGAGGGCTGGAGACCACTCAAAATTACAACTGCTCTGCAGGAGAGAGGGCAGAAGTCAGCTGAAGTCAGAGGGGCAGAAAACAGTATGTTGATGGTTAGCTGGGAAGGAGATGGGGTTGACAACTCCAGGTTGGCAAATTCCTGGGTATTTGAGGGGTGGAACCTGGAGAGGGTGGGGTTTGAGGAGGGGTTGGACCTCAGGCACGTAGAATGCCATAGACTCCACCCTCCAAACCAGCCATTTCCCCTGGGTAACAATTGTTGCCAATCTCCAGGTGAGGGCTGGAGATCACTCAAAACTACAACTTCAGGTAGCAGAGATCAGTTCCTCTGGAGAAAATGGTGGTCTCTGTCATTATACCCTGCTGAGGTCACCACAGCAAATTCACACTGTGTGCCCAAAGCCAGGGCACTCTTCCAGAGCCTCTTTCTAGAGTCCGTTGTATTTATTTCCACAACGGGCCTTACTTCTAGTAATTTATAAATCTGAAAGATGCAATACCATAGTTTTATCTTGAGGTAGTCTAAAAGATTATTATGTATTTGAATGTCTTCTATGAAAAATTATGGTGATTTCTTATTTTTATTTTGATGGAATCAATGTATTTTTGTCATGGCTTATTTGACATTGCAATAAAAATTGTGTGTGTGTGTGTGTTCCAAATTGTTCCACATCATGCCCTGTTCAAAATGTTGACTTGCCAGCTGGCTTTTGCACATAGTGCCAGGCTATGTCTCTCGCTCTCATATATATCATCACTAACAACATGATATCACTTCCCCCCCTCCAAAAAAAAGAAACAAAACCTTGGAAGTTTTTGTTAGTTTTGCTAGATAGGGCTGACATTACTTCTATGGAAAACCAGGAAATAATGTCAGTCCTCTCTAGGAATTGCCAAAAAAAACCCTATGGTTTTATCATAGTTTCCAGCCATTCCTAGATGGGCTTGTGATGTTATTACTGGGTTTTTCCCAGAAGTGGCATCATGCCATCAGCCAGACAGCCACTTTTTAAATTTTTCTTTTGCTGCTGCAGGAGCAGCAACTGACCTGCCCTCAGCAGGAACTGTTCACCATAGTTCCCTACTAAACTGTTGACTGTTATATAGAATGCCAATTTATGTCTCATCATTCTTCATCCAAACCTTTATAGAGAATGGGACATATGCTAGGTCTCAATGTAACCATGTAATTTTTGTCTGATTCCATCAGGACTTAATTTTGTTCTCTGTAAAGCCTTTTGTGTGTGTATTGTACTAGAGCATGTTTCATTTGAATAAATAATTAAAACATTTTACATGATCTGTAATAATGACATTAACATCTATTTATACTCGCCATAACAAAATTTCAAACCACAAAAACTGCATATTCATACAAACTGACAAATGTCTAAGAATTATCTTAGATCCCTTGGAAAAAAGACAGTGTTGAGTAGGTTTGCAGGATATTGCATAGATAAGCATAGTTTGCTGGATGGGTTAGCAAATACAAGAGACCAGCACTATAAATATGTGATAAGCACCTGGAGGCCTTTTCTCTAGAAATGGGAGGGGATATAGTGGAAACAACTGGAACTGAGCTGGTCTCTGAGGTATACCTGTTATGTCTCTGCACAGTTTCTTATACTGTATGACTAGGACAGGCCCATAGCCAGAAATTTTTGAGTTGGGGCATTAAGATTTCTCAGGGGCACTGGCTGGTTCCCAGCCAGGCTCTTTCTGTCTAGCTGCCTTAAATACTTTCAAATCTCCAGGGCCAGATGGCTTGCATCCCAGGGTTCTAAAAGAAAGTGCAGATGTTATATCAGAGCCTCTGGCTCTAATCTTTGAGATGTCCTGGAGTACTGGTGTGGTGCCAGAAGACTGGAGAAGAGCAAATGTTGTCCCGATCTTCAAGAAGGGAAAAAAGATGGACCCAGGAAATTACAGGCCTGTCAGCTTGACATCAATACCTGGAAAAATTCTAGAGCAGATTATCAAATGCTCTGTCTGTGAGCACCTTGAACAGAATGAGTTAATTGGTAGTAGCTAGCATGAGTTTATCAAGAATAAGTCATGCCAGACCAACCTTATCTCCTATTTTGTCAGAGTTACTAAAATGGTTGACTCTGGCAATGCTATGGATATAGTGTATCTAGATTTCAGTAAGGCATTTGACAAAGTTTCTCATGATATCCTTGAGGATAAGCTGGTTAAGTGTGGGCTGGATGGAGCAACCATTGGATGGATTCATGGTTGGTTGAAAAATTGTACCCATTGAGTGCTCATAAATGGTTCTACGTCTATGAGGAGGGAAATCTCGAGTTGAATGCCACAGGGCTTGGTCCTGGGTCCAGTGTTGTTCAGTGTTTTTATAAATGACCCGGAGGAGGACATAGAGGGGATGCTTATCAAATTTGCCAATGACACAAAGCTGGGTGGGATTGCTAATTCTGAAGAAGACAGAGTCAGGATTTAAAATGATCTAGATAGGCTGGAATATTGGGCTGAGGCAAATAAAATGAAATTCAATAGAGATAAATGCAAAGTCCTACACCTAGGCACAAAAAATCATAGGCACAGATATAGAATGGGAGGGACTTGGCTTGACAGCAGCACATGTGAAAGGGATCTAGGTGTTATGGTTGATCACAAGCTCAACATGAGCCTGCAGTGTGATGTGGCTGTGAAGAAAGCTAATGCAATCTTAGGATGCATTAACAGAAGCATTGTGTCCAGATCACGGGAGGTGATAGTTCCACTCTATTCTGCTATGGTCAGGCCTCACCTGTCATGCCAGACCAACCTTATCCAGTTTTGGGCACCACACTTTAGGAAGGATGTTGACAAGCTCAAGCGTGTCCAGAAGAGGGCAACCAGGATGGTGAGAGGGTTTGAATCCAAGTCTTATGAGGAAAGGCTGAAAGAGTTGGGTATGTTTAGCCTGGGAAAGAGAAAACTTAGAGAGGACATGATTGCAGTCTTCAGGTATTTGAAGGGTTGTCATGTAAAAGATGGAGCAGATCTATTCTCTCTTGCTTCGGATTGCAAGACTAGATCTAATACATGGAAATTACAAAGGAGTCATTACCGGCTAGATATCAGGAGAAACTTCCTAACTGTATGAGTGGTTGAGCAGTAGAACAGTCTGCCTCAGGAGGTGGTGGATACTCCTTCGCTGGACGTTTTCAAGCGGAGCCTGGACAACCATCTTTCGGGTATGTTGTAGGTATGTAGGGCTATCTTTTGGCTGTGCTCCTGCAGAGTGCAGGGGGTTGGACTAGATGACCTGAAATGTCCCTTCCAACTCTAACTTTCTATGATTCTATGATTCTGGTGAATCATCTGTGTCATTTGTTTCCAGTAAGTTAGCATTGGGTCTGTTATCATACAGCCTTGCCCTCTTATGTGTAACTCCACCACGGGAGAAATTTATTTCTATCTAAAGGGTCAATGCATCAATTTTGGTTTGGATCTACGAGATCGCTCCCAGATGCCCTCTGCGCCCCCACTCAAGGCTGGCTCCTTATTATACCCAGGAGCTGAGGCTGATGAAACGAAGGCTCAGACGGCTAGAGAGACAGTGGTGGCGTGCTCGTGATAAGGCAACAAGAGCATCCTATCGGATGTTTATGAGGTCGTATGAGATGGCCATCAAGGCCACAAAGAGGGAGTTCTACGCAGTCACAATTGTGTCTGTAAGCTCGTGCCTGGCACAATTGTATAGAACAATTCGGTCTTTAACAACTGCCACAGGACAGACAAAATACTAGGGAATTGGATATAGGCTGTGAGGCTTTTGCAAGCTATTTTGCAGATAAAGTCTTGTTGCTCTGCCATGACCTCCCAGCCACACTTGAGACAGTGAGTGAACTCGAGGCTCCATGTGCATCTTCTGGTCCCATTCTGGATTATTTCAATCCACTCAGCCTAAAGGAAGTTGACAGATTGATCTCAATGGTATGCCTAACCACATGCAGCCTTGATCTGTGCCCCTCCTGGCTAATTAAAGCAGGTCGTGAGGGGTTTTGAGGCACTCTTAGGGACATTATCAACAAGTCCTTCTCTGAGGGGCTGTTCTCAAGGAAGCGATAGTCTGCCCTCTTCTAAAAAAAAATCTCTGGACCTGGCCGAATTGGCCAACTATCAGCCAGTTTCCAATTTGCCCTATTTGGGCAAATTAATAGAGAGGGAGGTGGCGATACAGTTGCAGGGCTTTCTGGATGACACTTCCATGCTAGATCCCTTCCAGTTCGGCTTCCACCTGGGCCACAGGACAGAGACAGCACTGGTTGCCCTCACAGATGACCTCCAGAGGCATCTGGATCAGGGTGGGACAGCGGTACTGCTGTTTTTGGACCTTTCACTGGCATTCGACACGGTCAATCATCAGTTGCTCACCCACTGCCTTGCCAACGTGGGGATTGAGAGGCTTGTCTTGCAATAGCTTGTGTCCTTTCTCCAGGGTCGGGGACAAAGGGTGGCACTTAGGGAGAAGCTGTCCCAAAGGCATCCACTAATTTGTGCAGTGCCGCAAGGGGCAGTACTCTCCCTGATGCTAGTTAACATCTATATGTGCCCTGTTGTGTCCGCAGACCACTAAGGGCCATCAACGAAGGAGCCTGAGCTTGAGGTCCTGTGAACAATGGGACTGGGGCTCCTGGCTCCAGCGGAGGAGAACCAATGGGAACGGCGGCGGCAATTCATAAGAACATAAGAACATAAGAACATAAGAGAAGCCAATGTTGAATCAGGCCAATGGCCCATCTAGTCCAACACTCTGTCTCACAGCGGCCAAAATATACCAGGTGCCATCCGGAGGTCCAGCAGTGGGGCCAGGGCACCAGAAGCCCTCCCACTGCTGCCCCCTCCAGCACCAAGAATAGAGTGCATCACCTGCCCCAGACTGAGAGTTCCCATCCATACCCTGTGGCTAATAGCCACTGGTGGACTTCTGCTCCATATGTTTATCTAATTTCCTCTTGAAACTGTCCATGCTTGCAGCTGCCACGACCTCCTGTGGCAGTGAATTCCATATGTTAATCACTCTTTGGGTGAAGAAGTATTTCCTTTTATCTGTTTTAACCCGACTGCTCAGCAATTTCATAGAGTGCCCACGAGTTCTTGTATTGTGAGAAAGGGAGAAAAGTACTTCTTTCTCAACCTGCTCAATCCCATTCATAATCTTATAAACCTCGATCATGTCACCCCTCAGCCGTCGTTTCTCCAAGCTAAAGAGCCCCAAGCATTTTAACCTTTCTTCATAGGGAAGGTGTTCCAACCCTTTTATCATTCTAGTTGCCCTTCTCTGCACTTTTTCCAATGCTATAATATCCTTTTTGAGATGTGGTGACCAGAACTGTACACAGTATTCCAAATGAGGTCGCACCAATGATTTATACAGGGGCATGATGATACTGGCTGATTTGTTATCAATTCCCTTCCTAATAATCCCCAGCATAGCGTTGGCCTTCTTTATTGCAGCTACACATTGTGTAGACATTTTCAGCGAGTTATCCACTACGACTCCAAGATCTCTCTCTTGGTCAGTCTCTGCCAGATCAGACCCCATCAATGTGTATTTATATTTAGGATTTTTGGCTCCAATGTGCATCACTTTGCACTTGGCCACATTGAACCCCATTTGCCACGTTGACGCCCACTCACCCATCCTCAACAGATCCCTTTGGAGTGCCTCACAATCCTCCCTGGTTTTCACCACCCTGAACAACTTCGTGTCATCTGCAAATTTAGCCACATCACTGCTTACTCCCAATTCCAAATCGTTAATAAACAAGTTAAAAAGCATCGGACCGAGTACTGATCCCTGTGGTACCCCACTGCTTACCACCCTCCACTGAGAAAGTTCCCCATTTATACTCACTCTCTGTTTCCTATTTATAAGCCAGTTTTTGATCCACAAGAGGACTTGTCCTTTTATCCCATGACTATTGAGCTTACTTAGGAGCCTTTGATGAGGAACTGTATCAAAAGCTTTCCGGAAGTCAAGGTAAATAATATCTATTGGGTCCCCCTTGTCCACATGTTTGTTCACTCCCTCAAAAAACACTAACAGGTTAGTGAGACAAGATCTTCCTTTACAGAACCCATGCTGAGTCTGCCTCAATAGTTTTTGTTCATCAATGTGCCTACTAATTCTTTCCTTAATAACAGTTTCCACCAATTTACCCGGTATCGATGTCAGACTGACTGGCCTGTAATTTCCTGGATCTCCCCTGGAGCCCTTTTTAAAGATTGGAGTGACATTAGCTACCTTCCAGTCCTCAGGAATGGAGGCAGATTTTAAAGAAAGATTACATATTTTTGTCAGGAGATCCACAAGTTCACATTTGAGTTCTTTCAGAACTCTCGGATGAATGCCATCCGGGCCTGGTGATTTATTAGTTTTTAAATTGTCCATCAGTCGGAGGACTTCCTCTCTTGTTACCGCAATCTGATTCAGGTCTTTCAAACCCCCTCCCGAAATCGGTGCTTCTGGAGTGGGCAAACACTTCTCCTCTTCCACAGTGAAGACAGAGCCAAAAAATGCATTCAGCTTCTCAGCCATTTCCCTATCATCCTTCACTACTCCTTTTACCCCTTGGTCATCCAAGGGCCCCACTGCCTCCCTGGCTGGCTTCCTACTTCTAATGTATTTGAAGAAAGTTTTATTGTTGGTCTTTATGTTTTTTGCGATATGCTCCTCATATTCCCTTTTTGCTTGCCTGATCACAGACTTGCATTTTATTTGCCATAGTCTGTGTTCCCTTTTATCAACCTCACTAAGACTAGCTTTCCACCGCTTAAAGGAATCCTTCTTACCTTTTACAGCTTCCATTACTTTATTTGTTAACCATGCAGGCTTTTTTCTATACCTATTTGTACCTTTCCTAACCTGCGGTATATATTTTTTCTGAGCTTCTAGGATTGTCTTTTTAAATAGTCTCCAAGCTTCCCCAATGGTTTTGACCTTCTCCACTCTTCCTTTCAATTTCTTCCTCACATGTCCCCTCATACCAGAGAAGTTACCCCTTTTAAAGTTAAAAGTGGTTGCGTCAGTCTTTTTGGGCAACTCCCTATCTGTACAAATGTTAAACTCAATGACATTATGGTCACTGTTCCCAAGTGGTGCAATCACTTTTACATCTCTCACCAGGTCTTGGGTGTTACTTAGGACCAAATCCAGGATCGCCTCTCCCCTGGTAGGATCTGTGACCATCTGTTCCACAGCACAGTCATTGAGAGTGTCTAAGAACGCAATCTCTTTTTCCCGACTAGAACTCATATTGACCCAATCAATGTGTGGGTAGTTAAAGTCGCCTATTACAACACAGTTATTTCGTCTAGCCGCTATCTTTAATTCATTCATCATTTTATAATCCTCCTCTATCTTTTGATCTGGTGGGCGATAACAAACTCCCACTGTTAAGCCTCCTTTTGGACCCACTATTTCAACCCATAGCATTTCCAGAAGCGAATCCAATTCTCTTACCCTCTCAATCTTACTGGATGGTACACCCTCTCTGACATACAGAGCCACCCCACCTCCAACCCTTTCCCCCCTATCCCTCCGATATAATTTATAACCAGGAATCACCGTATCCCACTGATTTTCCTCATCCCACCAAGTTTCTGAAATACCCACAATGTCTATTTCCCCCCCAACACCAAGCATTCCAACTCCCCGATTTTACCTCGGAGACTTCTAGCATTTGTGTATAAACACTTATAGTTTCCCATGTTTGTTAAGCCCACAGCCTTCCTCTTGCTGCCTCGAGACCTTGCCAGGCAGTTCCTATCATTAGCCACAGTCTCAGTGGACAATTGTAATCCATTTCCTTGTACAAAAGTAATAGCTACCCCTTCATCTCTTTGAGATGAGCCATCCCGAACCAGAGACTTTTCATCTCCTGTCGGCTTTCCCCCATTATTCAGTTTAAAAACTGCTCTGCCACCTTTTTGATTTTGAGCGCCAGCAGCCTGGTTCCTTCTCAGGACAAGTGGAGACCGTCCCTTTTGTACAGCTCCCTCTTGTCCCAAAAAGCATCCCAGTGCCTAACAAACTTGAACCCTTCCCCCTACACCACCGTCTCATCCACGCATTGAGACTCCTGATCTGTGCCTGTCTCTCCGGCCCTGCGCGTGGAACAGGTAGCACTTCCGAGAAGGCTACCTTGGAGGTCCTGGCCTTGAGTTTCCTGCCCAGCAGCCTAAATTTCTCCTCCAGGACCTCACAACTGCATTTCCCCACATCGTTGGTGCCGACGTGCACCACGACCACTGGCTCCTCCCCAGCACTATCTACCAGCCTATCTAAAACACGCGTAATGTCCGCTACCTTCGCACCAGGCAGGCAAGTCACCATACGGTCAGTACGCGGGTTCGCCACCCAGCTGTCTACCTGCCTAAGGATCGAATCACCAACTACCAAGAGCCCCCTCCCACCCTTCCCAGGGACGGTTCCTTGGTACGAAAGGATACCCGTTCACCAGCTGAAGAAGAGGTCCCTTCTGAGGGCACATTCCCCTTATCCTCAGCATGGTGCCCCTTTTCCCCTTGACCCTCATGCTCCCTGGCAGCAGCCGGGCTGCCAGATCCAGAGTGGGACATATCTAACAAGTCCCCGAGAGTCTTCCCCGTGCACCTAACTGACTGTCCCTGCTTCTCCAGGTCAGCCACCTTGGCCTCAAGGGAGCAAACTCGCTCCCTGAGAACCAGGAGCTCCTTGCACCGAGCACACACCCAAGACTTCTGACCAGTGGGCAGATAGTCATACATGTGACACTCCATGCAAAACACTGGATAGCCCCCAACCCCCTGCTGGCATTCTGGCTTCATAATTGTTTTTAAACAAATACTTTTCTATAACCCCCTTTTAAAACACTTTGTATTTATATGGCTCCTGTTGTAGGAGTCTACTTACCTTACCAAGGAGCCAAGGTCCTGGCTTTCTGGCTCTTTCTGGGCTTCTTACAGAGCCCCTAGGCCAAGAGCCACAGGCAAAGAGCCTCGCCCTTTTGCTCTCGCCCTTCGTCTCGTGCCTCTTGCAAACTTCCTGCCTTAAATGGAATTGTCTCCCAGGAGAGGGCGTGGCCAGCAGCTACTCAAAATCACCCAAGGCACTTAATGACGGTCAAACAAAGCCCCTTTCACACCCCAACTCCAGCAGCCAGGAGTCTGCTATTCAATTTCACCCAATTCAAACCCACCAATGGCACCAGGGGTTTTAACTTGTCCAGATTGCCCAGAGGCATGGGCTAAGGTGTCACCAATATGCGTATGACACCCAGCTCTATCTGTTGTTGGGTTGCCAGTCTGGCTCTACCCTGGAAGATCTGGACTGGGCACTGCAGGATGTGGCGGGATGGCTTGGACTGAGCTGATTGAAACTGAATCTGATGAAGACGGAGGTCCTATGCCTGAATTGGAGTGGCTCAGGGATAGAGATCCCACTACCAGCCTTCGATGGGGTGTCGTTGGTGCCAGCACCGAGGATCAGGAGTCTGGGAGTGCTCCTGGATGTTTCCTTGACAATGGAGGCCCAGGTAGCAGCCACTGCCAAGGCAGCCTTTTACCATCTTCGGCTAATTAGGCAGTTGGTTCCCTTCCTCGAACACAAAGATCTGGCTTCAGTAATCTATGCAATGGTCACCTCAAGGTTGGACTACTGTAATGCTCTCTACATGGGGCTGCCCTTGGGGCAACTCCAGAAGTTGCAGCTGCTGCAAATGCAGTGGCTAGGCTGTTGATGGGCCTTCCTCTGCGGGTGCACATCCAGCCTGTGCTAAAGTCGCTGCACTGGCTGCCAATAGTATTCCGGATCCGCTTCAAAGTGCTGTTTTTGACCTTTAAAGCCCTTTATGGTCAGGGGCCTGCCTACCTGAGGGACCACCTTTCCCTGTATGTTCCCCAGAGAGCACTGCGATCAGGAACACAAAATCGCCTGCCCCCCGGACCTAGGGACGCCAGGTTGGCATCGACTAGGACCAGGGCATTCTCCCTGGTGGCACTGATGCTCTGGAATGAGCTCTTCGGTGAGATCAGGGCCCTGCAGGACCTCCAGCAGTTCCTCAGGGCCGTGAAAATGGAGTTTTTTCGCCAGGCATTCTAGTAGGAGCGATACTACATCGACTGAGCTGCACTTGCACTTTATCATATGACACTGCCATATACAAATGGTTTTAACTGTATTTATATGGAATTGAATTTTGGCATTTTATGTACATACTCATGTTGGTTTTATGGTTTTATGTAAGCTGCACTGAGCCACCTCAGCAGGAGGGCGGGGTAAAAGTCAAATTAATAAAATAAAATAAAAATAATTCCACGAGCATTTCCAGTCATGTTGAAGTCTTGCAAGATATGTGAGGAGTGTTTCAATGTTTTCTGCCTCGACATCCAATGTGGCATTTCTGGCTTGGATTACCTGATTGCAGTTGTCTATGTGAGCTAATATTTTGTACCACACGGCTGACACAAGATGTCATATAGAATAAAATTCCTTGAACTTCGTTTCCTGTTTTGATGTCAAATTTAGTTCTAGGAGGTCTTACAGTGCTAATTTATTTCCAGGCAGGTGAGCTGCAAAAGGCTTTATACTTTCAATATGATCTAACCATCTTGTTTCCGACATACCATGAAGAGAGAGCCAATTTGGTGCAGTGGTTAAGAGCAGCGGATTCTAATCTGGAGAACTGGATTTGATTCCCCACTCCTCTAAAAGCAGCCAGCTGGGTGACCTTGAGTCAGTCAAAGTTGTCTCACAGCTGTTCTCTCAAGAGCAGTTCTGCCCGAGCTGTCTCAGCCCCACCTACCTCACAGGGTGTCTGTTGGGGGGAGAGGAAAGAAAGGAGATTGTAAGTCACTCTGAGACTCTGAGTGAAGGGTGGGGTATAAATCCAACTCTTCTTCTTCCATATTGTGTTTCTTTTAAAGTTTCAAATCTCAGAAGGAACATTGTTTATTCTCTGTGTGAGAAATCTGATGCGGTATCTACTATTACTGCCAAGTATTTTGCAGACTGCCTCTCAAGCAAAATATGTTGTTTCACAATATTTGAGCATTTTGCCATAAAATTCATTTTGTGACTCAGGAGACAGATAATGAACTTGAAGTCACTCACCCCTCTTCCGTGACTCCTGTACACATGCTCCTGAAGGATGGGGTCCCTCTTGGAGAGTAGTTCTATAGTCCTAAAAGGTTTCCATTGTTTGAATCACCAATGTGATGGGATGAACCATTAAAATCCAGACCACGTTCTCTCAAGAAGAGTACAATATCGATGATGTGCTTTAGAATATTGTACCATTTCACAGCTTCAGTTTTGATTGATTCTTCAAAGATGGTATCAACTTCTGTCCCAGACAGCAGGTACCTTTCTAGTTCTTGCCAAGCTAGGTAACATTCTTTGTGGCTATTGCTTTTTTCATGTTCTGGGATCCTGTTGCATAGTTTACGCCACTTCCTACTAGTCATCCAGCCTTCAGCTGATGCCAGTGCAGACTTAGATGAAGAGCTGCTAGTTTTGTGCCAAAATAATCAACATGGGAAACCATATAATGCTTGTTTCTGTTGACTCCAGACAAGCCAGTCTCTTATTTGCTGTTCTCTATTGGAACTTCAAAAAGTCAATGTGCTTTGTGGAAAATTTTGATTGTTGATGTCTTTTGGGAATGCTTTAGGCAATGAGGTGTGACCATTGGTAACATACTTTTCTATTTCTGAGAAGGAAACTCAGTTGTGATGCAACCAGTGTCAAGACCTACAGTATTCTTCTCATTTTCCAAACTCACTTCCACCTGAGCCTGTATTTCTGTTTCTTTCAGTTCATTTTTTGTCATTTTCTGGATGTTCTCCTTTATCAAAATCCTGTACATTATTACCCAAATCAACTGCTCTTTGTTTGGGGATGAGGTTTTCAAGAGCTTTTTCTTGTTCTAATTCTATAGGTGGGTTGAATGAGAATTTTTTCGAAGGCACTCTTAATCCACCTTGAAAGAGGTTCTGTTGTCCCCTTTTTTCATGTTCCTCTTGTTCTTCCTTTTCTTTTTGTTTCTGGGCTCCTGATTTGTGAGAATACATTTTTGATGAATGATTTATAATTTCTGCTTTTTGAGCTCTGATCATCGCCATGTTGCTTCAAAAAATCCTGAGCCTAAACCTGCAAAGTTTTAAAATGAATAAATCAGTGAAAATGTAGCCTAAAATCAATAAAATAATTAAGGAAAAGGATTAGAACATACCTTCAACTTATCTGTCCAAAGTTGCTCTTTAAAGATGGATTTAGAACGTATACCAACTCTTCCTGTAATGTACTGAGCTTGGAACTGAGAACAAAGGCAGGTTGGATCCTAAGAGTGACCAGTAGGAATGACAAGAGGCGGGACCCATGATACTCGCGGGGGGGAGGGAGTATTCCGGTCGCCAAGCCTCCCCCTCCCTCCCCCCCGCAGCGGTGGCGGCAGCAGTGGTGAGGCCAGCCGGCCCGCTGAGATTCCCCCTCCCCAGCAGCAGTGGAGGGGCGGCGAGGCTGGCCGGCCCCTCAAGCCTCCCCCTCCCCCCCCAGCAGCGGCGGCGGCAGCAGCGGCGAGGCCAGCTGGCCCGCCGAGATTCCCCCTCCCCAGCAGCAGCAGAGGGGCGGCGAGGCTGGCTGGCCCCTCAAGCCTCCCCCTCCCCCCAAGCAACAGGGCAGCGGCGGCGGCGGCGGTGGGGGGAGGCCGGCCGGCCGGCTGGCCCGCCAAGCCTCACCCTCCCTTTCAAGCAGCAGAGCGGCAGCGGCGACAGCGGCGAGGGGGGGGAGGCCGGCCAGCCGGCTGGCCCGCCAAGCCTCCCCCTCCCTCCCAAGCAGCAGGGGGCGGCGGCGGGGAGGCCGGCCGGCTGGCCCGCCAAGCTTCACCCTCCCTCCCCAGCGGCAAGGCCGCTGCCCGCCAAGCCTCCTCCTCCCTCCCTCCCCAGCGGCAGAGGTGAGGCCGGCTGGCCCACCAAGCCTTCTCCCGCCCTCCCATCCCTTGACGGCGCGGCAGCAACGGCCAGTTTGTAGAGCGTTCCCTGCGCATGCGCAGGGAATGCTCTTACTTTTGGGGATTTAGATATTCCCCTTACATTTTAAAAAACTTTTTAGATTTTTCTGCACACATGGGGACTGCCCCACGTGCCCAGAAAAATCTCCCTGCCCTCAGGTGCCCCCGATGTGCGGATTTAGATATCCACACACAGGGGGCCACTTGGGAATTAGATATATAGATTGGATCCTAGACGGCCCAATAGGGTCACCTGGAAAGGTGACCAGGTGTAAATAGCCTATCGTGATGGTGGGGTGTGTTTTGGGGTGTGAGTTCACTGGGGCATATAAGCGGGCTTCGGCCCAGGGTCTGTGTCTTGAGCTTGTCAAATAAACTATGAGCTAATCACTGAATGTGTTTGGACCCACTATATTTCACTTGCACTACAGTAATGGCCACTGGCCTAAACATTCTGTCTGCCTGGCTGGAGAGTGGAGAGTCACGTGATCTTCTAACTTTTACATGCTACCTCTATTGGAAGATCTTGAGAACACAATGTTATATCACTGTAAAAGATAAAACTATGCTATGTAGGCCAACAAGTTAAGATATAAATGCTAGTCTTCATATGCAAACTTTTTATGGGACTCCAGGAAACTCTTGGGCTCCCTTTGGGCCTCTTTGGGTCTCCTCTGGGCCCAAGGGCCCTGGTGTGATGCACCTGCTGACCCCCTCACAGGGCCTGGCAAAGGTTGATTATGTGGCCACTCAGCTGCCAGACCTGAAGATGGCCAGATAAGTCTGGGGCTTCCAGCTTCTACTACTTGCAGGCCCATTCTACAACCTCAGAATCCTTCAATTCAGCATGTGTAAACTAGGTCTCATTTCCAGTATCATTATTAGAAAGGGAATACCTTTGGTTGGAAGAGTCTATGAATTAACACTGTTTTAACTGGGATCCAGATATCTAAATCAGGATGGTTTCCCAAAAACTAAATGCTATACAAAAACAGGCAACCAGTTGTCCAGGAGACAATAACTTGGGACCAGACCAAAAGCAAATATTTTCAGGTTTGATCAGTGTGATTCAGGCAACAGGAGAAATGACAAGCAATATGCAAGATTTTTTTTATTCCCTGTCCCGCTATGTCATTAAGCTCAAAAAGCTATTTTGTCAGCGCACAGTGATGAGACTGAAATACAGACTATTTGAGATTACAAGGCAGAAAAACTGAATGAGCAGAAGAAATTAAAGGCAAATGGAAATGGTTCTATTTTTCTGTGTAACTGGACCACAAGTGAAAAAATCATGAAAACCACATGATGTTGGATGCTATATTGATAGGAAATGGCTTCCCCAGATGTTTCAGACATACAATTTCTTAGCCTCATCTTTTTGCCTGGCACATCTTTCTGCATGATGTGTCACTTCCATTTGTGTTTAAAAATGATAAAGGGTTTCCATTAGCTTCAAAGACTCCCTCTCCACCCCCACTTGATATGACATAATTTTCAGCACCCTAAGGAGATTTTTTTTTCAGTTCCACTGAACTGGCTGGAATAACCTTTTCTCCAGTGGGAAAACCATCGAAGACTTCATAATCTTGTGCAGTTGTCACCAATTAAGGTTAGTCAAATGAAGAGTGACAAAATGAAGAGTGACAAAAAAAACCCAGACAACCAATATGATTTTCTCTCTGTCACAGACTGCTAGGATGAGTGATTGGACAAGGACGCTGTCTTGTAGTAGATTCAGAGCAGACAATACAATTCCTCAAACATTGCAGAATGAATGTATTGATTTTACTGTTACAGGATATGGCAATGGTCATACAATTCAGTGGCTTTTTAAAAAGATCCAACATATTCATGGGTTTATATTCTAGCAGCAAAATCCAGAACCTTCCTGTGGTGTTTGAAGAAAGGCTCCTTAGACTGGAGAAAAGCTTCAAACTTTACTGAGTCTAGTGGTAGGATACAAGCCATGACTATCAATACCATTGCCTATGATGGGGGGCAGAGCGAAACTGAAATACCCTACAGGGTTCTTGTACAAGTTACTGAGGTGATGAATGTGAAGTACTTTGAATATTCAAAGCGTAATCCATCTAAAGTCTCTATGAGAAAGCAGGCTATAAGCCTAAAATAAGCCTCCCTTCAGAATCATTGTATCTGTGAGGCTGAAAAAAGACATATCCTCTGTGTAAGATCCATGAACCTTCTGGCCACTCAGTGTTAATCCTGCATCCTCTTTCGGATGGACACCTGGACCTTTAGTCTGCTTGAGCATGGCAGTTCTTGCAGTCTTATATTTTTATTGAAGGCATCAGCTTGGTCTTTTTTCTTTTGTCCTATCCTTCTCTAAACTCTTCATGGACTTATTCAGAAGGCATCAGAACATATGTTGTAACCTAGATTTTTTACAATTTGAAAGGACAAAACTTGCCATCCTGAATTGTGCAGCTAGATACTTTTTTCCCACCATAGAGAACAATGGAGGGAATAGGGGCAACATGTTTGGGGGCCCATAGAATTGGTCCCCCTAGTCCAATGTTCTTGAAACTTGGTGGGTATCTTGGGGAGAGGCTCCATCAGCTACCCTGTGAGTTTGGAGCCTCTCCCTCAAATCCCCTCCCCTTCAGCCCCCAGAATATACCCTATGTTTTCACCATTGACTTCAATGGCCCATAGGATATAATGGGGCCGAATTGCCACCAAATTCCTTTCATTCCCTCCTTTCCTTCTCTCCTTTTCCTCTTTCCCTCATTCTTCCCTTCTCTCTTTCTTTCTTTCCCACCTTCTTCTCTCTTTTTTCCTCCTTTCCCTATTTCCCTCCTTCTTCCCTCTCTTTCTTTCCCTCCTCCTTTCCTTCTCTCTCTTTCCCTCTTTCCTTCCTTCTTTCCTTCTCTCTACTCTCTCTCTTTTCTTCCTTCTTTCCTCCTTCTGTGGCCCAACTCTAGTGAGAAGGAGTTTAAACTTTAAACCCCTTCTCTCTTAGCTACCCCACCCAGGCCAGCTGGGGAAGGGGAGGCTTTTGAAGATGCCTCCCCCCTTTTGTTTCCCCTTCTGACATCACTTCCGGTGATGTCAGGGGGCGTGGCATATGCTAATAACCTAATAGCTCATTAGCATACCATATGCTAATGAGCTCCTGCAGCTGTTTTTCTATGAAAAGACCCCTGCCTGTATAGTAAATAACGTGAACATGTTTGAGTTGTGGTTATTCTATAATTAGCACAATGATATCCATTGTGACATTAAAATACTCAATTAAACAGGCTTACTTTTATAAACAGGGAACTTTTATAGTCATCTTTCTAACACCCTCTCCTCCTTTAGAAGCCAACAAAGGATAGGTTACTTTAGAAAAAGAAATACAGAACTCAATAGTAAGAGGAAGGCGGTGTTATTTAGATATTGGTCCTTGGTGCAAAATTTAGTGTAGCAAATACTTAAATGTTCCTAAAACATGTACTATGAAACATGGAGGCCACTATCATGCTGGCTGCAGTCAGATGACAGGCCTAGCGTGATCTGGCCCTGCCTCTAATTAATACGGGGGGATTGTCACAGAGAGTTTTGATAACACATCCCACCCTTAACCTGCTTCACAGCACACTCACTCCGTGACTGAGTGATGAGATGGACAGTCAGGCAGCTTTTGAAAAATCATGTGTCTTCGGTGTATGTACATAAGCACAAGGAGTGCTTCAAATGGAAGGATGGTAGCGACTGGTGGCCAGTGGGATTGCTGGAGGAGGCTGCTGGGTTATGTAGTGTAGCATAAGGGAAGTGTTTTTGAAACTGCTTTGGAGGTTTTATTAAGAAAAACACAATCTTGAGAAGCTCCAGTGGGAGGGGGGGAGATCTGTAAACTGTCTGTAAAAAATAAATGCATAAGTGGTGATTGAAGACACAGGAGTGATTACGCACTTATGTGCACATTGCTATCTGATTGGGAAAAAGGGGGTGGAAACAGATGGGAAGGTTCATGCATCCCAACCAGCTTGAGTTTGCAACAGGGGAGTTCAGATATCTGGAAACATGGGGTGACAGTGCTGACATCTATAAAGACTGGACTTTCCCCAGTGCCTAATGACTCTGATCTGAAGGCAGGTCAGAACAGGGTGCCAACGTCTGGGGAACAGGAGGCAGATGTTGCTATCTGATTGTACACTTTAAATCTGGAAGGGAACAGCAACGATATCAGATTAAGCTGCTCATCTGACTGCAGCCACTGTCAAACTTCTCCATGCTTTCAATTATAATCTTTCCCCACATCTTTTTAAGTGTAACACTATATTTGATATACGACTATTAGTTTTGAATATGTGTGTGTGTGTGTGTGTACAGAGTAAGGTCCATTGTGGGAAGAAATACAATGAGCTCTAGAAAGAAGCTCCAGGTGAGTGTCCTGGCTATGGCTGGTGGGGCAGCAGAGGGAAGGGGAAAATAGAAGAGAGGGAGCTGAGCTGTGTCTATTTCCTTCTGCTTAGCTATAAAGCATGGCTGTCTCAAGTCATGCCTATACTATTTTTCTGGGTTCCAAGGGTCTGGAAAGTGGTTTCGTAGCCAGTTACCGAGTTGCCAACTCTGGGTGGGGAAACATCGGTAGATTTGAGGGGTAGAGCCTGGGGAGGGCAGGGTTTGGGGTGGGGAGGAACCTCAGCAGGGTATAATGCCATAGAGTCCACTGCCCAAAACAGCCTTGTCTCTTTTTTTTTGTATAAAACTCTCCTAAAGAGGAGAGGATTTTATTCTTTTTATGAGAAAAGGGTAGGGTAGACAGCTGGAGAAAGAAAAAGAATGGAGTGAAATTTTTCTGTTAATAAGGGTTAGTTTTAGTTAATACTATTTTTAGCATCCATCGTGGTTAGAAGATCTTCTTTTTAGCAATCCAAAGTCCAGAATAATTCTGTTAATGAAGTTAGTAAAGTCCATGGGGTTAGTTATTAAACAGCTCCTTCCAGATGTTACACGAACAATCACAGCTCCAGTTGTCTTCTTAAGTCTCTTCAACTAAAAGTTGAGTCCTCTTCATCTTGATGGCTCCCGCTCCGTCACCTCTTTCCCCTGGGCTACTGTCTTCATCGCTGCTTGCATTAATCCAAGATTTGAGTGCTGCTTCCTCCATGCTGGTGTGTCTCTTCAGCAGTTTTGTTGCTTTACAGATGAATTCCATCTTCTCTCGCTTCTCTTTTTCCTTATATTTCCGACCAACAATTTTTACGGGCTCCATACTCACTACAGATGAAATTAGATCTCTGAATTGCCTGCTCGGCTCAGCAACCCCTTCTCCTGGCAGATTATTTTCCTTTATAAAAGCGGAGTAGGCTTTGGGAGCCATATCCACCTCTTCTTTTAATTCATTCGCTTCACTGCCAGTTAGGGGTGCCAAGTCATTCGCCAAGGTAAAATTGAGATCTTCTTTCTCTTCTTCTTTCTCGCCCCAAAAGATTAACGTCAGATTAGCCTTCCTTGTTGTTTCCGAGATTTGCTTTTGCCGACTGATGAGAGCACTTTCCACTTTGAGCAAAGTTTCGTTGATTTTCTGCATTTGCTCCAGCAGGGGCCACAGTAACTCATTTTCCTGTTGATTGACAGCAAGCTCTGGGGGGGGGGTAACCCGGACCGGAAGTCCCTCCCCTCTTCTCTTCCGGTTTATGCAGGACCATTTTCGGCATCGACATTTTCTTTTTTGTTTACTTTTTTCAAAGTTCGTGCCGCATCCCCCAAGAAGCTAACAATGTAGTGATCGCCTGCAACGCCCCAACGGTGCCTTCACCAACACTTTTTTTTTCTTTAACCCACTCTTCGCGTTCCCTTTATGAATCTCTCGTCTCAAAAGGGGCGGGGACTCCTCCCTCCTCCCTTACGCTTATACGCTTGCGGGGGGGGGGTTAATCTCACTTCAAACTAGATCTTCAACTCACGATTCGATGCAATTCTTCTTTTTATTTTAATTCATGCCGCTTTCTTCACTCCTGGAAGTCGGTGGCGCTGCTAAGTCCCATTACGGGCACGACGCAGCGGGGCCGATTGGGGCGGGGAGAAAGCCTCAATTTCCCGGCTGTCTGCTGGCAAAGAGGCTACTCCCCAAGCGCCCCCGGTTCGGAGCCTTTGCCTAAGGCTCACTAGGGTCCTGCATACATGCAAAGACCCCCCCAAACTGCGCGTGGGCTAACCACCTCCGGGAGCGTCCCGAAAGGTGGCCGCCATTCGCAGTGCCGAAACCGAAACTCAAAACAGCCTTGTCTCCAGGAGAACTGATCTTGGTCATCTGAAGATCAATTGTAACAGTCGGGATATTTTCTGTAGGAAAATCATGTGCTGTGGTTTCAGGGAGATCTCCAGGCCCCACAGGGAGATTGCCAGCCCCAGTGAATGTTTTGGGGAAGACTGGGAGATATATTTTACCTCAAGACACATTCAATGGCTCACTACAGCAAAGTGTTTTGAATGCTGGAGGCGAGGCCCAATCAGGCCACATATATAAATGACCTCTGTGTTCCGAGTGGCTATGGGGGGTGGGGAGGATGACATGTGGAATGGAGCGAGGCCCAATCAGCCCACATATGCAAATGATGTTGAAAGGCTGGGCCAACCAGGTAGAAGGTAAGTCTTCAGGAATACAGCTAGTCTTTTATGTATAGATTTATTTATTTACTAGGAATAAGGCCCATTGTGGAAATAAATACAACGGGCTCTAGAAAGAGGCTCTGGGAGAGTGCCCCGGCTTTGGGCACTCAGTGACAATTTGCTGTGGCAATCTCAGCAGGGTATAATGACAGAGTCCACCATTTTCTCCAGAGGAACTGATCTTTGCTACCTGAAGAGCAGTGGTAATTTTGAGTGATCTCTAGCCCACCCCCAACATTGGTAACAGTGGTTCCCCAGGAGGGAGTGGTTGGTTTAGAGGGTGGAGTCTATGGCATTGTACCTGTCTGAGGTCCCACCCCTCCTCAACACTCATCCTCTCCAGGTTCGACCCCTCAAATCTCCAGGAATTTCCCAACCTGGAGTTGACAACCCTATCTCCCTCCCAGCCAACCATCAACCTACCTTCAGTTTTCCATCTCCTCCCCCATCCATCCTAGAGAACAGTTGTAATTTTGAGTGCTCTCCAGCCCCCACCTGGAGATTGGCAACAATGGTTCCACATCAGGGAATGGCTGGATTGGAGGGTGGAGTCTATGGCATCGTACCTGTCTGAGGTGCCACCCCTCTTCAAACCTCACCCTCTCCAGGCTCCATCCCTCAAATCTCCAGGAATTGCCCACCTGGAGTTGGCAACCTGATCAGGACTGGGCCCAATGAGTTTTCTCCCAAAGGCCAACATAGGTGTGGAAAGGGCCTTTTACTGACAGAGGAGAAAGTACAGGTGCCAACTTTGATTAGGGAAATACCTGGAGATTTGGGGGGGTGGATCCTGTGGAGGGCAGCATTTGAAGTGTGTGTGGAAGGACTCAGCAGGGTATAATGCCATAGAGTCTACCCTCCAAAGCAACCATTTTCTCCCGGGAAACTGATCTCTGTCATCTGGAGGTCAATTGTAACAGTGGGAGATCTCCAGGTCCCACCTGGAGATTGGCAGCCCTAGGGGAAAGTCAGCTGCACAGCGGGCAGTTGAAGAAAATGGTCTGATGGTCACTGGCCCACCTCGTTAGCCAGGCAGCCATGCTGAAGCTAAGCAGGAGAAAGGGCCTTTTTCCATTTATTCTGACAGGAAAGTGGCCGTTGGGGAGGGGGTTATGGGCGGGGGAGGGGGTTATGCTGAAAGTCCTTTGTTTTTTTACTCACAGAACCAAGCTTGGCTGCCTACCAACAGCCACTGAGGGGACAGTCCCTCACAGGAGCCAAGAGAACTGTCTTCCTCAGGAGAGAGAGCTGTCAGCCAGGGGGAGTGGATGGGGAAGAGGAGCAGACCCAGCATCTGGCCAATGGCACGTGAGTACTCTTGAGTGGCGGCTGATGGGCCAATAGCTGAGGGAGGGCATTTTACAGTCAATGGGAGCTCATGGAATCTTGCAAAACCAAAAGATGATTATTTATAAGGAGAGATGGTATTTTTACATTTTGTGTATGCACATGTCCATGCCCTGGAAGTCATGATGACCTCTGGTGACTCCTACTGGGGCATGGAGGATGTTCAGAGAAGTGGCCTCTGCCTCCCAGCCCTGGTATTCTTTGGAGATCTCCCATCCAAATACTTGCCAGGGTCAGCCCTGCTTAACTTCCAAGCTCAGATGAGATCGGGCTTGCCTTGGCTATCCAAGTAAGGGCTTTTTAATTTTTTTTTTTTTAAGAAATAAGGGTACAGAAAATAGAAAGGGAAGGGGGAGTTGAAAGGTTAAATAGAACATTTTTCTATATTTACGGTTCCCAATGACTTTCAATGGTATAGATAATGGATAATATGTAAAAGATATATGTTAAATATAATCTTGTTCAAGAATACTGCCATTTTCAACTTTATTACAATTTTTATTTGTGGCTACATCAGAAATAGGAGAAAAGGAAACAGAATGAAGTAAAAATACTTTATTCTTTTCCCATAAACTATATCCCTGTTCATTTAAAAGACTTTTAATTAAAACTATTTATTTATTTTATTTCTTCATAATTATAGCCCACCTTATTTAATTTATTAAATTAAAATGGTAGTCACAACCCTACAGTAGAGAAATTAACTGTTGAGGTCCTGGTCCATGGTAAGATGTAAATAATGTCCAGCAGTTGTTAAATCAGTGAAAAGAACCTCAGGGAGGCCATACATTGGACGTCCACTGCCTCAGCCAAAGGCCTGGTGGAACAACTGTCTTACAGGCCCTGTGTCTTATAGGCCCTGCGGAATTGAAGAACTAGCAGTTCTATAACATTCATACTGCTTTCTTCTAACTTAAACTCTATTTTCAAAGTACTATCTCAAACTATAATTACAAAACCAAATAAAATAGATCAATGAAGCATTTTAACAATAAATATATATAAAATATTAGGTATAATAACAAATATAGATTTCTCTGATAAATTTGTACTTTTAATAGATTCAACCATATTAATTCTTTGATGATTTTAAAGTATTATCTTAAACTATGATAAAATATATCAGTGAAACATTTTGACACAATAAGCATATATAAAATATATATGAAATGTTAAGTATATATGGAATATTTAGAATATTGACAAATACAAATATCTCTGAACAATTAACAGTGATATTTCATTTACTGGCCCAGTTTAATAGTTACTTATATCTTCTCTCTTCAAGCTTTATCTAAGATAGAATCATAGAATCACAGAGCTGGAAGGGGCCATCAGTGCAGGATCAGCCTAGAGCATCCCTGACAAGTGTTTGTTCAGCCGCTGCTTAAAGACTGCCAGTGAGGGGGAGCTCACCAACTCCCTAGTAAGATGATTTCACTGTTGCATAACTCTTACTGTAAAATGTTCTTTCTAATATCCAGCCATTACCTTCCCACCCTTAATTTAAACCCATTATTGTGAGTCCTATCCTCTGTTGTCAACAGGGTCAGCTCTCTGCCCTCCTCTATAGGCATAATAGGGTTTCCATTTTTCCTCAAATTCTTTGATCAGTTTTTTATTTATATAGTTCGTTAATCCTGTCATTACCACATATTCTACTATCCCCCCCCAGTTCTCATGGTTTGGGCATTCTTCTGTTTTCCATTTTGTTGCCAATGCTACTCTGGCTGCAGTTAGCATATATCTGAATAGCTCTTATGAAATTCTTTTGATATCATCTGGTAAAATTCCTAACAACATAGTTTCTGGTTTCATAGCAAATTTAATTTTTAAGATTTTCTGAATTTCTGCATGTATATCTTACCAGAATCTTCTTGTCCTTTTACATGTCCACCACATGTGAGAAAAGGTGCCACCTGCCTCCTTACACTTTCAACAAGTCCCTTTGTAATTCTTAGCTATCTTCTCAATATCTTTCTATAAGTATTTTATTGGTTTTGCATTACTACAGGATATGGGGAAAGGTTACTAAATCCCTGCTTCTAAAACCTATGGGAAATAGGGAAGGAAAACTAATACAACATACTTTACAAGGATGGGGGAAGGAAGCTAAACCCTAACTCTAAACAAACTACTGGATATAGGGAGGGGAAGACTAACACGGTGACACAATCTGGTTACATATATGTCATTGTCACCTAATGTTACAAAGTTATTATTGCTTATAAAAATTTAACAAAAAATGATAACGAATTGCATAAACTGACTGGTTAGCAAAAACTGCATTATCAACGATTATCTTAGTCTTAGGTTCTTTTCTTCTTGCATTTCTTTTTTCCTCGGGGTTTGGGAGTGGCTGCTCCTTTCTCTGACTCTGATGTATCTGGAGAACTAAAGAGTTTTGGACTACTGCTTGCTGAATCCTGTGAGTAGGATTCTTCTTCTTCTTCTTCTTCCTCATCATCCTTTTTAGGTTTCTTATCTTTGTTGTGTTGCTTTAAATTACAGTATTGATCCACAAACTTTTTGGCCTCAGGAACAGTGTCAATATTATACTTTCTGTCTTCATATTTGAAACTCAATCCTTTGGGAAATAATCTCCTGTAAGGGACCCCTTTCTTCTGTAGAGAGAGAGAGTAAGCTCCCTGTAGAGTCTCCTCCGCTTTCTAACTTCAAAGGGGATATCTTTCAAGATTTTTATCTTTTCATTCTTGATTTTTAAGATTTTATTTCTTCATTCTTGATTCCCCTGTGTAGATTTCAGCACCAGATCTCTCGTGAATTTCAAACATATTTTTCCTGGGAGTTTATTTTTTTTAATAAAGTCTGGATAACTCCTGTAAGCCCAGTCCATCTCCTTCAGTAAATCTTCCTGTTTGTAATTCATTATTGGAGCCAAAGTCTCTGCTAAGACAGCCTTTAAGTCTTCATTCTTTTCTTCTGGGATCCCTTAGAAATGTAGGATGTACATGGATCTTTCCAGCTGGAGCTGTATTAGTTGAGTTTTATTGGAGGATCTCTCTTTTTCTGCTTCATCCACTCTTTTATTGATACTCTCAGTCTGTTTTTCCATTTTTTTTAACATCTTTTCGGTTACTGAAGTCCTTCTGTCCATTTGAGTCATCTGCTTTTCCATATTATCCATTTTAACATTGAGGTTAGTCATCTGCTCCATTAGGGGGCGCAGTGCATTTGCCAACAGTGTAGACATATCTACAGCTACTTCCTGGTTGTGGGAGGGAGTCATTGGTAGGCTATTTCCAGTTGACGTTTTTTCTCCAGACCCAGCTTCCACCCTCTCCCAGCCATAATATCAACAAGAAGGAAGTTTCCCAAAACAAAGTAAAAGTTAGCAGAACTTAATCCACTTTTCGTTATTATGCAGCTTTTGTTTTTGCTAATCCTCTAATGTGTTTAGCTTAATTCAAAGTTTTTTGGTTCCGTTTTAAAACCACCTTGCTTTAGATGGTTGTGTGTGAATTCTTGAGCTTCTCTCTCCCCCCTGCCATTTTGCCCTTAGGCGCTTCTAATTGCTGCCAAGGCTCTTTTGTTCACTTAAATCACCTGAGTATTGCTTAACTCATGCTTTGAAGCCTTGGAAGTCTTTTAGAAGCCTTTCAAAACTTTTGATCGTGTCCACTGGTCCAGCAGTCGTCTCTCGGCGCCATGCTGGCTCTGCGGTGATGGGACTTTCAGACATAAAGGTGAGCCTCAATTCCTTGGCCGTCACCTTAGAAGAAGCTCTCCTCAGCTCTCCAGGCTGAGGGTCTCCTACGAAGACCCTGGGAGGGTCCAGGACACACTTGGACCCTTCCCATCAGCCAAGTCTCAGCACAACCCCATCGGAGCAAGATGGGGATGTGACCAAGCAGCAAAATGCTTAAACTGGAACTCCTTCTCAATATCTTTCAGGGTGATATACTATTAAAAAAAATCTTGTACCAATTCTCCCTTAATGTTTGACTCGCAATGAATTTTCTACCTTTCATCCATAGGTTTTCCAACTGTTGGAATAATAGCTCTTCACCAAAATTCAGTGTCCATTTCATCATGGCAAAGAGTGGTAATGCTAGCAATATTCAGTAATTTCATCAAATCAGGGATATTGTTATGGGTAAACCCTTAGCCTGTGCATTGAGCAGTCTGACCCAGGTAAGTTCACAACAGTTTCCCTCCAGTATCACAGATGTTATGAAGCCGCACTTGCTTCACAGGCCCTCCAGAAATAAACAAAACTCCTTCTACTCCTCCTATCATTCGGAATATTCTCTTCTTCATTTTCTCCATCTCCAAGAGAAAAAGAAGACAGTTTACAATAACTGCATCCGAATTATACAAGTGTAGGGTGAAGAGGTGAAATAAACATTCCCTGGCATAAGCAATGCTCAAGGTAATTTGAGGAATATAGAATAGTTTGGTGAACAGATGATTGTATGGTGAGTACATCTTGAGAGCTAGTGCAAAGAAAAACAAGCTGACCCGTAAAAAAGGAGTCACTCTTAAAGAAATCAGCTCTCTGGGGAGTATAGTAGCGCTTGTTATTTTTTAAAGTATAACAAAAATGCCATTCCCCCCTCCCTCCCTAAGAAACTAATGGACTTCAAAGATGTTTATCCCAGCCTAATACAGTGTTGTCTGTCTTACTAAGAGTGTAGCATTCCAGATGTACATTTCCAAAAGCAACAGAGCTATAATGTATAGTACAGTGGGATGCAACAGCTTTCCTGTGCCTTCTGCTGCCTGCTCTCTCCAGAACCATCACTAACGTCTTCCTCCCCCTCTACCACCTCTGTGGCCTAGGCAGGAACCATGCTAGGAACAGCCCCTAAGGAACTGTTTCATATGCAGTACCAATCTTAGCCACAGGGCATCTGTGACAGCTAACCCCAGGCCTCAACCTGGGGGGCCAACTGCCCATGGTCCCTCCCCTGCAACAAAGGCAGGCTCCTACCACCATTTGTGACAACCCCCTCCAGCTCTCAGTTTGGCACCTACCTGCTCACTCCAGGGTTCGCACAGCAGCGACTAACCTGCCTTGCATAGGGCGAGGGCCTCTCCTTGCTGAAGCCTGGGGCAGCCCCAACAAGGGGTTGGGGTGACAACTACTCTGGGGCCCCATCCTGGACTTTTGCCCAGAATCACTAAGCTTAGAATCACTAAGACCTGCCTTCTTCATATGTTCTAAATTTCTCTGTTTACCAGGATTATTTATGTCTCTTACAAAATATTTGACTTTAGCATAACTAAACTCTATTTGACAGAGATTTGGACCCTCTGTTTTTATATTTTTCAGTATATCACTGTTATTGCAGGAGTGAATTACTTATCTGTAACCTAACGCAAAATTCTTCTCTTAAATTAGTGGTAGTGTTCCCCTGTACCCTCATCTTTAGGTTTTAGGATGTTGAGTATAAAACCAATAAAATATCATTTTTTTTTAAAAAAAGGATTATTTATGTCTCACAGTTAAATCATTGTCCCTATTTTGTCCCCGTTTTTGTTTTAGGAGTATCTTGTTAGCCTTTTTTTACTGTGAGTTGCTATCATTACTCTTCAAGGTTTAAGTCCAGTGACAGATTATGTCTGTTGTTCATATTTATGTAAATTTCCACACATGGACACGAAGGAGCCATGCAATGCACAGCCTGCCATTTCATACACTGCAGAGGCACAGATATGGTTTGGATTGTTGGCAGCCCCTTATGTATTTATTTACTTCATTTATACCTCACCTTCCTCCCCAATGAGGACCCAAAGCAGCTTACATTTTTCTCCATTTTATCCTCTCAACAACCCTGTGAGGTAGGTTAGGTTGGGGTGAAAGTGTGTGGCTGGCCCAAGGTTACCTCCCAAGCCTTCATTGGCAGAGATTGGAACCAGGGTCTTCAACATCCTAGCCTGACACTCTAACCACTATGCCACACTAAATCTGTTATTGGACACAAGCTGAGGAACCAAGAGAATGTTGGAGTGGGAAAATCTCATCCCTCTGGCCCCTCTATCCCTCCCCTCTTGCTCTGTTTGGCTTTGCTCGTTATACCCCCAAATTCTTGCTTGTTTTCTTCCTCCTCTCCAGCCATCCGCCCTTCCATTCCTTTTCTTCCAACCCCCTTGCCTCACCACTCTCCCACTATTTCTTCCCCCAGCTGCTCACTTCACCAACTTACTATTTTCTACCCATCTGCTTGCAGGCCCACATCTTCCTATCTCCTCTCCTCCCAAAATTTACTTTCTCTCCCCCTCCCCGCAGCACCAAATTTTGGATGTCATTTTTGGGATGCTTTAGCAGAGGAGCAGTGCCCTTTTAATACACAGATGTTGAAATGCCTGGGCAGACTTTAAGGAGGAAGAGAGCTTCAGACTAAGCACAGATGGCTGAAAGATTTTGCGCTCTCATTTTCTAGTATTGGTAGGAATCACATGGCCAGCATCCCACACAGGTCTTTGAAGATTAATCCTCGAGAGTCATCCCACATTTAATTAGTCAATCATTAGTTTAGATTAGTCCGATTAGATAATATGTTTGGATGCTGCTGGAGCATGTGAAACATAATCTCAGTGCTGAGTAATACACTGTTGGGTGCTGGCTGTTATTATCTACCTATGTTAAATATATTGCTTCAGTATTTGTTTAGAGCAAACCTGGCAAGGAAAATGATGGAGTGTAGATGCAGCCAAACAACATTTAATGGAAAGAAAAGAGACACAGGTGATATGTTGAGGTTTAAAAGTCCTTGCACTTTGGCTGTTTATCTGTAGAAAGACAAAACTTTAATGACAGACACAGAGAAAGGGAAAGTGCTCTATAAATCCTGGGAAAAGACTGCTGAGTTAAACAAAGAATCATTTCTTGGTTCAATCACAGCAAAAGTGATTGAGGTATATTGTTGTGTACCCAGCGAGACCGCGCACGTGGTCGGGCCCACACATGGCCAGGCAAAGGGCCCAAGCTTCGCCCTGAAAGATAGTAGCCCGAACAGATCATAATGCACACCTATCGGAGGGTTAGGATTCGAGAATGGACCTATGGGACTCGAGTGCACTGTAAATAGCGAATCATGGGAGTGTGTGTGTGTTGGGTGTGGTTTGGCTGCAGGGATATGAACTGGCCTGTGAGCCGGGTCAGTCATCTCAAGATCTGCCTGCAACTAGATAAAGTATGAGCTGAAATCACTTTCCAATGCATCAGCCTCAGTACTTTATATATATGAAGCTTCCCACCTCCCACACTTAGGCTGTGATCACATGAGTAGTTTGGCCGGATGCAGCCATTCCTTCCCTCCAGATCAAATGGGTGCAGTCATACAGCCACATCTGTCAGGCATTCCCGCCATGTACTCATCCTGTCATAGGGCGATCTGAAACTGGGTTAAAAAGGCATCACATCACAAGTGGTGTTTTTGGTTCCCCGCACATTCATTGCCCATGACTGGATGTCTGAATGCGATGGAGCACCTGCAGAATGGATTGATCTGTTCCCACTGCTAGAGAGGTATTTTTGATTTTTTGCCTATATGCCTATGTGCATGCATGTGCACGAGTGCATGTGCACCTATGTGTGTACATGAGCATACATGCATGCACCCACATTTTGAAATTTTTCCAGGCAGCGTGTTCCATGGCTGCAGTAATGTGGATGCTTGACCATGGGATGTCTGCATTGGTAACCCACAGCAGGGTGTGCTGTCTGGATGATATGCCCCGCAACACTTTACAACAGTACAATTAGAGGTGTCACCATATCGCGCCAGGCCACCAGTGTGACCACAGCATTTATCCCTCCCCTTCAATGTAATGGATGTGACTGTAAAGTAAATGCACACTCCAGCTCCCCCTACCACTGAATGGGAAGTTCATTGACAAACTTCCATCTGTGTATCAAAGTATTTATTAGTCTTTGGCACTGGAATTCTGAGTAGTCAGACACTAGGCTTAAGGCTTCATCCATTTCAGACTGAATTTTCTGTTTATGGAATAACTTTGATGTACTAAGGGGGCTGTAGCTCTGCATGGAATGGCATTGTCAGCTTTGTTAGACTTTAGATACCATCGAAAAAAGTAGTTTCAGAGGGCAGCCATGTTGGTCTGCAGTAAAACAGCTAGCTTTGGAGCCAGTAGCACCTTAGAGACCAACAAGATTTTCTGCTTTTTGCAGAGGTCCAATGCACATTGTAATCAGCTTGATAAATAGAGTCAATGGATCAATCAGCTTTTATACTTGAATGTGTACAATCTTTAAAAATGTATATAAATACATTCTGGGATGTTTGCCTGGGCATTTCTCCTCTGCTCTAATCAAGCTGATTACAATATGTATTGTTCTTCTGCTTCCTGGATTCCCCCATTGCCAAACACCTCCCACCTTCTGACTGGGAAATAAGAACTCAAGAGATCTCCATTTTGACATCTCCCTCCCTCCCTCCCTCCCTCCCTCTCTCTCTCTCTCTCTCTCTCTCAACACTGATATCCTGCCTTTTCTCTTGGTTCCTCTTAGTATCTGATGAAGGGCGCATTGACTCTTGAAAGCTTACACTGCAAAAATCTCATTGATCTCTAAGGCTCTACGGGACTCAGATCTAGCTATTCAAATAAGTAGTGTTCAGCGCTATGGCCTATTGTTTAAATGGGAGAAGAGTCCCTAGTTTTCTCTGAACTATACAATCGAATCTCATTTTTAACAGCAACTGCGTCTTTGTCCTTTACCGTCTTAGAGAACCCACATTTCACAAATATTTAACAATTCTGGATACCTTCCTCATTAGTTCTAATACTACCCAAGTGCAGTGTTTTATGACAAAACAATTAGAAGAAATATAAATATATCCCTGCTCTACAGACTGATACACATATTAAAAAGTGCTTCTAAATAATAGAAAGTGCCATGCAATATGCAAATCACACCCCAATGTCTTATTTTTATTTCACCTTTCAGTCCAATCAGGGCCATCAAAGCAACTAACAATTAAAACAGCATTTTAAGAATACATCATAAAACCAATTAAAAACAGAGCTAAAAATACACATGTAAAACAAAGTACAGCAAATTAAGGCAGAAAGGAGGTACCATTGAGGGAACACCTGAGAAAACCAAAAACTCTTCACCAGCTGCAGAAGTTAGTGGTGGAAGGGGAAGGTATTGGAAATGTTTGCACACTGCTTTGGAAGTGTTTCTATGGAAATATTTAATTGGAAGTGTTTTCTTATCCATTTCCTGTGCCAGCCTCATCACATTCCCCATCTACACAAGCAAGCAGACAGAAAATAACATCAAAGTACAAAAGAAGTATTTTTCTTTGTTGTCTGAATCCTGCTGCGATGGTGATGTCTGAAGGAAAGCTGCATATCTCTTTCCACCTAGTGTTCCAGCTTTACCCATTTTGTCCTTTTTATCCATCTGAATCCCAAAGTTAAGTGTTCCAAGGGGACACACCCTCAACCTGGATGGGGAAGGAGCTTCCCCAGGTCTTAGCAACAGTGACCCACGCAATGGTCACTTCCAAGTTTGATTACTGCAATTTGCTGTATGTAGGCTTACCCCTGAGGCTGACCCGGAAATTACAGCTGGTGCAAAAGACAGTGGCATGCCTGCTAACGCCAACACCTGTGCAGGCTGATGTTTGGCAGGTGCACCGTCAACTGCATTGTCTACCAGATTTGCTTCAAGGTATTGGTAATAACCTTCAAAGCCTTACACAGCCTGGGACCAACATGTCTGAGGGACCATCTCTTCTTGTATATGCCCCAAAGAGTGTTATGCTTGACCAGGGGTTTCTCTGCCCTGCCCCCTGCCTGGTGGAACATGCTCCCCACTGAAATCAGGGCCCTGTGGGATCTTCCTCAATTCTGCAGGGCCTATAAGACAGAGCTGTTCCACCAGACCTTTGGCTGAGGCGGTGGGTGTCCATGTATGGCCGCCCTGAGGTTTCTGTCACCCATCTAATAACTGCTAGCTATTATTCATCTGTTACCAACGGGCCAAGGAACCTCTGGCAACCAGCCAGTTTCTGTCTTTGGGTTGTGACCACCATTTTAATGTATACTTCAGTGTTTTAAAAACTTTTTAATTATATTTAGTGTATTATTGAAATGTTGTTACCCATCCTGAGACCACCTGCAGGAAGGACGAGCTGTAAATATGAATAAATAAATAAAATAAATAATTATTCATTTAAAATGGTTGTTTTATGCTTAGAAACTGGGGCTTCACCTTATTATGCTAGCTATAAATTGGAGTTGGTCACATTACACATAAATAAAGTCAATGGATCAATCAGCTTTTATAATTGACTGTGCACAATCTTTAAAAACATATATAAATACATTCTGGGATGTTTGCCTGGTTTATTTATTGCTCACTGTGTTGAAATAGGCACAGAGATCAATGTGTATCTTTAACAGGCACAATACATAATAAACAATAAATAATGCATCTCTGAAATTGCACACCTTTTCATTTTCCCCCGTTTGCACAAAATCAATGTTAATGACAACTGTTCTAACCTTCATTATAAGCTTACTAAGAATGCTAAGGCTGCAAACCCAGACACACTTTTGAGTAAGGGTGAAGACAAATGTAATTTAAGAAGGGGGCACTTGATGTAGTCACCTAAATGCTCAGATGTTAAAATATAACAAAAATGCTGAAACGTTGCAGCATTTTTTAATTTCAACAAAAACTCCATCAAGAAAGTGGTGGTGGAAAGTGCCATCAAGTCACAGTGACTAATGGCAACCCCTGTAGGGTTTTCAAGGTAAGAGACATCCAGAGGTGGTTTACCATTGCCTGCCTCTGCATAGCAACCCTGAACTTCTTTGGCAGTCTCCCATACAAGTACTAACCAGGGCTGACCCTGTTTAGCTTTTGAGATCTGATGAGTTCAAACTAGCCTTGGCTGTCCTGGTCAAGGCCCATCCATTTTCTCTTTCTGTGGAATTAATGTCTGTCACAGTAAACATGGTTGAGGGAACACAAGGATGAAAACTCTAGTGGTATATCAGTATTCAGCCTGCTGTGGTGCCAGAGAAAATTGTTAAAGCTATGAGCACAGTCACACATCCTGGGGAGTTTCCTTTTGATATTGCATCTGTCTTCAACCCAACTGCCAACATCCCATTACAGGGTTCATGCATGCATCTATTTAGGAACACAGGATCCATGACTGGAATTAATTCTAGAGTTGATTTGGTGTGGTGTGTAATACTGATTTTCCATTGGGTTCTACCCAACCAACTGCCAGTAGAAAGTCCTGGTAGCTGCAAATTTTCTTAATGTTCTTCCCCTGGCAGTCCTTTTGACCTCTGGGAAGTGTGGAGTTGCAAGACTTGTGTAGAGACAGTTGGGAGGCTGCAGTAAGGAGAGGGAATTGAACAAAATCATTCTCTCTTTCCTACACCAGTTTGGTGTAGTGGTTAAGTGCACGGACTCTAATCTGGGAGAACCGGGTTTGATTCCCCACTCCTCCACTTGCACCTGGCTGGATGATCTTGGGCAAGCCGTAGCTCTGATAAGAGCTGTTTTTGAAAAAAAGCAGTTTCTGTCAAGAGCTCTCTCAGCCCCACCTACCTCACAGGGTGTCTGTTGTGGGGAGGGAAGGGAAAGGAGTTTGTAAGCCACTCTGAGACACCTTTGGGTAGTGAAGGGCGGGGTATAAATCCAAACTCATCTCTTCCAGGAAAGGCACAGGATCATGTCTTGGCATTTGGTAAAGGTAAAGGTTTCCCTTCCCGAAAGCCAGTCGAATCTGACCCTAGGGGGCAGTGCTCATTTCTGTTTCCAAGTCGAAGAGCCAGCACTGTCCGAAGATGCTTCTGTGGTCATGTGGCCGGCATGACTAAATGCCAAGGCACATGGAACACTGTTACCTTCCCACCAAAGTGGCACCTATTTATCTACTTGCAGTTTCTTGCTTTCGAACTGCTAGGTTGGCATTACACAGCCCAAATTGTTTGGTTTGTAAAGGAGTCAAAAAGCCCACATAAGAATAAAGAATTATTTTTAAATATATACTCATAGCATGCCATGGGATGAAGATGGACAAGGTGTCATCAAGCATTGGATATGTTGTGGGTACTCATCAGCAGGCACCCGTGATGTTGGCAGAGTCTATGCCGTGCACTAGACTGCTATAGATGTACTCCCTAGATATAAAGTGACATTTGCCTAAAATTATGGTTTGACTGTTGGGAAAATGTAGCTTTCATGCAACAAATATATTAATGGAAGGAAAGATGTTAGATCTCCCACAGCAACTGTCAAACACCTATTTATTTATTTATTTATTGGGGGGGGGAGTTGTATGGTCCCAACCAAATCTACCACCAATTCATCTCTGCAGAGCACTCTGTAAAGTAGGCCAGTATTATTCTAAAGAATAATTTTATGTTTCATTATCACCTCACAGGTTATGCTAACCATGAAGTGTTTTTTTCTTCTAATTACCAGACAGTGGTATAATAGGCATATATCTATCAAAGGGAGTGAGGAAGCTCAAGGCTTTACAGTAAAGGGTACAGCTTAACCCAGTGATTAAAAATCAGTGTCAGCACAAGCTTATGATAGGTAGTGCTATAGTTATTCACAGTAATTGTTTTCACTATACTTGCATTATGTGACTACAATAAATATAATGGCTAATAAAATATGTCAAGGCCTATAATGAAATAATAGCACCCAGATGACAAAAGCTATAATTATTCCTTTGCCCATACATAAAGAAGAAAGGGCTTTATGAAGTAGAGTCAGGTTGCCCGCAATTGAGGAGAATGCCAATAGTCCAATGCTCATGTGCCACAAGTCATATATAAAATTATGATACTGTGTCACTCAAGAGACCACTATAGTACATATGCAGTTCTTGTATCATGGTGTAGTTTTACTTTGCCAAAGAGCAACAGCCCCATATAACGGCTGAGTTAGACAAGTTAAGAATGCAAGCCTAACTATAGTCACCAAGGCAAACTCTATTCTAAGGATTGCTTTCTATACTTAGGTAATGCTACTGGCAACCAAACAGATATTTTGTTTGACATGCAAACCTACAAAGAACTGTCTTTTTCTCTATATTCCTGCTTGTCAACTGAGGTCCTCTTCTAAGAGCCTCCTCTGCCTCCCTTTGTTTTCAAAAGTGACACAGGTAAGTCCTTTTCAGTTGTGGCCTCCCAACTTTGGTAAGTGTTCCCACTGGAATTCACCTGGCTGGCACATATTTGTTCTTGTTCTAGTTCCTGGAAAAGGCTTATTTGTTCTCCCAAGCTTCTAGTTAAGAGTTTATTCTCCCTTCAACTCTGAAAAAAAATACCCCAATTTGCTCTGCTGTTTTAATGTTTTTTATGCCACTTGTTGCAAATTTCAATTATTCCACTTCTGTTTTTTATGTTAAAGATTTGTTTTTTAATTGCTTTTATCACTTAAGGTTACATCTTTTTATATCTAGGGATCATATAATATTACTACATGATTTCTTTTTTAATTGATTTTGTAAGCTGCCCTGAGAAACCAGTTTTGTTGATGGATGGGAACAGGGCTATTTTGGGGCAGGAATGCACAGGAACGGAGTTCTGGCTGGCTCCCAAGTTGGCCACGCCCAGCAGGAACTCATTAGCATAACAGGCCACACCCAGCAGCAGAAACTCATTAGGATTGGCTACATTAGGGGTATGTGGCCTAACATGCAAAGGAGTTCCTGCTCCAAAAAAAGCCCTGGGTTTTGACAACAAACAAGGTAAACAGAATAAGAAGCAAAAGGTGGGTGTGACTGGATGACCACACTTCTGGTAACATGGGGGTGTGGCCTAATATGCTAATGAGCTGTGCTGTCAGGGGTGTGGCTTAATATGCTAATGAGTTCCTGTTGGGCTTTCTCTACAAAAAAAGCTCTTGATGGGAAACAAACGTTTCTAATCAGTCAGACAATCAATCATGCTTTTCCATTGCACATACACAACAGTGGTAGTAGGGACAGGTTAAGAAAGTGGGGCCAGAACTCAAGGGCTGAACACATGATATGAATGCAGAAAGATCCAAATTTAGTTTTTGGCATCTCCAGTTAAAGGATTTCAGGTAACAGGCTGGGAAAGAATTTCTGCCTAACACCTTGGAAACCTACTGCTAATCATTGCAGACAGAGCTGAGCTAGAGGGACCGATGGTCTCACTTGGTATAAGGCAGCTGCCTGTGTTCAGAAGAGCATGCATTCTATTCTCACTTTGAGAAGTGAGGTGATAGATAGGATAGATCAATATATAAAAAAGAATGAAATAGCAAAAAGTCAAAGAGAAATCTTGCAGTATCTGGTTTGATCAGCTTCCCACATGCACATGCCTCAGGGTGCTTGCTGATCTAATTAGGATGAACAATACCTAGCCTGCACTATTCCTGCCTAACCCTCACCTAGGGCCCTGCCAGTACAATGCAGGCCTATTTAACAGACCAGCTAAACCCAGAAAGCTTTGGAGGGATGGGGGTGGGAGGGGGTAAGCTTGCTACAGCAATGACTGGGGGGAAGAGTTGTGGAGGCTATTTACAGCCTTATTCAGGAAAAGGTCTGATTGGCTGCCAACTGAGCTGGCCAATCAGCTGCTGTCTTCAGTTTGAAAACTACAGCACCAGCAATAATGGAGCCAGTTGTATTACTTCAATAGTGTGCTTCATCACAAAAACAGCAGCATGTAGATTTTCACCAAGCTGAGTAGGAGAAAACACATGCTCACTGTGGGGTGGTGAGGGCTGAGGAGAAATTTTGGAGTTAGTGCCATGAGCCAGCTGCACTCTTCAGATAGCCTCCTCCCTCTCCCAGGACTTCTTTTCAAGCAAATGTTAGGTTGCAGGCTTTTTCTGTCACAGTGACAAGGCCTCTGGAATGGCTTAATAGAGTGGGTTTTGAGGGCACCTGTACTTCCTGTATTCAGAAACACAAGTAAAGCAGTTTTATTTCAATCAACATTAGGTAGAGGCAGGGTTGCCAACTTTGATTTGGGGGATTCCTGGAGATTTGGGGGTGGAGCTTGGGGAAGGTGGAGTTTGGAGAAGGAAGGGACCTCAGCATGGTATATAGGGATGTGCAAAAAAGAAGTATTTTTCAGGTTCAGGCACACTGAATCCCCAAAATATACATATTTCCTGATATTCCTGAATCCCAATACTGATATGGTATTTGGATTTAGTAAATATTCGGGATTGCCATTTTTTTTAGCTCCATTATACCCTATGGAGACCATTACAGTCGATGGTTCCCATAGGGTACAATGGAGAATCGATCTGGGAGTAACTGCAGCTCTGTGCGGGCTGTTTTCTGAGGCAGAGGCACCAGATTTGCAGCACAACTGCTGGTGCCTATCTTCAAAAAAACCCTCCAAAGTTTCAAAAAGATTGGACCAGGGGGTTCCAATTCTACGGGCCTCAGAAGAAGGTGCCCCCATCCTCCATTGTTTCCAATGGAGGGGGGGAAGATTTAAAAGGGAACACAATGTTTAACAGAGCTGCAATCCCTTTAAACACCCTTCAACACGAGCTATCTGGTAGCCCTGAAAAATCCTGAATATTTTTGGGATTTTTTATGCTCAGTCATATCATATATCCAGATAAATACCCTGGCTGATATCCAGCTGGAAAAAAATACCTGAAAAATACTGATAAAGTATTTTTGGGGGGGAGGGTTTTTTTGGCTTGGATGAACCGAATGCACACCCCTAATGTTATAATGCCATACAATCCACCTTCCATAGCAGCGATTTTCTCCACAGGATCAGATCTGGAATTGTAATTCTGGGAGACCTCCTGGCCTCAGTAGAGGCTGGCAAACTGAATAAAGCATAAATTGTTTTTGTGAGATCTGGCTGTGCGATTTTTATCTTGATTGTTATATTTTATTTATTTAGGATATTTCTATGCTATCTCTTCAGAGTCATGATTAAGGTGATTTACATCAGAATATGAAAACAAGACATTGAAAACAAACCATTGGAAACTGAGGGAAGTGAAAGAGTTAAAATGAGCTGAATGCAACAGTAAATGTGTGAACAATGGCTGAATTATAAATTTGCCTGAGGAATAAGGCAGAGTAGCAAAAATCTAGAGATAAAATGGGAAGGGCGTGTATGCAGAAGAATCTGGGCTGTGAGGATAGCCTTGACTTACATAGACCCTAACAAATACGCATGCTTAATAACCTTATTAATATTATCTGACACACCTTGAATGCTTAAACAGCTAATTAGAATGAACATACAATCCATGATGATCCATGATGATGGGAGGGGGGTCATGTCAAAGTTTTGGTATGTTTTGGGCGGACAGCAGATTGTGACCCCAAAGTACTCTGGCCAATGAGGAAATGGGGCAGAGAATTTGCAGCTGGGAGAAGTGATAAATGGAGGTTGTTTGTAATGTTAATTTGAGTTCATCTCCCTTCATTCCTCAATAAAGTAATTAGATGGATTCTCCTTACTGACTGTTATTTCTTTTGTGGTTTTGTGTTTCTCCCTGGAGGGGCTAGAGAAAGGATTACAACCCCCTTTTGTGTTTCTAACATTTCCAGCATAACAGAAGTGGACCATTAAATAGCTGCTAAGGTTAAACCCATAATCAAAAGCCCAGATGAAAAGATGTGTTTTTGCCTGGCACCTAAAAGAAAATAAAGTAGGTGTCACCTGTCTCACTTCTTGTCATGATCCTAGGCCAATAGTAGTGCGGCCTACAGGCTCTAGGGAGGCCTAGTGGCTCCAGGGAAGCCTGTATTAGAGTGACTAGAGAGCCTGCATTTCCCAGGTCACCCTTTGGGCCCTGTGATTGGCTAACGGGAATTGGAGAAAAAAATTACTGCAGTAGAATAGTAGAGGGTGGTGCCTGAGAAGAAGGAATAAAAGGTCTTACCCAAAGTTGGAGGTGGTTCGCTCCTTGGGAGCAGAGCGAGTGATGCTGCTGTAGAGAGATCCCTCATCCAAAAGGGGTGAGTCAGCTTGAGGCCAAATACCTAGACAAGGCTCGGGGCAGTATAGTCAGAGACATTCGGGTTTCTTATTTTGCTACTTTACCTACCTTTACTGTGCTCATTTCCCCTACATGTTATTGGGTTATAGTTGTGATATGTATGACAGGTAGGCAGTTCTCAACAAAAGTGGTTCAGCTTTAATAAGTGATTCAGCAACTCAGAACAGCTCAGAACAGACAATGAACGCATAGAGCAACAGCTCTTATTTAAACAGTGCGGGCTAGCATAGCCACCTCCCATAGTCAGGTTAACAACCAATAGTAATTCAGAGATAACATCCAATCCCTTTGCTTCCTTCCAGCACAATCCTTGTCCCCTGATTGGCCTGCTACGCAGAGTAGCCAATCAGGCTGTTATGTTCTGACTCATGAATCAGTCCTATCTTTTGTTATGTTAAACTTGAGTCAGTGAAATGGATTGTAAGAGTCGACATTCCCATTGGTTGTTTCTGTGAAACCCTTGTACATAGCCAATAAGAACTGTATATGCTTTTATGGAGGGAACAGACCTCATTGGTTTTTATCCCTAGTTTATGACTGGATGTTAACTGAAGTATGGGCGTGGCTTTGACAGCCCGGATTATTTAAAAAGGGAGCTGTGCTCCACTGTTTCGTGTGTGTTGTCTGATTGTCTGTTTGCTGTTAAATAAAGCTGAAATCACTTGTTGAAATCACTACCTTGTTAAGTCTCATACTTAACACAGGCATTGTCATTTAGGATACCAACATGTCAATGGGGATGCAATCCAAGCTCAGGACATAACAAGTTGTTGTTAGATCTCTTTAATAAAAAATAGTTTGTTACTCTGCCTGTGTCCTCACACTTCATATGGTCACTTCTAAGGGCAAACCTGTTGGAAAAGAGTGTATAAGGGGTAAGGTGGGTGCTCTGGGCCCTCCCAAGGAGACCCATACCAGAGTGGTGGCAGCCATTAGAGAACCTTTATAGCTGCTGCCCGTGACACCTCTATAGGCAGGAGCACAAAGAGGAGGGCTTGAGGGGCAGATCTTAATTGGTTGGCTTGATATTATGGGCAGAGATGATCCTTAAGGTACCCTGGCCCCAATGAATAGCCACTGCAGATCTTTCAGCAGAAGAGTGATATGATCCCTTAACCAACCCCTGCCAATAGCCTGGCTGCTGTATTTTGGATGAGTTGGATGTCATCAGAGCATGGATGCCTGTGGCCAGATCACGCTACTTGTTTGCAGCTTGTTGCATTGTCATCACCTTTGAATCTGAAGAGATTTGTTTGTTTGTTTACTGCATTTACTGCTATTCCTCCAAGAATCTTAGGGCAGCATGCATTGGTCTTCTGCCCATCATTTTACCCTCACAATGACACTGAGTTAGGCTGAGATAATGTGACTGGCCCAAGGTCATCTAGGAAGCATTACAGCAGAATGGGGATTTGAATCTGGGTCTCTCAGGTCTTAGTCCAATAGTACACCAAGCTAATATTTTAAATAAAAATACATTTCATGCTCAGATGCCAAAATATCTTAGGCTAGCCGCCATACTGTGAATCTTGTTTCACTGCTGAAACTTCACACATCTTCTTACAGGAATAGGGCTTAAAATCCAATGTTAAATTTAATTTTAACCAGGTGAGGAATTACAACAAAAAGTTTGTTGAGCGGATGAAAGTTAGAACATTGTTTTTCTCTGTATCTTCCAACTTCAGTTCCTATGCTTGGACATAGGCTATAAACTGTTCCCCCAAGTCAACTTGAAGGGAGAAGACCTTTTTTTCTCTTTTTTAAACTTGAGGGTACTCTATTAAAGGAGTCCATTTCTCCAAGCAGCAGTCTGCCTCGGAGTGTGCTTCATCACCTAGAGGTTTTCTGTCAGGATGGTATACATCATTCCTCTGGAGCCGTAAGCAAGGCCTGATTTGGGCATGTGAATGCTGCAGTCTTTCTCTTTGCCTTGAAGGATCCTTTCAGCCTTCCAAACTGCCGAGCCGTGATAACTAGGACGCCTCCCTCCATCCTTGGAGCTCCTGCTGATTTACATACAAAAATGGCAGCACCTGTGAACCTGCAATGAGTAGAAGATTTT
This sequence comes from Gekko gecko, assembly GCA_029375565.1. NCBI lineage: Eukaryota > Metazoa > Chordata > Lepidosauria > Squamata > Gekkonidae > Gekko > Gekko gecko. The sequence goes on along the minus strand of JAPDNY010000001.1, from coordinate 286,372,984 downwards.
GTAGAAAATGTTAACACCACAGTGTAAATCATCTCAGTTTCCATAATATATTTGAATTATAAACAGTATAACTACCTTGTTTAGCCCATGGATGCAACCATTAATGATAGTGTGCAGAATGCATCAAGTACATCAACAATCTGGAAAACATCCAAATTTGGGGGCTGGGATGTTTTTTTTAAAAGCCCTATGAAACACATTCCACACACTAAAGGGGTTTTTGGAATTGTGTTTCTCAAACAGCATCCTTCATGTTAGATGACAAAATGGCAAAGACTTGCAAAAGGAGATTATGAAAGAACAAGGAGGACTAGCATCTCAGTCGAATAAGTCAAGAGAGATCCTATCATTCCGCTCAGAAGGAAGGATCCTTAGGCTTAGGGCTGCCAACATCCAGGTGGGGGCTGGAGTTCTTCATGAACGACAACTGACTTCCAAGCAACAGAGATCAGTTCTGCTGGAGAAAATGGCAGCTTCAGAGGTGGCACCGCATTACTGCTGAGTTCCTTTCCCAAACTCTTCCCTCCCTGGGCTTCAGGGCCTTAGCTAACAACTTTTTGCTGGGGGGGGGCAATGTTTTTCTCAGGGGGCCTGCCACTATATGTTTGTGTGGTACGGCCATGCCATGCTCATACTTCTAAATAATAACTAAATAATACATACAAGTGGTTTATTGCACAAAAAATGTTTCAGGTTTATTATTTATTATTACAGTGGTAGCTGATGTGATTGGGAATGCACATACTAATTTGTTAATTTAGATATTAATAAGATCTAATACCTATTAGTAAAACTTACCGTTGATATAGTGTGTTGTGTTCAAAACATTTGCTAGGCCCCTTGTGGGGTCAGGGGATGCCTCACTCCCAACTCCCATTTCCCTGTGCCACTTGAAACAGTGATGGGAGAATTTTTTATTTTTTTTTAACAAAAATGGCTATTGGGCTGGGAAGACCTGAAACTCATGTCACACATGTGAAGGAATTGCCAGAAACTCTATGATCTTACCACAGAGTTTTCTGCAATTGCTAGACAGGCATGACATCACTTCTGTGTTTTCCTAGAAGTGATATCACACCATTCCTGATGGCTGCCATCCCATGTTATCCCCACCCCCACCCCTCGTTTCTTGCCAGTTACCAGGCGGTGCCTGCCAACCTTAATTCATAATCCTCATATGTCTATATATCTAAAAGCCATGTTAGGCCAATATGTGAATATATAAATCTGTGGATTGGGCCCACGATCACAGAAAGGAGATATTTCTCTAAACTTGGGGGCACCCCCCACCAGGTTTGCAGAAAAACCTAAAAACAATCAAAATACACTGGGAGTTTAAATCCCCCCCAAACAAAAGTGTTGTCTGCATATGTGCAGACAGCACACCTACCTTCTCCAGGCAGTGATGATGGTGGGGTGGTAGTGGCCAGGAACAGTGGTGACTGGGAACTAGAAACTGTGGTGAACAAAGTGCTGGAGGCTGGGAGCCACACCAGGCCCAAAGCCAATGAGGCGTGGGTGGCTGGGAGCCATGGGAGCCCTGGAAATGACAACAGTGATTGGGTAGGGAGAAGCTGTGATGTGCCTGTCAATGGAGAAGGAAGCTAAGAAGAGGAGAGGGAGAAATGAGAGAATGAGAGAATGATGAGATGGGGGCAGCAGAAAGAGAGACAAAGAAATAATGATGAGGCAGGGGGCGAAAAAGAGAAAGAGTGATGGGGTGGGGGCAAAAAGTGAGAAAAACAGAGAACGATGGGGTAGGGAGGCAGAAAGAGAGTGAAATAAATAGTGGGGTTAGAAAGAGAGCAAAAGTGACAGGAATGGGGGAGAGAGAAAGAGAAGGGGTGGAGGCAGGGAAGAAGAATGACAGAGAAGTAGAAGGAGAGGGGAGGAAACATAGATGGGGGGAATGGGATGGCTGCTCCCACAAGTTTCTTGCGGGTCTCCAATGCTCCCTCTAAGCTGTGGAGTCTTGTGAGCAAAAATTCTATTTTGTGAGCCACTGGCATTAAAGTTGTGAGCGAGCAATTTGGCTATTGCATACATTAGTTTGTTCTGGAGCCATCTTTCCTGAGCTAAGAGAAAAATCTGTAAGCCGGAGGCTAAACAACTGTGAGCTAGCTCACACTAAGGGTGCGGTCACATGGCAAGGTAATCGTGCTTTGTTCCCGCTTTCTTTAAATTGGGAACATTTTATTTCGGGTTGTGCTAACTAGATTCAGCTGGCCCCTCTCTTCACCACTCGCTCACCTGCCGCTGCGCCATCCCTCCAGGCGATCCTGCTGGCCACGGGGCAGGCTCGGGCGGTTGCTGCTCCTGCCCCCACTGTGGGGGGTGGTGCCACTGCTGCTGCTGCCGCCATTGCCCCACGAAAAAAGGCTCCGCCGTCACCACCATCCTCCTTGCTGGTCCCCGTCCAGGCTGCTGGAGCCCCTGCCTCTGGTTCCTGCCTCCAGGGCCGTCTTTGTGCATTTTTTTAAAAAAAATGCTTCCGGTTTGAGTGCTTGAGCAAACATGTGCTTAATAAATCCATTATTAAACTTTAAATGGATTTATTAAACGCATGTTTATGCAAGCGCTCAAACTGGAAGCTTTAAAAAAAAAAAAAACGCACAAAGAGCGGTCAGATGGCCCTAATCGCAATCATTGTGAAAGATGGCTGTCCAGATGGGCGAAATCATGCTTTCAAAGCACAAGTGCCAGGAAAATACCTGATTTTCCAGGGGGCAGGAAAACCTGGGAGCATTGCGGGTGTGAGCCAGCTTTGGCGTGGGAGGCAGATTGGCACATGTGAATGTGAAATTTACATGCACGAGGGAACAGCAGCAAACCCCGATCAAAAGGTCCTTGTGACAGCACCCTAACTTAGCTTAGAGGGAACATTGGTCTCCACTTCTATTATATTATAGTAGCCATTACAGAACCTCTCTATGGTATACTAGTGTTCTTATTCCCATATTGCAGTTTTGGGGACTAGAGCTGAGAATGAATGGCTTGCCTAATACTCCCTAATGACTTCCTATGGCAGAGGAGAAGATTTGAGCCAGGGATCTCATGGGTCACAGCTCATTTTCTAAAGACTACATCAAATGTTATGCTGTCAGGGCAAAAAATACTTGGGCTTTGGTGTTCCCCAATAAGATAAGTAAAAGGAGTTTCTTGGGTATTTAAGAAGGTTACATTTAGTAGGAAAGTATTGACTGCCATATTACATTGGGTTTTCCTAACTTCCACTAATGTAATTTCCTCACCAGTTGCAGAAATTCAAATTCATTTATTGCAGTGTTCTTGATTGTAGTAGGGTTACTTACCCTGGTGACAGGCCCACAAATGTCAATAGTCATCATTAGTGTCTGTCCAAGTGAGCAAGAGTTCTGTAATGAGGTCATTAGTGTGCAGATTAAATTTCCCCATGACTAATGAAAAATAGTACATTGCAAATGGTCTTCTAATCTTCAAAGCCTAAACAAGAATTTGCTGTAACCCTGCCAGGGGATGATGTGTGACTTCACCGTTATTAGATTAATGTAACACATTCATGTTCAATATAATAGCATTTCCCACAGCTTTCCTGAGCACTCCTTAATGTACAAGTATCATCCGCAAGTAATGAATCAAGGCATTCAAGATTGTTTCTTAAAAAGCCATTAATTTGCATGCCTTAAACTCAAGGACAAGAATGACAAATAAACCAGGAATTGCAATAACTCCTTGGAAAGCAAATCTGCCAGGAATTCTAGTTCAGCAAAACGTACAATGAGCAGCAGGTGTTCTTGGCAGTGGTTTGCTCAGCATCAGAAAAACACATTTTGTTTTTACAACCCCCTCTCCACCACCCACATTCCCTTCAAAACAGTTTTGAAACCACAAATCATTGCAGTCAATATGGTTCGATCCATTCCTCCAGGGCATGTCAAATCATAAAGGCTTGTTGAACAATGCACAGTGTGCATCAGAGGAATCTGCACATTTACACATTATTTCTGTACAAATATTCATTTGGTTACCAGTAAACAGGTGGAGGCAGCTGATTGGCTTTGTGATTACTGGTCCCATTCCCAATCTCCATGTAATCAAGGCTGTATCCATACATTGTTGGATATTGCACTATTATTGTGTTATAGCAGTCATTCACTACTTAATCGTCTTGTCCACATCAGGGAAATCCAGTCTTGAATAGTGCTGTGGTACAATGATAGTGCAGTGTCAAGTGATGATTTATTACAGCTTACTTTCATGCATGCCAGTTCCTATGTATGAAATCTGAAACACCTTGTCTTCAGTGTACCAGACCGCACATCTAGGAACCTACATATTTTGGGGGTTATTCTTATATGCTCTGTGCAAATGGATCGTTTGAATGCACTGTAGAGGTCAAGAGCAAGACTATCAGGTATAACTTTGATTATTCCTCTCCACATGTTTATTTGTACCCAACGAACAACCAAACAGGATTAATGTGGCTTGGTTTCTGTTAAGTATGTAACATGTGCCCATGCTGTGGGCACAAGTCCATAATGGTCTCACTATTGTCATTTTGTTATTTCCATTTATTGTTCGCCTCTCTCACTGGGATTCAAGGAGGAGCACAAGTATGACACATCTGTTCAGTCAATCAGTAAGCCAATTACAAAATATGGTAACATGGGACTGATGGCAATATTGAATCTAACAGCAAAGATTCCTATTAAAACAACACAGTGGGGCTGGAAGGGGAAAACATTCCCTCTACAAGGCTTGCCTCCTGAACAATTCTGTTCTGCATCTTTTGTGGAATGACAGAAACACGAGGGCCTCCTTAATAACTTCAGGCAGACCATTCCATATGGGAGCCACCACAGAGAAGGGAGCTTTGACTCTCAAAAGCTCATACCCCGAAAATCTTGTTGGTCTCTAAGGTGCTACTGGACTTGAATCTAGCTGTTCTGCTGTAGACCAAGACCCTTTGAAACTGCAGAGAACATGTAGGAATGGACAGTTCCTCCTTTTACTTGTTTGCAGAGTGGCACCTTCAGAAGGCTTTGCCCTGGTGAACAAAGCTGTCGCAGCAGAACATAACAGGAGAGGTGATCCTGCAGGTATGTGGGTCCAATGCCATTAGGAGCTTTGTAGGCAATAGTTAAAAGCTTGAATTAAACCCAGTATCTGAATGAAAACCAATGGAGTGTCTGCATAGTTGGAGTGACGGCCGAATGCTTCTGAGCACCCGAAAGCAGTCAAGTGTGGTTTATTGTACCAACTGCATTTTCTGAGTTGTCTTCTAGAAGACCAATATAGGCTGCAGTCACACACACTAAATAATCCACTTTCAACCCACTTTCAGTGCACTTTCCAACTGGAATTTTACAGTGTGAACTGACAAAATCAAGTTGGATAGCGCACCGAAAGTGGATTGAAAGTAGATTATTTAGTGTGTCTGACCACAGCTGAATCAAGACAGTGGGCCATCTTCCTAGCTACCTGATTTGGTAGAAAGTTTTTCATGCACCTGGATCCAGAATCACCCACAGGCTCTTAACAAAGACAGCCAGAGACAATTGGGTCCTATCCTTCAAGGCTTCAGCCTTCCCAATCAACATTACTTCTGTTTTGTCAGGATTCAATTTCAGTTTGTTTACCCTTGGTTGACTTGCCACACTGAAGTTACAGATAGATTAAGGGGAGTTATTCTGCAATTCATTCTCTGTTCTGCAGTCTGCATGTGAATTGTTCTGCAATTTGCTTGTTTACTCTTGGGCAGTCGAGCTAGCCAGTGATGTGTTGCATGGCTGTTGGTAGGTACCCACAGCAGTGCTTAATGACATATTCCATAGTTGTTCTTTTCTTTTTTCTTTCTAATTATACTGTAAATGAATTTACTTATTTGCAGCTTACTGGCTATTGCTGCTTCATGTGTGTAGATGGGTTAACCACACATTGCATCTGTGAAATGTATACGCATTTTCTGTCGCCTCCACAGTGGTTATGCAGGCAACTGTTCAAATACCCTGGAAAATGCCTTGTCATAAGTGTGAAATTCACTTTAAAGCTTTTAAATCTTCTGCTTTAGCTTGTTGTACGTGCATTTGAGTAGGGGAGGGAGAAATAGTATACATGTTGGATTTTTAAAAAATAATTTATAGAAATCTAATGAAAATATATGTTGGATTAGAGGGGTTTATCCATCTGATTCATGTTCTTTGTTTACCAGGGAGAGGCCCCATTTCCTGATCCCGGTCCCTACTATCATGTTATTCCTATTTTGCTCCCACTTTGCCTTTTGGAGTATATTAACCAAATTTTACATATTTATTTACTTCATTTCTACCCTGCCTTTCTCTCCAGTGGGAACCCAAAGTGGCATATATTGTATCCTCACAACAACCCTGTGAGGTAGGTTAGGCTGAGATTATATGACCGGTTCAAGGCCACCCAGCAAGGCTCCTCGTCAGAACGAGGGATTCAAACAGAGGTCTCCTTGATCCAGTCCTGATACTCTCACCAGGATGCTACACTGGCTCCCATATTGCATTGCTTCAGAGCTTCGCTTCCATGCCAGGGCCTCTAGAACAGAGAAAAGGTAAATCTTGCCTCAAATGTATATGCATGTAAAGGAACACTCATATATGCAAAGGCACCAGGCAATACATTATCCTTTATCCTTTTTTTAAAAAATCACCTTCCGGGCTTTTAAATCAGGGTTAGACAGGCTCTCGTAAACAAATTGACCAGAGAGAACAAGGTCTGTAGCAATGGAAATGTGGGGGGTTCGTATGGTAATTCTTGGTGTGGGGATTATCTGGGAAATGTAGGAGCGGCTATGGTATCTCACTCTCCTAACCTTTTAGATATTGCATTGAAGATGAACATCTAAGATATCTGCTATGAAACAGCTTGATACTAATCAGGCCATTGGTTCAGCCATCTCAGCATAGTCTAGATTAACTGGCAGTGGCTCTCCAGGGTCTCAAGTGAGGGAGGCCTTTGCCTGTTAAAGCCTAAGAATCCTTAAGTGAAGATGCCAGGAATTGAGCTTCAAACCTCCTGCATTCAAGGTGGGCAGAAAAGTGTAGGTGCAGGTGGGAAGCAATGAGAGGGGAAGGTTTAAAACACCTCTCCTCCATTTTGCCACTTTGCAGTAATTTAGCAATAGCTGGGCATCCACAACTACAAGTTGTGGCTTTGGCCTCAACTTTTTTGTAGGCACACAGTTTGAAAGGGACAGCATAAAGAAATCAAATACCTATTACCATGGTGTAAAGTACATTACAGAGTTTTGAAAAGAAAGGGGCTACTCCAAAGGTAGAAAGAAAACATGTAATGTAAGTCTTAGCAAGGTTTCTCATTATTCACTCAGACTAGAGGTTGTTGGAGCAGGCACGAATTCTAGAGGCTTTACATCTTTCTGGAGAATTCAGTGTAGTTCAATTATATTCAGGAACCAGACTTTTATCAGAAAGTATCAGAATGTTAAAGCATAGTCTAGGGCCCAGCAAATATAAAGGTTCTAATTTGCCATTCCATTTTTACACTTTACCTTGCCTTCCCCATCACACTGGACATAACGACAGAACTAGCACAGACTTCAATGGACTTAGAAGGATGTAATTCTGCTTAGAACTTCAGTAGGGAAGTAGAATAGGAGAGTCATGATGATTTCCATCCTCAGTGAGGTTCAAGGCTACGACCCAGACACATGTGCAAGACAAGAGACTACGACCAAAAGGAGGTGACTGGAGAATCTGTGCACATGGAGCAGCAAAACTGGTGAAATAACTCCCCCCAGCATGATTTTTGCATAGGAAAATGGCTTGGGGGAGGCAGGAGTGCTGTTCTAAGCTGTTCCAAAGCTGTTCCCTGCAGCTGCGGTGTGGCTGTGGATAACACAAGTTGGGTGTTCCACGAACCCAACTGTTTAAAAACAGTAGTGTTTAGTATGGCCCTCAGGAAATACTCTTGGTTAGAAAAGTAGATGTTCATGGACAATTTTGCATTTCATTTCAACTATTTATGCATATAAAGATTTCCTCATAAACAGCAAGAAAGGATTCTATGAAATCTACTGGCAGTTTCTGTACTGAATTCAAGAATAAAGACCAGTCGTTATCTATTGTACAGATGTTTGGTATCCTGGGCTTCAAGTAAACACTGTGGTCTTGACAACTGACTAGTAGGATGAACTCTCTCAAAAGCTGCAGGAATCACCTCAAAAACAATAGTTTCCTTTATTACGCAGAATATTCTTGTTACAGGCTTTCACCATTTCCCCAAGTGATGAGAATTTCCAAGGACAGTTTATTTGTATGAGTAACACCATAAGACTTATGCTGTCTTTGCAATAATTGTTTTATTTATGAGTGCCAAGTGGAAGCAAATAGGCAGTCACTGGAAAGGCAGCACAGCTGTAACTGAGATTTCCCAGAAGGAGCCGCTATCCACAAAGTACTTCATCAGTCAGCTCACAATGACATATTCTCTTCCCTGTCCTGTCTCCTCCTCTGAATCTCAATTATAAATCTTTTGATGCCACTTTCCACTAGCGGGACATTATCACTTCATCACCTTCCCTAATCTGATGGGCACAGCCATCCAAAAGCCAGAGATATTCCCAGCTGTTGGGAGAACATTAATGTTCAAGCTGGTCAAAGTCGCAATAGCATCTAGACAGAAAACCTTACTCTTGGCTGGTCAGTAGCATTTTTCAGTGCTTAAGCAGCATTCCTGTAACTTGCCCATGTGCATGGATTTGAGAATGGGTCAGGAAAGCACATGAGGTGACTGAGTCATTTCACAGAAAGGAAAGGTTTGCCTTATGCTTAGATTCAGCACTTAAATGATCTTACATCATTTTCAAACTCATCCCCAAATGCTACAGCTTTCGCATTAACATTTTAATAAGATGTTAAAGAAGCACTATGAGTGTGGAGATAGTCTTAGTACTTCTTTAAAAATCATTAACATGTTTTTCATTTCTTTTCATTTTAGTGCATGGTCGATAAGCCTGTTTTTGTCTTTCTTTCTTTGGCAAATTTCCATTTTTATTTGTATCTTTCACAGCATTTTTTTCATTATTTAAAGGTTATATGCATTTTAACAATATTTGTATCCACAAAAAGGGCATTGATTTAAACGGTACGAGGGGTGTGTATTCTGAAATTCCTGAGCCAATAATACACATGAATATAGGTGGGCAGAAACTGTGAACAAAAAAGGGAAACAAACTTAAACATGAAACTTAAAAAGGTAAGTCAAGGGCCAAAGGACTATGGACAACTATGGAATATGTCATTGTTTATTTATTCATTTTATTATATGTATTTAATTTCACATGTTTTTATTTGTTTACAGCAATTCTTTTCTGGTCCATTTTGTATTAATGCTGTATAATTGTATTATGGGATATGCCAATTTGCTCCTCATTGTGTTTAACCTCTGAAGAAGGCCTAAACAGGCCAAAATGCATCAGGTCAAGTCCACTGGCCCTTGTGTGTATGATTTTGGAATTTTTATATGAGGTGTAATTGGGCCCCTATATGTTTTTTTTAATTCTTTACAAATAAATACATGTCTCTTTATATATTATATATTTTTGATTGCTGGCCCTCTACTCTGTTTGACTTACAGGTGAGCACAAACCAGGAAAATGGAAGTTTGTGGAGTCTCATGAACCACAAACCACGAACCACAAACCTTCCTGTTTAATGAGACAGTTTGTGGTTTGTGAGGTTTGTTAGGTTAATGATGCAGTAGAATGCCTCCCCATGGGCTAGAGATGGTAACCTCACAGCAAATCTCCAACTGACTCTCCTCTACCTGCCCTCCAAGTCTGGTGAGGATTGGATTTAAGGGGGACAAGTTACAGCCTCCAAAGCAAGTGCCCCCAGGAAAGTGCTCTCTTAGGAGTATGTCAAATGGACCTCTGCAAGCTAGAGACATCAAACTCACAGAGGACCTCCCCAAGATTCCCCTCTACCTACCCTCCAAGTTTGGTGTGGATTGGCTGTGGGGGGACTGAGTAGCAGCCCCCAAAGCAGGTGCCCCCAGGAAAGTGCTATCTGGGGAAGTCACAGATTCAGGTTCATGAGAAATGTTTTGAATGCCCCCCACAAACTAGAGGCATCTAATTTGCAGACCTCCCCAAGATGCTTCTCTATCTGCCCTCCAAGTTTGATGAGGATTGACTTGGGCCTGGGAGGCAGTCACCTGGTTGTGGACATGGATTCTGGTGTTGGCCAACCTTTCCCCTCAGGCCCAGGAGGCAGTCATCTGCCTGCCTCCCCCCTGGTCACAGGGTTTTGGGGGGTGGTCTGTCACACTCCCCCTTGGACCTGGGAGGTGGTCACCTTGTTGTGGACATGGATTCTGGGGGTGGCCACCTCTTCTACTTGGGCCCAGGAGGCGGTCACCTGCCTATATCCCACTGGTCATAAGATTTTGAGGGGTGGCCTGACACTTCCCCTTGGACCTGGGAGGTGGTCACTCAGTATTGAAAATAGATTTTGGGTGTGGCCAACCCTTCCCCTCAGATCTGCGAGGTCACACTAGTCACTCTGTTTTGAGGGGTGGCCCATCACACTCCTCCTTAGGCTTGGAAGGTGGTCACCTGGTTGTGGATATGGAGGAGGTCACCTGGAGGTCACCTGGAGGTTCCATCCCACCAACAGAACCCTCAATATGAGTCTTTTTGCTTGGAGGGGCCTCCTCTTCCCCCACTCCTTCTCCCTGCTGAGAAAAAGTGGGCCTCTTTTGGCCCCTGCTGAATGCCACTCTTTGCTCTGGAGGGAACAGACTCAGTACACCCTTTGCAGGTGCCTGCAGAGGGTGATGGATGATAAATATTGGGGGTTCAAGCCCCTCCTGACCTGGAGATCACACACCAGGCATTTTGCCACAGAAGGGTCATTGGGGAGGTTGCAGAAATACTCCCAAAGTGTGGCCTGAAAACAGCCTGAATCAAATGGAGCAGGCTGGAGGCTTAGCTGCTGCTGTGTGGTGCTGGGCTGGGAGGACTGATGGAGGGATGGACTCAAGGCAGGAGCAGCCCCAAGGAGTTGGGATGTGGAGGGGCTGGATGTTTTCCCACCCCCACCCCTAATTCACCACTGTCAGATTTGTCCTCCGCAGACAGTTTCTGGTTTGGGCAGTAGTAACAGCTCTTCCACCACTGAATCCACCCCCAAGAACACATTGGGCAAAACAAGCTCTGCTTCTTAGCCCCCTGGTGACACCCCAGTACAGCTGGGCAGCAGTGGGCTGGCAGGATGGGCTGCTTCCACAGGAACAGGGCCTGTGGGATGGGGGGCTGGAATTCTTCCCCCTGCAATGAGCACCCTGTCCCCCACTCCCACCCTCATGGCATAGATGGGTGTTAATTAGGCAGGAGGGTGGGCTCTCAGCTGAGGAGTCCACTGGCTGAGTCTCTCTGCCTGCCTGTAGCAGAGGGACAGGTGGTGGGTCAGAGCCCCGAGCCCACCACACACTGCTCCATCTGAGGACAGGTGTTAAAAAAAACAAACACTTGCACTGAGGGGGACTGTGTGGGCCCTCAGCTGAGGAACTCACTAGCTGAGCCCCTCTTCCTGGCTGTAGCAGATGGACAGGTGTGGCTCAGAGCCCTGAGCCCAACAGACACCACCCCAGCTGGGGACAGGTGTTCAAAAAACCCCAAACCCTTCCATTGAAGGGGAGGTTTGGTGTGTTTGTGGGCCCTCAACTGAGGAGCCCACTCACTGAGCCCCTCTGCCTGGCTGTAGCAGAGAAACAGGTGTGGCTCAGAGCCCAGGGCCCACCAGACATTTCCCCAGCTGGGCACAGGTGTTCCAAAAACCTTCAACTGAAGGGGAGGTTTGGTGTGTATGTGTGGTTCCTCAACTGAGGAACCCACTGGTTGAGCCCCTCTGCCTGGCTGAAGCAGACGGATAGGTGGTGGCTCACTCAGATCTCTGAGTAAGGAGGCACCAAACACACCCAGCCCCACTGTTTTTATACTGAGGAATGTCTTTCAGTTTCCCTTCCTTTCCTCTCTGCCTCTTACTTCTTCTCTGCATAACTGTCTGCTTCCAAGTAAAAAGAGCTGTGTGAACTGGTGGTCCCATAGAGCAGAATGGGAGCTCTCTTGTTGGCAGCCAAAGCTGCTTGTCAAGCTTTGGAGGGCCACAGGAGGGGCTTCCAGAGCTGCAGAAAGGCTGCAGAAGTCCATCCGCCCAACCTTTGCCTTGACAATTAATTTGTCAGCGCCAGTGTGTCTGGATCATGAACTGCCACCATGAACTTCACAAACTTATGTGAAAAACAGGGTGGTTTTTAGCAGTTTATAGGAGACGCTGTTTCACAAACCAAGGCCTCACGAATTGGCCAAGTTCATGATGAACTTAGGCTCATGGAAAGGTTCATGCCCATCCCTGTATGTGAATATCATTGTTTCAGATTGTTACTTTGATTTTTCTGGAATAGTAACACAAATCTGGAAGTCTTAGGCAATACAGAAACCCTTCCTGTAGAATCTGTGTTGTTTTTTAAGTTCAGAGAAGGAATTTTTAAGGTGGCTCTCAGAGCCAGCGCTTACTGCTTTGTTGGGTTGCTTCAGACCTCATGGGCTCCATACCCATTGCAAAGAATATCGATTTGCAAATGAATAAGAAATTTAGTTATAAATAATTGAAAATAAAGTCCAAGAGGTCTGTGTTGGTAGAGGTGGGGGCATTGATTGGAATAGCAGTCTAGTATTATCCTTCTGAATTGCAGTATGTAGACAGGCCACAATAGCCATAAAGTCTCCTGTTCTGATAGTAGTTTTTTTGCTAGGGTCATCTAGCACAGAGGTTTGGGCTTACCCAGTTTTGAGAAAAATAAAAAGAACCCTGTGTCCTTTCTTTTCTTTTCTTTTCTTTTGTTTTTCCTTTTGGCCAATTGGGTTGGTATCTTCTAGCGCTGAGTTTCCACATGAAGATCCAATGAAGTCTGATTTTGTTGGGTTGAATTTTGTTCACTTCTTTTTGTTCTATTTTCAGCAAACTCAACTGTTTCCCTTATCACAGGGTTCTAGTCTTTGTTTGTCATCTCAGTCCAGGGCTTACTGTTTTGCCTTGAGAGAACCTGTATCCCATTCTCCCACCTTTATTTGTTTAAAGATGTGAGCTCAACATATTACATACTGTGTCACAGAGGAGTGGTGGTGGTGGTGGTGGAGTCCTGGAGCCACTTCAGGCCTTGCTGCAGCAGCAGAGTCCAAGAGACACTCCAGGCCCAACCTTGGTGGTGTCCAAAAGCTGCTCTGGGCTCATCCCCAGTGGCAGTGTCCAGGAACTGCTGCAGGCCTGGAGTAGTCCCAGACAACAACACTACTGCAGCAAGTCCTGGAGCTGGCTACGGAGGGGAAGACCTGCACTAAGCTCCATGATGGAGGGTGGGATTGGAAGGGAGCTATCCTGGGGTTTGGCAGGTAATGGGGAGGGGGATAGGATTGCTCCCTGTCAGTCTTGCTGGCCCCCACTTCTTATGTTCTATTTCAAGATGGGCTTGTTTCCCAAGCTCTGTTTTGGAGCTTTGTAGGAGGGATTCAGTGATCACTGTACCCGTAAGGACATATCACATGCAGTCATGAACAAACATATGCTCTTTTCTGGGGGAAAATCTCAACCATTTCCAAAGGTTGCAGAGGCAGGTTGGGGCAAAGACGAGTGGGGTGGTTTTTCTGCAAATTATGACTTCCAAATTCATACTTTGTGAAGGAAAACTAGCAACAGACCACACAGCAAGGAAGGGTGACAAATGCAGAGTTTTCTGTGGAAAAGTATTTTTAAAAAATTATCAGTCAATCAGTCACTGTAAGAATGCATAAACAAAGAAGAATGCAGCATGAATTCTTTTTTAAAATGTAGGTGGCTGGCTCAGTGGCACTATTTTGCCACTACCACCATTTGCCTCCTCAGTAATCAGTGAGGTGCAGCTGCTCAAAGAGGCACCTACTTTATGTCAAGCTCATGCCTCACTTGTTGTGGACCCTGTGGCATCAAGGGTTAATTGCTTCTCTTTCCTTCTCTCTTCTCTAGGCCGTTTATCCTTCTGGCTAAAGGGGCGGGGGTGATGGGAGTGTGTGAGTGTCGGCTTATGCAGTGCCTGGGAAATGCATGATCTCAGTGCCCACTTTGACCTTGGGTGCAGGGGATTTCAAGATAGTGCAATGACTAGTAGCAGGGGTGGGGGGCAGTGTATTGGGGAAGTTTGGATCTTTGGTGGGCTGAATGCGGATAATGATTGGGAAGTGCACTTTCTGCATAGTGTATAGGTTCTGTCCTGACATCTCGGTGTCATTTCTGACACATAATATGTCTGTGCTTGAAACCTTCACTTCTCGATAAGCAAATCTTGCTGATACAAGAGTGTGGTGAGAGTGACTGCATCCAAGACTTGACAGTTTGAAGGTATATAAAATTGAACTCCTTTGTCCATTCTGACTGAAACTTTAGATTCAAGAATTGTCTATGATTTGTGTGGATTTGATGTCATTATCTTTGAAAATAGCTGCCTCAGACCCTTACATTCTTTCCCCATTAAAAATAATGATCCTGACACCCCCGCCAAACATGGATTTGAATTCCAAACTGGTAATGTTCTACCCCGAAATCAGCAATCATGATAAAGGTGTCCCCCTCCTTGATCCAAAATTCTAATGATCTTTTTTCTTGGAGCACATCCCTAAATGACAACATCTCTACCCCAAATGTTATCAATATGGTTTTAAAAAATGGCGATTCATTTCAACTGCAGAACATGAAAGCCTTTCAAACTTTCAAACAGAGAAGTTCAGCAAACAAGATTATCAATGCATAAACCACCTCATACCTCTAGCATATAACTCTTTCATAATCCTTAATCACCTGCCAAAGGACTGTCTGAATAATATAGGTTAGCATTACTTATGGAAGAAAGCTGATTTAGGGGACCTTTTCTCATTTGCCAGGAGATCATTCCCAACATCTTTGAGAAGCCCATTGGATGGGTACTGATGTTCACTTTCAGCTGACATGTTGATCTCATAATGCAAGTGCTTCCTGTCCAATCCATGTTGTCCACCAGGATGTTCCCTCTAAGCTGAGTTTTTTAGCCTCCAGCTCACACATTTTTGTCTTAGCTCAGGAAGGATAGCTCCAGAGGAAACTAACTTATGCAGCAGCTAAATCGCTCACTCACAACTTTAATGCCCGTAGCTCACAAAGTAGAATTTTTGCTCACAAGACTCCACGCCTTAGAGGGAGCATCGACCAGGATCCTCTCTAAGCCATGAGAAATAAAGTCAAGGGGAATCTTAAAACAGCTTGATGTGATGTAAGCAAGAGCCTGCTTCATCAGGAACAAGACAAAGAGGGTGATGATACTGAATAGCATGTATGCCCGTATTCGCTCAGTATGGGAAGATTTTTTTATGTGAGATTACAAGATAAAATGAACATGCTCTAAAAGCAGAAGTACTATGAATGAATCAAGTGAAATCAACTAATATCAATCCAATGCTCTTTTATATTATTACCAATTTAAGCACGTTTGAATGCAGTAATTGAAATGGAAAGTTCTGGCAAACTTGTCTGTGACACAAAGGAAACAAAATAAGATTCAGAGACATTTGTGTAGTGATGACACCTTGGTATAAAATATAAGATATTTCATGCTAACCTCGCTTCTTCCATGGGGAGTGACAATCCAAGCCTGGAAGTATCTTAATGCAATCCAGAGAAATCTTGAGTAATAAAAAAGAAAAGAGAGCCTCTGAGCATGTGAAGTGCATCTGAGCACTGAACATATGTACCCACCCTGTGCTTGTTCTCTATACAGACTTCTGGATTCAAGATATGACTTCCAGAAAGGCATGCCTCGTTTTAGAAATTTATCTCCTTTTTAGCAGGACAATAATACTATCAAGTCCCAGTGGCTATGGTCAATCAATTCCTTATTCCTAAGAAGAGCAAGAGGATAGGTAGTGTGAAATCAGCAGCTAATACTGATAAGAACAGATGTTTCATAGAATTAGTCAAGCATGAGGCAGATGTTAGAACAGCCGTAAATGCATTTGTAGAGATCCTAGGAATCATGTTCGTTTCCTTATCTCTCCAGCAAGCAAAAGCAAAACCAAATGTCAGTGCTTTAATTCTCTTGCTCAGACAAATTGTTGTTTTCATTAGATCAGATACAGTAGATGGGCTTGAGAGTTTATGACAAGAGTGTGACTAACAGAACACATCCCCTTCATTGAGCTTGGCAGTCTGTGGTGCTGTGCAAACATTAATTAATGAACAAAGATTGCACATCACATACAGAAGTGGCTTCTAACAGTTTGTTAATGAGGCTGAGTTCACTGCAAGCACTGATCATCATTTCTCTTTTTTTTTCTTTTTGAAGGGGAATTGCAAAAGTTATTGATGGCAGATGACCAAGAAAACATGCACAGCAGATTAAAATGTGTGTGTGTGTGTGTGTAAATTCTTTTACATTTTCCTGGGGATTGTAGATAATGTTGGCAATGCTAAATCTATGTGGGTTTTGCATAAAAGACCAGCAAGCTGAAGATTTGATTCCCACCCATCCTTGACAATTCATGGTTTCTGAGCAATTCACTTGTGGTTTACATCCCAACTAGGGGTGCGCATAACAAAATACTCTAGCCAAAGATATGCACATAAATTGCTGCATTGGGTCATTAATGTGTTTTTTTTCCCCCAGAACAATGTTAGGAACCCAGTATTCTTAGTGAAATGAAACAGACCTCCCTGAAGAAATCCATATTGTTTTCGAGTTTGGGAGTTGCTAGCCAGCTATAGTATGTGCTTGTGTTTTTCCTTTATTCTACTGGTTTCTTGAGCAATTACATTTCTCCCTTCCAACTTTGCAAGGGAGGAGCACAGAGCCCTTCCAGCCAATCTCCTTTGGAGAAAGCTACAGAGAGCCACAGTACTCTTTCCCTCTCTCCTTTGTGGGAAGAGATATTTTGTTCTTCTATGGCTGGGTAAACAGACAGCTAGAGTGGGATGTACTTAAACAAATGACAAGAATGCCCATTGGGAACAATGGGAGATGCCTGAATATAATGGGAGCCAGGAATGCCAGTTAACTTGCATGGGCTCCATTGAAATACATCACAGCAAACAAAAATTGCAACAAAAAATATGGAATGGATTTAGAGAGACCTGACATGGGCATAGTACATCCCCATAATGGCAGACTGCAGGAAAAAGAGGGAATGGCGGAGTGTCATGGAGTCCAAAACTGAATCCCGTGGGTCCCCAGGGCTGTTGTACAGAAGTAACCAGATGAGCTACACTAGCTTGTAAGGTGACACTTTAGTCATTCAGCCCCCAGACACCTCATATTCCAAGGAGGCTCCAGCACTTACTTTTGAGTCTCCAGCTCTGCCTTCTGATGCTGGATCTGCTCCACCTGGGGCCATTGCACTTTAAACTGTTTGTCTTTCTTCACCATGGCAACCAGAGGGATCTCAGCATCCTGAGTCTCTTCTTCCTCTGACTCCCAGCTCTCTAGAACTTTCTTCATCACATACCTCACTTTGGAGAGGCTGTCTCTTTTCTCCCTTGACACCAACTTCAGACAATCACACCTGAGGTGTTCCTTCTCAAAGCCATGATAACATTCCATCCTGGGTGTTGAGGTCACCCCTGGTTTGTTGTCTCAGGAGTATTATTAATTTATTTATTTCAACTGATATTCCATCCTCCCTGCAAGCAGGCTCAGAGTGGATAACATCAGTAAAAGTTAAAAAACATTCTGCAGTAGAGATTAAAATATAACATAAGAATGATTCACACAATAGTTAAAACAGATTAAAACAGAACTATAAACTAAACAGGGGGCATGGCATTCGAGATTGTGGCCTCAAAGCTGGAGCTGCCAGGCTATAGACCAGATTGTTGGTCTTCACTTGATGGGCCAATTGCAGATGTAAGATTCAGCAGAGGGAGGCCAATAGATGGAATGATTGGACACCTGCCGCCTCAACCAAAGGCTTGGTGGAACAGCTCCATTTTACAGGTCCTGCAGAACTGTAATAGGTCCCACAGGGCCCTGATCTCCAGTGGGAGCATGTGCCACCAGGCTGGGACCAGGGCTGAAAAGGCCCTGGCTCTGGTTGAGGCTAAGCAGACGTCCTTTGGGCCAGGGACAACCAGCAGATGCTGGTCTGCTGAGTGCAGATCTCTCTGGGGCATATATCAAATAGCATTCCATTCAGCTTCATGTTGTTTTTCATTCTAAATTACCATGCCCCCCCCCCAGGATAATATTTTGAAGAAATTATATTCTTGAGGCTTGTAGAGAGCAGTGTGCCAGCCTAATTCAGGTGGCGATCACACACGTGAGATAACATGGGGGGGAAGCGAGGCTATTTTCTCTGGAGTAATTTGACCTGCAGTTGCGCAATCACACAGTCCCTGGGTGCTGTGGGGGCAGCCCGCCGCTGCGTGATCAGATGCAAACCACGGGTGAATTGGGGGAGGGATTGCCACATGTTTCCAGTGTGCTTCAATAGGGGATCGATGATCCGCATCTCCGCACCAAGTGCTCCCTATGCAGTGTGCGATGATGTGCATACTGAAACGGGGGGAAAACCAAAGGCATGGAGTCGGGATGGCCTGATCAGACCATCCCGATGTCATGAGAGAGTGCTGGTGCGATCACACAGGGGAAAGTCCGTTCCTGGCCTGTAGTGAACCCGTTTCCTACCGGACTTCTCCTAGTGTTTTTTACTCTGCTTCTGTGGCAGAGCAAAACGGGTTGCCCATGGGTGTGGGACGCTTTCCAGATGTTTGCGTCTGATCACGCCCTTAAAATTTGCCCAGCATTCGCACCTAAGGTGGGGCTAATTCTGCTTGTGATCGCAGCCTCAGAAAGTTTTTGCATTTGTGTAGAAAAGAAGTTAAGGTCTGACTTGCTCCCAAATCAAGAGTCTGATACCTTTGAAGATAATAGGGTTACTCCTGAGGAAGAACTGGGATTAAATGAGCTTAAAACTGGGTGCTCATTGAGAGATGAATGGACTTTTCTTTGCTTAGACAAATGAATGGACTTTTCCTTGCAATATCATAAATAATTTATCAATAACGATGCAATGCAATGTTTTAACATGCATAGATTTACTAAATGTTTCTGCCATCACATCATAGTGTCTGTTTTTTTCTGTTATATCTTCTGAAGGATAACTGTGATCCCTCGTGTTTGTCTTTTCTGCATCTTGACATAAGCATTTGGGCATCATTGCTATATACTTGACTAGGAATAAGGCCCGTTGTGGAAATAAATACAACGGGCTCTAGAAAGAGGCTCTAGGAGAGTGCCCCAGCTTTGGGCACTCAGTAACAATTTGCTGTGGCAATCTCAGCAGGGTATAATGACAGAGTCCACCATTTTCTCCAGGGGAACTAATCTTTGCTACCTGAAGAGCAGTAGTAATTTTGAGTGATCTCCAGCCCACCCCCAAGATTGGTAACAGTGGTTCCCCAGGAGGGAGTGGCTGGTTTGGAGGGTGGAGTCTATGGCATTGTACCTGTCTGAGGTCCCACCCCTCCTCAACACTCACCTTCTCCAGGTTCGACCCCTCAAATCTCCAGGAATTTCCCAACCTGGAGTTGACAACCCTATCTCCCTCCCAGCCAACCATCAACCTACCTTTAGTTTTCCATCTCCTCCCCCATCCCTTCTACAGAGCAGTTGTAATTTTGACTGATCTCCAGCCCCCACCTGGAGATTGGCAACAATGGTTCCCCATCAGGGAATGGTTGGATTGGAGGGTGGAGTCTATGGCATCGTACCTGTCTGAGGTGCCACCCCTCCTCAAACCTCACCCTCTCCAGGCTCCATCCCTCAAATCTCAAGGAATTGCCCACCTGGAGTTGGCAACCTGATCAGGACTGGGCCCAATGAGTTTTCTCCCAAAGGAGGAGGAGGAGTTTGGATTTATACCCCGCCCTTCACTGCCCAAAGGCATCTCAGAGCGGCTTACAAACTCTTTTCCCTTCCCCTCCCCACAACAGACACCCTGTGAGGTAGGTGGGGCTGAGAGAACTCTAACACGAACTGTCCTTGAGAGAACAGCTGTGCCAGAGCTTGTGACTAACCCAAGGTCACATCAGCAGGTGCAAGTGGAGGAGTGGGGAATCAAACCCGGTTCTCCCAGATAAGAGTCCGCGCACTTAACCACTACACCAAACTGGCTCTCCACTACACCAAAGGCCAACATAGGTGTGGAAAGGGCCTTTTACTGACAGAGGAGAAAGTACAGGTGCCAACTCTGATTAGGGAAATACCTGGAGATTTGGGGGGGGTGGATCCTGTGGAGGGCAGCATTTGGGGTGTGTGTGGAAGGACTCAGCAGGGTATAATGCCATAGAGTCTACCCTCCAAAGCAACCATTTTCTCCCGGGGAACTGATCTCTGTCATCTGGAGGTCAATTGTAACAGTGGGAGATCTCCAGGTCCCACCTGGAGATTGGCAGTCCTAGGGGAAAATCAGCCGCACAGCAGGGAGTTGAAAATGGTTTGATGGTTGCTGGCCCACCTCATTAGCCAGCCAGCCATGCTGAAGCCATTTATTCTGACAGGAAAGTGGCCATTGGGGAGGGGGTTATGCTGAAAGTCCTTTGTTTTTTTACTCACAGAACCAAGCTTGGCTGCCTACCAACAGCCACTGAGGGGACAGTCCCTCACAGGAGTCAAGAGAACTGTCTTCCTCAGGAGACAGAGCTGTCTGCCAGGGGGAGTGGGTGGGGAAGAGGAGCAGACCCAGCACCCGGCCAATGGCACGCAAGTACTCTTGAGTGGCGGCTGATGGGCCAACGGCTGAGGGAGGGCATTTTACAGCCAATGGGAGCACATGGAATCTTGCGAAACCAAAAGATAAATATTTATAAGGAGAGATATCTTCATGATTGCTTAGGTATTCTCCCTCTCTCTGATTTCAGCATATTCAAAGTTTCAGTACTCTTTCAAACTTTACATGCCTCAATCAGTCTCAAATGATTCCTGGTTGTAATGTGTGCTTGTCACAAATGGGTTTATGTAAGCCAGTAAGAATATAAGAACATAAGAGAAGCCAATGTTGGATCAGGCCAGTGGCCCATCTAGTCCAACAATCTGTCACACAGTGACCAAAAATACCAGATGCCATCAGGAGGTCCAGCAATGGGGCCAGGACACTAGAAGCTCTCCCACTGTTGCCCCTTCCCAAATTCCTAGGAGTGAAAATTAGTGGAAGGAAGGTTCTCTTCTTTATGCTCAGGCTACCCTAGTAGGAAACTGGAACATTGGCCCCATTCACTCAGATATATATTTAGGGTACATGTATCCCCTTGACTTTACATGATCACATAAGCTAATTGTGTGTACAGGGTGAGTCAGAAGTCACGAGTGTGCTCTTAATCCCCTTCCTGCTTGTTCACTGGACACACATTAAGACACTAGCCCTTTTCAGTTGTTATATTCGGGGGCAACCAACCATATGTACCAGAAGAATATGCAACTTGTGATGTCCCCGACATGCACAATTGCTGTTTCATCTGAACAGAGTGCCATATAGATTATTTGCAGCATTACAAACTATACAAGGTCCTCCTGGTATGTGGGGTTAGACACCTCTGAACACAACAACTAAAAAGGGCTATTTTTAAGTGGGACAAAGAGAAATAAAAATTGGGCTGCTCTCCAGGTTTGCCAACTCCTGGTTGGGAAATACCTGGAGATTTGGGGGAGGAGGTTGATGAGGGTGGGGTTTGGGGAGGGGAGGAGCTTCAACGGGATATAATTTCATAGTGTCCACCTTCTAAAGCAGCCATTTTCTTCAGGTGAACTGATCGCTGTTGCCTGAATATCAGTTGTAATAGCAAGAGATCTCCAGCCACTACTTGGAGGTTGGCAACCCTACTGCTTTGGTTCTTTGTAACAGGCAGCTCTGTCTTCAGTATTGCCATTTTCCTTGTGTTTGTTTTTAGTCATTTGTAAAGTGATGTATTGATCTCAACTGTAAGACATTTGGTGTAAGAACTCAGTTTTTACAAGTGCTTTCTACAGGGGTTAAAACCCAGCTCTTGCCCTACAACTGGGAAATGTTACTTCTGCAATGATTTAAAAAAAAAACACACATTACTACTATTACTACTACTGAATCTAATAGATTGGATGATGTATCCTTGTCAATGTTTTCTTGCTTTTATTCCCACCTAGCTTCCAGCACTCATTTCGATCATCTCTGGAGAGTCAGAGTACTTTTTCAGTTCTGATTACTAAGGTGACCAGAAGCATAGGAAGGCAGGGCTCTCTTCCCTTTTGGAGAGGCACTTTTGAGAGGGCAGCTTACCATATCACACTGTTGCAGGGGTGAGAAAAGCTCCAAATCCCCACTGATGCTAAATATTTAGAGAATGGGAATCCTGTTTAGTTCCTGGCCACCTTTCTAATTGCTGGAAATCAAATTTCCAATATTTATTTATTTACAATAATTTAGGAAATTAAACACATCGATGTTTTTCCACTTCCCCCACAAGTAGCAGCCAATATGGAGCAAGAAAATGGGAATACAATGACATGATTATTCAATTATACATTACCCAAGAGATATGGGAAGGGGGAGGGATGTTGGGTAGCAGTGCCCATATAATTTCTTGGAACTAGAAGTTTGGGCTATAAATCTCATCTGAACATGTTATAAATTCATGCACATGCTCCTTCTTCCCTATCATTTTGTGAATTGGAAATTCTCTTACAGCCTGCTTGTCTAGGTTCTAGGTATATTTTGAGTTTCCTACTGCTGGTCATCCCTGCACAGTCGATACATTTCAGACAGGTGATTTCTGGAAACAGTTTGCATTCAATGAAGACAGTTTACCAGCAGAGGAAGCATCAGAAAATAATCATACATTAGAAGGCTAATAACACTCTATAATAAAGCAGCCTGAAAGCTTTTTAAAAAGCTATTATCTTTGCACAGATATACTGATTTCCATCCTTGTACTATCATCAGCACCTGAGAACAGAGGTTTGCTTCAGTATATTATCTTCTCCCAAGAACCTCTATCACTCTCCTAAGCTATTTCTACCATGCTTGCAAGGACATCTGATATTGTCTTGTTGCTCACTACCACTGAACTGGTAATGCTAAATATTTCATTTTCCCCATTCTGCAGTTTCTCCTGCACTGTTGTGCAAAGATTTGTACTCAAAGTATCTTTAGTTACCAGATGAACTAACTGTTGCTGGACAGTGGGAAATTCATTTTTTTTTTTGCCTCACTTAGTTTATGAAGGTAATGACATAGACTTTCAAATACTTCTTCTTTTCCTAGCAATCTTGGAATGCAGTTCTAAGCAAAATTACA
This sequence comes from Gekko gecko, assembly GCA_029375565.1. NCBI lineage: Eukaryota > Metazoa > Chordata > Lepidosauria > Squamata > Gekkonidae > Gekko > Gekko gecko. Next base: position 286,349,634 of record JAPDNY010000001.1, on the reverse strand, counting down.
CCCCTCTATGCTCTTTTACTTGTAGGGTTACCAGCCCTAGCTGCATCCCAGCAAGAAAATCTGGAGATTGGGGACAAGCTATTAGGTGTTGCCCCAGCACACAATGGTCGAATCTGCATTTGTCTTTCCCACCGGTGTCCCAGCCTTCTGACTCTGTCTTCAAAAAAGCTGTCTATATTTGGTGTCGTTTTCACACCTCAACAGTGCTAGCCTACTCTGGCATGTCTGCATATGTTTATCACCCTCCCGTGGCGGCTCCATTGCCATTGCGCCTCTGCACCGTTTTAAATGAATCTTCTCCAAACAACTCTCAAACAAGCCTAGAGAAAGATGGCGTCACAGCAGCACGAGAATGATTTCAAAATGCAAATGCAGATTCGACCGTTGTCACTTCTGGTGTGAAACTGGAAGTGACATCAACACATTGGGGCAATGCGGTAGGGTTCACCCCAAATTAAGCCCCTTTATTTATCTCAGTGGACTTAGAAGGAGGTAACTCTGCGTATGATTGCACCATGGTGGTGGCATTTGGCATGGTGGCTGCGTGAGGCTGGTGCATGCTTGCCAACACTGCATTTTGAACAGAGGAGATTTGTTGCATGATTGTTTTTTATACTCAGACAGCCGCTGGCATCCTTTGAACCTTTGAGAGGGTCTTTGCAGCATGTGAGCCCTTTCTTTGCCTTGCAAGTCAGTTTGACACAGCCATGTAGCTGGTTCATATTAGCAGTCAGGAAAACATACTGGAGCATATTGGAATGCCCTCTATCGAAGTGCACACTCATTTAATTATGGCACTCAAATTAACAGAGGGTTCATTTACCCTCTGTTATCTTTTAATTATCCAGTTATCTTTTAATTATCTCATCTCTCTGTCAGTGTAACTCAATGTGGTTTCATCATGGATCTTTTTATTTACTCTTCTACTTTCACCTTTAAAAGCCTGCATCTTTCTTCCAGTGTATAATTATTTGGCGCTAAACTGAAACATCCCCCCTGCTAAATTCACCTGGTCACAATCCAGAGAACTGTCTTGTATTTTTAGAAGCTCTGTGTTGTGACATAGAGTGTGAGGAGACCATGGTTTTTACTATGTGTTCTTTCTTTGTTCCTGGTGAAGGGGCACTGCTGGAGGACAGGTTTAAGGGAGGAAAGAGTGGGAGGAACTCCTCCCTTGATCATTCAGGGATTTTGGCTGCAATGCTAAGAATATTTATATAACATTTAGTAAGCCCCACTGCCCTGACGTGGATAGCCCAGGTTAACCAAACCTTGTCAGATCTCAGTTACTGGATCCAAGGAAAGCTTGAACTTGTTTTACTTAATTTATGACAAAACCCAGAGGTCCCCAAAATTAGAAAGGAATTAATAACTGTTTTGTTGAGGGATGCTAAGTGCCTAATTGTTGCTAAGTGGAAAAGTAGGTCTTTGCTGACTATATATGATCATTATAGTCAATTTGGGACTACTTCTTGAAGGATAAAATTGCGATTCCATTCCATGGTCCAACACTCAACTTGGTCTCTCTAATTTGATGGATATATGGTTTCCCTTCCTAGATAGCACAGCTCTGGATCTTTCTAACAGACATTACTTCTTAATTCAACATTATCATTGTTTGTTATAATTTTTTCTGGATTTTTTTCTCTGACACTCAGTTGCTTTTTTCTCCTTTTAATACAACTAAGTGTATATTTTGAATGTTATCTATATAAGTAAAGTTGTAAATTGGAAGTCATCATAATGGGATCTCCCAAATTTTGTAAGATTATTGTATTTTTTCTTCTTTTGTTCAATATGTTGTCTCTCTTTATTGTTTAATAATTTTTTTTAAAAAAAGATCTCAGAAGCTAAGCAAGGTTGGCCTCGGCCAATATTTGGATGGAAGACCACTGAAAATATCAGGGTTGTGACATGGAGGCAGGCAGTAAAACCCCACCAGGGGTCTCTGTAAATCAGATGTGACTTGATGTCAAAAAAGCCCCACTAAATAAAATGGGACTTACTTCTGAGTAGATCTGCTTAAGATTGCTATCATAAAGGTATAAGGCAGGTGGCATGTTGGTGACCTGGAAACATTACCCCGTAGGTATATTTCTAAAATAGTACAGTCAGGGCTGGATTAAGATATATTAAAGCCCTAAGTGATGTCAAATTTAAGAGGCCCCTAACTTTAGCCAAAAAAAAAAAAGTATATTATTCTGACATTGAAATCTGGTAAGTTTTGAAAACTGTAGTTTACTTAGATTGTGTGTAAATCTCGCTCTGAGCACACAAGTAATAAGAGAGAAGCAAACTTTCCCCAGCTCTCCATGGATCAAAGTTTGAACAATCTGCCCTCTCAACTGCAATAGATCATGTGGATGACAGCTGCTCAGATGGCATGGAATTTCCCCTTTCCTCCCTGTCTTTCATTCATCCTGGCTTACTTGGAAGTAAATTGTGTTGAATCTCTCTCTTTTATTTTATTTACTGCAAACATTTTAAAGCTCTTTCCACTCAATTTAGGGTATTCAAGGTGGCAGCAATAAACTCACTAACCCAAGAATAATAACACATTCAGGTTGTGGTCACACGTACCAGAAAAAACGGGGGGGGGGGAGCAAGGCTATTTCCTCTGGAGGAATTTGACCCGCAGTTGCATGATCACACCTAACTTGGAAGCTGCAGGCGCAGTCCATCAATGTGTGATCAGATGCAACTGTGGGTGAGTCGGGGATTTTTGTGCCTTTTTTTCCATTCACTTAAACGAGGGATTGATTGATGGCACCTCCACACCAAGGGCTCCCTATGGAGTTTGTGATGATGCACATTCTGCAAAGGGGGAAAAACAATGGCACAGAGTTGAGATGGCCTGATCAGACAATCCCGATGCCATGAGAGCGCGCTGAAGCGATCAGACATGGGGAAGTCCATTCGTGGCCTGTTGCAACCCGTTTACTACCAGATTTTTCCCAGTGTCTTTTAACTCCACTTCTGTGACAGAACAGAATGGGTTGCCGACAGCTGCAAGGTGCTTCCCAGATGTTGTTGTCTGATCATGCCCTTTAAATCCACCCAGCAGTCACACCTATGTTGGGTCTAATTGTGTGTATGATTGCAGCCATAAATACATAAAAACATTTTTTAAATTATTAAAATAAAATAAAATATATAAGCTCATGAACAGGAGCAAGTGTCATTGAGAATCAGGGAGGGAATATCAGATGAAACAAAAGTCTTCACCTACTGGTAGAAGACAGTGATAGAAGGGGGCAGACCAATTTTCCTGCAGAGGTAGTTCCATAATGTTTGTTTCACAACTAAAAAAGCCTTTACCCCAGATTTCCACCCATCTAGCCTTCAAGTTGCCTAAACCAGGGCCTCCAAAGGTGACCAAAGTGATCAGGTTGGTTCATATGGGAGTAGGCATTCCATAAAGTCCTTAAGGTGGTTTCTTGAAGTTGCTCTCTGAGAATCCCCCTTGCTAGGCAAGTTGGCCACCAAAAAAGTCAAGCCATAATCTCTAGCACATAGAGCTCAAGATGGAATAAAAGCATATTGGGCAATGGTTATTTTAAAGTTACAAGCAGAAGACCTCTTGTGCAAGTATCAGTTCTCCTTGTAATATTTCTGCAAGTATCAGTTCTCCTTCTAAATACCTGGGTTTCAGTAAAGCTTTTGACAGGTTTCCCCATGATGTTCTGGTGTGTAAACTAGAGGACTGTGGACTGGACTCTAGGATAGTTAGGTGGACAGGGAACTGGTTAGAGAACCACACTCAGAGAGTACTTGTCAATGGCATTTCATCTGAATGGAGGGAGGTGTCCAGTGGGTTGCCACAGGGCTCGGTTCTGGGCCCTGTACTTTTCAATATTTGTATAAATGATCTGGATGAGGGTGTGCAGGGGCTACTCATTAAATCTGCAGATAACACCAAATTGGGAGGAGCAGCAAACACACCAGAAGATAGAGATAGAATTCAATGAGATCTGAACACACTGGAAAAGTGGGCAGATGTGAACAAGATGCAATTTAACAAGGATAAGTGCTGAGTTCTACATCTGGGTAACAAAAATGAGGAACACACATACTAGATGGGGGATACACTTCTGGGTAGCAGTGTGTGCGAACAAGATCTTGGGATATGGGTGGACCGTAAGTTATATAAGAGCATGCAGTGTGATGCAGTGACAAAAAAGGCTAATGCAATCTTGGGGTGTATCAACAGATGTATAACATCCAAATCACAAGATATTAAGAAAAACTTTTTTACAGTAAGAGTTGTTCAACGGTGGAATCAGCTGCCTAGGGAGGTGGTGAGCTCCCCCTCACTGACAGTCTTTAAGCAGCAGCTGGACAAACACTTGTCAGGGATGCTCTAGGCTGTTCCTGCACTGAGCAGTGGGTTGGACCAGATGGCCAATATGACCCCTTCCAACTCTGTGATTCTATGATTTCTGAGTTCAAAAATGAGTGTGGTGGAGTTTGATTCTGACGTACAAATCAGCAAAGTCTGGCAGCACCTCTACTAGTAATTAGCGTATTTCATTTCATAAGCAATTACTTGGTTAGGAAAGTAGAAACCAGAATGCTGAAGAAGCACATGTGTGTAATATTTGCATGTGATTTGCATTGCAATCCTAAACCCAGTTATAACCTTCTAAACCTGTTGAAATCAACCAGTTTAGAACGTTTCTAATTCTGCTTCAGATTGCACTGTGAGATTGCTTTGCTTCAGCGTGCACCATATCTATCAGAGGCATTTATGTCCTGATTTTCTTCCTTCATGGCTCGCCTAGGGTTCCCAGCAGGCCTCCTAACCAGATACTGAACAGATCCAGACCTGCTTAGCTTCAGCAAAGGTGCTGTAACAAGCATCCTCTAGCCATAATTTGGACTTCTGCTGGTTTTATTTTTCCCAGTGTTACAATACAGAAAGTTCAATGTACTTTTCTTTTACACAGAAAGTTTATTATTTATTTAGGTATTTATATCTTGCTTTCCTCTCCAATGTGGACTCCAAAACGGCTTGCAGCATCATTCTCCTCTCTTCTATTTTATCTGCACAACAACCACCTTGAGAGGGAGCCTAGGCTGAGAGAGAGTTGCCTGGAGAGTTGCCTGCATCAGGAAAACCTGGGTTACCTTAGGTTTTTGCTTATTCTCCCTCCCACTGCAGACCTCCACTGCATTGTTCATGAAGGTCCACTGATTTTGCAGAACAAAATCTCAGGTGTCTGCAGTGGGAGGGAAGAATTGGTGAAATTTACCACCCCCACTTAAGAAACCTAAAGGGCTTTTAAGTTTTCTTAATTTGGATTGGATACAGGCAAATCAGCTTCTATAGCCAAGTCAGGAGTCAAACCTGGGTCTCTCAGATTCTAGTCTGTTATCCACTATTCCACATTAGTATACTAATATGTATTAATATGCTGTTTTTCATTCTTCTTTTGCTTTTGTATTTTAGTTGTGAATAGGGGTGTGCACCCCCAAAAATGGTATTTTTGGAGTTCAGGTATACCAAACGTGAAAAATATTGGTATATACTGATATTCCCAAACCCCAATATCAGTATTGTATTAGGATTCGGGAAGTAACCAGTATTGCTGAAAATATTTGGCTGGAAGGGCTGAGATAGTTGCCTCCCATTCAAACTGATCAGCGGGGCAATCTGTCTGTCAGCTGACTGGTTTTGGGAGGAAGCCTGAGAGAAGGCGTGTTTAAATGCATTGCCTTCCATCCCTGAGCTGTCTTAGTGTGGTGGGGTAGCTTGGGGAGGGAAGGCAATGGTCAGTTTCATTCCCCCCCACTTGGAAGCTGAGGAGACTGATACTGACCCACTCTCTCTTCCTTTCCCAAGTTGGCTTGTGGTGGTGGGTTGGCTGGGGAAGAGCCTGTTTACACACCTCCTCATTCCTTTCCCGGACATCTTGAAATGGCAGGTAGGAAAGGGGAGAAAGAAGGAAAGGGGGGCATTTAAACATGCCTTCTTGACCTGTCATCCCTTTCCCAGCCCCCTGTCATGGCGGGTTGGCTAAGGAAGTGGAGACAGGCTGGGGAGACATGTTTAAATGCCTCCCCATACCTTTCCCAGCTGGCCCACCATGGTGTGTTGTTTGAGGAAGGGGAGACTGGTCAGGGAGGCATGTCTCCCTATCCCTTTTCCAGCTAGCCCACCATGGCAGGTATGTCAGAGAGAGTATACCGTCCAGTAAGATTGAGAGGGTAAGATAATTGGATTCACTTCTGGAAATGCTATGGGTTGAAATAGTGGGTCCAAAAGGAGGCTTAACAGTGGGAGTTTGTTATCGCCCACCAGATCAAAAGATAGAGGAGGATTATAAAATGATGAATGAATTAAAGATAGCAGCTAGACGAAATAACTGTGTTGTAATAGGCGACTTTAACTACCCACACATTGATTGGATCAATATGAGTTCTAGTCGGGAAAAAGAGATTGCGTTCTTAGACACTCTCAATGACTGTGCTGTGGAACAGATGGTCACAGATCCTACCAGGGGAGAGGCGATCCTGGATTTGGTCCTAAGTAACACCCAAGACCTGGTGAGAGATGTAAAAGTGATTGCACCACTTGGGAACAGTGACCATAATGTCATTGAGTTTAACATTTGTACAGATAGGGAGTTGCCCAAAAAGACTGACGCAACCACTTTTAACTTTAAAAGAGGTAACTTCTCTGGTATGAGGGGACATGTGAGGAAGAAATTGAAAGGAAGAGTGGAGAAGGTCAAAACCATTGGGGAAGCTTGGAGACTATTTAAAAAGACAATCCTAGAAGCTCAGAAAAAATATATACCGCAGGTTAGGAAAGGTACAAATAGGTATATAAAAAAGCCTGCATGGTTAACAAATAAAGTAATGGAAGCTGTAAAAGGTAAGAAGGATTCCTTTAAGCGGTGGAAAGCTAGTCTTAGTGAGGTTGATAAAGGGAACACAGACTATGGCAAATAAAATGCAAGTCTGTGATCAGGCAAGCAAAAAGGGAATATGAGGAGCATATCGCAAAAAACATAAAGACCAACAATAAAACTTTCTTCAAATACATTAGAAGTAGGAAGCCAGCCAGGGAGGCAGTGGGGCCCTTGGATGACCAAGGGGTAAAAGGAGTAGTGAAGGATGATAGGGAAATGGCTGAGAAGCTGAATGCATTTTTTGGCTCTGTCTTCACTGTGGAAGAGGAGAAGTGTTTGCCCACTCCAGAAGCACCGATTTCGGGAGGGGTTTTGAAAGACCTGAATCAGATTGCGGTAACAAGAGAGAAAGTCCTCCGACTGATGGACAATTTAAAAACTAATAAATCACCAGGCCCGGATGGCATTCATCCGAGAGTTCTGAAAGAACTCAAATGTGAACTTGTGGATCTCCTGACAAAAATATGTAATCTTTCTTTAAAATCTGCCTCCATTCCTGAGGACTGAAAGGTAGCTAATGTCACTCCCATCTTTAAAAAGGGCTCCAGGGGAGATCCGGGAAATTACAGGCCAGTCAGTCTGACACCGATACCGGGTAAGTTGGTGGAAACTGTTATTAAGGAAAGAATTAGTAGGCACATTGATGAACAAAAACTATTGAGGCAGACTCAGCATGGGTTCTGTAAGGGAAGATCTTGTCTCACTAACCTGTTAGTGTTTTTTGAGGGAGTGAACAAACATGTGGACAAGGGGGACCCAATAGATATTATTTACCTTGACTTCCGGAAAGCTTTTGATACAGTTCCTCATCAAAGGCTCCTAAGTAAGCTCAATAATCATGGGATAAAAGGACAAGTCCTCTTGTGGATCAAAAACTGGCTTATAAATAGGAAACAGAGAGTGAGTATAAATGGGGAACTTTCTCAGTGGAGGGTGGTAAGCAGTGGGGTACCACAGGGATCAGTACTCGGTCCGATGCTTTTTAACTTGTTTATTAATGATTTGGAATTGGGAGTAAGCAGTGATGTGGCTAAATTTGCAGATGACACAAAGTTGTTCAGGGTGGTGAAAACCAGGGAGGATTGTGAGGCACTCCAAAGGGATCTGTTGAGGATGGGTGAGTGGGCGTCAACGTGGCAAATGGGGTTCAATTTGGCCAAGTGCAAAGTGATGCACATTGGAGCCAAAAATCCTAAATATAAATACACGTTGATGGGGTCTGATCTGGCAGAGACGGACCAAGAGAGAGTTCTTGGAGTCGTAGTGGATAACTCGCTGAAAATGTCTAGACAATGTGCAGCTGCAATAAAGAAGGCCAACGCTATGCTGGGGATTATTAGGAAGGGAATTGATAACAAATCAGCCAGTATCATCATGCCCCTGTATAAATCATTGGTGCGACCTCATTTGGAATACTGTGTACAGTTCTGGTCACCACATCTCAAAAAGGATATTATAGCATTGGAAAAAGTGCAGAGAAGGGCAACTAGAATGATAAAAGGGTTAAAATGCTTGGGACTCTTTAGCTTGGAGAAACGACGGCTGAGAGGTGACATGATCGAGGTTTATAAGATTATGAATGGGATTGAGCAGGTTGAGAAAGAAGTACTTTTCTCCCTTTCTCACAATACAAGAACTCGTGGGCACTCTATGAAATTGCTGAGCAGTCGGGTTAGAACAGATAAAAGGAAATACTTCTTCACCCAAAGAGTGATTAACATATGGAATTCACTGCCACAGGAGGTCGTGGCAGCTGCAAGCATGGACAGTTTCAAGAGGAAATTAGATAAACATATGGAGCAGAAGTCCACCAGTGGCTATTAGCCACAGGGTATAGATGGGAACTCTCGGTCTGGGGCAGGTGATGCACTCTGTTCTTGGTGCTGGAGGGGCAGCAGTGGGAGGGCTTCTGGTGCCCTGGCCCCACTGCTGGACATCCTGATGGCACCTGGTATATTTTGGCCGCTGTGTGACAGAGTGTTGGACTGGATGGGCCATTGGCCTGATCCAACATTGGCTTCTCTTATGTTCTTATGAAGAAAGACCTGGGAGGCATGTTTAAATTCCTCCCCATCCCTTTCCCAGCTGGCCAGCCACAGCAGGTTGGCTGGGAAAGGGGAAACAGAACGTGGAGGCATGCTTACATGCCTCCCAGTCCCTTTCTCAGCCAGCCCGCTGTTGAGGGTTGGCCTGGAAAGGAGAGACAGAAGGGAAGGGGGGCATTTAAACATGCCTCCCTGATCTGTCATCCCCTTTTCCAGCCAGCTGCCATGGCAGATTGGCTGGAGAATGGGAGACAGGTTGGGGAGGCATGTTTAAATGTCTCCCCATTCCTTTCCCAGCTGGCCCACCATGGTGGGTTGGCTGGATAAGGGAAGACAAGTCGGGGAGGCATGGCAGGAAGGCATTTCAACACTCCCTTTTGCTCCTCCGGCTTAAGAGTGGGAGAAGCAAAAGGGAGTACTGAAGATGCTGCCAGCCATTTAAACCTAACAGTTGATGGGTGGACTGCCTGTCAGCTGTTAGGTTTAAATGGCCAGCACATTCAGTGAATGCACCCAAATAAAAGCCAAATAAGATCAGCTTCTATTCAGGGTCAACTTATCGGTAGCCAAACCAGAGAATCTGATACAGCTGAATACATGCCTCCCAAATACCCATTTTTTGGGGGAGGGGGATATTTATTCGGTTTCAGCTTATGCTGAATGCACACCCCTAGTTGTGAATGTTTTAATTCTGCTCATTTCTGGTTTTGTTTCCCTCATTTTTTTGGCTTTTTTACACCATTTTTATGCCACTGACACCAAAATAACTTTCAAAGTTACATAAATGTAATGGAACATTTGGCATGAGAAAACAGAAAATGGCACAAAAATAAATAGCAAGAAGAAGCCAAAAAAAGCAATTTATTTATTTATTTACTTATTAGTTAGTTAGATTTTTACTCCGCCCTCCCAGCCGAGACTGGCTCAGGTTCTCAACTGGAAAAGCAGAGCTTTAAAGTTCAGTCATATCTATTACTTGATAGTTTAGTTACGAACTAAAGCCATAAGAAGAGTGGCAGATAAAGTTAAGAAGGAGCTTCTTGCTAATAAAACACAGGAGGAGTATTCTTCACTATCCAATATCTTTCTGGAAAGACATGTTTGCAGGCAAATATATAAGGAATATATATAATCTCAAAAGCCTCTTTATATATAATTTTTGTTGCCTTCCCATGTGCTCTGACTGTCTTTAACTCCTTTGCTGCCAGACTTGACAAGAACCATTGGATACTGCACAGTTGGTGGGATGGCTGGGAAATGGATGACAGATTGGGAAGGGATATGCTTTAGCCAGGGCTCTTTTTGTAGCAGGAACTCCTTTGCATATTAGGTGACACACCCCTAATGTAGCCAATCCTCCAAGAGCTTACAGTAGCCCCTGTAAGAGGAGCCCTGACTCTAGCAATTATGCATCTCTTGGACTGTCTTATCCTCACAGGGAAATCCAGTTTCGAATGACTGCTATAGTGCAATGATAATGCAATATCTGACAACGCAAGAATGCAGTCTGAGTCTAAGGTTGGCAAGCATGTAAAGGGGAAGCCATTCATTATGTGAACTCCTTCCCTATGGAATGGGCCTTTCTAGTCTAATATTCCCTACAGAGGCCATTATGAATGTAAAGGGAGTTCATTGTTAGTTGGCTGTAGCAACTGACATTCACAAGTACACTGCCCCTCAACTGCAAAATTCATGGCATAGCATAGTTATGGCTAATAGTTTGGTGTAGTAGTTAAGCACGCGGACTCTAATCTGGGAGAACTGGGTTTGATTCCCCACTCCTCCCCTTCCATCTGCTGGATGACCTTGGGCAAGCCATAGTTCTGGCACAGCTGTTCTTGAAAAAACAGCAGTTTCTATCAGAGCTCCCTCAGCCCCACCTACCTCACAGGGTGTCTGTTGTGGGGAGGGGAAGGGAAAGGAGTTTGTAAGTCACTCTGAGACTCCTTTGGGTAGTGAAGGGCTTGGTATAAATCCAATCTCTTCTCTTCTCTTCTCTTCTCTTCTCTTCTCTTCTCTTCTCTTCTCTTCTCTTCTCTTCTCTTCTCTCTCTCTCTCTCTCCTCTCCTCTCCTCTCCTCTCCTCTCCTCTCCTCTCCTCTCCTCTCCTCTCCTCTCCTCTCCTCTCCTCTCCTCTCCTCTCCTCTCCTCTCCTCTTCTCTTCTCTTCTCTTCTCTTCTCTTCTCTTCTTCATGAGGATAGGCTGTCTCCTCTCTTGGCTTGGCCCAGGGCACTCAAATGCCCATAATGCTCCAGTTTCAAGATGCCAGAAGCAGAGATATGTATAGAAGAAAGCATCAGACATAATGCAGCCCAACAAAAGAAGAAGCAAGAGCTGCTTCGGAGCCTTGATTAGAGAAACATTCCACATAATATGCTCTGCCTAAAATGTTTTGAGCTTAAAATATAACTCTTCATTAGAGGCAATAGTCGTTTCAGATCTCCTGCGGGACAATGTTTATTTCCCCCTTGAGAAAATGTTTGTCAGTGCCTATTTATTATTGGCATTAACTTAGTAACACTGTAAATCGGAACACCCGGAACAAATTAGAACACAACAACAAATTGTTACTAGCCCTTGTAGTAATAATTGTACGTGAAATTGTTTGTCGTCATGGCATGACATTTTCAAATCAGACAACCTTTGATCAGAATTCTTCCAGCATATGAAGCCATGCTCTTTTCCTGGCTTGCATCTAGATGATTTCTTCTACTGGGTAAAAATTATTAGAGGGGGTACCATTCATGTCGAAACATTTGATGTATTCTGTTGATAATGCTAATAAGCAAAGCAATCAGCCACACTAGCCTTCGCTTGTAACATTCAGTGCCCCTTAGAGATACTCCAACTGTATTTCAGTCTATTAAATGGGATTTTTTTTTTATGGGGGAGATTTCAAGTTCTGCTCATTGTATCATGGTGCAAAACTGATTTTCCTTCCCTGGGCTCATATCCATTATTTCCCATGTAGCTCTTGCTGATTTCCTTGGCTAAAATTCACATTGGAACTACGGCTTTTCCTTCTCTCATCCTGTCTTTCCTTTTAATTGGTGCTGAGGTACACCTCTGACGTGCCGTAATATCCTTGGCAATAAACCTTTGGAATTAGAATTTTATGTAAATATAGATGACACAAACCCACAGTGAGTCAGAGACATTCATGGACTGATTGGATGAGTTAATTAATTTTAGAGAATTCTGTTTGTATTGTATATATTCATTAAAAACTTTTATATCTTGCTTCATCTCTCCTTGAATTCAAGGCAGTGAACAATGCAGCAAGTAAGCTGTGAAAGCATAAAAATAGTCCAATTAACAAAATTAAAAATAGATTAAAATACACAAATTACCAGCTGAAAAGCATTCAAATTTTAAACAGACAAGAATTAAAACACACAGGAATGGCACAGCCAAATCTGCAAGAACAATGAATTCCACCCTGGCAAATATTCTCTGGAATAAGACTGCCTTACATGCCTTCCTAAATGCAGCAAAGGAAGTATTCTAAAGCATCAGTCAGGGCTCTGGTTCCGGGGTTTGTTGCCTTTTATAATTTTTATTTTAAGAAGCATTTCTAAAGAAAGCTATATTTTTTTCTAGCCAGGGTTTGACATTTGCATGCTGCCCATGATCTGCTGGGTGATGGTTCAGATATAGTTTGGGAAAATATTTTGTTAACAAACCACAGCCTTTAGTCTTTTCATCAGCAGACATATTGTATGGTGGCTCAGCCAAGAACATGTATTTCAGTTTTAAAATCATGTTTTCATCAATAGTTGAAAGTAGGAGTAGTAAGAGGCAATATGTAGCAATGTAGCACCTTTGTGAGGGGACAGACTCCCTCCAGTTTTAGAATTGCTGCTGTGCTCCCCCTCTCTGGAGAGAGAGTACATTTTTTGTGACGTGTTATTTGTCAGACAAACATCAGTACAAGAAATTGATCTGAAATTCAAAAATGTTGACCTGAAGAAACATTCAATGAATGAAGAGGAGGAGGAGGAGAAGGGATTGGATTTATACTCCACCCTTCCCTTAGAGTCTCAGAGTGGCTTACAAACTCCTTCCCTTCCCTTCCCTTCCCCACAACAGACACCCTGTGAGATAGGTGGGACCGAGAGAGCTCTTTCCAGAACTGTCCTTGAGAGAACAGCTCTGACAGAACTATGGCTTGCCCAAGGTCATCCAGCAGCTGCAGGTGGAGGAGTGGGGAATCAAACCTTCTCTGCTAGAGCCTCCAAGCCTAGTTCTAATCACCCCCAGCATTTACAGCAGTCACAGAATAACCAACCCACACAATAATAATCAATAGGCCTAACCAGAGGGACACAATTTAAGTAATATTTAAAAACTTCTGATCAAAAATAACAAATTTCCTTCCACCCAGATCTCCCTTCTTACTCCCACCCTCTTCCACAGTAAGAGAAAAACCAACACAATCTAATACTAAAATTAATGGGAAGAGGTACTAAGCCCAATCACCTCTCTAATTAGCCCTAACAGATAACCAATTTCAGCAAGCCACAGATGGATGATCTAAGGGTTGGTTTCTGCTCATAACCCACCCCTCCACAGCACTTCAGTAACACATGTTTTTGTAATGCAAGGAAATAGTCCCTATGGCTTGGGATAGTCTACCAAGATCATTTGCCATTGGAGAGTTCTTTTGCATGCGTGTGGAGTGTTTTTTTCCAGGTGGTGGAAAGTGCCATCAAGTCATAGCTGTCAAGACAAGAGAGATTCAGAGGTGGTTTGCCATTGCCTGCCTCCACGTCATGACCCTGGTATTCCTTGGAGGTCTCCCATCCCGCCACCATTCCTGGTGGACAGGCCAGGGAAGGCCTGCAGGGCCCCACTGTCTGGGGGGATTTAAATGCCTTTCTTTCCCTTCCCCTTCTGGGGAGAAAGGCATTCTAAACATGCCTGGGTTCCCTTCCCAATCTTGTGTAGGTGCCCTGCAGCCACGGGGCACCTGGAGAACATCAGGCAGGGAACCCAGGCATGTCTGCCTCCCTGTCCTCCCCTCCCCTCCTTCAGCCTGCCCACCACAGCAGGCTGGCTGGAGAAGGGAAAGGGAGCCGAGCAGACATTCCCCCCCTTTCCCCTGAGCCTCTCCATTTTTGTGGAGAAACTCGGGGGAGGGGGAATTTAAATGCCTTTATTTTCCTTCCCCAGATGGGGAAGGGAGAGAAAGGCATTCTAAACATGCCTGGGTTCCCTGCCTGATCTTCTCTAGGAGAACATCGGCGAACACCTGAAGAACATTGAACAGGAAACCCAGGCATTTCTGCCTCCCTGCCCTCCTAAACACGCCAGAGTTCCCTGCCCGATCTTCTCTAGGTACCCAGCAACTATGAGGCACCTGGAGAAGATCAGGCAGGGAACCCAGGCGTATCTACCTCCCTGACCTCCCCTCCCCTTCTCCAGCCAGCCCGCCATGGCAGACTGGCTGGAGAAGGAAAGGGAAGGCAGACAGACATGCCCCCCCTTCCCCTGAGCCTCTCCACTTTAATTAAATCTAACTCTGTAGCCTGAATAGTTTGTGAATCACCTAATCTGACTGCACCCCAGAAAGTTTTACCAGGGCACTGGAAGCCATGGCTGGTTGGTTGTAACAGAGTTGGTTGAAACTGGATCCAGTGAAGACAGAGGTCCTGTACCTGAGTCATGGGGGGATAGGAATGGGAATCTGACTCCCAGCCCTTGGGAGGCACCATTGACACCAACCCTGATGATGAGGAGTCAAGGGGTGATTCTGGATGCCTCCTTTTTTATGGAGGCCCAGTTCACCACTGCCACCAGTTCAGCCATTTGCCATCTTTGGCTTGTTAGGCAGTTGGTTCCTTATCTCTCCCCCCATGACCTTATTACAGTGATCCACACAATGGTCACTTCCATGTTAGATTACTGCAATTTGCTTTTTGTGGCCTGAGTCTAACCAAGAAGCTTCAGCTGGTAGTAAATGGAGCGGTGTGCCTGCTGACTGGGATGTTTATGCAAATGCACATTCAACCAGTGCTGCGCCAGCTGCATTGGCTGCCAGGTGAGTACCAGATCAGATTCAAGGTTATTATATTAACCTTTAAGGCCCTATGCGGGATCATCTCTCCCCATGTGTGCCCCAAAGAGCCTTGTGCTCATCTGAGCAGTACCATTTACCAGTCCCCGGCCCGAAAGACATCCACCTTGTTTTTTCAGCCCTGGCCCCTGCCTGGTTTAACATGCTCAGGGCCCTGTGGGATTTATTACAGTTCTGCAGGGCCTGCAAAATGGAGCTGTTCCACCAGGATTTGGCTGAGGCAGCAGATGTCCAAAGGACACTGGCCTTCCCTGTTTAACTTGATCAATCTGCTCTATCTGCCTCATTTGCCTTAGGGCACTGCCGACACTAACTGGCACTGGCACCAGCTGTTTCTGGTTTCTCTGAGAGAAATGTGCCTGCTCCGATATCGTTGCAAGAGCCACTGTAATTAGAAACGGGTAAGCTACCATCAGGGAGTATTTTAATGATCTATTCAGATGAAATTGTCGATGTTTTTATATATTATTATTTATTGTTTTATTATATGTTGTGAATTGCTCAGAGCCCACTTGCGGGGTAGGGCAGGATATAAACTGAACAAATAAAAATAATGTTTTCATGCTGAAATTCCTGTTGACAGTAAGCCACAAAATTCGGAGCTCCATCATAAAAAGCACAATACAGTGGAATCCTAAACAGAATTACACCCTTCTAAGCCTCTGAATTCAATGCTAGTGACCAAAACCAATGAATGTTTCATTTTAAGCTATGGCTCTTTCTTACTGTCTTCCAACCAGCCAGAGATTCAGTGCAAACACAACCAGAAATGAGAGGCATGGTGAGCAAGTGATGCGTGTCACCAATAAACTGAAATCCAACACAGTAAAAATGCTAATGCTTTCGATGTGTTCATCTTCTTTTCAGGCAAGTTTAGATTATCCGGTTCACTGTTTCAGTAAATCCCAATTACCCTTCCATGGACTGTTTCTTTTTCTAGTACAGCAATAAACATTATTGTTATGCGACTAATTGCAATATGTTGTCATACTCAGCAAAGTAATCTACCTTTAAAAAAAAATCCACAGATGCCATCGTGAAAGTCACAATATAAGAAAATAGAAAACACAAAGCTGGCGGTTTGTTTCTTTAATGAAAACAAGCCTGGGTGAGGGGCTGTGATGAAGAGTAGACAAGTAGCACAGAGAAAGATTCTGTCTTTCTTTTAACTTCTGGATTCTTGTTCATTCCAAATCCCACATGGACACATGAAGCTGTACTGAATCAGACTGTTGGTCCATCAAGGTTAACAGTTTCTACACAGGCTGACAGCAGCTCTCCAGGGTCTCAGGCAGATGCCTTTCATATCACCCTACCACCTGATAGTTTAAGCTGGAGATGCTAGGGACTGAATCTAGGACCTTCTGCATGAAAAGCAGAAGCTCTCTCACTGAGCCATGGCCCTTCTCCCCACGGCCCCTCTCCTGTCTCCCCGATCTTCCAAACTCTGTTCCCATCAGTATCTTCAGGATCTGTATATTCCCCCACGTGTGCAGACAAAGATAGCTTGGAGGAAGTATTTTGAATAGCAGGAAGGCTCAGAGACAACAATTCTGTTGTTCACATGACTTGGTTGTATACATAAGTGGTCTTTATTTCTTACAGTCAAAACTCTATGAAATAATGGGGGGAGCCTCTTTTCCCTCAGCTAAATTCACAGGCAGCTAACACTGTTATTCATTTTAAAAATCCGCATTGAGAGAAAGAAATACAGAACTTCATGTCACACTTTGTTTGACCCGCACATGGGCTAAAAACCTGTATCTCTGGAACTGTATTCCAGAAGAGCTGTTTAAATGCTATTTCTGTAAATAACTCGTTTCATTCTTTCCTTTACAGCAGACAGAGTCACAGCTCACAAATTTCATTACTTTCCTGTCATAAAATATTAAGAGAACCAAATACATCCATCTGCTGCAATGTAGATTACATACAGCATTATTGATGATGGGTTCTTCCCTTGAAATGGACTCATTTATCAGTTCTGATATCAGGTTCAAGAGTGCTGGCTCAAAAAGGATATGATTTTAACGGTACAAAAGTGTCTTCGGTATTCTGAACTATCACACTTAAACAATGCTCAATTCATGGCCCACAACAAAAAGACAAGACTTAAAACAGCTTCACCATGTATCCACAAGAGACTTCTCCAGTCTTCTAATACATTTTAATCTATCCATTTTGTCACGTTGTTCCCCTATCCTCTGTAACTAGGGATGAGACTAAGGGACTAATTACATTACAAAGCCCTTGTCCTTCCTGTGTTGGCACAATGAGGGCTTGTGATCAAACATGCACTGAGAGCTCTGTCAAGAGTGTAGTAACAGGTCCAGACAAAACAAAACACAAAACTGGGGCATGAATCCTCACGGCCCAGAGTAATGAGCTACCAACAGTCCCTTTAAACTAACCCTCATGGGAGAGAATGTAGAATTAAGTTTCTGTCCCTACTAGGTATTAATCAAGAAGTCATCCTTGCAAGATGGGACACTTGCAAGTTGAGTTCCAAAAACAATTACTTTGGTAGCTGTAGCCAGTGTAGGCCAAGGTACTCAGTTTAGATTGAAGCCCCCAAACCCAAATATAATTAATAAAGTTTATTAAAAGAAATCTGCAAAAAAAACTGTAGAAATATAAGAGCAGTGCAAAGAAAGGAAGAAAATAATAACATCTAAATAGCTAACTTAAAACACTTAGGCTTTTTGGTCCACTATGGTTGTCAGGTTTGGGTTGTAAAATACCTGGAGACTTTGGGGGTGGATCTGGGAGACAGCAGGGTTTGTGGAGGGGAGGGGCCTCAGCATGGTACAATGCCATAGAGTCAACCTTTCAAAGTAGCCATTTTCTGCAGAGGAGCTGATCTCTGTCAGTTGGGGATCAGTTGTAAAAATAGGAGGTCTCCAGGCCCTACCTGGAGGTTGGCAACCCATGGTCCACTGACCCAGCTGTTACCTGACCAGCCTGAAACCACAGAGTCTAGGTAAAGTTTCAAAGTCCAAACAAGAGCAGGTATTCTAGCCACACGAGGCCCAATACAGACAAAAGGATGACCCAAAAGCAGGCATCTAGAAGGGTCTGACCAAAAAGTTACAAACTATAATTCATTTATGCCAGACTTCCAGCAGCTGGCCTGATTCTGATTGACCAATCAGGTGTGTTGCCAAGATACATGACCATGTACTTCTGCAGCTAGTATGTTCTCAAAGTCAAGCAATTCAGCCCCCACCCAGGGTTCCTTGTGCTAATGGAAGGTCAAAACTCACTCCTAGTCCTTGGCCTCAAAGCTCCTAGGCCCTGTGATCTCATCTGCACCTATGTCTGACTCCATCCCATTTCTTATCTCTCTTGAAACTGCAAGTTATTAAGTTCTCAGAGAGAAGCTTTCTATAATTTTACTCGGCCTAAAAGCCTCAACTGAAGTTTTGAAAAGCCAAGAAATGGTTAGAGACAGACCAGTTTCTTGAAAAGTTCCATGCTCAGAAATTTATTTCTAGGCATACACGAGCCCAATTCATATTGGAACTATTGTGCATAGGGTTTAAGCCTCCCTCCCATGCCATTTTCTTAACCTGAATTAGCCCTTAGAAGCCCACTAATTGTTCTGTTGGGAACATATGTGTGAACTAATAGTGTAAATGTAAGTTTTCCCAGTGGGGCAAATAACAGCTTCCCGTGGTCATTTCAGTTTGGGAACATAGTGTGGGACAAATCTTAAACCGTCATGGCCCCAATCTAAACCAGAGCCATGTGTGCCTGAGAAAAAAGTTCTGAACATGAAACTCCTGGAGCACATGTGATCAAGAAGACCCAGGAAGTCGCATGAGGAACATGGGAACTTGGTAATGACTGATTAGACACTGAATTTTGGAAGATGGCTAGTTACATTTGAATGTCACCATTTTGATTCTGTGAGAAAGGGAAGTCTTTCTTTCCATGCCTTTTTTGCATCACTGGTGTATAAATGGCATAACTATGGTGAACAAGAGGTCAAAGGATCTCCAGCCACAGCAATTACGAGGAGGTAAAATTAAACTGGTGATGGCAGCAACATGTGTGTGCGCATGTGTGTTAGGGCTGATAGACTCCCCGGCCTGACGGGGTTTACCTGGTTTTTGGCACTTCAACCTGCCTGCTGGCCAACTGGCTAATGGGAAAGCCCTGCCCACAAGCCCCACCCCCAAGCCTGAACACCTGCAGCCACCCCCTCCCTTCTCTTTTGAGAGATTTAAAAGGCCATCCAGCTGAAAGCCGGTCTCCAAGCAGCAATGCCATTTGGAGATTGGGCATGGGGCCCCACCAACTGAAAGTGCTTAAATGGCCCCTTTAATCGCTTCCAGCTGGCAGGGAGAGTCCCCGCTCAATAGGGTGTGGGGCCCTATCAGCTGGAAGCACTTAAAGGGCCCCTTTAAGTCCTTCCAGCTGGTGGGACTGGCCCCGCATGCTTGAACTCCAAGTGGCATAGCTGCTTGGAGTTCAGGCACGCCACCAGTGGCCACCCCCTCCCTCATGGCTTGCAAGATTTAAAGGGCCCTCCACCTGGTCAGCGGGCCCTTTAAGTATTGCGGGAGGTTTGGGAGAGGGGTGGCTGCTGGCGATTTTTCTTGGGGTGGGGTTTGAAGTGGGATGTCCCCAAGATGACATCATCACATTGGGAATGCCCTGCCCCCTCCGGGAATGCCCCCCAAAGTCCCCTGCTGTGGAAAATATCAGACCTGGTAACCCTAATGTGCGTGTAAAATGCCATCAAGTCACAGCCGATTTATGGTGAGCCCATTTAGAGTCCAGTGGCACCTCTAAGACCAACAAAGGTTTATTAAGGTATGAGCTTTCCTGTGCATGCACATTTTTTCACATACATTGGAATGGAAGGTAGAGTTCAAACTTATAGATAGAGGCTGAACAGCAAATTAACATGTGACATGATGAAGATGTTTTAAGATATGCAAAGACAAAACTAAATAACCAGCTAAGGTTATAAGGTCCACAGCTTTGATTTAATTAAGGGGGGGGAACAGTAAAGCAATAAATATGTCAAAATAGGAGATAAATGTGTAAAGGTATATTTTTTCATTCTTCTTCTTCTATAATAAAATAAATAAATAAGAATTATCAAATAACAAACCAAACCAGAAACAAATACAAATAAAATGTTGGTATGCACCTCCACTTATCACACCAACAGAAATTATTCCCACTATGTCCTTCTGAATAAGCCTCTGGGTATAAACCACACTAGTTACAGAACACTTAATTTTGTTGTTGTTGCTGGACCTTGGGGAATTGGGAAAATACTGGGAGATTAGCTTTCCAAATTTTCCTGTGCCCTCTGCTTCTTTGCAGCTGACATTGTACTTTACCAAAATATAAGCACGTGGTTCCCTTTCTGCTCTTAAAACACCTCAGGATACACAGGAATACTTCATCAAAGAGAAGTATAGCTAACCTTATCTTTAGGGCAAACTAGGCTTTTTCAGGAAATGCACTGATGAAATAGATATCTCCTGATAGACAACTATATTTGCGAGTGCACTGAAGTGGTGAGGGATATTTTGAGACAGATACGCCGCCCACAACAAGGCTTAGTGTGTTGTCATGTGAAGCATTATCAATATTGCTATAGAGTTTAATTTTTTGATGAGTTCACCTCACATATCTTCATGACACAAGGTAACAATTTATTCCATTTAGATGAGGCGTCAAACTGTGCTTGAGTTTTGTCAAGTCAATACAGTCAATTTTGGTGAACAGTGTTTTAATTGGGTATAGGTTCAACATTGGACCAAAGAGGTGAGGGTGTGAGGAACAAATACTTCCCCCATTTACGTCTTTGATTTTATTTGTTTTTTTTATTTTAATTTAACAGACCAGCAAATTACCCAGTGGAAAACTAGGGTGACCAAGCCATCAAGCTTTCTAACAGAACATCGCTTAAAACAGCAAATTAAGATCTCCTCTATAAATTTCCCCAGTGTAAGTAGCAATACCTCATGCTCCTCATGCATCACTTAATCGCTCAAGTAATTATTGTTTTTCCTCCACTGCCAATACAAAAGGACCTGTTTTTAAATCTCTCTTTCTGTCCTTCACTTCTCTCCCTCCCTCCCCTGAAATGATGCTACATTTTGCTATGGCAGCTCCAGACAGGTATGAATGGCTACCCCTCAGGCAGAAAGAATCTGTAAATTTAGTTTTGCATTCCCTCCCCAAATCCAATTATTACAAGAGCCCTCCTAGGCAATGCTATAGTTAAATGCCTGTCAGTATTTCCATTATAACCCCCTTCCTGCAGGAGTTTATAACTCAGCCATAAAAATTCACTCTAGGCTAAAACTTGTCATAGATGGTTTCAGCCCAAGCATATCGTCCCCCCCCATACACTGACTTTCCAAAACATCTTCAGGACTACTTTTAATTCTCAGAGGTGACTATGTAGCAAACAAGACAGCACAATCCTTTGCCCCCACTCAAGTAAAAAATGAAAGTCCCCTTGTGTTTGTTGTCAGCTGATGTATATTAAAAGAGTCATGCCTGTCCCTCAGAGCCTGTGTTGGCTTGTACCAATGCCTTTGTGACTTCAGAAAATTCCCAGCCTGTGGTAATAAAATGTTGCTGATCACAGCATCACTGCATGGCTCTGCTCATGCCCAGCTAGTATAAACAAGTGACCTAAAGAGGGCTGGGTTTTTAAGGCTGTATGAGAGAAATTAGTCCTTTTGATAGGAAACTAGATGGATCATGAAGCAATCAGCTTATTTACTTTGTTTATACCCATCTTTCTCCCCTATGGGGATCCAAAGTAGCTTCCATTGGTCTTCTCTCCAATGTTTTACCCTCACAGTAATCTTGTGAGGTAGGTTGGGCTGAACTGAGAAAGTACAACTGGCCCAAGGTCACCCAGCAAGCTTCCATGGCAGAAAAGGGATTTGAAGCAGGGTCTCCCAGATCCCACTTTGACACTCTAAGAACATAACATAAGAAGAGCCCTGCTGGATCAAACCAGTGGTCCATCAAGTCCAGCAACCTGTTTCACACAATGATCAACCAGTTACTCTGAAAGGTTGTCAGAATCTAGGATCAGTCCAAGTCATATTCCAGGGTCAGAGTCAAAGTTCAGTCCAAAGGTCAGTTACTGAGAGAGCAGAGTCCAGTTCAGAGAATTATACAGGAAGCAAGGTCCAACAGTCCAAGATCATTCATGAGTGCAGGGAGGAAGATTCCAGAGTCAAAGCTAAGAGCCAGTCCAAGGGCTATAGGAACAAAGCTGTGGCCCTGAGTCAAGAGGTTGATGACTTGTTGCTTCCACATCAAGCAGTCTCCTTTGACTGGTTTTTATAAGCCTCTTACTTGCAGCCAGCTGCTTGGGAATAACCCTGCAGCTACTCATCATCAGCAAGGAGCTGGCATCTGGCCAGGAGAATTGCGCTTTGTCTCCTTTCATGAAGCTCCATTCTAAGCCTTTGTCTTTGGCACTCAAAGGGTGTAGATGAAATGACCACCTGGGTTTCCTCTGTTGGAACGGGGCTGGAAGGTCCTAGTGTCTCTGCATCAGCTGTCAACTGTGAACTCTGACAAGCCTTTTCGCTTACCAGTTTCTGCTGGTTCAGAGCTGATTTCCTGAGGCTCTTCTTCTCCTGAGGAGTTCTCTTCACCTGAGGAGCTCTCACTGTTGCTGAGTCCTGGCTGACCCACAAAAAGGGTCAACAAAATGGCATAGAGGCCAAGGCCTTTCCCCAATGTTGCCTCCTGTCATTAATCACTACACTAAACCCTCCCCTCAAATGATCATTTGATGAAGATTGGACCTGATAATTGATCTTAGAATGTTGGGAGCAGTTAAAGTGTGAAAAGAAAGAGGGTGGGGGACAGGCAGTGGTGGTGGCGTGGAAACTAGTCTCTTTAGACTGTGAGTTCCTTATAGTATCTTGCAGAGGGAGATTTAGGTTGGAGAGATTTTCCAATAGTTGCCCCCCCCCAGTTCATGGATCCTTAATATATTATTTTGTAACATGCATTGACTTGGCATGTTTTTATACATACAGACTATGTTTCAATGCAATATCAACCAGGGATGGGGAGAAGGTCACTCAGGAGTGACCAGTCACTCTCCAAGCAATTCCAAGTAGCTCTCTGCCCCTCTTCCAGCGCCTCTGTGATCACTTTATGTTTTCCTTCAGAGCTACTGCAGTAGCTGCTCTCTCCTTTCTCTTTTGTGAGGAGGAGAAGATGACATCTGCAGGCACACACACACCTTTGCACCTGTTCAGAAAATGACAGCACCAGCACCCTTTCCCATCTGCTTCTTCTACTCCTCTAGGGGAGGCCTTGGTCACTATGCCCTGCTTGTTGTTCTTCTAAGGCAACTGGTCAGCAACTGAGTGATACAGAATGCTGTACCAGATGGACCACTGGTCTGATCCAGCAGCATTCTTCTTATGCTCTTATGTTGAAGGAAATGAGTAAGTGGAAGGAAAGTATGTGTTGGGAGAAGGAGCAGCAGAGCCACAGGCTCTGGTAGCCACCAGTGGTCCTCTTACTGAGTGATTTATTCTGACTCTGCATATGAGGTTGGAAGTAGAAGCATTATCTCATAGTGTGTACATGTGTGTTTGTTTAAGAGAGAGAGAGAGGCTGGAGAGATTTCATGGATGGGGCAAAGCCCAGATTTTTCATCTGTATAAACCAGAACTAAATGGCTTCTCCCCCAACCTCTCTTTGTGGAATTCAACTTCTCCTTCGGCTTAGAGGTATACCCCCATAAGAAATCTTCAAGAGATAGGAATATTGCTTGGATTGAATTGTGATTTCAGTTCCTGTGATTCTAAAGCAGTGATACCCACTGAGGTACCTGAGGTTGTGCCACTGCCCACCATGGTGTTTCCAGGTGCCCACTTGCTTCTTCCCTGAAGCAAAGAGATAATCCTGGCTTTTGTCCTGTCAAGCAGAAAGTACTTCAGAAGAACCCAGAAGGCACCAGTTTCAAACTGGCAGGCAACACTCATTCAGAAATAATAGGCCTCCATCATTGGTTTGGAACTTCCCAGCATTTTCTAATAGTTTTCCATGACACCCATAATGTGCTTCGTTACAACTTTGTAGAGATGTTTTGTAGAGATGCTTATCATCCCAATTAACTTGCCATAATTTGTCTGGAACTGGTAGTCAATGTGGCATGTCTAACCCTACACTATGAGGAATAATATGCTTGGCTCATAAAAGCTTACACTAGAATAAACTCAGTTTTTTAAATGTGCTCCTTGATTTCTTTTTTATATAGCTTGCATGCATCAGAGGACTGCAAGTCTTTCCCATCTTTGAAAAGAAGAGGTGATGAAAAAGGCAGAAGTGAGCACCAGCACGGGGAGCTTTGTAAAATGCTAAGGGGGATACTAGTCATTTGGTGCAATTCAGGGCAGAATTCTGCAATTGCCTGTTCAAACATACCTGGAAAAGCACTCACTTCAAAGGAGGGACAATGTCTACCATCAAAGTGAAGTATTCAAGATAATCCCCTGAAGCAATCCAGTAAACTACAGGGAACATGCTACATATAGGCCTGCGGGATGAACACTGATGCATGCATTAGGGAAATGCACAATCTCCACAGGGAACATGTTATAGTCAAACCTGCTATCCTTTCTTTAAAACCTGCTATACCTTGTTTCATGTCAGGTACAATTTTGCTGGAAATATCTGCAGTCAACATACTTCATTTCCCATCCCTAAAATCAATCTCTGTAACCAAAATGAGCATATTAGTTTTCAGAGTCACAAAACTAAGATCTGTTTCCTTAAAATGATAGAAGGAAGGCCTCAGGAGAAGCCCAGCAAGGCTCAAGGTCCAGAAAATGTTTTTCATGGTTGGTTATTTTGTAATTAGAAGAAGGCAAAAAAAAAATTACACAAAAATCGCTTGGCTTTAGTGTCATACTAAATTTAATTTGGACACAATACCAAATTTGGACACAATAATTTGGATGCAATACCAAAAAAAGGCAGTAACCCTGCCCTCTAGAGTCATGGATAGTAGAGGGCAGAGTTGCTCCCATAGGACTTCATAGTATAACCTTTCCGATCTAGAAACAATTTTGAATTTTTCATTTCATTGTTTCAACCCTAAAAACCCATTTCCATTTTACTTCTCCTGTCAAGTGAACCTGTGATTGTTATGCCATTTTAAACATTTTTTTCCAGTTTGTACAAATCTTTTCAACATTATCGGTGCATCAATAAATCTTCGATATACATTAGATGTATAGATGGTACTTGCCTTTAAAGCCCTACATGGCCAGGGGCCGACCTACCTGAGGGACCGCCTTTCCCCATATATACCCCCAAGAGCACTTCAGTTGGGGACACAACATCGCCTGGTGATTCCAGGCCCCCGGGAGGCAAGGCTCGCCGTGACCAGGGACAGATCCTTTTTGGTGGCAGCCCCTACCTGGTGGAATGAGCTCCTGGAGGAGATCAGGGCCCTGTGGGACCTTATGCAGTTCCGCAGGGCCTGCAAGATGGAGCTCTTCCACCAGGCTTTTGCATAGGGGCCGCCACTGCCACCACCACCGTTGGGGTACCAGCACTTTGAAATGGATTCGGCATGCTATCGGCAGCCAGTGCAGTACTTCCAGCCCAGGCCGGATATGCTCCCACTTGGGGAGACCCATCATCAACCTGGCCGCCGCATTCTGCACCAGCTGCAGCCTCCAAAAGATAGCCCCATGTAGAGAGCATTACGGTAGTTAGCCTTGAGGTGACCGTCACATGGATCACTGTGGCTAGGTCGTCACAGTCGAGGAAGGGGACCAACTGCCGAACCAGCCTAAGATAAAATGCTGATCTGTCAGTGGCTGCCACCTGGAAAACTTGGGAAGTAAAAGTACTTATGAAATTCTATGCACTACTTGAGAAATGAATTGCAAAGAGCAACAGTCAAGTTCCTTTTTAATTGTTAATTTTATACATGTAGGTTCTGGTTCTTATATATAGTAGGGCTGAACACCCTGAACACACCCAGGCAGCAGCATGGGATCCCCTGAGCTGCAAACATATGACAGGAAGCCACAGACCCTCCAAGTCATGTGGCAGGGAGAGGAGGCATATCATGTTTCTTCACACATCTGTCTATATACTAGTAAGTAGCTGTAGGAGGAGAACCCTCATTAATGTGGTCCTTATGTGATTTTAGCAGCCAGGATAAGAACATAAGGACATAAGGGAAGCCAATGTTGGATCAGGCCAATGGCCCATCCAGTCCAACACTGTCACACAGTGGCCAAAAATACCAGGTGCCATCAAGAGGTCCATCAGGATGGGAAAGGCCCAGGATACATTCCTCCTACTCCTAAAATTATGAGGGATTGGATTGCCCACTGCCAGTGATAGGGCTGCCAGGTCTCCCACTCCGGTAGAAGACCAGCCAGCCCTGCACCCTCTGAAAATGGGTGGAAACTCAGTATCATGAAATCATACAATTCAGGGACTCCTAGAGCATTGTCCCATGATGAAATCACTTCTGGGTTTGCAATGGAAGTGATGTTGTGAAGTTTGACCACTGCAGATTTACATGTCCCTGCCCCCCAAAAAACTCCCACCAATTGCCAGCACTGAGCTGGCAATCCTAGCCAGCAGGGAAATGGCGAGCCTAGTTTAAGTATCTTAAACCACCAAACTGAGATTTGCTACAGGGAATTGCAGCAAGGACCGGAAGAACATTATGAGGCTGCAGGACCTGGTGGATAAACTTCAGCTCAAAGTGAAAGCATACAAGCGACAAGCTGAGGAGGCTGAGGAACAATCCAATGTGAATATTTCCAAGTTCCGCAAGATTCAGCATGAGCTGGAAGAGGCTGAGGAACGGGCTGATATAGCAGAGTCCCAGGTTAACAAACTACGGGTGAAGACCCGAGAAGTACATAAAAAAGTTGTTGTAAGCGGAGAGTAATCTCAACTAGAAAATGCAGAGTGATCAAAGAGATGCACAAAATGTGAAGCTCTTTGTCACTTCTTGTATCTATTGTTGATGAATGTAGAGCAGGCTGCCCCCGCGGCTCAGCTGTTTCAGGCACGAACCTCATGAACTCAATTTGATTCATATGTGAGCCGACTGGATTTGTTGGGCTCGTGGTTCAGTTCGTGGTCTGCCCATGAACTGAGCCAAACCTCATTTTTGTGATTCATGCCCATCCTTAGAGGACACAATACCAACCAGACAAATAAAGCTGCATTCAGTGTCTTTGTTTTACAGCTGTGGAAATTCAGCTGTAATTTTAGGGTTCTTGTGGACAACAAGGAAGGAAAGAAGAAATGGGGAGGCACAGAATTGTTATTGTCAGCTTACAGTCCCAAAGTCTATGGAACTTTCTTGCACTGTCAAGTTTAACTTTTTGAAAGACTCCCACTGAAAGACAAGGTCAGGATGCAATTTCAGGAAGAGAATAGCTTTTTCTGAACTCTGTCATCACTTCATTTTTGCTTCTATGCAAAGAAAATTGTGTCTTATGTTGCGAGTCACACTACATTTATTCTCAGATAGTTTTGCACTGCAGTCACCACCAAGCCCTTTCCTGTCAAAATGTTTACATCAGCTATGAATCTGTTATAGAAACTAACTACCATTCCAAGGTTGGGAAGAAACAGATTTTCCTCTGATCTTGGCACATCTTTTGGTTAGCTCTCTAATAAACAGGTAAAAAATTCAAATACACCCCTAAATTTTAAAGGAACTAGGATGCATAATCAATACTTTAAGACTGAAACTACTCTGTGCTGTTCAAAGAAGGACCCCCCTTGCATGGTTTAGCCTGTGGTCACATTCTTCAGAGGCATTGGAAATCTAAGATTTTCAACTGACCCTAACATCTGGAATAGCTAAATCATGGCTTATTGCTTGTATTATATAACCCAGATTTTCAAATGGAGAAAAAGGATTTTAATATTTTAGAACTGCTCAAATTGACATTAAATAATATTTGTAATTTGTATTTTTGGCCTTGTAATTTTTTAAAAATATTCTTTTTATAAAATTATAGGGCAATCCCAGAAAAGAAAGAAGATAGGTGATCAACATATTGAATCAAATTTTAGCAAAGCATCTAAACTTGTTTCAGGCAAGATTACAGTATTATTTACAATGAATAACTGTCAGATGGACAAGTATTCCTCTGTTTGAATCATAACTTGATCACAAATTGCAAGTAGCACCTTTGAGTGCTTGAAAAAAGTTCAATTTTTACCACTCAAAAAGTCAATTCACATTTACGAGGCAGATTTCTATTTAAATCAATTGTATGATCACTGACTCTTGGGTTTTTAGAGATTATCTTTCCTTTCTCCTGTAGATTGTAGTTCCCCACCCTGGAATTTTCTGTTGTAGTTTTGTAGTAAATAGAAAAAGCAATAAAAAAAATCCCCTTCGGGGGCCAAAAAAATATACATAGAAGAAAAAGAAGAGTAGTTGGATTTATACCCTGCCTTTCACACAGAATCTCAGAGTGGCTTACAATCTCCTTTCCTTCTTCTTCCTACAACAGACACCCTGTGAGGTAGGTGGGGCTGAGAGAGCTCTGAGAGAACTGCTCCTGAGAGAACAGCTCTGAGAGAACTGTGACTGACCTAAGGTCACCCAGCTGACTGCATGTGGAGGAGTGGAGAATCAAACCTGGTTCTCCAGATTAGAGTCCACTGCTCTTAACCACTACACCAAACTGGCTCTTTTGGGCATTTTGCACATGTGCAATCTTACCCTGCTTGTCAACAGCTGTCGCAAATGTTATTTGCAATCAAACTAAGCTGCTCAACAGGGAAAAAATACTGACATAAGAAGTGGTTTTCCTTGGTTGTTCAGTTCAGGGTGATAAGGGAACCAAAACGGGATGTCACATTAGAATCCCACCTCTGCCCAGTGGGCCTCCCTGCCTCCTAAAGCCAAATGTGTTTGTGCAAATTGTGTGCTTTAAATTGGATTGCAGATACTTTGTAAATAACTTCAGTGCCACAGGGGAACTATAACCCAGTAAATTCTGAGTTTGTACCAGTGTGATGAATAGCACAGAATGAGGCATGCCTTCAGCTGCAGTTACAAACACAGAACATGCATGAAATGTAGTTGATTTTAAAGGATGCATAAGCTGCCCACAATAATGTAGGGTAGCAGTTTTCAAACTCTAGCAGCTCAAGGACCATCATTTTTATTTAAACAGTTTTTATTCCTGTCTATTCCCTCTCCCCTAATGGCACTCAGCATAAGGTCTCCCAGTTACCAGTCCAGAGCAGGAATCTACCTGACTTCAGCCCCAGTTTTCTGCCCTGAAAAAAATGTCTGCCACATAGTGACACTCCAGGAATTATTTCCACTAATCCGTATGGGCAAGACTATAGAAACTCAGGGAAGCATTCTAGAGCATCAGCTGAAAATGACATCACATTCTTTCCAAAGCTTTCCTTCTCCAGGCATTGCAATGTATGGAATATTTCTGTAAACGGTATTATTGTACCCTTAAGAATGACTTTCTATTTCTCTGCTCTGGCCTAGTAGTTCTTTCCTGGTGCCTGCAGTTAACACTATGCTCCAGGCCAGATTGTTTGTAAGTAGCTGTTGCTCTCTAGTTATACTTGTAACCTCATTTTTTGGACTCCAGTAAGTTAGTTGAGACCTCATGTTGTTTTGGTGTAAAGTTAATACTGATCTTCTAAAAAACTAATTTGCATGATAATCAAATGTAGACTCCCTCACAACTTTAATGCTATTAGCTTTTTTCTCTCGCAAGGTAGAATTTTTGCTCACAACACTGTGGGGCTTAGAAGGAACATTGCTTCATGACTGACGGGACCAAAGGGGCTGGTGAGGGGATGCTTCTTGGAAGAGGGCAGAATCACATGAAACCTATGTATGACCATCAAGGGTAGGGTTCATCTTTTCTGCAGTCAAGGAGAAGAAAGGCATGGCACTTCTGTGGTGCTGAACTTTGAGCCAGGGTGGGCATGTCCATAGGTTACTATCACTTACAAGGCTACCCACAGAGTTAGGGTAACCCACACGTTTGAGGGAAGGCAAACTCTTTCTTTGATTGTTCCAGCCAGTTAATAAATGAAGCCCTAACTGAACCCACATCTAAAGTCTTGCATTTCATTCCTGGGTGCCAAAGCAATGAACACACTTCATGTCACTGTTCTTTTTTGGATAATGCTGAGCTTTTGAGCACTCTAATGGGGGGTAATCATCAATGACTCACCCAGAATCACAAAGGAAACCTATGGCAGAACTGAGAGTTGAAGACTTTGTGTCACAAAGTGGTTTTTGCTTCAATTCTTCCTTTTTAAGGTGACTTTTTGAAA
Organism: Gekko gecko; assembly: GCA_029375565.1. Taxonomy (NCBI): domain Eukaryota; kingdom Metazoa; phylum Chordata; class Lepidosauria; order Squamata; family Gekkonidae; genus Gekko; species Gekko gecko. Next base: position 286,319,269 of record JAPDNY010000001.1, on the reverse strand, counting down.
TTTTTGACTTGACCTTTGTGAAGTACTTTGAAGTCTTTCATTCAGGGCTGACATCTATTGCTTTTTATGGCTTTCATCAGCACCTGTAGAGATGAGAAATTGGCTCAGGGTGACATTCATTTCTAGGCCATTCACCATGAAGCTAATCTAAATCTTCATGAACCTTGAAAGACCACCTCTGCTTTCCTTATTTTGTGAGTGTGCAATTTATAAGGATGTTTGTGATTCATGCAGTTTTGAAACAAAAAGATATGGAACCCTAAGTTCTGACAGTAACATTTATAATTGTAAATATATTTTGTTAATAGAAGTGTGGATTGAGATATTAAATATCAAATCAATAAATAAAGTAGGCATTTTAATTAATGTCATTATTAATCATCAAGTGGAAGAAATGACATATTTTGTTATCCTTGGATCTGTCTAGTATTCTGGTGCCTGGTTGTTTGGCCTACAGTTTATGGTGATCAAAGGGAAGGGGAGGCAAGGCAGAAAAGGAGTCAGCAGGTAATATAAATGATAGGGATGTTTTCCAATCAGCAGAGGCACACAGATCTTGCTATTTACAAGAAAACACAGAAAGGTAGATTGGAAGAAAGATTAAAACTATAATGAATTGGCACACGTGAATGTCTTGATAGTTCAATGAGTTTGAAAGGTAGAATTCCTTAGTGGTCACACATCTATATGACGAGTCAAAAGACAACTTGAGTTGAAGTATCAATAAAAGAAGTGTGCTATCCATTCATGAGTCATAACATAAAAATGCAACTAGGAAACTAATTAGGTACACAAAATGAGAAGAAAAATGGAGGCCATTGTGGCAGGTTCCCAGTTGAATTTTACCAGATTGTTGAACACTTGAGGAGACAGACGTCCCTAAGGTCCAATAATTTTACTGCACTGTTGGCAAAAGTCATGCAACTATGATGATCATCCTAATAATTCCCAGTAAAAGTAAAATGCATCTGCTCAATGGAATTAACACTGAGCATAATTGTTTTCTTATCAATTTACTTCCTAAATCCAAACAGTTTATAAGAGATATGACCATACTCTGCCATTTGCTGTAGATGAAGAATTTCTGCTGTACATATTGAGTTACTTTGACTGCAATGGCTGTTCCATTTATTTATTGAGAAACGATTATGCCACCTCTCAAAAGAGAGATCAGATCTCTGTGCAACACATTCTTTTGCACTCTTTGATTGGCTCTCACCATGGAACTGAATGAATGAGTTGAGATAAATGAGAGGTCTACATGTACATGAAATGCAGGTGTCTCTCGATACTGAACAGTTGATAAAAGCATATTAATAGCATTTCCCCTCCTCTAGTTAAGGCTGTTTATAGTAGTTAGTTTCCCTTGTAGTTCAAAACACTGAAAGGTTTGCAGTAAAATACACTTATTTTTCAGGATCATTTATTTATTGTTTGATTTTTGTTGGCTAGTACAACTGTCCTTGAAAATAAGGGCACAGTCAGCATTCATGCACCATTCTAATCTATTTCAATGTGGTTTGTATGTGATCTATGCCTGTTGAGCCCTGTCTGACATGTCTGCAATCTGGAAGTAAAATATAATGGTTTTCTTTATTTATGATAAGATGATATGAGTCTGTGGACTTGCCTTGGAGGCTAATCAATATGTGCCATTAATGTGTACATAAACCATTTTTATGTTGGTTATTGCCTTCATAGATTTTGTGCTGTTCTTCTAGTTCAAGGGCTCAGAATTTATTTGAGATACTCCTTAATGTGTTGTGAATATGCATTTGTGCTGGGTCAGAATAATGTACTCCATATGTTTGGGCAATTGTGTTAACAGGATTTATAGAGGCTTTTGCTGTCTGTTTCCTTTAATGTTTCTAATTCTGCCGTCCCGAGCAGAGTTATACCCTTCAAAGCCCATGGACTTCAGTGGATTTAGAATGGTGCAACTCTACATCGGATGGCACTGTAAATAGCAAAATTAGAATTTCTTACTTTCATGCTATTCCGTCCCTCATTGGTGGGGAGGACGGGACAGGGTTGCTAGGCAGGTTTGGGCATGAAGCCAAGTAGATAAGTAGATTCAGGCAGTAAGCTCTAGAGGGGACCCTTCAGCTTGCACCTATGTATACTTTGACATTAAAAAAGGTGTGCAGGCTTTTCATTGTTTGAAGAGTAAGAACAGGAAAAGTCTTTCTTGTCTTCCCCAGTGGCCTTCATGGAATCTCCTAGGATGAACAGACCATAAAAAAACTATCACTTCCACATGAAGGAGGCGTGTTTTGGCGTAAGTACATTTTCCCTCCTTTCCCTGGTTTCTCAGATGGTCTATTGCAGGTGGGAGATTTTTTAAAACAAAAAAGAGCCAGATTGTGCATAAAAGGGGAGCAATGCTCTGCCTTACCCCACTGTACTCATTTAGTTTTTGCATTTTTCTCTTAGCCCAAATATCAAAGTCAAGTTGAGATAAATGCTTCAAGCACTGGAGTAAAGCTCGGGAAGAACTAGGATATTAGTTCCTTTCACCCACACACCACACAGTTCCTTTCAATGACCTGCTCACAGAGTGAGGTCCAGTGTGGTATAGCAGTTATTGTGATAAACTAGGATCAAGGAGCCACAGGTTCAAATCCTCATTCTGCCACAGCAGCTTGCTGGGTAACCTTGAGCCAGTCACACATTCTCAACCTCACCTTAGCTCACAGGGTTGTTGTGAGGATTAAAACAAAGGAGGGGTGAATGATATAACTTGTTTGGGGCCCCACTGAGGAAAAGGGCAAAGTATAATTGAAGTTCATAAATAAATTCCCTATATATTTTTTTTCCCTTTCCAGAACTAGAGACAGATGGAGAAGAAAGAGAATTTGAACTGGAGGAATACCACAGCTATATTTGTATGAAATTAAAGATGTCAAGAGATCTCTGAAATGTTTCGGGGTTGGCTTTGATTATCTGGGGGAGGGAGATGTTCACCTCTATCAATCACCACATCCCCCAGGCTGGTATATCATTAGCCTACTTGTCTGCTTTCCAGATGGAACAGGTACCATGTTTGCCTCTCCCCACTGCTAGCACCATGCTGGAAAAGTGGTGGGGTCTACTATAGCTTTTCCCTGCTCCAGCTATCTAAGGGCTGCCTTACACATCACATGTTCCAGTATAGGTTAAATATATGAGTCTTGTGGATCCTTAAAAGAACTGATTAAGCTTTCATGGGCCCAAATTCTGGCCCATGGAGAGTAAGCCACGAGAAAAGGGTTCATATTTAAGCTGCCACAAGATATGAGAAAAGCCAGTTATGGAAGAGTTATACTGATAGATGAGTGGAAGGATACTAAATACCGCTTCTGGTAGTTAGGGAATGGGGCTACAATTGTGTGTATGTTAAATGCTGTCAAATCGCTTCCGACTTATGGTGACCCTATGAATTAATATCTTCCAGAATGTCCTATTGCTAACAGCCTTGCTCAGGTCTTGCAAACTGAGGGCCATGGCTTCCTTGGTTTAGCCAATCCATTTCATGTTGGGTCTTCCTCTTTTCCTGGTGCCCTCCACTTTTCCTAGCATTATTGTCTTTTTCAGTGACTTCTCTTCTCATAATGTGACCAAAGTACAATAGCCTCAGTTTAGTCATTTTAACTTAGAGGGAGAGCTCAGGCTTGATTTGATCCACAACCAACTTATTTGTCTTTTTGGTGGTCCACAGTATCTGTAAAACTCTGTTTCAATACCACATTTCAAACTAATCTACTTTCTTTCCGCCTGCTTTCTTCACTGTCCAACTTTCACACCTATATATAGTAATGGGGAATACTATGGCATGAATTAATTTGATCTCAGTCACCACAACACATCCCTACACTAGCTTGTTCAAGGCTGCCCTTCCCAGTCTCAATCTCCTTCTGATTTTTTGGTTGATGATGGAGCCAAGGAATAGAAAATCTTGAACAATTTCAATTTATTCACCAGCAGCCTTAAAGTTGTGTAATTCCTCAGTAGTCATTACTCATTACTCTTGTCTTCTTGATGTTCAGCTGTAATCCTTCTTTGGCACTTTCTGCTTTAACCTTCATCAGTAGTCATTACAAATTTTCATTGTTTTTTGCAAGTAATATGGTATAATCTGCATATCACAAATTTTTAAAGTTCCTTTCACTAATTTTCAGTTCTCTTTCTTCAAAATCTAATCTAGCTTTCCTTAAGATATGTTCTGTATATAGATTGAAAAGTAGGAATGGGTATGAACCAGGAAACTGCAGTTTGGTTCATGCTTCATCGTGTACACAGTTCTCAGACTGTGGACCTTCACTAACTTTTTGATGCTAGATAAACTGGTTCAGTTTGTGAGGTTCATGATGTGGTAGACCCCCCCCCAGCAGTCTAGAAACACCAAACTTGCAGGAGATCTCCAGCTAACACCCCTGTACTTGCCCTCCAAATTTTGTGGTGATTGGATTTACAGGGTCTGAGTTACAGCCCCCCAAAACGGTGCCCCTAGGAAAGTGCTTTCTGGTGAAATGAGGCACAGGTTCAAAAGTGTATAAAATGGATCCTGTGCAGGCTAGAGACACCAAACTTGCAAGGGATCTCTGGCTGACTCTACCTACCCTCCAGGTTTGATGAGGATTGGATTTACAGGGTCTGAGTTTCACACACACAGCCATTGTTTCCAATGGAGGGGTGAACAGCAAAAAAGCAAGAGCAATAGAAGCCCAGCAGAACAGAATCAAAATCACCAAGGCTGATTCTGCATTAACAGTTTGCTTTCATTTACCTGTGTGTTCCAAAGGTCCAGATGTGATGCACGAGTTCTGTACATCAGTTAACTCTCCGCCTTTTGTGGTCGTTCTGTATCAGATCTTGATTTCTGCATATGCTATACTTTGCTGCCTTTCCCACATGTTGCTGCTCCTCCCCCTTGTTCCCCCCTCCCCTTTTTTAAAAAATGCATGTGTGGTTGCATTGTGATGCACCACCAAGGGGAGTAAAACCATAGTGCATGCGTTACCTCCTATTTCCCCCCCTTTTTTTAAAAAAAAAAAAAGGAATTGTGGTTTTCATTTGGTTTTATTTTCTTTATCACATCCTCACCCCATTCTGCTCCTGTGCTTAAATTGGGGAGGGAATCCAATCCTCCTTCCCCTCACCCAGCCTAATCCACCAAACAACCCACCACTGCACCTGTAGTGCTCCCTGGCCCCGGCCAGCCCAGAGCAGCTGTTGCCTTTTGTGGAGGGGGGGAAGAGGCCATGGGCAGCCTGTGCTGGGTGGAGGCCATTTGAGGAAGCTGGGGGGGGAGAGAATCAATGTCCATGGAACAAGTGGGAGAATCGGCTCGGCATCCAAGCCCATGCCAGGCTAGTCAGGGGATGCCCGTGCTTTGCTGGGTCCTGGGGGGACATTCCTCTGGGAGATAGATCCACGGAGGCAAACTGGCTGTACAGCACCTCTCCTCCGCCTGTGACTGCCTTGATGTTTCTCTGCCCAGCTTTCAACTGCCGCTGTCTCCCCCTGTACACACACACTGACTTCAAGCGAGCCTCTGAGAGGGCCGGAAGGGTCCAGCCCTTCGTTTCCTGTGAGTAGCCAACCAAAACAGGATGGGGAGGAAAGGGGCGGGAAAGGGGCATGACCAGGTAAGTGTGAATCCTGACTGAGTTCCCCATTGGAATACCCCAACTCCAGCACCAAAGCAAAAAAAAGATCTTGAAAAAACCAGAAATGGAAAATGCAGGGTGGAAGCGCATGGGATTTGGGCCAAACACAGACCCCACGGCAACAGATGTGGAAATGATGCTTTGTCGTGATTATTACTGGGGGATGAGACCAGGGCAACTATTTGTGCGGAATCAGCCCAAGAATCTCTGCAGTAGAAACTGAAAGTGGGGGACATTTTTGCAAGCCCAGCTTATCCAGCACAATGTGCCAAGCAGAACCAGCACAATGTGCCAAGCAGAACCAGTGGCAGTGCAAACCCACCAGGACTAAAGTCAAGCTAGGACATCCCTGTAGGAAAAAGTGCAGGGGAGGGGAATCTTTGCAAGGCCAGTAGAAACGTTGCAATGCACAGAGTTCCCAGCAGTACCACCGCAATCAAAGAGATGCAATGCCAGCTCAACAGGACTGATGTCTAGCACAGAATCACACTCCAGGCGGGAGGGGACATTTTTTAAGTTTTGTACAAAAAAATGGGAAGGTAACCGTCTTGAAACTGACAAGAGCTGCCAGGAAGCCAATAGAAACCCTAGACAAAGAGAAAAATAAAAATAAAACAGTCCAAGGCTGGAGAATTCCACCTGTTGGTTTGATGTCCTTTTCCCGTTACCTTGGAGTTTTGTAAACAGTTTAACTGAGCAGCGACAGTCTGTCTGGAAATGTATCCATTCATGAACTGCCATGAACTGCTACAAACAGCACCAAAGTCCATGGAATGTTCATGCCAGGCCTTCTGGTGATTTGCGCTCTTTCTCTCTGGCAATGCTCAGCATCAGCCACTTTGCTCCTCCCTGGCTCTGGTCTCATCCTCCTTTTTATTCCCCTCTTCCAACCTGTGTTCCTCCCTCTCTTCCCCCTGCCCCTCCTGAGTGGTGCTGAGGCCTGTCGTTCCACCTCCTCCCCTCCTGACTGGCTCAGCTGGGGCTGTTTCCGCACTCTGGAGGATTCACTGTTGGCTGGGCCGGGTTCTCCTGTCCCAAGTGTTTAAATTGATCCCTTGGCAGCTCGAGGCACTCCCTCCTCCATGCAGCACATTGTCGAGACCGGGTGCATCCGGGTGGCTCCTTCCTCCTCAGGGCTTGACCTGCCAGATGGGTGCAGGTGGCCCCGCATACGGTGGGCCTCACGTGAGCTGGATCTTCTTGGGCGGCATGCCAGCCAGTAAGTGTTGGGTGCATGTGGGTGACCCCCCCTTTCTGCCACCTCTGGTGCCATCCTCAGGAGTCCCAGCCATGGGGCCTGTTCTTTGTGCCATGCCCCAGGCTTGTGGGCCCCTCGGGGTGGACTGCCACTCAGCACAGGGGGGGTTGCTACTCCTTCCCAGGCCTTGGAAATAGAGTTGTTTTGGCCACCATCGTTTCTGCACCCCTGTCATGCTCCCCACCTGGGCATCGCCCCGTCTTTTGCCCGAGGGAGAGGCGCAAAGTTCCAGGTCGGGACATCCACCAAGAAAATAGAATATGCACACTTGAAGACTTATTGACACTAACTGCTTTGCGGACATTGCTAGCTCTTAATGGGCCCAAGAAAAAGTAGAAATTGGGCAGATCTTATAAAAGACCACAAGTGTCGTTTATGACATCGGAAACGCCCTTACATATAATTAGAAAGCAACAACTGAGCCATGTTACCATCCATTTGGTGATCATCTACTGTTCCACAGAACAAAACAAGAGCCCAGTGGTACTTTAAAGACTTATTCCAGCATAAGCTTTTGTGAGTCAGAACTTACTTGATCAGATGCAGGAAATGAATATCCATTGGGTCAATACATCCACATTTTCAGATGACACAATTATTCAGGGGGATGTAAACCAATGGTGAATATGAAGAGCCTCAGGAGGATCTCTCCAAATTGGGTGAGTGGGCAAGAAAGTGACAAGTGAAGTTCAGTGTAGGAAGTTGTAAGGTCTATGCACACTGGAACCAAAAATCCCATCTTTAATATGTTAATGGGGGAACTGAGAGGGAAAGGAACCTTGTGGTTGTGGTAGATAGCTCAATAAAGATGTTAACCCCATATGTATCAACATTGAAAAGGGCAGACTCTGTGCTGGAAAGTATTAGGAAATGGACTGCAATAAAAAGGATATTGCAGAGCTAGAAATGTACAGAAGAGGGCGACCAAGATGATTTTGGGGTTGGAGTACCTTTCCTGTGAGGAAAGGCTAAAGAGGTCTGGACTTTTCAGTTTGGGGGGGCTCTCAGAGAGACTGAGCAGGGACATGATAGAGGTGTATAAAATTATGCATGGGGCAGATAGGATGGCTTGAGAAAACTTTTTGTCCTTCTCACAGAATTCTAGAACTCAGGTGCACCCAGTGAAGTCTATGGACAATACATTCAAGATAGACCAAAGGAAGTACTTCTTGTGTGAACAAGTAATTAAATTATGGAAGTTGCTGCCAATGAAGTAGTGATGACCACATACAGTATGCTGCAGCAATGAAAAAGGCAAACTCTATATTAAGAATTATCAGGAATCTTTTTGTAGCTGGAGCTCCTTTGCATATTAGGCGATGCACCCCTAACGTAGCCAATCCTCCAAGAGCTAACAGTAGCCCCTGTAAGAAGAGCTCTGTAAGCTCTTGGAGGATTGGCTACATTAGGGTGTGTCGCCTAATATGCAAAGGAGTTCCTGCTACAAAAAGAGCCCTGAGGATTATGAGGAAACAGATTGTACATGAAATGGTCGCTATAATGGCCTTGTATAGATCTATGGTGCAGCCTCATTTTGAATACTATGTACTGTTCTGATTACCATATCTTAGGGTTGCCAGGGCCTACCTGGCATCCCATGGGCGGCTCCTGGGTCCTTCCCAGGATCTTCTTCCATGCACGCCTTGCATACGTGGCTCAATGATGTCACCAGGAAGTGACATCATTGCATTGCCACATCAGGGGGTGATGCTGTAGTTTTGGGGCAAAACTCTATGAATTTTTGCCTTCAAAACCATAGAGTTTGCCCGAAAACTAGAGTGTTACCCCCCAAAAAAACATCGGCAATATCATCCAGGCACATCACCCAGCATCATCCCTGTTTGGGGGTGGGGCTTCCCCCACTGACCAACTGTCCGGTGGCAGATCAAAGCCCTGAAAAGCAAGGGAACCCCTGCTGGGATCTGGGGGCTGGGAATCCTACCATATCTCAAAATAGACATCAAAGAGCTAGAAAAAGTACAGAAGAGGGCAATCAAGATGTTTAGGGGGTTGGAGCATTTCCCTATGAGGAAAGGGTGAAAGAGACTGGGACTTTTCAGTTTAGAAAAGAGACAACTAAGGGGGGGCATGTTAGAGGTTTATAAAATTATGCATGGAGTGGAGGTGACAAAGAGACATTTCTCTCTCTCTCCCAAAATACTAGAACTCAAGACCATCCAATGATGCTGATGTGCAGTAGATTCAGGTTGGACAAAAATAAATACTTCTTTACACAGAGAGTGATTAAAATGTGGAATTTGCTGTCAGAGGGTGTATTGAGGGAAGGATGGAAGCAGGGAGAAAGAGAGAAGTTGGAAGAGATTTGATGGGGGAGGGAAGGAGGAAGACTGGAGAAAGCAGGGGATGGTTATTCCCTCTTATTTTAAGTCCTCACAGGTATCCTGCTTCTCTTTATATAATTACTAGGAATAAGGCCCATTGTGGAAATAAATACAACGGGCTCTAGAAAGAGGCTCTGGGAGAGTGCCCCGGCTTTGGGCACTCAGTGACAATTTGCTGTGGCAATCTCAGCAGGGTATAATGACAGAGTCCACCATTTTCTCCAGAGGAACTGATCTTTGCTACCTGAAGAGCAGTTGTAATTTTGAGTGATCTCCAGCCCACCCCCAAGATTGGTAACAATGGTTCCCCAGGAGGGAGTGGCTGGTTTGGAGGGTGGAGTCTATGGCATTGTACCTGTCTGAGGTCCCACCCCTCCTCAACACTCACCCTCTCCAGGTTCGACCCCTCAAATCTCAATTTCCCAACCTGGAGCTGATAATCCTATCTCCCTCCCAGCCAGCCATCAACCTACCTTTAGTTTTCCATCTCCTCCCCCTCCCTCCTAGAGAGCAGTTGTAATTTTGAGTGATCTCCAGTCCCTACCTGGAGATTGGCAACAATGGTTCCCCATCAGGGAATGGCTGGATTGGAGGGTGGAGTCTATGGCATCGTACCTGTCTGAGGTGCCACCCCTCATCAAACCTCACCCTCTCCAGGCTCCATCCCTCAGATCTCCAAGAATTGCCCACCTGGAGTTGGCAACCTGATCAGGACTGAGCCCAATGAGTTTTCTCCCAAAGGCCAACATAGGTGTGGAAATGGCCTTTTACTGACAAAGGAGAAAGTACAGGTGCCAACTCTGATTAGGGAAATACCTGGAGATTTGGGGGGTGGATCCTGTGGAGGGCAGCATTTGGGGGTGTGTGGAAGGACTCAGCAGGGTATAATGCCATAGAGTCTACCCTCCAAAGCAACCATTTTCTCCCGGGGAACTGATCTCTGTCATCTGGAGGTCAATTGTAACAGTGGGAGATCTCCAGGTCCCACCTGGAGATTGGCAGCCCTAGGGGAAAGTCAGCCGCACAGCGGGGAGTTGAAGAAAATGGTCTGATGGTCGCTGGCCCACCTCATTAGCCAGCCAGCCATGCTGAAGCTAAGCAGGAGAAAGAGCCTTTTTCCATTTATTCTGACAGGAAAGTGGCCACTGGGGAGGGGTTATGGGCAGGGCAGGGGGTTATGCTGAAAGTCCCTTGTATTTTTACTCACAGAACCAAGCTTGTTTGCCTACCAACAGCCATTGAGCGGACAGTCCCTCACAGGAGTCAAGAGAACTGTCTTCCTCAGGAGAGAGAGCTGTCTGCCAGTAAATCTGACATGCAAATCTGTCTGAAGGGGGAGTGGGTGGGGAAGAGGAGCAGACGCAGCACCCGGCCAATGGCACACGAGTACTCTTGAGTGGTGGCTGATGGGCCAATGGCTGAGGGAGGGAATTTTACAGCCAATGGGAGTGCATGGAATCTTGCGAAACCAAAAGATAATTATTATAAGGAGAGATGTGGGGTTCCATTGCTGCCACCACCATTTAAATTGAGAGAACACATGAACTGAATACATTTTGCTGGAATTCACAATGACAGTGAAAAATGTACAAATGTATATTTTTGTTCAAAGACAATTTAAAAAATGTTATACTACATTTTTTCCCCCAGTTGGAACTCAGCCAGAGGACCAGAACCGGAATCTTTGGTGACACTTTAAATTAATTCTGACTTGTTTCTGACTTGGTCACCAAGTCATATGAAAATACATTTTCCCTAGAAGAATTTTTTAAAAGAAATCTTTTAAAATGTACACATACAGAACTGTTCTGCAGCATAACTAAACCTTGGAGCAGAGCAGCTGTTTTCTGAATTAAAGCTATTGATATAGATTTCTAAATATTTCATGTACTGAGGTGGCTACTTTAATTATTCAGAAATCTACAAAGAAAAGGCACTTTTAGTTAATGAAAAGCAAACTGCCTAAAATAATTGTCCATCTTTCTTATCTAGTTTTTACAATGGGATTTTCATTTGCCAATTTCTTTTCAGACCATAAATAGGTCCTATCAAACATTCCCATGCTGTCTTTATGCCCTAACACAGCATTTTTGGGAGGAAATTTATATAAAGAAAAAAGACACTTAAAAAAGACATGCAAACCAGGAATTGCTAAGCAAGTCTTTGCTTCACAATTCAATAAAATAAAAGCTGTGAATACACTGTGGCTTGCATCAGTAAACTGAAACATCACACACACACACACACATACAAATTTTCTCAATACTAGCCTCAGCCAAATACTAACAAAACCAATCCAGTTCTTTTTTATTTGCTCATTTCTCCCACTGGCTCTAGCTGTGCAGATGCCTTAAGTGTCTTCTTGTTTTATTTGTATGTGTGCCGGAAAAATCTTTGTTTGCCCTTCATTACCATAATAATTGTCACTGTCTTACGAAGTCCGCAGCAGGGTCTGAATTCTTGGGGCTGATGAAATCAAGAGTGAAAACCTTCCCTTGAACACAATAAAGCCTCGTTTAACTAGTGTTATTTAGATACACATACAAATCTATGAGAGTTAAACAGATATATGGATGGATATTTTGCAACTTAATATTTCTATCAGGGCTGCTTTACATTTGGGCAAAAGACAGACTCAGTTTGCTATGAGAAACAGGCTTGATAGATTCCCTTGCAGTGAAAAGGTAAACAAATTGAGGCTGGTCAAATTGCATTTGTGGTGCATGATAGTAGCCAATCACGGGTTTAAAAATACTAGACTGGCAGTCAAGGCCATTGTGAACAGCTGACAAAAGGTTTACCAACAAGCCTGAAGAAAAATGTCCCTGCCCTTATAATAGAGGCTTAATGTGTGAAACTGAAACTTTTCATTGCATGGAGGGAAGTTCAGGGTGGACTACATAATCCTCATAAGATCATAAGAGCATGAGAAGAACATTGATGGATCAAACTAAAGGTCCATCTTGTCCAACAACCTGTTCCACAGCAGCCAGCCAGTTGCCCCAGAGAGCCAGTAAACAAAGTATAGAGGCCAAGGCTGTTCCCAGTGTTGCCTACTAGCACTGAAACTCAAAGGCATTCTGCTTCTGAATGCAAAGGTGAGCATCTCCTCTATGAATCTTTCAAATCCAAAGCCATCTGTGCTCATGCTCATTATGACATCTACTGGAAGTAAATTTCACTGCCTTCTCTTATCCAGTGGCTTGTTCCCTTCCTCATACACTTTATTTTACCAACTTCCTCTTCCAGCCGTGAAAGGTACGGAGATGGATGCATCGTAGAGTGATTATCAGCTCATGTTTTATTTAGTGATTCAGAAGGAAGGAGATGCTCTTGCCAGCTCACAGGCTGCTTTTATGTACATTTCCAACCACACCCTTTACCCACACCCACACTTGTGATAAACTATATACTGGGTTTCTAATCCTATAGGTTCTCTACAGAATCCTAGCTTGCCGGTTGGCTGGGTTTAGGATTCTAGAGTTCTATTGTTCCCGGTATCGAAATTTTGCTATTTTGTCAGGCCACGTGTTGCCCCGACCGCATGTGTGACTCGGGCACAACAAGCCGACTTCTAAGCTTCTAAGTACTCTCTGGCTTCTAAGGCTGCAGTCAGAAGTTCCATTTGGCATGGAGGGGAAGTGCCCCTATTATCTCCAGTGGAATTTGACCTGCAGTCACACAATCACACATCCCTTTGTGCTGCAGGCTCAGCCCATCACTGCGCGATCAGATGCCATGTATGAGTGAGTGGGGTTTTTTGCTGTTTGTTTCCTATATGCATAAATGAGGAACTGAACCCCCACACAGAGAGTTCCCTATGGAGTACGTGGTTATGTGCATACTGCTAAGTGAAGGGGAAAAAGGCAATGAGCCGATATGGAATAGGCAGACCATCTCGACAGCTTGAATGTGTGCTTGAGTGATCAGACAGGGAAAGTTTGTCCATGGCCTATTGGCAAACATTAGGGCCAGACTTTCCCTGGTATCTTTTAACTCCACTTCTGTTCTGGGGCAGCACGGGGTGCCGACGGCTACAGGACCTTTCCCAGATGTTGCTGTCTGATCATGCCCTTTAGAACCATCAGTCATTCACAGCTGGGTTGAATATAAAGACATGTCTGACCGTGGCCTAACTTCCATGGCTTACTTCATTCTACACTCCATTTGTGTTTGATGGCACTTCCTGCTAAGCATGCTAGGAACTTCACAGTGAAGATTGTTTTCTTATCTCATTACATATGCTAACTCATTCAGTCCTCACATTCTCATACAGAGGGACTATACATCCTCTGTATTTTAGTGTGTTTCTTTTTCAGAATAATATATTAGAATACTGAATGAAATGCAAGAAATGTTGGAATGTTTGGCTGACATACCACTGCACCCTCCTCAAAAAAAGAAAAAGAAAAAGCTGTTAAATTACCTCTGTGTCCGAGAGGAGACAAATGGGGAGTCTCAGTTTACTTCCCACAATTAGAAAATATGCCTTTACACATTTATCCCTTATTTTGACATGTTTATTTCCCCCCTTAATTAAATCAAAACAACTGTTGACCTTATAACCTTAGCTTGTCTATAAGTTTGAACTCTACCTTCCATTTCAATCCATTTGAAAAAGTGTGCATACACACGAAATACATCTTTGTCAGTCTTAAAGGTGCCACTGGACTCCAAACTTGTTCTACTGTTTCAGACCAACATGGCTGACCACCTGGAACAGTGAAGATGTGTTCACCAGGTGAACATACCTTTTTGACTGCCATGATCTACTCATGGTACAAGCTCTGGTCTAGATTGCCTAGTTGTGCTTCTTTTGTTTGACACCCACCTAACTCAGATAATAAGGTGGGCAGCGTTGCTTGCTAATCCTGTAGCAACTCTGATATCTGGAGTTATTACTATTCGCAAAGGTTTAATACAGTCAATCTGTTTTTTCACTACAAGCAAGAGGAAGGAAGGAAGGAAGGAAGGAAGGAAGGAAGGAAGGAAGGAAGGAAGGAAGGAAGGAAGGAAGGAAGGAAGGCCAAATATTTCTTTGCACAGTTTATTTGTACCAGTATCCCTAAATAAAGGCACAATAAATCAATATGCAGGTTAAAGAGTTTATTAATGGCTAATCTACTTCAGTTAAATATCTCTGAATTAGTGTGAGTTGGTACTAACAAGCAGCCTAATGCAGCTACCAGGGTTTGGGGCAAAACCACCCTAGCTCTAAAGTTAGCCGGCATTACTGCTGGCTTTGGTTTTGTTTATCCTCACCTGAATGTAAAACAACCAACATACTACCTGAGCATGGGAACAAGCTTTGTTAGATGGCTCAGGGGGCTTACCAATTATCCTTACCTATACTCATTGCAGATTGCACTATTCCTGACCAAACTGATTATGGCCTAACCAATCAAAAGATCAGATGAATTAGAGAATACTGCTTCTCCCCAGGACTCTGTAGATAGGGTTGCTGGGGCGCAATGCTTAGTGCCCCAGCAGCATGCTGGCATACTTAGCTTGTTTGGTAAAAACTGGAGATGATGTCTATGGATGCTCTGGCACTTAGGAAATCTCAGTGGTTTTCCATAGAATTTTTGCAAAAATGCTAGAGTCCTTATGTCACATCTGGCTTGTCAGTAGGCAAAGAGTTGGGATGCCAGGAAGCCTTCTGCTATCACAAGGAACTACATTGTTGTTCTTGTGTTTAGTTATGTTCTAACTCCAGCCCTGGAGTTAGCAAAGAGATTAAAAGGGTTGCTAGAATTAAAAGTGTATCACTTCCCTACTTAAACATCTGCAGGAGGGAGACTCATAAGGCAGAGCAGAAGCATATGCATCCCCATATGTTGTCTGGTACTAGACAGAAGGGAAACATCTCAAATCAGCAGGAGACATCCAGCCACAAACAAACAACTCCCTGTTCTCAGAGACAATTTTGAGGAGATCTAACAAGGTGACCAGCTAACCTTACATTTTCCATCCTGGCTGGGATCAGAAACACCTGGTAAATGCCCACATGGGGCAGGTAGAGCAGTCTTCTAAGGACCCTACAACTCACCATCTCATTGACTGTACACAAACCCAATAGTGCATCATGAAGAAGAATCGGTTTTTATGCCCCACTTTTCTCTACTCTGAAGAGTCTCAAAGGGTGCGTTCAGACAGGCAGCTAAATCTGCCATTTGCTCAGCTCTAATTCAATTTAGATCTCTTTTATCTGGCATTGCACGACCAGGTAGCCCTCCTTACCACATGTGGACTCCGTGTTGAATTGTCTAGATGGCATCCACCTGAAGGAGCCGTGCGATCAGGTTTGGTTTGTGTTTTTTTTTTTTTTAAAAAAATCTGTTTGTGCATGCCCATCTGCACCTCAACATGTACTTGTTTTTTCATGTATGCATGGAATTGAATGGTTAAAGCACAGTCAGTGGTACCTCCCTCTAGGTACCTTTTTAATTAACATGGTTCATAAAATTCACAGGCTGTTCAGAAACATGAAATTGTCCGGAACATTTGAGCGGAGTTCTGCAGTTGTCATGTTTATGCGTTTATGCGCATATCACTTAGAATTTTTAAATGGTGCCCACTTGGGATGGTCTGACGTCAGACCATCCTGATGGGAGGGTTGCCCACTGGAACAATCAGATGGGGAAAAGTCTGCAATTGGCCCGTCAAGAAGCGAAAACTCCAGACTTTAATTGGTGTCTTTTAAGTATGGCTCCAAAGCACAGCAAAACGGGACGATCATGGAAGAGGCATGTTTCCCAGATGTTGCTGTCTGGTCATTACCTTTAAATCTGCCAGGCACTTGTGCTTGGTGCAGATCTAAAGACCTGTCTGATCGGGACCAAAGTGGCTTATAGTCACCTTCAATTCCTCTTCCCACAGCAGGCACCTTATGAGGTAAGATGAGGCTGAGAAAGCTGTGATTAGCCTAAGGTTACCCAACAGGCTTCATGTGGGCGAATGGGGAATCAAACCCAGTTTTCCAGATTAAAGTTTACCACTCTTAACCACTACACCATGCTCGCATCATGCCATCTTTGAGAGAAAAGAGTGGGCCCAGTGGCATCCTTGGGGCTAGCAGAGCTATAGATGAGCTTCTTCATTGACTGTGTTTCTGTTGGTACCTGCAAGGCTACTGCAACGTCTGAGGCCTAGGTTTTGGCCTCTGGAGACTGAGCAATGTTGCCTTAACTGCCCTTAGAACCACTTGCAAAAGCAACTATCGCTCTCCAATTCCATGTACAGGAGGAGTCTAAAAATCAAGAATGTTTTTTGTCCTGCTGACAGATGTTACTTTTGTCAATGTCAGCAGAGATTAAAACATAAATGCTTGTCTGATAACTTGATGAAAACTCTCAGCCCTGAGAAGTCCTTGGTATTAAAGAATGTCAAGAAAATG
The DNA here is from genome assembly GCA_029375565.1 of Gekko gecko. Lineage (NCBI taxonomy): Eukaryota > Metazoa > Chordata > Lepidosauria > Squamata > Gekkonidae > Gekko > Gekko gecko. The sequence continues at coordinate 286,302,625 of JAPDNY010000001.1, read as the reverse complement.
GCAAAAATCTTCTAGCATCCACTCCCAACAAAACCTCAGTGGTTATTAACCTTCCTGAAGAAAACATCTTTATGTCAGTAGCTGAAAGTAGGATGTGTCAACAGAATCACAGTCCCATTTCTCATGTTGAAAAACATATATTCAAAAGGAAGAGGCAGTATTTGATCTACTATAAGAAACGCCGAAGAAGGAGGAAATGTTATAATTCTGTAAAATATTCACAGGTTACATGATAACAAGGATGGTTGGTATCTATCCCTTATGTGAAAATCCTGTCTCATGAACATTTTATCATACTTTTATCCATTTTTAACCCACTCTTCTATTTTGTTTCACAACAGCCCTTTGAGGTTAGTAAATTGAGAGAAAATGACTGGCCAAAGGTCACCCAGTGAATGGCTGATTGAAAATGTGAGTTATGCAGTATAAAAACGATTCCTAGACATCAAAAATGACTGTATGCTGGGAACCATTACTGAAAGAACCAAACTGAGGAATTATTATCTTGGACTTGCTTTTAAGCCATACTTAAGAAATGGTGCAAGACATAGAAATTGTTGCATGAGTCAGGAACAGTGACCATAATGCTATCAAGTTCAGCATTTGTATCAGCAGAAAGTTACTCCTAAAGTCCAAAACACTACCTTCTCCCTCTGAGGTGGAGGACATCTTGATGGCTGATTCCCACCATCCAGTCAAGGAGGCAGGAACATTTTTTTTTTTACTTCCTGTCTCTTGCCTATGGGAGTCATCTTCTTCAGTTCTTTTCCTGCCTCACCAGGGAGAGCACCTAGTTGGTAGGAGTTCCTACTTCCACTTTCATTATCTTACTATTTTATCTATTCTTGACTCAGATCTTTAAACTCTTAATCTATTCCACTTACTCTGTTCTTAATCTTATCCTCTTGGCTCCTCCTTCCTCTGTCATATTCTGGCTCAGGAAAGAAGAGAGCAAAGACAGTAATCTGCATCAGAGCAGTGGCCATTTTTTTACAAGCAGCTTTCATAGTGTACCTGCTCAGCCACTCAAGTTACGGATACCAGAGGAAACAGCAATGGCTTCCTCTCTGACACATAGTTGGAGGTCAATGTATTGGCAATGTAACAGCCTCCTGGCTTTTTAATTTCCCTCCAGAATTCTTTTTCTTTAATGAGAAATTGAGAGTTTCTGTCAGCAAGGCAGTCTTAGATCAGACAGACCCCTATCCAGTAGCCCTTCCTCTCATTCCACACCAAGGCATGCCAGTTCAAGGTGGACCTCATTAATTAAAGAGACTGCTAAATAGCCAACCAAGACAGCACAAAAAGGATCTGCCAACAGAAAAAGAGGGAGAGAGAGCCAGAACATTGGACTGAGACCCAGATTATTCTTCTGGCACTGAGTCTGATAGCAGAGAGGAGGGAGAGGTTTATTTATTTATTTATTTAGTAGATTTATGAATCACACAGTCTCTAATTACTCAGTGCTCTTGACGATGAGCAACAAAACATCAAACAATAAAACACAATAACAATTCAATTTAGATTAGATTAGATTAAAACAAGTCTCAGATGGCATTAACATAAGCTGATTGACATATCAGTTTTCAGACTGCAAGCCACCCCACAGGAGAGGTGGAGGGGTATTAGAAAAGATGGGAAAGGAATTGGGAAAAGGATAGGAAGTGCCAGCCAGGCTGGTGTCTGTCACTGTCCTCAACCAAAGCCTGGCAGAACATCTCTGTCTTGCAGGCCTTGTGGAATTGCATGAAGTACCACAGGGCCTGAGTGTCGAAGGCAGAGAGTTTCACTAGGAAGGAGCCAGGGCCAAAAAAGCCCTGGCTCTGGTTGAGGACAGCCAGCTGTCTTTTGGGCCAGGGATCACCAGTCTGTTGTTCTCAGTGGAGCGTAAAACTCTTCAGGGGACATATCAGAGTAGCCATTCCTGAAGATACATGGGTCCCAGACCACTCAAGGCCTTGAAAGTCAATACCAAAACCTTGAACCTGACCCAGAACTCCACTCCACTGGAAGCCAGTGTAGCTGGTGCAGCATAGGTTGAATATGCACTGTCCTTGGCATTCTTGTCAGGACTTTTGCCACTATATTCTGAACCAGTTGGGGGTTTCAGGATTAGTCTCAAGGGCAGGTAATCATAAAGCTTGTTACAGTAATCTATCCTGGAGGTGATCATTGCATGGATTACTGTGGCTAGGTTGGGGTGGGACATCTGACAGATGGTCAAAATGAGGAGGATACTGAAATACCTGTAAAAAATAATAACAACAACAATAAATTCCTTAAGGTGGAGGACGAGGGGGCATGGTGGCGCTCAAAGAAGATGGCTGCTTAGAAACAAAGCTCTGTGCCTCACCTCCCTTTTTACTCCTCTGATGTTGATTTTGTGAACCGTTAAATATTCCTATATATGGGGAAAGCCACTATAAACGAAGGGCAAAACAATTCTGCTGCAAGAAATATAGTTGATTATTTTAAACACAAACCCAACTTTGAGGAAAGCCTGGTGGCGATGATTAAAATGACATCTGAAAATCCAATGGCCAATAATACTGAAGCCTTACTTATAGTGTCAGAGTTCTCTTCGACTCTCAAAACTATGGGAAAAAACATGTTAGACACTATCTCAGCCATGATTAAACCACTGGCGATACAGCTTGAAGCAATGCAAACCTCTTTTAAATAGGTTAAAAATACTGCTGATAGTGCTAAGGATCTCAGTCTAGCGTTTCAGGATGAATTTCATACTGTGCAACAATCTGAGGAAAATCTTCACTCCAAAATGCTTTCACTTGAAAACAGCATATGGCAGAATAACATAAAACTGTGTGGCTTTGGTGAACACATTCAAGAAAATGTAGATCTTGTGAATTTTATATCTAATCAGCAGGCTAAAGGATTACATCTGGAGAATGGTGTGGCCCCAATGATAATGAAAGCAGTGAGGGTGGGCTCAATAAAAAAAACCCTGAACAAACAGTGATGTTTTAATTACATTATTAGACTTTAGGTCAGAAAAAAAATGGAAGTTGCATGTAACCATGGAGCTTTAAACTATAAAGGGAAAAGCCTTCCAGTGTATCAAAATCTCACCTCAGAGACCATTATGAAAAGGCGGGAACTAAAACCAAAAACTAGCCACCTCATATAAGTAAATCAACATTACAAATAGATTGCCCCGGCAGTACTGTAAAGAATACATAAAGGCAAACACTTGCAAGCAGCCAATCTAGAGGAAGGTCATGAATTGGTTCATGCCATGGAATTGGAGATCCCAATGAAAATTAACAAGAAGTCTCAAAAATGTAAATTGAGTTCATTCCTTTCATTGCCGAGAGACAGTAAACTTCCAATAAAAGCAGCACACTAGCTTTCACTTGCTCGTACTGTATTGAGTCTGCATTGTTCCTATTTGATACAGTATTTACAATTTGTTTGGTTCACATTAGTTCATGTTATAGAATATATTATGTTGAAAAGGGGGGAGGGGTGTCAGGGTATTGGATTTTATGTAGTCTCTTATTGATTAGATGGTTCCTGTAGAAACACGATAGGACAGCGTCTCCTATTCACTTGCAGGTAGCAATACTCTGGAAGTGCTCAAGGAACTCCATATAATATAGGGAATAGTTTTTCTTACTAGAAGTTCTTAATACTCTAGATGTTGTGGGCCAGCTGGGACACTAGATAATTTGGTTGTGTGTATATAACTATATTTTATTCTATTTTAAACAAGTGTATACTGTAGATACAAAGTGAGTGTTAACTATTTCATAATCCTCTTGTAGAAGGGGTTATAGAGATTTTTTTCTGTTTTTGTATTTTACACTTCTGTAGAAGGGGGGGGACCTTCTCACAGGTATATAAGTGAATAGTTTCATATTTCTTCCCCTATTGTATAGAAGGGGAAGTGTTCTGAGTGTTAATTCATATTTTTATTTCTATACATTAATTTTAAATTGAGTAACATAAAAAGGAAAGTAGAAAACATATTCAATAATTGTTGATTGTTAACTTTTAAATTCTGCATTGCTAAAGTGCTGAACTTATACCAATTTTGCCTTACATTAATTAATTTTTATTCTATAATAGAGTATTTCTATCCATGTGTGATTAACAACGTATCTTGATTAATTATTTTATAGATAACCTTATTAATTAATTCATTGTTTGGATAAGAAATCTTAGATTCAACCTTTCCTTGCACAACGTGATTTTTGGACAAATTAATTCTATTGCTTTTTGAACTAAATGGTATTTATTAGTAGCATAAAGGTAAAGGTTTCCCTTGCTTGAAAGCCAGTCAAATCCGATTTTAGGGTGCAGTGCTCATCTCAGTTTCCAAGCCAAAGAGCCAGCATTGTCTGAAGATATTTCTGTGGTCATGGGGCTGGCATGACTAAATGATGAGGTACACGGAACACTCTTACCTTCCCACTGAAGCAGTACCTATTTATCTACTTGCATTTTCTTGCTTTCATATAGAGGCATAAAATTGTTACAATGTTTTAATATATTATATTCTCATATTCCTTTTAATTAACTTCTCATATTCCTAGGGCTTATATAATGGCAAATGAATTTAAAATTATTTCATTGAACACCAGGGGGCTTAACAATATGATTAAAAGGAAGAGAATTTTAATCAATGTTTTAAAACTTCATCCTGATATACTTCTGTTACAGGAAACACATCTTTAAAAATCCATACAGAAAGTATTCAATTCATCTAAGTTCCAATATCAGTTTTTGGCTTCAGGATCATCCAAAGCAAGAGGGGTCACAAATATTTCCCAAAATATTTGATGTACAATTCATAATAAAATGTGTGATCCACCTGGTAGGCTCCTATTCCTTAGAGGACTTTTAGACCAAAAATTAACTACCATAGCTACACTCTACACACCCAGTGATAATCAAATAGTATTTGCACAAGAAAGTCTGGGTGGACTAACCTCTTTTGCTACCAGTGACATTATAGTAGGAAAAATTTTTAATTACATCATAGATCATACCTTAGACAGATCACAACATAATAAAAAACTAAGAATTCTAAAAGACAATTTACTAAATTGGCAGACATTTTACAAAAAAAACAACTCATTGCCATTTGGAGTCATACCCATCCAACAACCAAAGATTACACATACTTTTTGGCTAGACCCCAAATATACACATGCATTGATTACATCCTGATTTCCTCTTCATTGCAAAACAAGGTATATCCTCAAATATAGGACCCATATACTGTTTCGATCATAACTGGATAGATTGTATGATTACCAAAATAGAATCCCAAGGTAAAAATATCTTTGGATATTGCAAAGACCTTTGATTCTATAGAATTTTCTTACCGCCAAGCTGTACTGCTAAAAATGGGTTTTGGGTTAACGTTTATGAAAGCTATAGACTCCTTAGATACTTCTCCAAAGGCTAATTTAAAAATTAATGGGGTATATTCTGAATCCTTTACTTTAGGGAGGGGTATGCAGCAAGGATGTCCATTGTCACCACTGCTTTTCATGTGAGCAATAGAGTCACTGGCATCTTTGATTAGGAACAAAAAACTAATTTCAGGGGTTAAAATAAATAAAAGATAATACAAAATATCACTTTTTGCAGATGATTTGCTGTTATATATAACCAATCCATCTACATCCCTTTCAGCCCTGCAATTGTCTTTAAAATATTTTGGCCAATTCTCCAGTCTAAAAATAAATCATTCCAAATCTAATCTGCTTCCCATTAATTTATATGTTTCTGAAACTAATATATTAAAAGCCAAATATCCTTGTCAGTGGGTAACATCATCACTGTCCTATCTGGGGATAAAAATCCCATTAAATTTAACAAATATCCTCAATCAAAATCACCATCAAATGCATAAAGACCTACAAGTTACATTGAATAAATTGGAGAAATTGAACCTCTCTTGGCTAGGCCATTTTCATCTCATGAAGTCCTTTTTCTACCAAAATTTATTTTTCTTTTCACTTGGCTGTATGGAAATTAAAAGAAGCAACTTTGTATGACAATATAAATTATAAACACTAAAATATTAAAATATTTACAAATTCCAATACAGATCAAGTAAAAACTAAATTTAACTGGTTAATTATGGTCCCTCCACTCTCTCCTGATACAATAGGTTTTTATCTGCCAACATAATCAGTCAGATTAGGAAAATAGACATGTTATTTTTGTCCATATCTCCACCTAACACAGGAGAAAGGTTATCTGTAAGCCATAAACAGCATACTCAGAATGTGCATAGTAGAGGCCTATAAGATCCACATGTTTTCTATCCCTGCCAGAATTACAGCACACTCAGTCAGGGGTGCCACCAGCAATGCCACATTCACAAGGCAGGCAACAGTCAAGGAAGTTTGCAAGCAGCAACCTGATCATCTTTCTCCACATTTATTAGGCACTACAAGATCAATACTTATAATTTGGCAGATGCTGCCTTCAGCAGAAGGGTGCTACAACACTTCCTCAGCAAAGATGACAAAAACTGGGGACACTGCTCTGGGAGGTCCCATCAAGATGTCCTTCACCTCAGAGGGAGAACAGACAATTGGATACATACTGTGAAGGGTCCTTCTCCACTGAGAAAAGGAGGACATCTTGTCCCTCCCTAAGTCATCATTAAACTAGTCATTCGGCGGGTACACTTCTTGTCTCAATCATATTATTTGCCTTTTTTAAATCTGTGGTATTGCTCTGTTCTTGTCCATGTGTTCTTTTCCCTAGAGTTTACCTTATAGGCTAACTGCTTTTGGAGTTACCAGAACTGAAGAGGGTGTCTCACACAGCCAAGAGACAGGAACTAAAAAAAAAAAAAATTGGACGGTGGAAATCACCCATCAGATGTCCTCAGAGGAGAAGGAGCCTTAATGGTAGGTATCCAAAGATCCAATTTCATTTCAAAAGAAGGAACTATACTAAAATGAGGGGATTATTTATTTATTTATTTATTTATTATTTAATCAAATTTATACCCCACCCTCCCAGCCTAGGCCAGCCCAGGCTGGCTTACATAAAATCAGCAAAACATTTGGTAATATAATAAAACATTTAAAAGAGTATTAAAACAATTGTAAATTCCCTGAAGTGCTAGATTATAATAGCAACATTCATGATGGCTTCCATCAGCTGAATCTCTTCCCATGGCCAGCTCACAGGTCTTCTATAGATGTCTTCAGTGTCTTTCTGGCTGTTGGTACAGACTGTCAGGGCACATTCCAGGGCAGCAGGCTTCTATCCTAGTTGTTAATGGTGGTGATGACTCCAAAAGCCTGGTAGAAGAGCTCTGTTTTACAGGCCCTGTGGAACTGTAATAGATCCTGCAGGGCCCTGATCTCCTCTGGGAGCTCATTCCACCAGGATGGAGCTGCCACTGAGAAAGCCCGCACCCTGGCTTCCTTAGGACTCGGGAGGGCCAGTCGGTTCTGGACCCCTGAATGCAGTGCTCTCTGGGGAACATGTGGGGAAAGGCAGTCCCTCAGGTATGTAGGTTCCTGGCCATTAAGGGCTTTAAAGGTAAGAACCAGCACCTTGAAATGAATTCAGTATGCTATCAGCAGCCAGCGCAGTGCTTTGAGCACAGGCTAGATGTGCTCCTGAATTGAGAGTCCCATCAACAGCCTAGCTGCTGTATTTTGTACCAGCTGCAGCTTCTGGATTTGAGACAAGGGCAGCCCCATATAGAGAGGCTTACAGTTGTCCAATCTCGAGGTGACCATTGTGTGGAATGCTATTGCCAAGTCATTGCGTTTGAGGAAGGAAACCAACTGCATAATCAGCCGAAGATGGTAAAAGGCTGCCTTGGCGGTGGCTGCTACCTGGGTCTCCATAGTTAAGGAGGCATCTAGGAGCACTCCCAGACTTCTAACCTCTGACACTGGGATCAAAGGTACCCCATTGAAGGTCGGGAGTGGGATCCCTACCCTCAGACCACCTTGACTCAGACAAAGGACCTCCATCTTCATCAGATTCAATTTCAGCCAGTTCAGCCTAAGCCAACCAGCCACGTCCTGTAATGCCCAGTCTAGATCTTCTGGTTTGGAGTCGGACTGACCATCCAACAACAGATAGAGCTGGGTGTCATCCTCATACTGGTGACAGCCCAGCCCATGCCTCCGGGCAATCTGGGCAAAGGGGCGCATGTAGGTGTTAAAGAGCATTGGGGACAACACATCGGGGACAATAGTTGAATCACCAGTGCCACCCTTTGTCCCCGACTTTGGACGAAGGAGGCCAACCATCGCAAGGCCAGCCCCTGGACCCCACTGTTGGTGAGGCAGTGGACCAGTAGCTGATGGCTGACTGTTGAATGCTGCCGACAAGTCCAACAATAGCAGCAGCACCAATCTGCCTCAATCCATATGTCTCCGGAGGTCATCCAACTAGTTAGAAGGAAGCTGAAAGGGAAACTCAAGAGAGTCAGATCCATTTCAAACAAGGAACTTTACTAAAATGAGGGGACTAGTTAGAAAGAAGTTGAAAGGGAAACTCACTAGAGTCAGATCCTAGAGGATGCTTTACAGCTATTTAAAACTACACTAATAGAATCCCAGAAACAATGCAATCCCCAGGTTAGGACAAATACTGCCAAGTCAAAAGGTATGCCTGCATGGTTAATGACACAAGTCAAGGAAACCATTATAAGGTAAAAAGGCTTCTTTTAAATAGTGGAAGGTTTGCCTCAATGAAATGAACAGAAGGGAGTACAGGGTTTAGCAGAATAAGCACAAGTTAATAATTAGGCATGTACAAAGAGAGTCTGAGGAGTGATAAAACATCAAGACAAACAATAAACATTTATTTAAATAACTACAGAGCAGGAAATCAGCCAGTGAAGCAGTTGGCCCTTAAGGTGGCAAAAGAATAAAAGGATTGCTAATGGATGATGGCAATAAATTATTTGTGTCTGTGTTCACTGGAAAATCTGGAGCACGTACCCAGGCCACAGCCACTGTTTTCAGGAAGAGAGTCTGAAAAACTGTCCAACTGTGGTGATAAAAGATGAAGTTCTAAACATATTGGAAAAACTAAACACCAGTAAGTCACCAGGTCTTGATGGCATACTCCCAAGAGTTGTTAGGGAACTCAAAGGTGAGATTGTTGATCTACTAACCTGTATATGTAACTTAGCACTAAATTCAGCTACTGTACCAGATGACTGGAAAGTTAACCTGATTTTTAAACTGGGGACCAGAGGAGAACCAGGAAACTACATGCTGGTAAGCATAACATCTGTTCCAGGCAAATTAGTAGAAATTGTAATCAAAGATAGAATTATTGGGCATATGCAGGAACAAAGCCTGCTGAGGGAAAGTAAGCATGTCTTCTGCAAAGGGAATTCCTGCCTCACCAATCTATTGGAGTTCTTTGAGACAGTGAACAAGCATGTAGATAACAGTGACCCAGTAGACATTATATAGTGACACTTTCAAAAGACTTTTGAGAAGGTGGTTCACCAAAGACTCTGAGTCCTGAGTAATTTTAGCAGTCATGGGATAAGAGGACAGATCCTTTTTATAGATTAAAAACTGATTAAACAGCAGAGGCAGTCTTGTCAAATACGCATGTTCTAGATAGGCTGGTAGATAGTGCTGGGGAGGAGCCAGTAGTTGTGGTACATGTTGGCACCAATGATGTGGGGAAATGCAGTCATGAGGTCCTTGAGGAAAGATTTAGGCTGCTAGGAAGGAAACTCAAGGCCAGGACCTCCAAGGTAGCCTTCTCAGAGCCAGAGAGACAGGCACAAATCAGGAGTCTTAATGCGTGGATGAGATGATGTTGTAGGGGGGAAGGGTTCAAGTTTGGCACCGGGATGCTTTTTGGAACATGAGTGAGCTCTACAAAAGAGATGGTCTCTACTTGTCCCAAGAAGGAACCAGGCTGCTGGGGCTTAAAATCAAAAAGGTGGCAGAGCAGTTTTTAAACAGAACATTGGGGGAAAACTGACAGGAGATGAAAAGTCTCTGGTCCGGGATGGCTCATCTGAAAGAGATGAAGGGGTAGCTGTTACTACAAGGAAATGGATTAGAATTGTTCACTGAGACTGTGGCTAATGATATGGACTGCCTGGCAAGGTCTCAAGGCAGCAAGAGGAAGGTTGTGGGCTTAACATGTATGGGACACGATAGGTGTTTATATACAAATGCTGGAAGATAGCCCTACATACTTACAACATACCCAAAAGATGGTTGTCCAGCCTCTGCTTGAAAATGTCCAGCAAAGGAGCATCCACTACCTCCTGAGGCAGACTGTTCCACTGCTCAACCACTCTTACAGTTAGGAAGTTTCTCCTGATATCTAGCTGGTAACGACTCCCTTGTAATTTCCACCCATTAGATCTAGTCTTGCAATCTGGAGCAATAGATTTGCTCCATCTTCTACATGACAGCCTTTCAAATACTTGAAGACTACGATCAAGTCCCCTCTAAGTCTTCTCTTTCCCAGGCTAAACATACCCAACTCTTTTAGCCTTTCCTTGGATTCCAACCCTCTCACCATCCTGGTTGCCCTCTTCTGGACACGCTCAAGCTTGTCAACATCCTTCCTAAAGTGTGGTGCCCAAAACTGGACACAGTACTCCAGGTGAGGCCTGACCATAGCAGAATAGAGTGGAACTACCACCTCCTGCGGTGGCTCAAGTGGTTAAGACGCTGAACTGCAGGCTGTGGAAGGTCAGTAGTTCAGCAGTTTGAGACCTGGGTGCCGCATGACGCGGTGAGCTCCTGTCTCTAGTTCCAGTTCCTGCCAACCTAGCAGTTCGAAAGCAAGAAATTGCAAGTAGATAAATAGGTACCACTTTGGTGGGAAGGTAACAGCGTTCCGTGCGCCTTGGTGTTTAGTCATGCCGGCCACATGATCACGGAAACGTCTTCGGACAGCGCTGGCTCTTCGGCTTTGAAACGGAGATGAGCACCGCAACCCTAGAGTCGGATTCGACTGGCTTTCGAGCAAGGGAACCTTTACCTTTACTTACCACCTCCTGTGACCTGGACACAAATTGCATTAGCTTTCTTAACAGCCACATCGCACTGCAGGCTCATGTTGAGCTTGTGATCAACCAGAACACGTAGATCCCTTTCACATGTGCAGCTGTCAAGCCAAGTCCCTCCCATTCTATATCTGTGCCTCTGATTTTTTGTGCCTAGGTGCAGGATTTTGCACTTATCTCTACTGAAATTCATTTTATTTGTCTCAGCCCACTGTTCCAGCCTATCTAGATCATTTTGAATCCTGACTCTGTCTTCTTCAGAATCAGCAATCCCACCCAGCTTTGTGTCATCTGCAAATTTGATAAGCATCCCTTCTTTGTCTTCCTCCAGGTCATTTCTGAAAACATTGAACAACACTGGGCCCAGGACTGAGCCCTGTAGCACTCCACTCGAGACTTCCCTCCACGTAGATGCAGAGCCATTTACGAGCACTCGTTGGGTATGATTTTGTAATCAACCATGAATACATCCAACAGTTGCACCATCCAGCCCACACTTAACCAGCTTATCCTCAAGGATATAATGAGGAACTTTGTCAAATGCTTTACTGAAATCTAGATACACTATATCCATAGCATTGCCAGAGTCAACCATTTTAGTAACTGTCAAAAAAGGAGATAAGGTTGGTCTGGCATGACTTATTCTTGATAAACCCGTGCTGGCTACTACCTGTTAACTCATTCCATTCAAGGTGCTCACAGACAGAGCATTTGATAATTTGCTCTAGAATTTTCCCAGGTATTGATGTCAAGCTGACAGGCCTATAATTTCCCAGGTCTGTCTTTTTTCCTTTGTTGAAGATCGGGACAACATTTGCTCTTCTCCAGTCTTCTGGCATAACACCAGTACTCCAGGACATCTCAAAGATTAGAGCCAGAGGCTCTGAAGTAACATCTGCAATTTCTTTTAGCACGCTGGGATGCAAGCCATCTGGCCCTGGAGATTCGAAAGTATTTAAGTCAGCTAGATGCTCTCTAACCATTTTTTTACTCTGGACTGGCATTTCCTCCTCCCTTCATATGCCCTGCATTCTTCAGTTTGTATACAGCTCGCCTTATGGTTAAAGACTGATGCAAAGTGAGAGTTGAGTAATTCCGCTCTGTCTTTCATCCCTTGTTAAGACTTGACCCCTAGCAATGAGCTTACCCCATCCCCGTTCTTCTTTTTGCTAAGAACATAGGCATAGAAACCTTTCTTGTTATTTTTAGCATCTCTCACAAGCCTCAGCTCCATCTGCACTTTAGCCTTTCTGACACCATCCCTACAGATTCGAGCCTGCTTCTTGTAGTCACCCTCAGTAATCTGACCCTCCTTCCATTTTCTGTACATTTCCCTTTTTAGTCTCAGCTCTTCAGAGAGTTCCTTGTTCAGCCACCTCGGCTTCATTACCTGTTTCTCACCTTTCTTTCTTACTGGAACAGTTTGCGATTGTGCCTTAAGCACTTCATTTTTCAGCATCTCCCATCCTTCCTGTGCAGATTTTCCCCTCAGCATTTCCAGCCATGGGATCCTACCTATTATTTCTCTGAGTTTTTTTAAATCAGCTTTCTTGAAGTCCAGGATGCGAGTCCTACTATGTCCTGGTTTCACTTCCTTCTCTATGTCAAATTCCAAGCTGACATGGTCACTATTCCCCAAGGATCTCACAGCATTAACTTCATCAATCAGTTCTTCCTTGTTAATCTGAATTAAATCTAGGATAGCAGATCTTCTGGTTCCCACTTCCACCTTCTGAGAGATGAAGTTGTCCACAAGACTATTCAAGAATCTGCGGGATGCCCCATGTCTAGCAGAGTTAGATTTCCAGCAAATATCTGGATAGTTGAAATCTCCCATAACCACAACATCCTGTCTCTGTGAAAGTTTAGCAAGCTGTTGTACAAATGAATTATCCTGTTCCTCTGGTTGATTTGGAGGTCTGTAGTATATCCTCAAAACAATATCCCCTTCTTCTCTCCCCCTGCTCTATCCTTACCCACACACTTTCCACAGGGCAACTCTCAAAATCCTGAATTTCAGTGCAAGCGTATTCATTCTTGACATATAGTGCCACCCCGCCTCCTTTTTTGTTTATTCTGTTCTGTTTGAACAAGGTATATCCTTTGATTGCTGTACTCCATATATGAGACTCATCTCACCAAGTCTCAGTGATACCTATCAGATCATAATTACTTTCCAATATTTGAAGTTCAAGTTCCTCCTGTTTATTACCCATACTCCGTGCATTAGTATAAAGACATCTCAGATTACAGACATCCTTTCCTACCGTAGGTGCCTTTGAATTTACTTGAAAACTACTGAACTCACCTCTCTCCCATTCATTTATTGTCTGGTCTCTCCCCTTCTTGAATGTAGTGTTGGGGATGTCACATATCAGGTTTTTTCTGCCCTCCTGATCAGGTTCGCAAGCCTTCCAGCAAAGACATTCCTCCCATTCTTCATAAGGTGCACCCCATCCATCACCAACAGTCCTTCATGTTGGAGGTACATACCTTTGCATCCTTACACTCTTTTCAATCATTGTGACAGTGAGTTAGTAGTAGTACCAAAGTGCAACTCATTGAAGTCAAGGGTCTTAAAAGGGCATAACTCTTCTTAGTATTGCTTAGTATGTTTAGAAAAGTGAATCTTCTTTTTTGAGGAAGCTTTTTGGGCCATTCTATCATTATCAATCACATTTTTATTTCCTGAGGACTTCTGGAAGGGTTGCCTACTCTTAGTTGGGAAATTCCTGAAGAACTGGTGATAGAGCCTGTGGATGATGGGGTTTGGCAAAGGATGGAACCTCAGTGGGGTATAATGCCATAGAGTCCAACCTCCAAAGTGTTGGAAATGTATGTGTTTACAAGATCTGACAATCCAGTCATTATAGGGTTAACTTGTTTACCTATTATTGCTATTGTCTAGACTGACCTGGAAGGGAAAACTGGGACAGAGCCAATGGGGGTTTAGCCCGGGAAATGTAACTTCTATTGTGATACAGATTGGTTGTTTGTTTCATGTGACTTCCTTTCTAGGGGTTGAGAAGAAGGATAGTTTCTCCATTGCCTGTGTGTAATGTGTAACCATGACTTGAACTGTAAGCAGCTTAGAAATGTAGCTCTTAGATGTTTGTTTTATTTGTAGGTTTCCTGGATACCTTTTACCCTTAGAAATAAAGGTTTTTAAATGCAAAGAAATATCTTCTTTCCAATAGAGCAAGATCCATCAAAATTCTGAGTAATTAAATACTTTTGAATATTTTACAACACAAAGCAGCCATTTTATACAAGGAAACTAGGATATTTCCAGCCCCCTGGCAGCTCTAACTTCTGTGCAGCATATATGGTTTTCTTGTCTTCCAATTTATCCTTATGATGGTGACTCAGACCTGTTTTAATTTAAAAACTTTATATTTATGTAGTTTGAATAGGTGATTTGATACAGATACTTATAAATAACTTTTTTTCCACTGTTGTTGAGATAAGAGAAATTGCTAACTATGCCTGATACTATTTGACTTAATTATATTACAAAAGAATTTATTTACGCCAAACCAGAGGGTCATTGGGATTTCAGATGTTCCAGCAGATACTATAACATCATCAAAAAAAATATGAGTTACTTTTTTGTGTATAGAGAAAAGAGTTTTTTTGTATAATGCCTGAATTTTGCCAGTGAACCTAGAACGCCTTGAGTCATAATAAAAAGAAACACACACATAATTTTTTTTTAAATCCCTTTACAAAATCAGGATTAGTTCAAAAAACGTATGGGGAATTCTAAGTTTTAGCTGCCCTTGTAGTTCCTTACAAGAGGGTTGAAAGCTTTTAGTCTTAATATTTTTTATAATAGGGTAAGCTACTAAGGCCATGTACATGTTAAATTTGTATTGTATTTACCCTGAGAATAATGTATTACCTTAACCTATCCTGATTTTTGTTTCCCAGCAGGCTGATTGTCTTCCAGCAGTCTCTTGTGGTAGCCTGGAGGCTACATGAAGAGGGGCACATTCTTTGCTGTGGCAGTGAGAGAATAAACTTTAGTATTCATATTTTCCCCCAAGCATTGATGGGTTCAGCAAGGGATAAACTTGTAGCTAAAACTTCATTTCTATGCCATTCAGATATAGCAATATATTTAATACTCAACATGGCCCCATCTGTGGATAATTAAATCCAGTGATTGGATTCATGGATAGAGAGGACAGATCTTTCTACAAACCTGATAAAATCTGAACTACATACAAAATAAAAATAAAAAATAAATTGGGGGTGATAAAACCCTCAAATGATAAAAGGAATGCTTGTAACTTTTTTTTTTAAAAAAATGCCCTCAGTGACTGTTGCTAGGTAGCCACAACAGTATCACCAGTTGAAGACTTGATTTCTGCCAGTTAAAGTCTAAAGGGAGGTGAGAAGGCTGTTTCCAGAGCTGCTTTGAGCTTTCAGGGAGAACTCACTGGAGCCAGGCCCAGCAGCAACCACAAGACAACTTGATACCACGTGAGATCCATGACTCACCCAGGCCAGGCTGCTAATTTCTGTTCAACAGAGGCACCACATGAAAGTCAGTGTGGTGTATTGGTTAGAGTTTCAAACTAGGATCTGAGAGACCCAAGATCAAATCCCCACTCTCTCCTGGTGCTCATCAGATGCCCTTGGGCCAGTTACACATTCTCAGTCTAACCTACCTCACAGTTTCATTGTGAGAGTAAAATGGAGAATGATATAAGCTGCTTTAGGTCCCCATTGTGGAGAAAGGCAGGGTATAAATAAAGTAAATAAATAATAAATGTAAATGAAGATGGGAGGAGATAAAGTGTAGATTGGTGAGAAGGAAGCACAGAAAGGTGAGGATATGTTACAGGAAGAGGGAAACAGAAAATAGTGTTGGAAAAGGGATACAAAGGGAAATGAGGTAACCCAAGCAAGTGCTTGTGGATTCCCCACTGCACAATGAGGTCCAGCCCTGAGGGCTGTGGAACTGGGCCATAGGTTTCCTAAGTAGAGGCTGCCAAGGAGAGGGAGGGAAGGAAGGAGGGAAATCTGAAGACAAAATGTCAGACACAATTAGGTTGACTGATGGGTGGTATGATGGACCCCTGTCACTTCCCAACTCTCAGGCAGATTTTCCTACCAAAATTTTAGTTCCCCTCAGTGACTGAGTTTCCTCTAAGAAGCATGCATTCTTTCTTCGTCTTAAAAGACTAAACCACCCCACCCTATTGAAGATATATGTTCAGGCTTCTGACCCAGCACAGAAACTTGAGGGAAACAGAGGAGCTGTCTTGTTTTTAAACCCTTTTAAAATGGCACTTGAGGCAGAATAACTTTCAAAACAGAATAAAGATTTTATTTAAAAGACAGGGAATTTATATCTCTTTATATGTATGTATCTTTATCTATCTATATTTGAGGTCAAGGCTTAGGAATTCTGAAATAAAACTTTATAATGTGTACAGAACTGAAAACTTAAAACATACAAGAGAGTGTTGTTGTAGTGTCTTTTCAGAGCTTTCTAGTTCTTTTCTGTGAGACTTTTTAGTATATTTCAGCAATTACCCAGAATCTTAATAGAGTTCCCTGGAGAATAGCTCTTTCTTAATATTTCTAGTTTTCTCCCCTCAGAAAATCATAGTTTTCCACTAAATCTTGAAGTGTCTAAAGCTTATTCCTTTTACAACAGACCTGGGTTCTCCTCAGAGCACAACCCCTTTTTGCTGGCAGGGATTCTTCTTCTTTTCCCTGAGAAACAATAACCCTTTTCTGTTTGGCTTGAATGGGAGTTACAGCCTAACAATCCAGTCACCCTTGCCAAATCTCTCTTCCAGTATCTGTTGTCTGTGTAAAGCAGTCTCTTTTTTTTGTTAGCTTTCTTGATTCAGAATCACAATTCTCCCTCAGAGTAGTTTTAATACTGTTAGGGCAAAGAAGACTCTTCTCTTCTGTTTGTAGAAGACCCTTTCTGACTAACCTCATCAGAACACTGACTCCAGGTATCCCTCCCTCTGTCAGAAGACCAAAGACGAAAGACCCTTTTCCCTCCAGAAGTTGCCCTCAGCTGATGCTGGCCAAGCAGAGAACATATAGAGAAACCAGTCAAATGAACTCTCCACTCCAGGGAAGATTAGGGAATGTTTTTCTTAAGAAAAACAAAAACCCTGATTTCCTGTGCAATCTGTCACAAGTGTGAAGGAAATAGGGAAGAAGAAAAAATGAGAGAGTCCATGGGGGCTTGCAGGGAAAGGAAAGAGGAAACAATGAGGGAAGGAAAAATGACATGCCCCCTACAAGTCTTTATAAGGTCCCCCACTTGTAACAATGGTTAAGGTGGCTCAAGTGGTTAAGACGCTGAACTGCAGGCTGTGGAAGGTCAGTAGTTCAGCAGTTTGAGACCCAAGAGTGCCGCAAGACGGAGTGAGCTCCCGTCTCTAGTTCCAGCTCCTGCCAACCTAGCAGTTTGAAAGCAAGAAATTGCAAGTAGATAAATAGGTACCACTTCGGTGGGAAGGTAACAGCGTTCCGTGCACCTTGGTGTTTAATCATGCCGGCCACATGACCACGGAAACGTCTTCGGACAGCGCTGGCTCTTCGGCTTTGAAACAGAGATGAGCACCGCAACCCTAGAGTCGGATTCGACTGGCTTTCAAGCAAGGGAACCTTTACCTTTACCTTTTACTTGTAACAATATATTAGTCAGACCATATGTTGGTGGATGGTGTGCTATTTTAATCAGAAAAATCCAGTAGGAGATCAATGACAATGCTATGTAGACCATAATATTCAACATTCACAAATATTTATGCAGGCAGATATGCAGATACACATGTTTACATAAATGGAAATTTCTTTTTATTCAACAGGACTTATTTGCAATTAACTGTGTAGCCAGTGCATTATAGAACAAAATATAGAACAAAATTAAAATTGCCTTTGAAAAAGGGTGGTGTTAATATTTAGTGCAGTTAAATTTCTGTTATAATATTTACAGTACAGACTTCAACAGAGTTAAATCCTTCTAAGCCTATTGACTTCAATGGATTTAGAAGACTGTAACTTCATTTAGGATTACAGAAACTCCTATATTTAATGGCTGCCTTATTGTCTTCAACATGGGCTAACTAACATGGCCTTACTTGGCCCTTGTGGTGATAAGCACAGCCCTCTCCTAGGTTTTTGAGCAGAATTTTAAACTCCTTTTTCTAGTTGTCACTACCTTTGCTTCATTAACTGCCTGGATTCCTCCACTGAAGAAAAGATGCAGTTATGAACAGCCCAGCTGTAGCATGGGTTGTCATGGAAACCCCGTGTGGCTTGATTACATGTGTAATGGCCCTGTCTGGTACAGAATAGAGCAAGAAAAAATATACTGAACAACAGGGAAAGTTACATTTAGTTCAACTGTGGTGGTATCAACAGCATGATTTTCTAGTGGTGAAGTCCACCCCACTGTTATAGAAATGAGAATTTAACTGTACATATCCCCTGGCGTAATCTGGTCCATGGGGTCGCGAAGAGTCGGACTCAACTGTGCGACGGAACAACAACATCCTCTAATGACCTCAAAATAAGAATTCCATAGGGCAGTGCTTGCCCAGGTCGGTTTCCTTTGGGTGAGAAAACATATGAGACTAATGTTGTACTTGTAATTGTTGCCTTATTTACAGATGTGCAAATAGAGTACAAATGGTCACAGAGATTCTTGTATAAAGGAATGCATCTGCTGCCTCACATGAGAACCCTACAGAGAGACTCTGAACCCCAAAATGCTTCACTTTCAGCTAATTCACAGGTCTCTCTGCCTCTTTCAAAATCAAAAATGTCTGTTTCTTCATAGACATACATATCCTTTGGGTGTTTGAGTTAGTCCTCTAAGGGGTCCGAGGGGGGGGGTGGAAAGTGAAAGACAATTAGCTCCCTAATATCTATATCTATTTAAGAATGTCCACCTACAGACTGGGAAGTGAAAATTACTCTGGAGCAAGCCAAGCTGACCAGCCTTTGTGGTGCTGCAAACTAGTGCTTCAGGGCCACTCAGTTCAGTGGGGCAAACAGTGGACATTAACTCATCCATTGCATCCTCCCTCAAACTGGCAGCAATGCAGTAGGAGATAACTGGTGGTGAGCTGACTCCAATTAGGATTGCTGATGCCAACCTAAGCAAAATGGCCTCTGAGATTGTTGATCTACTAACCCGTATGTGTAATGTAACACTAAATTCAGCTGTAGTACCAGAAGACTGAAGAATAATAAATGTTAAACTGATTTTTAAGAAGGGGTCCAGAGGGGAACCAGGAAATCACGGACCAGTCAGCCTAAAATTTGTTCCAGACAAATTAGTAGAAACTGTAATCAAAGATAGTATTGTTGAGCACATAGAGAGACAAAGCCTGCTAAGGGGAAACCAGCATGGCTTCTGCAAAGGGAAGTCCGGCCTCATCAACCTTTTGGAGTTCTTTGAGAAAGTGAGCAAACAATAGTGATCCCGAGACATTATATACAAGGAAAGGGCTTGAAAATGCAGCTGCCAATATTATAATGAGTATGTGGCAGGCTTAGGGTTGCCAGACTGCAGTTGGTAACCCCAGGAGCATTCACGTGGTGGGGACTAGAGTGCTGGCACACTGACATCACTTCTGGTGAAAATCTGAACTGATGTCATGGGATGCTCTGTTATTTGCACTCAATTTCTCCTGTCAGTGCTTCAGATGTTGGTGGGCAATGAACTGGATCATCAGTAGGTCTCCAACCAACCAACTGTAGGCTGATGAACTAACTGTGACTTCAGGAAGAAGGTAACACAAAATGTGCCTGCCAGTGCTTCTTACCTTAAACTAGTTTCCCCCCTTCAGTTATCTCATACCGATGGTATGGGAAGTTTGCTGTCAGCAGCTGGGCTGTCAGTATCATCTGTCATTCCCCACACACACAAAGACTTAAAGAAACTGTACTCGATAAATCTGGGGCTTTATTTTCTCCACTTGAGTGTGTATCAGTACAACCCGTTGTAGAGTTACTCCAGTCTGAATCCGTAAGCATAGGATTGCCCTGTAGGTCTTATCCATCTTCTTCACCCCACCTGGGCTGGCTCTTGCTGTGGGCACAGGAATGTATGACACCATCTATTGATATAGACTAGGTGTCTCTCCTTCCCTCTTCCCCTTATTCTCAAAGGCTGTTTTGTATGCAGCATAAGGAAAGGTTCATGTTCTACATCAAAACCTGTATTCAATAAGGTCTTGATGTATGAGGTTGATTTCTTATTGCAAGCTGTCAGATTTTTACAGGGAGAACAACAGAACTGCTGAAGATGATAAACATGTCAAGGTCAGTGAAGGATTATCATCCGGTTTGAATATTACAGTGTTGCAAGCAACAATAGGACAGCCAGAACTGTGTCAGCATTTTCATTATAATCTTCTTTTCTCACAGATTATAATAGTACTCTGTGGTGTAAACACTGAAAATGGAAAATGTACTGTATGAGGCAGAATTTTTCTGACATTAAATATTTCTTCTTGAAAACCATATTCTTCAAAAATATAATCAGCTGTGTTTGAAAATAAAATTAATAAAGTATGAACAATCAAATAATAAAACAATTGATTAATAACCTGTTTTGACAATAAAAGCAAAACGACAAAAACAACAACCCCTTTTTAGAGACAAAGTCAGAACAGTCTTAATGGTCTCGCCTGCATTTAAATTAGTTTTATCTATCTGAGAATGTTATGATCTAATTTGGTTCCTTTTGGAACCAGGAAACAAAGCACTCAAGCAGCCACCAAAAATCCCATTTATTTCAATGAAATCTAAATAATCTTTGATTGGACTGTACCCCATGTCTGGAAATGAAATGCAACCGGATAAAGGCCCTGATGTTACACTAATCACAAAACTTTCCCTTGCAGGGATGGAATTAACAAACATGAAAGGCTGGCATAGAATCCCACCTGTTCAGTATACTGGAAACAAGGAAGGAATTTTCCTCCATGTCACTTTGCATGGTGATCCTAGTTAGTTTTCTGCTTTCCACTGTACTGCATGATGCATCTCACTTGCTGGAGCCATCTGGATTTGTTTTATTAAACATATTGGTTGACCTGCAGGCACATCCCTGGCATAGTGTGCCTCATCTAGAGATATGAAGGCTTGGGCGGGGGGAATATACCGGGAAAATTCAGGGAGGAAAACCCTTTCTTTTCCATACACCCCCCCCCCCAGAGGCCTTGTTTCCCCCATTTTTTGGATGGAAAAAAATTGCAAGATGGGGGAGTACTGGGGGGGGGGGAATCTATAGAATATTTTCTTTTAGAATGAGTTAAATGCTTTTAAAGATAAGGTGGAATCCTGGAAACGTATACAGCTCTTAAATACAAGATACATTTCTGTACCCAAAAAAATATTTAATCTTCATGAGGGAGCATGCAAGTCTTTTGTTGCTGCTGTTGCCCTTTTGACGCAGCTCTTGCAGTTGACCTTTCCACCTCTCTATCAAACCATTGACACACATTTACCACAGACTGAGTGACAGGTAGCTTATTGCCCTACATTGCTGGGGAGAAGGTCCAGAGGAGGTCTCTCAGAAACTGCAGCAAAGCCTCAGAGGAAAGCTCTGGAAGTTCCATTGAGAACTGAGCTCTCTATAACTGGTAGCCCGAGAAGGAAAGACAGCATCTAACTGGAATTATATCTAACTTTATGTGACCCCTTTTCTGACCAAATAACACAAGTGTGTCAAGTATTGTGTAAGTTTCATATGACCCTTCCCTGAACAGCTCAGGCTAACCTGATCTCTTCAGATCTCTGAAGCTAAGCATGGTCGGCCCTGGTTAATACTTGGGTGGGAGATCGCCAAATAAGTCCAGGATTGCTACATATATAGCAAACCACCTCTGTTCATCTCTTGCCTTGGAAACACTATGGGTCACCATAAGTCAGCTGTTATTTGACCGCATTTTCCACCACCAAGTTATAAACGATGCAATTTTTGTTGTTCAAGCATTAAAATTAGTTTAGGTTTAACAGGACAGTAAGCAGTGAATATATTTCAATTTCCTCCCAAATTTCTGCTTTTTCCAGAAAAACGACAACAGAAAAAGAGGTGTTTTTCCCCCCATGTGGCTTCAAAATTTCCAGAAATTTTAGATTTCTAGTCTCATCCCTGTGCTTTGTTTGTGACATGGAATAATTTGCATTATTTGTGCTAATTAAACGTGAGCATTTCAGGTACAGATCCTGTTTTATAGCAAATCTACAAGATAAGACATCATCTGATCTGTAGATCATTTGAATCAAAGGAAGGGATGACTCCTGTTCCTACACATTTAACCCTTGTTTAAAAAGAATTTCAAAAGATTTCATTTATTTATTTACTTTATTTATACCTCAGCTTTCTTTCCAATGAGGACCCAAAGTGGTAAAAATCATTGCCTCCATTGACAGACATCAGATTTTCTTTAACTATGGGACACTTTATTGAGTATTTACAACTTTTGCAGAAAGGGCAAACCCCTGAGTGTAGCCCTTCTTTGGGACTGGAATATATACTGCCCTTTTCCAATCCTGTGGCCACATGTCCATTACACAGGCAATAATCCTCCTTTACACAAGCACTGTGAAGCTAGTGAAAAAAGCCAATCTGAAAAGAATCCTAAGAAATTCTGCTAATCCCACAACTCTGTATGAAAGGGAGGAAGGGAGAGCCAGTTTTAGCCAGCAAAATGTCTGGCCCATTAAACATGGAAAGGCTTTCAATAGCCCTACCAGACCCCACTCCCACTGATGCTTCATGTTTCATTTGGTTAGTGATATTAGCAAATAATGATCTCCATTAAGAGTGGGAAAATTCTTTGTTAGCTTTCAGACTACTGTTGGAGACAGATTCCACCACCACCCCATACTCTATGGTGCATCTGATAATGCGTCCTGAGCTTGCATGTCCTCTGGTCCATCCCACTATCACAGGACACAAAGCCTGAGCTTGGAGATAATATATTGATTTGAATGAGTCATTTCCCTGACTCCACAGTTCAAACCCCACTTGAAAGAAGGCAATCCTATGCTGAGTTACTGTAGTCAGGGGGCTTGGATTGGAATTTCTCTGCATGGGATTGAGTAGTTTATGCACCAGAATGTGAAGAGGTCCAAGCCTGGCCTTATTTACTGCTCAGTTCCTCGCTAGGATGTGGCCAGAAAACCATGAAAAGATTCTGGCAGACCCAAGTCTGCATTTCCATTTGTACCAGGGCTTTGTGATAAATGCCATCTCTGCACTGACCATCTCGCTGCATTCCTTGCATGTCTGTATAGCCTCTTTCCACTGAGGACTGAGCTACAGAAAAAGAGAAGGGTTTGGGCTTGCATGGAAAGATCCTCATGGTCCAATCTGTTCCTTCATTTATATCCATTTTTTATTTTAATAGGCTTATGCTGTAAGGGGTGTTGCATGACATGCTTTTAATGTACAAGGATTACATTTAAATGATTAGTAGCGACATGGGATATAAGAGCCAGGGCAGAAAATAAGATAAGCATGAAAACGACCTTCTCAATAAGAAAAAAAGGTTGGAAGGAGATAAACCCAGTGCTATTTGATATAGAACTTTTTGAACTGCATGTACAATTTGCAGGTTACCCTCTGCAATCTGCTGCACTGTGCAGTGCAAAGCAGGACATCTCTAATGAGTGATTTGTCTGCAAACCATAAGTTCAAGTCAACAGTCATGACATTGACATACTCTAATGGAGGGGGGGATTATGATTTCTTTAGGGACAGCCTGAAGAATGATCCCAGAGTACTCAGAACTGCAGGTGTTTCTAATAAATAAAAGACATTTAGCACAGACCTGGTAAGAATGCAAGTGGTAAGAAATAAAGCATGGGAGGCAGGCAAATGATTAAAATATAGCCTAATCAGTATATACCTATTCCTTATGCACATGCCGGCATACCTGGATGCTCTGTTTTTCTGTTTTTGTTGGTAGTAAGTCATAAAGAAGCAGAAACAAATGTACACACATTTATAGCTCTCAAGGACAATTTCTGTATAGCATTGGGTCAGAGGGTTTGTCAAGCTTTCTGAACTGCATCACAAAGACAGGAAGCACCTATTTCATGGCAACGATAAAATATAGCCATTAAAAGTGACTGGTGAATATTTTCCTTGTCTGAAGTGTTTTATAGCCCATTCCCGATGAGCTGCTGCATGGATTGGAAACTCGAAGCTGTAGGCTCTAACCCACTTTCCAGGGATATAGGATCTTGCTTCCAATGCAGTGGTGGAAGTTTAAACTTACTTTTCAGCTGGTCCATAGAAGCAGAGTACTTGTAAGAGTAGGAATGACTACTGAAATGTAACCAACAAACCGTTGGAAAACTTGCAGAGCTGGCCCAAATGAATTGACAATCCAAATGTATGAAACGTCCTTAGACTGAATCAGAAAATAGCATGTGGGAGTGATGAAAAGTACTGAGACTGACAAGTTCATAGAGTGAAATCAGCTCATACTTTTATTTAAAGGTGCAGAACAAGACAACTGTAGGCGGCTCGCAGGTCGGCTTATATTCCCAAAGAAACCCACGCCCCAACACACACAACACCTGTGATTGGCCTATATACATTGGTTGCATTATTTCCTCGGATCCCAGTTCCCCGATTGGAAGGGAGCCAGGATCCGACCATCCATTGTCCTCAGGAACAAAGCTCAGGCACTTCGCCCAGCCTCGTAGCGGACCAGCTGGAACCGGTATGAGCACATGGCTGGCCCAGACCCACATTTTGCTATGGGTACATTACATCCCTCCCCCCTTGGTCTGAAAGACACTCGCAGACATAGTCCTTTAAGTAAGCCGGGGGGTTTCGTTCCCTCATAGAGTGGCGTGGTGCAGGGGCTGGCGGTGAAGCCGGCACTGCTGCTCTCAGCAGGGAGCTGCTCAGTGCCAGTGGAGTAGGTGTTGATTCTGGGGGCTCATTCGTGGCAGTCAGGAACCCTGGGGACTGGTTGACGAGTGCCTCCGCTGCGGTCGCCAATTGGGGGTGGACCCTGGGAAAAGCTGTTGCTCCTGGGCCTCAAAGGTTTTGGACTCCTCGGAGTCATCCGGTTCCAGGGGCAACACACATCAACAGAGTTGGTCGATGTGTCAGTGGAGCACAGTTCCATCTTCACAGGAGACCTCGTACGAACAGGGCCCTTTAACCCTTACCACCTGCGCTGGGATCCATGGTGGACCTCTGGTGTAGTTCTTCGTGTAGATGGGATCTTCTGGGAAGAACCCTCGGGCGGCTTCCTGGTCCTCGGTGCCTGGCTCATGCTCCGGGGCCTGGTCCGGGTGTAGCCGGTCTGTGCAGGTCATGAGGCGGTGACCCAAGAGTAGTTTGGCAGGACTCCATCCTGTCATGTTGTGCTGGGTGATGCATTGCCTACAAAGAGGAAGGAGGCCAGTATGTATTCCCAGTCTGGGGAGTCGAGCCAGCAAAGTGCGTCCTTTGTAGTTCGGACTATCCATTCTGCTTGGCCATTCATGGTGGGGTGGAATGGGGCAGACCACATGTGCCAGATTCCGTAGTAGGTAGTAAAGTCCTGGAACTCCCCAGACGTGAATGCGGTGCCGTTGTCTGTTACCAGGGCATCCGGGAGTCCTTGAGCACTGAAGATCTGCCACATGGCCTTGATGGCGGATCTCGAGGAAGTGGATGGCACTGGAACGACCTCAAGCCATTTGCTGTAAGAGTCAACCAGAATGAAAAATAGTTGCCCCTGGAATGGCCCCACAAAGTCCAGGTGGAGCCGAGACCAGGGGTAGTGAGAGGACTCCCAGGCTCTTTCCGGAGCCCACGGTGGGTCGGGGTGTGAGGCCTGACAAGGCTGACATCTTTTTACCTAGTCCTCGATGTCCCAATCGAGGCCCAGCCACCAGACGTAGCTCCTCGCTAATGCCTTCATCCTTACCACCCCAGGGTGATGCTTGTGCAGAACCTCTAAGATGCTCCAGCACCCCTTGCTCGACAAGGTGATCAAGCTCTGTCTCCATTTTGGCCCTCATAGTGATGGGAGGGACTTGGGCCTTGATGCAGATGGGGCACATATTTGGATCAAGATCCAGGGAAATGGGGGGCCTGGTATACCTCCCCAGAGTCCCATCAAACACCTTGGGAAATTCCCCACAAACAGCCTCAAAATCTGCCATTCGGATCTGGGTAATTCCTGTTATCTTGAGGCCTAGGGGCTTGAACCACAACAGTCCCAACAAGCTGGTGAGGCACCCTTCCACCACCAACAGGTCCAGCAGACCAGAGAATCCCTTGAACTAGACCCTGAACTTGTCCCAGCCTCGGACTGCCACAGGGTTTTTATTAAACTCCCGCAACGTGAGACCCTGTGGCTTGTGCAACCAGGGTCCCCCCTTCAGGCATAGGGAATGGAGGGTTTCTGCCAAGATGATGGAAAAAGATGAGCCTGAGTCAATTTCCATCGGACAGGGAGATCCTGCAATACAGACAGTCACATGCATCTTGTCCGAGCCATCTGGGGTCAAGTTACATACTGTTTGTTGTTGGTGGACCGAAACGGTGTGGAGATCCACTGCCTCAAGCTGCGCCGTGGTCTTCTGGCATTGCCCCTTGGAACGGCAGACCTTCGCTATGTGCCTAGCCTTGTTGCAAGTCCTGCAGATGGCAGAAACAGCAAATCTGGCACTCATGAGCATCACCGCAGCTAGCGCAGGCCACGGGTTGCGGTGCTTTGGATGAGGATGACCCTTTGCCACATTGAGTGCACTGAGATGGGCGTCGGTTTACCTGGAGTATCTCTTCATCGCTGGAGACGTCGGAGCCTGTAGCGGGTTGGACGAGGTGGATGGCCTTGGCACGGCGGTCAGAGTGTGACTTCTTATAGGCCGCCACTTCCCAGATTGCCTTCTCAAGTCGAGGTCATCCTGGCTGACTAGTTTACGCCGTAGCTTGGGCTCCTTGAGACCTACCAGAAATTGGTTCAAGAGAGCTTCTGCTAGGTTCGAAAAGGCACATCTGGTAGCTACACAACATAGCCCTGCCAGGAACTCCGAGGATGACTCATCTGGCCCCTGGACCCTTGCAAAAAAGTCCGCTCTTTCCACAAACTTGGTGGGTTTAGGGGCCAAGTTGTCTGTGAATGTCTTTACCAGTACATCATATGTTGCTGTCGCATCTTTGGTTTGCTGCAGCTCCACCAGGTCCTTCAGCAAGAGGAGTGCCTTGATCCCACAGTACCTTAGGAGGTGTGCCTTCTTCATCTCTGGGTACGTGATGGCGTTGATTGTGAAGTGGCTTTCGAGAGTTTCGAGCCACGTCTCCCATTGGGTAGAGCAAGAGATGTTGAACTTGGGAAAACTCTCGTTACCACCGGTAGCCATCATATCAGCATGTGCAGGAGGCAGCGTTTGCTCAGGTGCAGAGGCGGCGGCGGGCTGAGGCAATGCGAATCTGTGCTCGGAGTCAGCGGGTGTGTTCACGGTGCCTGGAGTGGTGCAGTGAGCCGTTACTGGACAGAAGGGCACAAAGCGGAACGGTGTGCCGCGATCTCTGTGCTGGGGCTCAATGCAAGACTCAGTTCTTCGTGATAGTCGTTGTTCATGGGAGGTAGAATCCCATCCTTGTTGCCAGTGAAAAGTACTGAGACTGACGAGTCCATAGAGTGAAATCAGCTCATACTTTTATTTAAAGGTGCAGAACAAGACAACTGTAACCGGCTCGCAGGCTGGTTTATATTCCCAAAGAAACCCACACCCCAACACACACAACACCCGTGATTGGCCTATATACATTGATTGCATTATTTCCCTGGATCCCAGTTCCCCGATTGGAAGGGAGCCAGGATCCGACCATCCATTGTCCTCAGGAATGAAGCTCAGCCACTTCGCCCAGCCCCGTGGCAGGCCAGCTGGAACCGGTACGAGCACATG
Organism: Gekko gecko; assembly: GCA_029375565.1. Taxonomy (NCBI): domain Eukaryota; kingdom Metazoa; phylum Chordata; class Lepidosauria; order Squamata; family Gekkonidae; genus Gekko; species Gekko gecko. The sequence continues at coordinate 286,274,691 of JAPDNY010000001.1, read as the reverse complement.
GCTGGCCCAGACCCATGTTCTGCTATGGGTATATTACAGGTGGGGAAAACCAAGCAGACTGGACCAAAGGGGGGGGGGAATGATGGGCTCCACATTGTTTTTTTCCAATTGTTAGGGGGAGTTATAAATTAGAAAAATACATAGAACATAAATTCACCCACCTCATATTTTCAGTGATGTGTGAAAACTCATGTGTTTCAATTGCACTTGTATCCTAAATTGTGAGAAACACTCTTTCAAACACTCGGAAAAAAAGTTCACCCCTTATTGAGTGCTCAAAATTGCATTCAGTTGTACTGCAGACTCCCAAATAAGAGCCTTCTTTCAGTCTTCTGGGTAGGCCCAGGGTGTGTGTCTTGACTCTCTAGAATACCAGACTTGACCACTGCATTGGAGATCCCCAAGCTCTCTGCTTTTCTTTCTAATAGCCTTGCTTATTTTGTCTTTTTGCCTACCAAAACATATTTGTGTGAACAGAGTGTTTCAACTTGGATTGGAAAAACTTTGCGCATTCTTGTACTGCCTGGGAACTGGGTTCCAGTAAGTTTGGGGTCCACACCAAAATGATCAATACTACCAATTGTGCAATTACATTCAGTCAAAATGCATCTGCGTTTAAATGAGACGTGACCTGCCCATGATTATCCCAGAGAAACGTATAATCTAAGCAAGCCAATAAATTGTAAACATGCACCGACAGTGGCTTCCTGGCCAACTGCCATGCCATTATGTCAGCTGCACAGCTGCAAAACCACTAACATACTGTGAATACATCATCATTGTCACCATAAGCATTCCTCAACAGGAGAGAAAATGCTCACTGTGAGCAAGGTAAGTTTGACTTGCAGATGTGCTATTTGAGATAATGGCATACTGAATCAGTCCATCTGGGTTTCAACTGGCAAGAGCTTTCCAGTGTCTGAAGCGAGGTTATTTCTTAGCCCAGTCACCTAACAAGTTTTTCAGAGCTTCTTCAGGGGACTGAACCCTGGTACTCTGCAAGTGAAGCAAGGTGCTAACACTGAGCTATGGTGATCCTTTAGGGAAGCAACATTTTTGGGATACCATTGAAGCAGCATGTGATTCAGGCAGAGTGACCCAGGGTCTCTTGCAGCTGTGTCACAGACAATGCTGTCAGGCAATTACTGGGCCATATGCAGGTGCACAAACAGTTAGAGAATTGTACTCCCAAATCTTCTTTAATATTACGAGGGATTCTGGGATGCAAAAATTGGAATGTGAAATGCAGCTTCTTTGAGTAATAAAATGTCTTTGCAAGCATGAACATCCTAAAGGTTTTAGCACCGATGTTTATTCATTAGAAGGCTCTTTCTGCTAGAAGATTATTTGCTTTTTCACTTGACTACTTGCATTTAAAACTGAAACACACGAGAGCTAGCAACAATTACATTGTTAAGTGGCAAAGGACAAAATTAACCAAGATTCAATAACAGTTACAAATAGTTTCTATACCAGACACCAACAAATATTTAGAGCACAATCTGTCAATAAGGCATGCAGGCCATGAAGGAAGCTTTTAGGAATAGAGGATAACATATGTGTGGAATGGTGTTGAAAGTCCATATTGAAACCATGGGATTACCAGATCATGTCCCAGAAACTGGTTGGGAACATTAGTGCAGGAATCACTGTGGACCTTGCAATCATGTTGTGTCCTATGACTAGTATGCATTGAAAGGAAGAGTGGAGAAGGTCGAAACCATTGGGGAAGCTTGGAGACTATTTAAAAATACAATCCTAGAAGCTCAGAAAAAATATATACCGCAGGTTAGGAAAGGTACAAATAGGTATAGAAAAACCCTGCATAGTTAACAAATAAAGTAATGGAAGCTGTAAGAAGGATTCCTTTAAGCGGTGGAAAGCTAGTCTTAGTGAGGTTGATAAAAGGGAACACAGACTGTGGCAAATAAAATGCAAGTCTGTGATCAGGCAAGCAAAAAGGGAATAAGAGGAGCATGTCACAAAAAACATAAAGGCCGACAATAAAGCTTTCTTCAAATACATTAGAAGTAGGAAGCCAGCCAGGGAGGCAGTGGGGCCCTTGGATGACCAAGGGGTAAAAGGAGTAGTGAAGGATGATAGGGAAATGGCTGAGAAGCTGAATGCATTTTTTGCCTCTGCCTTCACTGTGGAAGAGGAGAAGTGCTTGCCCACTCCAGAAGCACCGATTTCGGGAGGGGGTTTGAAAGACCTGAATCAGATTGCGGTGACAAGAGAGGAAGTCCTCCGACTGATGGACAATTTAAAAACTAATAAATCACCAGGCCCGGATGGCATTCATCCGAGAGTTCTGAAAGAACTCAAATGTGAACTTGTGGATCTCCTGACAAAAATATGTAATCTTTCTTTAAAATCTGCCTCCATTCCTGGGGACTGGAAGGTAGTTAATGTCACTACCATCTTTAAAAAGGGCTCCAGGGGAGATCCGGGAAATTATAGGCCAGTCAGTCTGACATCGATACCGGGTAAGTTGGTGGAAACTGTTATTAAGGAAAGAATTAGTAGGCACATTGATGAACAAAAACTATTGAGGCAGACTCAGCATGAGTTCTGTAAGGGAAGATCTTGTCTCACTAACCTGTTAGTGTTTTTTGAGGGAGTGAACAAACATGTGGACAAGGGGGACCCAATAGATTTTATTTACCTTGACTTCCGGAAAGCTTTTGATGCAGTTCCTCATCAAAGGCTCCTAAGTAAGCTCAATAATCATGGGATAAAAGGACAAGTCCTCTTGTGGATCAAAAACTGGCTTATAAATAGGAAACAGAGAGTGAGTATAAATGGGAAACTTTCTCAGTGGAGGGTGGTAAGCAGTGGGGTACCACAGGGATCAGTACTCGGTCCGATGCTTTTTAACTTGTTTATTAATGATTTGGAATTGGGAGTAAGCAGTGCAGTGGCTAAATTTGCAGATGACACGAAGTTGGTCAGGGTGGTGAAAACCAGGGATTGTGAGGCATTCCAAAGGGATCTGTCAAGGATGGGTGAGTGGGCGTCAACGTGACAAATGGGGTTCAATGTGGCCAAGTGCAAAGTGATGCACATTGGAGCCAAAAAATCCTAAATATAAATACACGTTGATGGGGTCTGAACTGGCAAAGACGGACCAAGAGAGAGATCTTGGAGTCATAGTGGATAACTCAATGAAAATGTCTAGACAGTGTGTAGCTGCAATAAAGAAGGCCAACGCTATGCTGGGGATTATTAGGAAGGGAATTGAAAACAAATCAGCCAGTATCATCATGCCCCTGTATAAATCATTGGTGCGACCTCATTTGGAATACTGTGTACAGTTCTGGTCACCACATCTCAAAAAGGATATTATAGCATTGGAAAAAGTGCAGAGAAGGGCAACTAGAATGATAAAAGGGTTGGAACACCTTCCCTATGAAGAAAGGTTAAAACGCTTGGGGCTTTTCAGCTTGGAGAAACGACGGCTGAGGGGTGACATGATCGAGGTTTATAAGATTATGAATGGGATTGAGCAAGTTGAGAAAGAAGTACTTTTCTCCCTTTCTCACAATACAAGAACTCGTGGGCACTCCATGAAATTGCTGAGCAGTCGGGTTAGAACAGATAAAAGGAAATACTTCTTCACCCAAAGAGTGATTAACATATGGAATTCACTGCCACAGGAGGTGGTGGCAGCTACAAGCATAGACAGTTTCAAGACGGAATTAGATAAACATATGGAGCAGAAGTCCATCAGTGGCTATTAGCCACAGGGTATAGATGGGAATTCTCAGTCTGGGGCAGGTGATGCACTCTATTCTTGGTGCTAGAGGGGGCAGCAGTGGGAGAGCTGCTAGTGTCCTGGCCCCACTGCTGGACCTCCTGATAGTACATGGTATTTTTGGCTGCTGTGTGACAGAGTGTTGGACTGGATGGGCCATTGGCCTGATTCAACATTGGCTTCTCTTATGTTCATATGTTCTTATTGCAGTTACAAGATTCTAGAGATCCTTTCAGTGGTTTAAGCCAGTTCCAGAACCTTCTGGAAGACAACTTCATTTTTATATAGCATCCTCCAGCCTCTTTACAGAAGATGGACCCCTAGAAATGGTTCCTCAACAACTGCAGTGTGTATTCTGCTATCCCATTTTATCAAGACTACTTTGTATACTCTAGGTTTCTGGAGGACCTAATGGAGGTTCAAAAGGACTACTCTGGCTCTGCAGTTCCAAACGTACCATGGGAGAATGATGCAGCTCAGTGGTAGGCTGGATTTGAATGTCATTGTCACTGTACTGTCTTCTACCACAAATCCAGGGCTCTTTTTGTAGCAGGAATTCCTTTGCATATTAGGCAACACACCCCTAATGTAAGCCAATCCTCCAAGAGCTTACAGAGGTCCTCTTACAGGGGCTACTGTAAGATCTTGAAGGATTAGTTACATTAGGGGTGTGTTGCCTAATATGCAAAGGAGTTCCTGCTACAAAAAGAGCCCTGCTCAGATCATTACACTGACTGAAGATGATCACAACTTTGACTGTATTTTTAGACCATAGGCCCTTGATGCTGACATTTTCCCCCACCAAGACATATTCAATGAATACTTTTATAGACAAATGTTTTGGTAGACAAACAGGCTATATACTCGAGTAATAAATTTAATTTTGCAATGAATAATTCAACTGTATTAAAACCATCTTTAAATATGACTAATTTGAATTAATTTTCCACTTGAAATACTTAGCCTTGATGTATGACAGTTATATTACTGAGTAAAGCCCTAAGGTCTTTCTTTTCTTTCATAAAACTGAAGTTAAATAAAAGACCAACGTTAAATGTAATTAGAGTTTAATCAGTAATTTAAGATGAGATCCATTTTGAGGATACATGTGAATTATACTGGAATTGCTCTTTCACCCATTCCTCCCTCTACTATGACTAGAAACAGACAATAGAGATTGAATTATGGGAGAAAGACCTTTTCATCTTTCGTTGATGTCCTTGGTAAGATGAGCATGTTGAAAACCAGCATTAGTACTTACATTGATATGTATATCAAGTGAATCAAACTCAAATCCAGAAAAAGTACTTTCTAGTAGGTTGAAGTGGCATGATGTTTCCATATGTAAGCTTTATACCATTTTGTAGGTTATTAGATATACGTATTAAAGAAGCATTTATAAATAACATGCTGCATGGCAATTTAATTGCTAGAAAGGGAGAAGATTGGCATATGATTCTGTTAATTAATTGACCTTTGATGTGAAGTACCAAATGATTGTCAGAAGCCAGTTTAGATTCTTGCTGGTGAAAAATGAGCTGCTGATTTAAGTGACATCAATATTCTCTGATGAATTAACACATTTTATGTTCCAGTGAGAGTCTTGGGTTCATCCAACTCTCTCATATGTTACAACTCAATTCACTAAAACATGCGCCAAATATTGAAAGGATATGATGAGCAACATTTCTTTGGCAAGTGGCTAAAGAGATGCAAATTTAAATTGCAGACCAGCATTGCATGCCTAACTGCTAAAAATAAAAAGTTTAAAAGCCCTTCCAGAATAATTTTTGGGTTTTTTCCCTACATTTTCTCTGAACCATCCATTACTGGGCACTGTGTCAAAGAGAGAAATCTAGGCTAGACAAATAATTAGTTTAACTCAGTAATTGAATTTATTATTGTTGTCCTTAAAGCAACTGATCTCCTTTCCATATGTTCTGAATTATTTTCTTTCACTAGATGATAAAATCCCTAAAGGCCATCAAGGCTCCTGCTCAATGCAGGATTTAAGTTTCAGTTCTGAAAAATTACTGAACTTTATTGATTCCTATGGGCTATAACGGTGCATTTCCATCATAAATGTCTTCTACACAGAGATGGCTATCAAGCCCATGGTTCTCAACCTATGGATCAGGATTCAGAAGGAGGTAACAACTGTCTCACAGTTGAGTGTCCAGCCCAGAATGGAGGAAGAAGAACATGGTGAGCAAGAAGAGACATTTCCCACCACATACCAACAACTAATCCATTTATTTATTTAGGAAATATATTATCTTGCTTTTCAGTTCAGAGGGGACCCAAATTGGTTACAAAAGCATCTAAATATAATTTAAATAAACATCAATTTAAACAAAAAAAATACAATTTAAAGCAAAGGGGAAAAAACACATCTTCATCAGGCCCAGAATCCCATGGAGTGGGATTGTCATAGAATATGAGTCATGAGAAAACAGCACTTCAGCTTGTACCTCTAACCATGTTCAGACCTTTATACCTGCAGATATGAAGGAGACAGAAACTCAGCTAGATGTTATGCATCTGCCAACACCACAGATACATGGGGAAATTCCTAGGGTATCACCATGGGGCCATTTTCTGGCTATTTTTTCGTACACTCCTCAATTTCTTGAGAACAGAAGATTGGGGGCAAGGGTGGAGGTTTATCTGCCATGAGCAGGCAAAGAAATAACAAACCTGGACATGATGTTCCCGCCAAAACTCTTTCTGTTTGTTTAAGGAGCCTTGGCCTACAAGAGTAACAGTTTATTTGAACTGAAGGGATCAGAATATTCTTTAGTCCTACTGCCTCACAGTATTTTTACACTCCCTGGGCTTTCTGGGATTTAAAGTAGAAACACTGATGTGAGGATGACAATGGGAGCCAGGGTAGTCCAGTGGTGAGGGAGTCAGACTAGAATCTGGGAGACTCAGGTAGAAATATATACACTCCCTTAAAGTTTGCTGAGTGGACTTGTTGAACCAGTCTCTTTCCCCCCCCCCAAATCAGCTTACCCCACTGAGTTGTTATGAAAATAAAGATGGAGAAGTGAGCGCCACATACATCATCTTGAGATACCTCGTCTGCCTCATGAAACCCCCTGAAATTGGTAAAATGTACTGATTACCACCCACTTAGCCCTTCCCAACACTTTTTAGGCCTCCATCGCTGCACTGCAGAAATAGATTGGTGGTAGAATTCATATTAACCAAATTCTTCTAAGGGCACTTCCTGAAACTTTTAAGTAATGTGATTTGATCAAGATATCAGTTTTTGCTTTTCTACTGAGAAGAAGCTTTTTCAATAGCTATTTCAATTCTTTTGGCAATTGGAAAAAAGTATAATAGATGGGAACAGGTACCAAGATCCAGGATAGGCAGACCAGGATGCAAACCCATGGTTGCAATAACATGGTCCATTCATGTTATTACAGAAGTAAAATACATCTTTTTGTGTGTCATGTGCATTATGAAAAAATTGGGGGCTTACTTCGGTTGACTTGGTTTCAGACTCACTTCCCAAGTAACCTGAGAGTGGTCTGCTGCTTAAATTATAGTGTGATAAGATAGCAATATGAACAATTCATGAACAAGATATTACATGGACTAGTACTGTGTCTTATAAATATAACAGAGAACTGGTTAGATGCTACAGCAATCTGAATTATTCAGGTAAGTGGAAATAGCCATGTAAAATTTGACGAGAAAATAATAATAATAATAATAATAATAATAATAATAATAATAATAATAATAATAATAATAATAATAATAATAATAATAATAATAATAAAAAAAACACGTTGGTCTTCCCAGTAGTCCCGCCCCAACTCTATAATATAAAATGTGTATTTTATAAAATGTATAAAAAATTCGGTCTATCCCCTCCCACCAAGGGATAGTTCAGTTGTTATATATCAGATAACTAAAACTATATACCAACTGGAAGAAGGCAAATAGCAGCACACACATCCAGTGGATATGTGTTTTCCAGGATGATTTCAATGGGCTTAGACTGGCGTTACTCTGCATAGGATTTCACTGTAAACTTACTTCGTCTAGTCCCCAGTTTCAGTAATAACAACCTGGAGAACATGCAGTTCTTCAGACCATTTCAGTGCCCTGCAACAATGCTATACAGGCATTGGGTTTTCTAAAATATGTTCTAGAGGATGAGAACAACTTAACCACAAAATCATAGCTTTTACAGGGACTAATTTCTAATACTGTTTTTCTTTGTTGCATTTATAGCCCACTTTTTTCTATCAGGAAACTCATCATATTCAGAATTCTTGGAAGGTCTATCACCTAGACAGTTCACTCGTCAGACCCAGGCCCCAACAAGATAGCAGATACTGTCTAATTGGACCTTTGAACTAAGGTTCTGTACTGTATATTGTATACAAGGTTTTCATTTATGCAACAAAACTCTTTGTCAGCTCCTATCCTCATTTTAAACACACATGTTGATCAGCATGAGATGACCAGCAATTAGAAAATTAGCCTGGAAACAAAAGGTTTGATTTTACTGTTGAGAGATTACCTGCAAAAGATGGTCATTTGGCTCTGTGCAACATCCTACCCACCTGTTCAGCTACCACAAATGCCTAGAATAGGGTGTGTGTGTCTGTATCATTTCATTTGATGTATCCTAGCTTTTTGCACCTATATCCATTTATATTAAGAATGTTTTGGAGGATAATTCATACAGCACACACACACACTGAGAGAAAGAAAAAGGCTGTCAAGAAGAGGGAAGGGACATGAGATTATCACACTTAACATAAGAACATAAGAGAAGACAATGTTGGATCAGGCCAATGGCCCATCCAGTCCAACACTCTGTCACACAGTGGCCAAAAAATACCAGGTGCCATCAGGAGGTCCACTAATGGGGCCAGGACACTAGAAGGCCCCCCCCCCCAGCACCAGGAATACAGTGCATCACTTGCTCCAGACTGAGAGTTCCTATCTATACCATGTGGCTAATAGCCACTGATGGACCTCTGCTCCATACGTTTATCCAATTCCCTCTTGAAGCCGTCCATTCTTTTAGCCGCTGCCACCTCCTGTGGCAGTGAATTCCATATGTTAATCATTCTTTGAGTGAAGAAGTACTTCCTTTTATCTGTTCTAACCCGACTGCTCAGCAATTTCATTGAGAGCCCACGAGTTCTTGTATTGTGAGAAAGGGAGAAAAGTACTTCTTTCTCTACCTGCTCTATCCCAGGCATAATCTTGCAAACCTCTTATCATGTCACCCATCAGTCGTCATTTCTCCAAGCTAAAGAGCCCCAAGTGCTTTAACCTTTCTTCATAGGGAAAGTGTTCCAGTCCTTTTATCATGCCCTTTTCTGCACTTTTTCTAATGCTATAATATCCTTTCTGTGGTGTGGTATTTAACAGGTAGTTTATAACAGATGTTTTTGAAGTCCTTATACACAGAGACTTCAAGAAAAGAAAATTTGACTCCCCTCCCAGATCCATCAAAGCAACTTTGACTATAATGAAAGGATCTCATTTGTTCAAAGTAACCTGGAGTCTCTTGTGTTTCTTTCACTATCAAATAATGTAAGTGATTCTTTCATTTTTACCCATACAAATTACGGAACATTCCAAAAGTTCAGAGAGCCTGGATTGTCAATACTAGTGACAAGAAAATTGGACTCCATTTGTTTAAATTACAAAATCTGAAGAAAATACAGCCAAAAACATTCTTGGTATTACTTTTTCAGTCATGCTTCTTTGACCTAATCAACATAGCACCAGTGAGAGCTCATAATGATGAGACAAAGTGTATTCTGGTTCATGGCAGCCTATTGATCTTGGGCAGGTGCAGGTGAGAAATAGGAAATGATGCATGATAAAGCAGGAGAGCAAAAGGTGTCAGGAGCATTTCATTGCAGGAAGCATCTGCATGAAGCTCTACATGGAGTTTCATTTGTGGACCTGAACCAAGGCCACTTGCAGGGAGGCATGCCATAAAACTCATCCAGAACAAAAAGTGAGAGTTCTGAGAAATATGCAATTTAAGAGTAGTTGAGCAAAAGTTGACGCAGCTAGGAAGAATTAATTCTTTTGTCAAAGGCAAAATCTCTCCTGCAAAAGTGTAAGTGACGTGTCCCTTGATCTCCTTTAAATCAGTTGCACTGAAATTCCTTACTAAGTACCCAAATTCCACTGATTTGGGGGGATTGTATTCAAAATCTGCTAGGCTTCAGAAAAGAAAATGGGCTGTTTTGCTGCCCCCCACTTTTTTCAAGTGCAGGCATTTTTTTTAACCAAGTGGCATCACCACATCAATACATGAATAGTTGGGGGGGCATGTAAGATGATTTCCCCCATAATTAGTACCATTAAAACATAACGTGGAATATGAAGATACCATGGAAGTTCTGTCTGCTTCCCTTTTAATTCCTCAGATGTTTTGTCTAATCAGAATTCTCCCCCAAAGTAATTTAATTTTCCCAATGTGCAAAATATCTGTAGGGATTTTGTGGAAATGTAAAATGAGTCATGGTAAAATGACTCATGGAAACAAATCATTTGCTGACTTCTAAAGTCTTGAGTTTTCTTCACAAATGCAGTCTACATTTTTTAATTGACTTCATTTATACCCTCCCTTTTTGCCCAGCAGGGACTCAAAGTGGTTAACATCTTTGTCCTCTTCTCTATTTTATCCATTTATAAACAAACAGACAGACATGAACATGTGACCCTACTTACTGTTTACTGTCACTCAAGTTGCAACTTAAAGACTAATAACATTTATTTCAGAATAAGCTTTCATGAACTGAAGCTCACTCCATCGGATATGCTCAACCATTATGCAGATTATTTATACTCAAAGCTGCTGACAAAAATAAAAGAAACATCTGACTGTTGAACACTTCATGTGTTTATGAACTCAGCTTTGACTCATACTAACTTATGCTTGGGTCATTTCGTAGAAAAAGAGATGCAAGAGCTCATTAGCATAACTCATTAGCATAACTTATTTGCATATGCCACACCCCCTGACATCACCGCAAGTGTGTCAGAAGGCAACACCCACTGCTCAGGCTCCACTGGACTCTTGGATTGCTGGCTATGGGGGGGGACGCAGATCTGCCCTCACAGAGGAGGGAGAGCTTGTATCTGAATAAACCTTGGCCTTAAAGGTGCCACTGGACTGTTTTGGATTGCTATCTGGGGGGAGGAGTGTCTCTGCAACTTACCTGGCTGCTTCTTGCTCCTTGTGGCCCAGGGCTGCTGGGAGCAGGGGGCAGGGCTTGTTGCATGTGCCCGCCCCTGGGCTCTTTACTGCTGGAGCTCCGCTCCTGTGCACTCCTGCAGGAAATGACCCCTGCTTATGCTAGAATCAATTGTATTAGTCTTTAAGGTGCCCTGGACTCTTATTAAGTAAAATAATGTTTATTTATGATCAGAGATTAAAGTGTGCCTCAGTTTTGTATCTGGTAATGGGAATGGCAAAAAGAAAGTATCATTGTGCCAAATTCAGATTTATCCCAAAAATTTTATTTTCCATTCAATTACTAGAAATACATTGATTAAAACAGATGACATGATTGCCACTATCTTGTATGCTTATTTAGTTAGTTACTTTATCTATACCCTGCCTTTCTCTCTGTGAAGACCCAAAATGTTAATCCTCCCCCTCCATTTTATCCTCACAATAACCTTGTAAGGTAAATTAGGCTGAGAATGCGGTCATCAAGCAAGCTTCTTTGGCAGAGTGGGGATTCAAGCCTGGGAATTCCAGATTGTAATCTGACAGTCTAACTGCTAGACCATGCTGGCTCTCGGTACTTCTTGTCATGTCCAGTATAGCTGCCATATAACATGGTTCAGGATGGTGTTGTCATGGAACAAAGAAATAGCTCTGGTGTACAACTGGAACACTGATGTGTATTTGATGCTCCATCTGATGCTCAGGACAGGTTCCATGAACAGTGAGCACTCAGACCTCTGCTAGCAGCCAGTTTTCATTCATATATGCCACCACTGTGGTGGATATACTGCAACATACCTGGCTGCTAGCAATAGCATGCTACTACACCAAACTCACATGGGCCTCCATGGCCTCAGTGTGCAAACCACAATGTACAAATCCTCTCCCATTCATGTGGAAACAAGGGATCAGATAATGCTATATGTATATTTCTACTTTCCTTTCTTCCAGTGTTGCATAGTCCTTTTGAATGCTTTTTAAGGCAAGATTGAGAAATTCTTGGGATGTCTGCCATTCAGATAAGCATGCTGACAACCCAAATGCAAGCAGACAGGTCAATTTCACACCTAAATCTCTGACACCATGTTCTGTAATACCTGCTTCTGATAAGTGTGATAAAAAAATCTAGCCTCTATAGTTTCACATATTAGTCTTTCCAGGCTTCGCTAGGAAGATTCCACTTGTACGGCAGAAGAGATGTTTTTGACAGCTAGCATTAGAAAAGTTCTGAAGCAGGAAACCATGTTGGTAAAGTTTTATTGTCCAATATTAAATTTATTTCCATGGCTCATGTATTTTTTAAGAAGTTGTATAAAAATCAGCACTGCATCTACAAAACTGGATGATTCATACAATATTTGCCTGAATTTTATTTTTGTAGGAAACACTTCTACATCTGTAAAAATCATGTACTGAAGGGGAAAACCCACAAATCTTTATAAACACAGTACTGTAATTTAAAAATATTGTTAGTTAATGCTTTTTTTGCAAACCTTGCTCATATTGTTTTATATTGGACTAGGAATAAGGCCTGTTGTGGAAATAAATACATCGAGCTCTAGAAAGAGGTTCTGGGAGAGTGCCCCGGCCTTGGACACTCAGCATCAATTTGCTGTGGCAACCTCAGCAGGGTATAATGACACAAAGTCCACCATTTTCTCCTGAGGAACTGATCTCTGCTACCTGAAGAGCAGTTGTAATTTTGAGTGATCTCCAGACCTCCCCTGGAAATTGGCAACAATGGTTCCCAGGAGGAAATGGCTCGTTTGGGTGGTGGATTCTATGGCATTGTACCTGTCTGAGGTCCCACCCCTCCTCACACCCCACCCTCTCCAGGCACCACCCCTCAAATCATCAGGAATCTTTCAAAATGGAGTTGGCAACCCCATCTCCCTCCCAGCCAACCATCAACCTATCTTTATCTGCCCCTCTCACTTCAGTTTTCTATCTCCTCCCCTCCCTTCTAGAGAGCAGTTGTAATTCTGTGTGATCTCCAGGCCCCCCCTGGAGACTGGTAACAATGGTTCCCCAGAAGGGAATGGCTGGTTTGGAAGGCAGAGTCTATGGCATTGTACCTGTCTGAGGTCCCACCCCTCCTCAAACCTCACCCTCTCAAGGCTCCATTCCTCAAATTTCCCAACCTGAAGCTGGCAACCCTAGTCAGGACGGGCCCCAATGAGTTCCCCACAAAGGCCTGGAAAGAGTTTCAATTCTTTGTCTTTTTACTGACAGAACCAAGCTTGGTTGCCTAGCAACAGCCACTGAGGGAAAAGTTAGTCTGACAGGAGTCAAGCAGAAGAAGTGTCTTCACCAGAAGTGTCTTTGGCAGTTATTCTGACAGGGAACAGTGGCTGAGGTGGTGGTGGGTGGGGAAGAGGAGCAGAGCTAGCACCCAGCCAATGTCACATGATTACTCTTGAGTGTCAATTGATGGGCCAATGGCTGATGGAGCACACTGCATGGCCAATGGGAGAGCTGGAAATGGCCAATATGTAAGGGAATTATTATATTTAAGATTAGGGGGGGTGCCCTGGCCTGGATGACCCAGCCAATTTCATCAGACCTTTGAAACTAAGTGGGGTTGGCCCTGGTTAGTACTTGGGTGGGACACCACCAAGGAAATTCAGGTTGCTATGTAGAGGCAGGCAATGGACTCCTTTGTCTTTTGCCTCGAAAGCCCTACTGGGTCGCCATAGTCAGTGTGACTTGATGGCACTTTGCACAACCATGCATTTTTACTTGGAAACTGTATCAAATATGTTTTTTGGGGGTCAGTTATTTATTTGTTTTGAAAATGGACATGCCACTTCTCCAGAGACCTGAATAAACTTTCTATGTGGTCTTTATGTAGTCTTTAGAAGGCCATTTTTATGGCCCTCCATAGGGGATTTTTTATTTGCATTTACTAAAAACTACAATGAAATTAGGGAATCTACACACTATAGGAGAAAGAAAAGAAAACCCACTAAAAACCCAAGGATTGGAGGTCACATACAGCTTGTAAAAAATTTGCTTAACAATAATAAAAAGCTTTCTTTAACACTGAGAGTGATCAATCACCATCATAGCTTGTGAAAGCATCCCAACAAATCTGACTAATCAGGATATAACCATGGAGGATACCCCTTCACTTTAAGCCTCGCTTATCATCTTCATACAGGCCCTTCTAATTGCAAATGCCGATTTGACTCTCCTCTTCGATCCTGGAAGCCCTTATGATCATTGGTTAGATGCTTCTCCCATAATAACACAGTCCTTTTAAAAGGACTGACATGTAGCACAGTTCTTGCATAGTACCTCGTTTATACCAACAGGGGACAAAGGCTTAAGACACAGTTTGCAAGAGTCTATGATTATTTCTGGTCACATGGTTAACCAGCAGCTCTTCCACTTCCCGAAGAAGGCTTGGATATCGCTTGTTGCTCTTACCATGTTGGCTGTCGCCATTTTTAAGGACGTTTACTTTTACAAAATTTGCCAAAGTCCCGAAAAACTTGCTTCAATGCTTAACTACCTCCTGGAATCTCTCCGTATAGTCCATTGCTGCTTTTTAATATGCCTCCCCTTTCTTCTAGCTCCATAACACTTATAAACAGTTCTTAGCAGAGGAGAGTCCCCTCTCCTCCCTTGCTTTTCCCCACGGGGCTTTCGCTTTGTTGTTTCATTTCAACTTTACTCTTCATATGTAGATCAAGTAGATCTCACTGACAGATATGCTTATTTGCCGCTTGACCTCCACTCGCTTGATGGGGTGTGCATAGCTTAGTCCTTGCTGGAACACAGCAGAGAGACCATCGGAGCAAAAGGATGCCTCAATTTCCCAACAGCATGCCGGGAAAGAAGCAACCCTCAGAGCTCCATGACTGGAGACCCTTTGCAAGGGCCCCCGGGGGGCACGAACATTCACACCCCCTCTCTAACTGCTGGTTTGTGAGTCGCATCCCTGGGAGAGCCCAGGAGACACAGCTGCCATTAGCTCGCTGAAACCCTGCCCCTGAGAAGGCCATTACCTCCTGGCTGCTCTTGAATGCTAAACTTTAGTGGCTGCTCTTGAATGCTAAACTTTCCCACTGTTGTTTCCCCTTTCCAGCCAATGACTAGAATTGTTGAGGAACTGTCAATCAATTTGTCAATACCTCGCTTCCATAAATAATTTAAACAAGAGTAATTGGTGTGTTTGGGTTCCCTTTGACGGTGCTTGCCTCTACCAGTAGGCATCACATGTGCTCTAATACTCATTTACACTATGGAGTTTGAAAACATGCTGAGTCAGCAGCACATCACAATCACCCCTGTGAAATCTATGTCACTGTTATGTCTATTTGACAAGTTAATATGATTGATAGCAAGGTGATTGGGGCCAAAAAGTCAGTCAGCTGGGAGAGCAGTTAAATGGAATATCTAAACAAGCCTGGTTCAATCTTCTGCTTGAACAGTGTGGTCTCCAGTGGAGCTCGGCACATGCTTTGAATCATCAGCACCCATCCATAGAAGATCATTGCTGGGAAAGTTCTGTGCATGAAAGACCAAGTCTTAAAGAACTACAGCTTGCTTGAATAGATATTAGACTAGATATTGTCAGCTGATCATTACAAGTTTGCTTTATACATGGGGGGTTAGACATATAATATAAATATAGCAATAGACTACAATACTATTGATGACAACAACAATGATGACGACAACAACAGTAGTGGTGATACCAGTGTTCCTTCCCTTAGTAGGTGTCTGATCAACAATTTATGGGAAATCCACCGTGGTCTGTTCTTCTGAAAGGGCAACTGAAAAGGACAAACTTTTCCCAAATTAGGTGAGAAATAAAATGAAAGCAGAAAACCTATTGAAGCTACAGTGATGACGGGCTGTGTAAAGACCATGGCCAATACTGAATAGTGGAAAGCCAGACAAGAATTTGGAATCATTGAGGCTGGTAATAACAGTCAAATAAATTGCTGCTGGGGACTTCAATAAAATCAATAATCCATCTCATCCTGCCTAAGTAAAGCAAGTTAAAACTGTTGCTCTCACACTGACATTTTATTTCACAGCCATGTTGTGAACCATTAAAAAAATGTGTTCCAACCAGCAACAAAGATGCCATTTGCAACCAGGCGATTCTTAAGGGCAGTAAGCAATATACATCGTACAGTAATTCAAAAGCCTGGTAATCAGGTCACCTCTGCCTTTGGATGGCATCGCTCCCTTAACCGAGATGCAGAAAGGTTGACACACTGGAGATGACCACACTTTTAACTATTCATACATTGTACATAACAGTACAAACATGAGAAATGAAATTCCATGGGCCTTAAAATCCTCATATTAGCGGAAATTTTGCTGTATCATTCACTCCAACCCAATGCCAATTCCTACTGTTGGTCAAACAGCTTGCTACCTTCTTTTTAAACTTTAACAAGAATTAGTAGTATATTGATAAGATGACACAAAATAGCATCTAATAGAAACCTGAGCTCTTCCATTTCTAAATGGAACCATGTGTTATCATTACCTTGGTATCCTAAAATGTCAAAGCAGCTTGCTGAGCATCTTTGTAACATATCACAACACAGCATAATGCATTACATAATGTAATTTAAGAGCTGATCCAAATGAATGATGGCACTTTTAATGGTCCCATTTACGTTACTACTCCTAGCTAGGCATACATAACTAGAAATTCTTAACATTGGCTGGGCTGTGTCTGTGACCTAACATGTGAATGGATCATGTTACTGTCAGAAGCTCTCCTTTGATTTATTTCCACCTTATAGTATGCCTTTTATCTCTGTCCATAAATCTGACTAGCATAACTTCCCATTGTTTTAAGAGGGATCAAAGGCTTTTAACCTGAAACGACGACAGCATTATTGAATAATCAAAACCATGTTAACTGGAATGAAACCAAGGGAAGGAATGGGTTGGTAAAAAATAATGGGGGCAAATCTCCAGTTTGTTTTTTTTGCTTACCTAGACAATTATTTCTTGAGAAAAAAAATCTTTCTCAAGTATTTCTTGAAGAGTATATCCACTGTAGATACTTTACCTGTGAAGATGCTGGCCATATCATGTGTCCCTCAATATGTGAAACATTGACCCAGTCTGCACCTCTCCCCTTGATGACATCTTTGCTTTGGAACTCTTACGGGTTTTGTTATATGAAAAGTTGCTGCACTCATTTTCTCACAATGCTTTTATGACGTCTCTCTT
Organism: Gekko gecko; assembly: GCA_029375565.1. Lineage (NCBI taxonomy): Eukaryota > Metazoa > Chordata > Lepidosauria > Squamata > Gekkonidae > Gekko > Gekko gecko. The sequence continues at coordinate 286,257,499 of JAPDNY010000001.1, read as the reverse complement.
CCATTTTCTCAACCACACATCATATAACTTTCTTTGTGACTACTACAGTCACTCGTTTGGATCCAACTATTTTTCAATAGTAAGTACAGATGGACATAGATCTTTTCTACACCCCTTCCCTCTTGTAGTCCCTTCTGGCCCCAGGAAAATTAATGTCTAGGGTTACAGGACCCCTGTAGACTAATAGCCACATGGGTCGAGAAGCTGAGGTGATAAGAGGGATAAGAGCAACATGGCCCTTTCTGCCTCTTCTACAAGCAGAGTTGCACTGATGGAAAAGGAAGGAAGGACCAGTTTTATCGCATTGCCTCTCTGCACTGTAGTTCACTAACTTATACTGGGAAGTCTGATCAAGCGACTCGGTTTCAAATACCAACAGATGAAACAGGAGTGCTTCCCAAAGGCACAAAATGGCACATCTGACCGCAGCCTTTGAAAGAGATAGGATGTCCCCCCCCCGCAACCTAAGCATCTGCTTGTAGAAATCATACAAATGCAAATGGTGAACAATATTCTAGGAAAATTATTCTTTTCTTCTTTAAAAATGGACCATTTGACATCGTAGGGCTAATTTTCACTCTTTTATTTGGGCTCAAACAGATTTACCATCTGGATTGTACCAGACTTCTAGAATACATTGCAGAATCCAACTTCTACTATGACCAGCAATTCTCAGGAGCCCACCAGAACCATCTTTCCATTTCAGTCAGATCTTTGTCTGGTTCCTGAGGAATTCACCAAGGCAAATAGGAGAATCTACCACCATCAGCTTACTCATAATGTAGTGGCATTTCTCCAGTTCAGCCAAACTTAGCCACTGTCCTGTAACAAAGGCTATATTTCATATTTCCTCCCACACTTGAAGCTGAAGTCATGGTTAGATACTATAGTTCCAAAAGCTATTAAAAAGTTAGATAGATTCTTTTAAAACTCCTTTTGGAGTCGGGTAAATTACTAAGTAGTTAAAATCAATAATCACTATACTGAGCTGTCTGAGAACATGTCATATATCATGTCCTTGTAGCAAAGTCATTTTTGTCCTTTGCAAGCTTATCACTTCAGATAACTGTTGGGCTGAGATCTACTGTGCTCCCATAATGTGGTTTCAGTTCCCTGTTGCTGTGGTTACTACTTGCCTAGAGTGGTGTACTGAGAGCCAGCGTGGCATAGTGGTTAAGAACAGTGGACTCTGATTTGGAGAACCGGGTTTGATTTTCCACATGAAGCCTGGTGGGTGAACTTGGGCCAGTCACTGTTCTCTCAGGACTCTCTCAGTCTACCTACCTCACAAGGTGCCTTGTTGTGGGGAGAGGAAGGGAACTTGACCGTAAGCCACTTTGAGACTCCTTGAGGTAGAGAAAAGTGCAGTAAAAAGTCAGCTCTTCTTCTCCTTCCCACCAAACTAGACTAAGAAATACACTTCAGTCTTGTGGTACACTTAGGTAATTTTTGATTCCGTGGACTTCTGAGTGTTCTCTTTAGATGGTAATGCAAACTTCAAGCACAAGGCACAGAATGAACCTTCAACAAACTTGTCTCGTTCCACTGTACCATCTCCATTCATGCTGCAAATCAGATTCATTGCACACTTACTTAGCAGAAAATCCCACTGTCCTCTGTAGGGCTTGCTAGCAACAATCTGCTAACATGGGCTCTCTGCTGAGCCTGTGAGACAGAGCCTTGGACCCCTGCTCCAACAACTGGCCCTGACAGTAGCGTCACTATAAATCACTGATGGGAGGTAGGCAACAGCCTGGTGATTCGAATTTCCTAACAAACTATTGCTAGTACAAAACAGGAAACTGAAGGGGAAGCCATGTGCAAGAGAAGAGGAGGAAAATAAGAATCCACACCTTGGGTTAGATTTTCTGGGCCATGGTTCAAAGGGTCATTTGAACTGAGATGATTTCTTGCTGCATTTTTAAGTGTATATATTTTTTACAATATTGGAAGAAAAGAGACTGTAAGCAAGTTAAAAGTGGATGTTAATGTAACTCTCAGCACTGCTTATATTTTAATACATTCTGACTCAAGTGCAAACTGTGTAGATTATCTGTGAAACCATCCGTTGCAAATGCCAAGCCTGAAATATGGGCAGCAGATGGATTCCATTTTGAGTTAAGTTAAATAGCTTAACTTTCTGGTTAATTGCAAAAAGGCAGAGATAGTAAAACAGAAGAGGAAAGGATTAATTATTTTCTCTGAAGCCTCTCAAAAAAGAGGATCCTTTATTGATTCAAGGGTAAACTCAATTTAAGGTTTGTCAGTACAAAATCTTCCCTCAGAACTTATCCCCTTCACCTTAGTTGACCTTGGAGACAAGTTTTGGAAACCTTTTCCCTCACTGGAAAATTCTACACCATCACCATCTGAATTTAAAAAGAAAGATAATGGTTAGTAGAGGTTAGTTCATTTCCACTTTTGAATGGAGGTTTGTGGCTCCAAATTTAGGAATATTGATAGAGTCACCTAGTGTTGGATTAAGATGGAAGGAGGGGGGGGAGAGAAATTGGGACGAGGTATTGCTGTGGGGCATACTTCATTGTTAACTCTTAGAGAAGAAAGAGAGAAACAGGCATGGTGGGACTCTGGTCTCCATAGTGTAACCACTCTGGTTACCCTGTTGGACCAAGAATGGGAAGATATATGTTCAAATCCCATTTCAGCCTTGGAATCTCACTGGCCCAGTCACACACTCTGAACTTAACCTACCACACAGGATTGTTGTGAAACAAATGGAGGCGGGAAGAATAATGTATGTCACTCTGATCCTCTTGGAGGAAAGGTGGGATAAAATCTAATAGATGGACAATACAGGAAAAGTAAATATTAATCTGGGCATAGCCAAATGGTCTTCAGCATAAATCCGTCCCTAAGTCCTGGAAATCTTACAAGGACCCCTTGTGGGATAACAAAAAACTATTCATGGGGATCAGTGGTCTCCAGAGATGAAGGACAGGATGGTAGAGAGAAGATGGCTAAACTCCATCCCTGCCCTTACTCATGTTAGCATAGACTTCTTAGAAGATGCAACATGACTGCTGGAGATAGCTGCTGAGATGGAAATCAGTGGCTGGTGTGAGTGGCAATAGGTTTACTGAAGATGGCAACCTTTATAGTGTTAGTGGCAGGAATGGGTAAGTGGCAACCAGGCTGCCTAGTTTCCCTGTCACACCATTCCCCACAGTTCAGCCTTGTAAACCTTTCTCCCAGTCTTGAGGCAGCCTGAAGATGTGTACTCCTAGTTATTTCCTCAGTTCCAGTGATTCTTCATTTCCTTCTTGGTGGCTTATGGGGATGAATGACTGCTGGAGATCTGCCACATGGAACACACAATGTATTCATCCTCATAAGCAACCAAGAGGGAAATGAAGGATCACTGGAACTGTGGAATAACTAGGGGTACACGTCTTTAGGGTGCCCCAAGACTGGGAGAAAGGTTTACAAGGCTCGCTTTGCTGATTTGTAACTGAACTGTGGGGAATGGTGTGACAGGGAAAATAAGCAGCTTGCCTGGTCCTTACCCCATATGGCAGATCTGCATTCTTCTTCCATTTTAATGTTCTGAATGAGAATCAAGACGTAAGATAAATGAAACTGCCTATTTTATATACTGTAATCTTCCCAGTGCTCAGTTTGATGATATTGTAAAAAGTTATTTATGTCTGCTTGCAAGCAAGTAATCTCAGTGAGTGAGTAAGTGTGGTCCAGTGATTAGGGTGTCAGACCAGTACTTCAGAGTCCCAAGTTCAGGTCCCCATACTGCCATGAAACTTACTCGGTGATCTTAGGCTAGTCACTCCCTCATATCCTAAAAACTGAGTTGTTGTAAAAAGATACAGTGGGGATGAAAGAACGGTGTATGCCACCTTGACTTCCTTGGAAGGAAGGTGGAATATAAACAGATAATTTAATATGATCAGAAAATATTACTCCTTAATTAAAATCGTACACACTCAGACAATTAAAATAGAACCAATACATATGAGGTCTGCTAAGCACTGTAACAAAGACTTGTTTTAGTACACATTTTCCATTAACAATACCTTGGCCTCTGCTATTGACCCAATAAATAACAATATATCCAGAGGTTTCATAATGGTAGTTCATCATGTCAATGAGTGCTTAGGGACACCAGATCAGCAAATCATTGGCACATTTCCCTTCAAGAGCTTCCAAAGGTACTTTTATGGTTTAGTGTGTCAGAAATAACTTCTAAAAATGAGAAGGATGAGAAGGTTGATGGGTCACCTATGAATGTTTAATTAACATTTTTGCCGCTTGTATAAAGCATCGTGAGTGAAAGGGAAAGCTTGATGTACTGTATGAGGAAAGTCTCTTATAAAAGACAGTCTGTAAGCACTTATTTCTGTCAATTGGCTTTGTCTTGAGATTGCTTAAGAAAAGAGATTAAAAGTTCTACCCTTTGAACACTGGCTGTGATGAAATTATAAACATACCACAGATTCCAATCCAAAAGAGCTAGAGTCCAGTAGCACCTCAAAGACTAACAAAATTTGTGGCAGGGTGTGAGTTTTCATGCGTCACTGCTCACTTCTTCCAGCACAGATTCCAAATTAGCTTTTCAAATAAATGGATACTTATCTATTTCTTTATATCCTACTTTTCTTCCCAGTGTGGACCCCAAACAGCTTACAATAAGAAACAGCTTACAATAAGAAATATCATACAATATAATACAACTAGTACCATTTCCTTGAGCAATTATCAATAGCATGTTTTGTGAAAAACCACTAATATGGATGGATTCAAGTACATTGCACTCTAGAGACATAGTACAAGCATGTATCAATTTAACTGTTGGCACTGTGGCTCCCCCAAAGGATGCTGGGAGCTCAGAAATCTCTGAGGATGCTGAGATTTCTCTTAGAGACTCCCTAAACCCTTTCACATAACAAAAGAGTGGAGGCCTCTTAATGCAAAACAGGTCTCTCCACTAGTATCTTGGAGACCCACATTGATATCCCCACTCTGATAGTGAAACTTGCTGGGTGACCTTCGGCCAGTCACTCACTCTAAGCCTAACCTACCTTAAAGGGTAAACTCAGAGGTAGGTCCCTGCTATTGGAATAAAAAGACATACCATGTGGGTAAGCAGAACTAGTCCATTTGAGCATTACTGTGTTCCAACAAGGAGTAGACCTAAGTTTTATTAACACTGTATAAAACTATGGTATGGTTATGCTCAGCACAAATGCACAAATAATATAAGTTTAAAAATTATGATCACATCTCTGTTTGGAGCCCTGTCTGCACTTTGTAATTCAATTTTGAAAGGTGGCATTAATATTAATTTATGCTTTGCATCAGCTCCATGTTACCTCCACTCAATCAAATCTTCCCATTCTTTAAAACCCGTTAATAAATTAGTTAATTAAACAGTACAAGTATGTTGGAATGCATGCAGCAGTCCTAGAGTAAGTAAATACATTAAAGTTTGAATTTATTATCATCACTTGCTTGTTCAGAAATTGAATAAGTATGTACTGTCAGATATTTCTAATTATTTTTGGTTTTGTACGGAACAGGCATCACTTCCGTGCAGGCCCAAAGCTACAGTGAGGCATTTCAGGGCCCGCCCACCCCCAACTTCCTGCCAAGGCCCCACAACTTCCATCTAGCCCTCTGCTGCCACTACCCCTTCCCCAAAGAATGGCTTGCTTCCCCAAATGACATCAGTGCCCCCAACTTATTTAACACCCCCCCCGAAATACAAAATCCTGGCTACATGCCTGCTTCTGTGTATGGAAGACCAACCAGTCGTATTAGGATTTCTGATCACTCTTGATTGGTGTATCCTAGCCAAATTACCAACATTCAGATTTTGCCCCAAGACAAAATAGTAGTAGTATCAAAAAAACAAAGTCTAATGTTAATTCTTTTGGCTTTCTAAAACCTTGAGCTGGGTTGCTTAATATTGAAATTAAAGCTAGTCATATTAATTAAACTGATATTTATTTCCATTAGTTTTAATAAGAATCTTTCCAGATGTAAGTTTTATCCCTCCAACTGAATGGCATGAAAAGCTCTATGATTCCACCCAAGGGACCCTTTCATCTCCAACTTCAGGCAACTGAAGTAAATAGTGTCGTCATATCAGTGTGTGAATTCACTATTCCCTCCCCCCCATTTCAGCAGTATTTTTAATGGGATACACATGACAAGAAAATAAAACCCTGACCCATCCTGAGACTTTATCTTAGGGTGTGATCAAATGAGCAGTTTGGCCTGATATAGCCACCCCTCCCCTCCGGATCAAATGGGTTCAGTCACACAGCCACTTCTGTCAGGCGTTCCCCAGGCATACTCACCCTGTTGTAGGACTACTTGGAGCCAGGTTAAAAGGGTACCACATCACAAGTGGCATTTTTGGTTACTCGCAGATTCATTGCACATGGCTAAATGCAGGGGAATATGTGCAGAATGGATTGGTGGTCTGAACCTGCAGATCTGTTCCCACTATAAGGGTGGGTTGTTTGGAGTATTTACCTGTATGTGCATGTGCACACATATGCACATGAGTACATATGCACACACATGAGCACAAATGTGCCCACCTGTATTTTAAAAACCGACCAGGCAACATGCTCCATGGCTGGGGTACTGCAATAATGTGGATGCTTGACTGAAGGATGTCTGCATGGGTAACCTGCAGCAGAATGTGCTGTCTGGATGATATGCCTCGCAGAACTTTAAAATGGTACGATTAGAGGTGGTGCCATACCGTGCCAAGCCACCATTGTGACCACACCCATACTGAGCAGAAGGGCTTCCACATATTTCCTACTATCTTTGTTCTGATCCCAGAAATCAGTGCAGTTGGGGAAAAAATACTGAACGCGTGAAGTAAGGGTGTCTTTTCCCTTGCCTACAATATCTATATTTGTCGAACAACATACCTTGCCATACTCAGCTTTTTAAATAAAAGTTTGTCTGTCTTTTTCTCCCACTTGGAATAATAGCAGCAGAACCTATGATCAGAATGCCTTTCTCAAGTGAATAAATAAAAGGGAACACCAGTGAGGATGATCAGGAATGTTGGCAAATTATTCTGATTGGATGATTGTATCATTAACATGAGTCACTCTCTCCTCTCTCTGCCTCTCCCACCATCATCCAATGATTTGTCCTGAGTACAACACTACCAAAGAGTCATGGAAGGAGCTTTTATCTAGTTGAGTTTTTAGTTATGACCTTGCTGAGGCCCTCTTTCCCACAGCATACCCTGTGCCCCTGTAAAAGGAAATTGGGGCAGCATATACTTTACACAATGTGATGGTGGAATAGGACATTCAAGGTATATGCATGTGGAAGTGTTTGCAGCCACTCGTGTTCTCCTTGGTCCCCTCAAACAGGCCAAAACTACTAATATACTTGTTTCATAATGTTTGCTGGGAAATGCTATAGTTATTAGCTAGGCAGCTATCAGCCATCTGCTGGCAGCCCCCAACCCCTGCCATTCCTCAGTGTATGTGTGTGGGGGGGAATTGGTGGAAAACAATGGGAAATTCAGTGTTGCAGGGATGTCATGATGTGGTAAATGTGGTAAAACCATAGTTTCAGGTGAATCCTAGAGCATGTGATGCCTGATGCCATGATGCCATGATGCCAACTTCTTGGTTTGCCTCCGTAGTGACATCCCATTGTTGCCATTTTGCTGCCCCCTGGTCTCTCTACTATCTATCATATTATGCCTCTGTATCTTTATAAGACTCTGCCATCCAGCAAAATGATAGTAGCCTCTTTCCAAGGTTCCTTCAACTAAGCTCAAAAGACACAAGAAAACACTGGCTGAGGGAGGAGGAATTCCCCGGGGCTTGACATATTTTGTGTTAGTTTTAATTGAAGTAGATTTCCCCTCAAGCAATTGTGCATAACAGAACAAGAGGGAAAAGGGAGCATCAGCATTTTCCCAGATCAGGCAGCCCTAAAAGGGCATGCATCACTGAAAGCCATATTTAACTATTATTGCACCATATCTGCAGTGGCAAATGTTTACAAAAGAGATTTCTATAAATTGTGGGAACAGCTCACTAAGGAGCAGCAGCGAGTTCAAGGCTTTGGTTTCCCCCCCTATTAGAAACAGTGAGCAACTGTACATTACAGAAATCAATATTTACAGATGCAATCATGGGCCCAATATTAATTTGGCCCAGCGAAATGTGAAAATAACTGTTATTAAAGGAGTCACATAGCTCTTTAGAGAACTGACAAGGAAATTACCAAGAAAAGTGTTAGATGTATGGGTAGGACAAAAAAGGGAAAGAGTGTCTCACTTCAGCCTTGTAATGTTTTTGTAGGACTGTGTGATTGGCCAAGGCTTGCTTGGGATAATGAGTGATGGATTTGAACCTGCTTTATTATTTTGAAATCCTCTGTCCCAGGAGTCAAAGAGAGTCAGACTCTTATTAGGCAATGTGGATCTCTAAGACGTTGTGCCATCTTCCACACTCCCCCCCTCCCCAATAGATAATGCTGCTAGAAAGTAAGTGTAGTCAGAAATTTACTAATCAAGATCTAACCAGAATAGTAAATTCTAAATATAGCTAATGTTTCAAACCAGAGCATACCTACTTCTGGCGTCTGAGAATGGTTGGGAACACTTCAGTCTGACTTTTATTCTGGTGCCTTGGTGCTGGAATTCATTTTCCCTTTTTTTTTTTTTTTTTTTGGACAAGGTACAGAGTAAACTAATGCATAAATTCTTCAAATCAGAAAAGAAAAAGAGCAACTGTATAAAGAAAGAACAGAATATAAAAGAGAGTGGCATTCAGGAAGACAAGCCAAAATCCAAGAATTGGAATTTATTTTCCCAAGCATCTGGAAGTTGAAGAGGCAGTGAGAAGAAAGAGTGACTCAGCAGATACGGGCCTGACAGATGCAGTCTTCCAAATGGGACCATCCGTACTGCGCACAGCATTTCCACTGGGTACTATCCTCGCTCCTTTTTTATTGCCTTTGTCTCATTCCTTCTTATATCCTCTCTGAAGAGTTTAGGTCAGACACCAATATCTTCTCAATGGGGTGGAGTCCACTCCTACCCTAACACTCCACTAACCAATGTTTATTTAATTATTTATTAAAATATTTGTTCCCCCAACTTTCCTTTTTGGCTTAAGTCTGAAGACTTCCTCCAATACAAGGAAGACTTCCTCCAACTTAAAGAGCTCGTCGACTGGAGGAAGAGCCAGTTAAGTTAAAGGAGGTCTTCCTTAGGGTATTTGGAGGATAGTTGGATCCACCCTGACAATTTTCTACAGCCAAGACAGATGCAAAAGACTTACCTTGTCCAAAAGCTTCAGTTGCTCTTTTTCTTTTCTGATTTGAAGAATGTCTTGTTTTCTTCCCCAAAGCTTCTAGAGATGAATTTCTCACATTTCTTTTTGCTAGCTTGCCTTATTGCTATCTTGCAGTTCCTTTGCTGAGTTTGTGATCCCTCAAATTTCCCATCTTTCACCCTTCTAAAGGAGGCCTTCTTGCCTTTTAGGACTTCTGTGATTCCACTTGTATACTTCATGGCATTCATTCTACCTTCCTAGTGTAAGGACCCCATTCCCTCCTGTAGCTGAGACCCTCTTGAATAGATGGGTCCCCCTTTTATTTTGGACTTAGTTGTTCTAATAGGCACCCCATTTTACAGCCTAAGTGCCAGGGGATTTGAAACTCAGGGAGCCTCAAAAAGGCACCTGGGTATAGCCATGACACTGGAAATCCCAGGAAAGAAGAGGAAGGGTGTGCTGCAGTTAGAAACTCATTAGGTGCAATCTCCCCCAGCTCAGTGGCATATGGTTCTCAATAACAAAAAACCTTTCAGTGCTAAGAATTTCACCAAATATCCTGATGCACCCTGGACGTGTCTGCCTAGCTCCAAGGTATGCCCAATACAATCATATCGCTTGCTCCAAGGGATACTTCATCAAGGCAATGTGAACCATTTCCAGTGGTAGACAGCTGGGCAGCACTTATGCATCTTAATTTTAACTAGTTCTTCCTGAAGCTTCCACAGAGCAGGGGTCACTGGGAGTGTGGGGGTACTTGTGAAGTTCCTGCATTGTGCAGGGGGTTGGACTAGATGACCCTGGAGGTCCCTTCCAACTCTAAGATTCTACAGTTCTATGAGTTCCTTCAACCTTTCCTCATAGGACTTGGTTTCCAGACCCCTCACCATCTTCATTGCCCTCCTCTGGACATGTTCCAGCTTGTCTATATCCTTTTTAAATTGTGGTGTCTCAAACTGAACACAATACTCTAGGTGAGGTCTAACCAGAGCAGAGTAAAGTGATACCATCACTTCACATAATCTGGACACTACACTTCTGTTGATACAGCCCAAAATCACATCTGCCTTTTTAGCACACTGCTGACTCATATCCAGCACCTGGTCTACTGAGATCCCTAGATTCTTTCTGCACATACTACTGCCAAGACAAATCTCCCCCATCCTATAGTTATGCATTTAATTTTTTGCTACCAAAATGCAGAACTTTACATTTATCCCCACTGAAATCAATTTTGTTTTAGCCCAGTTTTCCAGCCTGTCAAGATCATCCTGTATCCTGACTCTTTCTACTGTATTTGCTACTCCCCCCATTTTCATATCAACTGCAAATTTAATAAGCATTCCCTCTATTTCTTCATCCAAATCATTGATAAAGATGTTGAACAAAATAGGTCCCAGGACAGATCCCTTAGGCTTGCCACTCCTCTCCAAGAGGATGAGGAACCATTCACAAGCACTCTTTGGGTGCAATCTGTCAACCAGCTACAGATCCACTTAACAGTCAAAGGATCCAAACTACACTTTACAAACTTGTTAACAAAAATATTCTGTGGAAATTTATCAAAAGCCTTATTAAAATCAAGATATACTATGTCTACAGCATTCTGCTGAACCAGTGAGGTAGTAGCATTCTAAAAAAAAAGATAAGGTTAGTCTGACATGACTTGTTTTTTGAGAAACCCATGCTGGCTCTTAGTAATCATAGCCATCCTTTCTAAATGCTCAAGGACTGTCTGTTTGATGATCTGCTCTAAAACTTTCCCAGGTATAGATGCTAAGCTGGATCCTTGGATCTTCTTTTTCTCCCTTTTTGAAGATGGGAACATTTGCCCACCTCCAGTCTTCTGGCACCTCACCTATTATCCAAGAATTCTCAAAAATAATGGACAGAGGGTCAGAAATTACATCCACAAGTTCTCTTAGTACCTTAGAAGCAATTCATGTGGCCCTGAGGACTTAGTTTTATTTACAGAAACTAGGTGTTTATGTATTACCCCTATGCCGATCCTAGGCTGCAACTCCCTTCCCTCATTACGTGTTCTGTTTTTCCCAGTGCTCCCACCCTGCAAGTGGGCTCAGGACGGCTCACAAATAGGGCACATGCCAGTACATAAAACAGGTTTAAAACAACATAAAACAATCAATTACAATATTACAATAGTCTTTAAGTTGACCCAAAGCTCCTCTTCGGCAACACACTGATATAGCTATTCCTCTAGAATGCAACACATCTTTCCAAGCGCCCCACCCAGCCACCAAGAAGCTATAGCTCTGAGCCCCCCAAAGCCAACCTACTTGACTGAACTCACCCCACTCCACCAGAAAAGGGCAAAATAGGTTACACCCATTACCCACCAATTTTTCTTCCTCCATTTAGAATGAGACACAGCTACAATGCTGGAGCTTCCCACCACCCCTTGACCACCAGTAGAAAAGGTGGTCGGAGGCCTGCTAGAGCCCCCCTAACCCAAGGTGGTTCCCCCTCCTTCCCCTAGACCAGTTCCATCAGATGCCTGATACTAAAGACCATTCACACTGCCCAGAGCAGCCTGTCCAGGAGGGACATACACGGGCACTCTCAGGTTAGCACAGACATCTGGGAATTACAGTTTCCACCCAGCAATCCCAGCACATGCTGAAGGACTCAGAGACTACATTACCCAGAATGCAACTGTGTGGTGAGAGTGGCCCTTCTGACTTTCAGGCACGGTGCCCACACTCTTACCTAAAAATCAGAGGTTTTTTTCCCCAGAGAAGAAATAGAGAAGCATTCATTTTTTAAAAATGATGACTTAAACAGAATAAAGCAAGAATGCAAGGGGACTTTTTCCAAAGCTGTTTGGTGAGAGGGTAGGGTACATTTTTAGCCTTTTGTTACTGTCCATGGGGTTTTCTTGGCAAAGATACTGGAGTGGGTTGCCATTTCCTTCTCCAGGGGTACATCATGCGACATGCTGGCCTGGATGAATCACAAGCTGGAGTTAAGATTGCTGGGGAAAAGATCAATAACCTCAGATATGCAGACGATACCACTCTGATGGCAGAAAGTGAAGAGGACCTAAAGAGCCTCTTGCTCAGGGTGAAAGAGGAGAGTGCAAAAGTGGGCTTGAAGCTCAACATCAAAAAAACTAAGATCATGGCATCTGGCCCCATCACTCCTTGGCAAATAGAAGGGGAAGTCGTAGAAGTAGTGACAGACTTCACGTTCTTAGGATCCCAGATCACTGCAGATGGTGACTGCAGCCATGAAATTAAAAGACGCCTGCTCCTTGGGAGGAAAGCGATGGCAAACCTAAACAGCATGATAAAAAGCAGAGACATCACCTTGCCAACAAAAGTCCACATGGTCAAAGCAATGGTATTCCCCGTAGTAATGTATGGCTGTGAGAGTTGGACTATAAGGAAGGCCGAGCGCCGAAGAATAGATTCTTTTGAACTATGGTGCTGGAGAAGACTCTTGAGAGTCCCTTGGACTGCAAGGAGATCAAATCAGTCAATCCTAAAAGAAATCAACCCTGACTGTTCCCTGGAAGGCCAGATCCTGAAGCTGAAGCTCAAATACTTTGGCCACCAAATGAGAAGGGAGCACTCCCTGGAGAAGACCCTGATGCTGGGAAAGATTGAAGGTCAAAGAAGAAGGGGACGGCAAAGAATGAGATGGTTAGACAGTGTCATCGATGCAACGAACATGAAATTGAGCAAACTTCAGCGGACAGCAGAAGACAGGAGGGCCTGGCGTAATCTGGTCCATGGGGTCGCGAAGAGTCGGACTCGACTGTGCGACTGAACAAAAGGGTACATTTGAGATGGGGCATTGGCTGAGCTTCCCTGGGAGAAGAGCACCACCCTCCCTCCAGCCTCGGACCACTGGCCCTGCGCTGGGGAAAAAGTCCCTTTGCTGAGACCAGGAAATCTGTGGGCTAGTACACCCTAGCACAGTTTAGGGGGAAGTCTGGTTACCACTACCTAGGGTGCCCACTACTTTCCTCTCATTAACCAGTTCTTCCCTGTTGGCGAGAATCAAGTCCCTTTGCAGGCCTATAGCCAGGAGGTTTTTTTGTTCAGGGGGACATTTAAATGTTTATGGGGGCAGTTAAATTACAGTTAATTAAATTAATCTGCCAAATTGCAGTTAATTAAATTAATCTGGATACCAAGCTGGTTTCTAGCCATTCCTTTCAAGGAACAGGGCAGCAAGTGCATCAGTTCCTAATAAAAACCAGCTCAGAGGGCATTTAAATGCCTTTTGAGTTCCCTTCCACAGAGCAACAAAGCTTGGAAGAGCACTCAAGAGTGGCACCTTCAATACATCTCCAACTCCCCCTTTCTGCTAACCCAGTCCTGTTGTATACTACCTAGGTCATGATGAGCCTTTGGGAAACCGGTAAATTCCACAGTGGGAAGGGAAGGAGAGCCCAAGAGCAAGCCATAGTCTCTCCTCAAAAATAAGGTTTCTGGCATGGCTATTTGTGGGGTGGAACACTGTAGCTATGGGCTTGTTCCCTGTTTCCCTCTCCACTTTCTGGAAAATGAAGTTGTCAGCAAGACAAGTCAGGAATTCATTATACCTTTCATTTTTATTAGAGTTGGACTTCCAATAGATATCCGGGTAATTGAAATTTCTCATGACCACCATGTCCCGTTTCTTTGAGAACACTGTAATCAATTCTAGGGGTATCCCATCTATGTCCTCTGCCTGGCTTGGTGGTCTATAGTGGACCCCCACCATAATATCACTATTATTTCTTACTCCTTTTATTTTTTCTCAGAGATTCTCAATTGAACTTCCATGTGTATTTCCCCACAAGTATATATCTCCTTTACATATAATGCTACTCCTCCCTCCTTTGTCTATTCCTTTTAAACAAATCATACCCCTCAGTCCTAATATTCCATTTGTGTCATCCCACCAAGTTTCAGTAATGCCTATTAGGTCATAAGAAAGACATTTGATCCTCACAACCACCCTCTGAGTTGGTTAGGCTGAAAAAATGACTGGTGTGAGAACTGAATGTCATGGCAACTGGGGTCTCTCTAGTTATAGTCCTACATTCTAACCATTATACCACACTGGATCCCCACAGATTATGCTGTTTCTTAAAAAAAACAGGACAGCAGCAAGGCAAATCATTTTAGTGAACATAATGAATTTATTCACATAGATATGTATCAGGGTGATAGCATAATTAGAGTTGGGAAATATCACACTTGAAAGTTGTAATTTTTCATGCTGAAATCCTTATGGTTTGGTAGGCAATTTTAAAAGGCCTGAATATTTCCCCTGATAAAAAAGATGCTATAGATTAAAAAATACATGCAGGAAATAGTATGGTCAAGAGTGTAGAAAGAATGCATACCACTATTTCCAGTGACACTCCAAGGTCATACCATGGAGAAAAGCATAGCCAAAGATAGAACCCCTGGGAAATTATCACTTTTCATGGAAAATCTGGAGTGGGTCTCAAGCCTCCTACTGTTCATTTACCCTCAGACTGATGGGGGAAAGTATTTTATTTTATTTTTTATTAAAAAAAACACATCAGCTAAGATTTCTTCTTAGGTTCTTCATCATTTCAAGTAGTAACCCCAGCAGCTAACAGCCAGTATGTTTTAGAATAAGATTCTAAACCTTGCAATTTCACATGTATCTTACGATGGCCATTGGAATGTCAATCACAAATGGCTTCAGTGAACCAAGGAATGCCACGTCATGTGTTTACAGGGATGGAAATATTGATGCTGGCCCTAATTCAGCTATAGTTGGAGGCGGTCTCATATGCAAAATCACACTCCATTCTTCGTAAAAGACACATCCAGCCAGTTTGAGAGCTACTTGGCAGGCCTCAACCATTTTCCGCCCGGGCTCCCACCTGATGGTGGAACTCTCTTCCAAATAACATCCATGCCCTGCAGGACCTGAAACAATTCCGCAGGGCCTGTAAGCCAGAGATGTTCTGCCAGGTATTTGGTTGAGGACAGCAACAGTTCCATTTTTTCTGGCACTCCCACCCCTGCTTTGTTGCCCTGCAAGGCTTTTTAGCCTGTCTACGAACTGTAATAAAACAATAAACCGTGTAAGTGTATGCAAAAGGGACTGTGCCACATGGTGACCCAATATGATGCCAGATGAGACTGCACTTTAGGCAAGAGACACCCTCCTGACCTTCCCAAGCAGCTCCAGTGATCAGCAGAGGTTACCAGGCCGTTTTTCTTGAAGAAGAATGGATCAGCCCCAGTATACACTAAACACAATGCCATGCCATGCTGTAGCATAAGGACAAAGAACTCCAACGCCGCCATTAAGGGTTCCTTCTAACTCATGCAGGCAGCCTCTTTCCCTCCCCCCTTACCTACAAGACCTCACTGTAGGCCAGGGAGAGACTATTCATTGTTGCCTGGCAACTAATTGCTCGCCATCAGGAGCCTGGCTAAAGTCATCAAGAGAACAATGGACTCAGCTCGGTGACTCATACTGCTTGCTCCCAGGTGCCAGACATGAGTTAAGCTTTTAGCCCTCAATACTGACCACTCCTCAGTTCCCCCTCCCCTGTACCTTCCAACCAATAGGGTATTTTCAGGGATGGACTAACCAGGAGGTGGAACCAGGGGTTGTGACCAGCCCCCTCCCTCCTGCATATAAGGGGATGCCTGACCACCAGTCGCTCTCTCTACGACCCCTATCGAATCTTTGACCTTCTTATGTCCAGCTTGCTATCCCCCATCCCTGTCTCCATCTTTAAACTCTAGGTCTGCAGCCTGAGTTTCCTTCTGGTTCAGGCCACATGGTCCCTTTTTTCCATTCTTCCCCTCCATTTTTCCTGAGGAATGCTCTGCATGACGGGACCAGTAAATATTGCCTACCAACACTTACCTGCTAATGCAAATGTGCTTATATCTCTCTCTTTATTTTCCTAGACTTGTGTAATTGTGTGTGAGACTGTATTCTTTGCTTATGAAGAACTCCAGTAAAGGACTTTATTTTCAACCTCATAAAGTCTCCTGGTCTATTGCCGATACCTCCTGGAGGGGCGGGACTTCTGTATACACAGGTGTTCGCTCCTGCAGCCGATTGCCTATTGATAATTAATAATCTCCCCTCTATTATTATTAATAACTACGAGCAATCCAGCTAACAGCTTCCCTGTGAGGCCAGTGACACCACCAGGAAATTTTAATGTCATCTTTTGGTACTACTGTGTTTTTATTGGTTTTAACTGTTTTTAATTATGTTCATATGATATTATGTTATATACTGTCCAGAGCCCGGTCCCCCTGGGGGAGGGTGGTCTAAACAAATTTAATAATAAATAATATATAAATTAAGATGCGTATTATGATGTAGTCAGGGAGGATGGAGATGTACACTGGAAATGGGCCAAAGACGATATTCACTCAATGAATAGGGATGCATGAACATGTTTGATGGTTGAACTTGGGCCAAAGACGATATTCACTCAATGAATAGGGATGCGTGAAGATGTTTGATAGTTGAACTTATCATGTCTGAAGGTGGTAATCAGATGTCAACCAATCACCCAGTCTGTTTGGTTCATGCCAACCAGTCATGAATGCCTGCCAAACTGGTTTGCGTTGGGCTTTCCCCAAACTGCTTGTGCAAAGATGCCGCCAGCTCAAATTGATTGGCAGCCATACTGACTACTTAGATGAACACTAAACAGTAGGATTTTAGTGAAACATAGGATCTATTGATAACTGATTTACAGGATTTGTGAGTGATCTAATTGTCTAAACAATTGCCTGCAGAGCAGTTATGCAACAAGGATGGAGGGGAGGGGGTTGTAGAACTCCACTGGGCTGTGTGAGAATGTGCATGTGTGAGAAGCCAATTAACCTCCACAGCATGGTAACAGCCTGCCAACGTACATGAGTAAATCAACAAACTATTGAACAGATAATAATTAAAAAAAAACAGGTCTGTGCACAGCTGGAGAACAAGGCTTCAGCTGAACTGGCCGGTGTTCGTGCATTCCTAATCGATCAAGGCTATCTGTATTTGCATCGCTCTCATGCTGCATCAGCAAGAGTAATTATATTTCAGAGATATAATTGAGAACAAGTGAAGCCCTACAGAAAACCTACAAAGGAAATGCTTAAAGTTATTAGTCATTCCCTGCTCTTCTTGTTGCCCGTGTGAGGGCTTTCACATGATGGTGTTTCCCTGATCACTTAGCACATTTACTGGATAGCTCCCACACACATTAATGGCAGATTTCCCATGATCGTTTCTAAATAGCTAAAACCTAAACATATTCATAAAAACCTGAAGGATGCCATCACCAGCACAATTTCTTTAAGGACTGAAACTTATAGAAACTTTGCAGCACAGCTATAATAGAGAAGAGTTGTCACCCAGCTGAGCAAACGGTGTTATGCACTCCCAGGCAAATTTTCCTGTAAATTATTTTTTAGATCACTAGTGTGGAAAAAATGTTTCACACTGTATGTGCTCCTTTGTATGTATGTATATAAATCAGAATTTTATTTCCCCCTACTTCTCTCAGAAACTATATTTTCCACTGATCACAAAATGGAATTAAAACACCCTCAATGTTTCTTGGCCTGTTGCTTTCTCCTTAAAAAAAAAGAAAAGAAGAAGTTGAAAAACACTGGCTAATCCTTCTATTTCAGATTTTCCTGAAAAATCAGACATATTCTAGTGTTAAACCAAAGCATGGATGACTGACTCTCCTTTGATGTGAAGGCCTCCTTGAGAGGCAAAGGGTTGTTTTTTTTAAATGACCATCATACATTAATCATGAGACAAAATCTTCCAAGGAAATCTAATGTGAATTGTTCCTCTTTTTTATGAGGCATGGAACTGCCACTCCCATGGGAATTAATTCGACAAGCTTCTTCTGAAGTATAAAATGTTCTACAATCAAAGAACTACATGCAACAAATGTGAATCAGCTCTTTTTCCGGCAGGAAATTTAAAAAAAAGAAAAAGAAAATTGAAAGCTATCCCAAATCTGATTGTTCTTTGTACTAATTTCCAGTTGACATTGTTCACCTCCCAACACTTCTATTAAGAGATCTTTACACACGGCTGTGGGCTACACACTAGGCATGCTGAGCACTTCAACATGAAAGTCATCACCACAAGGAACTTATCTTGGCAGAACTCCCTCACTTACACACAGGTCAATGTTTCCAGTTAAATTTTATCCTGAGTACAGCTCTGAGCCATGCAGCTCTTGTTATAGGGCCCAATCATGCTTGGTAAATAAATTAACCAGTAAAGTTCAGCTTTCAGCTAGATTTGCTCAAACACACACTAAGTGGGCTCACATTTGGCTGGTGATCCTGAGCAGGACCTGTTTGTTGGTTACTTTTCACAGATTCAAAAAGTACACTGTAATTATCTGTACTTTTTTTTTTTTTTATCAAAACCCTCCTAAAAAGGAGAGGAATTTATTCTTTTTATAAATAGAAAAAGGTAGGGTATATAGAGGGATAAAGAAAAGAGCGGAGTGAGTATTCTGTTAATAAAGGTTAGTTTAAATCAATATAGATACAGTTTTTGGCAATCTCCGTGATTTGAGAGTCTTCTTTTCATCTAACAAAAATTCAAAATAACTCTGTTAATGAGGTTAGTAATGTCCTTTGGGGTTAGCTGTGAGTCATCTCCTTTTTGACGCTTCCCGGACAGTTATTTCTTAAGTTGTCTTCCTTTGGTATCCCTCAAATTATAGGATGGGCCACCTTTGGTTTTCACTTCTCCTGCTCCGGCACCTCCCTCCTCTGGGCCGCTGTCATCTTCACTACTCAAATCTGTCCACGTTGCGAGTGCTGCCTCTTCCTCTGGACTGGCATGTCTCTTCAGAAATTCCTGCGCCTTGAAGATGGAGTCAATCTTCTCTCTTTTATCCTTGTACTTGAACAAAAGGCCTTCAGGGAAGGTCCATCTGTATATGACCTGTCTTCTTTGTAGAAAAGTGGTCAATCCTTTATAAGCTTTCCTTTTCATCCGGATTTCGTAAGGCACATATTTCAATATTCTGATGGTCTGCTCCCCAATTTTCAAGGGCACCGCTGCAACTGCACGCAAGATTTGATCTCTGGTACTCTGCTTGACAAACTTGACAACCACTTCTGCTGGCAGATTATTTTTTTTTGTGAAAGTGGAGTAGTCCCTATAGACCTTATCCATTTCTTCTTTTAACTCACACTGATCACTGCCAGTTACGGGTGCCAAGGCATTCGCAAGTATAGATCTGAGATCTTCCTTCTCTTCTTCTTTAATGCCCTGAAATCGAAGAGTCAGATTCGATTTTTCCATTTGCAACATCAAAATTCTTTTTTCTTGCACATCCTAATGCTTTTCTAACGTGTTGACCCTTTTCTTCACTTTTCCGATGTCTTCCGACGAGACCAAACATTTCTGTGCGATCTCCTCCATCTTCTTTGACGTCTCTGTTAGTTGCCTCTGTTGACTGTTGAGAACACCTTCCATATTAGTTAAGGTTTCGCTGATTTTCTGTATTTGGACCAGCAGAGGGTGCAGTAGCTCGCTTGTCTGTTGACTGACAGTCGGCTCTGGAGGGGATTACCCAGACCGGAAGTCCCGCCTCCCTTCTTCTCTGTTTTCAAAGGGACCTTCTTCATGGCTGACATTTCTTGTATTTGTTTACTTTATAAAAGTTCGTGACGCGTCGCTCAGGAGTCCCGCTAACTCATTCGCTTCAATGGCACCCCAAAGGTAATTTCACCAACCCTTCTTCCCTTTCGTCCCCCTTAGCTTTCTTATACAAGTCCCGCTTCTCAGTGGGGGGGGATTCCCCCTCCTCCCAGCCGCTTATTCACTTACGGGGGAAGGGCTCGGGTTTCGCTTCAAATTCAGACCTCCAACTCACGGTTCCTGCCGTTTCTTCTTTTTGCTTTAATTCATCGCTGTTCCTCACTCCTGTTGGAAATCGATGGCGTTGCTAAGTCCCATTACGGGCACGCCGCAGCGGGGCCGATTGGGGTGGGGAGAAAGCCTCAATTTCCCGGCTGACTGCCAGCAAAGAGGCTACTCCCCAAGCGCCCCCGGTTTGGAGCCTTTGCCTAAGGCTCACTAGGGTCTTGCAAACATGCAAAGACCCCCCCCAAACTGCGTGTGGGCTAACCACCTCCAGGAGCTTCCCGAAAGGTGGCCGCCATTCGCAACGCCGGAAACCGAAACCCTAATTATCTGTACTTAACACATGTGCATCCTCACACAGCTTGATGGGAGTCCTGCTTTGTGCAGCTTGGAGGCCAATTGCATAATCAGTTAGCAAATCACTCTGTCAAGCAGTGATTATCAAGAAACACTATGTTTTTAAAGACATCTTACCATTTATTATTAGTTGAAGTCCTTGTTATTGTGGAAGTTATTTCTTGCATGTGCATTTTTGCACAGCCTTATGAGAGAGCCCTTCCTGCATCATTTAATTATCTGACCCATCCATCCATGACACTAAAGGATAATTTATTTCATATACTGTGTAATGTTACCACAAGTGGCCTGTCTTGATATTGTGGGAAATTAGCTATGAGACAGAGGAGGTTAGAAGAGTACAAGGGATCGCACACCTATATATACCAAGGTTCAGTTAAGTATGAAGACTCCAGATTTAAAGAGTATTTAGTGATTTTATTAGAAAATATCCCTGCATACAATCACGCCAAGCAATCAAAATATACACACAACCCAGAACTCAGAAATAAAAAGATGATGATAGAGACATTTATAGGATTTATATTATCTGTCCAGCTGTGCAGACATCCATGTAGAAGAAAGTGCAAATGGCCAGCATTCTATGCTAAGAAAGAAGACCCAAAGTAGAGACTTTGGGGGTGTACCCTATAGTAGGTGCCGTCAGAGTGAACCCTGAGGTGGGGCTTGCCCTTTATAGGAATTCAACAGGCAGTCTCCTGGGCAAGAGCTTGATGAGATTAATGACTGTTGATGGTCTTACTGAGGTAGATTGAATGGGTTTGATGACCATTGATGGTCCTACCAACGTAGGTTGAATGGGTTCCCAGGCTTAGACAAAAGGAGGAAATGGGTCTCTGACAGTTGTCAGCAGGGCTGCTGTTTTTTTTTTTTTTTTTGGGGGGGGGGGGTTGGGGGGGGTTGGAAAAAGAGGTGCCGGAACTCTAAAGAGAGAAATGAAGTTTTCAGTCTGTATACTGAAAACTCATGAACTTTTAAACATTTTACAATTAATTTTGTCAAAGATGTTCTGGAACTCTGTTCCAGCACATTCCCCCAGAAAAAAGCCCTGGTTGTCAGGAAGAATTGTTAATGATTTAATCAATTTGTCTCTCAGGCAGCCTGAGAGAGGGGGCAGGAAGGGCAGGTGTTGAGACAAAATATTTCCACATAGGCATAGGTATCACACAAAAGGAGATTATGTGGGGATATAGAGACAGAGAAGGTTTGCCAGGTGACTACTGAATGGCTTTAAGAATACGGATACTTTACCTGAAGGAACTCACAGCCATTTCATATGCATACCTTTGATGGGTGGAGAGGGGGGTTGTAGATTGCCCCTGAGGGCGCTTTGTGCACCCTTTTACTGAACCCTTTTCTGAGTGTCAAAAGTGTCCTCTTTGGCCTGGCTTTGTGGGTCTCTGGTTCAAGTCAGAAGTGGGGTGCCCTGCTGTTGGGGCTACCCTATGAGTAAGGCAGCACCTCTGAGCTACAGGAAATGCAAATCAGCTTTCAAGGCAGAAGGAAATGAAATTCCACCACCACAGCTATTGCATACTACAAAGCTATTTGATAGTTGCTGAAGGTGGGGCATAGCCTGGCAAGGAGGTCCACAGTCATCAGTGATCACAACCATTAAACACTGTATGTTCACCTGTCAGACATATTCTCTGCAAAGTTTGTGAAATCCCTGTTTGTGGCTGCTCACTAGAAATGAGTCATATATCTCCTGATGCTATCATAGAATCATAGAGTTCAAAGGGGCCATGCAGGCTATCTAGTCCAACCCCCTGCTCAATGCAGGATCAGCCTAGAGCATCCCTGACTAGTGTTTGTCCTGCTGCTGCTTAAAGACTGCCAGTGAGGGGGATTTCACCACCTCTCTAGGCAGCTGATTCCACTGTTGAACAACTCTTGTTGTAATTCCCCCCCCAATATTCAACTAGTACCTTCCCACCCTTAATTTAAACCTATTATTGCGAGTTCTATTCTCTGCTGCCAACAGGAACAGCTCCCTGCGTTCCTCTAAATGACAGCCTTTCAAATACTTCAAGAGAGCAATCATGTCCCCCATCAACCTCCTGTTTTTCAGACAAAACATTCCCTTTTTCAAGTGAGGCCTCCGGAACTGCACACAATACCAATGTGGTTGGTTGTTACAATGTACTTGTAAAGCATGGAATTTCTCAGAGTTTATCTCCTCTTTGCACTTGTGCAGGTGGATGCATCCTTTATATTACTGATATCTCTCTATAATATAATTCTGTTTTGGTCACAGACTCTCCTGAACATTGCACATGCTGCCAAAATCTGTCACAGACTCTCCTGAACATTGCACATGCTGCTCAATGATCTGTCACTCAGAACATGTTCCTAGCCACTGGCTGTGTTGCCTGAGTCCCACCTAGCCGCCACTCAAGAGTACTTGCATGCCATTGGCTGGGTGCTGGGTTTGCTCCTCTTTCCTGCCTATTCCTTCAGCCTCTGTGCCCTCTCAGAATTTCTGGCAGATAGCTTTCTCTCTTGACAAAGATGCTTGCCTCCTGTGTGAGACTAACTTTTTCCCTCAGTAGCTGTTGGTAGGTGTAACGAAATGGCAGTTACCTGTGTCTGTAAGATGGCTGCCATCTCTGTGTTTAAAATGTCCCCCCAGAAGGCTTAATTGAGCTGTAGTTCCAGACAGGGGCCTGCAGGGGTACCACTCACTGGGTTGAATGGGGCTTCCTCATCTGCAGGCCTACAGTTCCCAGCTGCAGCAAGGCCAAAAAGTGCGGGAAAGAGGGACCATCCCAAGGGGTGGGCCAGCATCAATATAGACTCCAGCTAGGCCACAAGCCAGAGATGTGGGGGAACCCTGGGAGGCAGCAGAAATTCAGCCACTCCACAGTTGGCTGGACTGGGGAATTAATGGAAGTTTCCCTGTTCTCTTGGGCAAGAGAGAGAGAGGCTGAAGCAGAGCCAGTCCAAGGAGAGATCCTATCCTGAGCCCACATCCTCCAGAGCTAGAGTGTTGTGTGTAGGGAAAGAGGACTGTGTTTAACCCGTGTTGATATATGCCCTGTTGGTTCATGGTATGTGCTTACTCCTACAGTTGTGCCTTATTTATTTAGTATGTGTGTGCTCCATAACTGTGTAAATAGTTAAATTTGTTTATTTGGGCTAATAATCTGTGTTGTGCTCTGACCACATAGTTTCCCTGCTCTGCACAATACCAAAGGGAAGGGGTAGCCCAGGGAAGAAAGGAAAGGCCAGACCCTTGGGTTGCCAACTTTCCAAGGGTCCCCCAAAGACTGGGGATTCCATCTCCAAATAGGGAGATTCGGCCAGAGGGGTCTTACTGTCCCTCTAAAAAGGCAGTGACAATTCAGTGAGCCGTAGCAGCAGACTTAAGGAGTGAGATACACCCGTGGGATGAGGGTAGGAGGCGAACAGCTGAGTTGTAAACTGGAGCCCGTTTCGCTATAGTATGCAACCAAGCTTGGTTCAGACAAAGGAAGGAAACCTTTGCAGGCCTTTGTGAAGAACTCATTGGGGCCAGTCCTTACTTGGATTGCCAGCTCCAGGTAGGGAGATTCCTGGAGATTTTCTGGTACAGTCTATGGAAGCCAGGGTTTGGGGAGGGGAGAGGGCTCAGCTGAACAGAATACCATAAAGCCCACCTTCCAAAGCAGTTATTTTCTCGGGGGGAGGGATCTGGAGTTCAGTTATGATACCTGGTGTTCTTCAGGCTCCTCCTGGAGGTTGGCTACCCTAGGCATCACAGTCGGTGCTTCAGAGCAGGTTCTGCTAGATCTAGGTTCTTGCTGTAGCAACTGAGTGGGTGATTTTGGACCAGTCACAGATTATCATCCTAACATACCTCACAGGGTTGTTATGCAAATCAAAAGGCGGAGAAGAGAATGATGTAAGCTGCTTTGGTCCCCATTGCAGAGAAAGACTATTTTTCCTCCTGGGAAACTATTGTTGCCAGTCTCCAGGTGAGAGCTAGAGATCACTTAGAATTACAACTGCTCTCCAAATGGCAGAGATCAGTTTTCCTGGAGAACATGGTGCTGAGATGCCCCCCCCCCCATGGCAGCCAATGTGACGTGGCAGTCAGGGTTTCAGAACACCATAGAGGCTGCAGGTGGGTGGGTGGGGGAGATGGAAAGTAGAAGAATGATGGGAAAATAAAGGTAGGTTGATGCTTGGCTGGGAAGGAGATAGGGTTGCCAACTCCAGATTGGGAAATTCCTGGAGATTTGAGGGTTGGAATCTGGAGAGGGTGAGGGTTGAGGAGGGGTTGGACCCCAGACAGGTACAATGCCATAGACTCCACCCTCCAAACCAGTCATTTCCTCTTGAGTAACAATTGTTGCCAATCTCCAGG
This sequence comes from Gekko gecko, assembly GCA_029375565.1. NCBI lineage: Eukaryota > Metazoa > Chordata > Lepidosauria > Squamata > Gekkonidae > Gekko > Gekko gecko. The sequence continues at coordinate 286,232,629 of JAPDNY010000001.1, read as the reverse complement.
TGACGGCGGGAGATCATTCAAAATTACAACTGCTGTCCAGGTAGCAGAGATCAGTTCCTCTGGAGAAAATGGTGGGCTCTGTGTCATTATACCCTGCTGAGGTCACCACAGCAAATTGACGCTGAGTGTCCAAGGCCTTGGTACTCTCCCAGAACTTCTTTCTAGAGCTTGTTGCATTTATTTCTACAATGGGCCTTATTCCTAGTTGGATATATTGCCTTTTGGTATCTGTGCAGTCAAGTACATATATCTGTACAGTGATTACAAGAATAAACTGCAAATTTAGCTTGATTCATGGGCAGACACCAAAGGCTCACTGAGGCACCCAAGCATTAAGTCTCAGCTCAAAATCTCAACCAGAATGATTGTTTTAAAATGATGTAATTTTTTTATTAACTGGAGGCAGTATCAGACACATTTCTATATCCTTCCAAGCAATATATGGCACACTCAGATGAAGGTGTCTGAGACCCAACTTCTTATATCACTTTTTTGGCATATGCTGTGTATCAAAAGGAGAATTGTGCATTCCAGAATTACACACACACAGAGCCTTGTATATATACCAAGATTTTCTGGAATGGTTACACAAATCCAGGATTCTTAGGCATTATGAAAAACAAACACACACAAAAAATAGGGTTTCTTTGTTTGGGTGTTTACTGACAACAGCAACAGGTGTCTTATTTTCCTTTGATTCTTCAAATTTCCCAGGCACTGGCCAAGAGAAGCGGCAGGGAGCAAAACCAAAGGGTTAAATATCTGGCAGCCATTTAAACCTAACAGCCAAGTGGTGGACTTGCTCAGTTATTAGGTTAAAATGGCTGGCATTTCATTTTTGCTCCCCCATAACAGCTGAGCAGTGGGCTCGAAGGGGGAACTGAATTTACTGAACAAATTCGGTTCATGTGGGGCATGTTTGGCTCAGTTTGTTTTGGGGTTCAGTTTGTGGGCTGCTCTGAACCCCAAACCGCACCTTCCTTTTTAGGTTCATGCCCATCCCTATTCTGTCTCACCTTTTGTTCTCTGCAAGTAGGATGACTGGGGAGTCAGGACATCTTGTTCAAGGGTCATAGAACTGGATCCCTTCATCCAATTCACTTGAAACTTGGTGAGTCTTTAGTGGACAGGCAGGCAACACTGGCTCCCCTGAAACTCTGTGGGTGAAAAACAGCCACTGTAGCCCTCACCAAAAAGCTCCCATAGGAAACAATAGAAGTGCTGTGGCTTTTGCTGCCACCTTCCCTACCTACTTTGTGTGAGCAGAGCCCTATTTTCCTCTGGAGGCATCTGGTGTAGGGTCCACAGAGTTGAATCCCTTGATTCAGTTAACTTTAATCTTTGACGGTCTTTAGACTTTAGAAGGGACTATGTTCTGTGCAAATTTGGTGCCATTATCTTTTAAAACAGCTGCCTCGATCCTTGTATTTTTGTCCCATTGAAAATAATGATCCCAAAAATCCAGACTTCCCCCCCCAAAAAAAAACTCCCCTCCAAACAAACAGGGATGTGAAACCAAAACTGGTAATGTCCTACGTGGGAACCAGCAATAATGGTCAAGATTTCCCTCGGATCAGAAATTATAATCTTGAATCTGAAATTATAACATTTTTATTGGTGCACAGCCGTATTGGAGATGACAAGCCTGTGTGGATATTATATAATTCTGAAATGATATACATGTAAATGGAAAGAGAAATGTAATCACATTATGCATGAAATAGATGATTAAACCTGTGCAGGAAATCGTGATTTTTACCCCACTATTTTTTTTTCTTCAGTTATCATATTTGGCGTGAAAAGCAAGGCTATTTATTATTTAACTAACCACATAATTTAGCACTATAAACAATTATAACATCATTTGGAAATCTGCATAGACAAAACTGCCTCACCAACCTGTCAGACCAACCTTCCATCTAGCCCCAGTATTGCCTGATCTAGTTGGTAGCACAGTCGAAGGCCTTTCCCAACCCTGTTCCCTGAGATCTTTTCAAAAAGTATGCATCAAGGACTGAAGAGGAGATTATATATGCAAAGCATGCATTTTGATATCCAATTCATTCCCACTGTGATGCACTTTGTATTGAAACCTTATCTCCACTTGCAGTTGCACAGGTAGAACTTGAACAAGATGAAGTATTTCAGTGATCTGTAAGGTACCCTATGGTGACTCCATACAAGTCATGAATCCAATATAAAAGGGTGAAGACCAAAAGGAGGAAAGCAGACGAGAAGTGAAGCAGCAGCTGTGAGTGGCAGGCAAGAAGGAGCACACAAAAGCCTGGGTGATGTGGAAGAAGCTACTCTCTTTCTCCCAGCCAAATTACTTAACTCGAGGCAACTCTTGTGTAGGAAGGTATTCCTACTTCCTTACTAGGATATTAGCTGGCAGGTTGATAGGCCTTACTCCAGGTTAGTGCCTGCAAGCGTGTGTGTGTGTGTAGCCAAGTTAAAGACTGGAATTTATGTATTTTTTAACTCAATCTAAAGACAGTTATTTATAATTGAGGAAAACATTTCAGACAAGAAACTAAAAATACCAAAAGACAAATTAACCATATGCTTGGATAATAAATTAAATAAACAAACAAACAAAGCTGAATATCCATTGGTCGCCAAGTGTTCCTCCTAGGAAAGAATGTCCGACAGGTATTGTTCAACAACCATAAAGGCCCTCTCTCTGGACATAATTTACCTTGCATCAAGTAGTGGCTGAGCCTACAGAAGGGTCTCTGAGTCAGAACTTAGCAGTTTTGACCCAGAACTTCAGCTATTCTGGGTCAAAACTGTGTGCAACAGCACAGAGCAAAATTAGCGCTTTGAACTGTGCTGAAGAATTTTGAAATAGTTGAAGGTTCCAGGAAGTCTTGAAAGGTAGCTCCACATACGGCATATTTATTTATTTATAATTGCATTTCTATCCCGCCCTCCCTGCGAACGGGCTCAGGGCGGCTCACATTCAGGGGCAACATGTGCCCGAACATATGGAACAAATAAAACAAGATAAAACAATCCATATTACAATTAAAATGCAATCAAATGCAATTAAAGTGGTCGAATTAATGTTGGTCCTACAGTCAAATGTCTTTTTTCGATCCAAGGAGAATGATTAGGTGAGCTCTTATTTCTTAGGGCAGAGGTCCCCACCTGTGAGCCTGTGGACATGTAGTGGGCAGCGACATAAAATGTAGGGTTGCCAAGTCCCAAAAATGCCCTGGGGGTGGGTGGGAGGAAGTTTCTGGGAGTGGGGAGGAGCACTGTGATGTGTCTATGTCACCAAAAAGTGACATAGGCATGTCGGGCAGTGACACTCTGATTTTTGAGCAAAACTCTATGGTAGAATTAGGCAGAAATCATAAAGAGTTTTGTCCAAAAACCAGAGCATCACTGCCCGACATCTCCAACATGCCTACATCACTTCTTTGCAGTTATTTCCAGCTTCTCAGAGGTAAGAGGGGGTAATTTGGGGGCACCTGAAAGTGGGAGACCCACACCCAGACCGGGGGTCTGGCAACCCTAATAAAATTGCTAGCATAGCCTGTCACAAAATGGCTGCAATGAGGAGCAATTGTAAATGTTAGGAGGCCCCAACGCAATAATCTTATGATGTGGGAAGCTGTTTCTGAACAGGTACTCAATGCATACCAAAAATGTGATGCCTTCTAGGATCTTCTGAAGCACCTCCTGACCAAAAGGTGGGGAAAAGCTAGGACTGGCTCTTTACTCTGAGGAACAGATGTTTTGAGGGAGAAAGTAACTGGAAGCAAGGAAACACATTAGTGGGCCTTCCCTTCAATGAAAGGAGCATGCTGCCTCTGCAACACAACTCCAGAAAGGGGGGGATTTAAACTTTAAACTTTCTCAGTTATTTATCATTTTTCAAAAGAGATATATTTAGTGTCCATCTACTTTTAGGGCTCATCTCTTGTAATTCTAAGGTAATGGGTTTGTGATCTGCATAGGTTCTGGCTTCAATCTCTGCTTCCAATAAATCTTCGATAGACCATGAATCATGTCTAGCTGAAAAGTATGTATATTGTTGTTTATTGGGATTTCTTACCCTCCAAGCGTCCATTAATTTCAGTTCTTCCATAAATTGACACAAAATAGGTGGGAATTCATTACCTCCTCTCTTCTTCCCCTGAGTATTTGTTTTCCTGTCTTCCTTTTTGTCAAAAACTGTATTGTAATCCCCTATAATACAAATCTCTTGGAAGTCCTGTTGGGTAATCAGGCTTTGTAGTCTTCTATAAATTTTTTCTTGATGTTGGTTTGGGGCATAGATATTTACAATAAGCATTCTTTTCATTTTTCTTTGTATTGCAACCATTAAAATTCTTCCATCTTGTGATGCATATATTTGTTCAGGCTGTAGATGGTCTCTTACAAGTGTAGCTACTCCTCTTTTCTTTTTCTCCTTGTCTGATGCTATAAAATTTTTTCCAACTTGTAAATGTTTTTCATCTCCTTTTTTAATGTGCATCTCTTGAAGACATATTATATCCTGCTTTTGTTTTCTAAGTTGGTGGAATATTCTCCTTCTTTTCTGTGGTCCATTTAAGCTGTTTACATTCACTGATATAATTTTTATTTTGCCTCTATCCATCCTGATTGCGATTCTGTTGTTCCTGTTTCTCCTTTGTTTATTGTCTTGTATTAACAGGTGATTTCCTTGTTGTTCCAGGTCTTCTTTTTCACTGTGGTTTCACACCAGTTGCTGCCGCACCTTGTAAAGCTTCTTCCTCTTCCTCTTCTTCTCCCTCTTCCTCTCCCTCATCCTTCTCTTCTTGTTCTATTGAGAGCTCATCTTCATGAGTTTTCAGGAAGTCCTGGCTTGACCCTTCTGATCGTCTCTCTGCTAATTCTGAAACAGGAGCATACCCAACCACCTCTTCCTTGGCCTGAGGCTGAGAGGGTTTAAATAGGCCCTCATAGCATGTGATACTCTTTATTGTTTGGGACAATCAGCCCTTCCAGGCTTCCTCTACCACTCTCCAGCTGGGCTCCCATGCCCTCATCCCTTCCCAGCCAATCAGCTCCCTAGCTGGGTCTCTGCCCCTTGACTGAGTTGGGCCCTCACTGTGTCTCCGTTGTGCATTCATGCTGGCCAGCTGGACTTCAGAGCCATGATTGATGCAGACATGCATTCCAGCCAAATCTTCATTGGCCTACTAAGTTGTGGGAAAGGCACCAGCCTCTGGCTGCTGTTGGAGGCATGTCCCTACTGCTCTGGAACAGCTTATTGAACCCCCTGGGGCAGACCACTGCAGGGGCGTCATCATGGTAAATGGCAGCATCAACCAGGATGGGGCAGAGTGTGCTGCCCATTCCTAGACACAATATCTGGAATCTGCTATCACTGAAAACACACAAACTTCTAGATGCTGAAATTCCATGACAATTCAGAGATGCTCTTTAAGGCCCATCATACCCCCCCCTTTAAGAGTACAACAAATATTTAGAAAAATTAGCTTTAATAACTTGATTCACCCTAGCAATGAAGATTAGCTTTGATTCACCTTTGCTCTGAACTGTCATTTCTATGCTGTAGAAGGGTCTGCATCTGTTGCTAGCTTGGTGCTTTATTAAATCTTTAATAATACCATTATACCTTATTTTCCAAAAGCAGAGATCAATACATTGCTGCATGGATAACATCATCCTTGACCTTTTTGTTTCATATCAGTTTTATTAAACTAAGAGACCTCATTCTCAGCCTGAGCATTATCTTATGAAAGCAACTTTTTATTTTTTGGGCACTGAGGAAGTAGAGATATTCTCGTTCCTTAAAAAGGAACTGGGCCAGTGTGTGATTACAAATAACAATGTAGTCTTTGATAACCATAGCAGGCTGATGATGACTTTTGAGCTCCAAGGACTCTTAGTTTCTTCTCCATTAGTAGGGCCTGGTCTATACATGCAGGTGAATGAGTACTGATATGTAGAGTACTGATATGATACAGTGGACTGCACCACTTTGGCTGCGATCACACATGCCTTTAGAACCAACATAAGTGCAAATGCCTGACAGATCTAAAGGGTACAATAAGACAGTTACATCTGGGAAGCATCCCACCATCATCAGCAACCTGCGCTGCTCCACCACAGGAGTGGAGTTAAAAGACACCAGGGAAAGTCCGGCTCTAACAGGTTCCGACAGGCCATGGACGGACTTTCTCCTGTCTGATTGTGCAAGCATGCTCTCAAGGCATTGGGATGGTCTGATCATTCCATCCCAACTCAGTGCTGCTCCCCCCACACACAATATGCACATCATCGCATACTCCCTAGGGGGCTCTCAGTGTAGAGGTGCAATTCCTTGTTTATGCACATGAGAAACAAATGGCAAAAAAAACCCTGACTCACCCATAGTTGTGTCTGACCACACACTGACGGGCTGAGCCCGTAGCTACAAAGGAATGTGTGATCTCGCAACTGCGTGTCAAATTCCTCCAGAGGAAATAGCTTTACTTCCCCTCTGCTTCAACTGGCCTCTGTGACCGTAGCCTTTGGGCAGCAGGCAGTTTTGGAAGCTCCCCACACTAATAATTTTCTATAAGTAGAAAATTAGCATTAAATTTGAAGGGCTGGGCTAGAATATTTCTCTCCAATACTTTTTTTTTAAATTGCATGGATTTTTATATGAAGAAGCATTAAAAATATGAGTCTCCCCACCTGTAGTCTGAAGTGCCCATTATACCACCTCAGAATTCCGCCATTTCAATGAGCTTCCCAAATCATTTATGAAGACAGCAGAGGAATTTTGCCTGGTTGACGCATGGAGAACCAGAAATAGAGACAAAAAAGAGTTTACTTTTTATTCGAACAGGCACAAATCATGGTCCAGGTTAGACATGATTTGGGTATCAACAGGGATCCTTAAAGAAATTTGGGAAGTAGAAATTCTACCATCAACGTTTGCAGACCATAATCCTGTTATGTTAACTTTAATAGACACTCCAAGAAGACAAAGATGGTCCCTAAACACATTCTTACTTAAAGATAAAAAATTTGTAACTGAAACTAAAACAGAACTCCAGTTCTTTTTTAAGGAAAATATGCAAATGGGAGTTCCCATTGAGACAGTTTGGGACACATTTAAGGCCTATGTTAGGGGGTGGTTTATTAGGCAGAATGCATGGGTAAGGAAACAGCAAAATGAAAAATTGGAACAGATCCGAGAAACTATAAAAAGGGAAGAGGAAGAAATACAGAGACCAGGTTCAAAAATACAAATTATTAAGAATAAAATTAAAACTCTACAACATCACCTAAATTGTGTGTTATCGCAAGAAATAGCAAGGAAAATTAGCTTTGCAAGACAATTCTACTTTGAAAACGCTAACAAGCCCTCGAGGTGGCTAGCGTATAAGTTAAGAACAGAATGAGATAAAAAGACAATAAAGAGTCTTAAGAATGATGTGGGGGAAGAAAAGTGGTCCTTGAAAGAGTTAAAAATAGTGGCGGAACAGTTTTATAGGAAATTGTACCAATCTGAAGGAATACAGCAAGATAAAATAAATTTATTTTTTGAAAAAAATAAAGAAAGGAAATTTACTGAAGAACAAAAACAATTTATGAACGAGGCTATTTCCATGTGTGAAATAGTGGAAGCAATCAAGAGTCAAAAAAATGGGAAAACGCCCGGACCAGATGGAATACCGGTGGAATTTTACAAGGTATACGAAGATGAAGTGATACTACCAATGAAAAGTGTGATAGACAATATTATGGATAAGGGCGTGATCCCACATTCTTGGAAGCAAACACATATTACTTTGATACATAAACAAGGAATGGAACCGAGTGAAATTAAAAGTTATAGGCCAATATCTCTGCTTAATGTTGACTATAAAATATATGCCTATATATTAGCAAACAGATTAAAAAGAGTATTATTGCAAGTGATACACAGGGACCAGACTGGTTTTTTGCCAAAGCGGCAAATGAGGAACAACGTAAGAACAATATTAAATGTATTGGAATTTTATGAACAGCATCCGGAAAAGGCTATGTCCCTGGTATTTATAGATGCGGAGAAGGCCTTCGACAATTTAAACTGGAATTTTTTACTGGAAAAATTAAAAAGATGGGAGGCAGGAGAAAAGTTTTTGAAAATGATTAAGGCTATATATGATAAGCAATTTGCTAAAGTAATAATAAATGGTGATTTAACACAGGATATAGAGATCTCAAAAGGCACAAGGCAAGGATGCCCCTTGTCCCCGTTATTATTTATTTTTGTAGTAGAAACTCTATTAGATTTGGTTAGAAGTAATGAAGGAATTAAAGGGTTACATATAAGAGGTGAGCAATTTAAAGTACAGGCATTTGCCGATGATATGGTTTTTATACTGGAAGAACCTCAGTCTTCACTGAAACAACTATTGGATGTATTATATGAGTATGGTGAAGTTGCAGGGCTTAAGGTGAACCAAAATAAAACAAAGATAATAGTAAAAAATTGTGAGGAAAAAGTGAAGAAAAAGTTACAGGAAATTTCAGGATTTGATATTGGTAAAAAAGTTAAATATTTAGGAATCAATTTAACGAATAGATGCTGTTCCTTATTAGAGGATAACTATAAAAAATTAATAGCAGAAATAAAGAAAGATTTAGAGAGGTGGAGAACTTTACAATTATCACTACTTGGTAGAATAGCGACGGTGAAAATGAATGTTCTACCACGTGTAATATTCTTATTTCAAACAATACCTGTTTTAAGGGATCAAAGTTTCTTTAAAGAACTGGAAAAAATTGTAAAAGAATTTATATGGCAACAGAAAAGACCCAGGATAAAATTGAAATATCTACAAGACATAAAAGAAAGAGGAGGGCTCGCTCTACCAGATTGGGCTATATACTACAGGGCAGCTGCTATGTCATGGCTAAGGGATTGGGTGACTCTAGAGGATGTAAGAATGCTAAAACTTGAAGGACACGACCTAGCAATGGGATGGCATGCCTACATGTGGTATAATAAGGCCTCTGTACATAATTATTTTAAACAGCATACCATTAGAGGTGCATTATATAAAGTTTGGGAAGAGATTAAAAAGAAATACTATATAAAATACCCCCGGTGGATTTCACCCATAGAGGCTTTTGTAAAACCCTCTCTTTATATTAAATATAAAAAATGGAGATACCAAGATTTTTTAGATACAGATGGAAATATGAGAATTGAGGATGTCCCAAACAAAGAGGGGATAGATATGACCTGGTGGGAAAAAAGTCAGTTAATATCAAAATGGACAATAGATAAAAGAACAGGGTTCTACAAAAATCAGACTGAATTGGATAAAATATGGCTGGGGGTTGAAGAGAAATTTATTAAAAGGGCATATAGTTTCTGGCTTGAATGGAACATGCAAGAGGAATGGATAAAACCTCCAATGATTGCGTGGGCTAGAGACATAGGACACAACTTAGAGTTAGAACAATGGGAAAAGGTCTGGAAAATAAATATTAAATACGTGAGGTCAACCGCGTTTAAAGAGAATATTGTTAAAATGTTCTACAGGTGGCATATTTCCCCAACAAGGCTAAATAAATATGATAATAAAATAGGGAAAAACTGCTGGAAATGTAAATTTATTGAGGGATCGTATTTTCATTTATGGTGGTCATGCAAGAAGGCAAGAAAGTATTGGGTAATGATAAAGGACATTTTGGAGGAGGTACTGGATAAAAAAATTATATTAATACCAGAATGCTTTCTATTGAATTTCATTCCGGAAAACTTTAAGAATAATGAAAGGTATCTAGCAATGCAGATTCTTACTGCGGCCAGAATTACTTTTGCCAAAAGATGGAAGGATCAAGATATACCCACAAAGGAAGAAGTGATTTCTAAGATATTAGATGTAGCGGAATTAGAGAAATTAACTTTTATACGACACGAAAAAGACCCTGAAACTTTTGAAAATTATTGGTTGAGTTTTTATAGGTGGCTAGAAAGGAGAACTTAGTATTTCATGTTGGATTTTTGGTGATGCATGTAGATTTAAAGATATTAAAAGAGATAGGCAAATAGCTAATGTCAGTGAAAAAAGAAATATTAAATGGAAATGGGAATTTTCTGCAAATATAAGATAACGAAGTAACGAAAAGGTGATAATTTATGTTGTTTTTTGTTTGTTTGCTTGTTCGTTTTGTTTTAGTTGTTAATGTCAATGTTGTCTCTTCTTTGTATGTGTGTTTAGTATGTTATAAAAACTATAATAAATAAATAAATAAAAAAAAAAAAAAGAATTCCGCCATTTCATTCAGACTCCTTTCATCTCCATCTATCAACACCGTTGTGATCCATGGAAGCTGATTCCCCATGGTAAGATGCCCAATTCCATGCAGCTAGAGTATATAAGCAATATCTCCCAGGTGGGGTTGTCAACTTAAGTCAGGGCCAGTTCCAAGTGAGGTGGTGGTGGTCCTGGACAGAGAATGGCCTCTACTCACACAAGCCCCCTTCCCATGTACCTGACCTGCTTGCAACCACTCCCATCACCTGCCCCAACTTTCTTTGATGACAGGAGCCAGTGCTTGCAGCTGGGGGTGCAGTACTGGGCAACACATGCACCTGGGATTTCAGGTGGCAGAGTGTGAGGTAGTGAGGTAAGGATGTATGGATGGGTGACAGGGAAGGTGAATAGGTGTGGGACGGTGGGAGTGGGACTCATCAGAAACCACTGGTTCCAACAGCTGGGCTAGAATATTTCCCTCCAATATCTTTTTTTTTAATTGCATGGATTTTTATATGAAGAAGCATTAAAAATATGAGTCTCCCCACCTGTAGTCTGAAGTGCCCTCACTTCAGTTAAGTCACCAACTCCCAGTTTGTACCCCAGACAGAATGAGATCATCCCATAATGCATTAGTGGGTGAAGGGGGATTCAGTCCCTTCCTCCAGAAAAGTTAGACTGGTCTTTGGGGAAGTAGAGTCTTTCCTATCTTGTTTTTAAAATGAAACAATGTAGTCACAAAATGTGATAGGATCTTCAGTCCAAACAGCGTCCATCAGCGTTCTTTCTGCAGGTTAAAGTGCATGCCTTAGTAGCAATGATCTCTGGCTGCTCCCCATTTTTTAAATGTTGATGCTCTTTTCTGTGAGAGCATGGACTCAAGCAGAATTTGAATTCTAATAGTGTGAGGAGTCACAAATATAAAGAAGTTTGTAAAAAAAAACATTCTGGTGAGACTCAGTCCCACAACCTTCTGTATCTCCCATGGCTTCTCAGACTTTGAGAAATTCAACACTCTCCATTGTGACACCAATCCACCACCTGTGAAAATCTTAAGGACCTCAAGGCAGGACAGATGGGGAACTGCACCATTTATCTTCACAACTGTGAACTTCATAATCTGTTGTGTTATTGCTGAAATCTTAAAGAAGCTTACTGAAAATGAGATCCATTTCAATGAATGGGATTTAATTCCTTGTAAATCTTCAAATGCATTTTCAGATGGATAAGGGAAAGCCTCACAGATTGCACAATAAGGAAGATGGTCACAAACCAACACCGGATTTAGCATATGCACAGTGCAATCCTAAAAAGAGCAGTAACTGCCCTTGGAGCAAGTGCAGATGTTTGCCTGCCTCACCCTTCTTGAATGAACCATGTGGGTGGGAGCAAGCCAATCCTGGCTCAGTGTGGGAGTGCTGGCCAATAAAGGGCGAGCTGGCCGGCCAGGTCTGGCAGCAGCTGCCCTCCATGCACAGATCAGCCCAGTGCGAGCACAAGGTAGAAAACCATGTTCATGGGCCCATAGAATTGGACTCCATGGTCCAATCTATTTGAAATGTTGGGGTTTCTTGAAGGACAGGCACTAGCAGCTATGTTGCAATTTTGGTGCCTGTATCTTTAAAAACAATCCCCCCAGCCACCCAGAAATTTCCCCATAGTGAATAATGGACCTAAAAGATTCAGAAACCACCCCCACCCCTGAATTCAAATACAGCCACGTGGAGCTCTGTTGGTGGCAGCGGTGGCGGTGGCCAAACTCCCATGCAGGACCAAGGTCAGCTGGGACTTGCCTGGGAGAAGATCAGCCTTGTGGAGCCTTTTGCAGGGGGGGAACCTTGTTGCATGGAGCCCTTGTGACAGCAACGAGTCTGCTAGGAGGCTGGATTTGTACCTGGCTTAGGAGGGCACCAGTTGGGCTCTGGGTGGGTCAGGAAGCACAGGGCCTCCCCATCGGCCAGGCGGCATCTTTCTGGTGTCTGTCTTCACCCCCCAGCTTCAAATGGTGGGGCAGGGCATGGACCACTTACTCCCCTGGGCAGCGTGGGGCCAGCTACCCAGTACACAGGCAGCTGGGGCACCCATGGGACTGGTCGCTGGGGCAGTGGTGGGGCGGCCAGCATCCATGCTGTCCTCCTCCTCATTCCTTGGTGGCTGCAAGGGAGCAGCCCTGAAGCAGTGTGAGCCCAGCAGCTATGGAAGATCACACTACAGGTTACTGCCCGCGTGGGGTTGCAGCCGGGGTGCTCCTGGGGACTTGCTTTCTGCGCACGCCTGGGGTGGTGGTGGAGTGGCTGGTGCCACTGAGGCCCCTTTCCCCTCACACTGGGGGCTTTGAAGGAGTCGCGAGGTCAGCTTGTGGGGGGGGATGCCTGGGCCCGCTGATACTTTACTCAGCGGGTGCAATGGCAGGGTGGGTGCACATATGCCATTTTCCCCCACGCACGCACATGAAGAGCTTTCCTCTACAGGGCACATGCAGGCCATCAGTCCGGCCGGACCTTCAGTAAGGCGCCATGGGGCAGCAACAGAGCATCTGATGGGCATACAGAAGGTCCTGGCTTCACTCAGCAGTCTCTTCCAAGTATGGGATGCAGGCTGTAGGTGATGTGAAAGACCTGAGAGAGCCGCTGAGAGAGCCTGAGACCTGAGAGAGCCGCTGTTGGTCAGAGCAGATGATCCTGATATTGATGGACCGAGGGCCCGATTTAGAATAAGGCAGTTCCATGTCTGCTGCAGTAGAAGTGGCTTATCCCTTTCCCCGTAAAGCTCACAGATCTTCATATAACCCCCCCCCTTGCGAGATCTACAGCCAAGGCAATGGGAGCAGGGCTTTGCAGTAGGATCTCAGATGGCTAGTTAGACAGGAAAGAAGGCTTTTTTGGGGGTAGCTCAGTGGCATAGCCCCTTCTTGCATGCAGTGCAAACTCCAGCACCTCCAATTTAAAAGGTTCAGGAGGGAGCAATATTCTTTCTAAGCGGTACAACCTTGGGGGGCACAATTTTTCCTTTGAGAGCGACTGGCATTAAAATTGCAAGTGAGCAATTTGGCTACTGCACACTTAGGTTGCCCTGCAGCCACCCTTCCTGAACTAAGACAAAAAGGTGTATTCCAGAGGCTAATTAATTAAACAAATAAATCACCTGAGCTGGCTCACACTGGCTCAGCTTAGAGGGAACACTGGGTGGAGATTCAGGAAAGCGGCTGCTGCTCTGGAGGGATGATACTGACTTGATGGACTGATTCAAGACGGCTTCATGTGTTCATGGGGGGCACCACAGGCCACTATGCTCCTTTAAGGGGGAATGCTTTTATTTCAAGTCCCTGTTTCTTCACAAGAGGAAACTCAACGGACATTCAAGTGATGTTGTATTGCCCCCCCCCCCCCATGTAGCTCTGTTTAGGATTGTACTGTTCAGCTAACAGATTTCAGTGGGCTTAAGTGAATTTAGCTCTGTGCTGGATCATGGCCAGTAGCTTTGGCAGCGATCCTGCCAGAAGCTGATTAACTTCCATTCACTTCAGTAGGGTTTACATAGCCCGGCATGCAAGATTGCTGTCCGTGTCAATGATATCCACTTTTTTTCTTAAGAGCCTGAGGTGGAGATGTGATTAATTAAAACAAAATACATCTCAAATTTGGTGGCTTGTAAAAAAACAACCTGCAATTTCCTAACGGCTACTTGAGAGATTGATAGTTGGTACAGGTTCTTTAACTATTAACTTCTTTTATGATGCTGTGAGTTTGCTGTCTGATTACAGTGAATGGGTCTATTATTATGGTTTTGCTGTAAAGTGATGCCTGATTAGAGGCTTGGATTTCAACAAAAGGATGTTTATGTTTCTTATTGCCTGCGGACGTTTCTTGAATGAGCAATTCACCTGCAGGGGTGGTTCTGTGATGAGTGCTTGGTAGAGTTTCAGGAAAAAATGCATTCAATGTGTTGTCTTATTTTGGTCAGTCTTACTAAGTATGGCTCTTAGGTTCAGTGAAGAGCATCAGCTTCTGAAGTTTGCCTTCAAACTCCAAAGCTGAGAGTTAATTGAAGGAGACACCACTATGGTATAAATGTTAGGCTCTGGTTCAAAGCTTTACTCAGCCAAGAAGTCCACCAAGTGACTTTGGTCAGTCATTTTACGTCTACTTCACAGAGGTATTGTGAGGATAAAATGGGAAAGGGAGAATGATGTGAGCTCCCTGGAGGAAGGGTTAAAAACACTAAATAGATGAAAGCCCCCTAGGGGCCTAGAGGACAGGATCTTCAGGGAAGCAGGTCTTCTGCCTAGTAGGAGTACCAGTTTGCCTCCACTTGTATTATCATCTATATTTTTTCTATCTTTCAAGTGTGGGTGGATCTGCAGATATCTAAATCTCCATGGTCAGGGACAGAGGGTGGCGCTGGGTGAGAGGGTCTCCCCGTGATACCTACTGGAATGTGGAGCACCACAGGGGGTGATCTTATCCCCAATGTTATTTAACATCTATATGGACCCCCTCACCCAATTAGTCTGGAGGTATGGGCTGGGTTTCCATCAATATGCAGATGACACCCAGCTCTATCTGTTACTGGATGGCCATCTGCCCTCTGCTCCTGATAATCTGGCTGAGGTTTTGGAGGCTGCAGCTGGATGGTTGCAGCAGAGTCGGTTGAAGCTTAATCCATCGAAGACAGGGGTCCTGTACATGATTCAGAGGGGAAGGGATATGGGTATTAGGCTCCCAGTGCTGAAAGAGGCACCTCTGGTGCTGGCTCAAAAAGCGAGGAGCCTGGGAGTAACTGGATGCCTCTATTTCTATGGAGGCCCAGGTTACTGCAGCTGCCTGGTCTGCCTTCTTCCATCTCTGGCAGATTAGGTTACTGAGACCCTATCTCTCCCCCCAGGACTTGGCTCAAGTGACCCATGCAATGGTCACTTCCAGGCTTGTTTACTGCAACTCGCTCTATGCAGGCTTACTCTTGAGGCTGACCCAGAAATTACAGCTGGTGCAAGACATGGCAGTACGTCTGCTGACAGTGATGCCTGTGCGGGCTCATGTTCAGCAGGTGCTCCACCAATTGCATTGGTTACCGGTTGAGTTTCAGATCCACTTCAAGGAGTTGGTAATAACCTTTAAAGCCTTACATGGCCTGGGATCAACATACATGAGGGACCGCCTCTTCCTATATATGCCCCAAAGAGCATTACACTCTATGGATCAACATCTCCTGGTGGTCCCTAGCCCAAAAGACATCTGTCTTGCCTCGACCAGGGCCAAGGCTTTTTCTGCTCTGGCCCTTGCCAGGTAGAACATGCTCCCCATTAAAATCAGGGCTTTGCAGGATCTTCTTCAAATCCATAGGGCCTATAAAACCAGGCCTTTGGCTGAGGCAGTGGATGCCCATGTATGGCCTCCCTGATGTTCTTGTCACCCATCTAACAACTACTGGCCATAATTTATGTGTCACCAATGGGCCACAGAATCTCTCACAACCACTAATTTTTTGCTCTTCAGTTGTGACCACCATTTTAATGTATATGGCAGTGTTTTAATATTTAATTTATTGCACTGCTGAAATGTTGATACCTGCCCTGAGCCCACTTGCAGGAAGGGTGGGCTATAAATAAGAAGAAATAAAATAAACATGTGGATTGGACCCACACTGAGAGAAAGGAGATTTTTCTTCCAACTTGGGGGATACCCTCAGGTTTACGGAAAAATCTAAAAACTTATCAGTAATGGATTTTAATCCCTCCCGGCAAATGAAACTATTAGTACCTGCACAGAATGCCACTTCTTCCAGCCATGCCTCTTGTCAGTAGCCTCTGGGGGAGCTGTTGGTGGATGGGGAAGAGGAACTAACATCAGTGCCACCATGAGGCCTATCATAGTTTCCTCATCAGCCTATAAGGTGGTTAAGCAATGATACTTTGGGTGAGGGAGCCAATGGCAGCATTAGTGTTCTGGTATTTATTTATTTTTTTAATACTGCTCCAAAAGGCAGACTTTTATTTTTTTTATAACAGACTACAATTAAAGAGAGTAATACAATACAACATAATACAGTACAATACAGTATCATAACAACACTAAAAACATAACACAAAAAACTAAACCACACACATAAAACGCAAATGGGGGTTATTTAGTTCCATCTGTACATCATATTTAAAGCACTTTATCATTCAACATAATGTTACCCTTTACGTGAGTATCTCTTATATCAAACCATCTGTTTCATCTCTGTTTTTATCTTTTCTTTAATCAGTTCTTTACCCTCTCATCCATTTAGTTTGTACCAGTCATAGAAACATTTCCAAGTGTTCTGAAAAGTGGAATCTGAATGTCCTTTCATACTCAGAGACAGCTTATTCATCTCTGCCGCCTCGAATATCTTCACAATAAATTCTTGTCTTGTTGGTATTTGGGTGGTTCTCCAGTATTTTGCATACAAAATTCTGGCAGCAGTTGCCAAGTATATTAACAAGTAGTGGTCATCTCTATTTACCTCCTTAGGTAAGATACCTAACAACAGTACTTCTGGCTTAAAAGGAATTGTACTCCCTAGCAGGGGTCTTTTCGTAGAAAAACAGCTGCAGGAGCTCATTAGCATATGGTATGCTAATGAGCTATTAGGCTATTAGCATATGCCACGCCCCCTGACATCACCGGAAGTAATGTCAGAAGGAGAAGCAAAGGCGGGGGGAGGCATCTTCAAAAGCCTCCCCTTCCCTTCCCCAGCTGGCCTGGGTGGGGGAGCTAAGAGAGAAGGGGTTTAAAGTTTAAACTCCTTCTCACGATAGTTGGGCCACAGAAGGAGGAAAGAGGGAAGGAAAGAGAGAGAGAGAGTAGAGTGAAGGAAAGAGGGAAAGAAAGAGAAGGAAAGAAGGAGGGAAAGAAAGAGAGGGAAGAAGGAGGGAAACAGGGAAAGGAGGAAAAAAGAGAAGAGAAGAAGGTGGGAAAGAAAGAAAGAGAGAGAGAGAGAGAAAGAGAGAAGAGAAGAAGGAGGGAAAGAGGGAAAGGAGAGAAGGAAAGGAGGGAATGAAAGAAATTTGGCTGCAGTTCGGCCTCATTATATCCTATGGGCCATTGAAGTCAATGGTGAAAACATAGGGTATATTCTGGGGGCTGGAGGGGAGGGGGTTTGAGGGAGAGGCTCCAAACTCACAGGGTAGCTGTCGGAGCCTCTCCCCAAGATACCCACCAAGTTTCAAGAACATTGGATTCGGGGGTCCAATTCTATGGGCTCCCAACCAGGTTGCTCCCATTCCCTCCATTTTTCTCTATGGTGGGAAAAAAGTAACTTTATTTCCCACCATAGAGAACAATGGAGGGAATGGGGGCAACCTGTTTGGGAGCCCATAGAATTGGACCCCTGGTCCAATAGTCTTGAAACTTGGTGGGTATCTTGGGAAGAGGCTCCGTCAGCTACCCTGTGAGCTTGGAACCTCTCCCTCAAATCCCTTCCCCTCCAGCCCCCAGAATATACCCTATGTTTTCACCATTAACTTCAATGGCCCATAGGATATAATGGAGCTGAAATTGACATTCGGCTGCCTGAAAGACTCTCTGGGACTCCGGCTGGGGGCGGGGCTTGGCTCCTGAGCTCCCGGAGCTGTGCTCCGGTGCGCTCCCCCCCAAAAAGACCCCTGCTCCCTAGGATCTTCTGTATCAGTCTGTGCACCCATATCCAATAGCTTTTCATAACGCTACACGATCACCACATATGATAAAATGAGCCTACCTTATTCTCACATTTCCAACACTTATTGGAACATTTATCATCATATTTAGCAATTCTTTCTGGTGTAACATACCATCTAAGTGTTCTGGTATTTAGAGACCTCTGCCACAGTTCTTGCACACTGCAGTGGGTCCTGTGATGCTGGCTGCAGTGGTGTCGACATCAGGCGGGAACCAACAGAGGCGGGCAGCACTCTATGGCAGGGGAATTCAGGACATGCATGAAGCCCAGAGGCATCTGCAGGAGTGAAGGGGCAGCAAACCGTGGGAACCGTAATAGGCTCAGTCACAGTGGTGGCAGACCCTGGGAGTTCAGTGAGCCTAGCCACAGTGTTGGTAGACCATGGGATCTGTGCAAGGCCAGCCACGGTGGCAGCATACCCAGGAGCTGTGCAGTGCTCGGAGGCAGCTACAGTGGTGAACATAAACATAACATAAGAACATAAGAGAAGCCAATGCTGAATCAGGCCAATGGCCCATCTAGTCCAACATTCTGTCACACAGTGACCAAATATACCAGGTGCCATCAGGAGGTCCAGCAGTGGGCCAGGACACTAGAAGCCCTTCCACTGCTGCCCCCTCCAGCACCAAGAATAGAGTGCACCAGACTGAGAGTTCCTATCTATACCTTGTGGCTAATAGCCATGATGGACCTCTGCCCCACATGTTTATCTAATTCCCTCTTGAAACAGTCTATGCTTGTAGCTGCCACCACCTCCTGTGGCAGTGAATGACCGGTGCTTGCACACAGGCAAGCACAGGCAGTTGCCCACCCCCCCACATCCCTGAATGAAGCACGGGGGAAAGATGAGCCTATGGAAGGTCAGCGCGGGAGCGCTGACCTATCAGGAGGGAATGGCCAGCCAAATCTAGTGGCGGCAGCCATTCCCTGGGTCAGTTGGGACAGAGAAGAGCTTCAGGAGGGAGCTGGGGAGCGGAGCATCGGAGCATTGCAGGATACACATCGAGGACAGGTTTGTTTGTTTGTTTTCTCTGCCCCCCCCTTCCCCCCTCCATGGTTCTCTGTCTGGCCCATTGAAGTGCTCAGGGCTGCGGCGGGCACGTCGGGGGGCAGCGGCTGGGACTAGCTCCGAGGCGGGGAGGGAGAGCTCGGCCCAACGCTGCTCTTCGCGGGCACGGGAGGTCCTGGCAGGGGGCCCTTCAGAAGCAAGCGGGCCTCGGGAGAAGAGAGGAGGTGGGCATCGCGTACGGGGCCACGCATCCACATGGGCCCTGGCGGTTTTGTTTTTTTTTTTGCTGGGACAGGCCTCTCCTATGATCGGGCAGTTGGGACTCCCCCCCCGCTCACCTCTTGCGCTGTAGGGAGACTGGGGGAAGGGCCTGCCCGGTGAAGAGCTCGGTGCTGCGCGGGCATGTCCAGGGGCACCGGCTGGGGATTAGCTTCGAGGCAGGGAGGGAGAGTCTCGGCCCGACGCCACTCTGCGCGGGCGTGGGAGGCCCTGGTGGGGGGCCCTCCAAAAGCAAGTGGGCCTCGGAGGAAGGAGAGGTGGGCCTCGCGGGCGAGGCTGCGCCTCTGCATGGGCTGCGGTGATGTCTTGATGGGGCCTGGGGCCGGTGAGTGGGTGGGCCTCGTGCAGCAGAGGAGGGGGGGCCTTGCACGGGGCGCTGTACCTCCACAGCTGCCGCAGGCGGTTTACAGCGGGGCCCAGGCACAGGAGCGTGCCGGGCCCTGAGGGAAAGGGGAGGATGGCCTTGTGCTGCGGGGCACAGCGCCACGCGGGCGAAGGACGGCTCTGGTGTGGCCTAGGGGCCCTGGAGCGCACAGGCCTCGCGCAGCGGGGGGAGGGCCTCAGTGGGGCCATCAGACTTCAGCACGGCCCCCTGGAGGGTTCTGCCCAGGCAGGCATGGTGGGAGGGGGAGGATGGCCTTGTGCACGAGGGCCTCACTTGCTCAGAAACCCCCCCCCTTTTTGATGGTTCTCCGGGTGGCACACCAGGCCCCTAGCCTTATGGGGACACAGTTTACCACCCAGGCCCGGGTGGAAGGAGCTTCAGGGTTAGTTTGGAAAGGCAGCACGGGGAGCATGGAGATAAGGGGTGGCAGCCGGTGGCGGTGAGACTGATGCTTTCTTTTCTCTCTCCCTTGACGGGGCAGTATGCCTCCTAAGAAGGTGTTGCAGAAGAAGGGCAGGCAGGCCAAGGCACTGCCCAAGCGGGTGCCACCGGCCATCTCATCCTCAGAGGATGAGGGTGGCCCCTCCCTTCAGGATTTAGCAGCTAAAATCGCTGCTTTGGAGCAGGCACGGGCGATGAAGCGCAAAAGGGCTGAGGCGGTGACGCAGCAGGCTGCTGTCACGCCCAAGCGTACTACGGCTGCAGCTCGGAAACAAGAGTTGCGGGCATTGTACGCACGGCTGGCACAGCTGCACGAGTCAGAGGAGGAAGGAGACAACCGGCAAGCACCTGACGTCCAAGTGGAGACGATGTCGCAGTCCGCAACACCGACCGGTGAGTTGGGGGCATCCCAAGGGGGGGGTGAACCTGGCGAGGGTGGACAAGGCCAGCGAGGTCTAGCTATGACTGCGGCTCCCCCGCAGCCAGGTGGGGGGGGCTCGAGGCCACACAGGGATTGACCAGGCCCACAACTGCGGGGGAGGGGACTGGCTCCCAGCCAGGGGGGCCAGGGATGGCCGGGACGAGTCAAGTGTGGCGGGGGCCATCACAGCAACAAGAGTTGGGGCAGGCAATGGAACAGCATCCCTACGGCCGGGCGCAGGGGGTAGGGGGCCACGTTCCCTCGTGGAGCGGGGCACCTTTTCACCAGGCAATGGTGGGGGAGGGAACAGTCACCAGGGGCGGAGGCCAGCCCCCCTCCTGGGGGGGCCACCCATAACCCAGCGGCAGACCTCCCGCACGTGTACATGGAGCGTTCCCTCCTGTTGGGTGACCACTTGCTTCAGGCCACGAAAGCCAAGATTTGGCGAGGTGAGTATGTGGAGATGTTCACGTTGCTGTTCAGGGATGTGGAGGTGAAGGCCAGTGTTAGGGATGATCGCAGGGAGCTAGAGAAGATTAAGCGGATGCAGGTGGACAAGAACTTTGACAACTGGCTATCGGCATACACCGTCTATATGGGGGTGGTCTTGCAGGCCTACCCGGATCGGGGGTCGGCGCTGGTGAAGTATCAGGACCTGATACACCGCGCCTATAAGGAATACAATGGGGCGGCCTGGCTGCGCTATGATGAATTATTCCGGGCACGGGCGGCTCTTGATCCAACCCTGCCATGGGACCGGGAACATCAGCAGCTGTGGTCCCAATGCATGGGGCCAGCCGGGGCCATTGCCGGCAGGTATGCCGATAGTGGACACATGGTAGCCCGCTCGCAGGTGGAATTAGGACGAGGAAGTGGTAACAAACAGTGGGTTCAACCCCGCCTCGTCTGTTGGGATTTCAATGCCTCGGGGTGCCAGCGGAGACAGTGTAAGTATAGACACACCTGCGGTGCTTGTGGGGGCTTTCACTCCGCATCGGCCTGTCGGAGGGGCAACGGGGGTCGGGCTGGACCTGCAAGCGGGGGGAGTGCCAAGAGGCCACAGGATGGGGCCATTGGTAAGGGCGCACAGTCCAATTAGGCTGGAGGTCTTGAGGGACTGGCTGTGGGGGTATCCCCACAGGAAGGAAGCGGCATACCTGGAGGATGGGTTCCGGGATGGTTTCCGTATTCCTTTTAATGGCAAGCGGACACATTTCATGGCTAAGAATTTGAAATCGGTGGTGGGTTTGGAAACTGTTGTACGGCAAAAAATTCGGAAGGAGGTGCAGGAAGGCCGGGTGGCAGGCCCCTTTGCTGAGCTGCCTGTGCCCACACTCCGCATTTCCCCCTTGGGTGTAGTCCCTAAAAAGACGCCGGGCGAGTACCGGCTCATTCATCATTTATCTTACCCACGGGGGAGGTCAGTCAATGAGGGGATCCCGGGGGAACTGGCCACAGTGCACTATGCGTCCTTTGACAGTGCTGTGCGCATGGTAGCCAACAGGGGGGAAGGGGCGCTCCTGGAAAAATGTGACATCAAATCAGCGTTCCACCTTCTGCCAATCCACCCGGGGGATTTTGACCTGTTGGGCTTTAGTTTCGATGGCTATTACTACTACGATATGGCCTTGCCCATGGGCTGTGCCATTTCTTGCTCGGCCTTTGAGACGTTCAGCTCATTCTTGGAATGGGCGGTGCAGCAAAGGATGGGGGCTGAAGGTGTTACGCATTACCTGGATGATTTTTTGTTTGTAGGGGGGCAAGGACTAATGCATGTCAGAGGTACATGGATATTTTTCAGGACATGGCGGTGGAGTTAGGAGTACCGTTGGCACACGAAAAAACTGAGGGGCCAGTCACCTGTCTGTCCTATCTGGGAATTTTGATCGACACCAAGAAACAGCTCTGTGCCCTGCCTATGGATAAGGTGTCGGGGCTGGTAACCTTACTGGAACAAGCTTGCTCTCGGAAAAGCCTAACCTTACGGGAGTGGCAAACGCTGCTGGGCCACCTGAATTTTGCATGCCGGGTAATCGCCCCCAGACGGGCCTTTGTCCGGCGGATTTGTGACTCGCTGAAGGGAGTCTCTCTCCCTCACCACCGGGTACGAGTCTCAGGTGGGATTAAGGTGCACTTGTACATGTGGCTGGATTTTCTTAAGGGATTTAATGGGGTGTCCTTTTGGCGCAGCTCCATGCTCTTGGAAGCAGCGTTGCAGATCTCATCAGACACCTCAGGCAGCATGGGGTTTGGGTTATTTTTTCAGGGTAGCTGGTGTGCCCAACGCTGGCCCAGGGGCTGGGCCGAGGCGAGCATTACACGGGATCTCACCTTTTTAGAATTCTTTCCCATGGTGGTAGCGGTACACTTGTGGCACGACCGGTTAAAGGACAAGGTAGTAAAGTTTTGGTGTGACAACCTGGCAGTGGTGCAGGTTGTCAATAACCTGACAGCGAAATCCCCCATGGTTATGAGGCTGGTACGGGCATTTGTGCTACAGTGCTTGCAATATAATATCCTGTTTGTGGCGGTGCACGTTCCGGGGATACACAACAACATCGCTGATGCGCTGTCTCGTTTTCAGGAAGTAAGGTTCCGGGAGCTGGCCCCCAGGGCAAAACGGGAGTCGGAGCCCATGCCAGTTGCCTTGTGGAGCCTTGGCAATATGAGGTCGAGAGGGCAGTTGAGGCATCATTAGCACCAGGTATGAGGACGGCGTACAAGGGGCACCTGGAGATCTTCCGCAGGTTCCGGATGGACGTGGGGCACCAGCAGCTCTGGCCAGTGCCAATTGAACACCTGCTTCAGTTTGCAGTTGCCCTGAAGGCAAGGGGCCTGGCAGTCAGCACCATTAAAGGTTACATGGCTGCAGTAGCTTTCCAGGCAAAGGCACGGGGGTTTGTGGATCCCACAAGGGATTTCAGGCTGTGCCGCATGATGGAGGGATGGCTTAGGGAGGCTCCACCGGCCTCTGATACAAGGAAGCTGTTTACCTTAGTTATTATCAGGAGATTGGTCGGCCTCTTCCCAGGCATATGCTCCTCACCGTGGGAAGCAGTTTTGTTTCGGGTGGCCACCCTGGTGGCATTCTTTGGAGCATTTCGGATAAGTGAGCTGCTAGTCAGGTCCCGGTGGGATGGTAGGAACAGGGCCTTGCTCATAACAGATGTGAGAATAGGAGGGGCTGAAATGTCACTTAGAGTACGAAGGTCTAAGGCGGACCAGATGGGTGTGGGGCAGCTCATTATTCTCCACAGGAACCCGGAGACGGCGTTGTGCCCAGTACAAGGGATGGTACAATGGATGGCATTGGTGGGGCAACGGACGGGGCCACTTTTTCAGCATGAAAGTGGACTACCCTTGACCCAATATCAATTTTGGTCTGTGCTGCGCCAGGCTCTGGAGCAGACGGGCCTAGCTGGGGGTCACTTCAGTACCCACTCCTTTCGCATTGGGGCGGCCTCAACTGCTATGGAACTGGGACTGGGCCCATCCGAGATCCAGCGCTTGGGGTGTTGGCGTTCCCAGGCTTACAAGGGATACGTACGCAGGCGCTGATGCCTAATGGTGTGTTTCATTACAGGGCATGGCGCAAGGACTCGGAACATCGGCATTTTGATTTGCGGGCACTCCATCATATATTGGGCAGGCAGGAGGGCTAGCTGCTCTCGCATGGGTTCCCAACTGGGTATTGGGGACAGAGCCTCTGTGGAATGGCTGGGGATGAGGGGGATGCGGTGGGGCCAGCTGCTTCCCCTTATGCATAGTCGCAGGGCGACGACGGGGCCCCCACGAGTCGTGATTGTGCACCTGGGCGAGAACGACCTGGGCTCCAGGTCAATGGTTTCTCTGTTGGCAGAGATGTTGAGGGACTTGGAGACTCTCGAGCAATGGTTTCCTGACACCATATGGGTATGGTCTAATATGTTGCCACGAAGGGTCTGGCGGGGGGTACTTAGCCCACGTAGGGTGGACAAGGCTCGGCGGTGGATGAACAATGTTGTTGGGAGAGCAGTGGCAGCTAGGGGTGGGTCAACGATACCGCACCCGGGTATTAGGTTCCAGGGCTCACATCTCTTTCGGCCGGACGGGTTTCACCTATCCGCCACTGGTATAGATATTTTCTTAACTGATCTGCAGAAGGGTCTGATGGACCTGGTGACTTCTGGTTGGCGGGAGGGGTGTTAAGCCAAGGCTAACCCCCTCTGTGGCGGGAAAGCACGGGTTGAGGGGGTGGATTGGAGATGGCAAGCACCCTGAGTGAGCAGTGATGGGGGGGTCCTCGAACTTGGCACCTAAGGGCTTGGCAGTCCTGGAGCCTCAGAGGGGTGCCCTCCCTGGGGGGGGTGGGGGAGTACATTGCGAACCTTAAGGCTTAGCAGTCATGGCGAGGATGTGCTCCTCTGTCCCCTCTTGGCATCTTGAGTGCAAGCTGGGAGAGGTTGAGGTCCAGAAGGATTCTGGACCTGTCTCTGAGCTAGGGTGGCTTTGCCCTGTTAGGAGACCTGCCACGCAGGCACAATCCAACCCGTGCTTAAATTGGATAAGGATGCAGATCATCTTGTATGTAAATAAAGTCCCAGTTATAACCCATAAGTGTGTGGTGTTTCATTCAGGGGATGGGTGGGCAATCCATATGTTAATCACTCTTTGCGTGAAGAAGTACTTCCTTTTATCTGTTCTAACCCGACTGCTGGTGATGGGGAATCATGTTGGGATCAGCAAGTGAGGGGAGGGGATAGGATAGGATAGGATGGGATTCCCCCATTGGTCTCACAGGCCCCACTTGTATATTTTAATAGTGAACTCCATCAAATCTGAGAATACTTAAATCCAGTGACTTGCACTGTGAATGGACAAGGCAGATCTTTCTACAAACCTGAAAAATGCCCCAGGTTTGTAGAAAAATCTGAAATCTAAAAAAGGGGGATATAAAACCCCAAAATGATAAAAAGGATCACCTGTAGCTTTAAGAAACAGAAGCCCTCAGTGGCCATTGCTAGGCAACCACAGTGTTATAGGCTTGGTTTCTGTCAGTAAAAGGCAGGGGGAGGAGCATGGCCCTTTCTAGGGCTGTATTATGTACTGAGATCGAGGCAGTGTTTCAAACAGGTGATTTTTTTATTAGCTCAGAACACAGACAAACAACACACAGAACTACTCAACTATATACAGTTTGAACCAGGAAAACCACACACCCCGGAACAATAACAACCAATCAAAGATGCATGCTTAGGTCCAATAGGAATTGTTCCCGCCGAAAGCCAGAGTCTTTCCGGATTGGTCTGTTACACAACAGCAACCAATCTGACTGCAGGGTTTAGAATACTTGAGAGTCAATGGAGCTTGTGCCTGAAGCTCCAGTTTAGATTACATCGCATAGGTAAAGTAAAGGTAAAGGTTCCCTTGCTCGAAAGCCAGTCGAATCCGACTCTAGGGTTGCGGTGCTCATCTCCGTTTCAAAGCCGAAGAGCCAGCGCTGTCCGAAGACGTTACCGTGGTCATGTGGCCGGCATGACTAAACACCGAGGTGCACGGAACGCTGTTACCTTCCCACCGAAGTGGTACCTATTTATCTACTTGCAATTTCTTGCTTTCGAACTGCTAGGTTGGCAGGAGCTGGAACTAGAGACAGGAGCTCACCCTGTCATGCGGCACCCGGGTCTCGAACTGCTGAACTACTGACCTTCCACAGCCTGCAGTTCAGCGTCTTAACCACTTGAGCCACCGCAGCTCCCTTTACATCGCATAACACATAAGCAAATACATAACAGGCTGTTTTCAGCATTTCAGAGAGGATTCATTGGGCCAGACCTGGCAGCAGCCACAAGGCTACCTGCTGCTAACTGACTTGTATGACTCACCTACACCTGGCTGCTTGCTACTGTTCAACAGCAGCCACGATATGAATGCCATTGTGTTGTAGCAGTTAAAACTTCATGCTGGGGTCTCGGAGACCCAGGGCCCTTTCACATTATCATTCTAAACCAGACGCTATCCGTTGTTGGCTCAATTCCAAGTAAAGTGATACAGGGATGGGGGTTTCATACAGCAGACTTCATCCCATTAATGAGCCATCTCTGAAGCACTATGGCCATTTCAAATTGCACCGCTTCCCCCACACACACCCCTTTTCACCATGTGTTTTTCCTTGCCCTTCCCCCCCCAAAAAAAGTTTTAAGTTCAGCACTATAGTGCTAAACCAATATAGTCTCTCAATAGAGTCAAGGCATCTCAGTGGTGCCACTGTTAACACTGAAGTTGGTTTAACACTATGGTTGAACACTATAGCACTCAGCTTAGAATGTTCTTGGGGAAAAGGATGAGGAAAGTTGCATGATAAAAAAGGGTGGGAGAAAGTAGCATTATAGGAAGCACTAAGGACATTGTAAACAACACACCGCAGTGATTCAGAAGCACAACTAAGAAGGGAAAATGGAAGAAATCAGTTTCCCTCAAAAACAGCTCAGGCTTGCTTTGCCAATGGGATGCAAGCAGCTTAGTATAAACAGGTAAATAAAATCTGTTAGCAGCCAGTTGATAAAATGCTTGTGTTTGAACTGACACAAAAAGTCCATTAGCAGCCTGCTACTAAAATAGATACAAAGGCTGTCTACCATAGATGCTCATTAGGTGATTTAGGGTCAGTCACATACTATCAGCCTCACCATTCCTTTCCTTTTCAAGCTCCTCTAATCAATACATCTAGAGCAGTGAGCTTAATTAATCTCACAGGGTTATTTTGTGGACAAAAAGGAGAAGAGGAGAATGATGTAAGGTGCTTTGATCCCCACTGTAGGGAAAGGTGGGGTATAAATGAAGTAAATAAATAGAGAAGAAGAGAAGAGATTGGATTTATACCCTGCCCTTCACTTGTAGTCTCAGAGTGGCTTACAATCTCCTTCCCTTTCCCCTTCCCACAACAAACACTCTGTGAGGTAGGTGGGGCTGAGAGAGCTCTCTCAAGAAATACCTTTGAGGGAACAGCTCTGAATGAACTTATGACTGACCCAAGGTCACACCAGCAGCAGCATGCGGAGGAGTGGGGAACAAACCCAGTTCTCCCAGATTAGAGTCTACGCTCTTAACTACTACAGCAAACCACTACACTAAACCTGCAAACACTACACTATATAATAAATATAGCTGAAGATGAGAGGCAAGTAAAAGGTAAATTGGTGAATGTCTGAGAAGGAAAGATTGAGGCAGGGAAAGGAGAGAGGATATGGGGATTGCCAGGAGAAAGAGGGGGGGATTTTATGTATGTATTTATTTATTACTTTCGATTTATATCCTGCCTAGCCAGGAAAAAAGGAAATGATGTGGGAATGGGGATATAAGGGAAAGAAATTGCCCCCCACAAGTCCTTGAGGGTTCCCCACTATGCAAGTGGGCCTGGCCCAGTGGCCAGCACCACACAACTATGGCATAGTTTTTCCTAAGTAGAGGTTGCTGGGGTGTGGGGGGGGAGCTGAAGACAGAGGGGCAGAAAAAGGTAGGTTGGGTGGGAAGGAGAGAAGGAAAAGGGGAGATACTATGGGGGCTTTCAGGGAAAGGAAAGAGGAAACAGTGGAGGAGAGGGGAATTAGATCTCCCCAGGTCTTTGCAGGTTCCCACTCGTGTCTGCACATTTGCAAAAAAAAAAAAAGTATCACAAAGATGTGATATATTTCCAGTGTACTTATCCAAGTTACTTAAGCCTGATAGCACTGTCCCTGGAATGTCACAGTTCTTAATAAGGAAGGCGTTAACAGTTATTTTGCAGAATATGTTTGATATTTTAACGGCACAGAAGTAAGTCCATCTTGCAGGAGAGCACAGGTGTTCATTCCATCAATAATGCACTGCAGTGCCCTTGTGATGCCAAGCTTGCAGTGTGTACCATCAATCACAACTGGCACCACACATTGTATTGCAGGATTTTCCAGAAGCAAACTGGAAACCAATGACTGCATGTAATGCCAGTATTTCGGTCTATGCTTGCCCTCTAAACCCTAACATTAAACAAAGTACTAACTCCAGGTGTCCAATGAAAAACTGAATGTATTGTGAGAATACAAAATGAGAATTGCTTACACTTGTATTTATTTATTTACTTCATTTATACACTGCTTTTTCCCTGTAATGTGGACCCAAAGCAGCTTACATTGTTTTCTGTTTTATCCTCTCAACAACCTGATGTGAATATATGTTGAAACATATAATACATCACTTATGAACAATATGTTAACAGGACATACAAAGAATGAATACACAATAATGTTTCTGTTCCCCCACAGTGTAGCCTGTTGCACACCCACTGCAGCTGATCAGGGTTGTAATTATATATGATATAAAATATTAAATATATAAGTCATGGTCGTAACCGTATGGCAAATGGTTATAATTTTATCATCTGTTATAAGCAGATGTCCACAGGAATTATGCACAATGCTAGAATAAATTAAATCCTTCACTGTCCCAGTGATGGAAAAAACAAGGATGTTGAATGTCCAGTATGATATGCCCTAATTACAGCTTGAAAGTGGTAGAGTATTTTTCTTTTTAAATCAAAAGTCCAAAGGCATGTTTAAATGATGTAGGTTTACTGCAATTCTAATTTTTTAAAGGAGAATTGACATAGCAAAGTGTCCCGTCCCCCCCGTAAACACAGCACTTTAAAGAGTCTGTATAGTTTCTGAAATATAATTTGCAAAATGTACTTTTTCTTTCAACTTCTACATCTATCATCATTGCTTATTTTGATAAAATCTCATTACTGCATTTAGTAGGAAATTTTTTAAAAATGTGTGATACTGAGAACTTCAGAATAGGAACAAGAAAGTTCAAGATGTTTCATTTTAATCATCTGCATTAGATGAGGTGAAATCTGGGATTTCTGCTCTGTAGTCACCTTCTTTTGGGGTGATTGCATAGAAGGAAGTTGTTTTTTATATCTGAGGAGTGACAATTGTTCCTGATATGACTAATAGTGGCTGGGACTTAAGAAAGTGAAGCACAGATCCAGGGAGAGTTGGAGGGACACAGCCTGGCCTCCAAAATCTTTTTGGAAGGTCAAGAGATCTCGCAAACAAAATGCACCACAATATGACACTGTGATGGACAGCACAAAAAAGCAGGGTTTTAAAACTGCTGCTTGGTACAGAGAGTCAGGGAGGTTAGGAGTTAATCTTCCCTAGGGAGTAGAGCTTAGGTGATTGACTGCTCTGCCTACTCTCTGATTGGCCAGCATCTACTGAGAGATATGAAAGCTGATCTGGAGGGAAAAGTGGTCTCTTGCAATTTAGTCTTTTGAAATCCAGCATCAGGATCAGTAGCCAGAGGGTTTGGCTTCTGAGGGAAGAGACATTTAGGGAGTCAGTGTTTTCTGACAGGCAATAGTCAGAACAGTACTTCTACAGAAAGAAGAAGAAACCCATTGTCTAAATATATTAACACTGCTCTGAGGAAGAACTTAGATTCTCAGTTAGCAAAGCTACAGAATAACCTTATACAAACAAAGGACACTGGAGAAGGATTTGGCAGAAGGTCTGGGAAGTTAGAGAGAACTCCCAGACAAGCCAGGTAGTAAAAGGAGTTTTTGCTTCTTAGGGACAAGGAGAATAACTTCCTGCCAATGAAAGGGGTTGAGAAGAGAACCCTGGTCTGTGATAAAGGAGAGTAGCTTAGACACCTCAGGTGTTAATGAAAAGCTGTATCATCTGAAGGAAAACCTGTAATATCTGAAGGGAAAAGTCTAGAAACATCAATAAGAAGTGTGTTGTACTGAAATATACTAAACAAACTACCTCTCAAAGAAAGAAATAGAAAGCCTAAATATATTTGTTTGAATGTTCTATGAATTAGAACGTTTTTTACCTCAGCAATCTCAAAGCCTAGACTATTCCTATTATACATTTATTCCCTGCCTATTTAATAAAATCTTTATTCTGTTTCTGAAAGTTAATTTGCCTCAATTGCCATTTCTCAAGAATTTAAAAAACTGGACAGCTTGTGTATTTTCAGTATAGTTCCTGAGCTGAGAAAAAGCCTTAACTAAAAATCTCAAACATAGTGTGAAACAGTCAAGTCTTTTACAACAAAGAATAGATACACACTACTATAGAGCAGGGAAAATCAACCAGACAGTTGGGGAGATACAGGGGTTCATCATCAACACACATCAACAACAAGGGAAAATGAGATTCAGGTGGGGTGGCCATGTTGGTCTGAAGCAGCAGAACAAAGTCTGAGTCCAGTGGCACCTTTAAAACCAACAAAGTTTTATTCATGGTATAAGCTTTCATCAGTTACAGTGGAAAATGAGGTAAAAATCATCACCTCCTCCATCACTAAAAGCCACAGTCAAAGAGGAAAGCCAACAGTTTTACCTGATTTCCCCTAATAGTTCCAACAACCTCAAATGGTGGTGATACATTTTGTTTAGAGAGTCTCCCAACCCACTGAAAGGATTTTTGGGTCAACCAGCAAGATGCTTGGGGTAAGGAGAAGGTGGGGAAAAATGTGCTCCCCCAGAGCTCTCTGTTCGAGCTTCCCCACTTGTTCCAGCCAAATCACATGCCTATAAACCACAAGGGAGCCCCATTGCAGACTGGAAATTCAAGCTGTGGGCTAATTCTGAGCTCAGTGTTTTAACTGCTGTGCCACACTTAGATAATCCACCTAAATCCTGTAAACTGTATAACTGAGACCTATCCAGTGGCAGCAATCTAGCACATTGTATTCCTGGACAGATACACATGCAAACCCATTTAAAATAGTGATTATTTTAAATCGTGAACAAATCAATAGTATGGACATATAGGATGCTTAATTTGAGAGTGAATGAGCATAGTGAGTAGAGAATGTTCAGTATTGGTATACATTTTTATTTGCAAAGATCACAGTTCACTGGTTTTACAACAACTGATATTAGTAAGAGTTTATTAGCTCATCCCCCTATTATCCAAAAAGTTACGACCTAGCTTACTTTCATTTGATGTTTCCAGGAAGAAATTTGCATTTCAAGTACACTCTGTTGTTGTTCAGTCGCACAGTCGAGTCCAACTCTTTGTGACCCCATGGACCACATCATGCCAGGCCCTCCTATCTTCCATCGTGCTTTAGAGTTTGCTTAATTTCATGTTCGTTGCCTCGATTACTCTGTCTAGCCATCTCATTCTTTGCCATCCCCTTCTTCTTTTACCTTCAGTCTTTCCCAGCATCAAAGTCTTCTCCAGTGAGTGCTCCCTTCTTATTTGGTGACCAAAGTATTTGAGGTTCAGTATCTGGCCTTCCAGGGAACAGTCAGGGTTGATTTCTTTTAGGACTGACTGATTTGATCTCCTTGCAGTCCAGGGGACTCTCAAGAGTCTTCTCCAGCACCATAATTTGAAAGTATCTATTCTTCGGCACTCAGCCTTCCTTATAGTCCACCTCTCGCAGCCATACATTACTACTGGGAATACCATTGCTTTGACTATATGGACTTTTGTTGGCAGGGTGATGTCTCTACATTTTATTATGCTGTCTGGGTTTGTCACCACTTTCCTCCCAAGGATCAGGCATCTTTTAATTTCATAGTGTTGGGCTTTTTCTTTTTTGGCAAGGATGTTAGGCATTTGCCATCAGAGTTCCATTTTGGTTCCTTTTGTTGGGATAGTGGATAGAAATATTATAAACAAGCATCAACATTTTTTTCTGTGTTTTCTGTGTTTTTTTCTGTTTTTTTTCTGTGTTATACCTCTGAGGATGCCAGTCACAGCTACTGGCGAAACGTCAGGTCCTACAATGCCAAGACCACGGCCACACAACCTGGAAAATCCACAGCAACTAATGAACTCTGGCCATGAAAACCTTTGACAACATATTAAGCATCAACATTGTTTTCATTCTAACCAGAGTCCCCTTTTACTCTGTATTGTGTGCATTAGACCAGGGAGTTAAAATTATCCACAACATTTATTGAAAACCCTCAAAATAATGAATGAATTAGAGGAAATTAGGGGAAATTATAGTCTACTCACAGATGTTCTTTGAGTTTTTTCAAAAAAAATTGCTGGTATAAATTATTCACTGAAAACTATTAAACTCAGTTGCACATATTAATGACTTCTAAATCATGGAGTTTACAAATGCAGATGACTTTTTCCTTAATAACTGAAATCAGAAGGAAAATATTATAAACATTCAGAGAGGAGCTATACATAAACATAAACACAAGCCGTGCTGAAAAATAATGCTTAATAAAAATAAACAGCAAAATAATGTTAAGCAATCACTTTAAAGAACTATTGGCAAAGAAAACTTTGGGTTAGATCCAGCCATTTTTTCCTCATTCAGTCTTTGCTGAATGCCTGTTCCTGACTACAGTGCCTGTACCACATGCCTTTTGTCCAATAAGTTCCTGTGATCCCCACCATAGCCTTTTTAGGTGGTCAAAGGGGACTTCCCTTTTCACTAGCAGAAAAGGGAAATTTACTTTATGGAAGTAAGCTAGATAGCCCCCATTCTGCACTAGGCATGTACAACCAACCTTTAGTTCAGCTCATGTTCTGCTGACTGGTTGCCAGTTTTTTATTGAACAGTTGGGTAGCTTGTTAGCAGCTTGACCCTGTTTGGCAGATTGCTTTCCATTTACTCATACAGTACTGTACAATACAATTGGCATAATTCCATGCATGAGTGTTCTCATAAAGCCTATTGAGAATCCTGATTCTCACCCTACTCCTGTCATTATTGAGTGCAACTTTGCAACTGTTTTAAAAAGAGTGAGCAAAACAATCAGGGAGAAACAGATATAGCCAAACAATCTGAAACTCAACCCTATAATTCTCAGAGATGCAGCCAAACACCACAGACCAATAGGCACCTATACCTAGATGATTCATAGCATAGCTAGGAAAACTCAATTTGTTTGATCCTTTAGTGTTGGGGGTTGCTTCTTATTTTTAAGAAGATGCCACACACTTTATAGATGTATGGCACAGATGCAGAATGCAAAGAAATACATTCATTTATTCATTCACTAAAAAAACAATGAAAACAAGACAGAACTGTTAGAATATACAAGATTTGCTGTGTGCATGAAGCAAGAAGGATAAGAAGAATATCATACAGGGGGTGTTGGGTGGGTTAAGTAGCTAGCACAGTCATATTAAGGACTTTATAGTATTTTTCAAATGATCCCCTCCTATCTCCTGATAGGCTCATTGGAGACTTCCTCCTCTTCTGGGTCCTCTTCCTCCCTGATTATTCATTAAACAGATGGTTAGAGAGAACCTTCTCTCTCCTCTCCTCTTTACACAGTCATTCCTCTTCTAAATAAAACTGTTTATTCTTTCAGCAGCTTGAGCTCCATTCCTTTTGAGTATTTAAAACTCTTGTCAACAAGAACAACAAAAACTAGGCTCCAGTTTTTGTATTTTGTTTGTCTTGTTTTGTTTTAATTCAGGAATCAAGGAATTTTTTGAGGCTGCAGTTCCATAATCCCCAAATTTTTTTAGGTATGCCTCTGCCATTTCAGATACCACCAAACCAACCTGAAACCACAAAGTTTGTTTTGGGGATATTCAAATGCACAGTCGTAATTGTGAAGACCCTGATGATGGGAGCCAGCGGTGGTCTTAGTGTCTACTACCATGATGTATTTCAAGAAGAAGATGCAGTTGACCTGCCATATGCTGTGCTTCAACACTAGCTGAAGACCATAGATCAATAATGCAGCTAGAAATTCAGCAGGGGTCTTAAACCAAGGAGAATGGAGTTCTCTGTCAAGGACTCCGTCAAATAGTCTCCTCTTTCTATTTTTGGGTTAAGGATAGGAGTTTGGGGAAACTAGAAACATATCTCTGGAGACCCAGAGTGTAAAGAATAATTCACAAAAAAATTCTGGCTGCATCAGTTTTACGCTTTACTGTTTCTTAATTTATAAGTCTCACTGGTTTCAACTGGTATTTATCTATTTAGAAAATTTATATACCATCTCTTCAGAGTCCTACTTGAGGCAGCTCACAAAATAGCACCATAATAATAAATATAATATGATAAAAAATTAAAAAAAACAGCCATAACATTATTTATTTATTTGATTTTTTTAAACCACCCTCCTCAGGGTGGTGTACAGTATTTAAATACAGTTTTAAATAGTTGAAACATTAAAACAACTACAGCAGTCATTCCAGAAGTTGCCTAAAAACCAATTTTATTACCCCAAGGGAGGAGTGAATGGAAGGAAGTCAGGATGATTTAAATCCATTGATTAATACCATTGCTGTCCTCAGTCATAAGCCTGGCAGAACATCTCTGCTTTACAAGCCCTACAGAACTGACCTAGGTCCCACAGGGCACAGATGTTATTTGGCAGAGAGTTCCACCAGGTTGGAGTCATGGTCGAAAGGGCCCTGGTTCTGGTTGAGGACAGCTGGAAAACTCTCAGGCCAGGGATTTCCAGGAGATTTTTCTCAGCTGAGCGCAATGCTCTTCGGGGAGTGGTGGTCTTGAAGCTACATTGGTCCCAGACCATTTAAGGCCTTAAAGGTTAGTACCAAGACCCTGAACCTGATCCAGTATTCAACCTAGAGCCAGTGCAGCTGGCAGAGCACCAGTTAGATATGTAGTGTTAATGAGGTTAATGGTAAGAATCTGTGCTGTTGTATTCTGGACCAGCTGAAACTTCCGGGTCACCCTCAAGGATAGGCCTACATAGAACGAGTCACGGTAGTCTAATCTAGAGGTGACAGTTGCATGGATTACCATGGCTAGGTTGAGGTGAGACAGGAAGGGGGTCAGCTGAACTGACAGAGATGAAAAAATGCCAGCTTGGCAACATTTGTGATCTGGGCCTCCATCAATAAGAAGGCATCCAGAAGCATGCCCAGACTCTTGATCGTAGTTGCTGGTGCTAGTGGCACCCCATCCAGAGTTGGGAGTTGGCACCCCAATCCTGAATCCCCACTCCCCAGCCACAGAACCTCTATCCAAGATGGATTCAGTCTCAGTGGGCTCTGCTTCAACCAGACAACCATGGCCTCCAGTCTTTGGGCCAAATTGCTTGGGGCGGTGTCTGGCCAGCTGGACATCAGCAGATACAGCTGGGTGTTATCAGCATATTGATGGCAGCCCAGCCTGAAACTCCACACCAGCTGGGTGAGGTGGTACATGTCGATGTTAAACAACATTGGAAAGAGGATTGCTCCCTGATCAACATTTAATATCAATAGTAAAACAACAAGCCATTGAAACAATATGAAGAAACCTAAAATGATGTGGGGGGAAACATTTTAGAAGCAGGCCATAATAATAACAACAGAAAGGTATAAAAGATAGATCTATGTTATGTTGGATTTCATGGTTTTAGTTTCATCGTGATTTTACTGTATTTTACTGATCTGTCTGATGCCAGATTCCCATATTTGATGCTACTTCCATACCACTTTCTTTCCCATATTTACTGTTGTCTTGTATTTACTGTTTTAATCTTCTTTCTGCATTAGTGACAGAGGTGATCCAAGCCAGTGAGGGAATATGAATGAGATGATATTAAGAAGCGACATAGTCAATCAGATTTTGCTACTTGATGACATCATGGAGGGTAAATAAAGCCAAATGTGAGTGAGAATAATCGATATACCTAATTCTCAATATGGCCAAAACTGTGTATACATAAATCCAGAGATATGAGCTATGAACAGACAAAACATATTTTTTTACAAAGCTGAGGAAAGCCTCAGGTTTGTAAAAAAAGCAACTAAAAACCCTGAACAACTGAAAAATAGGATTAAAACCCTTCCAGAATAATAGAAGCAGCAGCTATATGTTGTATGAATGTTGCCTGTAGTGGCCATTATAGGGCTTGTTAGGCAACTGCAATAATATTGCCGGCCTTCAAACCTTGGCTTCTGTCAGTAAAAGGCAGGGGAAAGGAGTAGAACCTTAGAGGGAGGACTCATTTGGCCAGGCCTGGCTTCACTGTTTGACACAACAAGAAAGCCAGTGTGATGAAGTGGGTGCCGTTTCAGACAAGGATCTTGGAAACCTGGATTCAAATCCCTATTCTATGACAGAAGCTGAATGGGTGATCTTGAACCTGTTGCACACACCTGCCTCACAGGGTTGTCATGTGGGTAAAATGGAGGTCAGGAGAATGATGCAAAGCACTTCGTTAACAGTAAATAAGTGGATCTCAGGAAGAGGGTTGTTTTTAAAAAAAAAAAAAAAATCTGCATTTCACAGATACAAGAAAAGGTCTTCCATGCATTGTGTTGGACATAGTGACAGAAAAGTATGGATTGTTGATATCTTTGTGGCCAATGCTGTGATAATACTGCCAAAGGAGTGCAAGCCATTGTTCTAGCAAAACAGACAAACAAAAAACAATCCTCAGGCTTTATTTGTACCTTCCTTCCCACCAACTGGAATTATGTATTGTGCACGCTGCAGATGGTTCTGTTGAAACAAAGGAATTTTTTGTAGCATTCCATCACATTTATTCATTTTTTTTTCTGGAACAACAACATGCTGAGAAGCAACAGCATTTGCCAAAATGTGAGTGGGAATAATCAATGTACCTAATTCTCAATATGGCTGAAATTGTGTATACGTAAATTCCTAGAAGCTCTGTCTCAGACATCTTGTGATGTTATGTCAGAGTAGATGCTGTCAATTTTTTTTATTTTTTTTTTTAGAATTCTCACACATAGCTGATGCTTTAGAGGTGCTTTCTCATGGTACTCATTAGGGGTGTACAATATTTTTTTTAATTGGTTCCGGTCTATTGGACCTGAAGTTTTTTGGGGAATACTGAAAAATCCCAGATCCCAATTTTCCCTCTAAGTTCCACAGTGTTGTGGGCAGAAAGAATACCTTGTGAGCAAAAAAAGCTAGTAATATTAAAGTTGTGAGCAAGTCTACATTTGACTTTTGTGTAAATTATTTTTAATAAGATTATTTCCATAACCTTTTAAAAATCTCAGAATTAATTATTTTAAACTATTTAAACTATATTTTAAGAATAATTTTAAAATTATAAGAGAAAACAGAATCAAGTCAAATTTCATTAAACAAAATGTCCTCTATAGGAGTAGAACAGGCCTCTGGAAAACAGGTCTACCTTCCCCTTTCCAATATATTGGTGGATCTGGCCTCAGGAGAACAGGTCTACCCACCCTTGCCACTGTATTGATAGACCTAGCCTCTGGAGAACAGGTCTACCCACCACAGTCCACTCTATTGGGAGACCTGGCCTTGGACCGTTGTCCTGCGCTGGCCCTTAGAAAACATTCCAGCAATTGGGGGGAACTCTTGCAGTCTACTTTGGTTTTTTTTTAGTGAAATATGATAACCAGAATTACAGGTCAAGTATAACAGAGGAGGAACAATCATTATCAGAACTCTGCATAACCCAGGGGTGTCAAACCTATGGCACACAGGCTGGAACCGGCCTACCCGGGGCTTTAATCTGGATCACAATCAAGTGGCCAGTGGGAGAGAAGTGGAGGAAACCACTGCTTCAACTACCACCATGAGCACACACTTTAGGGCTCTCTTTTCTCCCCCCCCCATGAATAAAGTGCCAAATGCCCCTCCTGTCTTTTCCCATGTAAATCCCACCCCCTCATTGCTTGAGTCTGCCTCTCCCTCACCTTGCTACTGCGTGTCTGTAGGTCTGTGAAGCAAACTTTGACTCCAGTGGCACATTAAGACCGATGAAGATTTCCCTAAGGTATAAGCTTTCCCATGCTTCGCTACAGTGTGTGCATGTTCTGTTGGGCTTGTTATGCTGCGGTTCTCCTGGATGCAGCTGGATTTGCTTCCACTTCCCCTCCCTCTTCCCCTCACCTTGCTACTGTGTGCATGTCTGTGTGTGTGCAAAGCAACATTTGAGTCCCGTGACATCTAAAAAAATGACAGTTTTCCTTCAAGATGTGAGCTTCCCTGTGCCTTGCCCCCCTCTTTGTGTTCTGTTGGGCTCATTATGCTGCAGTACTCCTGGGTGCAACTGGGTTCGCTTCCACCTCCCCTCCCTCTTCCCCTTGCCTTGCTACTGTGCATGTATTTGTGTGTGCACAAAGCTATGTTTGAGTCCAGTGGCATCTAAAGACCAACAAAGTTTTCTTCAAGATGTGAGCCTTCCTCTGCCTTGCTCCCCCTCTCTCTGTGTGTGTTCTGTTGGGCTCATTATGCTGCAGTTCTCCTGGGTGCAACTGGGTCTGCTTTCCCCTCTCCTCCCCTTTCCCCTCCCCTTGCTATCCTGCATGCATCTGTGTGTCTGCAAAGCAACATTTGAGTCCAGTGGCATTTAAAACCGACAAAATTTTTTTCAATATATGAGTTTTCCTGTGCCTTGCCCCTCCCTCTCTCTGTGTGTTCTGTTGGGCTCATTATGCTGCAGTTCTCCTGGGTACAACTGGGTTCACTTCCACCTCCCCTCCCCTTCACCTCCCCTTGCTATCGTGCACATCTCTGTGTGTGCACAAAGCAACATTTGAGTCCAGTGGCATCTAAATACTGACAAAGTTTTCTTCAAGAAGTGAGCTTTTCTGTGCCTCACCTCCCTCCCTTTGTATGTTCTGTTGGGCTTGTTATGCTGCAGTTCTTCTGGGTGAAACTGGGTCTGCTTCCCCCTCTCCTCCCTCTTCCTCTCACCTTGCTACTCTTTGCACGTCTGTGTGTGTGCAAAGCAATATTTGAGTCCAGTGATGTTTAAAGACTGAGAAAGTTTTCTTCAAGATGTGAGCTTTCCTGTACCTTTCCTCAGTGTGTGTGTGTGCAGGGCCGGCTCGCCCGCTAGGCAAACTAGGCGCTCACCTAGAGCGTGTTGGCCCTCAGGGGCGCCAAATGGCCCCCTGGCCCCCCAAAAGCCCCCCCGCTGCCCTAACTGAGCGCCCGCTGCCACTGTCTCCCTGGCTGTGGCAGCAGAGCTCGGCTGCCCGCCCTCCCCTTCATGCACATCCACTTCCTGGACTCAGATGTGCCTGCTCCCCGAAGGCTGCCTGCCTGCCCCCCCACTCACTTGCTCGCACCTCTGCTCGACCGGGGGCCTGGCAGGGGCCGAAGGAGCGGCATGCTGGAGCGTGCCGGGGCTTCCTGGATAGTGGGGCCCTTGGGCATTGAGCAGCAGCAGCAGCAGCAGCAATGCCACCTGCTGGTCCCTCAGAGGTGAGGCATGGCGGTGGCGGGGAGGAGGGGGTGATGGTGCCGCCATCAGAGCCGCGCGCCTGCAGCGGACCTCGGAGTGGCAGCTGCCGCAGTCCCCACTCAGTGCTCTAGCAGAGGCTGAGGTGGAGCATGGGCGAGGAGCCGGGGGCATGCAGTAGCCACCTGGGATGCAGGGCGCGGGGAGGTGAGTGGGGTGCTCCGGGCTCCATTCATCCCCCGTGGAGGGAGGGAGGAAGGGGAGCTGACTCTCGTGGCACCCGAGGCTCATCGGGGGATGGAGGGGGGCACCAGCGGAAGAACGAGGCACAAAACCTTCAGCCGGGTGCGACGTTGCCTCGCTGCCTCCCCTCGCAGTCTCCCCGGGGAGTCCCCCCAACATGCCCCAGCCACTGCCTGCATGCCTTCGTCCCTTCCCGCGGGGGGGGGCAGCAGGAGTTGGCATAAAAGTGATAACGCCTCCAGCCCCAGAGGGGCAAGGGATCGGGGGGGGCTCGCGGACTTGGTGCCCTTCAAGCTGACACCCCCTCCTCTCCTCTCTGCTCCTCTCCTCCACAACCTGGAAAGAAGAGGCCCCCAAGCCCAGCAGCCAGAGGGGGTGAGGCTAGCTTGTTGTGCCTGGCACCCCCCCCCAGGCGTGTTTCTGGGAGGTCTCCAGGCCCCGCTGGGAGGTTGGCATCGCCTGGGGGCGCCACAAGTTGGCGTCGCCTAGGGCGCAGGAACACCTTGGGCCGGCTCTGTGTGTGTGTTCTGTTGGGCTCATTATGCTGCAGTTCTCCTGGGTGCAACTGGGTCTGCTTCCCCCTCTCCTCTCTCTTCCCTTCACCTTGCTATCCCTTCTCCTCTCTCTTCCCTTCGCCTGCACGTGTCTGTGTGTGTGCAAAGCAATGTTCAAGTCCAGTGGCATTTAAAGACTGACAAAGTTTTCTTCAAGATGTGAGGTTTCCTGTGCTTTGCCCCCCTCTCTCTGTGTAGATTCTGTTGGACCTGTTATGCTGCAGTTCTCCTGAGTGCTGGGTTCACGTCCACCTCCCCTCCCTCTTCCCCTCGCCTTGCTACACTGAGCACATCTCTGTATGTACAAATTTTGAGTTCAGTGGCATCTGACTGACTAAGTTTTCTTCAAAGTATGAGTTTTCCTGTGCCTCGCTACTCTGTGTGTGTGCTTTGGTGGGCTGGTTATGCTATGGCTTGTCTCAGTGCAACAGGATCTGCCTCCCTCTCCTCTCCTCCTCCTTTTCACAGTATTCATGCCTGTCTCATAGGAGTTGTAGTTATTTTTCTGGGGAAGACTATAGTTTTGTAGACAAACACTCCAGTTTAGTTTTGTGGACTCCCTACTCAAGGCAGCACAGGGGCATCAGCAACAAAATATTGCACAAGTGTTAATGTTTTAAGTATGCTTGCATTATAAGTAAAAAAAAATAATATACTTAATTGTGTTTGTCTCTGTCCTTTACAAAGTTTATATCTCTGCTACCTGGCATTACATTTTATGACACACATGGCTCGGCCCAACAAGGTTCCATTTATATCAGATCTGGCCCTCATAACAAATGAGTTTGACACCCTTGGCATAACCTAACAAACAGGAAGTTGTTTAAATGTTTTTAACCTGCCCCAACTAATTATTTATTGAAATATTTATATCCCACTTTTCCCTGTGACTCAAGGCAGCTTACAAATCATACTGAAAAATATAATAGGGGCATGCAAAAAAAAATATATATTTTTCCTGGCTCAATTATACTCAATGGGCCCCATAGGCTATAATGGAGAATTGATCCAGGGTATCTGGGCTCGGGGGGGGGGCTGTTTTTGAGGCAGAGGCACCAAATTTGTAGCATAGCTGCTGGTGCCTCTCCTCAAATCCCCCAACTTTCAAAAAGATTGGATCAGGGGGTCCAATTCTTTGGGCCCCAGAATGAGGTGCCCCCATCCTCCATTATTTCCTGTGGAAGCTTGGTTCTGAGCAGAGCAGAAATCCTTTGAGCTGGCTCTGAAATGTTGTGCACTATTGCCTCCTAGTGCAGCTTAGAGGGAATTGTGATCCCAATACCAGTACAGTATTTGGAATCAGGATTTTTCAGAAATCCTGATTTTTTTCCCAGGTCCAATAGACTTGAGAAGAAAAATTCCAGTTTTTTCAAAAGCCAGCTCAATCCTGGGGCTGGCTTGGCTTCTCCTACAGTCCAGTTTAAACCAGGCTGCAGAAGAAGTTAGTGCAAAGCTGAGCTGGCAGGGGACAATTTGCTTCCCATGGGCACAGCTGATCCTGGCTGGGCTCACTTCTCCTGAAGTCCGGTTCAAACTCTGCTGTTTTCAGATCTACCCAGTAATTCCCAAATATATCCGGGATTTTTTTTTTAATTTCCCCCATTTTTCTGGATACATTTGGGATGCTGAAATCTACCCAAAAATATCAGTATGGTATTTTTTGGGTAGATTTTTGGCTGAGATAGATTTGAACGAACACCCCTCGTACTTATCTTGTGTACCAAAAGTTACATATAGGCAAAAAATATACTTAGCAATCTTTATATTCAATTAGGGCCCTCAAGACAACAACGGATAAAAAGGGGACAATACCCTTTTAGAAATTGTTGTTGTTGTTCAGTCGCACAGTCGAGTCCGACTCTTCGCGACCCCATGGACCAGATTACGCCAGGCCCTCCTGTCTTCCGCTGTCCGCTGAAGTTTTAGAAATACATATACATACTTTTAGAAATACATATGTGTAAAACCAACAATTAGAGATCTGGAATATGATTTTTCTTTCAAGGATGTAATTAACAGCATTGAAGGTATAACTCTTCGTTAAAGAAACCAAGTGATACGTTTATCAATATTAAAAATATTTTTTCTTGTATTAGCTATCTCTCCCTTGATCCTGTGTGGAGTGATAAAATTAAGTTTGCTTCTCACTGTCGGATGGTTCAAAGGAGAATCTTCAGTATGTTGGGAGTGTTCAGCTGCTTAATATTTTTGGAGGGAGAAGGACTGGCATCCTCACTTTCAGTGATGAGGGCGGGGAGATTTTTCTGCAGACCCTTAGACCAAGGCTCCTTCTGAACAATATTTGTATTGCTCTTACACAAATGATGCCAATTTTTTTTTAATAGTGCTCAAATAAAATAACAGAAGGCATATTTTATTTCCTCCAGTTTTATACAGAGTAATAAAAATAATTAAGAAAGCAAAATGTTGTATGATCTCTTTACCAGAGTTGGAAAATTGAAATGGAAAAGGGAATGGCTGAAGGGGAAAAAAAAGATAGCGCAAAGGGGAAGGGCCAAATGGAAGAGGTGTGGTTAGAGGCAAAGAGGGCTGTACTATGGGGGAAAGGAGCCCAATTATATTCTGTATCCCAGGGCTTGCTCCTGAGCTCCACTACAGGCCCTTTCAATTCTGGCTTGGCTCCAGATTATCAACCACATTATGAAGAGAAGGAGATCAGAGAGTCCTTCCTAGAGGATTTGATCA
Organism: Gekko gecko; assembly: GCA_029375565.1. Lineage (NCBI taxonomy): Eukaryota > Metazoa > Chordata > Lepidosauria > Squamata > Gekkonidae > Gekko > Gekko gecko. The sequence goes on along the minus strand of JAPDNY010000001.1, from coordinate 286,189,547 downwards.
AACTTTTTATAAATGTGGGAAAGGTTTTTTTTAAGTAATTATAACTTCAGGAGATCTAGCTGTGGATGTTTAATGCCCCAGTGACCAGATGCTAACTAGTCTAAAGTAATAAAACTTACACTCTTATTGAAAATTCAGTGTGGGGAGACTTTCCCTGAAGATTTGTTAGTTGGTATAGTTCTAAATAAAACTAAGAACAAAATTCAAGGTGGGTGGGGGAGGGAGATATAGGTAGGTGAACAGGTTAAGCCTCTAAAGATTGTATTCAAGTGGTTCTGCTTTAGATCTCAGAGGGAAAGTGGTCAAAAAGAAAAGACATGGGTTGGGGCTTCAAAACCATCAACAATGCTTCCAGTATAGTCTTTAATCCCCTGCATATCCTTCAGAAGACATTTCCTTCAATAAAAAGTGAGAATTAAACTAAAGAGGGTGAATGAAGGATCTATAACTTCCCTGCATCTGTCACTGCCTACCTTGGTCCTCAGTTAAGGGGGGAAAATACCCTTAAATTTGTTCTGCCTCTTCCAGTGATTGCCAGATAATTAAACCCTGAAGCTGTTTAAGGGAGGAGCAGGAGGAGTAACTTCTGCCTTACCACTTACATGGTAGCAGGGCTTCTTTAGCTTCATTGCCTTAATAACAAAATAAGGATAATGGGAAAAGGAACCATCAGACATGTCCGCAATTAGGAAGGTTTTTCCAAGAATGTTGATGGAACAAAATGTTCAGTTGAAGATCCTCAATATTTCAAACCAGAAATCACTTCTTAAAGCAGAGTTGGGTCCAGGTTTTGAGTCCCTAAGCAAGATCCAGTCCCCCTTCCCTCAAAGCATGCTGTCCCATTGTGTATATATGCACACTTCACCCCCTTTGGGTGAATCATGTCTCTTTAACACTCCTTTAAGTACTATCAGTACTAGCAAATTGAAAGTCTTTGAAGGAGTAGCATCCTGCTTCCTCCAGATACTTCTCCTAGCATGAAATGGGAGATTTTCTCAGAAGCCCCTGCAATATCTCAGCAGCTTCTGGGGTGATCTGCCTTCTTGATGGGATTGGATGGTTTATGTACCAGTTTGCCAGTGGTGTGTCAGCATGTATGCCTCAGCAGATGTCCTGGCATGCTATATTTACCAGATGTCCTGAAAGAAGTTGTTGTTCCTCTGTCCTTAAGAAGACATTTTTACAACAGAATTGCCTGAATAATGATTGAATTTATTGAACTTGACCTTTTCTGACAAGGTTTTCAAAAGGGTGAAATATTTGGATGCAGGCGAATATCTAAACCCATTTCCATTTGGCTTACACCCATATTTTAAGACAGATAGCCTGGTGGATGATCTCAGTGATATTTTGATACTAGTATTCTTCTGGAATGCCTTATAAAGTTGGCCTCTGGGAGCTCTACTCTGCTATAGCAATATTCGTTTCTGGAAAGACATATTCTGGAGAGTCCTTTGAGGAAACTTTTGTTTCTTCATAGGAATTATCCCATGGGTTTTTCAAGGATCTTCATGCCCTCTACATATAGCATTTAGGAGATGTAGGGCATTTAGCAGTCATGGGCTACAGTGTCATTAACGTGCATATAACACCTGACTCCGTTTCTATTTTTTTTCTCTTTTCTCCAGATGAGGCCGTGTTGGCCCTGACATCGTGATTAAACTTAAACTCAATCCCATATAAAACAGAAGTAACAATAGCAGGGAACTCAATGAATAGCTCCTGCAGATATCCCAGAACTTTGGGATGTTCTTATTAATTCATTTATTAACTTCATTGATACCCTGCCTTTCTCCCCGATGTGTCAGGGGCTGGGGCTCAGGCAGAGGGAGTCCAGTCCAAGGTCGAAGCCGAGCAGGAGTAGAGAGGGAGCCAGTAGCGAAAGTCCAACACACAAACCAGGAGCGGAGTCGTTCAGAGCCGAGGTCAGAAAGCCGAGAGTTCAGAGCAGGGGTGGAGTCCAGAAACTAGGACGAGGTGGGTTCAAGAGTGTTGCGAGATCGACTAGTGGCTTCCACAAGGAAGCTGGCTGAAAGCGGGGGGCTAAATACCCCTGTGCTGCTGTTTCCAATTAGTGCTCGGTGTGAGTGGCCAAGCGTCTGTCAAAACTCAGGGCTGAATGACCATCTGTTCCGCAAGCCAGCTTCATGCCATCGAGACACCAAGTCCTGGTGGAGTCAGTCCCTTAAATGAGCAACCCACAGAGGTGAGTTGGGGGGGGGCTGTCTGCTGGTAGTTGTTCCTCTTCAGCTGTGACTGATGCAGGCTGTCAGTTTCTGGCGCTTCAGCGGGGCCAGTTGTAGGTTCTGCTGAAGCCGTCAGCTCCCCCTCGCCATTGCCCATGACACAATGAGACTGCAAAGTGGTAGCTCTCCTCTCCTCCATTTTAATCTTCACAATAACCCTGCGAGAGAGGTTTGGGGTGTGCATGACTGGCTGAAGCTCACCCAACAAGGCCCTATGACAGAGTAGGGACTGGAACCTGGGATCCTAGCCTGACAGTCTCACTGCTATACCACAATGAAGTTTGAGTCCAGTGGCAACTTTAAGACCAACAAATTATTATTTGTATGCATGCACACTTCTTCACATACAATGAAATGGAAATTACCAGTCCTTACATATAGGTAGAGGGTGAGCAGTAAATTAGCATATAGCATAATGAAGATGTTTAACAGATTCAAGGACTAAATAAGAATAACAGGCTTAGTTTATATCCCATTTGTTTGAGTTTAATTCCGGGGGAAACATAGTGAAGGAAATAAATATGTCAAAATTGGAGACTGATGGGCGGATGTATCCCCTGTGAGTTTATTGTCTTTAGCACACTGGGGGGCCATTCTACTCCCCCACAACCCACATGAACCAAATCAGTTAGTGAGGCAGCTAAAAGTTCATGAGGGTCTGTGGTTCATGAATGCGGCACATCACAAACCATGAACTGAGCCACATTTTTCCAGTCTGTACCCATCCCTACTCTTAAACTTGACATAGTTCAGGGCCTCTGCATGGCTTAATCCAGCACTGTCCACCTGCGACTACTTAAAGTAGCAATATGGTAGCTAGCCACTGGCAGCTTTGCTTGCCTTAGGAGACAGGAAATCTCCTTGACAGGCTGATTAGATATGCAGTTCTGACCATATCAAGCTCATAATTATGAAGTAGTCCACATTACACTTTGGAAACAGTGGGTTAGATCCAACCAGTTTTTCTGCCCTTGAACAAGGGGAGTCCCTCTTTGCCACCACAAGAGCTCTGCTGAGGATTATAGGACATGCATGGACAAAGGGCATGTGAAGCAGTAAGGAGCAGTAGGTACAGGACTTAGGTGAGACTGAGTAAAAAGCAGCTAGATTCACTCCAATGAATAACTTCTGTGAGATAGTCTTGTGCCTCACATACAAATGCCTAGAGAAATTAGTAATACAAATAGATAGTTCCCTGACGCCCTTTGAAATCTAGCTGCTGAGTTCGCAGTTTCTAGAGAAGGCAGCCACATTACAGCATTCCTACTGTACGCAACCACAAAAGTGACTCATGGGAGCCATGCATTGCCTACAGAAAAGTAACAAGAACAAAAAATGGCCATAAGACCAACTTTCAAAGTCCCTAAGGTAGGGGGTTGTATTTCACACATTTCATACACTGTTTTGCTGTACTCACTACCACTAAATTTAAGTCTGAAAAATATGAAAACATTACTGGTTAGAAAGCAGAAAGAACCTGATGAGCGAGTGCCTATTCCAGTATGTCAGCAAAATTTATCAAGAGCTCATTGTTCAAAAACGCAATTATACTTCATATTCCTCAAAAATCTGCAGATATGCTGCATCCTAGTATATTCACTCCTAGTCACACAGTATTCCCAAAATACCACAGGTAGAAAAGAAATTCATTCTCATTCTTGTAAGAAAAAGAACCACTCAGCCTGACAGAAAATATTATATTGGCCTGAAAAGGAATTTAGGCCTCATGAAAAAATTTTCTCTTTTGTAATATTTCATCCTCAATATATGTAGTTTTAATGAAGCAATTATGTCATTATTCACCAACTTTAGTAGATGCTTCCCATAGCTAATGGTAGAAGGTGACCCAGTCAGTGATTAGGCCTGCATTCATAGGGCAGGATGTGACACTGGGAGCAGGAGAGAGGAGGATTAATCCACCAGCTGCCTTACAGCCAGCAAGAGACCAATTTTCTTTGATATTTAGGTCTAGCTGATCTGGAACTACAGTCAAGGAATCTGTTTCGGTGCTTAGATCCTCCTTCTGGGGGGTGGTTACATAGGAACCAATCGACATTTGTACTTGTACCGGCTAGCAAACCCTCTTCTGGTTTAAAAACCATGTAAGTTTGAAGAAGTGTGCATATAATTGAATTGGCTGGGTCTCTGAAATTATATTCAGATACCTGTTTAAACTCTAGCCTCTGTATTAAACATTTCCCATGTCTTCTTTGAGAGGTGCACATTGGGGAGATGGAAAGTGAGTGGAAGGTGGAAGGGGGTGCTTCTTGAACTGATCTCCAACAAAAAGACTACCAGCTCCAGCTCTGTCATTGCTAGTGAGGGCAGAAACATGGCAGTAAGAGCATCAGGGAAAACTTGAAATGGGAAGAGCGGGCACAGTCAGCAGTGAAGTGCCTGTACTACAGAACAGGAGGCAGGACCAGCAGGTGATTTAAAAAACATTTACTTCTTCTGGTTGCAAATTCTGCAAGATGGAAGGGTGTAAGGAAAAGCCAAATTCAAAAGGAAACTGGTTTGAGCTTTAGTTCCAACTCTGAGGGACAACTCTGAAGTAGGAGTGTGTAAGAAAAAAAAAAACGGCCAATTTGGATTTGGCCAAATCAGGCAGAATCAATTTCAGCCAGCAGAAAGACTCCTGCATGTCAATTTCTGCACTAGGAGCCCATTGGGAAGTCTTTCCAGCAGCCGAATGTCAATTTCGGCCCTATTATATCCTATGGGCCATTGAAGTCAATGGTAAAAACATAGGGTATATTCTGGGGGCTGGAGGGGAGGGGGTTTGAGGGAGAAGCTCCACACTCAAAAGATAGCTGCTGGAGCCTCTCCCCAAGATACCCACCAAGTTTCAAGAACATTGGACCAGGGGGTCCAATTCTACAAGCCACCAAACAGGTCACCTCCATCCCCTCCATTGTTCTCTATGGTGGGGAAAAGAGTTACTTTCCCCTCACGGTGCTGTTAGTGGCTCGGGGGAAGTGGGGGTTGAGGGAGAGGCTCCAAATTTTCAGGGTAGCTTCGGAACCCTCTCCCCACATAAACCCCATGTCCCAAAGAAATTGGACCAGTGGGCCTAATTCTATGGGCACCCAAACATGTTACCCCCATTACCTCCATTGTTTCCAATGGGGAAACCCAGCCAGCAGCACTTAAGGCAGGCAAGCAGGCAGCACCCAGCAGTCAGACTCCCCCAGAGAATCTCAGGGAAAATGAACTGTCTTGGGAGGTGCTTGTTTGCCATGAGAACAAGTGGCACACTCCAGAACAAGTGGCACTGTGGCAGTGCAAGCATGCCACAGTGCCACACAGAAACACCAAAGACCAACAGGAACAACATTTATACAGGCCCTGCCCTGTATAAATTTATGGTGCAACCTCATTGGACTACTCACACCACACAAACCTAGAAAAGAATATTTATAGCACTGGAAAAATGCAGAAAAGGGCAACTACAATGATAAGAGGAGGACACTTTCCCTATGAAGAAAGGTTAAGGCGCTTGGAGATCTTGACTTAGAGAAACTATGACTGAGGGGTGACATGATAAGAGGTGTACAAGGCTATGCATGGGATAGAGCAGGTAGAGAAAGAAGTACTTTTCACCCTTTCTCACAAGACAAGAACTCGTGGGCACTCAATGAAATTGCTGAGCAGTCAGGTTAGAAATTAGAACAGATGAAAGGATGTACTTCTTCACCCAAACATGGAATGAGGGGAGGAGGTGTTCCTACCTTTCCCCCAGGGTAGTTATTTGCTGCATTTTGGAGCTGCATATGCATGAAATATTGCAGGCCAGGGCTGTAGATAGGCAAGGGTGGGGGTGGGGTGCTCCCTCCCGAATTCTGTAATGCCTTCATCATGGAAGGTGCGCCATGGTCTTTATGGCTCCCGGGCTCCAGTGGGGCCTGGCACAGCCACCACTGCTGTCAACCAGGCTGTGGCCCATCCAAGACTCCTCAGGCTTATACAGACAGCTGCTGGGATCCCGCAGGGGCTTCTACAGTGGGTGGTGAGTAGTCCATGGCCTTGCAAATGGCTGCCAGGCTTGCACAGGGGCAGGTGCTGCCATCAGAAGGGCTGCAGCCTCCAACCCTACCCAATCCCCGACTCTGTTCTTCCCCTCCCTGCAGGGCCTTTGCCTGCCTGGATTTTTACAGGTCTCCACAGCAACCCGCACTCTGCCCACCCACCCACCCACATTGAGAGTGCTGCTGCAGCCTGCAGGTCATCCAAGCCCTCCCAGCAGCAAGAAAAACTCCTGGGATGGCTCTGCTTCCTCCAGAGGTGGCTGGAATGAACTGGTGGGGTTGTTGTCGCCTGTTCTCGGCCATCACAAGATCCCACCCCGCTCAACAGCGGTCCCCTTCTCTGCTGCTTTCTCATCCTTGGGGACCCCCATTCTTTCCTGACAATTCAGAAAGCTGGAGAAGAGTTCTTCCTCCAAGATGGGGGTGGATGAAGTGGGGAGGCTGCCCTTCCCAACTGGTCTGGGAACCAGGTTGGCAAGGCCTTCTCTGCAGTTGTGGTGCATTGCACAATTTTAAAGGTAGTGCTGGAAAGATCTCTCTCCTAAGGTAGTGGGAAGGGGACTAAGAGAGTCCTCTCCTATTTTTATTTTATTTTATTATTTTTGTGATGTCATACGCCCCAGTGTCCCCTCTATTGGAAGTCGTCTAGCTACGCAGCTGCTGCAGGCCTCATGGACTTGTAAAATGCCATTCCTCACAGCTATGGGAACCTAAACCTGGTATGTCACAAAATGTAATGTATAATTTCTCCCTCGCTCAAGATGTTAAAGAATCTCTCCTTCCTTTCTCCTTCTTCTACCCAAGCTTAATTCATCTGCCGTGTTCATGTAGAATAACAAGGCAGTGGTGTGAGGCAGTTTAGAGGGAGGAAAACATTGGCAGCATCTCCTCCCACTTCTTTTCTCTCTCACACCCCAGTGCATTCTAGGACCTGTAATTCCCAGAATTCCTGACATGTACTATTATGCCTGCCCTCCCCCCCAATATGGCATCATAATTGTAGGACATTCTGGAAATGATAGTTCCCAGAATGCCTAACATAAACTTTGCCCAAAGCAGCCATTTCTTTCAGGAGAATTGATCTTTTAGTCTGAAGATCAGTGGTAATCCCAAAAGATCTTCAGGCCACACCTAGAGGCTGACAACCCTAGATCTCTGCAGTAGCAGATTTAAACATGGGTGGGCTGTAAGTGACAAGCAGTAATGGGTATCTGGTCATTCATAGTACATCCTCCATTCATAGAGTCCATTTTGTCTGTACCCTAGAGATCTGTTGTAACTCTAGGATATCTCCAGGCCCCACCTGAAAGTTGGCATCCCTATAAGGTGAATACATGGCAGTTGGTGGAACAGGAGAGGCAGGGTCGGCTCCAGGTATTTCTGTGCCCTAGGCGGGCGCAGATCCCAACCTCCTGGTTGGGCCTGAAGACCCAGCCATGCCGCCCCCCCCTCCTCTCCCCCCCCAGGGAGGAGGGGGAGGGCGAGTTGTGCCCTGGCTGGGCGCCTTTCAGTGGCGGCAGCAGCAGCAGGGAGATCCCGCTGGCCGCCGCCGCCTCCTCCTCCCCCCTGAGGGAGGAGGGGGAGGGCGAGTTGTGCCCTGGCCAGGCGCTCTCTAGAGCGGCGGAAGTGAGGAGATCCTGCTGGCCGCTGTGGTGCCCGCCCCTGCCTCCTCCCCCTCAAGGGGGAGGGCGGGCAAGCTGCCGGGTGCTCTGGAGGCAGCGACAGTGGGCACCCAGTTAGGGCAGCAGGGGGGCTTTTCAGGGGGAGCGGGGCACCATTTGGCACCCCTGAGGCCGGCGCGCCCTAGGTGAGCATCTAGTTCGCCTAGCGGGCGAGCCAGCAGTGAGGAGAGGAGAGATTCAAGGGGACGCCTAGAAACCCATCCTGATGATACTCCTGGATGTGCCATGGTGCTCTGAGCTCTCTGAGACTTTCAAAAGTGAGAAGAAAGTGAGCCTTAGTCCATTCGATATCAACGGCAGCCCTTGTACGGGAGTGCCCTCACACACTAAAAACAGAATGTGACCTGGACCTTTCATGTCAATTTGTTATCATGCGGAGACTCCCAACAGCTCGGTTTCTGCCTTGTTCTGATGGCAGCCATTTTTCTTTTAACCTCGTTGCACAGCTGCATAAGAGCCTGTCAAAGCCTGGCTTTTATCTCTTAAATTATAATTAAGGCATTAAATTATACCGTTGAAAAGCTTCTACTTAAGAATGAACCGTGAATCTGAATAAAGAAAGGGTTATTGGGGAAAGAAATCAGAAATTAACCAGCTGAAAAATAAACAGAAATGCCATTATTTCTCCCAGAAGCAACCACCGAGAAAAGAGACACATTTATTTAAAAGTGCACAAAATACATCAGCCTGCAGTTATCAGCTTACCATGACAGCCACAGAATCAAAGTTTAATTTGGATAAATAGATTGGAAAAGAAATGTTGTTTTCTCCTGGCAGGTAAGCCTGTTTTCAGTTCAGATAAATTGTTCCACCAAATAACTTATATTGACAGGCTTATGAGGAAAGCAAATATGCTTGTGAGCTAAGGGTACAAGTGGGAATTGGGGCTTTTATTTATTTATTTCCCCTATCAACTGGAAGACCTGTGCATTGGGAAGGTTTGTTTTGCTTCAAGTAACAGCAAAGGCAATATAGCATGCCCGGGTGTGCTTGGCTGAAATTGTTGCTTTTTCTTTTTCTTATTCTCCTTTAAAAAAAAAAAAAATACCCGCAGCTTGAAGAGTATGAATAATAGAAGATATCTTGTCTCTTTTACAGTGGAAAAGCAAAGCAAAGATCAAGATTTGACAAGGTGCATCTGGCAAATCATTGTTTCTAAAGACAAAAAAAAAGGCCCATACAACAGTCTGTTGAGTAAACATGGGCCCATTACACATGCACATCTTTCTACAGATTTTAGCAGTAAGCCTTAAATCTTAACTTCGGCTTCTGTGCCCACCTTATGCACCATTCTTTTTTCCACTGGTGTATTTATTCTACTGCCAATTTCTTTTTTAAAAAACAACACTTTTCTAAATTGGGGTGGAATGTCATTTGTGATGTGTGTGTGTGTGGGGGGGGTTTCCAAAGAATTTACGCAAGTGCCCTATTGCAGTGGTGCAGTTGTGTCCAGCAAGCACCTTCCATTTAAATTGTTGTGGATCAAGCTTTGTGCATGCATTTTAGCATTAGTTTGTTGAATGAAAGGGGGAAGGAATGCAGTCAAGGGGGGGGGAAACCTGATGTTGAAATTGACCAGACTTTTTTTGAAACTGAGAAGCAGCTACAAAGTTCCATTTTACATATTGCCAAGCACTAGGGGATTCTCTGCAGTGTTATCAGCCACTGTGTAAAATGATAAAGGGTCACATGATCCCAGAATATGGGGAAAACATGTTGAGTGCAGTGTCTCCTCTAAGCTGAGTTAGTGTGAGCTAGCTCACAGTTTCTTAACCTCCGGCTCACACATTTTTGTCTTAGCTCAGGAAGGATGGCTCCAGAGCAAACTAATTTATACAGTACCCAAATTGCTCACTCACAACTTTAATGCCAGTAGCGCAGAGAGAAGAATTTTTGCTCACAAGACTCCACAGCTTGGAGGGAGCACTGGTTGAGTGTACAGAATGCATGGGAGAACCCACTGACACTGGCACTGCAAGCTGTGATCTTTGGCGACATGTTTTTTTGTGTGTGTGACAGTGTGTGTACCCGCCCCTGTGCAAAGTCAGCTGCAACTCCACCACGCTTTGCATAGGGCTGCAACTTGTATGGGGGAGGAATTCTCTGGCAGAAGCTCTGGAGAGCTTTTTTAGTCTTGTGCCACTAAATTGAAAAAAAAATGCATCTGCATAATAACTCTAATTTCCTGCCCTTCCTTGAGAATTTACATGATTTGTGATGCTCTAATTTGATCCTGCACACTCGTCGTGATCTTAGCAGTTTTAAAAAGCCTGTCCTGTGTGGACTGTACTCTTCCTCCAAATGGATATATCCCAAGCAATTCTTAAGTTCAGCAGTTTGCAGAAGGTCCATGTGGCTCAGCTGCCATTTTAGTGTTATGCTTCCAGAGACTGCCAAAATGGTCCCCCCCAAAAAAACCTCTGTTCACTAAAGCATTCAATGGAAAAATGTTTTCAAAGCTTTAGAATTCCCTTCCCAGTGTCTCTCCCTCTTTATATCTCATGTCAATTGCATAATTGCATTCCACACTGAGGATTCCCCTCTTTATTCTGTTTGCATGCAACACTGAAATCCTTTTTTTTTTTTTGTACTGGGATGGTGTTTGCCTCCTCTCTGATCCCTCTTTCAAGTCAATACCAGCAGGGATCTAAACCTTGCACAGCTCCTTTTAAGCTTCCCCCCATTGTTTTAATTTGTTTATTCAGTGATCCAAGACTAGCGATAGTCTCACATCACTAGACTCAGGCCACTTGTAAAAAAAATTTCAAAATTCAAAAATGAGGGGAAAATGGGGGGAGGATGGCAGAACATGCAGAATGGATGGAATGACCTCGATGTGGGCAATGCAAGCAGTGACCTTTGAGGGGTGGCAAAAGGGCAGGGGGGAAATCCAAGGGAATCCGTATGCTTTTGAATTACCTTTGGCTTGGAAGCGAAACAAGGGGGAAATTGGCACAAATTCACACTCAGAAAACCCAAGGAAACAGTGATCAGAAAGTGACATGAGCCCTGAAGGGAAGAAAATCAATGCAGAACAACAAAGAAAACCTGATGGACTTGCATGGTGAAAGTGAGGAAGAACACCCATGCATAGTAGGCCACAGTCAGTACAGCTTATACACTTTAGTGTTGTTTGTAGATCTATGAGCCTGGGATCCTGACTTTAATGGATTCAGATAAAAATAGGCACTTTATTGTGTATTTATAGCACCCCTATTCTCATGCTGGTGGCCAGTGATCCTCCATTATACTTTGGTGAGGGCTGCTTTCAGCCACTTGTATTACAGAAGATGTCTATATCATGCTCCTCAACTGAAAAGTTCTCAGGGCAGCATCCATATGTAATCATAAAAAGGTAAAGGTTCCCTTGCTCGAAAGCCAGTCAAATCTGACTCTAGGGTTGCGGTGCTCATCTCAGTTTCAAAGCCGAAGAGCCAGCGCTGTCCAAAAACATTTCCGTGATCATGTGGCTGGCATGACTAAACACCAAGGTGCACGGAATGCTGTTACCTTCCCACCGAAGTGGTACCTATTTATCTACTTGCGATTTCTTGCTTTCGAACTGCTGTCATGCGGCCACTCGGGTCTCGAACTGCTGAACTACTGACCTTCCACAGCCTGCAGTTCAGCGTCTTAACCACTTGAGCCACCGCAGCTCCTATATGTAATCATAACCAAGCAAAATTAGTAAACAGCAACAATACCATAAAACCATGATTATGCTGTTTTTGCCAATGTCTGGCCAGGACTCATGCAAAGGCTTCTTCTGCTGCTAACGTTCTAAACCGTAGAATGCCTCACTTTAGAGCTAATAGCAGCACTGACTATCTAGGTCTCCTGGATCAAGTTTAAAATCTTTCTATTCTGAAAGGCCTTCAGGATGGATTAAGGCCTGTTTTCTTTTAACAACTTTATGTTTGTATAGCTTTATGGTCAATCTCTCTGCTACCAGTGTGGCTCATGTGTTGCTTATCTGTTATGGACAGGGAACTGATAGCTTACTGAGTTGCTCAGATGCATCTAAGTGAATCTGGGTGCAACTGTTCTTTGCGTTGCTCCTCCTTCCCCCACCAATGAATGATTGTTTCCTCCATTTTAAAAGGACACTTTTTAAAAAAGATCACTCCTTGATACTCAGCTTGAGATTTGTTGCTTAGTGTGTTTTTTTTCCTGCTTGCCCACAAATCCAGTTAATCTTGTCATCAGTTCTTCCCGTCACTTCACAAAAAGATGCTACTGATTGTGCGGGAAGCACAAACATATCCAATGGCTGTCATTTCAAGGGGACGCAGACATAAAAAACAGTACAAACTGACGGTAATGTTGTGCTTTATGAGGAGGTCGATGTAATTAATCCATTAATTGATTAATTAATTACTCAACCATGACCCCAAGGACACATGCCTTTTCTCCAATCAATTTAAAAAATATATTTCCATTTGTAATCTTCCTTTCTCACAGGGACTCAAGATGGCTTCAGTCAATCAGTAACCTCATTACAAAAGATGGTAACGTTTGAATGATATGAAGCCATGACTTTGCCCTTATAAAGTACTGAGGCTGATGCATTGCAGAGTGATTGCAGCTCATACTTTATTAAGTACAGTCAGATATTGAGATGCTTGACCCAGCTCGCAGGCCGGTTTATATCCCTGTAATTCAACACACCCAAACACACACCCACACCCATGATAAGTTATTTACAGTGCACCCTCGAATCTCATAGGTCTCTTCTTGGATCCTAGCCCTCCGATAGGTGTGCACTAGGATCTGTTCAGGCTATTGACTTTGGACGCGAAGCTAGGGCTCTTCTCTGGCCACATGTGGACGCAACCACATGCGCGGTTGCACTGGGTACACAGCACCCCTGTAGCTTGACAGACTACTGTGCAGCACGAAGCTGTGAAGAACATCACTATGCTTGAAACTTCAACACAAAACATTAATGATGCCATCCAATCAGAACCTTGTCTTACATGTAACCAAGCAACTCAAAAAAGGTAAGTTTACCTGGTGATCATGTTCATGTGAGAGTTCTTAGCGTGCATAATTTTGAATTGCTACCTTTAATCTGAACTTTATGAATTTTATAAATAACAGTGACGGAGATGTAATATTTGAGCACTGGTTTGGCAGAAGAGTTTTAAATAAATTAGATGAATACATTCTTATATTTTGATTCATAAATGATTTTTTTTTATGTTCACATTGTTTCTTCAACCCTCATGAGATGCTTTTCTGGGAGCAAGCAGAAAGATGTGATGGTCTTTTTTATTTAACCTCATCTCTTCCACAGATACTTTGCATGTAATTTTGAATCAATTAGCTGTCCCTGCACCTAGAATGAAGATACAAGGCACCAATACTTGGTTGAAACTAGCATTTTATTTATGATCTGCATGATAGAATTTCCTAACCTTAGGTGGTGGTCACACGCATGAGATAACGTGGGGGGAAGTGAGGCTATTAGCTCTGGAGTAATTTGACCCACAGTTGCGCGATCACACAGTCCCTGGGAGCTGCAGGAGCAGCCCACCACTGTGTGATCAGACACAAACCATGGGTGAATCAGGGTGTGTGTTTTTGTCGCGTGTTTCTGGTGCGCTTCAGTGGGGTATCAATGATCCACATCTTCACACTGAGTACTCCTTATGCAGTGTGCGATGATGCATATACTGAAATGGGGAAAAAAACAATGGCATGGAGTTGGGATGGGCCGACGCCATGAGAGTACGCTGGCGCGATCATACAGGGAGCCAGGAAGTCCATAGCAAACCCGTTTGCTACCGGACTTTCCCTAATGTTTTTTACTCCACTTCTGTGGCAGAGCAAAATGTGTTGCCCACGGGTGTGGGATGCTTCCCAGATGTTTGCGTCTGATCACACCCTTAAAATTTGCCCAGTATTCGCACCTATGGCGCAGCTAATTCTGCATGTGATCGCAGCCTTAGTTAAGTAATGTGTTGTTGTTAATAGATAGCCTCTTGAGGATGAGTAGCAGCATTTGTAGACAAAACCACTCCGGCTGCAAACATGCCCAGCATCACCACTGGCTTCATTTGTCCTAGCCTGTATATAAAACAATGTCAAAGAGATGTTGAGCTGAATCTCCCTCCCTACACATGCCACTAATTTGTTTATTTAGTTAGTTAATTTATACTCTGCCTTTCTACCCAATGGGGACCCAAGATGGCTTACAAAGTTCTCCCCTTCTCCATTTTATCCTCACAACAACTACCCTGTGATTTAGGTTAGGTTGTGTGATTTCCTAAGGTCACCCAGCAGGATTCCATGGCAGAGTGGCTTCTCTCCAGCTCATCCATCCTTTCCTTTTCAGAGCTCCTCTGATCAATAGATCTTGAGCAATGACTAAAAGAGTACCCAATTAGATTTTAAAGGAGAAAAAATGATAGGCAGGGATTTAGCAACCAATAAGGTTACATTTGGATCACTATCTAGCATCAGATAGACAACATCCCTTTGAGAATTATTGAAGGGTAAAATCCATCGATTCCTAAAAACAATATAAAAGGAACATTCCATTTTTTTAATGAGATATAAGTATCTAATTTTACCCAGGCCACAAGGACAAAGACTATCTGAAAATGGAATATTACAAAACATCCAACACAATACTTCAGAAGGGTTGGCATTATAATGATCCAAAGTAAATGCCCTAGCATAATAAGGAACTGTTAAATATCTTGTATAGGATGGCAAGGACTGAGTGGGTAAAATACCAAAGAACTGGGCAGAACAAACTCATGAATTACTGTGCTATTATAATCGAGTTTGGTGAGATGATGCTTGATAGTACTGAAGGTCTCTGCCTTACCTAGCTGGAGAATTTCTTCTATTGTAAGGCCTAGCTGCTGTAAGCTAGTGTCAGTGTTCTTGATCCATACCAAGTAATGCTTAGAGAATGTTTTAGAGAAAACAGCAATCCATCTGCTTCTACAGCAATTAAGCCATGCTCTAGCTTCCAACAATTTTTGGCCTCATTCAGCTCTGAGAGACAAATCTGAAAAACATCAACAGACACCCATTATCCTATGTAAAAACTGACAAAGGAGGTGATCAAGAGATCCTGGGATTACCAAGATCAAGACAGCAACACCATAGAGGAGCTGTGAAATTATTTTTTAATCGAACACCTGAATTGCACCAAGGATATATCTTTCTCCCCAAGAGAAAAAGAAACATAAGATCACTCCAGTAATAGGTTTTATCTTCTTGACTGAAAACTTAAGCTGGAGGAATCAAGAAAGAGAAAACAGTTCCCAAGTAACATAACTTCCTAACTTGTTCAATATGAAAGTTTATGATCCATTTAGAAGGTTTTATATTGCTATTTTAGGAGGGGAAAACAGTATTTTACATTTATTGTAGTTTATTTGCAACTCCTCTTCTAAACAGTACTTTGAAAAATGTCTCAGAAGTCTCTTCAGACCAGTCTTAGTATGACAAATATGAAAAGAATCATCAGCATAAAGCAGACCAGTAATTCTTCAGGAGCTAATCTAGAACTCCATGGGATGACAAGCATGAAACTCCAGGGATGAAAGGCTCAACATCAGATCATTTAAATATAAATTTAAAAGGAGGGGAGCAAGCAAACAGCCTTGTCTAACCTCCGTATGAAAACTAAAACTGTCTGAGAGTTGACCCTCATCACCACATCAAATCTGAGCAGTAGTATTAGTGTATAATATCTTGATTGATTAGAGTAGTCTTTAATCAATTGATGAGCCCTCCAATTTCTTCCATAGCTTTGTCCAGCTGACTAAATCAAATGTACCCTTGAGGTCTATAAAAGTTACCTACAGCTTCTGTTTTGGCATAGCTGTATACTTTTTTGCTGAGTGGAGAAGAATTAAGTAGTGGCCAATGCTGGAGAATCCTCTCCTGAAACCAATTTGTTCCCATCCTAAAATATTATTGGTCTCAATCCATTCCATTTACTTTTGATACAGAAGGGAAGCATATAATTTCCCAACAGATAATAAAAGGCTGATGGGATGATAATTAGTAGGGTCAGACCTATTACCCTTTTTGAAAATTGGAATGATTATAGAATGCTTCCAAATGGGGGAATTTCATCAGTTCAATCTGAGACAAAAACTGGTGCTAATATGCTACCCCACTAGGAAGGATCTACCTTAAATAAGTCATTTGGGACCCTATCTGAGCTTGGAGCCTTACCAGGTCACATAAGACGAATCGCACTGCCTACATCCTTCTCCAATATGGAGGCTCAATTAGGAAGATCCTCAGGCATTGTACCCACTACCATAATATTACAGGAGGGACTAGAGCAAAACAACTCCTTAAAATATGTCATCCATCGAGAGGCAGGGATGCATGATGGTAAGTTAGACCTCTGATTCATAGCTACAGAAACAATTTTCCAAAAACTTGATAGATTACTATTATTAAGTGATCTAATAAGAAGTTGCCAGCCCTTATACTTTTCTTCCCTCTTTTTATCTTGAATTAGTTTTTTGTATCTTTTTTAGCTCCCTCATGGATCACTGCCTTGTCGTGGCGAGGGGGCTTGCGTGGTTCGATGAGGCTGTGGGCTATGCCGTGGAGGGCCACCCAGGACGGACAGGCCACAGCAGAGAACTCAGACCAAGCGTGATCCCCCTGGAGAAGGAAATGGCAACCCACTCCAGTATCTTTGCCAAGAAAACCCCATGGACAGTAACAAAAGGATAAAAGATATGACGCCGAAAGATGAGCCCCTCAGGTCGGAAGGTGTCCAATATGCTACTGAGGAAGAGCAGAGGGCAAGTACGAGTAACCCCAGAAAGAGTGAAGCGGCTGGGCCAAAGCCGAAAGGACGCTCAGTTGTGGATGTGTCTGACGATGAAAGGAAAGTTCGATGCTGCAAAGAACAATACTGCATAGGAACCTGGAATGTAAGGTCTATGAATCAAGGTAAGCTTGACGTGGTCAAAAATAAGATGGCAAGAATGAACATCGACATCTTGGGAATCAGTGAACTAAAGTGGACAGGAATGGCGAATTTAACTCAGAAGACCATTATATCTACTACTGTGGCCCGGAATCCCATAGAAAAAATGGTGTGGCATTTATAGTCAACAAGAGAGTGAGAAAGGCAGTACTGGGATACAATCTCAAAAATGACAGAATGATCTCAGTCCGAATCCAAGGCAAACCATTCAATATCACAGTAATCCAAGTCTATGCCCCAACCACTGCTGCAGAAGAGGCTGAAATGGACCAGTTCTATGAAGACCTACAACAGTTCATAGAACTAATACCAAAAAATGATGTCCTTATCATCATAGGGGACTGGAATGCTAAAGTAGGAAATCAAAAGGTAACCGGAATAACAGACAAGTTTGGCCTTGGAGAACAAAATGAAGCAGGGCAAAGGCTAACAGAGTTTTGTCAAGAGAACACGCTGGTCATAGCGAACACCCTTTTCCAACAACCTAAGAGGCGTCTCTACACATGGACATCACCAGATGGGCAACACCGAAATCAGATTGACTATATAATTTGCAGTCAAAGATGGAGAAGCTCTATCCAGTCAGTAAAAACAAGACCTGGAGCTGACTGTGGCTCAGATCATGAGCTACTCATTGCAAAATTCAGACTTAAATTGAAGAAAGTTGGGAAAACCACAAGGCCATTCAGATTTGACCTAGATCGCATCCCCGATGAATATACAGTAGAGGTGAAGAATAGGTTTAAGGGACTAGATTTGATAGACAGAGTGCCTGAAGAACTATGGACAGAGGTCTGTGACATTGTAAAGGAGGCAGCAATCACCGCCATCCCAAAGAAAAAGAAATGCAAGAAAGCAAAGTGGCTGTCTGATGAGGCTTTACACATAGCAGAGAAAAGAAGGAAAGCTAAAGGCAACGGTGAAAAGGAAAGATTTGCCCAACTGAATGCAGATTTCCAGAGAACAGCAAGGAGAGATAAGGAGGCTTTCCTGAATGAACAATGCAAAGTAATAGAGGAAAACAATAGATTGGGAAGGACTAGAGATCTGTTCAAGAAAATTGGAGAAATCAAGGGAACGTTCCATGCAAAGCTGGCCATGATAAAGGACAAAAACGGTAGGGACCTAACAGAAGCAGAAGAGATTAGGAAAAGATGGCAAGAATACACAGAAGAACTATACAAGAAGGACCTTGATGTCCTTGACAACCACGATGGTATAATCACTGACCTCGAGCCAGACATCCTGGAAAGCGAAGTTAAATGGGCCTTAGAAAGCATTACTAACAACAAAGCTAGTGGAGGTGATGGTATCCCAGCTGAGTTATTCAAAGTCTTAAAAGAAGATGCTGTTAAAGTGCTGCACTCAATTTGCCAACAAATTTGGAAAACACAACAGTGGCCACAGGATTGGAAAAGGTCAGTTTACATTCCAATCCCAAAGAAGGGCAATGTCAAGGAGTGTTCAAACTATCGCACAATTGCACTCATTTCACACGCTAGCAAGGTCATGCTCAAAATCCTACAAGCTAGGCTTCAACAGTACGTGGATAGAGAATTGCCAGAAGTACAAGCTGGGTTTCAAAGAGGTAGAGGAACTAGAGATCAAATTGCCAACATTCGCTGGATTATGGAGAAAGCAAGAGAGTACCAGAAAAACATCTACTTCTGCTTCATTGACTATGCTAAAGCCTTTGATTGTGTGGATCACAATAAATTATGGCAGGTTCTTAAAGAGATGGGAGTACCAGACCACCTCACATGTCTCCTGAGAAACCTGTATAAGGGTCAAGAAGCAACAGTTAGAACCGGATAGGGAACAACGGATTGGTTTAGCATAGGAAAAGGAGTACGACAAGGATGTATATTGTCACCTTGCTTATTTAATTTATATGCAGAGTACATCATGCGAAATGCTGGCCTGGATGAATCACAAGCGGGAGTTAAGATTGCTGGGGAAAAGATCAATAACCTCAGATATGCAGACGATACCACTCTGATGGCAGAAAGTGAAGAGGACCTAAAGAGCCTCTTGCTCAGGGTGAAAGAGGAGAGCGCAAAAGTGGGCTTGAAGCTCAACATCAAAAAAACTAAGATCATGGCATCTGGCCCCATCACTCCTTGGCAAATAGAAGGGGAAGTCGTAGAAGTAGTGACAGACTTCACGTTCCTAGGATCCCAGATCACTGCAGAGGGTGACTGCAGCCATGAAATTAAAAGACGCCTGCTCCTTGGGAGAAAAGCGATGGCAAACCTAAACAGTATGATAAAAAGCAGAGACATCACCTTGCCAACAAAAGTCCGCATGGTCAAAGCAATGGTATTCCCCATAGTAATGTATGGCTGCGAGAGTTGGACTATAAGGAAGGCCGAGCGCCGAAGAATAGATTCTTTTGAACTATGGTGCTGGAGAAGACTCTTGAGAGTCCCTTGGACTGCAAGGAGATCAAATCAGTCAATCCTAAAAGAAATCAACCCTGATTGTTCCTTGGAAGGCCAGATCCTGAAGCTGAAGCTCAAATACTTTGGCCACCAAATGAGAAGGGAGCATTCACTGGAGAAGACTCTGATGCTGGGAAAGATTGAAGGTCAAAGAAGAAGGGGACGGCAAAGGATGAGATGGTTAGACAGTGTCATTGATGCAACGAACATGAAATTGAGCAAACTTCAGCGGACAGCGGAAGACAGGAGGGCCTGGCGTAATCTGGTCCATGGGGTCGCGAAGAGTCGGACTCGACTGTGCGACTGAACAACAACAACAACAACAACAACAACAATCTTTTTTAGATCAAGTAATTCCTTTCGAATGTGTAAGGTATTATCTCTTTTAAATTCATGGTGCAATTGTCCAATCCTTATTTTCATAATTTTGCATTCATAGTCGAACCATTCATTTCTGTTTGGTGGCTCAGAAATATTCCAGTATTTATGTGGGCATAAGTAAAAAGGCTTAAGTAGAGTAAAAAAATAAATCATATAATAGCTTGATGGTTCCCCCTGAGGGACAACCAGCTGCACTTTCTGTTTATGAAGTGGATGATCACTGAATGCAAGGAAAACAAGCACAGGCAGACATTCATGCCCGAAAAGCCCCTGGAGAATAGGTCTACCCACCCCTTTCCACTATATTGGTAGACCTAGCTTCCAGAGAACAGGTGTACCCACTCTACACTATTGGTAGACCTGGCCCTGAACTGTCACACTGTGATGAGCCTTAGAAAACATACCAACACCTGGGGGGGGGGGACTTCTTGCAGTCTACTTTGGTTTTTATTAGTGAAATAGGACAAATTACGGGTCAAGTGTAACAGAGGTGGAACAATCACAGTCAGAACCCTACCTAACCTAACAAACAGGAAGTTGCTTAAATGTTATCAACCTGCCCAAACTGCTTATTTATTCAAATATTTATATCTCACTTTTCCCTGTTACTCAAGGCAGCTTACAAATCATACTGAAAAGCATAATAGGGGTGTAAAAAAAAACAATTGATTATTTCCAGTTCCATTATAGCCTATGGGGACTATTATAGTCAATGGGCCCCATAGGCTATAATGGAGAATTTATCTGAAGGTATCTGGGGCTGATTTTCATGTAGAGGCACTAAATTTGCAGCATAGCTGCTGGTAAGTATTTGAGCTTCAGCTTCAGTATTTGGCCTTCCAGGTAACAGTCAGGGTTGATTTCTTTTAGGATTGACTGATTTGATCTCCTTGCAGTCCAAGGGACTCTCCAGCACCATAATTCAAAAGCATCTATTCTTTGGCACTTGGGTTTCTTTATAGTCCAACTCTGGCAGCCATACAATACTACTGGGAATACCATTGCTTTGACCATACGGACTTTTGTTGGCAGGGTGATGTCTCTAGTTTTTATTAGGTTGTCTAAGTTTGCCATAGCTTTCCTCCCAAGGAGAATGTGTCTTGTAATTTCATGGCTGCAGTCACCACCTGCAGTGATCTTGGATCCCAGGAACGTGAATTCTGTCACTGCTTCCGTGACTTCCCTTTCTATTTGCCAAGGAGTGATGGGACCAGATGCCATGGTCTTAGGGTTTTTTTTTTTTTTTTGTAAATACAGTTTTTTATTGGATATATCACATGTTCATACAATTTAAACAAATCACTACATATCCATTTTTCTTTCTCCCTCTCCCCCCAAACAAGGCTTCCCGCACTGCTCCAACCCCATTAATGTCTCTCTTATTCTATTACAATTACTTCTAAACTTATTTTCTCTTACTAACGGTAACAATTCAAAAGTCTAACTCTCTTTCATTTTCTTCTTAATAACTATCAAAACAAATCAAACCACGTTTAATATCCCAGTTTTTCAACAGGTATTCTTGAAAGTCTTTCCAGTCTTCAAAAAAGTTTCATCTTCTTCGTTGTTTAGCTTTCTTGTTAGTTTGTCCATTTCTGCCATAAACAACGTCTTTTTAATCCATTCCCATGTTTCAGGTACTTTATCTTGTTTCCAACATTGAGCAAAAGTCAGTCTAGCTGCTGTAATCAAGTACCATAATAATGTTCTCTTGGCTACATTTATTTCTTCCATTTTAAGACCTAGCAATAACATCTGTGGGTCTTTCTTAAAAGTACATTTCAGAATTTTTTGTATCTCATTGTGGATCTTAGTCCAATAACATACTGCTTTATCACATGTCCACCACATATGGTAAAAAGACCCTTCATGTTTCTTACATTTCCAACATTTGTTAGACATACTTTCATTTATAATAGCAATTTTTTTAGGCGTCATATACCATCTATACATCATTTTATAGCAATTCTCTTTAACATTTACACAAGTTGAAATTTTCATTGACTTTTTCCACAAATATTCCCAAGATGTCATTAATATCTCATTATTAACATTTACCGCCCATTTTATCATTTGCTCTTTTACAATTTCATCCTCAGTATACCATTTCAATAAAACCTTGTACAGTTTAGAAATCATTTTTTTCCCCTTTTCAAGCCATACAGTTTCAATTTCCATATTATTTTCTCTAAAACCATGTTCTCTTTTATCGGTCTTAAATAAGTCATGAATCTGTCTATACTTCAACCAATCATATTCAAATTCCACATCAAATCTGTCTTTTAACACAAAGTTTTTCCCTTCTAATTTTAAAAGACTTTTATAAGGTAGCCAATCTAACCCTTGATTTCTTGAATATGGATTAATCACTTCTGCTGGTACTATCCAAAGTGGTCTTTCTTCTGAGAAGAATTTTCTATATCTCATCCAAGTCTCGAACAGTGATTGTCTTATAAAGTGGTGTTTGAAGAATTTGTCCATTTTTACTTTTCCATACCATAAGTATGCGTGCCATCC
This sequence comes from Gekko gecko, assembly GCA_029375565.1. Taxonomy (NCBI): domain Eukaryota; kingdom Metazoa; phylum Chordata; class Lepidosauria; order Squamata; family Gekkonidae; genus Gekko; species Gekko gecko. Next base: position 286,167,275 of record JAPDNY010000001.1, on the reverse strand, counting down.
AAACTTGTTATCATGCCCTTCTAAAGCCAATAACTTCTTATTCTCAAGATTAATCCACTGTTCCAACCATGTTAAACAGACGGCATCATAATACAGTCTTAGATTTGGTAATTGTAGACCTCCTCTTTCCTTTGCATCACATAAAATTTTCATTTTAATCCTTGGCTTTCTTCCTGCCCATACAAATTTGGATAATTCTTTCTGCCACGTATCCAATACTTTCCTTTGTTTTAATATTGGAATAGTCTGAAATAAGAACATCAAACGCGGTAAGATATTCATTTTTACAGTTGCGATTCTTCCCAATAATGATAAATTCAACGTATCCCATTTCTTCATGTCTTGCTGAATCTTGTACCACACCTTTTCATAATTATTTTTAAACAGATCAATATTTTTCATGGTTAATTCAATTCCTAAATATTTAGTCTTTGTAACTACTTCACATTGAATTTTCTCTTGTAGTTCTGTTTGTCTTTGCTTCGTCATATTTTTGCACATCACCTTGGTTTTACTTTTATTAACATAGAATCCCGCAACTGAACCAAATTCTTCAATTTTTTCCATCAATTGTGGTATTTTCTCAATTGGATCCTGAATCATAAACATTACATCGTCTGCAAATGCCCTGTATTTATATGCAAAACCTTTCACTGTGAGTCCTTCAATGCTGTTATCTTTTCTTATCGCTGTCAATAATATTTCCAATATCCAAATAAACAACAACGGGGATAGCGGGCAGCCTTGACGTGTTCCCTTTTGGACTTGGAAGAAGTCTGTTCTTTCTTTATTTATATTCAAAGTCGCTTTCTGTTCTGAGTAAATTGCCACAATCATGTTTAAAAAAGACTGTCCTATGTCCATTTTTTCAATAACTTGCAGCATAAATTCCCAGTTTAAATTATCAAAAGCTTTTTCCGCATCTAGGAAGAGGAATCCAACTTCTTTTTCTGGATGTTTGTCATAGTATTCAATTGCATCAATCACCACTCTTAAATTGTCTCTAATTTGTCTATTTGGTAAGAAACCAGCTTGTTCTTCCGCTATAATATCTTTCAAATGTTTTTTCAGTCTTTCCGAAATTATTTTTGCAAATAATTTATAATCATTATTTAATAGCGATATTGGTCTATAATTCTTGACTTGAGTTAAATCCAAACCTTCTTTGGGTATCAATGAAATATTTGCTTCTTTCCATGAATCTGGGATCCGTTTAGTCTTTCTTATCTCGTTTGACAGAAGTACTAAGATAGGGGTTAGCTCCTCTTTAAATTTCTTGTAGAACTTTGCAGTAAAGCCATCTGGACATGGAGCTTTTCCCAACTTTGCATCTTCTATCGCCATTGTGACTTCTTCCTTCGTTACTAAACCATTTAATAACTCTTTAATTTGTTTTCCCAGCTCTGGAACTTCGATAGTCTCCAAGTATTTCTTAATTTTCTGTTGATCAATTCCTTTCTTTTTAAACAGTTTGGCGTAGTATTTAAAGAAGACTCTTTTTATGCCTTTCAAATTCATAACATCCTTTCCATCTTCGGTAATCTTACTTATAAAATTCCTTTCTTTTTTATTTTTCAATTGCCACGATAAAAATTTTCCTGGTTTATTTGCACCCTCAAATGCTTTTTGCTGTAGTTTCTTCAGGTTCCAGTATAATTCTCTGTTTAGTAGAACATTCAGTTGATCCTGTAGAAAGTGGATCTCTTTAATAATCTTTTTCTTCCCTGGTCTTTTCTTTAATTCCTTTTCTTTTTGTCGAATTTTTTCATGAAGGTCCTTTTGTTGTTGCATCTTTTGTTTTTTATCTTTAGAGTTCAGAGAGATAAGCAAGCCTCTCATTACCGCTTTGTATGTATCCCATACAACTTGTATATCAGTACCTTTATTTAAATTCAGTTCAAAGAAGCTTTTCGTTTCTTTTTTTAAAGTTTCATTAATTAATTTTTGATCCAATAAGTCCTCATTAATTCTCCAATATAATTGTTTGGGTTTTTCTTTAGCTATCCAAAGTAAGGGGTTGTGGTCTGAATTAGTTTTCGGTAAGATTTGTATTTTGTAGGTTTTTTGCGCCATCTCCTCTGACATCCAAATCATATCAATTCTGGAAAAGGAATTATGTCTGTTAGAATAAAACGTATAATCCTTTGTCTTGGGGTTCCACTTCCTCCAAACATCTTCTAGTTTCTCTTGCTTCATTAGCTGAAAAAATGTTTTTGGCAACTTTCCAACCGTCTCTCCACTTGCTTTGGATTTTCTGTCCAATACATTATTCACTGTACCATTAAAGTCTCCTGCAAGGACTATTTGATCATAATTTAAACAGTCCAACTCTTTAGTCAAATCATTAAAAAAGGTCTCTTTTGCACCATTGGGTGCATATATATTTACAAGCAATGTCTTTTTTCTATTCATCGTTATTTCCACGCCAACATATCTTCCTTCTTTGTCTGAGAAGATTTGTTTAGGTTCCAATTCTTTTGCAATGTATATCACTGTTCCTTTTTTCTTATTGATTGCTGAGGAATGAAATTCTTCTCCCAATTTTTTATTAATCAAATATTTATTATCTTGTTTTCTGATATGTGTTTCTTGTAAACAAATTATGTTACATTTTTGTTTCTCTAGCCAATGACTCACTAATCTTCTTTTGTTTGGTGAATTTAGTCCATTTACGTTCCAAGATAAAAATTTGTAATCCATAGTTGTTTTGAATTAAATATCTTTAAAGTCATCAAAGTTGTTCTCTTTAAATCTGTACATATCTCCTTCCGTTTTGAGGGTAAATCTCACCGAATTGTAGACAAATGATAATCCATATGGAATCTCCCATCTAAACCTGATACTCATTTCTTTTAATCTGTCTGTTAATTTCTTGAATTTCTTTCTGTCTTGTAGGATCGATCTCGGAATTTCTCTCAAAATTATTATTTTTTTTCCATTAATTTCCAACAGTTGTGTAAATTGCTTCTTGAAAACGTCTTCCTTCATTTTTGTAGTCACAAATTGAACAATCACATCTCTGGGTAATTGCTTTCTCTTGGCATAAGCTGAGTTTACTCTATAAATCAGGTCAAAGTCTGGATCCAAGTCTCCAACATCTTCCCCTATATAAGTTGTCAATGTATTAATTACTAGAGCCCGTAAGTCCTGGTCTTCCTCCTCTTCTATTCCTCTCAATCTCAAATGATTCTGAGTGGCCCTATATTCCATCATGGACTCCAATCTTGTGTTTTCTGACAGGGTTCTTTTAACTTTCTGTTCCATTTCTTCTGATTTTGTCACCAGACTTTTAACCTCTTTTTTAACTTCTTCTGTATCTTTTTTTATCCCTGCCACTTCTGTTAGTACCAGTTCTTTTAATTCTTCCATATTTTTTTCTGTACTTGGACTTGTACTTGTTCTATTTGCTCCAGTTGTATTTGCAGCTGTTGTTACAACTGTTGTTGCAGCTGTGATTCTATTTGCTTTCCCAAACTCTGCACCACTTCAGTCATCCGTTTTTCCATCGCTTCTATGGCAGCCTGCCACTCTTTTTTTCCTTTGCAGTCATTCTTGGGCTGGGTGATGAGGCAGCTCTTGGTCTTGACCTCAAATCCGTCTTGGAAGCGACTTCCGGGCTAATCAATCTTTATATTAGCAATCTTCAAGCCAAATCGCCACCTTTATAACTTCTTCCAGTGCTTTTTCGGCTTAAAAATAACGTTTTAAAATTTAGTCCTCCTCAAAATGGCGGGCGCAATTTCTCTATGATTTTCTGGCTAGAGTAGGCTCTTTCCGAACTTCCTGTTTGTCTGTCCGTCACTGTAATCCAACTTCCGGTGGTGGTGGTGTCACACACTAAAGCAACCGTCTACTTCCGGTACAGCGACTTTGAAAACATCCACTCTAGTCTACTTCCTGTATCATAGAGTCACAGTCAGTTTCATTTCTGCTACGCAAAGTTTAGACTTAGCTGACCACAGGAATGCAAAACAAAGTCAATTTTCGGCCGTTTTCTCTAAAGGAAAGCTTTCTTTTTACTTTTAAATCACACGGAATAGTTCATTAAAGCTTTCTACGCTTATCCGTATGTTTCGATTTCGCGTTCTTCTTTAAACCGGTAAGCAATTGTTCTTTTGTTACCTTACTTGTAATCTCGGGGTTTCGCAGTGCTTCTTCAGTAATCGATGTTAATCTTGATGTTAAAGAGGTCGGTAGATGACGAATTTATGCTGAATTCTCAGCCCAGCTGGTATCTGTAGTGCTGATTAGCAACTGCCCTCTTCACGGAAGGAGATCAAAGTGTAAACAAGCTTCCTCCGAAGCTTATCCACACCGATCTCAACTCCCTCTCAGGCTTGGCTGCTTGCTTGCCACCCCCGTCTGGGGAGTGCTGCGCTGGGCCAGGTAGAGCCCAGACTGTCGTCAGATACTGCTGTGCACCCTGCACAAATCGCAAAGTGTGTCAATTCGCCATTTTAACTCCGACCGGAAGCCCGGTCTTAGGGTTTTTTGATGTTGAGTTTCAAGCCAACTTTTGCATTCTCCTCTTTTACTTTCAGCAAGAGCCTCTTTACTTCTTTTTCACTTTCTGCCATTAGAATGGTATCTGAGGTTGTTGATATTTTTCCCAGCAATCTTAATTTTGGAGGAGAGGCACCAGCAATCTTAATTTTTGAGGAGATGCACCAGCAGTTATCTCTCAGAATTAAGTTAGCTGCTGGTGCCTCTCCTCAAACCCCCCAAGTTTCAAAAAGATTGGAATAGGAGGTCCCATTCTATGGGCCCCAGAAGGAGATGCCCCAATCGTCCATTGTTTCCAATGGAGGAAGAAATGCCTTCTCAGTTTACTTGTGAACTGAAGTTAACATCCCTGAGCTGCCACCTAAGATTTTGTGCACCAGCATCCCCTAGTGCAGCTTAGAGAGAACTCTGGTAGATAGTGATCTATGGGGATAACATGTCATATCTGCTGTGTAATGGCTAATTGGTTTTAATCTTAGCTCAGCTATTCTACCTGTAAAGTAAAGGCAAGAATGACCTGTTGCATAAACCAGTTTCGGAAGGATGGAGATAAAAATTGTATGATTAATCACACTAGAAGAGTTGTATAAATTTTATAAATAAATCCCTATTGTTAAAAAATATATAATAGCTTGATGGAAGACTTAGCTAAATTAACTCTAGAGAGTTCATCGTTAATAAATCCAACTTTTTTTGAACACAACATGCCACTAATTTGAGGGGGCCAATAAAAAACAACAGATTTCATTAACCTGCTGCAACAATTGGAAACCACCCTTTGTCACTGGATGCCTTGAGATGCTTACCAGTTATCCCCACCTATGCAATAGCTACCCATACTCTTCCTGCTCAAGCCCCAGTCACAGCGTAGCCAGACACAAGGTGTGTGTGTGTGAAGTGCTGTCTTGTCACAACTGATTTATGCTTTTGAGCCAAGTGAGAAGCAGAGGTGCTTTCTCATTGCCTTCCTCTGTTGTGTCCTCCTTGGTGGTCTCCCATCCAAGTATTAACTCTGTTTAACTTCTGAGATCTGATGGCTACCCCATGCTGCCTTCCCTCCAATGAAACACAATACCATGTCTAATATTAAAACCATGATATCCCTGACAATAATGTGGAGCAGGTGAAAAGGACCCTTTTGCAGCCAATTTGAAGAGAAGCCCCCAAAAAATTTTGTTTGGCCCCAAAGGCAATCAGCAAATACCACATTTCACTAGGGAAGGTGAGATGGTCAGCAGCACACAGTGAAAGCCTCTCTAGCAGCAACAGTATTGGAGTATAGATGAGCTCCACAGTCTCCTGGCTCAAGGATTACCATGTCCTCATATACCTATACTTGCATATTTACATATTTCCTCCATTTGCAAAACATAACATTTCATGTTTATGTGGTGCATGTTTTACTGGTGTAAATAAAACAAAAAGTGTAAATGAAAAATTGAATGTTCAGAGAATATTTGTTGAAAATATATGACATCAGACCTGGGACAGAATTTTGAGGAGCATCTTTGGGAACAGATTTTGCTTATGCTCTAGTCCAGACTTGCACTGAGACTTGCCAGCTATTCCAGCAGCACGGTTATCGTGGATCAAAATCCCTTTCCTAGCTCACATGGCTGTGTTTGCAGCTCCAAAGAAATGGGAGCACTGGCAATGATGCTGAACCTTCTGTCTGTACACATGTTTCTTGTGGATGGTACACTTAAACTAAGCTCTTTGCTAAATTGTGGACAACTTGGATTACAAACAAAAAGATGATTGTGGATAATTAGTTCCCTCCAAACTCAGTGAGATATCCCAAATATTTGTTCTGACAACATAATTAAAGAAGAGAATGTGGGGTAAAGGAAACTGTAAATGGTATTAGCACATAGAAAATGAAAATATTTAGTCAAATCAGTAGACAATGCACTTCTCACTACAACCAATAGGCTTTGCAATGGCATATTGATTCATTTACATAGGCATTTAGCCCAATCTTAACACAATTAGTCAGTAGGAAATCCCTTTAAATCCAGTGGGTTTATTCCAAAATAAGTGCACAGAAGTGCAAATAGTTGCAGTCTAAGAAGCACACTTCATCCTGCATAGGGTTGCCAAGTCTGGGTTAGGAAATTCCTGAATACATGGGGGGGGAGCCTGGGGAGGGTTTGGGAGGGATGGGAAGGACCTCAGTGGGGTATAATGCTATGGAGTCCACCACCAAAAGCAGCCACTTTCTCCAGGGGAACTGGTATCTGTAGTCTGGATATCAGTTGTTATTCCAGGAGATCTCCCAGCCTTATCTGGAGGGTGGCAACCCTGCATAGCTGACCAAATGGTGTGAAGGAGTTCTTGAGCAAAATGACAGTATGCATTTCGTGAAGTTCTAGTCCCCCAAAACCTGATGTTCAAGAAAATAGAAATAAAAAACAACAACAACAAAGGCATGGTCAGAAGTGAAAGGAAGATCAGACCTGCATATATTAATCCGTGAAGTTGTTTATATTAATAACCTCTATTTTTTTTTGCCAATGATGCAAGAATTATGTCTTTGTATGTGTGTGTAATCAGTTTCAGATGGGAGGAATACAAAGACAACAGCAGGAGGAGGAGGAGACTGGATTTATATCCCGCCCTTCACTACCCAAAGGAGTCTCAGAGTGGCTTACAATCCCTTTCCCTTCCCCCCCCACAACAGACACCCTGTGAGGTAGGTGGGGCTGAGAGAGCTCTTTTGAGGACTGTTCTTGAAAGAACAGCTCCGAAAGAATTTGTAACCAAGGGCACACCAAGCAGCTGTATGTGGAGGAGTGGGGAATCAAACCCAGTTCTCGCAGATTACAGTCCGTGCTCCTAACCACTACACCAAACTGGCGGGTGACTGTAAAGCTAAGTGTGATTTTTGTATGTAAAGCAGTACAATGTGGACCTAGAAACAGAGGGGCCTTTTTAATCTGATGAGTATCTTCAGAAGTGTATTTAGGTAGTTCATTTGTATTCCACCCTTCCCCATTTTACCTTCATAACAACACTGTGTGGTAGGTGATGCTGAGTGGCCCAAGGTCACCAGTAAGCTTTGTGGCAAAATGGGCATTTAAATCTGGGCATTTCAGTCCCCTAGTCCTGTACTCTACTGCTAAAAGAAGAAGAAGAGGAGATTGGATTTATACTCCACCCTTCACTACCTAAAGGAGTCTCAGAGTGGCTCACAATCTCCTTCCCTTCCCCTCCCCACAACAGACACCCTGTGAGGTAGGTGGGGCTGAGGGAGCTCTTTCGAGAGCTGCTCATGAGAGAGCAACTCTGAAAGAATTTGTAACTGACCCAAGGTCATACCAGCAGCTGCATGTGGAGGACTGAAGAATCAAACTCGGCCCTCCCAGATTAGAGTCCATGCTCCTAACCACTACACCAAACTGGCTCTCATAGGCTGAGTTCAGACTGGCAATTTGCCCTGCTATAGCCGCATTTCAGCCACATTTCCCAAGCGGATTAAAGAGGGCGTTCACACAGGCACATCTGCCTGGCGTTCCCCATCCATAGGCAACCCATGCTGTTCTGCTTCGCTCCTGGGATTAAAAGATACATGTTGAAAATGGTAGGAAATCCCAGAGAGTGCCTTTATCCCGCTGCATTATGCTTCCGGGAAGTGTGAACGCTCAGCCAAAAAGCTGGGAGCAATCCATATTGTGCATAAGGCAGCAGCGATATGATTAGCTGCACTCCACTCTACCACCCAATGCAGTGCTGGCACAACAGGATCCAAATCGGCTATATGTGCATGTGTGTATGAGTGCATGAGCGCTCATGTGCTCATACACACATAGCCGATTTGTCAGGAAAAAGCCATTTACATCCGTGCCTCCAGGCCAGCAGTCTGAATACTCCTGTGCGCCTCCTCCCGGTATGCTCCCGCATCAGTCGACCTTGTGTGACCGGGAAAACCTTTAACACTTTGTTCCGGGGCTTTTTTACCACGACTGGTTCCCACTTCAAACTGCCAGTCTGAACTCAGCCATAATGTCTATCAAGTAAACAAGTGACTAGGTATTTTTACCCAAAAATCGTTAATTCCCTGCCCATCCAGACAAAATATTTCCCTCTTTAAACAATGCTGGACAGTCCTTGGCTCTGATTTACAAAGGGAGAGAGAAGGTGGTCTTCTGTACAAAGTGAAATATGATGGACCCTGTTAAGCAAGCCAACTGTATATTGATTTATGGCTGAGATTAGGTGCTACCTGGCTGGGGGGGGGGGGGCACCCTGATGCCTTTAAACACATAGTTGCAAGTGAAACTTTGCATGGAGCTAAACACTATTACCTGCTGGCTACTGTAGCTCAAACGGGTTTTAAAAGTGCAGCAGCTGAGACTGGCTGAAAAGCTGAGACTCAAAGCAGATAAAAAGATAGTTTTACTTGCTTTCTATCTGAATGATAAGAAGTTCCAGAGGCAGCACTGCCCTGGGTTAGTTCCTTTTGGAGGAGACAGAGCTGCAGGTTTTTAGCAGTTTGTGTTGGATTATTCTAGTTGGCAAGAGTGCTCAAGGCACATAACACAGCAAGGAGTTCCTGGAATGTTTGTGTGCTGTCAAGAAAGAAAGTTATACATGGACCCATTTATCTTTGCAAACTAATATGCGTCCTTTTATTTAAGGAACTCCATTCTAGACAGGATAGAGTGTCGATAGATTTCTGACCTAGTCTAGCTAACTAGGATGGATGGAGATACAGGAGTCATGTCCTGCTCTCATGTTGCCAAGATGGAGAAGTCTGGCATTGCGTGGAGAAGTGTGGAACCAGAAGGAAGTTCCCCCAAGAGCAGCAATCTACACATCAAAGGGATAGCATCAGAGGAGAGAAAGAAAGGATGCTCAGTGCCCTAGTCTATCTGACTCTCTCATACTCCCCTTCTGAAGGCTGAGGCTAAGAGACAGCACAAACTTCCTCATTTCCAACAGTTTGGGAGTATTTACTTTGCTTAGAAATATATGTAGAACATACATAGAGTTGGCAGGCCCAGCTTGGCAACCAATGGGACACCAGGTGGTGCTTGGATGTGGCAAGATGGTTATCAGTGACATCACAGCTCTTTAGAAGTTGAATATTTGAATCATGGAGTTTCCTGCAATTGCTAGAAATGCACAATATCACTTCTGGGTTTTCCTAGAAGTGACATCATGCCATCACTGAAATGGATTGTTATTTTCCCCCCTCTTCCACTGGCTGCTGGAGTGCAAGGCCAGATGGGGGTGGGGTATCTTTTATTTCCTCTGTGTGGTCCTTGTTAAAACAAGATTATTCATTTTCTTCATTTATACCCCATTTTTCTTCCCAGTGGGGACCTGAAGCTGCTTACAACATTCCCCGTTTGCTATTTTATCATCATGACAACCCTGTGTGGTATTTTAGGCTGAAAGTGTGTGACTAGGCTGAATTCACCTAGCAAGCTTCAATGGCAGAGTGAGGATTCAAAATGGGGTCTCTGAGATCTTAGTTCAACATTCTAGCCACTACACACACATTGTCACTCAGGGAGTCCATGATGGTTCTGAATTTTGAACCTGTCTGTCCATTCCCCACCTGGTATTATTCAAATAGTGTTGGCATCATAAATCTTTAGCATTTGAATCAATGGACTCCTTTCTCTTGACTTTTTTGGAGTCAACCATTTCAGAAATTCAGAGTAATCCAAGCAAGCTTTTCTTCCTGTGAGATAAGATTACTTTGAGAAATTTATGCCAGGGGGCTAATTATACAGAGCTACAATACAGAATGCTGAAGGGATGAAAACATTGCCGGGGATGAAAACATCTCCATGAAGCCACAGTATGATTACAAATGAAAAAAGCTGAGTGGCTGGTTGTTTTGGGCATTCATACAAAATATACTGAATTTTGGAGCTTTGAATTTATTGTGAAAATGTATGGGGTTCTGTCAGTTCAGTTCTCTCTCGGGATCTCAAAAAGGATCTAAATGTATCTGGCTAGCTTCATTTCATTGCCTAAAGTTTTCTCTACATTTTCATTCTCAGCTGCAGAGGATTTGTCAAATCTGGAAGTGTTCTCTATTCACTGTGAATCATGTGAAACCTACTAAGTGACCTGGCTGGATGATATTACAGCAACAATTTCTCACCATGGGGCAGTAATACCATGAGTTTATATAAAGCCAAAGATCTCAGCTGTCCCAGCTATGGGTACCATTATCTCCATGTTTCTACTATTGCTTGACACAGTAGGGAAGACTCTATGCAAGGATGATTTATCAGGAGTGTCTCAGAAACAGCAAAAGGGCTGCCTGTGATCCTCACAATGATAATACTAGTGCTCCCAATTTTTTAAAGTGGAAAAAAACCTGCAAAGAAGGCCAATTTACTCTGTGTACCCCAATACTATCTTCCCCACACACACATACCACTTGTGTCCTGTTGAACCAATCAGTATTCTTCACAGAAAGCTATTCATTGTATTCATTGTAGGAATTTGTGTTGGACATGCTCATTCGTTTTCATTATTTGAACACATTTTAATTTATTTATTAAAATGCTTACGTCTTGCCTTTCCTGGAAAAAGAACGAAATACCTGGGGACAGGCAGAAACAATGTTTAATAATCAGTACAGCTAACACCCCCCCCTCCATCTAGCAATATCAAAACGTGATGTCAAAAATGCAGTTTAAAAACTCTGCAGAACAACTCAGTTTTGCATACTCTGGTGTTCACTGGAAGTCCATTCCCTAGCTGTGAGCAACGATTCCTGAGTACAGGCCGCAGAGAATATTACTGGCATGATGGAGGGCAAATATAAAAGGATGTTCCTGAGACTAATATGACTGGCAGATGGGGCCATACAAGGCAGAGAGGAAGAGATTAGCCTGTCTGTGAAAGGAATAATGTAATACTAAAGCTCTGGGCTGTGACTCTGGCTGAAGCAGTGACGGTGCTGTGAACCTGGGTCTCCAAAATCCTAGTTCAACATTCTAACCACACCGGTTTGAGGGTAGGGAGCAGAATTTGTGGTTCTGTTTCAGAATATCCTTCAGCAAATGTAAACAAAAATTTTCAGATTCTCAAAGTAGCAGCACATGGGGCCAGCCCAAGGGGTTCGGGGGCCTGAGGCAAACTATGACTGCGAAAAATGAAAGTCAGGAGGTACTAGACAAACATAAAAAATAAAGAAAAGATACTCACTTCGCTTATATCTCACTTGGCACACCTGAAAGAGTATCACTGTAGGTGACCGCCTAGTTTGCCTGTATGGTTGGGCTCACCCTGGTAGTACACCTGAATCCTGAAGATTTAACTAATGTAAAATCTTAGTTTTTCTTTCAATATGGTGCTCTGAAAGAACACTCATGATGCAGCAACATTCTGCAAAGCAGAATTAAAATTATTATAAACTTCTGTTTCTATACAAAGCTTTGCCCTGAAATACATGCAAGTCCACTGTGTCAGCAGGATCATTGTTAACAGAAAACAATAAAATAGAAGAAACTCATCCTTCATTAAGAATGAGAAACAATTTTACTGCTTGTTCTGCTAATATAAATTTAGCCTGATCTGCAGTTCAGAATAGTTTAGCATACTGGTACTTTCTATGTGGTGTTGCCACAGCTTTAAAACAATGGCACAGATAGGTAGGAATCACAAATCATTTGTTTCTAAAAATCCATTGTGACAAGTGGAAAAATTCTCATCCTTTCTGAGATCACGTCCAAACATCACAACAAACCTTTGCTCAGTGGTGAACCTAGCCTATTTGACACCCAGGGCAGATAATTTTTTAACACCCCCCTCCTATATTTTTTTCCATTAAGTCACAGTTGGCTTATGGCAACCCTGTAGGGTTTTTAAGGCAAGAGATGTTTGGAGGTGGCTTTCCAAATTCCAACACACTATTCCATCACGAGAGCCGGTGTGGTGTAGTGGTTAAAGTGTCAGACTAAGATCTGGGAAATCCAGGTTCGAATTCCCATTCATGCCATGAAAGCTTGCTGGGTGACCTTGGGCCAGCCACATTACTCTCAGCCTAACATGGACAGCCCCAGTATAGGCTGATCTTGGCAGATTTCAGAAGCTAAGCAGGGCTGGCGTGGAGGCAGGCAATGGCAAACAGCCTCCAAACATCTCTTGCCTTGAAAACCCTACAGGGTTGCCATAAGTCAGTTGTGGATTGATGGGGGGGGGGAATCCATCACACCACTTGTGTGAGCAGGCACTTGAAAGGGCTTCTGTTCCCCATTTTGAAGCCCAAGAGCTGTTCATCCCAAATGTCTACAAGGCATTTTGAGAGCTAGGAATCTGCATTTGTACTAACTTTTACTAACACTAGCCAAAGCATCACAAAATAGTGATCACAAGCTTCACCAGACTGGATGTTAAGAAACACACTACCCCTCCCCCAAGAAGGTGCCCCCATCCTCTGTTGTTTCCAAAAAACTAAAGTCAAACCAGAGAATTTCTGCAATAGAAACTGAAGGGGAACATTTTTGCAAGCTCAGCAGAACCAGTGCAATCACAGGGTGCCCAGCAGAACCCAGTGCCACTGTGGCAATGCCAGCTGAGACAGAAATGAATGAGAAATTTGTGGAAAAGAGGAAGAGAAAGTAAAAGAGGGAAAGGTTGTTTTATCTTGCTGCAACACCCTAAATACTGCTTTGCAAAATCTGGCTGATCTGGGTGCAATGAAAGGAAGAGAGAATGACTAAACTATTGGAAAAAATGATCTGCAGACTGTAGCAGCTATCAGCATGCTGGCTTGGTTGTTATTAACCAAGTTTGCTTCAGTCTTGGAGAAAGGGAACTCTAGCCAATACTAAAGTGCTTTTTGCTATCAGACTTCCCTGCACCAGTAGTGGTTGCAGCCAGAACTGCATTTAAAAAATATAAGGAAAGATGTTTGGCTGGATGCAGCATGATGCTGGCTTTGAGAACCTCCAGCTGAATTTATTGAGCTGTGCCCGGGGCAGACCACATCCCCACCCTGCCATTGATATGCCATTTCCTTTGCTTGTTCAAGATGGGCACAAACATAGTTTCTTTTCTGTACTCATGTGGTCCCACATTTTTTTCCCCTAGCATGTATGGGACATGATAGAAAGACTTCTTGATTTGAGAAGCCCAAACTCTTCTTTGCCATGGTTTATTAATATAGGTGCCAGGACAAATTAGAAGTCAAGTTTTCACAACAAACTGGCATTTTAAACTATGATTAAATTGTGAATTATAATCCTGGTTTCTGGAGAACAGAAAAACTCAAATTAGCCCAATACATCTAAATTTAGAAATCACAGCATTTTAAAGTCTATTAGGGGCTTTCATTTTAACAGTTTTTACTTGTCTGCCTCTGTTTTATGCTCTTTATGTCCAAGGCTTGCTTTTAATATTATGGTGATTTTAGTTGTAAACTACATCAGCAGGAGTCTGAAGAGGTGGCATAGAAATATCCAAATAAATAAATAATGAAGATATCCTAAACCAGTATGGTTGCCAAGACTCAGCCTGCAACCCACCAGAAGCCTTTTAGGGGCAGAGACTGGTGTGCTGATGCCATACAGATGAGATGATGTCACTTCCATAAAAAAATGAAGAGATATCATGGCATAGGGGGATGCTCTAGGATTTGCAAAAGAACCCAAACCCATGTGGTTTTACCATAGAGTTTTTGTAAATCTTACAGTATCCCCCACTGATGCCCTGATGTCACTTCCAGTTTTTGATGGAAGTGACATCAGTGTAAAGCTAGTGCAGATCCACATTTTTTTCATCAATTTCTTCCTGCCAGTGCTTCAGTCAAGGGTGGGCAATGGAGCGGGGCAGTAGGAGATCTCCCACCACCAGCAAAAAGCTGGAAAATGTATAAAAATCCAGGAAATTTCAAACCACACTCTGAGTATAAGAGGAGGGTGAAGGAAGCATAGTAAACAAATCATGTTCCAGTCCTACCATAAATGAACAACCTAGTTTGAGGTCTGAATGTGGCCTCATTTTCTTCAATTATAACTTCCTACCCTTAGACAGGATACTACATCACCCAACAGATGCTCCTCTAACTTTTCCTGTAAAACGTTAAGAAAGGTCTCTTAACAACCTCCCTAAACCATATGGTTCTGCTTCTGAACATCTTTTATTGTCATATATATCTCAAAATATTCTAACATTGCTTCCTGCTTATCCGGGGGTTCTAGCAACTCTCTGTGGCTGGAGGGTGGAGGGAAGTCAGTTACCTATTCTTGGATATACTCAAGGGAAAAAAAGCAAGATATTTTTAGAACATTTGTTAGGGTTCATCATTTTCTATCTTTTAGCATCCCACAGAAAGAACAAAATTAGGTCCCTTTTCCTTAGTCTGCTTTCCTTTTGTCTTATATGCTTTCTTTAAATATTGTGAGCCTGCAGACAAGGACCTGTGCATTTAATTCAGGCAAAACACCACACATTATAAGCAGCTTTCTAAGTCATGAAAATGACGAAATGATGATCACCTCATAATAACCAGGGATCTGGCACTCCTGAGGAATATGATGATGTCTGGTCTGAAACTCAGAGTATGTAATCCTCATATGCTCTCCTTGGTGGCATCCCATTGCTTAACTATCTTTTCTTCTGTATGTTTATAACAAAGAAGTTCCCCATATATTATATGGCATGTATACATATGACATATTGTCAGTGAAGACCACAAAAGATAACAACACCTGCTGGTTACTTATTTTCCAAGACTGCAGCCTAATGTAGGTAACAAGAGTATTACATGACTTTTGTTTTTGGAGGAGCTATATACTTTGGAAATAACAGATTAACAGTGCTGTCCTAAGCAGAATTAAACCTATTAAAGAGTATTACATGACTTTTGTTTTTGGAGGAGCTATATACTTTGGAAATAACAGATTAACAGTGCTGTCCTAAGCAGAATTAAACCTTTCCAAGCCCATTTACTTCAAGAAGAGCGCAACTCTCCTTAAGATTGTACTGCTAGTCATCAAAAAAGGAAATTCTCCAAGTGGTAGAAGATTTTCTAGGAGCAGTTTGTGTTTAGAGAGTTTCTTGACCCTCCTCACTCAGTAATAATACCCAGCTTGGCTTGATACTTTTTCTAGTGCATCATCTAAATTAATTTCTACTTTTGTTTATATAATGTTTTCTGTCTATGATCCTAGCTCCTTAAGAGTCCTGTTTGTTGCATTTGATACCAGAGAGCAATGTTTAAGCAACTTGAGGTTTTTGAATTTTCCATTGGAGACTGCCATTTTTCTTTTTCCCAGAAGACCAAAGATGTGATTTGATACCAGCACTACCCAACACTAGTTTAGCTATTAAAATCTCCCTGGGATTGAGCACAAAAAGTATACATGAGAAGTCAGGGCTTGAAACATTTTTTTTCTCCACCTCCTCTTCTATTTTAAACATCTACCCTGAAGGTCCTGACCTGAATGGTCCAAGTTAGACCAATCTTGTCAGCTCTCAGAAGCTGAGTATAGTCAGCACTGGGTAGATTGGAGAACACCAAGGAAGTCTATGATTGCTACATAGAGGAAGGCGATGGACAAGAAACTTTCTTCATCTCTTGCCTTGAAAAATCTATGGGTTGCCATAAGTGAGCTGTGACTTGATAGCACTTTTCATACACACACCATCAATGAAGAGTTCTGTGTGCACAAAAAAAGATTCAGGTATATTGAACCCGAAATATATCAGTATTTCCCAATATTCCCAAATCCCAGTAACTGTATGGTATTGAGATTTGGAAAATACTCAGGATTGCTGAATATTTTTGGCTCCATTATACCCTATCAGGATCATTATAGTCAATGGTCTCCATAGGCTATAATGGGGAATCAAGCTGGGGGTATCTGAGGCTTGGGGGGGGGGCTGTTTTTTGAGGAAGAGGCACCAAATTTGCAGCATAGCTGCTGGTGCTTCTCAAAAAATCCCCCAATTTTCAAAAGATTGGACCAGGGGGTACACTTCTTTGGGCCCCAGAAGAAGGGGTCCCATCCTCCATTGTTTCCAATGAAAGGAAAAAGGCATTTAAAGGGACTGTTTTAATTACCTTCTCAAAGCTGTGGCAAGACTCCATGCTTGAATTTGCTGCTTTGGAGTTCACTTGGAGCTTGGAGAAGGAGTTTAAAGGGACCACATTCCTGTTAAATGCCTTTTCCCTCTTCATTGGAGATAATGGAGGATGGGGGCACCTTCTTCTGGGGCCCATAGAATTGGACTCCTTAGTCCAATCTTTTTGAAACCTGGTTTGTTTGTTTTTTGTTTTGTTTTTGAGGAGAGGCACCAGCAGCTATGTGGCAACATTGGTACCTCAACCTCAAAAAACTGCCCCCCCTCGAACCCCACATAACCCTGGCTCAGAAATGGTACTATCAGTTCAAAAGAGAGCATTTTCTTTTTCAGCAGTTGGGGGAAAAGTGGTCTTAAATAATATAAATGATACAGGGAGAAGTTTTTTTTTTTTTTTTTTTTTTAGTAAATACAATTTATTATTGGATATATCACACGTTCAAACATTTTCAATCCACCTACATACCCATTTCTCTAATTTTCCTCCCCCCCCCAAACAAGACTTCCCGCACCGCTCCAACCCCATTAATATCTCTCTTATTCTGTTACAATTATTTCTAAACTTATTTTCTCTATCAAATGGTAACAATTCAAAAATCTAATTCTATTTCATTTTCCACTTAATAACTATCAAAACAAACCAAACCACGCTTAATATCCCAATTTTTCAACAAGTATTTTTGAAAGTCTTTCCAGTCTTCAAAAAAAGTTTCATCTTCTTCGTTGTTTAATTTTCTTGTTAATTTATCCATTTCTGCTAAGAACAACGTCTTTTTAATCCATTCCCATGTTTCAGGTACTTTATCTTGTTTCCAACATTGAGCAAAAGTCAGTCTTGCTGCTGTAGTCAAGTACCATAATAATGTTCTCTTGGCTACATTTATTTCGATACAGGGAGAAGTTGATGTTCTTTGCTTCCTCTGCCTTTCCATATTTAATTGCTGATATTGTGAGATCCCAAGACCTCTGTTTTCTCTTCTTCAGAAAATATGTTTGGTATTCCTGGCATCAGTAGGATACCAGGAGAAAGGGGGGGGTATATCAACAATGCACTGGAGGCATATGGTATCTTTTTTAAGTGAGAAAAGAAAGATTGTGCTGCTTATTGTCTGGAGACATTTCTTGATTTGCAATTCTTTCTGGACATCATAGTGTCTTTGAGAGCATGTTTTTCCCCCAATGCAAACTAGAAAGCAAACTAGAAAGCAAAGCCCGGCCTAGGCAATATTCCCTTGCTATGGAGGTTTCAGTTCATTAGTTTTGTATTAAACATGCACCTAGAAAATTTCATTAGGCATCTATCCATCCTCAAAATATCTGAAATCTTTTAAAATAAGGAATCCCCAGTGAAGCAACCAGTGCTGTAGTATTTGAAATTTTCTGTTTACGTGGGAGGAAAAAACCTTTCAGTCAGACTGAAAAATATATAAACATAAGGAGGTTTGGATGTTAAGTTTTTATGTCATTTCTCTGATGCCCAAGTTCTGAAATACTGGTTTTCCATTTTGTATTTTATTACTATTTAGTGGTGAAGAATACATTTTTCAAAACTTTGCACACTTGGGAATCACACAAGTGAGGCAATTAAATTCAAACACTGTTGCTTTTCTATTTGGACATTGTTCAAAAAGCTAAGCCATTTCCAAAGTAGTGGATATTCATCTTTTCTGCCACAAGTATGGGTATCTATAGATGATACACTGTCAACAAAAAAGTCAACTCCAATATATTTGTTCTCAAGATTCCTATAAGTAGCAACTGGTAGGATTTTAAAATTAGGAAAACAGTGCTGGGGCAAGGATTAACATTCCCTTCTCCCATTGTCATAGTCCCAGTTCAGTTCATGTACTCAGCCTCATGGCAACTGTTAAAAGAAATATAAGAAATAGGAGAGTTGATCGAAGTTGATGAAAGATTAGTTTAACACTTATGTCCTGAAGCATCTTGCACAATGACATTTATTAAGCAATAGTTATCTGCAATCAAAAGTCATTCTTACATGTGGACAATGTCATACATGCATGTTCAGTGCTTGCAGAGATTGGTTTCTGCTGCCTAATCAATTGAAACCTCCATGACAAGGAGAAATTTCCTAGGCTGTTTTTTTGCTGTGTATTAAAAAATATACAAACAAAAACACTAGAGGATTCCATTTTCCTTGCCACATGTTCTTCTCAAATTTCTGCTCAGCCAAAAAAGCTCACAGAGATGGCCTGAGGTTCCTGGGCTGCCAAGAGAAGAAAACCTGGGATACAGATTCCTGGATATAGGTTCCTCCCTGCAGTCACAAGGGAACTGGGCAAATTGATACTTGGGGATAGTAGCGACATCTGTTCTAATAAAACTTTATTTAATTTTTACTTTATTAAAAACATCTCTATCCTGACTTATCTCCTCAGACATTCACATGTGTTTTTATAAATGAATATGGGGTCAAGAGAAAAGATACTTTGCTTGGGGGCCTGCGATGATTCATTTTCAACTTTATTTGCTTTACAGGACTGGTGTGAGGCTAAAATGACAAGAGATATCCTTATGTTGCAGCTCTAAGATCCTCAGAAGAAGGCTATATTTTGGTCTTCCCTCCAACCAGGGCCTGCTCTATAGTGATGAAACTGAAGGAGCAGATTTCCAGTGACACAGCCTCCCTTCCATGTTTTGCCTCTAGTCTTCGGTTGCCAGCCAACCACCTGCCAACTGCTGACCCAGCTTGGGAGATGGAGATCATTATTTTTACTGCAGAAAGCCATGAGTAGCAGTTCTCAAATGTTGTGGTTGCTCTTGTGATAGCAAGTAATCTCATGAGAGTTCAGGAAGCTGTATAGGGCATGCACAGATGGCATAACTATTTTTAAAGAGGGCTAGGGCAGTGAACAGATGAGGAGCTTTATCTTCTCCAGGACCAGTAGCAGAGAGCCAAGTGAGTGGAAATTACTGTATCAGTAGTGGTGATGTGTGTGCGCACGCGCATGTGTGCGTGCATGCATGTGTATGTGTCTGTGTGTGTGGTGGGGAGATGTGGGTCATGACTGCTGCTCTCAGGTGGTCGAAAATCTTGAACTACCACTACCTCCAGCAAGAGAGCTCCTGTCTACTACAGACAATTTTTGGGGGGAGGAGGGAGGTTAGAAGGGAAATAAAGAAGGCAGGGGTGAAACACAGTACAGTCCATCATACCATGTACTCCACCCCTTCACCAACAGCAAGGTATTTGTAGAAAACTCAAACTATTAGGCATGTCAGATTTACTGTTTTCTGCTTACTTTAATATATTCCCACTTGAAGCAAGAAAGAAGACACATTCTAATAGAACAAAGTCTCTGCCAGATGGAAGAAGAATGTAGCTATGTGTAGGGATGGGCACAAACTGGCTAATGAATAAAAGTTCATAACGAATTTTGGGCAGTCCATAACTGGCAAACTAAAGTTCATGGCAGGTCACCTGGCATGGACTTTGTAGCCGTTTGTGGTGGTTTGTGAATGGATATATTTCCAGACAGACTCTCTCCACTCAGTCAAAACGTATGCCAGACTTCAAAGCAACAAAGCAACTTCAAAGCAGGAGATTTCCTGAGCATTTGGTGTGTGTAGCTTACACTTTTGAACCTGTGCCTGACATTTCCCCCCAAAAGCACTTTCCTGGGGGCATCTTCTTGAGGGAGCATAACTTGGACCCCCTAAGTCCAATCTGCACATACCTTGGAGGGCATGTAGAGGAGCATCAGGGGGAGGGCCCCTGCAAGTTTGATGCCTTTAGCTTGCACAAGTTCCATTTTAAACAATACTGAATCTTCTGAACCTACACTTGTCATTTCCCCAGAAAGCACTTTCCTCGGGGCATCTTCTTTGCGGGGCTGTAACTCAGACTCCATAATCCAATCCTCACCAGACTTGGACAGCAGGTAGAGGAGAATCAGCCAGCAATCCCCTGTGAATCTGGTGTCTCTAGAATGCCAGGGTCCTGTTCTACTGCATTATGAACCTCACAAACTGAACCAGATCATTTAGCACCTAAAAGTTCATGATGGTTTGTGGTTCACAAACCAGGCACGCCATGAACCATGAACCAGAATGCATTTTCCCCAGTTTTGGGTCCATCCTTAGCTATGAGATTGTACCTGGTCACTCTCGATAACTCTAGCCTGTCCACACATTGACTAATTTCATCGGGGGGGGGAAGAGTAGGCATTAACATGCTGGCCCCGCCCCCCACCTCCACAGCAGAGTGTGAATGCATGGAGTAAGTGACTGCATCAGTGCTCCCTTCCAGGCATCAGTGACACTGCTTTCCAAATATTTGTATTTACTTATTTTCTTTATTTCATTTATACCCTGTCTTTCTCCCCAGTGGAGACTCAAAGCATCTTCCATCATTCTCCTCTCCTCCATTGTAACTTCCTAACAACCCTGTCAGGTAGGCTGGACTGAGAGTGAGTAACTGGCCTAAGGTCACCCAGTTTCCATGGCAGAGGGAGGATTCAAACCTGGGTCTCCAGATCGTAGTTTGATAC
The DNA here is from genome assembly GCA_029375565.1 of Gekko gecko. Taxonomy (NCBI): domain Eukaryota; kingdom Metazoa; phylum Chordata; class Lepidosauria; order Squamata; family Gekkonidae; genus Gekko; species Gekko gecko. Next base: position 286,146,207 of record JAPDNY010000001.1, on the reverse strand, counting down.
TGGGTCTGAGGTTGCTGATCACAGGGAAGGAGTGTGCATACAGGACACTTCTTCCATGCATTCACACCACGTTGACAACTCAGTGATCTTCTGGGGCCAGTGCACTGGTGCTTGCTCTCCTTTCCTATTCATCCAGTCAATATGCAGAGGGGTTCATCTGTACAAGGGTTCTATTCTATTGGCATAAAATGGCATGGGGGGGGGCGTGATAGCCCATGAGAAAAGAAATGGTAATGTTTCTTAATGACTGAAGATATTACCTGAGTAGATCTTGATTGTTAGGAAATGTCTCTGTTTAATCTCTCAAGGCTTTGGTGACTCTTCTCCTGGCGGAGAGAGGGAGGCAGATGTGTAGATGTGTCTGAAGAAGCAGTAGCTGAGATTTTGGAAGAGATGGAGAGAGAAGCAGACAGACACTGGTGAGAATTGTTTGAAGCATCTTGAAGGTGCAGGATTTCGTTGTCAGGATCTGATGTGAGGTAGTGGATCTGCAGCCATTTAGGAGTGCTTCTTGACCTCTACCTATATATCCATAAATAAAGCAAATTATTCTAGAAATGCATTAAGTCTCTGGTACTGTCTACTCCAAAGGGAATCAGCCCAGATAAATGCTGCCCCTGGAACTTCTTACCCCTTGGGGAAGCAGGGCACATATAACAATAAAGATACAAAATTCAAAAGATTCTGATACTTCTATTAAACTTCTGTTCAGACCTGGTACAATAAAACAGTAGCGTAATTTCAGGGTAACATGCACCTAAATAGATGCTTCAGTCTGGCTGTAAGAGTACAGAATTACATCCCTGGGGGCTTAAATGACAACTTCCCCAAAACCCAAAATGAGAAAACTGTGGAATGACAAAAACTGAACACATTACTTTTGATATAATTATAGATAGTACATTTTGAAACACTGAGTTGGAATAATGATTATAAGAATAAGGAAGCTATTTGCATAATTGGTTTGTGCTGGCATGAGCGAAAGCTGTGAAATTCGGTCTAAGCAGAAACAAAATTTTGACGAGATTGTGATTCTTCATAAATAAACTTTAAGGTGACTCACTAGCTACCAGATTAAGGCTATTATAACAGAAAACTTCCACTGTATAAAAAAATAGAAAAATTAAAAAAATTGTAGAAGTTCTATGTGTTTCTGTAGATCTTTCCCATAGTTGTACTTTCCTTGTATTAGTTACATTTCTCTGACCAAAGTAATGAGCAAAACAAACAAACAAACAGTAAATACTAAAATGCAGCATAATGTCCCTATAATGGCATAAGGAAACCATGAGTGCTATGAATTTGGCAACAGAATATGTTATTTCCAGATTGGTGTTTGACAGCAATAAAGAGATCACAGGAAGCTGATATTTACTCATGATAGGTGTAAACACTGGTATTGTGCAATGCCATGTCTATAAGTAAGACCTCTGTTCTCTGAGTGGCATCCATAGATAAGATGATCTATAGTCTCTATTACTCCAAATGGATTTACTTTGTAAGATGGTGGCCAGCGTGGAGCCTTGATTGAGAATTCCCATGTGCGCTAAGGTATTTGGCTAATACAATTTGGAATACTCACCAGTTAAGCAAGTATCTTGCTGCCAATATGTTGATGCATCCTTGACTTCCATGGTGTGCCCATCAATGTATCCTAGAGCATACTTTCAGCAAAACAACTCCCCCACCCTGGAGAATCCAGGGAATGGCCTCAACACCTCCCAGAACATATGAGCAGCCTCAATGTCTCCTGACCATGGACTCGGACTTTGAGTAACTGAGGCAGGCTTGATATTGTGCTCTGCAATGCCAGCATGGGAGGGGCTACTGACTGATCAGCCAGTGTGTTCAATGGAACATCCAGTGGAGTGACAAAGAACAAGGGAGCTGCCATCACCAGACTCCCATAGGGGATGACTGGTGGGTGGTTCGGGCCAAGCAGGTCTCAAGAGAAGATGGGGAGACCAACGAAAGATGAACTGCCCAGACCAAGGGTGAGTGATGGCGGATGAAACTTTTCCAGGCACACATACTGGATGGGGGATACATTTCTGGGTAGCAGTGTGTGTGAACAAGATTTTGGGGTATGGAGGAGAGGAGGAGAGGAGATTGGATTTATACCCCGCCCTTCAATGCCAAAAGGCATCTCAGAGCAGCTTACAAACTCCTTTCCCTTCCCCTCCCCACAACAGACACCCTGTGAGGTAGGTGGGGCTGAGAGAACTTCTGACAGAAACTGTCCTTGAGAGAACAGCTGTGCCAGAGCTTGTGACTGACCCAAGGTCACATCAGCAGGTGCAAGTGGAGGAGTGGGGAATCAAACCCGTTTCTCCCAGATAAGAGTCCATGCACTTAACCACTACACCAAACTGGGTGGACCATAAGTTAAATATGAGCAGCCAATGTGATGCAGTGACAAAAAAGGCTAGTGCAATTTTGGGGTGTTGACATCCAAATCACAAAATGTCATAGTCCTACTGTACACTGCATTGGTCAGGCCGCACCTGGAGTATTGCGTGCAGTTCTGGAGGCCTCACTTCAAAAGGGATGTGGACAGAATGGAGCAGGTGCAGAGGAGAGTGACTAGGATGATTGGGGGCCTGGAGCCCAAGCCCTATGAGGAAAGGCTGAGGGACTTGGGAATGTTCAGTCTGGTGAAGAGGAGATGGGGGTGGGGGACATGATTGCTCTCTTTAAGTATTTGAAGAACTGTTTCTTAGAGGAAGGCAGGGAACTGTTCCTGTTGGCAGCAGAGAATAGGACTCACAATAATAGGTTTAAATTAAGGGTGGGAAGGTACCGGCTGAATATTAGGAAAAACTTTTTACAGTAAGAGCTGTGCAACAGTGGAATCAGCTGCCTAGGGAGGTGGTGAGCTCCCCCTCACGGGCAGTCTTTTAAGCAGCAGCTGGACAAACACTTGTCAGGGATGCTCTAGGCTGATCCTGCACTGAGCAAGGGGTTGGACTAGATGGCCTGTATGGCCCCTTCCAACTCTGTGACTCGATGATCCTATGGGTTTATATCTGAGGATGGCTGAGTGAACAGAGAGAGTCTCTTAGGCTTCCCTACTGTTGTTACTATCGGGGTTGTTGCTGTAATCATAACACAGTCTTCTATCTAAAGCTTCCCCAGACCTGGGCGGCACGAGTGAGAGGCAGCAGATGATCAGGAGAGGCAGCCAAGTGCTGCCTGAAAATTGGATGTATTTTAAACTTGCTTACTGTGCTTTAAATATTTTACTAAGCTGGCTAGTTAGAGATTAATGTCCCACCCATTTAAGAGTAGTTCGGTAATGGTTTGTTTTTTCTTACTGAGGGGTTGGTGGGAGGGTTAAATGGGTGGGAAAGTTTGGATTAAATTTTAAAGTTTTGTACTGACCAGACTTAGTTGTAGGTGATTTACTGTGTATTAGTGGGATTCAGAATTAACTGGTGCTCCTGTATATAGGGTCTGAGAGGACTAGCTTCTGGGTTCAGAAGACCTGTCAGGAGGGGCCATGCAAGGGTTAGGGATTCCAGTTTTAAGGGGCGGGGGAGATATAGTGGTGGGGCATGGTGTTACCTGGGAAGGGGATGGAGATATCGAAATGCTCAGAAATGTGACCCTTCCAGCCTTCGTCCCATCCTGAGACATGTTGGTTGTGGGGTAAGGAAAATGTGCTGTTCTCCAACACTGGTATATAGGAAAAGCCTGTCCTGAATTCTCCCTGGTAACATGTCCATGTAACTTTTGTCACCTGAGCAGATGGCCTGCACAGATGGCCAAGCTTCATACCCATATTGACACCTTTGCTGGGAAGAGAGAGACATTCAGGCACCTTCCCAGGCTTGGGACACAGGTGTCCCAAGACATTAACACATCAAAGCTTCTCTGACATGACTGTTGTCATGTAGACCCAGAGATCTGGGCATACCCCTTTACCCCCTCATGATTGGATAAATGGCCATATTCAATTATGACGGGAAAGGGAGGGAATTGTGCTCACCCTATGGGAAGAGGGGAGAAGTTTTCTTGGAAAGAGAGCTCCTTTCTGAGAGAGAGTTCCCCTTTGGATTGTATACATGCAACATGGACTTTGACTACAAGGTAACCTAAGCTGGAGTTGGTTGCCAACAGCATAACAAAATTTCCATTTAAGATTCCCTGGTTATACATTGGGCATTGAATCATCTGGTACCGCTGAATGACCGGTAACTATGAATACCTCTATGTGTAGTTAGAGCTGTCTAAGCTATAGATATTTTTTTGTTTTCCTACCTCTGCAAGTCTTATGATATATGCCTGCTTGTTCACTGAATAAAGATAATACCTTATCAATATTATCTGAGTTTGCTTCCTATATTGCAACCTGACTCTAAGCCTAGATCCTGTGCCTAAGCCATTCACCTAGAAGGCTACCACTGTGTGTTAAGTACTTGTCTCCAGCTCTGGCACAGAGCTGATAAGTTATTAATTCCCAGAGACTAGACAGGAGTTGGGACCTCTGCTCCTGTCTGAGGTGGGAACCTTCTTTGCAAGAGGTCCTGGTGGCAGACTACTGATTTAAGTATTCCTGAAGCTTGTGGAATTGTGCCTCTTATCCCTGGACTGGGGTGAGAGCGCAAATCCTGTACGTGCTGACAGGTTGCGGGATTTTGGGTCTCTCTCACTCCTGGACTGGGGTGAGGGCGAAGAAAAAACCTGGACAACTGGTATTGTTAAATGTCTATAAGTAAGACCTCTGTTCTGCAGAATTATCTTGCAGAACAAAATATACATGTGGCTTGCTTGACTGAGAACTAGGTGAGAGATGGCAAAACTATCACCTTGAACCAGTTTGCCTTCCCCAGGTGTCTTGGTCCTTCACAAGTCCTGGGCCACGGGGAGGTGGGGGGTGGGCTGGTGATGCTTATCCAGGAGTCTTACTCCTCTAGAGTGCTCCCTGTTCCAAGAATTGCCAGCATTGCATGTGTGGGCTTAGTGTGGGAAGCTGAAGGAGAGTTTGGTTATCTGGCTGGTGAACTAATTGCCTAATGCACCAGCATCCTGCCAGGCCTGTTGGAGGCTATCTCCGATTGGATGTTAGAATACCCTAAGCTGTTAGTCTTGGGGAACTTCAATGTCCATGCAGATGAGGCAGCCTCTTCTCAGGTGAGGGATCTAGTGTCATCCATGGCAGCACTAGGACTCTCCCAATTTGTATCAGCTCCCACACATCAAGCAGGTCACACACTGGATCTTATTTTTGGGATGTGGATAGATGTGGATCTGATAAATATTGATGTGGTGCCATGGTCAGACCACTTTGCTCTTAAGGCCTGGATGAGCATTCCAAACCCTCCCTGTTTAGGCAGCAAGCTGATTTATGTTCATCCATGAAGACTTATGGATCTGAATGGATTCCAGAATGCTATGTGGGAAGTTCGTTAGATGAGCTGGTGGATGATTGCCAAAGCCGATTTTCTGAAGCCACTGACAAAATCACTCCCCAGAGTCCCCTTTGCCCCCATGCCAAACTAGCTCCTTGGTATACCCCGGAGATAAAAAGGATGAAATGGGAGCTGAGACAGATTGAGCAAGGGTGGCAATGTACCCATGACAAAGCTATGAGAACGTCTTATAGACCATTATGAAAGCCTATGAAAGCATTTTTGGCCCTGGTGCCCACCTGGTGGAACAAGATCCCAATAGAGATCAGGCCCCTGCGGGATCTATTACAATTCTGCAGGGCCTGTAAAACAGAGCTGTTCTGCCAGACTTCTGGTTAGTTAGTTTTGAGAATCTCTTCATTCAGCATAAGGTGAGAACTACTGGTCTGCAATAATTTTGTGAATATGTTCTGTGAATCTAGTTCCAAATATGCATGGGGTTCCAGTTAGTTTTAAGAACCTCCAGATTCTACACAAATTGAGAATTGTTGATCTGCAATAATTCTATGACTATATTCTGTGGTATTTGGTTCCAAGTTATAAGCACAGTTGCTTTGATCCGAGAGGAAGATAGATTGAAATGCAGCCATACCTGGGAAATGTGTATGGCTGTACCTCTGCTGCACATGGCTCCGTAGGAAATTTCAGCCTTACATCAGCGACATCATTTTGTCACAGGAGGTCTATCAACACTTTTTGTATGTTGTCTGAGGGTGTAGTGTAATATCCACACATCTGTATTGTGTCATGTTCAAGAGCTATTATTGTGAAATAGTGCCTGGGAGCATACTATCTTTATAAACGGTTACTGTTGGGTTGTAACCACCAATCTCAAGACAGAACTAATGCATTAGCATGAAACAGAAATAATATGCAACATACTATTGCTTCATAAATTTGTTTTTATTTTGATACAGAATACACTCATATTGTTGATGGTTTTTCCTTAGCTTCCTCCTTCCTTCCTTTCGCGTACTATATGCTGAGGTTCCTCCTTTATTTACTCAGAGTTCTGGCTGAGGTGGCAGAAATCCAACCAAATCTGGCCCCTCCTGCTTGAGCTGCCCTTAATCTTGATAGCAGCAAATTTACCACTCTGAGAACTCATACTCAATCAGTTTCCATAGTCCTCTCTGATGGAAACAGGCCCAGGACACCACAAGTTTTTGAAATGCCATCATGTTTATTAAGGAATTTGCAATGGTTTTCTTAGAGTTTTTAAAACTGATTGACCTTTGTTAGTATTTTCTGTGTTGTGACCCACCCTGAGCCCACCTGTGGGGAGGGTGGAATAGAAATAAATAAATAAATAAAATGCACAGCAGCAATACCGGTCAGAATATGGAGTTTTGGTGAAGCCCCATCTGGGCTCTACAAGTGACAGGGCATTCAGTCTGCTTAACATAAAAGCATGTCTGTGGACAGGAGTTATAAGGAGGCTTAGATATGGGAGGAGGGACAGAAAGGGGGGATACATGCTTTGCCATGCTTTGCCATGGTCTGTGTGCTGGTGTGGTCAAGCTTAATAACCCTTTTCCTAACCAACTCTACAACTTCAGAATAGTCCATACCCTGAGCCACAACAGGAAAGAAGCCAAGGAACTCTAATCAATAATACAAATATTTTCTCCTTACTATTATTTAAACCAGCTGATCTGCAATTTTATTAACAAAGTATTGGTCTCCTAACCAGGCCACACCACCCCTGCTTGAATCCAGATCTGGAATGTATCCAAATCTTTCTCTTCATCATCTGCACCAGTGTGTGTAGAGGAGAAAGAGGGGCACATTCCATACCAATGACTGCCCAGCCTTAGGGCCTCTCATATGCCCCACAATCCCCCAGGAGGCACTCCTTGGGCCACCCAGACTGAAAAGCCAATAGGTACCCAGCCTGAGCACCCCCTTTTACAATGTATTGGGATTCTTGCCAATTGAAATTCCCTTGATCCATGCTTTTCCTGCCACAGGGAGGGTTAACCTTGGCTTAACTGGGCCCCCCTTCCACTGCTCATCAATAAGCCATGCGGGCTCCTTTGCAGATCAGCTAAAAATAAGTCAGACCCCATGTCTGACAAATGAACTCCATCTGATCTAAAGAGGTGCAGCAACAAGAATTTGATTTCTGGGTGAGAAATAACCCTTCTGTCACCCAAAACCACAGACCTGTCAACTTAACTGCTCAACCAACACTAGGCCTTGTCTATTTTTGCTGGACATTGAGCCCCCTTCCAAACTCTGCAGGGCCACCAGCTTGACCAAACCAGAGTAGCCAGTGCTGAATGACCCTAAATCCCGAAGAATTTTCAGTTGCAAGGATGTTGTCGACCTATTGCCCAGGTCGTTTTCACCTGAGTGGATGACCATGACCTGGGGAGGTGCTCCTGCCAACTTGCTCTTGTAAATGAGGAGCATCAGCTGACTGCAGCACATACCCCTCTTCCCCAGCCATTCCACAGAGGCAACAACTCCAAGGCCTAGCTGGGTACCAATGCTGGAATGCCCAGCCCTCCACCTTGCCCAATTAACTATTGAATGCCCACAAATCAGCATGTTGGTGGTAGCAGATCTTGTTCCACTCCCTGCAATGAAACAAAGAATAACTCATTAATGTTTGCAAATATAAGAAGGTAAGCCTTGGACCTCCAATGGCCCAGGAGCTGAAGCTCCACAGAGCTGAGCCACAAGCCTGCTGTCATTGAAGTGGCACCAATATGAAATGAATGGGTGCTGTAATGCATCCCTAACAGACCTGCCTCTCTCAACGCCCTTCGAATGATGGCCCAGAATTGGTAATGAGTCAAAGACAGGCCACTATTATGTTGGAACAGGGGGCCTATTCTGGTGTTGACACATTGCATCCACTCTCTCAGCACCCACACTGGGCAAATCCTCTCATCCAGACACAGTCTGCCCAGTTCCTCTCTGATCAGTCTTGGAGCAGTGAATTGTCAGCCTGATGGCGGTTGCAGGATATGTCCACAACTGACACCAGGAGTGCCCTGTCCCAATGAGATCTACAAAGCAACTTCCCAATGCTAAAAGCCCCAAGGAAAGACATGTAGTAACTCTAAACAGGTTAACCTCCAACAAGGATGAACAGGTCCCACCAAACCTCAGACCAGCTCTTGGGTAGACTTTGCTCACCACCCCATCTTTGTTTTTAACTGGGCCTAAAATTGAGTCTATCTATTATTATACATCCCAGGAAGATTTGGAGCCTCCCACTGTCACTTTGGAAGGAGGGCTGCCCCTGCATGCCCCCATGGAAAAACTGAATCCAGTACACTGGCAATCGAATGTAGACAATTTCAAATAACTGGGAACATTTCGGGAAACTCCTGTGATTCTCTGATGGTATATTGGAACTTACTCTGGACTTGTGCACAGATTATAACCATTTTGGTGTTTGCTCTGCAAGAAGAAAGGGTGCAGGGCGCTGGAAGAAAGGGTGCAAGGGAACATGCCTGGCAGCCTTGCTGCTAATCCAGCCAGCAAATTAAAACTTTACCCGACCACAGAAGAATAAATTGCTCATCCCTTAGCCTAGGTGTAAGGTTTTTTTAAAACAAATCAGTGTCCATATTAATGATGTGGCTTCCTCTCAGGCCAGGGACCTAGTGTCATCCATGGTGGCACTGGGAGTCTCCCAGTTTATATCAGCTCCTACTCACCAAATGGGCCACGCACTAGATCTTATTTTTGGTATGGGGATAAATGTGGATCTGGAAACTGCAGAAATGATACCATGGTCACACCACTTCACCCTGAAGGCCCGGCTGAGGACTCTTAACCCTCCCTGCTTAGGCAGCAAGCAGATTTATGCTCACCCACGGAGACTAATGGACCTTAGTGGATTCCAGAATGCTCCATGGGATCCAATGCCCCCTGGTGAGTCATTGGATGATCTAGTAGAGTTTTGGAATAGCCAACTCTCTGAGGCCATCAATGAAATCATTCCTCAGCACCCTCTCCATCCTCATGCCAAACTAGCCCTGTGCAGGGCCGGCTCGCTCACTAGGTGAGCTAGGCGCTCGCCTAGAGCGCTGGCCCTCAGGGGCACCAAACCGGCACCCGAAAATCCCCCCCACCGCCCTAAACGGGCGCCCCTGACTCTCCCCGCCACCCCCGCCCCCGCCAGTCGGAGCGCCCATCCGGGGCGCTTCAGAAGACCTTGGGGGGGGGGTGGAGAGGTGGGGCAGCATGGCGGCGGCTGGCCACTGGGGACTCTCCCCGCTGCCGCTGCCCCTGCCAGTGTGAGCGCCCTTCCGGGGTGCTTCAGAAGCCCTTGGGGGTGGAGAGGTGGGGGCGGCATGGCGGTGGCTGGCCAGCGGGAACTCTCCCCGCTGCCGCCGCCCCCGCCAGTCTGAGCGCCCTTCCGAGGCGCTTCAGAAGCCCTTGGGGGGGGGTGGAGAGGTGGGGTGGCATGGTGGCTGGCCAGCGGGGACTCTCCCCGCTACCACCACCCCCGCCAGTCTGAGCGCCCTTCCGGGGTGCTTCAGAAGCCCTTGGGGGGTGGAGAGGTGGGGTGGCATGGCGGCGGCCGGCCAGCGGGGAGAGTCCCCGCTGGCTGGCTGCCGCCAGTCTGAGCGCCCATCCACTGGGAGGGAAGGGGTGGGCGTTCCAAGCCCGCCCGTTCCCCGGCTCTCCCCGGGCGCCTTGCAGCTGCGAGGGGCCTGGGAGAGCTGCGCCACCCGTTCCCTGGCTCTCCCCGGGCGCCTCACAGCTGCGAGGGGCCTGGGAGAGCTCGCTGCCCCTTCCCTGGCTCTCCCTGGCGCCTCGCAGCTGTGAGGCGCCTAGGACAAGGCGCTGGGCCATCTCCAAGCCCCACCGGGAGGTTGGCATCTCCGGTGGGGTGGGCACCCCAGGCTGTCCTGCCTAGGGTGCCCAGACACCTGGTGCTGGCCCTGGCCCTGTGGTATACCCCGAAGCTACCAAGGATGAAACAAGAGTGAGTGTGGTGGCATGCTCATGACAAAGCCACAAGAGCATCTTATAGGATGTTTGTGAAAGCCTATGAGATGGCAGTGAAGGCTGCCAAGAAGAATTTCTATGCAACCTTTATTGCATCTGCAAACTCTTGCTTGGATCAATTATTTAGGACAATTCTGTCTTTAATCTCTTTGCCACAAGGCAAGCAAAACCATAAGGAATCGGCTATTGGCCGTGAGGCATTTTCAAAATATTTTGCAGACAAAATCTTGTCATTTGACCAGGACCTCCTAGCCACAGTTGATAAAAAAAGAAATGGAAGCCCCTTGTCTGCCCTCAGGTCTGCCCTTGGACCATTTCAGTTGGATCTCCCAGGATGAGGTTGACAAGATCCTGGCAGCAGTAAACCCCACCATTGGTTTCCTCGACCCATGCCCATCTTGCCTGGTCAAGGCTTGCGGAGGTGGTATTCAGGTTCCCTGGGATAGTTCCGCAGGGCCTGCAAAATGGAGCTCTTCCACCAATCCTTCAATTAGGAGCCATTTTCAAGAACTGAACAACATACCATCACCAGCAGCCTGCAACAGTTTCTATAAATGGTCTGACAAGCCGCTTACCAACTCTGACTATACTCTTTTGTGACCATTCCACCATGGTCTACTGGGATTTCTATGTAAGATCACACCGCCACTAGGACTTCATTTTGTTACTGTATATGATTTTTGTAATGTTTACAGTTTGTGTTTGGATGTATTTTAACGTTTAATGTAAGCCACCCTGAGCCTGCTTTGGTGGGGAGGGAGGGATATAAATTGAATTAATTAATTAAATAAATATATCAATTAAATTGTGGCTAGGTCAGCTCTGAAAAAGTGTTCTGGCAATTCAAGAGAAAAAAAATCTATTTGTTATTGAAAAGACTCATGATCATCATCGGACTGGTCCTTTATAGCTGCCATGGATGATTTGCCTGTATAATCTACAGAACTCTGGGATTCTGTCATCTGTGACAGGCAGTTTTCCCTCCCTAGTATCAGAAAAGTCCTGATTCAAACCTTTAATTGAGATGAACACAGCTGCATGCAATGACTGCTGTGATTCCACACAGCGAAGCATTTGTGTGAAACAGCCACTATGTGAAAAGCTACTCCATCAAAGAGAACATTTGAAAGTTCAGTTTCTCTAGTATATTAGAGACACACAGGGACTTATTGGACACCCCTCTGAATCTGTGAGCAAACTTTATTCCATTGAAAATCAATAGGTGAAATGGTCCAATGGGATTCCCTCTACACTCTACAAAAAAAAAAAAGCTCAGTGTTGTGAGTTAGTGAATCTAGCAATTTCCTGTGACATGGTGGTGGTGGTGAACAAGAATAGACATCATTTCAATTTGTCTGTAAAATAAAATAATATAAAGATTGGAGTGATGTTGAAAATCCAGTAGCTCAAGGAGCTATACCTCTTCACTGACTCCTCTGACCCCCTGTTAATATTACCATTGTTAATTTGATATGAATGGACCAAGGATGTTTCTCCCAAGACAATCTGATTGATCAGTGGTAGTCTGGGTCAATAGGATAACCTCTTTTTGGATTTGACAGAGTCTTTTCTCCTTATCCTTTATAGAGTTCACAAACCTTAGATGGTCTTACTCTTCAGCATTTGGCTGTATCCACACAGATTTTTAGGTATTTTAGATATCAGTGCACTATAGCAATCCTTCACAACAGGTTTGTTATGTCCACTCAAGAAAATTCAGTTTGAATTATTGCTACTGCAAATATCCAACAATGTGAGGATGCAGTCTTTGTCTTTTAGTTACTTGGCCATGAACTTGGGAGGGGCATGGTAGTAGCCTTCTGAGATGCCAGACTTCTTTTCCATGTTAAACCTTTGGAAAGCTCAAACCTTTGACCAGAGCAATCTTTGACCAGAAATACAACAGCTGTTTATATGCTGTACTACTGTTTACGTAGGAACATTTGTGGCTTACAGCCAAGGAAGCCCCTCTGTTCAAATGATGCTTGAGACACTATTGGCAGGGCTGTAGGAAAGCCAAGAAATAGGAAAGCTTGATGGAGTACCATATAAAGCTGCACCACCAGGCATTTACTGTGTATTGCCGACCCATCTACTTTCCTGTTAGGACAGCATGAAGGTAATTGGTCACTTTGGAGCAGAGGGCGGATTTTTTGGATCTCCTATGATAGGTAAAGGGATAGGTTTTTGTTGTTGTTTTTTAGCTGCTTCAGGTTGCCCTGGTAGAGGCTTTGGCATAAATAGTCCTGGTCCTAGCACCTGCTAGGCCATAAGTAGGGATGGAAGGAACAGGGTGGGTTGCATTACATAGGTATAGATAATTGGTGTTCATTCTGAGGTATTTTAGGATTAGAAGCCATTCCTAAAGCAGCCATCATTCATTGTACAGCAGAGGGAGTTGAGGAGGGCATGCCATTGATGCTAAGCAGCACCAACCAAATCCATGTATCTATATAGCATACTGTGGTGTGGGACAATGCTTTCCACCTCTTGGCTCAAGGAGACAGTTAAAATGTAAGCTAGAATAAAGCCAATGAGAATAAAGCAGGCTGTTTCAATTTAAGTCTACACTAAAATTTGGACAGGAATTTATGACAATGCAGACCAGCCATTTTATAAAACCTACATTAACCCAAACATAGTGACTTGTGCCTTCATTTGGAGGGTACTGGTATGATTGGGGAGGCACATAATTTGGGGAAAATATAGGGCTTAAAGAGTCAAATATCTCCGTGATTTTTGCATGTATTTTACAAAACCAATTAACATCTCTCTGCCTACCTAATGAAAACATATAAAAATATATACAGAAACAGAAGGTACGTACTGCATGTAGTATTCCACAATCCCTTTCCATTTATTAAAGCATCTTCTGGAACCATTCTATTATACTACAGCTCTAGCTGTTGATATTGCTCACTTGCAGCATGGCACCCAAATAAGACCCTGATCAGATGAGCAAAGCTGTCGTGGCAGAGCATGGTGGAGAGGTTGTCCTGCAGATGTGAGGTCCAAGGCCTTTGTATGTGATACCTTGAACTGAACCCAGTAACTTATGGTTAGCTAATGCAGTAATATGCACGCTCCACATCACATCTGATAAATAACTGAGCTGTGGCATTCTGTACCAAGTTGACTTTGAAGGGAGAAGTAAGTAGAGCGCATTGCAGAAGTCTAGTCTCAGTGTTACCATGGCATGGATCCAGGTGGCCAATTCAGCAGAGTCAAGGTACGGGACCATCTTCCAGGCTAAACGATGTTGGCAGAAAGCATTTTTGCAGCTGTATTAATTTGCTTCTCCTTCAGTAATGTTGGATCCAGAATAACTGCTAAGTGAGTCAGCAAGGGTCAGCTGAACCCTCTCAAAGGTGAGAAGCATAATGCCCTTCAAGATTTTCACCTTCCCAACCAGCAGTGCCTCTGTCCTGCCAGGATTTTGTTTCAGTTGGTTCACTCACAGCCATTTAACCACAGCAGACAGAGAGCAGTTCAGGACCTCTATCACCAAGAGATCTGAATAAGGAGATATAGAGCTAGGTATGGTTGATTACAGCCAGTCCCAAAACTATGACTGTTTGTGCTCTGAGCTTTACATAGTGGTTGACTAGAAGGAGGAGGAGGAGGAGGAGATTGGATTTATACCCACCCTTCACTACCCGAAGGAGTCTCAGAGCAGCAGCTTACAATCTCTTACAATCATAAGGGATAGGATTGTGGAAGGGATAGGTTGCAAATGGATGACAACTAGTCTCTGGTGGCAACCCTTTGATTCCAGTCTGCAAGGAATGATTTGAACCAGTCCAAAGCACATCCCCAATACCAATTCATGCATCCAAATATCTCAACACGATGGCAAAGTCTACTGTATCAAAGGCAACATTGAAGTCCAATAAGAGCAACAAAGAGGCATCCTTCCTCCAGTGAGAGAAGCATTCCTCCAGCAAAACAGGTGTGCTTTGCTGTAGCAGGGTTCCTTGCACTGGAGGAAGGCTAGGAATCCTTCCAGTAGCAGGATAGATTCCTAGCATCTAGCCCTTAGATGCTGATGATGATTGAGGATTCATACCCAACAGTTAAATTTCAGGTAACATTTCAGAGGACAGCCATGTTGGTCTGCAGCAGAACAGCTAGATTGGAGTTCAGTAGCACATTAGAGGCCAACATAGTTTCCGGAGCAGTCTAATCTCCCTTAGTCAGACACCTCATCATATATGACATTAGAACATATAACATCACTGCATCTCTGTTGAAACTCTTGCTCGAAGTGGTCAGGACGGGCCCTAAATGCATGCATCCCAGAGAGAAACAAGTCAAATCCCCCATCTGCCTTGAATCTCACAATTTGATCTTGGGCCAGTTGTTAGCTCTTATCCTAACCAATTCCATGGGATTGTTATGAGGATGAAAGAAGGAGCATCTAGATAATAAAAGGCAGGCAAACAAGACTGCTTTGAGTTAAGGAAGTCTGGAAATATCCAGGTGTCCACCTACATGAAAAATCACTCAAACCTGGTTAAAAAATAACGTTCTGTTTGTTCAAAATGACAAAAAAAGAGATTAGGAGTTAAAGCCAAAAGGCAGGATTTTAAAACTATTATTAAATTTAAAAAATTGTACTGAAGCAGCACTTCTATAAAAACAATCCTCTTAAAGTTCAATTATCTATTTAACACTCTGTGCATGTATATGTTAAGTGCTGTTAAGTGCATATATGTTAAGTGCTGTTAAGTGACTCTATGAATTCATGACCTCCAAAAACCCTATTGTTAACAGCCTTGCTCAGGGCTTGCAAACTGAGGGCCGTGAACTCCTTGATTGATTCAATCCAGCTCATGTTGGGTCTTCCTCTTTTCCTACAGCGTTTGATTTTTCCTAGCATTATTGCCTTTTCCTGTGAGTCTTGTCTTCTCATAATGTGACCAAAATATGATAGCCTCAGTTTAGTCATGTTAGCGTCTAGGAAGAATTCAGAATTCATTTGATCTAGAACCCAGTTATTCGTCATTCAGGTGGTCCATGGTACCCGTAAAACTCTCCTCCAACACTATATTTCAAATGAATCTTTGCTCCTGTTATCTTTCTTCATTGTTCAACTTTCACATGGATTCTCTTGAACTTGGTCACCAGCAATACATCCTTACATTTAAGAATGTTTTCTAGATCCTTCATGACTACCCTTCCCAGTCTCAAACTTCTTCTGATTTCTTGTTTGCAGCCTCCCTTTTGGTTGATGATGAAGCCAAGAAATAGAAAATCTTAATTTCAATCCCTTCATCGTCAGTCTTAAAGTTGTGCAATTCCTCAGTAGTCTTTACTTTTGTTTTCTTGCTGTTCAGCTGTAATTCTGCTTTGGGATGTTTAAGACCATATTTGAGATTATTTCTGAACTGCCTTGGAACTGGCAAATTTTTATGAATAAATGTATTTGAAATTGTTGAAACCTCATCATAATACCAAGACAACCAACGGGGGAGGGGGGGTATGTCTTGGAGTTCTGGATCTCATCATGTTTTACAAAACATACTGACGATGTCAGTAAATCCACCTCAATCTGAGTGGAAATGGAGAAATCAGTATCTAAAGGAATTTCAGTTAACCTAATTCTCTCTTATAGTCAACATTTTAGGTCTTCCTGCCAGATTAACAATTCATTTTACACCAGCTCACATGGGGAAAAGAGTTAAATTTCCTACACTGCCCAACTCACCATTTTTCACTAATTATTTTGAATTCGCGAACTTGGATCCTGATATATTCAACTGAAAGAGAAAGAACATTTTGTTTATAGACATAAACCAAAATGGCCTCAGTATTTATCTTGAGCAGTTTTAAACAAAATTACAAGAAATTAATGTTGATCAGTTTCAAACCTTAAAACTCAGCACCACATGTTTAATTTACTAATTGATTTTGAATTACTACTTGTATCTGCTTTACAATATGCAAAAGAAATACTTTTGCTGATATACAAATTGATACTTAATGAGGCTTATGCTACTTCTACAGTAATAAAATCTAATTGAGAAAATTACAGTGGTTGTAAAGTATATAATCTGTCAGTAAACATTAAAAAATGTGCCATGGTACTATTAACGATATATGTATTCATTTAGAATATTTCTATGCCACCTCTTCAGAGTCCTGCTAGATGACTTATGTGGCCATGGAAGTGGTGTCAGTTTGGTTCCCTACCAAACTGGCTTCAGGTCTAATTATGGGGCTGAACAGTCTTGGTTGCTGTAGTGGATAACCTGCATCGGGAGATGTGCCCTCCCCCAAGTAGGGCTCAGGGCAGTTCACAACATTCAATAAATACCCTCTGTCATTCCAATAAATAATCATAAAAACAGGTTAAAATTTATACAACCATCAAACTATTCTAGATTATGTTAAAAATTGGTATCCTACCGCTTGGAGGGGCAGAGAGTTGGAGGACAGAGGAAGCCAGGCTTGATGTTGACCATTGCTGTCCTCAACCATAGGCCTGGTGGAACATCTCTGTCATATCGGCCTTGCAAGATTGCATTAGATCCCACAGGGCATGGATGTCATTAGAGAGCTCCACCAGGCTGGTGCCAAGGCCAAAAAGGCCTGATATCCTTCAGGCCAGGATATCCTTCGGGCCAGGGATCGCGAGAAGATTCTTATCACCAGAGTGTAATGTTCTTCAAGGGATATGACAGCAGAGGTTGTACCACAGATACATTGGCCCAAGGCTGTTTAGGGCCTTAAAGGTTAATGCCAGAACCTTGTATATGATCCGGTATTCAACCTGGAGCCAGTGAAGCTGGCACAGCACTGTTTGGATATGTGCTGTTACCGGGGTCCCAGTAAGGACCCAGACTGCTGCATTCTGGACCAGTAGTAATTTCTGGGTCAGTCTCAAAGGTAGCCCTGCATAGACTGAGTTTCAGTAGTGTAGCCTGGAGGTGACCATTTCATGGATTACTGTGGCTAGGTTATGGTGAGACAGGTAGGGGGGCATTTGCCTGATCTGGTGCAACTGGAGAAATGTCAGACTGGCAACATTTGTGACCTGGGCCTCCATCAGCTTGGTGTGTGGGGCCTGATCTGAGAGAGTTCCAGTGCTGCCATGGATGATACCGGATCCAGAGCCTTTCCAGATGAGCATCGCCAACCCTCCCCCACCCTTTAGTCCATGACTAATGGAGCAGTGAGAAACCTGGAGGGGCTAGCTCTTTCAAGGTGATTGTCTTGCCCTCCCTCACCCAGGTCTTGGTCACAAATGCCAGGTCCACTTGCTGCCCTGCAAAATAATTCTGCAGAGACTTGGTCTTATTATTGATGGACCTGGCATGGAACGACATCAGTGTCAGAGAAGGGTTTTCATTCCTAACCTCACCAGCACAGTGTCTTGAAATGGGATGAGTGTTGGAAGGAGACTGAGCATAACCATATCTTTCAATACCTTCTCCCACCACCATATCTTCCTCTACCCTCAATCACTGGTGGAAGCAGTGGCTGGGAGCCTCTTCTATAAACTTTGGCTGATGAGCCAGCTGTCAATTTTTCTAAGTAAAAAAGCCCATGCCACTGTGGCATATATTCTGGTAACATCTAGATTAGATTACTGCAATATTCTTTACATGGGGCCATTCTTGAAGACTGTCCAAAAAAAGACCAGTCTTGTTCCATTTGCACTGGCTTCCAGTTTGTTTCTGGACCCAAGTCAAGGTGCTGTCTTTAAATTTCTATACAGCTTGGGACCAGCATATCTTTAGGATCCCTACTTCCATTTGACCCTACCTATTACAGTCATATTCGAGGGTGCTGCTCTGGATGCCACCATCATTTGAGGCTGGACAGGTGACAACCCAAGAAAGAGTCTTCTCAGTTGTGGCACTAATTCTGTGCATTTCCCTCTACCATTATCTTGTGCCAGCTGGTGAAGTTATTTTTTTGCTTTGCTTCGTGTTTGCTTATTTTTCTTCCTGTTGGTTTTAATTTGCCATTTTACATGTATGATTGTTTTTACAGTTGATTCTAATGTCTTTTTAACTGTTTGCCATCTTGAGGGCTGTAACTGGGTGGAGAGGCAGGATATATTTTACATAAAACATTTTTGTTGTTGTTAGATAATACAAATTACAAATTTTGATAGTGGATAACTCCTAGCTTTGGCAGAATGTGGTTATTTTGATAAAGCCAACTGGCATCTAGAGATTCAATTCAATTACATATTTTATTTTACTAAAATACCAAACATGAGTTGATCAAATGAGACGTACCGTGACTACAAAGTGTATTATTGTATAAATAATTGATTTTGACAAAATATGTAAAATCAATATTATTGAGTTGATAACATAGTTTTCCTATTATGCATAAATGAGAATGGCTTTATACATTATTCTAGTTTCAGTTGCTAAGTTATATATTTTTCCATTTATATCTATAAACATATAAACTGTTAACTACATTTTAAAGTAATAATATTTCAGATTACAGGAAGCACAAATATAAAGACAGAAGCAACTAAAAGCTTGAAAATGATGCATCTTGTTTTAAATGTATCTTGTCTTTATAAACATCTTTATTCAGATTTAACAGCCCATAAGCCATATACCAAGAAAAACATTTAAGAATTAAAAATGACAACATAGAAGAAATTAGGTGCATCAGCCATGCCAGTTTTACAGAAGCCACTCAGAAACAGTCTTATTAGATGGGTTTCAGAAGTGGCTGGATATTTTATCAGCCATTTCACAAGAAATTTCTCCCTGGCAAGAGTATATTTAGAACAATACAGAAAGCTGTGCAGTAACGAATCAACCATTGATGAGGAGCAATCATAAAAATGTTGCTCTGAGGGCATCCCAGCAAAACGCCCCTTCATCTGTGCTGTAGGTAGCACATTACAGCCTATATGACCATTTTAATTTAGGTATCATCATCATGCAAAGATAAGATGGAAATTCAAATCTAAGTATTTGATTCCCAGGCAGAGAGATTAACATTTCCATCTGGCATCTTGATGTAATAGGTTCCAGTCTTGTTTTAAAAGTTTCTTAATTATTAACACTCTTTCCTTCTACTCTTATTCATCTGTTTGACTCAGTTTTTTTCAGCAGCTTGTCAACTAGAAAATCTATTATCTCTTGTAGCTGTAATAAGAGCTGGTTTGATTCTTATTTGGAGCACTGGCCAGAAGCTCTAAAGTTCACAGAAATCGCAAAAGAACAATATGCAAGATCCAGATTTGCTAACAAGGAGACTTTAATAAATCATCAAACTTACAGAAGTAGCAGGCTAAGCTCCCATCCACCAGGCCTCAAACATACACATACAGTGAAGCTAGTCAGAACCTGAGATGAGACACATAGCTAAAACTGAACACTTTATATCCTAATTGCTGGCTACAAATCAAGAATAGCATATGAATGCCCAATGAAGAATGAAATCCTTCATTATTATATTCATGGGTTTCTGGTCTGTAAAACTCCATTTTTTGCTTAAGAATGGACCCAGACCTCATGAAGTCTCAGATGGAACCCTTGCCCCTGAGGGATATCATAATTATAGTTTTTGATCCCTTGAGTCAGGTGATGGTGACATCCAATCCCAGCATGTCTTCAGGAGAATTCTCCAGAACCTTACATCATTGCTCCCGATCTCCCACCTCCCAACTCTAGGAACGCATTCATATGAGAAGGTAATTCCTCTGACCTTAAACTGATAAGGTGTCAGGCAAGCTGAAGCCCTTAATTAACTACACCTGCCCATTTCTTTATGCATTAATCCTAGATGGGGGGCAAGAATGATGCTTCACCTCACAAAGGGGTATAAGGGACTGGAGGGAGGGGCACGGAAGGGAAGTGTTGAAGTGCATGCAATGGGGTGCATGATGGGAACTGTACTCGGAAAGCCATGGGGGGGGAGAAATGTAGCTCTTGGGGTGAGGGAAGGTGCTGAGTGTATGTGGGGGTGGCATGCACAAGCAGGGGTGTAATTGGAGGCTAAGATAAAACAGGTTGAGCCATCTTAAAGATTTTGTTGCGTCGTTTTTATTTTCCAGGCATCTGTACCTTGCTTTTCTGCCTAAATGGGGACCCAAAGCAATTTACAAGTATTATTCTCCCCATCTATGTTTTTGCTCTCACAACAACTGTGCAGGGTATGTTAGGACGAGAGAGTGACTGGCCCCAAATCACCCAGCAACTTCTATGCAGAGTGGGGCTTATGAACCAGGGTCTCCCAGTTGTTAGTCCCTATGCTCGAAGCACCATGGGGTGTACGTGTCTCTTTGTGGAAGGTCAGGTTTCTAAGTGGGACTGAAGTGCAAGGAAAGGAGTGGTCAGTGGGAGAAGGCTTGAGATTTGGAGGAGAGTGGATTCATGTGAATGAATTACACAGAGGTGGTGGGCAGGGCTGGCCCCAGGTGTCTGAGCGCCCTAGGCAGGACAGCCTGGGCACCCACCCCACCAGGGATGCCAACCTCCCAGTGGGGCCTGGAGACTGGGGGTGGTGGTGGAGTGCTGGCTTTCCTGGGTGCTCTGCAGCTGTGGGGCCCCCAGGAAAGCCAGGGAAGGGGTGCGAGTTCTAACCCCCACCCCTTCCCTCCCAGCCCCAGCTTTCCTGGAGGCTCCACGGCTGTGGGGCCCCCAGGAAAGCCAGGGAAGGGGCGGAGGTTCTAACCCCCGCTGCTTCCCTCCCAGCCCTGGCTTTCCTGGAGGCTCCGCGGCTGTGGGGCCTCCAGGAAAGCCAGGGAAGGAGTGGGGGTCCCAGCACCGGCTTGCTTGGGCTCTCTGCGGCTGCAGGACGTCCAAGCAAACCAGGGAAGAGGCGGGGGGGGCCTTTTCATGGGGGGGTGCCTTTTGGTGCCCCTGCGGCCGGCATGCTCTAGGCGAGCGCCTAGCTCACCTAGTGGGGAAGCCGGCCCTGGTGGTGGGAGAAAAGGGCTGATTTAGAAATTCTGGTCATTGACAGGTGGTGGAGAATCTGTGGTGGGTTCATTATTTCTGTAGTGAATTCAGCAAGTGTTGAGGGCAGTGACTCCAATTCCTTGCAGAATTTCTATGTGTATGTTTTGGGGTGGGGAAGAAACCCTGCTTCACATACAAAAAGGCTTCCAAGCTTGCAGAGAAAAATGTTGCTGATCTAGTGTAGTGGAGAAGGATATTTTCAGAGAGAGAGAAGAGGACTCCTGGGACTACATATGGCAGGGAGGGGCAAGGGGATGGATAGGAAAAGTTTATTTTCTTTTTCTTTTTTACTTATGTACGTGTGCATGTACACCTGGGAGTCATGGCGACCTCTAGTGACTGACCCCTACTGGGAGCCTGGAGAGAAGTGGTTGAATAAAGCCTGCCCCTGCCTCCTGACTGCTGGTATTTCAAGGAGGTTTCTCATCCAAGTACTTTCCAGAGTCAACCCTGTTTAGCTTCCAAGATCTGACGAGATCGGGCTTGCCTGGGCTATCCATGTCAGGGCTGGAAAAAACACAACCTACAAACAGTATTCAGACCCACCAGAAAAATACAACAGATGCTACGATCAGCAAAAGACAGAAGAGATCCCTTAACTTCTGTGGGAGTATACCTCATACCATGCAGTTGTGGACAAGTTTACATCAGGACCATACAGCATAGCATTCAGACAAGAATAAATAAACATGAAAGACACTGCAGACTTGGCCAACCTGAAAAATTAGCAGTGGCTGAACATAGCCTAACCCTAACAGGACACAGCATTTGGTTCCAAGACACTGAAAGACTGGACAACACTTCCAATTACCATGTCAGATTACACAGGGAAGTCATTGAAATTCATAAACATAAACACAATTTCAACAGGAAAGAAGAGAGTTTAAAAATAAATAGGGCATGGTTTCCTGTCCAGAAAAACACAAAATGCTCTACAGTTGACAATAGCACTACAGGTAAGATTAGAGTTTCAATAGCCATTCCACACACAAAAGAACGTCCTCAGGAAACAGGAAACCTCCTCAGGAAACAATCCATAGACAAAAGAACCTCCTCAGGAAAGCTCCTCCATTAGCATGTTCATAGCCTGGAGAACTAATACAAGATTATGGGTGCGTTTAGACAGCGTGCTGGAGCGGTTCAAATTGCTCCGTTTTCAACCGGCTTATATTTGAACCGGACAATCGCGATCATACTGACCTCCTTTATCCCGCTTTGCTGCGCCTCCTGGCGTTTACACTTCCGGCGCGCGGAAAGCGTGCCTCGCTGTTTTTTTTTTATTTTTATCGCGACCCGCGCATGCGCATAGGCGCTCATGCAAGGAATAGGTTTTTTTTTATTTCGCACATGCGCATAACGATTAAGGCAAATCACAGCTTTTTTTTACCCTTCCGCAGAGAGCTGTGCCTTCACTCTCATGACTGTATCAATCCGCCTGAGCAGTTCACTCCCCTATAAAAGCATTTTTCCCGCTCTTTTCAGATGCTTGCACTGAGGGAGCAACATGAATCCTCAGGAGCAGTGCTTGGTGGTGTTCCTGACTGTTCAGGTTCTTCTCACAGTGGCCTGTCACCTGCAACGCAGGTTGAGGGCCATCAGAGTGAGGAGACTGATTGCGGTCAGACGGTACCTCATGCACAGGAGAGCCAGAATGAGGGGCTTTGTCCTGACAGAGTCCCTCAACATGGCCTTCCTTCAGACACTGGCAGAGCAGAGGGCCCCACGTAGGTGGTGGGTCTATCCTCGGCCAACACAACTTTGGGACGTCTACGCTCGGATCGTCTGGGAGGATGAACAGTGGCTAGAGCACTTCCGGATGACCAGGGCCACCTTCCAGTGGATAGTGGACGCTCTCAGGCCACATCTCCAGCACGAGGAGACCACCATGCGGGACCCCATACCAGCAGAGGAGCGGGTGGCCATTGCCATAGCATGGCTGGCCAACACCACCTGTTACCGGGTGGTTGGTTCCCTGTTTGGTGTGGCGAGATCCACGGTGGCTGGAATAGTTGCAGAGGTCTGCCTCACAATTGAGGCACATCTGATGCGCCAAACAATATGTCTTCAGTCACCTGGACAGGTAAGCATCTCCCATGTAAAGCATACACATGACAGAAATTAGGTGTTTTCTAACATGTCCCCCGAAGCACAGGGAATGTAAGGGTGTAATGGTGACCAGTCAGTGACATCTGTGGAGGAACACTACTGTGGTACTGTCCAGATGGCAATTACTACAAAAGGGAGCTTGATAATTGTCAGAATTTTTAACAGGAACTTAGGGGGTGCCAGTGATACAGGCATGGTTGTGTTCAGTGCTTTCTCTCTCCTCTCCCCCCCCCCAGTGGAGTGAGTGTGAGCAAGCACACCTGGTTTTTTGACTTTGGCTCAGGAAGGATGGCCCCAAGGGTGAGGTAATTTTTGGCAGTAGCCACATCGCTCGCTCAAAACTTTAGCTCACCAAGTTGCATTTTTGCTCACAAGATGCCACAGCATAGAGGGAAAACTGGCTGTGTCATCTGTGTGTCAAGCAATGCCATAGGTGTACACATCTTGCTTGCAAGCATTCCACTTTGTAACTGTCATCAGGTAACCTCATATGCAACTGTGGGCACTGTTGTCTATGTTAAAAAGACTGTATTGGGCCTGAAAGTAAAAATGATAACTGTCCCACCAGGATAAGGTCTTGGGAGTTTAGAACATGGACAAACCAGTAGTTATGCTGTAATTATAAAGTACTGTAGGTAATAAGTATGACTGTCACTGATAAATCTAGGCAGAGCAAGGTAGCCTGGGCCATGAACACTGATGTTATCCTTTACCTTTGCCAGGTCATGCTGGGGTTCGAGGAGCTTGGGTTTCCACACTGTGTGGGAGCCCTGGATGGCTGTCACATCCCAATCCGGGCACCACCAGGGCAAGCCACAGACTTCTACAACAGGAGGCACTTCCACTCAGTCCTCCTGCAGGGGACTGTGGACCACCGAGGACGCTTCCTTGACGTTACGGTGGGTGAACCAGGCAGGAGCCATGACGCACACCTACTCAGGCGCTCCAGGCTCATCCGGGCGATGGACCGGGGAGTATTTGTGCCCGGAAACCCCACAGTGACAATTGAGGGGGTTCAGATCCCTCCCCTGGTGATAGCGGATGCCGCGTACCCCTTGCGCCGCTGGCTGATTACTCCCTACACGGGAGTGCTGACACCACAGCAGGCGGTCTTCAACAGGGCACACAGGCGGGCCAGGTGTGTGGTGGAGCGGGCCTTTGGTCGTCTAAAGGCTCGCTGGAGGTGCCTAGGGGTCGCGCTGCAGGTGGAGCAGCAGAACCTCAATGCAGTGCTGTGCTCCTGTGCAGTGCTGCACAACATCTGCGAGGAGCGTGGCCACCTGGTCATTGTGGAGGCCACGGTGCAACACAGCACTTCTCTCTCGCAGCAACCCCAGCCAGGAGGGAATGAGCGGCACCGTGAGGAGGGGAGGGCAGTGCGTGCCGCAATCACGCTGTGGTTGCAGAGGCGGCGTAGGCACTGACTTTCCCCACCACGCCATGTCCCCACATTCATAAAACCTCTTTGGAAAACTGCTCTTTCGGGAACAGCTCCGAAATAACTTGTGACTGACCCAGGGTCACACCAGCAGCCGCATGTGAAAGAGCAATGGGGAATGAAACCCGGTACTCCGAGACTAGAGTCCATGCTCCTAACTACTACATCTCGTGAAACGGTATCAGGGATAGGCTTGCCAACCTCCAGGTGTGGGCTGGAGCTCTGGGATAGGAGCCATGACGCACACCTACTCAGGCGCTCCTGGCTCATCCGGGCAATGGACCGCGGAGTATTTGTGCCCGGAAACCCCACAGTGACAATTGAGGGGGTTCAGATCCCTCCCCTGGTGATGGCGGATGCCGCGTACCCCTTGCGCCGCTGGCTGATTACTCCCTACACGGGAGTGCTGACACCACAGCAGGCGGTCTTCAACAGGGCACACAGGCGGGCCAGGTGTGTGGTGGAGCGGGCCTTTGGTCGGCACCGTGAGGAGGGGAGGGCAGTGCGTGCCGCAATCACCCTGTGGTGGCAGAGGCGGCGTAGGCACTGACTTTCCCCACCACGCCATGTCCCCACATTCATAAAACCTCTTTGGAAAACTGCTCTTTCGGGAACAGCTCCGAAATAACTTGTGACTGACCCAGGGTCACACCAGCAGCCGCATGTGAAAGAGCAATGGGGAATGAAACCCGGTACTCCGAGACTAGAGTCCATGCTCCTAACTACTACATCTCGTGAAACGGTATCAGGGATAGGCTTGCCAACCTCCAGGTGTGGGCTGGAGCTCTGGGATAGGAGCCATGACGCACACCTACTCAGGCGCTCCTGGCTCATCCGGGCAATGGACCGCGGAGTATTTGTGCCCGGAAACCCCACAGTGACAATTGAGGGGGTTCAGATCCCTCCCCTGGTGATGGCGGATGCCGCGTACCCCTTGCGCCGCTGGCTGATTACTCCCTACACGGGAGTGCTGACACCACAGCAGGCGGTCTTCAACAGGGCGCACAGGCGGGCCAGGTGTGTGGTGGAGCGGGCCTTTGGTCGGCACCGTGAGGAGGGGAGGGCAGTGCGTGCCGCAATCACCCTGTGGTGGCAGAGGCGGCGTAGGCACTGACTTTCCCCACCACGCCATGTCCCCACATTCATAAAACCTCTTTGGAAAACTGCTCTTTCGGGAACAGCTCCGAAATAACTTGTGACTGACCCAGGGTCACACCAGCAGCCGCATGTGAAAGAGCAATGGGGAATGAAACCCGGTACTCCGAGACTAGAGTCCATGCTCCTAACTACTACATCTCGTGAAACGGTATCAGGGATAGGCTTGCCAACCTCCAGGTGTGGGCTGGAGCTCTGGGATAGGAGCCATGACGCACACCTACTCAGGCGCTCCTGGCTCATCCGGGCAATGGACCGCGGAGTATTTGTGCCCGGAAACCCCACAGTGACAATTGAGGGGGTTCAGATCCCTCCCTTGGTGATGGCGGATGCCGCGTACCCCTTGCGCCGCTGGCTGATTACTCCCTACACGGGAGTGCTGACACCACAGCAGGCGGTCTTCAACAGGGCGCACAGGCGGGCCAGGTGTGTGGTGGAGCGGGCCTTTGGTCGGCACCGTGAGGAGGGGAGGGCAGTGCGTGCCGCAATCACCCTGTGGTGGCAGAGGCGGCGTAGGCACTGACTTTCCCCACCACGCCATGTCCCCACATTCATAAAACCTCTTTGGAAAACTGCTCTTTCGGGAACAGCTCCGAAATAACTTGTGACTGACCCAGGGTCACACCAGCAGCCGCATGTGAAAGAGCAATGGGGAATGAAACCCGGTACTCCGAGACTAGAGTCCATGCTCCTAACTACTACATCTCGTGAAACGGTATCAGGGATAGGCTTGCCAACCTCCAGGTGTGGGCTGGAGCTCTGGGATAGGAGCCATGACGCACACCTACTCAGGCGCTCCTGGCTCATCCGGGCAATGGACCGCGGAGTATTTGTGCCCGGAAACCCCACAGTGACAATTGAGGGGGTTCAGATCCCTCCCCTGGTGATGGCGGATGCCGCGTACCCCTTGCGCCGCTGGCTGATTACTCCCTACACGGGAGTGCTGACACCACAGCAGGCGGTCTTCAACAGGGCGCACAGGCGGGCCAGGTGTGTGGTGGAGCGGGCCTTTGGTCGGCACCGTGAGGAGGGGAGGGCAGTGCGTGCCGCAATCACCCTGTGGTGGCAGAGGCGGCGTAGGCACTGACTTTCCCCACCACGCCATGTCCCCACATTCATAAAACCTCTTTGGAAAACTGCTCTTTCGGGAACAGCTCCGAAATAACTTGTGACTGACCCAGGGTCACACCAGCAGCCGCATGTGAAAGAGCAATGGGGAATGAAACCCGGTACTCCGAGACTAGAGTCCATGCTCCTAACTACTACATCTCGTGAAACGGTATCAGGGATAGGCTTGCCAACCTCCAGGTGTGGGCTGGAGCTCTGGGATTTATAATTTATAAATGTCCCCACATTTATAAAACCTGCTTTATGTAAATATTATGTTATGAATTCTTGTTGACGCTGTTGTCGTTTGTTAAAAAAATACTTTGTCTTATTAGATTTTGTGGTGCAGTAAAACCTTTATTCAACAGAAAGGCTGAGCTGTGTTTTCTTGGACCTGCGCTACCAGTTTCCCCATGGGGAGTAGACCTGCCTTCCGTTGTCCCCTTTCAGTAGAGACATGCTCGGTGGTGGACGGGAAGGCTCATTTGGGTTACCAAAGAAGTTAATTGACACATAAGCCTCTAAAGAACAAATATCAAATTTATTTTAACCTTTTAACAACATTTAGAACTTCAAAAAAAACTATAACATTTACACTAGTCTTCCTCCCTCGCCGGCGCCAGCTCCAGATTGGCAGCTTGAAATGCGTGCTCCATGTGCGCAACGTTAGTGCGCAGACGCCGCACAACCTGCCTCAGGGTGTTAATCAGGTTGAGCACCTGATGGACTGTGAAGTGAAAGAAGGGGGGGGGAATTAGACATGGCCTTGTTGTGGAATCCACCTTGGGATTACAGTTTGCTGTGGCAGTCAGATCATCACATATCAGTAACAGTGGCCCATATGCTGGGGATTGGTATTTCAGAAAGGGAAACCATGTCAGCAAATGCACAAGCCCCGCAAACCCATGTGTTCACTTGCCCACATTGTCTCATGGGGCTATTTCCCTCATTACTTGCTGCCATCACTCACTGGATTGATACCGCCCTGCTAGAAAGACAGCGAGACCCCTCTGGCTGATTCCCCAACCTTGGGAAGTTGGTACCACAATCTTTGGGCAACCCCTGGAGAATTGGCAACCCCCCAATTTTGGCCCATTTTGCTTCTCTGGCCTCCCTTTTGCCCCTGGTAATGTCCTAACCTGGGAAGAACTAAGTGGCCAAGGCACACCAGGCCCTGAAACTCAAAAAGCTGTAATCGGACTATGGATAATTTAGGCAAGGGGAATAATCCCAGGCACTTAACGCAACCAGGCACAGAAAACAAACAGGAGTTAAAATGCAGGTCCTCTGTCCCCACACCCCCATCACCCTATCTCTGGAGATGCTTGGGCTCAAGATGGGGTTAGCTTTCAGCCCTCCTTCTTGTTGTTGAAAAACCCCAGCCCTTCCCTGGGACTGGTCACTTGGACTGCCATCCTCCTGCCACCACAATTCACAGTGGCCTGGACGTCTCACGGGGTCCAGATTACTCCTGGATAGGGTGTGCCCAGCAAGACCTAACAGAGTGGACTTACATCTGGTGTCCACCCTGTCCTCGAATTCACGGAGCCGACGCTCCACCTCCTGGCAACCAGGGCAGGACCTCACTACCTCCGCAGCCACGGCAGCCTGGGGTGACACCGCTTGACCTATGGGCAATAAGGTACAGCTCATCATCAGAGCAAGAAGTACATTCCCCATAGGGCAGCCTGAGGATAATCTTACCTGCAGCCGATTCTGCAGAGGAAATAACCCGGATGGGTTCTCCGCCACCCGGCCCCTGTTCCTGCTCCTCAGTCGTCAGATCTGAAATGCACACAGTTTGTTTGAGGTTGTGGTCCAACGAGCTTTCTCCAAACAGCAGTAGACCTGTGTGAGTACTTACAGAGGTACCGTAAATGTGGCACTGTGGCCTCGCAAGTTGCTGTTTCCATCAGCACTGCAGCTCCATATGCACCGTAACCTCCCACTTCCAAACAACAACAGCCACTGTGGTCGCTCAACACAAATTATTCCCAATGCACGACGTGTGGACAGACAGCTGTCTGCAATGTGTGCCCTCTACCATAGCAGATGCTGGGCATTTTGGTCTGCTTCGAATTTGCAGAAATATCTCCAAATCAAGGGGTGTGGGAAATCTAGCAGCCATTCAAGAACAACTGGAGTGACACTCTCCACTCACCCTCTCCGGTGTCCCCCAAAGGCACCACCACCACCACATCTCCAGGCGGTTGCACATCCTGCTGTGGCTCACCTTCGATTGATGGGAGAGGAGAGGTGGTCCCTGCAGGGGGAAACATTTAACTTCAGCTCAATGTCAGATTTGGGATTTGCAGTCAGTGGTTTATTCATATCGTCCCCTCACCCGCTCCAGTGTCCCCAGAGGAAAGAGTCAGGTTCTCCATCGGTGGCTGGGAGGGTCCGGCCACAGGAAAAGGAGGGGGAGATTTGTTCAGGTCACGGTTTACCAGTGGCCGGGGTGGGGGGTTGGAGAAGGGATTAGCTGTCACTTCAGTAGTCACATAAATGAATGGGTGTGTGTGTGAAGGATGTAATCACAAAAGGCTCACTCACCTGCAGATGGTCCTTGCCCCGGATCCTCTATGGCTGCATCCTCAGAGGAGGAGGTGGGCATGAGTACCCGGGCTCTCTGGGACCATCCCCTTCTCCGTACTCGAGGTGTGTCTAAAGAGAGAAAAGTGTATTGGTTAAGATGTGGATGGCAGTTATTGCTGGACCAATCAGACATGCATTTCTTTTCCTTGTACATGTGAAGATGTTACAAGCAACTAAATAAGGTACACTAAATCAAAACCTGGTTTTTGGGGGAATTAATGACAGTCAAGTAAGGCTTAATGTACCTAACATATCTCACCAAAGGAAGTAAACATTACCCCCTATATGCCACTGGCCAAATCCCTTAGAGAAATTTATGTCCCCACAGCTGCAGTGTCTGTCAGCAGACCTGGTTTTGGGATACATTTCCTCCTAGGTAGGGAAAACATACCCTCCTTGCACTGAGGTTGCCAAGGGTGCACTGGAAAAGGGGGAGTAGAAGAGGCGGAAGAAACTTAAAGACTTACATGGGGCTCTTCTTTCAGTCCAGCTTGGTCTCCCCGCCTGTGCCCACAGACGTGCCATGGGATGGAAGTGGGGAGGCCGGTGACTCCTGGGGGGGAAGCCCTCCCAGTCTTCCAGTGCATCGAAGAATGCCCCCTTAACCCTTTTAAATTTTGCCCGGCATTGTGAGCCGGACCTGAGGTAGCCCTGAGCAGTAAGGCGCCTGGCTACCCTTCTGAAAATAGCCATTGTGGGCATGTGGGTGCTGGGCATGACCATCGGCCCAGCACCCATGTCATGCAGGAGTTCCAGGAGGCTCTCCACCTCCTCCTCCTGCCAAAACACGCCCAAACGCCTCGCTGCCGCCATTGTAAAAAGTTTTGGGCGCGGGGCGTAAGTGCGCATGAGCAAAGTAACGCTTGAAATTTAGACCTCGGTAATCAACGCGCGGGGGGGGGGGTTGATAGTAATCGACCCAAGGGTGGACACTTCTGTGGAGAAGTACAGTGGTCTACCACTGTGGCCACTATCCCAGGGACAATTGGGGACACTTCTGGAAGTTTTGCAAAGTCAGCCCATAAACTGTTATAACTAATATGTGCCTCCAAAGACTTCTCCTTGATCTCTCCAAAAACTTCCACCCCCCCCCAGGACAGTTTGAGTTCCAGAGTCCCAAAGTAGCCAATTGGCTCCAGGGAAGCGTCAAAAAAATCTTCGAAATCCACCCCCCAATCCCTGACATTCATTCAGAAGAAGTACATGATTGATTGGACGTTCGCGCGCTTCTCTACCCAAGCGTACATGCGCACCAACACTCTTGCTTGAACTTCGTGTAGGGATGGCTGTCTCACCGCAAAAGGGTGTGTTCTGGCAAGAGGATGAGCTAGAACTCATGTTGATTTTCCTCTGGGAGAAGAACTATGGTGACAGGGTGATGACAAGCACCCACTTAGAAACTCTCAGCATATTTGAGGAGGTGGCCACTGCTCTGACTGAGGCAGGCCACCCCAGAAGCGCGGCTCAATGTCGCGCCAAATTCAAAAGGGACAAAGCCGCGTTTTTTGAGGCACTAGAGTACTATGGGGGGATACCCCCTGTCAGCAGCCGGCCACCCAGGTTTAATCTGCTCCGCAGACTGTGGGATCAAGCGGGCAACCCCAGCTGGGAGAAGCGGAGACCTGCCAGTGAGTACAATGCGCCCCCCCTTATACTGGAGTGCACCATTAGTTGTCACTTACATGCCCCACCAACTTTTCCCTTCCCGTTTCCCATAGAATCCTACCGGCCGAAACGGAGCTGTCGGCAGGCAGCACTACAAGACTCCCCAGGATCCTCTCCTGAAAGGGGGAATGCATCCGGTAAGCAAATATAGCACACATTGCACAGGTAGGGGGAGTGGCTGTAGCATCACTCCCTTTTTCTCTCCGTGTAAAAGGAACCAACTTTCTAAGAAAATAATCACAAGCAGAAAAGGAAGGGAAACGTTTCGGGGGGGGGGGTGTCCGCTAGTGTACTCTGGCAATGCACGCCATTTGACAGATCACTGCAGATCTGGGAGGTTGTTGCCGGTGGATATCTGTCTTCTCCATACCAGTTGCAGCCAGTGTTCCCTCTAAACTGAACTGCTGTTAGCAGGATTGCAGTTCTATGGCCTCCAGCTCACAGATTCCTCTGCTGAGAGGGAGCAATGGTTACAGGTTAGGTTGAATTGGAATCCCTACCACAAGGTCAGAGTAGCGTGGTCTTCTGAGGTTTTCCATGACCCACATGACAGAACCATGGAGTTTGATGGATGTCTGGGTCTAGATTGGGAAAGCACAGTTGGCTTAGCCTTGCACCCTAGGAGAAGTGTAAGTGGGTCCTCAGGAGATTAGAGCACCATAGAGGAGTAAAAGGGGGGACCTGGCTGAGAGAACACAGCAAAACATATAATAAGCATATTTTCTCCTGTGTCATTTTCAACAGGACTATATGTGAGCGTGGCGGTGCAGACCGCAGGATCCCCTGTGGTGAGCGATAGAGGTAAATTTAGATGTATTATTGGGAAGTCATCTGTCCATGCACAAGGATCAGTGCCTGGAGTGGTAACTATACTGGGATGTAAACCTTAGTGCCTGACTGAGGAAGTGTGTACGTTTGCCTGACCCTATTAACCTTTGATTTTCAACCACTCATTTCAGGGTCAGTTGACACACAGGAGACGACCTCCGCCCAGTCAGGGGGTCAGGAAGCTGCACCAGAGGCCACCTCTGAGTCCCCAAGTGGTAAGAGCAAGAGCCATTGCTTGTCTTGCCAGGGAATAACTTTGCACATGCTAAGGGCTACCCATTCTCTCACAGCAGTTGGTGAGACGAGCTTCGTGGCAGCGGAGGCCCCTCCCCCTACTCAGGAAGAGCGGCTGGAGCTGATGCAGGCCACCCTTGAACAGCTCCAGGTCAGCATGGAGCTGCTCAGGGCGACTGTGGATACAATTCGGCAGACCCGTGAGTATCCTTTCGGGCCCAGTCCTGTGATCAACAGTAGGAATATGAGAGACATCCAGGGCACACAGGCAGGTAGCAGCACATATTTTATTGAACAGCTACCACTGCTGTGGTGAACCTAAAAAACTGACAACTGCAATAACAACAACCATAACAACACAACACAACACTGCGGTTTACTGGGAAGGTCAGAGCCCCCCTGCCCCTGCCTTTGGAATCCTGTAAGTTTGTGTTAAGTGGCTTCCCGTGTAGTGAGAACCAGCACCAGTGTTGGACATCACTTCTCCCCTGGTGAGCACTCTGTGGGAAACGTCAGGAGTTCAGACCTGGCTCTTTTGGATGGTCTGGCTGCAGTGCAAAGGAGGCTGCTTCTCGCCCACAGTTTGTTTGAAATGCCGTTGTCCTCAAGAGGCCTCAGTGACAACTGAGTGTGTGTATTTTGTTGGAGGGAGGGAAGCAATATTGTTGTGGGTCAGTGGGGGAGCACTGGAGGGAGCAGCCCCAAAATGGTGTTGGCTAGGGAAGAGGCAATGCCTGTGTCTAGAATAGTGCACAGGGAAGGTTGCTCAGTTGAGGAGCAGGATCCATCCTGGTCATTGTGCAATCAGGGTATGTCCTGGGTCAGGTACACTGGCCACTGAGTCCCTAGGCCAGGGAGAACACACTGTAAGGTGGCTTTCAGATGTCCCTTTGAGCATCCTACCAAGTTCACAGTCACAGTGGATAGGGGGTCATGTGGGTGTCTAGGACTCCCTTGTGCATAACGGTGTTAATGCTGAGCACGTACTTGTCATTTCAGAGGATGGACATACACGCCGAATTGAAGTTGTGGAGCGGGCAATGCTGAGACTCCGCAGGGAGTTCCAAGGCCTCAGGCTCACTGCAGCGGTGGCAGCGCAGGCAGAGGAGCAGGAGTCCGAGGAGAGTGAGGAGGAAGCTGGGGAAGAGGGGGAGTAGTCTGTTTGTTTGTGTTGTTGTTGTGTTCCTGTTGAGTTTGCACTGTTTTATTTGTTTACTGTTTTACAAAGTTCTTTATAAAGTTACATTTTTCAAAACAGGGTCGCTGTTATGCCTGGTTTGCTTCTGGCACTGCATCCCCGTACTCAGTGCCTAAAAGACAGCAGCTCTGAGGGCAGAGGCTAGCTTGGCAAAGCAGGCAGACAACACGGCAAAAAAAGAAAAGAAAAAACAGCAACACACACTTACATGTGTGAAGATAAACTTAAATACATGTAGGTTTTACACTGGCATACCAGAACTATTTAACGTCAACTACTGACAGCCGCACAGTGGGAAGAATCTTCTGAGCACTGATCCCATGTGGCTGCGACCGGTTTCCTTGGGGCACTCACAGAGGGCACTGATCTCAGGTATTTATGTTATCTCTGCTGAGACATTGCCCCCTGTAACACAAGTGGACCAGTTTATGCCAGTGTCTTGCAGAACACTAAGGGGAATACGGTTCTCTGGGTCTCTTGTCCCGCTTCTTCCTGAATCCATGGCCAGTGTCAGGAGTGGATGAGTTGCCACCTGGATGACGTGGTGTGGTGGCACTTGCACTCTCTCCGCTGATGGTCCTAGTGAGATGAGTGAGTGCAGCCAGTGCACCCTGTAAGATCCCACACAGGGCATCGTTGGACTGCCTCTCCTGCTCAAGGGAGGCGGTCATCAGAGCCATGAACTCCTCGTGCTCTCGTCTGCCTGCCTCCAGCAGCGCCTCTCGGTGCTGTCTAGACTGCTGGAGCATCTCCTCCCCTACCTTCTGCACCGCTGAAACTCTTTTGGTCCTTGCCCGTATAAAGGCCAGGCGGGATTTTGGTGAGAGTTCACCCAGGATGACTCCGGGTGGAAAATCTGTGGTTGGGAGGAAAAAAAGGGAAAGATGTGATGGGGAGTGGTTGACCTGCAGCAGCTGTAGTCTCCATTCACCACCTTCTCATGCCCTGCTATGCCGCAGCTCCTGGGGTTCAAGGGTTCAGGCTTACCTGTTGGGTTACTGTGGGTTTGGCTCCCACGTGCCTCTGGCTGGGAGGATGCAGATGTGCCTGTGGTGTACAGGTGAGAAAAGGAGCGTTACGCAAAAGACACTAATGGCTGTGTGACTCATGTGGTCTGGGGCAGGTGATGCACTCTATTCTTGGTACTGGGAGGGGGGGGGGGAGCAGTGGGAGGGCTTCTGGTGCCCTGGCCCCACTGCTGGACCTCCTGATGGCACCTGGTATATTTTGGCCGCTGTGTGACAGAGTGTTGGACTGGATGGGCCATTGGCCTGATCCAACATTGGCTTCTCTTATGTTCTACTGTTCTGAAATGCACATGTGCCAGTAAACACTCAGGGGGAAGTGGCAGGGTGAGATCTTTGGGTGGTGGAGGGGGTTGATTATGTGAAGTGGTATGGACAGGAATAAACCATAGTGGAAGTCATCCTCTGAGAGCTGGTCTCACCCACCTTCCTGAGGTGAGAAAGCCTCCATATTCACCTCACCATCATCTTCGGCCCCTTCCTCTGCCTGTGACAGGGGGCTGTCTCCTTCTGGAATGGACAGAAAATGGAGCCTGATGTCAATTGACCAGGTTGGGTGAACTGCCTGCTGTGCTACGCAGGAATCACAGTTATTACAGGCAACCACACAGCCATTCCTGAGATACAGGTGGCTGAAGCAATAGGAAGAATGGGGAAGGATGAGGAGTCAAATCGTGAGCAATCCCACCATGCCGTCTGAACACACCCATGGTAATATTTCTGGGGGGGGGGGGTACCATGGCATACTGCCAGGTTGAGGTATTTCAAAATTTCCACAGGCCTGAGTGTACTTGGAGAATAGCTACATGTTCTGGTAGCCAAAATGCCCCTACTGTAGTATTATGAGAACAGTCCACATCACTGAGATTACCTCAGTCACCAGAGGGCAAGGACTGGAGAGTGTGGGGTGGGCTGCTTTGTGACTTGGTGGTGGATTCCTCTCACAATTGTATATGGACCCAGATATATACTTGCCACATGAGTTGCCTGCTCCCTCTTGTTCCAGGGGGAAAAGATCAAGGGAGGCTTCAGGGGAGGGAGGGAGGCCCTGGTGGCTGGTGCTAGGAGCTGTCTCCTCTTGGAAGCTGTGTGACAGCCTCCTCCCTGTCACACTGACACTCCCCTGTAAAATGTGACTCAGCTCCTCGTAGAAGGGGCAGGTGTGTGCTGAGGTACCAGACTGTTGGTTGTCAGCCACCACCTGCTTGAATTTCAGGCGAAGGCTTTTAGTCTTAGTGCGGCACTCCTCAGCACTTCGCCTGAACCCCTTTGCAGCCATCCCTTTTGCGATCTCCCTAAAAATCTCAATGTTCCTAGAGGAACATTTAAGCTCCTCCTGGATTTTAGCATCCCCCCAGAGAGCTAGGAGCTCCAGGGTCTCCCCGCGCCTCCAGGATGTCCCTCTCACACCAGACATTTTTGAGGAGTGTCACTTTCCCGCCAAAAGCATGCCCTGCAGTGAACATGTGAAATGAGTTCCGGCACAAGATAGATAGCTGTGTTACTATGGCACTATTTCCACTTCAATCGAACCCCTTCAACAAAACACTTCCCTTTAAACTTTTGACCCAAAAATGGCCTCTTTGAGATCCCAAAATCGTCTAAATACTAAAACCAGGCACTGTTTAAATGCTGGTCTTATTAACGTAGGAGCGGAGCTCCGCTCATGCGCATACCGCCGATGCATTAAAAAAAATGGCGGACGAAAAGCGGAAGCCTGAGGCTTCCGCGGCAGCTTTTCGGAGGGGAGGGGGGGTAGAGGCTCCCGGAAGTGGCTCGACCGAGACGAGCGATCAGACAGCGGAAAGTGCGGCTTGAAACGGAGAATCATGGAAAACACCGCTTGGGTAAGTGGTGCCAAAATACTCCGTTTCAAAGGGGGTTTGCTCCAGAAAGCGACGGCTGGGGACGGTGGGCAGATGTTGGGCGTGTGAACGCGCAGGGAAAAGCCGTTTCTGAGCCGTGCCGAAAACGGCTCAAACGGCGCGTCTGAACGCACCCAATGACTCAGCCCTACCCCACCTTCCAGGACAGATATAAATTACCTGCCTACCATATTTCTGCTCACCTTGACACAGAGAGTACTCCATCTTTCTGTGCTATACCTCTGAGGATGCCAGTCATAGCTACTGGTGAAAGTCAGGTCCTACAATGCCAAGACCATGGCTACACAACCTGGAAAATCTACAACAACTGATGAACTCCGGTCGTGAAAGCCTTCAACAACATGTTAAAATCTCTCTCTCTCTCTTTCTCTTTCTCTCTCTCCAGATTGGACCTTGTAGTTTTTCAGTAATTTTTTGATTATTAGAAGAAGCTGGCATATCTAACAAATAGACAAACGCTTTTTTAGTATTCCACTTTCCCCATTTTCCTTTAAAGGGAAAGACAGTCATTACAATCTGAAGGTTATTCACCAGGAGTACATTCTTATTTGTTGAATGGGAAGGGGAAGTCCTTTTCTTAATATTATTATCATATAAAGACCTTTCACTGGATTTACATCCTTTTTAACCATTTCTCAATAAAATGGCTTCCAGTTTCTTTGTAATGAGTGTTCCTGATTCAATGGTTTTATCTTGAGAAGATAACTTGTGATAAACTCAAACCTCTTATAAATACGTTTCAATGTGTCTGCTATAAGTATGGTTTGTGATGTCACCAGACTGACATCTTGAGACCCCATTCCAGCATTCTTATCCAGAATTACCATGTCATCTTTCCCCACTAAAATAAATGAATCCTTTTGGTTCAGGGTGTGGGAGCTATAAAGTTCCTCAGCTTCCACCTGGCTCTGATGTATTAAAGGGTCAAACCTAGTTTTTAAGGGTCAAACTGGGGAAACACTAATAAAAAAACATCTAGTCTGTTTTGCTTTCATGTTAAAATAATCACCAACGGGGCAAGACCACTTTTTGCCCATTTAAATAATCAATTTAAAAAGCCTTCTAAGAAAACTAAAATATTCATAAAAACATGGAAGTCACCGCCCCGTGACTATCAACAGGTTGAATGAATAAGTATATACTTATAAAAGTATATAACATAGCATAACATAAATTAAAAAAAGAGCTGAGCTATCCTCTCAGCCACCTGACCCCACCCTATCCTCCACCAGAGAATGATAAATCCTTCACCTAACAGCATATAAATAGAATAAAGAAAAAAAAATAAAGTAAAATGGCAGAAAGGAGTTGGAGCCCTTACTAAGCACCACAAACAAATGGCTGCAGGAGCAGCAGCTTTAATCAGTTAAAAAAATGAAACTCTTCCACAGCTATGTATAGAGCTGGTGGGAATATCTAAGATAAAACTGGAGAAAGCTTTCGCTTACCGCTTATAAAGCAACACAGAATAAAAGTTTTTCCTCCCCACCCCCTTTACCAGAAGGAGGGGGGGAAGAGTTAAAAACAAGATAAGCAGAAAAATATTTAAAATAGAAGCTAAAAATCAGTTAAAACAATATTCCTCCATGACAGAGCAGAGCCTAGAAATGCCTAGTCATGCTCATTTGAAAACCAGAAATGTACTGTCATGTCTGAGTATGGGAAACATAACCCAGTGGCCAGCTGAATGGTTTCAAGAAAAATCTGTTCCTTGTTCATAGTGAGCCAACAAATGATAGACTGAATGAGCAGGTATTCACAAATTCCTAGTTTTAATAAGAGATTTTTTTGACATTGATTCTGTTTCTTTTCTTTTTTTATTATTTTCTCAGATAAAAAGGTAGGATACAGAAGGGAAAAGGGGGTGGGGGACATAAATTCATCAGGTTTGTCAAATAATATCAGTTGTTCTGTATGACAAGTAAAAACAGATATATTACCAAATATATTACATATTTCAAATATAGAAGCAGATACTAAATAATAAATAAGAACTTTCCTAAGGTTAGTGATAATCTATTAATGATAAAAGAAATTACATGTTTAACAACTGAACATATTTCTATGCTAAAACTGAATTGCTGTAAAATCCTTAATATTGTCTTATTTATCTAAATCTAAATTATATTCTTATTAATTATTTGATTACTAGTGGAATACAGAAGACATTGATTCTCTTTCTTGACACTGTGGTGTATAAAAACTATAGGAATGAAATAGACGTGATGACTTTCATGAAGCCTACATATAGGAACTCTTATTTACATTTTAAATCTTTCCATCCACCACATTAACATAGGAACTTACACTATGGCCAGTTCCTCAGGATTAAATAGAACTCTACTGACATTTGGGATTTCTTCACTGAGTGTGACAAAATAGAAGAGTAATTTTTGAATAGGGGATACCCATTAGCACATTTGATAAATAGAAATGTCTTACTTAAGGAGGAATCTCAGACTTTTCAGAACTCTCTGACATGTGCTTTTCAGTACACCACTTTAGCAGAACCAATCAAAACTATCTCTCCTTATAATAATTATCTTTTGGTTTCGTAAGATTCCATGCGCTCCCATTGGCTGTAAAATGCCCTCCCTCAGACATTGGACCATCAGCCGCCACTCAAGAGTACTCGCGTGCCATTGGCCAGGTGCTGGGTCTGCTCCTCTTCCCCACCCACTCCCCCTTCAGACAGATTTGCATGTCAGATTTACTGGCAGACCAGCTCTCTCTCCCTCTTGACT
This sequence comes from Gekko gecko, assembly GCA_029375565.1. Lineage (NCBI taxonomy): Eukaryota > Metazoa > Chordata > Lepidosauria > Squamata > Gekkonidae > Gekko > Gekko gecko. The sequence goes on along the minus strand of JAPDNY010000001.1, from coordinate 286,106,898 downwards.
CCTGTGAGGGACTGTCCCCTCAGTGGCTGTTGGTAGGCAGCCAAGCTTGGTTCTGTGAGTACAAAAACAAAGGACTTTCAGCATAACCCCCCTCCCCCGCCCATAACCTCCTCCCCAATGGCCACTTTCCTGTCAGAATAAATGGAAAAAGGCTCTTTCTCCTGCTTAGCTTCAGCATGGCTGGCTGGCTAACAAGGTGGGCCAGCAACCATCAAACCATTTTCTTCAACTCCCTGCTGTGCGGCTGACTTCCCCCTAGGATTGCCAATCTCCAGGTGGGACCTGGAGATCTCCCACTGTTACAATTGACCTCCAGATGACAGAGATCAATTCCGCAGGAGAAAATGGTTACTTTGGAGGGTAGAATCTATGGCATTATACCCTGCTAAGCCCTTCCACATACACCCCAAATGCTGCCCTCCTCAGGATCCACCCCCCCAAATCTCCAGGTATTTCCCTAATCAGAGTTGGCACCTGTACTTTCTCCTCTGTCAGTAAAAGGCCCTTTCCACACCTATGTTGGCCTTTGGGAGAAAACTCATTGGGCCCAGTCCTGATCAGGTTGCCAACCCCAGATGGGCAATTCCTGGAGATTTGAGGGATGGAGCCTGGAGAGTGTGAGGTTTGAAGAGGGATGGCACCTCAGACAGGTACAATGCCATAGACTCCACCCTCCAATCCAGCCATTCCCTGATGGGGAACCATTGTTGCCAATCTCCAGGTGGGGGCTGGAGATCACTCAAAATTACAATTGCTCTCTAGGAGGGAGGGGGAGGAGATGGAAAACTAAAGGTAGGTTGATGGTTGGCTGGGAGGGAGATAGGGTTATCAACTCCAGGTTGGAAAATTCCTGGAGAGGGTGAGTGTTGAGGAGGGGTGGGACCTCAGACAGGTACAATGCCATAGACTCCACCCTCCAAACCAGCCACTCCCTCCTGGGGAACCACTGTTACCAATCTTGGGGGTAGGCTGGAGATCACTCAAAATTACTACTGCTCTTCAGGTAGCAAATATCAGTTCCTCTGGAGGAAATGGTGGACTCTGTCATTATACCCTGCTGAAATTGCCACAGCAAATCATCACTGAGTGCCCAAAGCCGGGGCACTCTCCCAGAGCCTTTCTAGAGCCCATTGTATTTATTTCCACAACGGGCCTTATTCCTAGTTATATATAAACACTGGCACCTGGCTTCTGATATACCAGGTTGTAACAGCATATAAGAACATAAGAACATAAGAGAAGCCAATGTTGAATCAGGCCAATGGCCCATCTAGTCCAACACTCTGTCACACAGCGGCCAAAATATACCAGGTGCCATCAGGAGGTCCAGCAGTGGGGCCAGGGCACCAGAAGCCCTCCCACTGCTGCCCCCTCCAGCACCAAGAATAGAGTGCATCACCTGCCCCAGACTGAGAGTTCCCATCTATACCCTGTGGCTAATAGCCACTGATGGACTTCTGCTCCATATGTTTATCTAATTCCCTCTTGAAACTGTCCATGCTTGCAGCTGCCACCAACTCCTGTGGCAGTAAATTCCATATGTTAATCACTCTTTGGGTGAAGAAGTATTTCCTTTTATCTGTTCTAACCCAACTGCTCAGCAATTTCATAGAGTGCCCAAGAGTTCTTGTATTGTGAGAAAGGGAGAAAAGTACTTCTTTCTCAACCTGCTCAATCCCATTCATAATCTTATAAACCTCAATCATGTCACCTCTCAGCCGTCGTTTCTCCAAGCTAAAGAGCCCCAAGCATTTTAACCTTTCTTCATAGGGAAGGTGTTCCAACCCTTTTATCATTCTAGTTGCCCTTCTCTGCACTTTTTCCAATGCTATAATATCCTTTTTGAGATGTGGTGACCAGAACTGTACACAGTATTCCAAATGAGGTTGCACCAATGATTTATACAGGGGCATGATGATACTGGCTGATTTGTTATCAATTCCCTTCCTAATAATCCCCAGCATAGTGTTGGCCTTCTTTATTGCAGCTACACATTGTCTAGACATTTTCATCGAGTTATCCACTATGACTCCAAGATCTCTCTCTTGGTCCGTCTCTGCCAGTTCAGACTCCATCAACGTGTATTTATATTTAGGATTTTTGGCTCCAATGTGCATCACTTTGCACTTGGCCACACTGAACCCCATTTGCCACGTTGACGCCCACTCACCCATCCTCAACAGATCCCTTTGGAGTGCCTCACACTCCTCCCTGGCTTTCACCACCCTGAACAACTTTGTGTCATCTGCAAATTTAGCCACATCACTGCTTACTCCCAATTCCAAATCGTTAATAAACAAGTTAAAAAGCATCGGACCGAGTACTGATCCCTGTGGTACCCCACTGCTTACCACCCTCCACTGAGAAAGTTTCCCATTTATACTCACTCTTTGTTTCCTATTTATAAGCCAGTTTCCACCAACTTACCCGGTATCGATGTCAGACTGACTGGCCTGTAATTTCCCGGATCTCCCCTGGAGCCCTTTTTAAAGATGGGAGTGACATTAGCTACCTTCCAGTCCTCAGGAATGGAGGCAGATTTTAAAGAAAGATTACATATTTTTGTCAGGAGATCCACAAGTTCACATTTGAGTTCTTTCAGAACTCTCGGATGAATGCTATCCGGGCCTGGTGATTTATTAGTTTTTAAATTGTCCATCAGTCAGAGGACTTCCTTTCTTGTCACCGCAATCTGATTCAGGTCTTTTCAAACCCCCTCCCGAAATCGGTGCTTCTGGAGTGGGCAAACACTTCTCCTCTTCCACAGTGAAGACAGAGGCAAAAAATGCATTCAGCTTCTCAGCCATTTCCGTATCATCCTTCACTACTCCTTTTACCCCTTGGTCATCCAAGGGCCCCACTGCCTCCCTGGCTGGCTTCCTACTTCTAATGTATTTGAAGAAAGTTTTATTGTTGGTCTTTATGTTTTTTGCGATATGCTCCTCATATTCCCTTTTTGCTTGCCTGATCACAGACTTGCATTTTATTTGCCATAGTCTGTGTTCCCTTTTATCAACCTCACTAAGACTAGCTTTCCACCGCTTAAAGGAATCCTTCTTAGTTTTTACAGCTTCTATTACTTTATTTGTTAACCATGAAGGCTTTTTTCTATACCTATTTGTACCTTTCCTAACCTGCGGTGTATATTTTTTCTGAGCTTCTAGGATTGTCTTTTTAAATAGTCTCCAAGCTTCCCCAATGGTTTTGACCTTCTCCACTCTTCCTTTCAATTTCTTCCTCACATGTCCCCTCATACCAGAGAAGTTGCCCCTTTTAAAGTTAAAAGTGGTTGCATCAGTCTTTTTGGGCAACTCCCTATCTGTACTAATGTTAAACTCAATGACATTATGGTCACTGTTCCCAAGTGGTGCAATCACTTTTACATCTCTCACCAGGTCTTGGGTGTTACTTAGGACCAAATCCAGGATCGCCTCTCCCCTGGTAGGATCTGTGACCATCTGTTCCACAGCACAGTCATTGAGAGTGTCTAAGAACGCAATCTCTTTTTCCCGACTAGAACTCATATTGGCCCAATCAATGTGTGGGTAGTTAAAGTCGCCTATTACAACACAGTTATTTCGTCTAGCCGCTATCTTTAATTCATTCATCATTTTATAATCCTCCTCTATCTTTTGATCTGGTGGGCGATAACAAACTCCCACTGTTAAGCCTCCTTTTGGACCCACTATTTCAACCCATAGCATTTCCAGAAGCGAATCCAATTCTCTTACCCTCTCAATCTTACTGGACGGTATACTCTCTCTGACATACAGAGCCACCCCACCTCCAACCCTTCCCCCCTATCCTTCCGATATAATTTATAACCAGGAATCACCGTATCCCACTGATTTTCCTCATCCCACCAAGTTCCTGAAATACCCACAATGTCTATTTCCCCCCAACACCAAGCATTCCAACTCCCCGATTTTACCTCAGAGACTTCTAGCATTTGTGTATAAACACTTATAGTTTCCCAGGTTTGTTAAGCCCACAGCCTTCCTCTTGCTGCCTTGAGACCTTGCCAGGCAGTTCCTATCATTAGCCACAGTCTCAGTGGACACTTGTAATCCATTTCCTTGTACAAAAGTAATAGCTACCCCTTCATCTCTTTGAGATGAGCCATCCCGAACCAGAGACTTTTCATCTCCTGTCGGCTTTCCCCCATTATTCAGTTTAAAAACTGCTCTGCCACCTTTTTGATTTTGAGCGCCAGCAGCCTGGTTCCTTCTCGGTACAAGTGGAGACCATCCCTTTTGTACAGCTCCCTCTTGTCCCAAAAAGCATCCCAGTGCCTAACAAACTTGAACCCTTCCCCCCTACACCACCGTCTCATCCACGCATTGAGACTCCTGATCTGTGCCTGTCTCTCCGGCCCTATATCTCATATAGATGACAGAGACACAAGGAGTATTAGGGATACGATGGTTAGATCAGATGCAGGATATGGAATGATAGATCAGGTGAGCACCTCAGGACGTTTTGAATATGGAAGTTGCTCAGTGTGCATGTTAACAATGGAGACCAATGAGTTTCAACATCCACAGGGTTTATTTACCATTAAGCTGACACAATTTTCCTATTGTAATATAAAGAAAGTCGTTTATATAATTAAGTGTCCATGTGATTTATTATATGTTGGCATTAGCACACAAGCAGTTAAAATCAGAATAATGGAACATAAATCCAGGATTTGTAATAGGATTTTAGAGGTACCTTTGGTGTCACATTTCATAAGAAAAGGAACACATGCCTGAGGATATATGTTTTTTGCATATTATTTAGATTTTTACCACATCCCTATAACCAAAGCAATATATTAAACACACTGCTATGTCAGGAAATTCAGTATCCAGGTACTGTACCTTTAAATGGTTTATGAGGACATACACAGCTGCAAGAAGTTAATTTTGTAGAAGGTTTTTAAGGATAGATAGAGTTCTAAGGATAGATAGGTTCTATGGAGAATCTTTTTGCCAATGATATCAAAGAAGGACTATTTTTCTCATTGTAAAACTTCATATTGGCTTTCCCACATAAAATTTGATGGTAAATATAGAGTAAGTAAAGGGGCTGTAGTGGCTCAAATGGTTAAGACACTGAATGGCAGACCAGAAGGTCAGTAGTTCAGTGGTTCGAGACCTGAGTGCTATATGACACAGTGAGCTCCTGTCTCTGGTCCCAGCTCCTGCCAACCTAGCAGTTCGAAAGCAAGAAATTGCAAGTAGATAAATAGGTACCACTTTGGTGGGAAGGTAACAGCGTTCTGTGCATCTCGGCATCTAGTCATGCCAGTCACATGACCACAGAAATGTCTTTGGACAGTGCTGGCTCTTTGGCTTGGAAACAGAGATGAGCACCACATCCCTAGAGTCGGATTCAACTGGCTTTTGAGCAAGGGAAACCTTTACCTTTACTTACAGAGTAATTAATATTTAGGACCTTTGTAGAGGAGTATAAGTGGGAGAAATTGGGATTCTTGCAGCTTCATTGCCCTATTGTCATGTAATTTTATTATTAATTTCTGACTATAGTAGAATTAGAAATTATAGGAGGCATCAATGAAGTTTTTGACTTTTGAAGAAGACAACGTGAAATAGGATTTACCAGATTGCTCGTCAGTCAAGATTATTTGCTATCCTTTCTTATTATACATGAATTTAACTTTTTCCTGGTCTGGTTTCCTGGCAGTGTTTTCCTATATTTATAGTTTTAATAATAGACTGATGACTTCTGGTTCTGGTGAAAGTCAACAGATGCAGACACTGAACTCTGTTCTGAGTGAATCTGTTTGTTTTAACTGTAGTTTAGTTTATTTTAGGGTTTTTCTTTTCTTTTCCTGTTCTTTAGTGTGGTATAGTTTGTTGCAGCCTAGGAGAATAGTTGTTTTCTCTTTTGAAGTGGCTGACCTTGCTTGATTGGAATGATTTTTCCCTCCTGTATGGAAAACGCTGAACCTAATTAATCTGTTAGCCAGTTGTTCATTGTTGAGAGGGAGAGAGTTTTGTCTGTCCTCTCTTCCCCTCTTTTTTCTAGTTCTTATTATTTCTAGTATTTTATTTAATTTAACCTAGGTTGTGGTGGAAACTGGTTTTGTGTCATGCTGTTTTACATGTTTGATTTATTGTTACTTTATTTGTTATAAAAGTGCCCTTATAAGGGCAGTTGTATTCTGAGTTTGTGCTTTTATAGTGCAAGCACATGAATACTTTCAGTTCTATTCTAGCTGTTTTATCTATTTATCTATTTAGCTTCACCCCAGCCACTTTGTTATCAGTATCTCTGAGTTGCAACTGTTGAATTTTAGTTTTAGTTTTAATTTTATAGCTATTTTAGCTTTTTTTATCAGTATTTTATTACTATATTTTAACAGCATATATTTTATATTTTACTCTCCACTAGGGATTATCTCAGTGGGTTTTAATCTGGGGGTTTTATTAGAGCCATATTTTAACTTAATAGCACCCTGTATTTTACAAGCGGTATTAATTTTAATTCATTTATTTTACTAGGGATTGTTTTACTTTATTTATTTAATTGGTTTTATATAGGCTGGTCCCTGGTAATAGATCAATAATAATGGGAGAGATCTGTTCCTTATGAGGGGGAAGTGCCAGCTGAAAAGCAAAGTAAGATAGAGGAATATTTTCAGCAGCTTTCACCAACTGTACTCACCAGTAGGTTTGCCCCTTTACTAAATGATGTGCCAGCATCACCTAGTTTTGAGGATTCTATACTGGCACACTTCTAGAATCTCCCTATTGACCTGAAATCATTTGATGAATTATTAAAGCAGAATGCTACCAATAGGAAGAGATCTAAGGAGCAGATGACAATTCTTGGATCTCAGACACAACTCATTGCAGAGACTGTAAATAAACTTTGAAAATATTAACTTTCTAATGGATCGATTCCAGGTCCTCCTAGCTAATTTGCAGGTGTGGGGGAATTAGACATGAAAGTGAGGCAATGCAAAGCAATACAATTCATACCATGAATGAAGCAGCAGTAGAAAATATCAAGGATACCAGAAAGACAACATAGGTTTATCAGAGACAGCCTCCCTTAGATCTGGAACACAACAGAGTTGTTCTAAATATTGTTCCATACTAGGGACATATGATTAATTGGTCAACAAAGCAGATGACAAAAGAACATCTTTTCATCAATTGATTTAAGGGTCCAATCCTTTGTTCAAAGGGCAAAGACACCACTTTTTTCAATGCCATCTATAAGAAAGGAATTTAGACAAGGAATGGGGGGCTACAGCTAGAGCATATCATGACTAAGTGGTGCCCTAAGATTAATTCTCAAAATAAGGCATCTAATTCTACCTCCTACTCATCAGAGAATCAGGATAAGTTGATTGATTTGTCCTCCTCTTCCCGTGAGGTGAACAAGACTGCTCTGCTGGCTAGCTCTCCTGCAAAGGAAAGTGTGTGGGTCCACTCTGAGGCTGTGAAAGCAATCTGCTGGCATCCTTTGGCCTACTTCCCATTCTGAGCAAAATGATATGCTTTCCAGATTGCAAAATTTAATATTCACTCTGGAAAATATTAGAGCACAGAAAACTCAGGACAATGAAAGGAACCATTTATATGCTAACAGAGCTATTGATTAGTCCAAAGAAATTTACTTCATACAAACCTTCTGGCATTTTGAGCCCTTTTAGACAAATGGCCTTTTCTACTGAGTTCCAGCTGGTGACAGAGAAAGGGAACCTTGCCACCTCTAAAGGTAAGAATGACTGACTAAATAAACAGAAACTATGCTTTCTCTTTTGTTATGTATCCAGGTGGAATAACAAAAAGAGTCTGAAGGGAACAGGGGAACACCTGGAAAACTTTGATATAATCTTAGTACAGGAGACTTGGTCAATGGAAAAAACCACATATATTTCAGGTTATTCAACCTATTCTCTCAAGGCTATGAGGAACAAGAAGAGGGGAATGCCCCGCAGTTGGCATTGCTTGTCTTATCTCAACAAAACTAGCTGTAGAATTTACGGTATTACCTAATTATCCCCCCTATGTAATAGCCTTATACTTAAATTTTCAATGTCTCTCATTTATAGTGATTAATGCCTATATTCCTCCTGCTGTGCATAAAATGGATCTGTCCAAATACTAGAGTAAATTCAATGAATACTTGCAGTATATTAATTTTTTACATCCGGGGGCTATGTTTGTATTGGCTGGCAACTTGAATGCATGCACTGGGGCTTCCAATGAAGAACTTTTCCTTAAAAGGGTTGGTGACCAATCTGCAGCTAATCTCCCCATTGGGGTAAGAAAGTCAAAGGACATTAAGATAAATGGAACAGGGAGAAAATTAGCTTCCCTAATAGCTAATAATAGTTTGAAAATTGTCAACAGTTGCCCTCAAGTTGATAATTGTGGGGATTATACATGTGTAAACCCACTGCGATGCTAGCATTATTAATTATTTCCTTTGAATTGTTGGCTTAATTCAATTTCTTGGAATAACTGAGTATTGGGTGTGTGTAATCATCTCCTTTTAGAAATGGTTCTTTTGGTCCCAGGTAAAGCTAGTTATCCATCCCAAGAACCCTTGCAATTTAGGCAAACTCATGATAAACTAAGACCTTTATACTGGAGCCAAATTACAGGGATGAAAGCTGAAGAATTAAGAACCCATTCCAAAGCAATTTACCTTTGTTTTGGACCCAGAAAATCTGACCAGGGCAGTGGAGGAGTTCAGTCAGAAATCAGGCTGACCATCTTGGATGGCACATTAGTTGTGCCAGCCCAGAAGGTGAGAAGTCTGGGGGTGGTCCTGGATGTTTCACTTTCTATGGAGGCCTGAGTTGCCACAATTGCTAGGTCTGCCTTTTATCATCTTTGGCAGATCAGGCAGCTGGGTCCTTACCTCTCCCCCAAGACTTGGCTACAGTGACCCATGCAATGGTCACTTCCAGTCTTGATTACTGTAACTCACTTTATGCAGACTCACCCTTATGGTTGATCCAAAAACTCCAGCTGGTGCAAAATGCAGTGATGTGCCTGCTGACTGTGCTGCCTATGCGAGCATACATTCAGCCAGTACTAAGCCAATTGCACTGGCTACTGATTGAGTATTGGATCCACTGCAAGGTTTTGGTATTGACCTTCAAAGCCTTACGTGGCCTGGGACTGACATACCTTAAGGGACTGCCTCTCCCCATATGTGTCCAGAGAGCCTTGTGCTCTATTGAGCAAGATCTGCTGGCTGTCCCCAGCCAGAGGGACATCCGTTTAGCCTCAACCAGGATCAGGGCTTTTTCTGCCTTGGCCTTGAGCAACATGCTCCCATGTGAGACCAGGGCCCTGCAGGACCTTTTATCATTCTGCAGGGCCTGTAAAATGGAGCTGTTCCACCAGGCCTTTGGTTGAGGTGGCAGTCATCCAGAAGAAGAAAAAGATCACCACCATGCCTGCTAAAGACGCCATCTGTGTGTGGCCTGGATTAAACAAATTTTAGAGCCCAGTTGCACCAATATTGATGTAGTTTGTTTTTAAATGCTGTTTTAAGGTTTTAACTGATTTATTATTGTGTTATATAGCCGAATGGCCCAACAGTTGTTGTCATCCACTCTGAGCCTGTTCGTGAGGATGGCGGAATATAAATTCAAAAATAAATAAATAAAATAAATTTTGATGAGCTGAAACATCTGATTGAAATTTATTTGAAATGGTTCTATGAAAAGACCCCACAGGAAAAAAACCCACGGTCATAAATGCTCACAGGAAAAAAGCCTATGTGGAAAAATGCCCACATGGAAAAATGCCCACATGGAAATAAGCCCACATGGGGAAAAGTCCATACACATAAAAGCCCACACAGAAAAAAGCTTACATGGAAAAATACCATGTAAAGCGCCATAGATATTTATAATGGTGGCTAACCATTCATCTACACTTATGAGAATGAACAGGTATAATCTATATTGTACAGAGCTCTTTTTGTAGCAGGAACTCCTTTGCATATTAGGTGACACACCCACCCCTAATGTAGCCAATCCTCCAAGAGCTTACAGAGCTCTTCTTACAGGGGCTACTGTAAGCTCTTGGAGGGCTGGCTACATTAGGGGTGTGTCACCTAATATGCAAAGGAGTTCCTGCTACAAAAAGAGCCCTGATATTGTATATTATTGTTTTAGGATTAAAATATGTCATATTCACATGCAACAATTTGTGCTGTGATTTTATCGATTATCATCAAATAATAATTTTGCTATGTTATTCATAAATTATTTCATTACTATACAAAAGTGGCCTGTATGAAGAGGGCTTTAATGTTCTTGAATGTAAAGGCTTGGAAGGGAAAATGCAGGAAATAAGTGACCATTTTGTTATCATGAACTTTATTAAGAAGGAAAAACAATAACAACAGAAATTAAACTCTATATAGAAATGTTTTAAAATAAAATTAAATAATTTACATTTATTTATTTACCATTTGTCAACGTTTGTTGGTATGAAGTAATTTCTACAGTAAAGACAGAAAGATGTTAAATTAAATTATGTATAGACTGTCCAGTATACACAGCTTTTGAACAACTATATGGTTTAAAATTCTTCAAATAATTAATATTATTTATTTATTTGTTATTAAAAATTAAAACCATAAGATAACAAAACCATAATCTAACATTAAAATAGTTTGATTTCCTAGCTCGATTTCCCTTTACTTGTATTTTAACAAATATAATGTGGTACACCCTGTGACCATGATAAAAGACCACCTAACCCTAATAGTAAAAGCAACAATTATTTAAAAACAAAATGTAATAACAACGATAATTTCATAACAATAACTCAGATATAACTCTTCATTGCAAATTAGCCAATCTCCTTAAGTAAATAAGTTTGTTCTACCTGCTCATATTGCTGCACAGAAGTAGAAACCATGTCATGTAGTGCCTCATATTTCCCAGCCAACCACCAGCCTACTGTTATGTGCCCCTCTGACTTCAGATAACAGCTCTCCATCTCCTCTCCCCTCCCTCCTGGACAGCAGTTGTAATTCAGAGTGATCTCCAACCCTCACCTGGAGACTGGCAACAATGGTTCCCCAGGAGGAAATGGCTAGTTTGGAGGCTGAAGTCTATGGCATTGTAGCTGTCTGAGGTCCCACCCCTCTTCAAACCTCACTCTCTCCAGGCTCTACCCCTCAAATCTCCAGGAATTTCCCAACCTGGAGTTGGCAACCCTTTCTCCTTCCCAGCCAATCATCAACCTACTTTTATCTGCCCTTCTGACTTCAGCTTTCCATTCCCCCCACCTGAAGCCTCTATCCAGTTCTCAAGCCCTGACTGCTACATCACACTGGCTGTCATGGGGGGCCATCTCAGTAGGGTATAAGGACACAGAGTCCACCATTTTCTCCAGGGGAACTGATCTCTGCCATCTGGAGAGCAGTTGTAATCCTGAGTGATCTCCATCCCTCACCTGGAGAGTGGCATCAGTGGTTCCCCAGGAGGAAAAGTACAATCTTTCTCTGCATGGGGGCCAAAGCAGCATGCATCATTCTCCTCTCCCCCTTTTGATCTGCACAACAACCCTGTGAGGTAGGTTAGGCTAAAACTCTGTGACTGGTCTAAAATCACACACTCAGCTTCCACAGCAAGAACCTGGGTCTGTTAGACCCTGCTCTGAAGTGCTAACTGCTATGTCACACTGGCTGTGGTATCGCCTGGTATCACAACTGAACTCCAGACAACAGATCTCTCTCTTCCCCTGGAGAAAATAACTGTTTTAGAGGGTGGAGTCCATGGCATTCTATTCAGCTGAGGCCTCTCCTCTCCCCAAACTCTGGCTTCTGTAGACTTCAGCACAAAATCTCCAGGAATTTCCCAACCTGGAGCTGGCAACCCTAGTCAGGACTGGCCCAAATGAGTTCCCCACAAAGGCCTGGAAAGGGCTTCATTCCTTTGTCTTTTTACTGACAGAACCAAGCTTGGTTGTCTAGGGAAAAGTTAGTCCCACCGGAGCCAGGCAGAAGAAGTGTTTTCATCAGGAGAGACAGCCGTTTTGGCAGTTATTCTGACAGAGAACAGTGGCAGTGGGCGGGGAAGAGGAGTGGACCCAGCACCCAGTCAATGGCACACGATTACTTTTGAGTGGCGGTTGATGGATCAATGGCTGATGGAGCACACAGCACAGCCAATAGGAGAGCTGGAAATGGCCAATGCATTAGAATTATATATATAAGATTATAATTGATAAAATCACAACACAAATTGTTGCATGTGAATATAGGTAAGACCTGTTCATTCTTATAAATGGAGATGAATGATTATCCACCATTAAAAATATATATGGCACTTTACATGATATTTTTCCGTGTGGGCTTTTTTCCTATGAGCATTTATGACCGTAGGGTTTTTTCGGGGGGGGGCTCCTGCAGACTTTTTTCTGGTCACCATTTGAAACATCTGGATTATACAAGTACATCAATAAGGTCCAGAACAGTTTGCTCAACTGTCACAGTTGGCATTCCCCTACCAGCTCATATCCCAATGTATGTTTGTGATTTAACATATCATAAATATAGATATGCCTTTATGTTGGCGCATCTTAACGCTTTACTATCTGCAGTCTTGTCAGGTAGATATGCTGGTATTCTATACTCAGAGAGAACATGCAATTGTGACGTTAATCACATTGAATCCATTGACCACATATTTTTAAGCTGCCATGAATTTTTAAAACTTAGGCAGAAGCTGATTTCCCCTCTAATTAGTAAGGATTTTGCTTCTCCAACTGCTGAGACTTCTAGGTTACTGAGCAGTGAAGATGAATGGGCTACATATAGGGTCACTAGATATTTGGTTACCATTGCAGAAATACAGAAACATTGTAAAGCAACTGCATATACCCTCTCATTATGTGGGTAGCTTTCTTAAACATAACCTCTCAGCAGTTGTTCAAGACCACTGGGTCAAATGAACAGTAATAGAAAAGAAAGAAAGAATAAGAGATAAACTTGGTGATGTAAGCATTGAAACACTGAAGCAAACTAATGCTTCATAGCATATATTACATTACATATCAGTTAGCCATAACTGTGAAAGCAACAGGCTGGAGAGAAACATGAATAAAGCACATCAATAACAAAGGCCCATTATGTACGTACATTTTACTGCAGATTTTCTGAGCAGTAAGCCTGTAAGCTTGACTTCAGATTCTGTGCCTGCCTTATGCACAATTCTTTTTCCTCTGGTGTATTTATGCTGCAGCTACCATTTTAAAAATGCACTTTTAATCAGGATGGGAACGTCACTTGTGATGTGTTGAGGGTGATATCTAAAGTGGTTTAAAAAAAAAAAAATGCAGTTGCCCTATCACACCTGTGCATTAGTATCCTGAAAGCGCCTTCCATTTAAATCCTCATGGTTCAGGTTTTGCACATGCACTTTAGCATTAGTTCATTGAATGAAAGGGAACAGAAGGGAATGCAGTCAAAGGGGGAAAACCCAATGTTGAATCTGACAAGCAGCTGTGAAACCATTTTCCATATTTCCAAGCACTAGGGGATCCTCTGCTGTGTTATCAGCCACTGCGAAAAATGGGAAAGTGTCACATTCTTATATTATGGGGAAACATGTTAAGTGTACAGAATGCACAGTAGAACCCATTGATACTGGCATTGCAAGATGTGATCTTTGGCAATGTGTGTGTGTGTGCGCATGCGCGCTTTGTACCACCACGGTTTGTACAGGGCTGCAATGTGAATAGGGGAAGAGTCCTCTGGCAGAACCTCTGGAGAGCTTTTTTAGTCTTGTGCCACTAAATTGAAAAAAAAAATGGTATTTCCCCAATGCCCTAGCACAGCTGCACAGTAACACTAATTTCCTTTCCTTCCTTGCAAATCTGCATGGTTTTCTCTTTCTGATTCTTTAATTTGATCCTGCACACTGGTCATGATCTTGGCAGTTTTTTTTAAAGCTTCTCCTGTGCCAATTGCACTCTTTTCTCCAAATGGATCAATCCCAAGTGATTCTTAAGTTTGGCATTTTGCAGAAGGTCCATGTGGCTCAGTCATCATTTTAACGTTAGGCTTCCAGAGACTGCCAAAATCTCCCTCACAAAAAAAACCTTTGTTCACTAAAGCATTAGAGGGAAAAATCTTTTCAAAGCTTTAGACTTCCCATTGCAGTCTCTCTCTCTTTACATCTCATGTCAATTTCATTCCACAGTGAGGATCCCCCCTTTATTTTGTGTGCATGCAGCACTAAAATCCTTCCCCTCCTGCACACTGGGGATGCTGTCATTTGCCTCCTCTCCAATCCCCCTTTCAAGTCAGTATCAGCAGGGAACTAAACCTCACACAGCTCCTTTTAGACTTACCCGGTCATATTAATTATTTTGTTCCAGCAATCTGAGACTAGTGATAGTCTCATATCACTAGACTTATGCCGCTTGTAAAAAAAAAAAAATTAAAACAACAAGGGGAAAAGTAATCAATAAAGCTTGTGGATTGATGAAGGGGGGAGGATGGCAGAAGGTGCAGAGTGTGCAGAATGAATCTGATGTAGGGAGAGTGATCTTTGAGGGGTGGCAAAAGGGCAAGAAGGGAATCAAGGGAATCTGTATGCCTTTGAATTACCTTTGGCTTGGAAGCAAAACAAGGGGGAAATCAGCACAAAAGCACTCTTAGAAAACCAGGGGAAACAGCAACCAGAAAGCGAACTGAGTGCTGAAGGGAGGAAAAACAATGTGGAACAACAAAGAAAACTTGACAGACACACACAGTAAAAGTAAGGGGGAAACCCCATGTGGTAGGCCAATGTAATGGGGAACTCTTGACAAGACCATGAAAAGTTCCTTAAATAAACAGAAGACTATGACAAAGAAAGATGTTTCATCTGACAAAGGTAGTGCCAAGACAGAGGCCCAGGACAGACTGGCAATTTGCCCCGGTATCGAGTCGCGGCAAAAAAAACCCAGAGTAAACGATACCGGGTTTTCCCGTCCACACAGCGGGGGCCTCTGCCGGAAGATACTGGACGGAGGCGCGCGGGAGCGTTCAGACTGCCGCACCGGAGGCGCGCTATATTCGCTGTTTCCCCATTATTTCGGCTGTGGGCGTATGTGCGCATGAGCGCTTGAGCGCTCATGCGCATAAGCGCATTTTGCCGATTTTTTTTTTTTGCCCTGCAACGCCGGCACCGCATTGGGCAGTGGAGCGGAGCGCAGCCAATCACACCGCTGCTGCCTCGTGCCCAATGCGGGTTGCTCCCGGCTTTTCGGCTGCGCGTTCAGACTCCCCAGAAGCGGAGAAACGTGCGACAAACGCAGGCTTTCAAGATTTGCATCGGCTTTTATCAGGTGTTTTTTTAATCTGGCAGTGAAGCGCGAGAGCACTGGTAGGCTACGGGTGGGGGACGCCAGGCAGATGTGCCTGTGTGAACATTCCATTTAATACGATATTGAGTCGTTGTCAGCCCGGGTCCCATCCCGCGGCAAATTGCCAGTCTGTCCTCGGCCAGAGTCTGAGATATCTTCAGGAAGTCACACATCAAATTTTGGAAATGACTAAATAAAAATTATGCTGTAGAGAGCCTAAAACAAGACAGAGATTTAAGAGATTGAGATATTCTCAGTAAGTCACATCTCAAATTGATAAATGCATACATACATTTTTAAAAATGCTGGAAAGAATACGATGCAGACTTAAGAGAATATGATAAACTTCATGTGTATTTGAACTTTGCTATGAACCCATCCAGTCCTCATGCAATTGATATCATGTACTGTACAGCATTCTGTGCACCTCAGTTTTAGTCATGCCGGCCACATGACCATGGAAATGTCTTCGGACAACGCTGGCTCTTCAGCTTGGAAATGGAAATGAGCACTGCCCCCAGAGTCGGATTTGACTGGCTTTCGAGCAAGGGAAACCTTTACCTTTTTACTGTACAAAATACTGGGTTCCGCATGATGGTGATATGCTTAGAAAAGACGATGAGTATCCATTGACAGGTAGTCCAAATATAGCTTATATTACACCAGAAATCATTTTTAAATTAATTGAAGTTATCCAATGGAAATGTCTTTAGTATGGGTACCTCAGAAAATAGATATAAATCCACAGGCATTGTAAATGACAGTCAAGTCAACCTTTATGTCATAAAAGCAGCAAAAAAGATTTAACAAAACAGAACCTGCAGATACAGGCATTACATTTGCCCATTCCAAATGCCTTAATGCATCACAGAGTATTCTAATGAAGTCTGGAAGATTTGGCTGACAATGAACACACAATGTAGAAGAAACTGCAAACTTCCTTCAAGGCGCAATACTGAAGTCTATGCACTGTTTGAAGACTTGCTCACCAAAGAGAAAAGAAGTACCAAATGCATTTCAAATGTTCTTCAAATAGTACAGTCAAACAAAGACCCAAATATCAGAAGAAGGAAGTTGACGGGAAGAAGGTACAGACATATCACTGCAAGCATTGATGTCGGTATGCTTTAATGCAGAGACAAGTTAAGCATAAAGTATCCTATGTCCTATGATCTTTATCACAAATGAGTTACCTGTTCAGATCGCAGTGGGGTTAACTGTTCAATACCCTACTCATAGCATGATGCTTGTTAAGCTATTCTGTGTTTGGGTTGTTCTGCTGAGTATAACTGAGTCTTGAGACCAGGGGGAAAAAAGATTGTTGCTGGAGTATTGTGTAGGATGTTTGAGAATCACTTCATCTACATCCTTCCTGACATCTTTCCAAATAGGTTCATCAACTACACAGGTGATGATTTAGATTTGTCAGAGGATGTGATCAATGAAGGGACAAAAACTCTTAATGAGACAGTAATGACCATATACAAAAATTGTGAAGATTGTCACGCTAGAATGTTCCCATTTATTTGGAAGGCAATTAGACTAACTGGAAGACAATCACCACACAATTCCTGTGACTGCACCAGAAGTGCGTTTCTGACGACACAGAGGTTGCTGATATGGCCTGGATGACTACATGAGGGACTTATGTCCCATGCTGATGGGAGAACTACACTGTTGTGAGGCACCTAGATCTCCGAAAACATTCCACTAATTCGAAGCATATATCTGAGAACAGATGAATGAGAAATTCAAGATATGAAGAAATTCAACTGCTATTCAGCTTTTAGAAAACTGGCTCATTAAAGACTGCATTGACAGAAAAGGTAGAAACCACCTCAGTTCTTGACACTTCATTCAAGAAAGCATAAGCAATATCACAATGCCTCAACTTTTGCCACATGAAAAAAGAACTTTTCTTTACTGTAGAAAGTACCCTTAAATTACATCCTGAAACAGCCAGATCTATCTGGTTATGCACAAACTAACTCACCTAATAAAGTTTTCCAAGGAAATCTAACTAAATTCATTTTATACTACTTGACATCCATCTAGGGCCTCAGTCTGAACACTGCTTCGCCCAATTAGTAGAAAGGTACACTGACATATTGAAATCGTAATATTTCATACAAATCCTAGCCAGAATCCTCACAGACACATGAATCAGCCTTACACTGCATCAGACTGCTGGTCCATCAAGGTCTACTAGGACTGAAAGTGGCTTTCCTGGGTCTTAGGCAGAAGTCTTTCACATCACCTACTATCTGACTCTTTTAGCTGGAGATGTCAGGGACTGAACCTCTGACCTTATGAATGCTGTGCAGATGCCCTACCACAGAGCCACAGCCCCTTCCCTGAAATGTTTTGTTTTATTATGGACTAGGAATAAGGCCCGTTGTGGAAATAAATACAACGGGCTCTAGAAAGAGGCTCTGGGAGAGTGCCCCGGCTTTGGGCACTCAGTAACAATTTGCTGTGACAATCTCAGCAGGGTATAATGACAGAGTCCACCATTTTCTCCAGAGGAACTGATCTTTGCTACCTGAAGAGCAGTAGTAATTTTGAGTGATCTCCAGCTCACCCCCAAGATTGGTAACAGTGGTTCCCTAGGAGGGAGTGGCTGGTTTGGAGGGTGGAGTCTCTGGCATTGTACCTGTCTGAGGTCCCACCCCTCCTCAACACTCACCGTCTCCAGGTTCGACCCCTCAGATCTCCAGGAATTTCCCAACCTGGAGTTGACAACCCTATCTCTCTCCCAGCTAACCATCAACCTACCTTTAGTTTTCCATCTCCTCCCCCATCCCTCCTCGAGAGCAGTTGTAATTTTGAGTGATCTCCAGCCACCACCTGGAGATTGGCAACAATGGTTCCCCATCAGGGAATGTCTGGATTGGAGGGTGGAGTCTATGGCATCGTACCTGTCTGAGGTGCCACCCCTCCTCAAACCTCACCCTCTCCAGGCTCCATCCCTCAAATCTCCAGGAATTGCCCACCTGGAGTTGGCAACCTGATCAGGACTGGGCCCAATGGGTTTTCTTCCAAAGGCCAACATAGGTGTGGAAAGGATCTTTTACTGACAGAGGAGAAAGTACAGGTGCCAACTTTGATTAGGGAAATACCTGGAGATTTGGGGGATCCTGTGGAGGGCAGCATTTGGGGTGTATGTGGAAGGACTCAGCAGGGTATAATGCCATAGAGTCTACCCTCCAAAGCAACCATTTTCTCCCGGGGAACTGATCTCTGTCATCTGAAGGTCAATTGTAACAGTGGGAGATCTCCAGGTCCCACCTGGAGATTGGCAGCCCTAGGGGAAAGTCAGCCGCACAGCGGGGAGTTGAAGGAAATGGTCTGATGGTCGCTGGCCCACCTCGTTAGCCAGCCAGCCATGCTGAAGCTAAGCAGGAGAGAGAGCCTTTTTCCATTTATTCTGACAGGAAAGTGGCCGTTGGGGAGGGGTTATGGACAGGGGAGGGGTTATGCAGAAAGTCCTTTGTTTTTTTACTCACAGAACCATGCTTGGCTGCCTACCAACAGCCACTGAGGGGACAGTCCCTCACAGGAGTCAAGAGAACTGTCTTCCTCAGGAGAGAGAGCTGTCTGCCAGGGGGAGTGGGTGGGGAAGAGGAGCAGACCCAGCACCCGGCCAATGGCACGCGAGTACTCTTGAGTGGCGGCTGATGGGCCAATGGCTGAGGGAGGGCATTTTACAGCCAATGGGAGTGCATGGAATCTTGCAAAACCAAAAGATAATTATTTATAAGGAGAGATATCTTTTCTGCTTTGTACATTTATAATGGAACACAAAAAAATGCAATAAAAATTATATATCTGGGCACACCTAAATATTTTTATGACCTCTCTGCAAGGTTCTGTGCTGTTTGCAATCTATATAAAAATATGCAGAGCCTTCTGTGAGGATAAAACATGTATTTTTTATGATGTTAGGCAAGATATATCAAAGTTCCCCTTGACAGCAACATCATCAATTGGCTGAAGCAGAAATATTAAGTGTGACTTTTAAGAATGTGAACAGCTCTGTGGTTGCATATAGCTAGATAATTGATTGTTCTGCCACATTAAGATTGGGAACATGAGCCATTTTCTTTACACCTGATCTTAAGCTTTACATCCAGGTTATAATGATGAGAATGCTTTGGATTGCTAGAAAGAATTAAATGACTTCAGCCATAAATGATCTATAATTAATTAAGATATATGTGGCATTTAAAGCAGCTTAGATAGCACAATCAGTAGCTAATCAACACCTACTATCTCTATGTAGGATTGCCAGGTTGCAATCTTGAAATCTGCAGTGTACCATAACAATCTCTAATGCATCCAGAAGCAAAATGAGCTCTTCTGCTTCTTCTGCCTGTTTCTTTTCTGCTCCTCTTACTTCTCCCTCCCCATTTGTGTGGCACACCTGGATTTATGCTACTTACAGGTGAGGAGAAATATGACGGGGGCTGGGTATGAAAAAGAGTGCATGTGTGTGTGTGTGTGGGGGGAAGTAGCCGATGTAAAACAGACTCTCCCACCTCTAATATACTGGTCAACACTTTCAGAATGCACATGTCCTCTTTTTTTCGTTTCTGGTTACGGAAGACCAAGGAATGAAGGTGATCTCTTTATTCAGCACAATTTGTTGAATGAGTGAGATTCTGTCTAGTCCTGGTTTGACTCACAGGGCAGTATCTGGACCTAACTTGGTTGGAGGAAAGTTCTTTAGGCGAAAGGAAGGCTTCAGTCTTTGCTTAGTTTTGAATGATAGAATACAAACCATTATGAGAGAGCTCCATACGTATCCAAAGCCAATATGGATCAAAAACTTCTGTAATCAAGATGACAACCAGAAACGTAAACAAAACAATGTGACCACTTTTGTCTTTTACATCATTTTATGTTCATGTGGTCTGTTGAGTGAAGGCCAAACCAATTAAATATCAAAGAACTAAGATCTCTGTTGGGGAAAGCAGGATACTATAAACAAGAACTTGCCCAAGTACAACTTGTTATTGATTTTCAGCACTCCAAACAGGATTTAAAACTATTTCCCCATTGAGGTTTTCTGCTATTAAATCAATTGGATCAGTTTGAGCATAGTGCTATTTCAATGTGAAGTCTTTTGGATTTGAGCTTCAAATACGCATCCCCAGAGATTCAATGAAAGACTGGACTTAAACTGTTTTCTTTGATGTCTGTGCCATTGTATTTTGTACTTTTTTCTATACTACAGAACTGGGGCCCTCTCCTGTGAATTTAATGTATGTAAGTGGTTGTAAAAATTGGGCTCTTATCTGCTGTCATAGAGAGCATCACTTCCCTACAGTCCTACACCATATGTTGAAAAATGTCCTTCACTGTGAAAATTAACATTGGAATGACAAGTGTACTTCTGCAATTGGTAGAACTATCTTGTCTACGATTTATCTTTTGTATATAGAATTTTTATTTAACACTCACCACCATGAACAGCAAGTACAATAAGTTTTGTAGGTCATTATTTTCCCCGGGAGTCCAAAAGATTTCTCAAACAATCTTTTGTTCCTGCCTATAAATTTTCCAGCCACAGGAACTTCACATTTGCTCAGCATAGAAGGAGCCTCTTTATTTCATTCACCATTTATATCTAATAATCCTTTTTAAAGAGTCTTTTTAAAAAAGAACAATAAAGTTCTATGATCTTTTAAGTATTTAGTTCTAAAACAGATGTGTTATCACTGCAACTTTTGAAATGTTTCTGTTATTTGTATTTGAATCAAATTGATTTAGCATTTTTTTCTCTGTGTAGGTCTTTAGCTTTATTCAACTCTCCAAAACTGAGACATTTTAAAGCCTTCAGTTCTAAGAGCTGAGCCTTTTGTAATATTTTAAAAGGAGCCTATAGAATATAATGCAGCAGAACTCCACTAAAGATATAAAATAGGATAGCTGGCCAGCCTTCCCTTGGAGCTGGTCTCTTTCTCCTCTTCTTCCTCTGCTTCCTGTTACAACCATAGTAAAACCAGGAAATTCCTAATCTATTCCAAATGCTTATGGAGATTCTGATGTCATTTGCAAGTGCCTTTGTTTCTTATGATACTGAAGAAGCAGGATAACAACAACAGAATAAGAAGGCCTCATTTCTTAAATTAATACTCGGGATGGGCACTTGCCCCGAGATGCCAGTTCAGTTCACAAACCAAACCGGCCTAGTTCCTGGACCGTTTTCCAAACTGAAACACGGCCAGTTTGTGAACCAGTGCACAAACTGGTCTGGATTGAAAAAAGCCCCTCAGGGGGTCTCAAGGCTCCAAATTCTCAGGGTGCCTCCAGCTCACTCTCCTCAATGTGCCCACCAAGTTTGGTCCCCACTGGACTTCGGGAGGTTGAGCTACAAATCCCTAATAAAGGTCACCAAGCTAATGCTTTTCAATGGGACATCAGTCCCACCAGTTCAGGAGTGACAAAAATTGACTCAGGTGAGCTAGAGGCCTCCAACTCACCAAGTCTCTCCCTGGGGTGACCATCCACATGCCCCACAAGTTATGTGCCTGCCAGGTTTAGGGGGTCTGAGTAGCGTTTCAGACAGTACAGAGTGCACCTGGTTAAACTACAGGCATCCAACTCCCAGAGGGCCTCCCTGGGGACCACCTGCACAGTTGTGGGTGCCTGTGTCTTCCTGGGACTCAGCCCTTTTGACATGATGACTGATTGGGGTCAAGCCTCTGCTGGCCGACTTTCTTTTGCATTGGAGGGGGCTGGGGTGTGCGTGCATGCCTAGGGGAACTTTGCTGGTCAACTTTCCTATGCATTGGAGGAGGGTGGGGGTGGGGGGCTGCGTGCGTGTGTGCATGCCTAGGGGAACTTCGCCAGTCGTCTTTCCTTTGCATTAGAGGAGTGTGTGTGAGCGTGCGCACGCTTGTGTGCTGGAGGATTCCTTGGCACCAGAATGCGCTCTTGCAGACATCCCTCTCTTTTTTTTCCTGTCTCCCCTTCTTCCTTCCTTCTTTGCCATGTACTTGCCTTCTTTCCATTTCCTTCCTTCCTTCCTTCCTTCCTTCCTTCCTTCCTTCCTTCCTTCCTTCCTTCCTTCCTTCCTTCCTTTCTTCCTTCCTTCCTTCCTTCCTTCCTTCCTTCCTTCCTTCCTTCCTCTCTCCCCATTTAGAGAGAAGAGAAGAAGAGAAGAGATTGGATTTATACCCTGCCCTTCACTACCCAAGGGAATCTCAGAGTGGCTTACAAAGTCCTTTCCCTTCCCCTCCCCACAACAGACACCCTGTCAGGTAGGTGGGGCTGAGAGAGCTCTGACAGAAACTGTTCTTTTTCAAGAACATCTGTGACAGAGCTTGTGACTGAGCCACAGCCACATCAGCAGGTGCACGTGGAGGAGTTGGGAATCAAACCCGGTTCTCCCAGATTAGAGTCTGCGCACTTATCCACTACACCAAACTGGCTCTCCATTTGCTTTTTTTCCATGTCTCCTCTCCCGAATGTTAGGAGATGAACTTTGAAAATGCTTCTATTTGTTATTTTCTGACCTGCATGCACACCAGAATGGTGCCAGCAAGTGTCTTTGCAGTGGGATTAATGTATTCCTGGGTTAATGTGACTCTCTGTGCTAGGAAGGTACCACACAGCTTGTACTTTCATGCAAATGAAGTCACAGACACACACCTTGCATATCTCTATCCATAAGGCCTTGGGAACAAGAAGCATCTCCATTAGCACCTCCATTATGGTTCTCCAGAAGGATGTTAAAAACAGCCTTTCCACCATTGAGGAATCCATACCTCGCATGTAACCCACAGGATGCTTGGCATTTGCATGTGTGAAGACTGTCACCTGGACCAAGCCAGAGTCATCTGCATTCTTAAAGGTTTCCATGCCAACCTATCTTTGCACCTTGACCAAACGCTCCCTTGTAGAAAGGTGTAGACTTTCAGTATTGCCCCACCTTAGTAGGAGGGTACCCCCACATCCTTAGCCAATAGGTATAGGGATGGGACGGACCAGAGACACCCCAAGCCAGCCCCAATACCAGCTGATAAAACGAGGTGCAACCTTTGTTTTATTAAGCTTGCTCTCCTTGGCCCATCTTTCTTCACTAACTAGCTAAGTAACTTAAGGTAACTTCCACATGCTTTCTTGGACTGCAGCCAAGAGACCCACATTTGTTGGCAGGTTCCAGCAGTGTGTAGTGAGAATATCCTTAGTTAGAAACAATCCTTATTCTTCACTTGAAGGTCGAGTCTACAGGATCAGATAAGTATTATGCTTTTCCCCTCCTAAATACTTCTAGTTTAAACCCCAAATATTGTGTTTCCATTTCTACTGTAACTAAAGGAACTTGAGTGTATGTGTGTGTGAATCTGTTTTTGTATGCCTGTACATTAAAAAGATATTCAGTAAAGAGAATCTTGATTCAAACTTAAGAAACCTTGTCAAGTGATCTCTTTGGGGAAACGGGTTCTTGGTGCGAAGTTCGCTTTCTCTGTATACATTGGCCAGATCTCAAATAAGTTAGTCCACCTACTGCGTAGATAAGCAGTTCGGCTAACACGCCCTCCCTTGTCCCTAGTTAGAGTTGCCAGGTTCCCCCATCCACCTCTGGGGGGGTGGGTGGCTTACAATCTCCTTTCCCTTCCCCTCCCCTCCCCACAACAGACACCCTGTGAGGTAGGTGGAGCTGAGAGAGATCTGACAGAAAATGCCCTTTTTCAAGAACAGCTGTGCCAGAGCTTCTGACTGACCCAAGGTCACATTAGCAGGTGCAAGTGGAGGAGTGTGGAATCAAACCCGGTTCTCCCAGATTAGCTCTCATAGCTCCCCCTTTTCTGGAGCTAAGGCCTCATCTAAGTGGCTGAGTGTGTCCTTTGCATGCAGAGGGGCCAGCTTCAGTTCTGGCATCTCCCTTGCCTGGGAACCTGGAGAACTGAATACGGACAGAAGAAAAAGGGAG
Organism: Gekko gecko; assembly: GCA_029375565.1. Classification (NCBI taxonomy): domain Eukaryota; kingdom Metazoa; phylum Chordata; class Lepidosauria; order Squamata; family Gekkonidae; genus Gekko; species Gekko gecko. Next base: position 286,082,610 of record JAPDNY010000001.1, on the reverse strand, counting down.
CTAGAGCCTCTTTGTTCTGCTGCTTCAGACCCGCCCACTGAATAGAGCTTTCATGTGGTTATTCATGAAGAGCATTTTGCAGATGGCCCAAAGACACCCCCCTTAATTTTATTTTTCTTTTAAAAAATCTATTTGGGTTCAGCCATGCTAGGGTTGCCAGCCTCCAAGTGGTTGAATCAATACAAAAACACTCCATGTATAAATTACGAACAGTTCATGTTTGAAAATTGGCGGGCACACGGGGGGGGGGGCACCAGAAGGTAGCCTCACCTAGTGTGCAAAAAACCCTGGAACTGGCCCTGGTGGTACCAGCCTGGGCCAACTGTCATGCCCCACCCAGGGTCCAGGGAAGACCTGCACATGGGCAGGTGATGCTCTGTCTCTAGGCCTACCCTCCACCCATCAGCAACATGATTATGGGGCAGGGCTGACCCTCCTGCCCGACCCGGGGCCTAGGGAACCATCTGCACAGGGGTGGGTGGTGCTCTATCCCCAGGCCCATCCTTCCTTTACTCCTAGTAACATGATAAATGAGTGGGGAATGATCTCTCAAACTACCTGAGGCCTGGGAGCCACCTGCACAGTTGCAGTTGGCCTCGTCTGCTGGGGACAACTCTCCAAGTAAGGGATGTGACAGTCCATGACCAGGGCAATGTTTGTGCCTAGCTTGGGAGGATTTGGTCCTGACCGGTAATCCTTTTGCCATCAGGCAGGTCAGGGAACCTAGGCAGGTGGACGGGTGAGGCTAGGAGTCCAAACCTCAAGGGACAAGGCCCCCACTTGGAATCTGCCTGGTAGTGCCCTCCTTCATTGGGGGAGACATCTGAGTGCGAGCCCTCCTGGGAGGGACCCAGTAGCATGGCCTGCCTGGCTGGCTGTGGCAGGCAGACAGGTAGAGTGGAGATTCCCATCCCCAGTGGAGAGGGCCCCCACTTGGGACCTGCCTGGTAGCACCCTCCCTCATGGGGGGGAGACATCTAAGTATTGACCTAACTGCCTGGCTGTGGCAGGCAGACAGGTGGGGTGGGGAATCTCGACCCTGGTGGACAGGGCCCCTGTTTCAGACCTGCCTGGTAGTGCCCTCCCTTATCGAGGGGAGACATCTAATTGTGGGCCCTCCTGGGAGGGACCCAGTAGTGTGGCCTGCCCACCTGGCTGTGGCAAGCAGATGGGGGGGATCCCCAACCCCAGTGGGCAAGGCCCCCACTTTGGACCTGCCTGGTAGTGCCCTCCCTCATGGGGAGAGATATCTAAGTATGGGCCCTACTGGGAGGACCCACTAGCATGGCCCCTGCTTGGGACCTTCTTGGTAGCACCTTCCTTCATAAAGGGGAGACATCTAAGTGTGAGCCCTCCTGGGAGGGACCCAGTAGCATGGCCTGCCCACCTGGCTGTGACAGGCAGACCATGTAAAAAAGATAGGGTCATGGGTGGCATGTGTTGAGGTTTATGGGGTTTTATGGGTCAGAGAATGGGCAAAGATATCGATGACAAGGATCACTTCTGACAAATGTCTCTTTTAAGGGTGACTGGCGCAGGGAACATCCCAAGAGGGGGAGGGCATCACTTATATCCGTCAATGTTTATTTTTAAATTTCCCAGGGGGTTTGTTAGGGTGGAAAACACAAAGAGACTTTGAGGACAAGGTCCATGTCCAACAGATCTCTTCTTAGGTTGGCTGGAGCAGGGAATATCCCAAGAGGGGGAGGGCTCACATCTGTTAATGTTTATCTTTAAGTTTTTTGGGGGGGTTGTTGGGGTGCGGAATGCAAAGAGACTTTGAGGACAAGGGTCATGTCTGACAAATATCTCTTCTTAGTATCTTGACTGGTACAGGGAACTCCCAAGAGGGGGAGGGCATTGCTCACATCTGTCAATGTTTATTTTTAAGTTTTTTGGGGGGGTTTCAGGGAAGTTGAAGACAGGTCACATCAGACAGATGTTTGGTTTCAGGTTGCCTGCTGGAGGGAGCACGCTGAGAGGTAGAAGTCAGCGGTCACATCCAGCAGCCTGTTTCGAGGCATCCTGGGGCAGGGATGCACAAAGAGTGGGAGGGCAGTTTTCATGCACAATAGGTCTTGTTTCTGGTTCCCATGTCAGGGAATGCACCACAAGGAGGAGGATTTTGGTCCGAATGGTCCTTTGGGGCAATGATAACATGGGTGTTGGCTGTGGGGCAAGCCCAGCCCCTCCTGGCAGAGATGGCCCTCCTCCCACACAAGCACCAAGGATGCACCCCATGGGCTGCATGCCAGGGTCATCCTTAAAGAACAAGGGGAAAGAAGGGGGGAACATGAGGCAGGAAGAACAGAGACCAGGGTCTCAATCCACAAAGTCCAGAACATCCTTGCCCAGCATGGATAGACTGACCTTCATAAAAGACAGTTCATCTACCCTGGTTGGGTCTAGGTGGGCTCGATGTGAGCAATGGATGTCTCCCATATGGGAGAATATCCGCTCACTCTGGACACTAACAGGAGGCAGGAGAGCAGACTGTTGGCCACGCTGGTGAGATCTGCTATATGATGGTCTTGCATGCCCAGTACTTAAGTGGGTCTGAGTTGGTGGGCTAGGGGAGCTCAGCCAGGAACTTACGGATCATCACTTCAGAAGTATCCTCTGTGATTGCATGCCTGGCACCTACACCAGCACTCTGTACCTCCCACCTCACAGTGAACAACCAGAACTCCTGATTCTTGTTCCTGGCCCCTCCTGCTCTCTCCATGACCTCATCCTTCTCACCACCTCATCCCCCTTTTCCTCCTCTCCCCCTCCTCTCCCCCTCCTCATCCTCCTCTCCCCCTCCTCATCTCCCACCTCCCCCTCCCCTCCCTCAGCAGTCAAACATGCATGCCAGCTTGAATTCCCACACCAGGCCATCATCACCACCCTCAGCACTAGTGATGGTGGTTTCCTCCCTCCCACTCATACTTTGCCCCCACAGCTCATCCAGACCAAGCTGAAGCTCTTGAGTGATGACCAAGACCAACCCTGCAGAGGCCACTGACAATGTACACTTCATTCACTGTGGCCAGTCTTCCCATCAACTCATGTTCATGAGCATGACCCCTTCAGGCCTCCATCATGTCCCCAGGTAGCAGGGGTGGAACACTGGGTAATTGAAACATGGAGAAACACAGCGATGGTGAGTAAGTTGGGTGCCTCACTGGCAGAGGAGAGAGGTGGCCCCCAAGGCAGTGAAGGGGGCAGTGAAGTTGGGTGCCTCATTGGCAGAGGTGACCCCCCAAGGCAGTAACCTAGGAAGAAAGGCAGTGCTTTTGGGAGGGGCAGAAAGGAAATTCCCACAGTCAGGAAAGAGGGCACTTAGCAACCCCCCAGAAAGTGGTGGGTAAGTTGGGTGCCTCATCAGCACAGAAGAGAGGAGGACCCCAGTTCAGAAACTCAAGCAACCCAGTAAGGAAGGGGGTTGCTCTTGGGAGGAGAAGAAAAGGAAAGCCCCAAAGTCAGAGGCAGAGGTGAGAGGGGAACTCCAAGACAAGAGCCCCCAAAGTGTGGGACTGAGTTGGGTGGTTCAGTGGCAGAGGTGGTTTTGGCAAGAGTAATAAAGGTGAGCCCCACAGCCAGCAGTCAGAACCACAAAAGTGCTGGGCTGAGTAAGGTGCCTCATTGGAAGAGGAGAGAGGGGGACCCCACTTCAGAGACTTGAGCAACCCAGGAAGAAGGGCAGGTTTCTCTTGGGAGGAGCAAAAAAGGCAGGCCCCACATGGCAACCCACTCCAGTATCTTTGCCAAGAAAACCCCATGGGCAGTAACAAAAGGCTAAAAGACATGATGCCAGAAGATGAGCCCCTCAGGTCGGAAGGTGTCCAATATGCTACTGCGGAAGAGCAGAGGGCAAGTACAAGCAACCCCAGAAAGAGTGAAGCGGCTGGGCCAAAGCCGAAAGGACGCTCAGTTGTGGATGTGTCTGATGGTGAAAGGAAAGTCCGATGCTGCAAAGAACAATACTGCATAGGAACCTGGAATGTAAGATCTATGAATCAAGGTAAGCTTGACGTGGTCAAAAATGAGATGGCAAGAATGAACATCGACATCTTGGGACTCAGTGAACTAAAGTGGACAGGAATGGGTGAATTTAACTGAGAAGACCATTATATCTACTACTGTGACCAGAAACCCCATAGAAAAAATGGTGTGGCCTTTATAGTCAACAAGAGAGTGAGAAAGGCAGTATTGGGATACAATCTCAAAAATGACAGAATGATCTTGGTCTGAATCCAAGGCAAACCATTCAACATCACAGTAATCCAAGTCTTGTCCCAACCACTGCTGCAGAAGAGGCTGAAGTGGACCAGTTCTATGAAGACCTACAACAACTCATAGAACTAACACCAAAAAATGATGTCCTCATCATCATAGGGGACTGGAATGCTAAAGTAGGAAATCAAAAGGTAACCGGAATAACAGACAAGTTTGGCCTTGGAGAACAAAATGAAAGGCTAACAGAGTTTTGTCAAGAGAACACGCTGGTCATAGCGAACACCCTTTTCCAACAACCTAAGAGGCGACTCTACACATGGACATCACCAGATGGGCAACACCGAAATCAGATTGACTATATAATTTGCAGTCAAAGATGGAGAAGCTCTATCCAGTCAGTAAAAACAAGACCTGGAGCTGACTGTGGCTCAGATCATGAGCTACTCATTGCAAAATTCAGACTTAAACTGAAGAAAGTTGGGAAAACCACTAGGCCATTCAGATTTGATCTAGATCACATCCCTGATGAATATATAGTAGAGGTAAAGAATAGGTTTAAGGGACTAGAATTGATAGACAGAGTGCCTGAAGAACTATGGACAGAGGTCCGTGACATTGTACAGGAGGCAGCAATTACCGCCATCCCAAAGAAAAAGAAATGCAAGAAAGCAAAGTGGCTGTCTGATGAGGCTTTACAAGTAGCAGAGGAAAGAAGGAAAGCAAAAGGCAACGGTGAAAAGGCAAGATTTACCCAACTGAATGCAGATTTCCAGAGAACAGCAAGGAGAGATAAGGAGGCTTTCCTGAATGAACAATGCAACGTAATAGAGGAAAACAATAGATTGGGAAGGACTAGAGATCTCTTCAAGAAAATTGGAGAAATCAAGGGAACATTCCATGCAAAGCTGGCCATGATAAAGGACAAAAACAGTAGGGACCTAACAAAAGCAGAGGAGATTAGGAAAAGATGGCAAGATTACACAGAAGAACTATACAAGAAGGACTCAATGTCCTTGACAACCATGACGATATAATCACTGACCTCGAGCCAGACATCCTGGAGTGTGAAGTTAAATGGGCCTTAGAAAGCATTACTAACAACAAAGCTAGTGGAGGTGATGGTATCCCAGCTGAGTTATTCAAAGTCTTAAAAGAAGATGCTATTAAAGTGCTGCACTTAATTTGCCAACAAATCTGGAAAACACAACAGTGAACACAGGATTGGAAAAGGTCAGTATACATTCCAATCCCAAAGAAGGGCAATGCCAAGGAATGTTCAAACTATCTCACAATTGCACTCATTTCACACGCTAGCAAGGTCATGCTAAAGATCATACAAGCTAGGCTCCAACAGTACGTGGATAGAGAACTGCCAGAAGTACAAGCTGGGTTTCGAAGGGGCAGAGGAACTAGAGATCAAATTGCCAACATTCGCTGGATTATGGAGAAAGCAAGAGAGTACCAGAAAAAACATCTACTTCTGCTTCATTGACTATGCTAAAGCCTTTGATTGTGTGGATCACAATAAACTATGGCAGGTTCTTCAAGAGATGGGAGTACCAGACCACCTCACATGTCTCATGAGAAACCTGTATAAGGGTCAAGAAGCAACAGTTAGAATAGGATATGGAACAACTGACTGATTTAGCATAGGAAAAGGAGTACGACATGGATGTATATTGTCACCTTGCTTATTTAATTTATATCCAGAGTACATTATGTGAAATGCTGGCCTGGATGAATCACAAGCTGGAGTTAAGATTGCTGGGGAAAAGATCAATAACCTCAGATATGCAGACGATATCACTCTGATGGCAGAAAGTGAAGAGGATCTAAAGAGCCTCTTGCTCAGGGTGAAAGAGGAGAGTGCAAAAGTGGGCTTGAAGCTCAACATCAAAAAAACTAAGATCATGACATCCAGCCCCATCACTCCTTGGCAAATAGAAATGGAAGTTGTAGAAGTAGTGACAGACTTCATGTTCCTGGGATCCCAGATCACTGCAGATGGTGACTGCAGCCATGAAATTAAAAGACGCCTGCTCCTTGGGAGGAAAGCGATGGCAAACCTAAACAGCATGATAAAAAGCAGAGACATAACCCTGCCAACAAAAGTCCGCATGGTCAAAGCAATGGTATTCCCCGTAGTAATGCATAGCTGTGAGAGTTGGACTATAAGGAAGGCCAAGCGCCAAAGAATAGATTCTTTTGAACTATGGTGCTGGAGAAGACCCTTGAGAGTCCCTTGGACTGCAAGGAGATCAAATCATTCAATCCTAAAAGAAATCAACCCTGACTGTTCCCTGGAAGGCCAGATCCTGAAGTTGAAGCTCAAATACTTTGGCCACCAAATGAGAAGGGAGCACTCACTGGAGAAGACCCTGATACTGGGAACAATTGAAGGTTAAAGAAGAAGGGGACGGCAAAGGATGAGATGGTTAGACAGCATCATTGATGCAATGAACATGAAATTGAGCAAACTTCAGAGGACAGCGGGAGACAGGAGGGCCTGGCGTAATCTGGTCCATGGGGTCGCGGAGAGTCGGACTCAACTGTGCGACTGAACAACAAACAACAGCCAGCAGGCAGAGGAGAGAGGGAAGCCCAAGACAGGATCCCCAAAAGTGCTGGGCTGAGTGGGGTGCCTTGTCAGCAGAGGAGACGGGAAACCCCAAGTCAGAGACTCAAAGCAACCCAGGCAGAAAGGGGGGGGCTTTTGGGAGAAGCAGAAAGGGAAAACCCACAGCCAGCAGGCAGAGAAAAAAGCAGCTTGCAGAACCCACAAAAGTGGTGGGATAACTTGTGTGATTGACTTGCCAAGGAAACAGGCAACCCCACAGTCAAAACACATTGTAAAAGCAAAAAAATTCTACCCAAGTTTCCCAACCCTCGCAACAAAAAAAGAGACAGGAGAAGAAAAGGCATTGTAGCACTGGAACTGAGGAAAGGGTAAGAGGGCAAGAAAAAGAGAAAGAATGATGCTTTTAGTCTGACAGTCTGTATCGTCACCAGGAGGTCCAACAGGTTTCTTCATCTACCCACCCACCTACTCCAGTAAATTTCCCCCCACCCGAGGCCCACCAAGAGATTGTTTTTGCTTGTGCAAGAAGAACTAGACTCGTAAACACCTGACATGAACAAAGGACAGTAGCATACCTCCAGTAATTATATATACACACCCTCCCATTCTGAGGGAGAAGTACATATGTCTCCCATTGGAAATCAGAATTTCCTGTCAGCCTCAGATGTTCACTATTGGTCCCTCGACGGTTGGAAAATTCCACCCACACTCTCTTTCCTGGGTGAAACTCCATGGGTGGGATTTTCTTCTAGGAGTGTACAACAGCTTCCAAGCTGGGCTGAGAAGCTCCAGGGCTCTGGGGCCTGGACCCATGATCTTTGAGCCAATTCGTCTGAACATTGAACCCAGCCAAGTTTGGGCTGGATTTTGGCTTAGTGTTTGGGTCTGTGCCCATCCCTAGTCAGTACCATATGAAAAGTTATACCTAGGAAGATGACAGAGGTGACAATAAACAAAGTACACTGCACTGTGAACATGCTGCAAATAAGCCCTCAAAACTGAGATGGACTAGCAAGCATGCAGGTCTTTATCCACTAAATCTTTTCATAGCACAGAATGCAACCTAGTACCTTTTTATTCCACCATTCTCCACAAAGCTCAGAGTAGTTTGCATAGTTATCCTATCACAACCACGCTGTGAAGTAAGTTAATCTGAGAAAGTATGATTGACCCAAGGACACCAACTACTATTTCAGTGTGAGAATATGAACCAAGATATCCCAAATTCTAGTCTGATACATCACCCCATACACCACACTGGCTGTCAGTGACTTCATTAACATTCCTTTTGCACTGTATTATGATCAATATACACTGCATTCATGGTACACATCTACTTGCACATAAAGTAATGACCTGTAAGGGAAAAGGAAGTCAGCATGGATTTGTCCCCAACAGGCCCTGCCAGACAAACCTCATTTCCTTCTTTGATCGAGTGACAAACTTACTGGACCGAGGGAATGGTGTTGATATTGTTTACCTGGATTTCAGAAAAGCTTTTGAAAGGGTTCCCCATGATGTTCTGATAAATGAGAGGACTGGAGGCTGGACTCTAGGATAGTTAGATGGATAGGGAACTTGTTGGAGAACCGCACTCGAAGAGTAGTTGTCAATGACATTTCATCTGAATGGAGGGAGGGAGTTTCAGCAGGGTTCCACAGGGCTCGGTTGTGGGTCCTGTACTTTGTAATTTCATTATAAATGATCTGGATGAGGGTGTGGAGGGGCTACTCATTAAATCTGCAGATGACACTAAATTGGGAGGAGCAGTGAACAGGATAGAGATAGAATTCAGCAAGATTTGAACACACTGGAAAAGTGGGCATATGTAAACAAGATGCAATATAACAAGAAGTGCCAAGTTCTGCACCTGGGTAACAAAAAGGAGGAACCAACCTCCAAAGGAAGTTTAGAAAACTTATTGAAGACCAAAAGTTAAAAACATAAGGATGGCCCCATTCACACAGAGCATTTGCCCAGCAGAAGGCACGATAGCCCTGTGGACTTTCCGTGCACGATCATACCAGCACATCTGGGAGGCATAGCACTCCCATGGCCAACCTGCGGCTTCCCGTGGAAAACATGGAGTAAAAAACCACTAGGGTCAAAGCACTAGTTTCTGATTGTGGGAGCGCCAGTATCCCACGGCTTCCGACACCCGCCCATGTCCTGGGGTTTCCGGATGTTGTAAGTTTCCATGGGATGCGCACCAACGCTGAATGACGCATGCGCACATGCAAGACACCAACAGCGGCCTGCCTCCCCCCAACAGCACATGCGCCCTTTGCTACAGTGGGGCTTGCGTGCTCTGCTGCACTGCTTTTTTGCCGCGCAGCAGCAGCGCTGTGTGATCGGTGCTCGACGCTGGAGCGTGGCAACCCGGTGGTCCATTTGATTGGGCTACTGTGCCTTATTTTGCTCCAGGGCGAACTGCCACGCCTCCCCCCACGTTTCTGGCCCGTATGACCGGGGCCTAAGTATCCAAAAGAGTGTTTATTTCAAAAGCATATAAAAACCTTGTAGGGGCTCAAATAAAGCCTCATAAAATGTTCAGAGTTACAAATACTCAAAAAGGATCAGTGTATGACCTGACGTGTTTCAGCTCACAAGAGCCTTCTTCAGAGGTCAAATAGTACAAAATACACCAAGCATGTAACACATGTAAGGCAATAAACAATAAATAAAATAGGACCAAGAATGGAATGTTCCAATATGGAATTGAATGACACACCAAAAGGTTCCTATTTGGGGCCACAAATATATCTGGCCTTGTGTCAGAAGTAGTTGTATATACCGGAAATAATATCGATATTGATGGCACATTGTCCCTGATAAGGCAATTCTATTTGTACTCTTAGGACTTAAACTGGAATGTACATATTGGTACTGATATTATTTCCAGTGAAAGTGATATTATTTTTAATGAAAGTAAAAGCGAGTTTATTTGTGGTAAAGTAGTAAAATACCAATTATGGATGGAATAAGCAAACAATCAAGTTCCTGATCTTGTCAGATCTCAGAAGCTAAGCCTGGTTTGTATTTGGATGGGAGACTACCAAGGAATACCAGGGTTGCTACACAGAGGTGGGCACCCTTAGATGTATGGTTCCTTGAAAATGATACAGGGTTGCTGTAAGTCAGTGGTGACTTGACAGCAAAAAAGAAGTGTAAGAGCTAAAATTCACAAAACTGGATTTACACAGCATTCTTCTCCTGTAGAGATTCCACATGTTGGCTCTCAAAAATCAATACGAAAATTTTTTCAGGCTGGCTGGAAAAAAGTGTCAGTGTTTTTTCAGGTTTCTTTGCAACCAAATTAATCAACAATTTCCTTTTTAAAAAATCTGCAATCATAATATGGATATTCTAGTCTAAAGATTAAGATAGTTATGGAGCATAATACCTGGGATACCAAAGCATTCCATATCTTCAAACCATGATCTTAAAAGAAAGAAAGAAAAAAGAATATGAACAATCTTTCCAATGTCTCTTTGTCAGTTATGACAGTCATGTCAAGGTACACACACACACACACACACACACACCTTAACACACATTTCATCTGCTGCTCCGAAAGATATATGCCTGTTGCTCTCATTGTCATCTCCCTAAACCTCTAGGAAAATTATGTATGCAGGTCCTCAAGGAAGCTGTATGACATGTCACCCTGTGCTTTCTACCTATTCCATGAATATCCATGCACTGGCTACAAAAAAAAAAAATGTTGTTTCATAACAAACCAGACTATTGCCTTTTCTAGGCAATATTTCTTTACCATAAAACATTCATTTTAAGCACTGAGAGCCATTAGTTATTAATGCCCAGTATTGTCAATATTTAATATATCTCTATTCGTCTAAAATATAAAATTATCGATATAAAATATTCATTGCCAGTCCACACATGTCTTATCTGTATCTCTCATGTAATTACAGTGGAAATTAAGCAGGGTTTGTGACTCAGATAGATGATTCTCTAGGCTGTGGTTGCTGCAGATCTGATGTGCACAACTATAGATTTTTGTCTAGTTAACATTCCTAAAAAGTTAACTTTTTAATATTCTAGATTAAAAACAAAAATAGCAGAGGTAACATGATAGATTATAAATGTGCTTCTTGCTTCTAACACACGTGAAATGGCAGGAGATGAAAATTCTTTGCCAGTTCTCTCTCTCTCACTCTTTTTTTTTTTTTTTTGCAGAAAAGAACAGTGGGGTTTATGCATAATCATGCATGTCTATATCGCTTCTTGAAGTAAACCTGCTACCTGAATAATGTAGAACTTGCTAATTGTTATTTTATTGCAGCACCACTGCTTCCTTTTTGATGCCCCTTAACACCATGGGAGGCAGGAAACAGCCACATTATCTTCAGATTAAAAACCAATAACAAAAGAAAGAAATGAAGATAGAAACACTGAGGGTTTTATAGCACGAGCAGAGGGGAGATGGATGGGGTCACTTCTGTACAGTGACTTCTTTTTCATCTAGCTGGGAAATGATCGACAGCTCAAGATGCACTGCAGACCAGACATGTTAGATTATCAGACATTAAAGTGAATTGCAACTGAGTTTCAGATGGAAAGGAGCTGGCTGGCACTCCTATTCCAAGGCACAGGGGTTTTTTTAACCTCATTTTACTCAGTCCAATCCCATATTTCTATGAGCATCACCCAAACGCTTGCTTTTGCATTTTGACATACAGGGTGAATATTTTAATAGGTATAGTTGTCATGCAACAATGGTAAAGCACTGTGCTTTCTTTCAGCACGTGGAGTGTCTGTGAGACTGCTGGTCGGGAAAACAAATTCAGAGTCCAGTGGCACCTTTAAAACCAGCAAGTTTATTCTAGGTCTGAGCTTTCGTGTACATGCACACTTTTTCAAATGCTGGTCAGGAAATGATTCTTGTTTTCCTTAAACTTTCTCAGGAGAATGATTTTGTTTTCTTAGTAGTGCTGATTATGCTCAAAAATAGCCTTAGGGCTTGGGATGAAAGCAGAACTTTTATATTTATTTATGGGCCTTCTCTTTCTTTTTTTACCTCGCCTTATCACTGTACAAGACAACTCACAGAATTTTTTAAAAAAATCATATACAAGCAAAATAAAAATAGTGGAAAGAGCCTGCAGAAGTACACAAAATTGGAAACTGATGTATCCTCAGAATAGAATGCTGAGATTGATCTCCAATTTTGTCATATTTATTTCCTTCACTGTTTTTGCCCAGAACTGAACCCAAACAAATGGTTACCATATAAACAAAGCTATTACTCCCATTGTCATTTCATATTTGGAAGCCTTTTGTGTCATGTTCAGATGTTGTCCAGTGTTATTCTTAAGCATACACAAATGTGAAGCCGGTCTTAAGTGAATGCCTGCCTATACTGTAGCATTTTCTAGTGTGACAGAGAAAAAGCCTAGGGCCCACAACCTTTCAAAGGAATGGAACTATTCCCACCATTATCTATCCTCCTCCCCACATAAATAGGCCAAAAAAACCCCACAGATTACCTTCTAATGACTTCTAACTGTGTCTCTCCAGCCACGCCCACTTTCTCCTCTTTTCTTGCTCACCAGTAGCTTTAAACAAAGTTTCTGTTAAAAAATAATATGTGGTTCACCTCAGGCCATGCTAACCCTCCTAGTGAAGACTTTGGGCCCTGTAAACAACATAGAACAAAATTAAAAAATGATAAAAGTAAAATAAATATTTTACCATTAGTTGTTGTAGATCTTCCGGGCTGTATGGCCATGGTCTTGGCATAACAGTACCTGAAGTTTTGACAGCAACTGTTTCCTCAGAGGTATAACACAGAAAGATGGAGTACTCACTGTGTCAAGATGAGAAGAAAAATGGTAGGCAGGTAATTTATATCTACTCAGGAAGGTGGAGGAGGGCTGAGTCATTATCTTGTAGGAGTTTCGCAGGCTATGACATGTTAATGGACAAGCTTTCCTGAGGAGGTTCTTTTGCATATGGATTGGCTGCTGAAATTCTAATCTTATCTGTAGAGTTCTTGTAAGATGTAGAGCACTTTCTATATTACCACTTTATTCTTTTGTAATGTCAGCTGCCTGTACTGTTGACACTGTTTTTCTTCAAGGCAGTATATTCATTCCTAGAGTCAAATAGGAAACGGGAGCACTGGGCCCCCACAGCCTGAAGCTTTATTACTCCAGCCTACAGTTTCCAATTCTATCTTGGGAAATTCCTGCAGATTTGGGGACTGTGCTTAGAGAGGGCAACCTTTGCGAAGGGGAGGAGGCTCAGCAGGACTTCCACCCTCCCAAGTTTCCATTTCTTCCAGGCGAACTGATCTCTGTGCAGGTTACATTTGGGCAATTACTTTGTTTCTACTATAAAATTTTTAGTGGGACACTAGTGTGACAATTCATGTTTTATTCTACTTTATATCACAATATAAAATTGGAAATGTGATTAATATTGTATATTCAATTTAGGGTTGCCTGGTGATCTCCTGGAAGTACAATTGATTTCCAGACTACAGATATCAGTTCCCCTGGAGAAAATAGCTGAGAAGAGGGGTCAACAGCTTTAGGGTTGCCAGACCCCCCCCTGTGGAGGCAGGGCCCCCCCCTGCTACCAATCAGCTGTCTGGCAGGGGAGAACTTACCCAAAAAGGAGGGAGATTCAACTGACATGCAGCAATGTGTCTACATTAGGGCTGGACCGCCCATAGAGGAATTTAAGCATTTGCCTAGGACACAACCTCATGGAGGGGTGCCCTGCTGGCCTGCCACCCCGTCCCCACCAAAAGCCCTCCTTTTGTGTATTTTTCTCTCCTTCCCCTTTTCCTGGTCGAGACTTCGGTCATATAGACCCAAAATAAATGAATGAACAAAAGCCCTCCTCTGTTGCAACTAAGGGTCTTGGCACCCCTGGGCTTGGCCTAATCTGGTGGGGTGGGGATTGGCTGCTCTGATGCCCAGGACTCCCCCTGCTGCTGTGCCGAGAGGAGGAGGAGGAGGAGGAGGAGGAGGAAGAGGAGAGGGAGGCAGCGAGGTTGGCATGTGTGCTAAGTCCCTTTGCCCACCCACCCAGAGGCCACCCCGACTGGATTTGGGCATGGGGGCAGGGGAATCTAACCAGCCAGCAAGCAGGGGGAGCCCTGGGCAGGTGCAGGTGGCCACGTGCTGGCACAGCCACCATGGAGTGACAAAGCCTGGCTGGGAGTCGCCACCTGCAGGGGGAACCATTGGATGGCCATGGCTGGGTTGGATCAGTGAGTGAGGGGGGTGCTACGGGGCTCTGCATCTGCGGCGGGGAAGAGGAGGGGGCCGGGGGTACTTTGCCAGCTGAAGCCCTTTGCACGTCGCCTGGCTGGCTCCCCTCGGAGTGAGGCTCTTCCTGCACCTCAACTGCAGCTCTCGGCTGATGGCCACATGCCCCCTTCCCCCTGTCTGAGCCTGGGGTCTCCCTCCTGCCTTCCCCCACCTGCTGCTGGGATGCCCCTGCGGCTCACTGACAGCCTGGAGCACAGGCACCTGCTAGCCCCCTGGGCCGCTAGGGCTGGCTTCAGGGGCTTGGCTGCTTCGAGTTGGCAGCCCTGGCAGGGAGGGGGCTGCAAGGTGCCCTGCACACAAAGCCCTGCCTAAAACTACAAGGATAAACAACGAGGATGGGAGTGCCCTTCCTTAGATCTCCCCCACCCCCAACCTGAAAACAGTCATTTGAAAATCCCTCAAGGCCTCCGAGGGGAAGAGAAAGAGGCCATATCTCCAGGGATGTCCCAAGCAGGAGGTGGCAACCCTCTCTACAGGGCAGACTCCCAATAGGACGCCCCCCCCAGGCAAGGAGAAGGAGCGGGCTCGCCGGCAGGCTGGTTTGCAAAAACTGGGAAGGGGGTACGGTAACAGACATTTTCTTTGCAATCCTAAAATGGCTTTAAGCCCCATCGAACAGGAGGCTTGTAGGTAGACCTGCTCCGGATGGCTGAAGGGGAGTGGGCTGGTGTTTGCCTTCATCTCCTTCTTCCCCCTCCCCGCTCAATTGCCCCATTTGCTGAGACGGCTGAGTAGCCTGGGATCCCCAATGCAAAGTTACTCCCAAGGAGCCCCGTCAACCTGCATTATAGGCTGAGGGCAGCCTGGCTGAAATCTGCCCGGGCCACTCGGGCTGCCCGGGTCTGGGTGCCATGCCTTGTTTAGAGGACGGGAGGGGGCTTTTCTCATTAATTCATCTGCCGCACTGAAAGGGTTAAAGAGAGCAAGAAGGGGCGGGAAAAAGTCTTTTTGAGGGGGTTCAGATGCATGACAGCTGGCAAAAGCCTTGCAGCCAGATCTTGCAAAGATTTACTCAGAAGTAAGTCGTGACGGGGGTCGGAAGCTTTTCTATCTTGGAAGGAAAAAAAGCTGCCACTGTGTGTATTATGGTTTTAACATATGATTTCTTCTGCTTTAATTTGTTCACTGCCTTGCTAACTCTCGTGGGGGGGGGAGAGACTGGATCTGAATTTTGAAATAAACATAAATAAATTCTCAACCCATGGAGGTCATAGGAAGGCCATTGGGGCCACAATACTCAAGAGAGGAGCAGAGGTGGTTTGCCATTACCTGCCTGTGCACAGCAGCCCCTGCCTTCCATGGGGGTCTCCTGTGCAAGTACTGGCCCTACTTAGCTTCCAAACTCTGACAAGGTTGGGGTAGTCTGGGCTATCAGGACTATAATTTGACAGCGGAAACTAAGTTGGTCCATTCCCAGGAAGAGGAGATCCAAAGCCTTGTTCTTGCAGGGGATTCTATCTGACTGAGGTTCATGCAGAAGAATTTCCCCTTAATTGTGCCTCAGGAACCAGAGTTGTTTCCTACTAGGTTGTCCTTGCTGGTGCCAAAATTTACCTGACTCAGGCAGTGGCCTCAATTTGCATTAGGCAATGAGCAGCTATATACAACACACTATTTTTAAACTATTGTATAGGTAAATTAGCCAGAGAACTGCTGAGGGCTGCCCACAGAGACCTTGTAAAAACCCATCTTGTAGCTGTGTTGTGTAGACACTGTGTGCCTGGAGTATACATTCAAATGTTTTAGCAAATCTGTTTGTCACATTTTTTTGTCTCATTCTTCTTTCAAGGAGCTCAGGGAAATGCACGTATTTCTCCCTTTCTCCATTTTATCCTTACTCCATCACTGTTGTTAAGTCTAGCATGAAATTGTGTGACTGGTTCAAGACCATTCAGGGAGCTTTATTCCAGGTTGACAATTTGAACCTAGATCCCTTCCATTCTCATTCTTATGTACTTTAATTAGTGACATCAGCTACTTCCAGTAACATGTTGAATACATACCACTTGCTTGAAACTGAGTCAGACCTTTGACCTATTGAGGTCTCTTTCCTACTCGGATTGACGGCAGCTCTTCAGGATGCTAGGTGGAGGTCTTTCAGATCATAGACTACCTGAGAGCCAGCTCACAATTAATTTTTTTTTTCATTAGCAATTTCAAATTTTGTGTTTTTCATTCTTCCTAAAATACATTTATATTTGAAAATTGGGTGTGCAGGGTGGTAGGGGGGGTGCCAGAAGGTAGCCTCACATACTGTGCAAAAAACCTGGCACCAGCCCTGGTCTACATCACTGTCGACGTGACCCAGAAGTGATACCATCACATCAGGGATGTCAGAGCGACACTCTGGTATTTGGACAAAAAAGCTATGATGGAAGCCAAATTTACCATAGAGTTTTTGCCCAAATATCAGAACGTCACTCCAACATCCTGGGCATGATGGCATCACTTCTGGGTCACGTGGGCAGAGATGTGGACAAGTCACTGTATGTCAGATGGGCCTCTCTGTTGCTTCTGGTAAGTTCCCCTCCATACACACTGCAGATGGGCAAACTTTGCCACCATAATCGGAATGAAGAGATGGACACCAATATGGATTTAACAAAGGCCACTTTATTAATTATTTATACTCAAACAACTGGCGAGGGGCTGCTAAAATGTACTGAGGAATATGACTGGTGTCAAACTCATAACCACCTTCATCTCCTTCTGGGTGATGCACCTTCCCCGATCTTGAGCCGCCCAATGGAGCTCTCAACCAGCGGCTTAGCATATTTAGGAGAACCCCCTGGCCCACCACCCCAGAAGCCGCAAGGCCTGCTGAGATAGGCTGGGCCAGATTGTTCTAAGGAAGATCACCCCCTCCTGGCCTTGAGCCAGAAAGGCCCAAAAGCCACTCTTCGAGGACCCAATGCCCAGGTGCTCACCATTTTCAACTTCCTGATCGTGCTACCCGGCCATAGCGAAGGCCAAGTTCCTGCTTAGGCCTTCACCCCCACCAAGCGATCCAGTGCCAACAGCACCCCTCACCTCAAATCTGACAGAAATATAGTGTTGCCCTTGTCAGAGAGGTGCACCCCATCCCCCTATACAGGTCCATTAAATCGACCCATACATAAGGGTGCAACAAGAAGAGGCCCAAACCTCCTTCCATGGCATTTCTAAGCTGCCAATTGGCGTTTCGTCTTGCCCAGCCCAAGCACCTAGGAACCCCTAGGCTACACCAAACCTGGCACAGCCAAATCGTTGACAAGACCAGCTGCACCCCAGGCAATCGGCTGTCTTTACACTTAGCAGGGTCCTCAAAATGGTGCCAACCTGGCAGGGCAGAATAGCCACCAGACTATCTGCACTCCAGGCCACCTTACTCTTATCATTGCAAGGTCAGCCTCCGCTTGTAAGACCAGGGCCTTGCCCGTCATGACAACGCAGAATAGCCAACCAGACCATCTGCACTCCAGGCCACCTTACCCATCATGTTGAGGCTGCACCCCAGGCAACCGGTCTGCTTGTAATACCAGGGCCTTGCCCTTCATAGTGAGGCAGAATAGCTGCCAGACCAGAATAACCACCTTGCCCATCATGGTGAGGCTGCACCCCAGGCAACCAGTCCACTTGTAACACCAGGGCCTTGCCCTTCATGGTGAGGCAAAATAGCCACCAGCCTATCTGCACTCCGGGCCACCTTGGTCTTATCATCACAAGGCCAGCCTCCGCTTTAATACAAGGGCCTTGTCCTTCATGGTGAAGCAGAATAGCTGACCAGACCATCTGCACTCCAGGCCACCTTGCTCCTATCATTGCAAGGTCAGCCTCAGTTTGTCCCACAGGAGCCTTGCCGGCCAGACTATCCGCACTCTGGGCCATCTTGCTTTTATCTTCGCCAGGACTGCTTCAGCTTGTAACACAAGGGCCTTCCCAGCCAGGGAGTCCTCTTGGCCCAGTGGGTGGCCCAAAAGACCATGCTGTTGATTCTTCGTCTCGCCCCACAGCCAGCAGCACCTGATGGAAGAACCTCATTAATAACTTAAAACTTTGCAATTCCATTCTTCGAATGCTAGGCAGAAGCCCACCACAGCTCACGGATCCACAGTGCCACCACCCAAAAAGGAGTGCAGTGACTGGACAAAGGTCCTGGCCTGAACAAAGTCCCACTGACACTACTACACGGCAAGGGAACGCATAGCCCAGAGCAGCTGCAGTGGAAGTGGTGCTGAACTGAGAAGAGTGAGTTCCAAACTTCACCCCGGGAAAGGCCCAACTTGCCCAAAGCCCAGGTGCTAACAACCACAAACTGGTGCCTGGTCAGCATCCACATGCCTAAAGTGGTAACCGTCGTCCTAACTTGAAGTGCAGTGACACCCCAGCTCGCAAAAATTGACCCTTTTTCACGCCAGGGAAATGGGTTGCCTCTGGTCCTCTAGAGCTCCCTTTTCCCAAAACCTTCATAGAATGCTTTAGTAATTCCACTACATTTACACAGCAATGTGTGCATTTGCACAGTCACTGACTGTGATTTGCAAGGCACTGCCCAGTGTTCATAGGGCTTGTGTTTGCCCTGATCAATTGAAATAACTTCGTGAAATTCCTGCGTAGCAAAGGAAGCCTTTAAAGGGATGTTAATTATCCAGTGATGTTATTTACCTCCATGCCATGAAAAACTACAGCTGTGCATTTCCACGCATTAAGTCTCTATTAAACAGACAAGACTTTTCCCTTTGGATCTTCTGGCAACCCTTCACCCTGAAAGATAGGAAATTGAGGCCTATAATGGTCATTGGTTAAAGTCTGTATCAGAAGAGAGTGTCTCTGATCAAACCCCAGATCCCCTGGATTGTCAAACAGTGGAAACAACACTAGGAGATCTGGATCAATTCTCTCAGTGCCTTGGCAGTCTTAAAGAAGGTTCCAACGATTGCAAGCAGACCTGAACAGGAAGGCATCCATTTTTTAAAAAGTCAAGGGACTGCCCCAATAAGGCATTTTGAAATGCTTCTAGATATTTAATTTATCTAGCTCTGCAATAACCACTAAGAACCACCATAGCCAACCGGTGAGTTCGGCTTTAAAATTGTGATATTGCCAATTTACAATGTGGTGTCACTTTAGAAACCTGTATAATTTAATTGCTTGCATTTTATGCATTTATTTATTCATTTTAAAACCTTACCCTGAAGAGTGCACAGTACCTATTATTTTGTAATAGAAACCAGGGTCCTATCCTAAAGACCAGGACAAGCACGCAGAAATATGCATTGGCTCCTTCTTACAATCCAGTATGCACATACATGCAGGCTGTATGCTCACTTGCCATAATGTGAAAATGGCTCCAGTGGAACCTTTTTACCTATACGTAATTAAGGCCGGGCTGCCAGGTCTAGAAGTAGTTTCATTCCTCCCATGTGCGTGGGCAGAACAGCCGTCTGGCCTCCCAAGCCATGCTGGTCCTCCGATGGGTCCTGCTTAGCTCTTGCTCCCACTGGAACCTCCCTGGAAGCCATTTGCCTCATTTTCTGTTGCTGTAGCTGTGCCACCGCATCCCAGCCAGCACCTCCCACAGCCTGTCATAACCACATCATTCATCTAGACCCTGGCAATTCCTGGACCTCCCCTTAAGGACCCCCCTTAAGAACAGATGCACTATTATACCTGTGAAAAATGCTCATTAGGACCAAACCAATGACTTGTAACGACGTGCCAGCTTTCAAATTCCCCAGAAAACAGAAGGTACAAGTGCTTATTGCAATGGATATTGTCAGATCCAAATACATGTCAAAGACTAAGCCACTTTGCCGATTCAGGGTGCCTTCGCCATCAAATTCACATGTTGCTGACAAGGATTTCTTCACAGAAGGAAACCCTTAGAAATTCAGCTGTTTTCCCTTCAGATTACACTTGATTCCACCCCCACACACTAAGTGCTTAATCAAGCTACCCAGTTTCAAGTAGCCGTTCCCATTGGCTGCGCTCTCTCACCTCAAATTCTGTTCCTATTTGTAGTTTACAGTTAGGTACCAGTAAAGGCTTCTATAGTATTCTAGAGAAGAAAAAGAAGAGACCAGATTTATATCCCGCTCTTCACTCAGAGTGGCTTACAATCTCCTTCGTTTCCTCTCCCCACAACAGATATCCTGTGAGGTAGGTGGGGTTGAGAGCACAGTGAGAGAACTGCTCTTGAGAGAACATTAACTGACCCAAGGTCACTCACCTGGCTTATGCAGAAGAATGGGAAATTGAACCTGGTTCTCCAGAGTAGAGTCCACTGCCACCCAACCACTACACAGAACATACCTCCCGATGCATTAGTGCCAAATATTGTCTTTCCCTGAATAAAACCCTCTAAAAATTGTTATTTTGAATAGAAAACACTATCTCCTGTCTCAAATATAAAGAAGCCCTGCTGCAATAAGTAGGGAATCAATTTTTTATTCTTATGAGGAATAATCCCTTCATTAGCACTGTCCACTTTCAGGCTTGCTAAATGAGTATTGCCTACTCAGACTGGCAAAGGCTCTCCAGGTCTTAAGCAGAGGTCTTTCATACCTCCTACTGCCAAATCCTTTAACTAAAGATGCTGGGGACTGTACCTGGGACCCTCTGCATGCCAAGCAGATGGTCTCTTATTGAGACACATCCCCTCCCAAAATGCCCTCCAGGCAGTTATCAAAGAGATTAAGTCACTTATAATCCCCAGCATAAATACCAGGCCAGCCACAGTGGATGGAGGAAGGAAGGAGGAAATTGGATTTATACCCCACCCTTCACTCAGACTTTCAGGGTGGCCTACAAATTCCTGTCCCTTCCCCTCACCCTGTGAGTAGGGCCAGCTCCAGGTTTTTTTTTGTACACTAGGCAAGGCTACCTTCTGGCACCCCCCCCCCCGTGCCCACCAGTTACGGGGTTGCCAACCTTCAGGCGGGCCTGGAGAGAAGGAAGACTTTCCTCCATGCAAATTCTGTGCTCCCTTGAAAAGTGGCACTACTGCCCAGTTACAAAGCTCAGCAGTTGTGGAGGGTCAGAGGCTTGCAACAAAAGGGAGAAAGGGGGACAACACCTGCCAAAACCGTGCAGAAAGTCTGCGATAAGGATGACCTCTGCGTAGCAATGATGCTGTCCCTAGGTCTGCATGCTGTGTCAAAACGAGGAGTCACCGGTCGAAACAATTAAGAAGAAATAAAACATCACCCAGTGTTTGTGCTGAAGCAATCCCTCAGGTGCGATGTTTTCCCGCCAACACTGAGAGCAAAGCCAAGCCCATGGATGGGAAAGAGCCAGAGATTTCTGCTAAGGAAAAGAGGTGGAGATTCTTTGAAACTTTCTCAGCTGCTGCTACAAGGCAGGCCCCAGATCAGGCGAGTGGGGAAGATCGGGCAGGCCAGGAGCTCTTAAAGGGAACCGGCTTTATTTTCCTCCTGCTCAAGGGGCGCCTGTGTGGCTTTGCAGGTCTGGCTGGGAGAAGCTCTTAAAGGGACTGTCAAGGCTTCTGCTCTCCAGCCATGCCCTGCGTGCTGCGGAAAGCTTTTAAAAGGGCCATGAAGGCTTCTGCAGGCCAGTGGGCACCTGAGCTCCAAGCGGCTTTGCCATTTGGAGATAAGGAGCACGGGACAAGACCGGCTGGGAGAAGCTTTCAAAGGGACGCTGAAGGCTTCTGCTGCCCAGCCAAAACCCAGAGACCACCTGCGAGGGGCACACTTTGCCTTGGGGATTTAAAGGGCATCTTCCCAGGCCTGGGGAAGGGGGGATCTGTCAGAGGAGACCTGAAAGGCACTGCGTCGGGATCCTGGATCTGTCAGATCCAAGACCTTGAAGCAGCTCCTTTTCCTGGCTGTGTGGGGCGGAATCAGCATTGTTAAATGATGACTCGGTCACGCTGGCTGGCTCAGAGGGTGGTGAATCGGCGATGGGCACATGCAGGGGAGCAATGGGCATGCTGTGCGTGAGTTGGGGTGGGTGCAACACGAGTTTTGTGAGCAGCTGTTCTTGGCGGGGTGGGGGCTTTGGGCAAGGGGAGGGTGGCAGCAGGGCAGTTCGGTGCCCTGTTTGGAGGCCCACCCTAAGCCAAAGTCTAGTTTGCCTAGTGAGTGAGCCAGCCCTTCCTGTGAGGTAGATGAGGCTGAGAGTTCCTTCAAGAACTGCCACTGAGAATAGCTCTGACAGAATGATGGTTTACCCAAGGCCATCCAGTAGTTGCAAGTGGAGGAGTGGGGAATCAAACCCAGCTCTCCCTGATTAGAGACCACAAGCTTAACAATTACACCACGCTGGTCTATAAAAACAAACAAACAAGAATCTTGCAGTAGACACTCCCTCTCAAGCATCTGCCATACTTAAAAATGGCCATCTTTCCCTGTGCTCTCACTGTCCCTACCAAAGCAAGCCCAAAGAGGCCTGTTAAGCTTATGGTGGTGGTGGTGAGGGAAGTTGGAAAAGAAAACAGGCAAGCACCCCCCCCCCAAAGATGGCTGAATCACCAGGCCACCTGCAGGACTATGGGGGGGGGTGTTACAAGCTAGATGACAAGCTCCTCACAAACCTTGCCGCTTATAGCACCTTGCCACAAAACTAGACTCCTCCTTGCTATGCAAGTTCCCAGAATGCAGGCCCCACGCAGCTACAAAGGGGTGGTAGTGGTGACAGCTGCTTTAGTGGTGTTGGGCAGGGGGGTTAAGAAAGCCAGCAGATGACCAAAGGGCGGCTGGCAGAGAAATGCATTAAGATGTCGGCCACAAACTGCCACCACAACATGGCTGCCAAACCGCCACCCACATCTCTGAGCCAGGCCTACACTCAACCTCTCTCCTAAAAGTCGCCAGGCACAGTGGGGCCAGGGATGAAAATGGGAGATTCGGTCCCCCCAACCAGTTCAGGGCCAAGAAAAAAGAAGTGGGAGAATCCCTCCCCCAAACCAGTGGGGTAGACAGCCACCGAGCCAAGGGCCCACTGCCACCAACACACACTACTGAGGAACTTCGCAGCTGCTGCTAAGCTGTTGCCGCTGCTGCGCCATCACCGCCGCCCACAGAAGACTGCTGCCGAGACTCTGCCACCTCCACTGCGGCAATGTCATCACCGCCTCTCCTGTGGTAATCTCGCAGCCACAGCAATCTTGCCACTTCTGCTGCAATCTTGCCACCACCACGACCATGGCAATCTCACTGCCGCTGTGGGAATCTCACCACTGCTGCAGGAATCTCACCGCCACAGTGGCAATCTCGTCGCCGCCACTGCAGCAATCTCTCCACTGCCACCACCGCGGCAATCTCGCCGCTGCCACCATGACCATTTCACCACCACCACTGTGGCTATCTCGCCACCACCGTTGCTTCCTAGGCCACCAGGCCTCAAGCCAACAGCAGCGCAGCCCTTGTGCTCACCTCATCCCGAGCATGTCAAAGAACTGCTGAGGCAGAGGGTGGGAGCCTAGCCTAAATAGGCTGGCTCCACCCCCCGCCTGGCACTGCGCTTCTCGCAGTGCCAGTGCCCTTCTCTTCCTGCCTCACAAGGAGGCAAATCAGCCTCCTACTACCAGCGCAGGCTTGGCAGGAGTTGGGCTTGCATTACTTTAGATACAATTTCCAATCATTAAGAAATAGTGATGTGTCCCAGTAATTTGTTGTTAGCAATGAGTTCCCATGGTCTTACTAATGGGTCTGTAAGGGTCTTTCCTTAGCAGGTGTGGCTGGATGGGATGGGAGAGAGTAATACCAAAACTTGGGTTGTGGTCACACGCATGAGATAATGCAGGAGGGAAGCGAGGCTATTTGCTCCATAGGAATTTGTCCCGCATTGGTGGGATCACACAGTCCCTAGGAGCTGCAGGGGCAGCCCACCACTGCGTGATCAGACGCAACCGCAGGTGAATCAGTGTGTGTGGGGTTTTGCCACATGTTTCCAGTGTACTTCAATGAGGGATCGATGATTTGCATCTTCACAGCGAGTGCTCCCCATGCAGTGTGTGATGATGTGCATACCAAAACGGGGAAAAAACCAACAGCATGGAGTCAGGATGGCCTGATCAGACCATCCTGACACCATGGGAGTACGCTGGAGCAACCACACAGGGGAAAGTCCGTTCCTGGCCCGTAGCAACCCATTTGCTACCAGACTTTCCCTAATGCCTTTTTACCCCACTTCTGCGGTGGAGCAAAATGGGTTGCTGATGGGTGAGGGATGCTTCCCAGATGTTTGTATCTGATCACACCCTTAAAATCCGCTTGGCATGCGTGCCTATGGTGCAGCTAATTTTGCGGGTGATCACAGCCTTGTTCCTCCTGTCACTTTCAGTGGAATCATAAATACCACTGAAGAAAGCAGAAACAAAGGAAACAAACTAGACAGAATCCTGTGGTCTGGGCAAAGTGTAAATTACTTTTCAGGTTATAGTTCCGTCTTCCTCAAACATTTACAGTTTTCTAGATACCTGCCCCTTTATTATCTATTTTCCCCATTTTCCCTAGCAGTTTCTGCTTCCCCACCATTCTTATCATGATTCATTTTCAGTACTTTGGTAGACACAGTGGAAATGTTGGAAGTTCCAGATGCGATACCTCCTGTCTCAGACCTCCAGACTGAGTGGCAAGAGAGACTAGATAGCTAGACAGGCACACTGACCCTTCCTCCTGTATCTACTCTTCTGCCACTGTCCTCTTTGATATGTAGATTGTTATCTCAGGGACCAGTTTCCCTTTCCTGCTTCTCTCTCATTCTGAATTAAGACTTGCTCTCTACTTGCATGCACCAAGAGAGGGACATGCGGTCCTCTTTTGGCACCATGAGACAGATGGGCCTCTCACCATCCATCGCCATCCTTTAGCTAGTAAGTTAGCAATCTATCAATCTCTGCTCTTTCCTATCCAAAATATACTTCTCAAATAAAGAGATAAATGTTTTTCTTCTAAACTTGCAATGTGATTCTGTGTAGCTCTGTAAGCTGAGTAACCTGGTAAAGTATCACTCCTGTATTCATAGCTTTGTTTAAGCACTTTGCTAACTAATGGTGACTAGACTAACCTCACCAGTTAACCTCAATAGGAAAACCCTCAGATCTAAACAGAACTGCCACAGATTGAAGGCTATATAGCCCAGTTTCTAGCATTGGACCTCTGACTAACTGAAGATTATCCAGAAACATGGAATATTTATAGTATTTTTATCTTGTTAATGAAAAATCATTCTATCTGATTTCTTATATTCTAGTAGTAGAACTGATTGACACACATCGTGCATGAGATTTTAAAAAGTTTAATGTCCTTTCTACTAGAAAAGGCAATTAATTTAATATTTCATGCCATTTGGCTTATTTCTTGGTCTGGGACAGATGCCATGATTTGATTGTAAAGGGAGACATGAACAAATTGTTGGAATTTAATTGGCAAAAGCTGCCTTCTAGCATCTGAACTTGGTATCAGAAGTGTGGCTGAAGCTGTAGAAATATGATATTACCATAGTACTGTTATTATCATAGTACCAAACTATTTGGCAGCCATTCGGGGCCCTGAATAATGGCAGGGAAAAGGTAGGAAGGGGGTTAAAGGTTTAAATGCCACTTACTTCCCTGTGCCTTTTCCTTTTCCCACTGAATCTAGACTTTTCCCGCCTCTTCCCTGGCTTCCCTGGGCTAAGGGAGGAGGGGAAGGGGGAAGACAGCAGCTGTCAGCCAATCACTGCCATGCATTTACAAATTGTATATGCATGTGCAGCTCTTTGCAAGGCTGGCATTGCTTGATGCTGGTCCACCGAGCACAACGCCACCTTCCTTGCTTGGGAAAAGGGAGGGAAAACTTGCAAGTCTCCCAATAGGATTGCAAGTTGCAATGGCCTTTGTCCAATTACAGGACAGTGCTTTTTTGAAACTGTTTTGTGCATGGGCAGAGAGCATATAAGTAGGAGTCCTGCTCAGTGGCTAGACTTCATTGCTGGCTGGCAGCTTGACTTGAGATGGCATAGCTGCTGGCCTTGTCTTGGCTTCAGCCACAGCTGCTCTGTGCCTGATCTGCCTGTATCTGCACTCTTCCCTCCTGTGGACCAGGGTGGACTCGTGGACTGAAGGCTGAAGACATCAGGCAGTGTGGAAATTTTTAAAAAAGAAAATTTAAAAGGTTTCTTAAAGCCTTCTGTGTTGGGTGAATGGATTGGTCTGGGTGGGTAGGTTCTGTGGGTTCTGTTGCATGGAGAGGTTTTGGGGGGATTGGCTTTGCTCAGTTCAACTTAGTACTATTTTAAACTTAGTATTTTAAAAGTTTAACAGTTTGTTTTCTTGGTTTATTCTTTTGGTTTCCTTGGGGGGAGGAGCTGGTGGGGTTTGGGTTTTTCACTAGTGTGCCTTGTTGTTCATCATTACTAGTTCCTTCCCATTTGAGTTTCTGAACTGTTGTTGTGAAGGCTGGGTTTATTTTTCCTTCTGGAGTAGATATCTTGTTCCTTCTGATTGCTGGAGGATGGGCTGGTTCTTCTTCAGTAGTGTGCGTTTTTGCTAACTACTAATTCAACTTCTCTTGTGTGTTGTGTTAATTGTTGCAGTGTTGTGAAGGTTGGGCTTAGTATTTTTACTTTAAAACACTACAGCATAGGGCTGTAGTTCATATGCCTGACTAGGCCAGAGGTAGGACACTGTTAAAAGAGGTGAGGAAGGATTTTCTTAAAAGCAGCAGAATAAGTAGCCTAGAATGAAATAAAACAGTATTCTGTGCAGCTGACCTTCACTGAAGGCTGGTGCTTTCTCAGAAATACATCTCATAGGTTGAACCCTAGCTTTTCAGATCTGAGTAGGGGACAGCTGCATTTCCTTCCAATACAAAACAGGAAATCGGGTTTGTCCCAGTAGATTCTATTCAGGAAAAGTTCAATAAAGACCCCAGGACTTCTAAAAAGGTTTGCTTTCCATCTCAAGGATAGCCTTTTATAACGTTTAGCCAGGGGAAAGCAGGATCACCAAGTTTTAAACAAAACCAGTACCAAAAATAAAAAAAGAAAGAAAACTGAAGCAAAGGTTGCTTAGAGTCCTCTGCAAGGCAAATTAGATTTTGGGTGGGAGGGTTCTTACAAAGGATTCAGGCTCTGTTAAACACTCTACCCACAGATTAGACAGAGTTTGGCCTGGAGTAATACGATGAGTGGCAGGAGGGGAATGCAGAGGGGGCCTGAGGGCAAGGTGAAGGAGAAGACTAGGGAGGGTGGAGGAGGACTGCGGTTTCCCCCCCACCTGTGTGCAGGACTGCTCCAGAGCTGTGTTGTACCACTCTGAACTCTGGCCGCAGTGGTGCAGTGAAGAAGCTTTATCCTACAAGCTTCACTGAGGTTGTTTTTGGGGTGGCCCCAGCAGAGGTGCCCACAGGTGCTGGCACTGGACAGGGTCCTGCTGCTGAGGCAGTCCCTCCTCAAGCTGTTGCTGCAAGAGCTGTCTTTGGGGTTGAGCTTTGGGGACAGTATTCTGTCTGAATAGCTCACCCTATGGACTCAGAAAGATATAAAGGCACTGGAGGAGGAGCTGGGTGACCAGCCTACTGCTCTGGTTCCTCTAGACTCCAGCAGGCCTTCTGGGGAGAGACAAGAGGGGAGGCTGGAGGGGGTGGAGGTGGAAGAGATGGAGACACACCCCAAGGTGCCACCATCTCAACCCCCTCCTCCCAGTCAGCGATCTTCTCCTGCCCACCCCCACCCCCCAAGACATGGTGTGTCTGTCCCAAACTCCTCACAGAAGGCGGCTCCAGTGGTGACAGAAACCATGATTCCCACTCCACCTCTGACGTCTGGAAGCACTTTCAGCTGATGGAGGATCCCCACTATGCACAGTGCCAGCTGTGTAGGGCCCAGATCAATTGTGGGAAGGATCCCAGCCATCTCATGCCTGCCAGGATGCGGAACCACTTGAGGAAGCACCACCAGGTGAAACTTCTTCTTGGGGAGAGACAGGCTGCCGCTGGGGTGCCCAAGCAGCCACCGCCAGCCAGCCAGGAGGTGAGTTGTACTGCAACCACCTCCAGAGCTGTCCCTGGGAGATCTACAACAGGGAAGGGATGCCAAGTATCTCTTACTGAGGTATTTGGTGAGGGTGGCACTAAGGGCCAGGGGGAAGAAGCATGCTAGTAGGCTGATGACTCACTTAATTGCTGAGCTGATTGCCATAGAAGGGTTCCCTTTCTCAGTGTCCAAGAACCCTGTATTGTCAAGGATGCTCAGTTATCTAGTGCCCTGGTACACAGCTCCTGCTCGCACCACAATGAGCAGTGCCATGGGACCCTCAGTTTACTGGGCTGCCAGGAACTTCATTATGGAGCAGTTGTCTCATGCTGCAGGGAGGGCTGCTTACTTAATGCTGGATATCTGGACCTCCAAACAGGCACATGATGTGTATCTCTCGCAGACTGCGCATTGGTGGCAACCCAGCAAGGTTGTGGGTGTGGGATGGGAAGCAACTGATAGGTAGGGCAAGGGGCCCCAGGCCAGCTATCACCAGGCTCTGCTGCATACTGATCCACTGGATGTGCTGCATGCAGGGGCCAACATTGGGACCAATATCAAGAGGCAGCTAGAGGAGTGAGTAGGCAGTGATGTCACCATGAGCTTCATTGTGACTGATGGTGGCTCAAACATGAAGTCAGCAACCAAGGCATTGGGCCTCAAGTGCATTCCCTGTGTGACCCACCTTCTCCAACTCATGGTTAAGGATGCCTTGGGCCAGGGTTCAGAGAATCCCAGGCATGTCACTGGGATCCATACGTACTGGCAAATCCTGCAGAAATGCTGGCACATCATGAATCACTTCTCCTGCAGCAATAAGGACACATCTGCTGAGTGAGAAACAGACACTGATGGGCATGCTGGTGCACCACCTGATTGGTGACGTCACCACTCGCTGGAACGCCACCTGTGCCATGCTTGAGTGCTTGGAGCAGAAGGGAGCCCTCTATGCATTGATCTCTGAGACCGGGATCATTCAGGAAGACAACCAGCTCACCACGGAGCAGTGGTTAACCATTTTGCAGACTGTGGAAGTTCTTGTGCCCTTCAAGAGCTACACAGAGATGCCCTCATCTGATAGGGCAAGTCTGGCTCTGGACATCCCCATGATCCACATGGCTCATGAGGACCTGGCCTTGTTTTTGGAGCCAGCTGCAGGATGTGCAGATTTTGTTCCAGCAGTGTGCATGCTGGTGAGAAGGCTGCAAGAAGGACTTGAGGCCCACTTTCAAACAATCATCACCAGTCAGAAGGTCTGCACGTTGGCGACCATGTGTGACCCGCACATTAAGGGCAAGATCGCAGAGTGGGTGATGAATCCAATCACTGGAGAGATGAGCTCTCCCAGCAGGTTGAACGCAGGTGGGCCAAGAGGGGCATGTTGGTGGGAGCCATGGAAGTGGGGGATGAAATCATCTATGCTGCTGCCTTTCCCCAACCTCCCCAGCTAGGCTGTGGTCCCCCCCAAGGTTCCCACCATGACATGTACTGAGATGGCACTCATTGGGTGGCTCGTTGGCTCCTCTGGGAGTGGTAGGGCCATGAGAGAGGACACAGCAGTTGCGATGGTGAGGAATTACCTTTCAGAGCCCTACAAGACACACGCCACCAGCCCAGTGAGCTACTGGGCCACGAAGGAGGTGGTCTGGCTAGACCCCTCTGCTGTGGCCCAGGGGCTCCTCTCATGCACTCTCACGAGCATGCGGAGTGAGTGTATTTTTTCACATGTGGGTGACATTGTCAGCCCAGATCGCTCTTGCCTGCACCTCTGTTCAGTAAAGTAGTTGGTCTTCCTGAAGGTTAACTTACCACTGTTTGGCTTCCCGGACATGGACTTTGAGGGTGACTGAAGTGAGCACATGCTTGTGCCTACATCCTCTCTCAGTCTGTGTTGGGAAGTTGGAGTGAAACCCTCTTCCCAAAATTAAAACTAGGGACCAGAGAGCCACAGCCCCTTAAATGGTTTGATTGGCAGATAAATGCCCCCCCCCCCCGTCCCCGCACTGACATTCTCACTGGTCTATCTGCCCCAGAACACCTCCACAGACCCTAGTAGCTGTGTGGCACTGGTTGATATAGGTTTACTCTGGGCAACTCGTCTTCCATCCCCAAATCAAAACTGAATGCTGTTTAAAACAACAGCAAAAAAGGTCTTCCTCATTTCAATGGAGATCACGAGAGGGGTATGGTAGGATGGATCAATTCCCAAACAGAAACCAGCAGAACCCACGGATTCTCAGCCATGAAGACCTGAGACATTTTTCTTACCAGGAGACGGATGGCGGTTCATTGTGGTTCATTTTATAACATGAACCATGAACTTTCAAGAACTTTTCACATTTCCTGAACTGGTTTGTGGTTCATTGAGTTTGTGAGTTTGGGATATGGTAGAACACCTCCCTCATGAGTTAGAGATGCCAAATTCACAGGAAGTCTTCGGCATGCTTTCCTCCACCCACCGTCCTACTTTGGAAATGATTGGATTTGGGCAGGGCTCTTTTTGTAGAAAAAGCCCAGCAGAAACTCATTAGCATATTCAGTCTGACAGCTCACAGCACAGCTCATTAGCATATTAGGCCACACCCCCATGTTATAATAAGTGTGTCATCCAGCCACACCCACCTTTTGCTTCTTATTCTGTTAACTTTGTTTGTTACCCAGGGCTTTTTTTGTAGCAGGAACTCCTTTGCATGTTAGGCCACACACCCCTAATGTAGCCAATCCTAATGAGTTTCTGCAGTTGGTGTGGCCTGTTATGCTAATGAGTTCCTGCTGGGCGTGGCCAACTCGGGAACCAGCCGGAATTGGTGCCAGGCTGTCTGGAGAATGAACTGCTCTAATGAACTAAACAAACTTCCACAGGAAAAAAGATGGTTCATTTTTTGATTCGGGAATGACTCAACCAAATGAACCAGTTCAAAATGAACCACAAACTGGCCTAGTTTGTGCTTGAACCATGATTTGTTTCTCAGGTCATGCTCATCCATAGTCACCATCCAAATTCACATGTACTACAGTTAAAATGCAAGTTATCCAAACTCAATCATGACTCTAATAACTGTGCAATAAAACACAATTATGTGTTTGTCATTATAAGCGGTATTGCAATGCCAATCTACTTAGTTCTGAATTATAGGTTTCTAAGCATTTTCTGTATTAATGAAGTGAAAATGTACTAACTGTGGCATCCTAAGAGTTCTACCCTTCTAATCCTATTGATTTCAATTGACTTAGAAGGGTATAACTCTACAGAGGATGGTTCTGCTAGTGGTGATAGTCATTTTTGTACTGGGAAAGTGATATAGAGATATATAGAAACTTTCCTTCATCTCTGCAGATGATTTTACAAGTTGTCCTTATGCCCACATATATCTATGAATTTCCATGCAGTTCTGAAACATTGATGCACATAGTTATTTTGAAGTTTTTTGTTTTCAGTTTCTTTCTTTCTTTCTTTCTTTCTTTCTTTCTTTCTTTCTTTCTTTCTTTCTTTCTTTCTTTCTTTCTTTCTTTCTTTCTTTCTTTCTTTCTTTCTTTCTTTCTTTCCTTCCTTCCTTCCTTCCTTCCTTCCTTCCTTCCTTCCTTCCTTCCTTCCTTCCTTCCTTCCTTCCTTCCTTCCTTCCTTCCTTCCTTCCTTCCTTCCTTCCTTCCTTCCTTCCTTCCTTCCTTCCTTCCTTCCTTCCTTCCTTCCTTCTTTCGTTTCTGTTTTGAAATGGAAAGACTTGTATATGGGTCCATGGGCTTAAAGCTGTACAATGTTCCCCATGTGCAGCACACATCTAAGCAGTATATATTTCCTTGGTATGTGTGGCCATGTGTATAGTATGTGTGTGTGTGGACATATAATTGTCTTCAAGTCACAGCACATTCCTCACTGGAAAATATGTCTCTAAGCACTATAATTTAAGCTCCCTTTTGGAACATGATTATTCTGCCTTAAAATTGCATAATGCAGATATGATCTGAAGCAAGAAGTAGAGAAAAGCAGCCAGAATTATGAAAAAGAATAGAGATGCCACTAGGTAATACAGAGTTGTGCATTGTGACCCTTTGTCTGTTTTCTTGGAAATAAATTTCATTGAGCATGTAGAGGCTCAAGCTATTCTCATCAACTCTCAGAAGCTAAGCAGTGTCGGGACCAGCATTCCCTCTAAGCTGAGTTAGTGTGAGCTAGCTCACAATTTTTTAGCCTCCATCTTACAGATTTTTGCCTTAGCTCAGGAAGGATGGCTCCAGAGCAAACTAATTTATGCAGTAGCCAAATCTCTCACTAACAAATTTAATGACAGTAGCTCACAAAGTAGATTTTTTGCTCACAAGACTCCATAGCTTAGAGGGAGCATTGGTCAGGACTTCTTAGTACTTGGATGAGAGACCACCAAGGAAGCCCAGGGTTGCTTCTCAGAGGCAGGCAATGGCAAGCCACCTCTCTTTATCTCTTGCCTTGAAAACCCTACGGGGTCACCATAAGTTGGCTGTGACTTGACATCATTTTCTACTACCATAGAGGTTTATTCCCAAGAAAGTATGCAGAGGATTGAGTGTATCTGCAAAAAACTATTTTCAGTAGTTTGCAGTAGATTCAATTACAGTAGATTCAATGGAACTCCTTTGCTCTGCTGGATCCACTGACTCCCTTCTATTCACTCTTTCTCAGGACAGAGACTTAGAAGAAGGAAATCACTAGATCCAGTGAAGTAGAAATGAGCTTTCTGGTACAACCCACTGGATTTACTGATACATGTGTGCATTTGAAGTACCACCATATCTACTTCATATTCAGGAGGAAATGTTTATGTAGAAGATCTCCCCCTGCATCCAGCATTATATTGGACAGTGCAAACTTCAAGCTAAATGGAAATATGCAAATTTAACTAACAATTCTGGCAGTGCTTGCAGCTGCATTATTCAGGTATATTAAATTACTTGTTGTAATTTGTGAATTTGGGATATTGTAATGCAATACATAAATGATTAGTTTAACCTGAAGAACCTCATTAATAAAGCAGAGAAAAGGAGTCTTCCAGATTTGATGACTATATGAAACTTTCAAGGGCTCTGTTAGACTCGCAGGAATAGTAATTTCAACCATGGTTAAACTTTGCAACTCTCTCAGCAAAGCCAGCTTACAAAGAGAAATTCTTGTCTAGCCTCTTTGCCTCTTTGCTATCACAAATATGAAATATGTATATAACTGGCAATTAATTTATCTATGTATCAAAATAATGACTGGATTGGTGCATTGCTCATCACTAAGAGGAACTTAACTGAATATTTTAAACCCTCAGCAGGGATGGTTTTTAGGAACCTTGCTGAGCAAAGCACTTCTATTTCATTAGCATTTCTTGCTATAAAATGACTCTGAAGAAAGGCATCCAAGCATGAGATGGAAGAGGGAAGTGGTAAGAATACCTGCCATCCTATGCCTAATGGACAGACTGAGCATAATCCAGCCAAGTTTTGCATCTTATAAAGAACACATTTCAAAGGAAAGTTAAGCATGTCTTAAGTTTCTCCTCATGAAATAACTGGGATTGTGTATATTACATTACCAAGAGGGAGGAGACTTGGGTACATAAGAACATAAGAGAAGCCAATGTTGGATCAGGCCAATGGCCCATCCAGTCCAACACTCTGTCACACAGTGGCCAAAAATACCAGGTGCTGTCAGGAGGTCCAGCAGTGGGGCCAGGACACTAGAAATCCTCCCACTGTTGCCCCACCCCCAAGAATACAGAGCATCACTTGCCCCAGCCTAAGAATTCCTATCTATACCTTGTGGCTAATAGCCACTGATGGACCTCTGGGGTCCTATGAAGTCAGACAGGTCATATGATTTCATTTCATATGATGTTGGATATGCAGGAATGAGGGGAACCCTGAGAGAAGTTTTGTATGGGAGCCTGTGGCATCTTTTGTTAGCCCTGGATCTATTTGTGACTCCCCTACTTTGATTCTCCATTACTCATTGCTGAGGGCTCAGCTTTAGCAAGTGCTGAATTAATTTACACTCTGCCACAGACTGCCATCCCATTAATTTAAAGAAGAAATGATACCATTTTTTCTTTTGTTAAAAAGTGCATAGAAAATTGTAATTGTCTAAACATATACTACCACAATCCAAAGATATACTTTTGGCGTGTGAATGGCAAACTGTGTACTGCATGATGCCTTGGTGTTCTTGTATATGCATTTATGTGGATAGGTGCTAGATACAAGACATATCAAATCTTCATTCAGAAATATAACTTAGAGATTCTGGAGAGGGAGCTGTGTCCTAAAAAATGACAATGCCAACAACTAGTATTGCCAACCACTAGTACTGCCATAGTCTTAATAAAGAGACTCGCACAGGTGTGTTGGTATAAATAAAGGGCAGCTGTATTAAATTTAAGTGAATGAACTGTAACTCAGTAAGGGCCAACTAAAAACATGAGCTGAGGCAAAAAGATACACCCCTGTCCCTTTCCTGGCCAGAAATGAGGGAGCCCCTGAACCCCTGGAGCAAGCCAATTATAGCACGACTGTTGCCAGGTGACATGAGAATACCCCCCTGAAAGAAGCCAGCCACCTCAAGCTGCAGAACTTGAGGGGAGACCAAATCCAAGGAGCACCACAGGCCATTTGCTTTCCCCACCAAGGCTCCTGACAATGGATGGTTCTTGCCAAATGTGCCCAGTCGGGGGGGGGGGGAGGTCTGCCTGCTGGTGCTCACCACTCTAACCAAATCAGCCAGATTCCTGCAAAGAAACCTAATTAATGTCACCATCCCTCAGTCAGTTATCCAACCACAGCATACAGTGTGAAGTAGGCAAAAAAAACCCTCTCCAGGCCAATCTGAGAGAGGGCAAAAAATCCTTACCTGGCTTCAAAGTTGACGACCAGCAAAAACCCACACTGTAGAAGGGAGGGCAGGTGGGCTGACTGAAATACAAAGACTGCCCAATAGGTGGGCAAGCATAGTGGACTAAACCAAAGCCCTCCTGAAAATACCTGTATGGGCGGGAACTTCCTGACCAATCTCTTCCTCCTTCCACGGAAGCAAAGGAGGTCCGTCATTCTAAAACAACCACAAGGGTTTCCGCCTGGTAGGGCTGTATTAACAAAAATTTATCAAAACATCTTCAAATGATAAAAGGATTGCAGTTATTTACTAGAGAAAGGTCATAAAGATAGGGACTATCCCTAGTAAATAATCATGTTACACTTGGGGAAAAGAAGATATTTGAATAAGTACAGGGGTCTTTTCGTAGAAAAACAGCTGCAGGAGCTCATTAGCATATGGTATGCTAATGAGCTATTAGGCTATTAGCATATGCCACGCCCCCTGACATCACCGGAAGTTATGTCAGAAGGGGAAGCAAAAGGGGGAGGCATCTTCAAAAGCCTCCCCTTCCCTTCCCCAGCTGGTCTGGGTGGGGGAGCTAAGAGAAGGGGTTTAAAGTTTAAACTCCTTCTCATGAGAGTTGGGCCACAGAAGGAGGAAAGAGGGAAGGAAAGAGAGACAGTAGAGAGAAGGAAAGGGGAGGGAAAGAAAGAGAGGGAAGAAGGAGGGAAACAGGGAAAGGAGGAAAAAAGGGAAGAGAAGAAGGTGGGAAAGAAAGAAAGAGAGAAGAGAAGAAGGAGGGAAAGAGGAAAAAGAGAAGGAAAGGAGGGAATGAAAGAAATTTGGCGGCAATTCAGCCCCGTAATATCCTATGGGCCATTGAAGTCAATGGTGAAAACATAGGGTATATTCTGGGGGCTGGAGGGGAGGGGTTTGAGGAGAGGCTCCAAACTCACAGGGTAGCTGATGGAGCCTCTCCCCAAGATACCCAATGGGGGCAACCTGTTTGGGGGCCCATAGAATTGGACCCCCTGATCCAATGTTCTTGAAACTTGGTGGGTATCTTGGGGAGAAGCTCCATCAGCTACCCTGTGAGTTTGGAGCCTCTCCCTCAAACCCCTCCCCTCCAGCCCCCAGAATATACCCAATGTTTTCACCATTGACTTCAATGGCCCATAGGATATAATGGAGCTGAAATTGACATTCGGCTGCCTGAAAGACTCCCCGGGAAGCCGGCTGGGGGCGGGGCTTGGCTCCTAAGCTCCCCGAGCTGTGCTCCGGTGTGCTCCCCCCAAAAAGACCCCTGAATAAGTATAATTGGAAATAGATTCCCAATCTATTACTGTACTTAAACTTGAGTTCTCAGCTTTTGTCATGGCATGTCTCACATAGCCAAGAAAAACTATTCAGTGATTTACCATAGCATAGACATAAATAAGACATCAGAAATAAGGTTCCTGAGACCAGTACAATTGAAACTAAGAGAACACTCAAACTGTGTTGACTCTTATTAATAGGGGCTAAAGACTGGCAAGAAGGGACCATAGGGAAAGAGACAGGTATTATAAAGTGCCCTACTGTACAATGCTGCAGTGCATACACAAGTCACACTAACAGAAAAGGGGTTGGATCCAGCCAGCTTTTTCACTCAATGTAACCCAATCCTCATCGATACTATAGTCTCCATTGCTTATGGCTTTTTTTCCTAAGAAGGTCCTGTAATTCTCTGGCATAGTATTTTTCAGGTGGTCAAAGGGGACACCTCCTTCCTTTTTTACCTGCAGAAAAGCTGGTACAAAAGCATTCACACTGCATTTCTCATTCCAGTGTGTGATTTATTTATTTATTTTTTTTAAAAAAAACAAATGTATCATGAAGTTGCATTTTCTGTTTTGCACAGATGTATTCGGTTAACTTTCTCATTGTAGCAGTGTCTCAAATTCTGAGAAACCCATAATAAATCTTAGGAGCATATTGTCTCTTCTTATAAATAGTGATATTCATTTCAGCAGCTATTAACTATCAAATCCAGGTTTTGCTTGATTTATGGCCATTCGGCTGTGTGGAATTTTGAATGCATCAAATGCATGTCATTTCAAATGTGTGTGATTTTTGTTCATGCAGTTCTATATTCAGCTGTCTCTTTCAAGGTTCCCTAACACAGCTCCAGTGTGACAACATGTCATGAGCTTTTTCATTTTAATCACTATTTATTTCTAAAATGTACACCCCTTACTCTGCTTTGTAAAGGGCAGTTTTCGAAGAAACATAATATTGTGAGCTATAATAAAACAAAATTTAGACTAGCCATCATAAAATGCATGAAATAAAACACACTCCAAATATCACCTTCATTAGAACTCAGGGGAGGGGGGCACATTTACAAACAATTATTTTAAAAATCCAAAACATCTCAACTCTACAATGAAACTTTAATTGCAGTTTAACTTCCAGGTGGAAGAAAACAGTGTGATACTAGACAGGTTCCAAAATAGCCCTGCAGAACTCGCCAGTGGGGTTGCCCCACATACCCCTTCTGTCTAGCCATTCCCCATGAAGAAAGCTACCACAGAGAATACCAGAGATGTTGCAGTGCTGAAACATACCTTCCAAAAGAAAGGAACCTCAAGCAGATGGTGATATATCTTTATAAACTGACAGGGGGGCTCCTGTATATACAGAGATAGAAGTTGTTTTAAGAAAAATGTGATAGTCACATGAATTCTGTTCAGCTGACTACAATAAGAATTCTGTGATAAGTTCTCTAACCAACTGAGAAAGATATCAATAAGATTTCTTCCTGAAATTCTTACTGGGCCATTTACATTATTCTTCTATATTAGATCAATTAACACTCACAAGCTTATAGTAACATCATATAATATTGTCCAAAGTGATTCAGTCATATATTTGACAGTGAGGGTAACTGATCGGTAAAACAGCTGCCTCCTACAGAAAGTTCTCCATCTCAAAAGAATGAAATACTTCTTAAAATGATCCAGGCTTTACACAGTGAGCATTCCATAAATACTTCCTTTGTGCAGCAGGTCACAAGCCTACATTACTCTTACAAGTTTCTTTTGGGCTTGGAAACTTTCCTATAAAGATTCTATCTGCAACATAGGTAAAGGTAAAGGTTCCCTTGCTCGAAAGCCAGTCACATCCTACTCTAGGATTGCGGTGCTCATCTCCGTTTCAAAGCCGAAGAGTCAGTGCTGTCTGAAGACATTTCCATGGTCATGTGGCCAGCATGACTAAACACCAAGGCGCACAGAACGCTGTTACCTTCCCACTAAAGTAGTACCTATTTATCTACTTGCAATTTCTTGCTTTCGAATTGCTAGGTTGGCAGGAGCTGGAACTAGAGACGGGAGCTCACTCTGTCATGAGGCACTCTCGGGTCTCGAACTGCTGAACTACTGACCTTCCACAGCCTGCAGTTCAGCGTCTTAACCACGTGAGCCACCGCAGCTCTGCAACATACACTAACAGTATTTATTGGATTATACAGTCACTTGACCATCTCAAGAAAAAGGGCCCAATGCAATCATGATGGTGTAGCTGTCACTGAAAATGACCTCCCCCTATCTCCCTCCCTCTACTCCAGGGGCGTAGAACTCATTTGTTATGAGGGCCGGATCTGACATAAATGAGACCTTGTTGGGCCAGGCCGTGTGTGTCATAAAATGTAATGCTAGGCAGCAGAGATATGAATTTTATAAAGGACACAAACACAAAGATTTTTTTAACTTAAAAAAAAAAACATGCTTAAAACATTAGCTCTGTAAGCTGCAGACATCCTTTTGATTTCTTGACATTCACCACAGAAATCTCATGCTCAGAGTTCTGAGTCTAGGACCCAGGCTAAAACATGGAATGGCAGAGTGATTAAGAGAGTCAGGCGAAGCAAACTATGATGCAGCAGCAGCAGCAGAACTGGAAGCGGGAGATGGCCAGTTCTACTGTGGGCCTGATGGAAACCCTCTGGGGGCCTGATCCAGCCC
Source organism: Gekko gecko (assembly GCA_029375565.1). Lineage (NCBI taxonomy): Eukaryota > Metazoa > Chordata > Lepidosauria > Squamata > Gekkonidae > Gekko > Gekko gecko. Next base: position 286,043,718 of record JAPDNY010000001.1, on the reverse strand, counting down.
CCAGGCCTCATGTTTGACACCCCTGCTCTACTCTGTAACATGTGGTGGAATTTGTTTCAAGTCACAGTGTGTACAATTTTTACTCTTTCCCTCCCCTTGCTTCTCGACATCATATCCTGATGGTAGGAGAGAAGAAAATGTGAAATGTCATGATACGAAGCTAGGAATTTTTTTTCTTATCGGAGGGGGAGAGGAAACGTAGAGATACAATTGCTGTTTTTGGCAGAAGGTAACGTATTTACTGCAACATTATGACCAGAGATTAAACCCTATTGTAAACCATGTAGCTTTGTACATGGACAAAAGAAAGAATGAATTAATAGTACTTTCTGTGCCACCCACTCAGCTTTGTTTGAAAGCTCAGTTCGCAATTAGTTCACAATGGGTGCGTTCAGACGGGCCGTTTGAGCCGTTTTCGGCACGGCTCAGAAACGGCTTTTACCTGCGCGTTCACACGCCCAACATCTGCCCACCGTCCCCAGCCGTCACTTTCTGGAGCAAACCCCCTTTGAAACGGAGTATTTTGACACCACTTACCCAAGTGGTGTTTTCCATGATTCTCCGTTTCAAGCCGCACTTTTCCCTGTCTGATCGCTCCATCCAGCCACTTCCGGGTGCTTCAACCCCCCCTCCCCTCTGGGAAGCTGCCTCCGGCTTCCGCTTTCAGTCCGCCATTTTTTTTCCTTAGCGATGTGCGCTTGAGCGGAGCTCCGCACTTAAGTTAAAAAAAGAAAAGCTTCACTGGTGCCTAGTTTAGGCATTTAGAGGAGTCCGGGATCTCGGGGAGGCCATTTTAAAAGGAGTCTTCATTTAAACTTTAAAGGGACCTGTTGAGATCGCTCTTCTGCGCACCCGCCAAACTTCCTGTTCGGGAGAGGGCTGCCTGTGCGCATGCTCAAAGGAGAGGGGAAACCCCCCACCACCACCTGCAGGAGGACGGCGGGGCGCTCGGAAGGAGGAGGTGAGTGTGATTGCGATTCTCCAGTTTAAAAAAAAAACGCATCGTGCCGGAGCAGTTTAAACCGCTCCAGCACGCTGTCTAAATGCACCCAATTAGAAGAAAATGTAGACATTGTCCAAACTGCAAGCACCTTTTCAGTAAATACCTCCCTGCCAACATTTCCTATTTCAGGGGCTGAGGCTCCACAGAGTGTGGGTTCCAAGAATGTAAATTGCACCCCAAGAGACCGGGGGCCTGGAAAACAGGGGAAGAAGCAAGTATCATTATTTGACTAGATAGTGACAGACTTTAAAAGTTAAATTACCCTACAGAAAATCTATAGCAGGAGACTAGGCTATAGAGGCACAGGGCCTAAAAAACATAGCCCCTGACAGGTTATCAATAAGGCCATAAGCATCTCAAGGTCAGACTGCTGGGTATTTATTTATGCCAGAGCTTAAAATATTTAGCACTTTGAGTGGCTATGGCTTATAAGATATGACACCACTTCTGATCTTTATGAAACACTGCAGCATATTCCATTTTCTTGAGTAGATTGACTCCAAGCAAACTTGAAGGATCTTTTAAAACTTTCCCTCTCCATCTTTTTCTAGTTTAAGGTAATAAAAACTCCCAGCCTCATGACAAGTACTGACAGTTTGGGCATACAGCTGCTCTTACCCAAGTCAAGGGGACTCATAATGCAATTCTAACTACAGTTGAATTAAATGAACTAAAGAAGGTGAAACTCTAGGATTTAGGATTGCCAGGTCACCTCCCTCCCAGCAGCCTCTATCCCGCTTAGTAGGGTGGATGGGGTAACATCATGGGAAAATCAGCCATGCTCCAATGCCTGAAGATTACTTATGGCATTAACCCAGTAGTGATGTCATCATATCAGGGTGATGGTCTAAGATTCCACTGGAAGCCTATGGTAAAACCATAGAGTTTCGAGCAATCCTAGTGTGTCACTTTGATGCAATGATACTACTACCAGATTTGCATTGAAAATGACATTGTGGCATCAGAGTGATGCCAATTTACATGTCCTTGCCCCCAACAACCTTCTGCTGGTTGCCCATGATGGGGTGGCAATGCCACTAGAATGTCATTGTTAAAGTTAGTTGGACTGTACTGCTACAGAGTGAATAAACTATATTATTGCCAAAAAACCAACCAAACAAAAAACCAGTCTGAGAAAAACTACTAATACCTGGAAAAGAGAGATTCACACAAAAACAAAGCTTGCAATTGATGAACAATTGATGCAGTAAGTAAAGGTAAAGGTTCCCTTGCTCGAAAGCCAGTCGAATCTGACTCTAGGGTTGCGGTGCTCATCTCCGTTTCAAAGCCGAAGAGCCAGCGCTGTCCGAAGATGTTTCCGTGGTCATGTAGCCGGCATGACTAAACACCAAGGCACATGGAATTCTGTTACCTTCCCACCGAAGTGGTACCTATTTATCTACTTGCAATTTCTTGCTTTCAAACGGCTAGGTTGGCAGGAGCTGGAACTAGAGACAGGAGCTCACTCCGTCATGCGGCACACTCGGGTCTCGAACTGCTGAACTACTGACCTTCCACAGCCTGCAGTTCAGCGTCTTAACCACTTGAGCCACTGCAGCAGTAGTCTTAACAACAATTTAAGTGAGCTCATCAGATAAACATTATAACTTTCTTGAGTTCAATCCATAATATTTGTAGCATTCATAAATAAAACTGTGCAATGGCTTGAAGATCCTTTATTGACAGTATCTGGCACCTGTGAGAATAGCAGAACTCACAGGTGGATCAGAACTTTTTTTGGAAATGTGATAAAGAGAAAGGAACCCCATTTATGGTGGTCACATATAATTATGCAAAAAATATTGGAAGCTGTAAAACAAAATCAAACAAAGAACTCCACCCCCCAGTTATCTTCTGGCAATAGTCAGAGTGGTATATAAGATGATTGCAAAATTCGGCATGTCAACACATATTAATGATCTAGGCCTGTGCCTCAGCAATACACTGCATAGTGTTACAAAATGTTCTCTGTGTACACTGATTCAAGAGCTCCCACACATCAAATCAACAGTTTCTGCAACCATCTTGCCCTCTAAATAGCATACATGTAAGATTTTTTAATGAGGTTAAGCTGAGTCACAAGCCTGTATTATTAATGCATGTAGAAAAATGCTGAACTTTCTGATGAGATTATTGCCTGAAGAGGTAATTGCCCACGTTGGATTTTGTAAATAAAATCATTAAGAACATACCAGTCAAAAATGTTCAAATGTATTAGACCTAGAATTATTTGATGAACTCAGCGAATTTAAGCTGTTTGGAGACATCTTTATATCCAATTCTCAACATGGCCCAAGAGCACATTTCAAAAAAATCTGTACACTGCCCTTACCTGGATAGCCCAGGCAAGCCGGATCTTGTCAGATCTCAGAGGCTAAGCAGGGCCAGCTCTGGCAAGTACTTGGAAGGGTGACCGCCAAGGAATACCAGAGGTGGGACACAGAGGCCATCAAGCCATCTTTCTGAAAAATGTCCAAACTCCCAATAGGGGTCACCAGAAGTCAACTATGATTTCCAGCCAAGCACACAAACACATGCACACACACACGCAAATGAACCCTGTACACTAGAAGGATGTTGAGATAGGAGACATGTTTTCAAAAAAATAAAAAATAGGGTTGAAATTTTTTAGAAAGTAGAGAAGCTGTGAAGACTTCAAAATTCAAATAGAATGGTCAATGTTACAATGGGGATATTTTTTTAAAAAAAGTTCTGCAAAACAGAGAAATTAGTGGCAGGAAGACAAGGACAAGGATATGGCAATGGTTCCAGGTCTGGAGGAAGGAGGAGACAGTGGCCAGAGCGAGACGGGTGAAGAAGCCAAAGCAGCAGCTTTGATGAGGAAGCTGTGAAGAGGGGAATTATTAAAATGTGGAATTTGCTACCAGAGGATATAATGGTTATTATAGGCATAAGTGGCTTTAAAAAGGGATTAGGCAGATTCATGGAGGACAACTCTGTCAGTGGCTACTAGCCATGTGACTAAAAGCACATTCAGAGGCAGTAAACCCCTGAATCCCAGTACCAGGAGGCAGGACCAGGGAAAAGCAGCCTCTATGCCCTGTTGCTGGACCTCCAGAGGAACTGGTTGGCCACTGTGTGAACAGGATGCTAGACTAGGTTGAATAGTGGTACGATCCACCAAGTTTCTTCTTCTGTTTTTATGTTCTTAATCAGCTGGAGGATGGAGCCTTGGAATAAAAGAGTGTTTCTTTTGCCCTTCCTGTTTAAAGCCTCTGACCATTTTTGCCAGCCTTCTAATGGGGGCAAGAGGGCTGGGGAGGGAGAAAGAAGTTATGGGGAGCAAGGGGCAAAGGCCTCCTATAAGTCTTAATTTTTTAATAAATTATAAACACCAGGTATTTTTGTGTACATCTTTTTTTCCTGGAAATTTGAACTTGCAAACCAAACGAGAATTGTCATGCAATCTGGTAACATCCTAAAAGGGCTATGGGACTGTAAGTGGAATGTCCTGAGCTTTGCATGTGTTGGCTTTCAGCCCACCAGCATTCAATGACACACTGAAGTGTACAGAAGGTTAATTTGCCCCAAATTCAGTTTATGGAAATAGCAGCTGCATGACTTCTTTCATGTGGAAGTTAGTGTCACATTCGTTTCGGATTTTCTGAAAATGCCTCAGGTATGAGAGGGAAAACCGCTGGCTCTCTTTCTCAGCTTTGGCTCACTTCTCCTCATCAGTGGCAGCAAAGGTAGGGAAGGGAAACAGGAATAGGATAGTTCAAATTGTAACCTTTAATGGAGTGTCCCCCTCCCGTGCCTTGACCTTATACCACTGTTTCTTCAACATCAGGCAGCAGCCTCCAGGGAAGGGCTGAGAGATTGGCTCTGATGTTGTCCATATGCCTGCAAAACCAAGCTCCTTCCTTGAAAATATGTGGCTCCAAGATGTTTCCTGGGTATTGTCTTTCACTGTTTCTATTAGGAAGAGCCATTCTTCATTCTCACTTCATCCTTCCTGGCCCTTTTGAGCCATAGGAAAGTTAAGGACAACCAGTTACACCATCACTGATGTCACTTCTGGCCCATTCACGTTTACTTCTCTTCAGGATGTTCCTGATGCAGAGATGCCACTAGGGTTGCCAACCTACAGGTGGGGACAGGAGATCTCCCACAATTACAATTGATCCTCAGACTACAGAAGTCAATTCCTGTGGAGAAAATGTATGCTTCAGAGGATGTACTGTATGGCATTATACCCTGCTGAGGGCTTCCTCTTCCCCAAATCCCACCCTACCCAGGTTCCACACCCAAATCTTCAGGAATTCCCAACAAGGGGTGTGCAGGGGGGGGGGAATTGGCAAAATTCAGATTTGGGGCTATTTAGGACTAAGATTATAGCAGTTTATTTAATAGCCCTATTCCCCTAACTTGACAAACCAGAAACACCTACCAGGTCCAGTAAAACTTTCTAAACACACACACACACACACAACCTATCAATGACACACACAACTACTGAACTAACACTCACAGACCACTAAAAAAACCTTAGGTGATCCAATCCAAAACAATAACAACAACAACCCACCCCCAGCCCCAGAGCAATTCGAAGGAACAATCTGCTAAAAAAAAACCCAGAAAAACTTAAGAAAAACCAACCTTCACAACAACTAACACAAACCAGAACTTGCAACAAGGCACACTATTGAACAACAACCCACACTCCACCAGCTCCCACCCAATAACAATCTGTTTGTAAACAGGAAAACTTTACTTAACCCAACCTTCACAACACCTGACACAAACCACAAGAGAATTTGAACTAGTGAACAAAAATGCACACTAGTGAAGAACAACACCCCCACCCCCAGCAACTAGAAGGAACAATCTAAACAGGAAAACTTTCAAAAAACCCAACCTTCACAAAAACAGTGCAGGTGCAACAACTAACACTAACCAGAACTTACAACAAGGCACACTGTTGATTATGAACAACAACAACCCACAACCCATCAGCTCCCCCTGAACCCAAAAGGAATAAACTAACCAAAAATAAAACTTTTTTAAAAAGTAGTACTATAAGTTGAAGAAATGAGCAAAACCAATTCCCCCCCCAAAACCCACCTCACAGAACCCACTCATATCAAACCACCCACCAACACAACACAGGAGGATATGGAAAAAAGACTTTTAAAAACCTTTAAAATGTTCTGGTTTTTTTTAATTAATATTTTATTGGTTTTATACTCTACATCCTAAAACCTAATGGTAAGGGTACAGGGGAACACTACCACTAATTTAAGACAAGAATTTTATGTTAGGTTACAGATACGTAAATCACTCCTGCAATAACAATGATATACTGAAGAATATAAAAGCAGAGAGTCCAAGCCCCTGTCAAATAGAATTTAGTTATGCTAAAGTCAAATATTTTGTAGTCCAGAATAAATCAATTATTTCTTCCACTTCTTTTTCTTCATTTTTGATATTTTGAGTGCTGCTGCTCCTTTGTCAGACTCTGAAGAGAAGCTGCTGGAGTCACTTGAAATATTATCCAACTCTTCCTCGCTGGGTTCCTGTCCTTTCTCCAAATCTGGATCTTTGTCTTTATCCAGACCCAATTGCTGCTTCACAAAATTTTTGGCCTTTTGGACAGAGTCAATTTTAATTTTATCATTATATTTGAACACAAGTCCTTCTGGAAAGCTCCATCTGTAGACTATTTGTTGATTTTGCAGGAAAAGAATTAAGTCTTTATATTGACGTCTTCGTTTCCGGATCTCGAATGGAATGTCTTTTAAGACTTTAATTTCTTCCTCGTTGCCTTTTAATGTCCAGATTCAGTAGGAAAAGGAAAAGGCACAAGGAGGAAAGTGGCATTTAAACTTTTAACCCCCTTCCTGCCTTTTCCTGCCATTATTCGGGTGCCCAAATATTCGGGCCATTATATTTGGCATGCCGAATCAGATCAGAGAATGTGGGGAGCCTGAATACTGATGAATAGGCAGTATTCGGGCTACCATTCAGCTTGGCTGAACTGAATGCACACCCCTATTCCCAACCCTGCCAGACACCCCTGATTACAGTTAATTTCTAGTGCCAGAAACAAACTGAGGTGATGTGTGAGGGATCAGGACCTCAGTTAATGCAGTTGGAGGAATGAATAGCCATGGGAATAAAGCAGTTCTGTGGCTATTAACTATGTACTCTACCCACCAATTTAATTGTGTGAATGTGAAGAAATGCAATTTTTCTTTGGAGGTTTGAACTGAGCAAAACCTTCACCATGCATTTTAAAGGTTTTTCTCTCTGGGCAGAGAACAGGCAGGAGGAAAGAAGTCAGTTCAGTTGCTTTCCCACCTCACCTCAGCCACACCTCAGAGAGGTGTGTGTGGTACCATCAGGTCACAGCTGACTTGTGGTAGCCCCATAGAATTTTCAAGGTAAGAGACATTCAGAGGTGGTTTCCCATTGCTGGTATTCCTGGTATTCTTTGGTGGTCTCCCATCCAGGCACTGACCTGGGCTGACCCTGCTTAGCTTCTAAGATCTGATGAGACTGGCCTGGCCTAAGCCATCTATGTTGGGTGGGAAAATCATAATGGTTTAAAATAGGAGGTCTCTTTTGCTGGCCAGCTTTCACCATGATGGAAGCCCTTTGGTTTCAACAGTGCCAGTGAATTTCACCACATTTGAGCTCAGTTGCCTTTGATTACACAAACAGTAAATTCTAGAGCCCCATTTTCACAGCCGTCTGATTCTTTGCCACTTGTTGTTCATTCTGCTCTCTCAGCTTTGCAGTGCTAATGCAAATACTAAGCAGATTTCATCTAGTAACTCCAATGGCAATTCACACTCACCCTGTTTACAGATTTTATAAAAAGTACATTTATGCTAATGAAAATTATACCGTTAGAAAATTTACCCTTAAAAGTCTTTCAAACTGTCAAGCCACTTGTCACCCTGTAGTGCGGAAAAGTGCACCGGATGCTCAACACAATTAATTATTCAATTAAAAGAAACAGAACGATGACAAAAAGGTTATTTTTTTTTTTAAAAAAGGCAACAAAAGTATGCATCACCAATAAGGGTGGCATGGCACCTGTGATCTTTAAAGGCTGCATATTAAACTAATTAAACTTTAGCAGGAGATAAAAGTTGCCATGCCCTTGTGCCACCTGAACATGACCTGTAAGCCAGTGAGATTCTGGACAGCTTGGCAAGGGAATTTCTTGCCGGCAATAAATTATTCTTTAAGCCTCTATCTGCTAAACAGAAAGCATAATTGCCTTTGTTAGAGCTGCCATCAAATTTCAACCATATGTAAATGTTGGGGCAAATTTGGAAGGCTGTCCTTGGATGGGGCATCTAAGAAGTCTGGAGGAAAATTAAAACCTATCCTTGCAGCATTTCATGGGAGGTTTTATGTTTCATTAGTTTCTAATGAAAGGGGATGGTGGATTATTATAAAGGGGCAATTTGGAAACAGCTGATAAATACAGAACATTGTATTGCCTCACACAAGTGAGGTTCACATAAAATGCTATTTCAGGATGGTAATTAAATAGAGCTTTGGGTAAGGTGTAAGTATCCTCAGCCTCTCGGTAGGACAGGAAGTTCCATTCAGAGTCCAGGACTAGGGATGAACCTCTTCTAGCTCAGCAGAATGGACATGCCCTGGATATAGGGTTGCCATTGGTTTGCACATAAAGTAAAAGACAGATTTGGAGGTTGTTGCTTGGCAAAAATGTCTGAAATTTTTCAAGAGAAGCAAATTTCAATAAGAACAGAGATGTAAAATTTCCAGTAATTCTGAAGCCATGGAAATAAAAACTTTTCCCCTTTTTATTAAGAAAAAAAGATGATCTTAGGGGAAAAAAATGAAACGTTTGCCATCCTTACTTTCCTATCAAACTTTAACTTTCTTTACTGATTTACCAACATAAAACACACCATTTACAGCTTAGTTAGTATATAAAATTGTAATATTTGGCACATGTATGGAATTTTACAAAAAAATGCAACTATACCAAGGAGTTACAAACTGCTCCACTTTATGTTGCCATAGCACAAATGTCTTAATTTTTGCCATCTGAAAGGTAGAAAAAGGTGGAAGATGATGGAAGAAAAACAATTCCTGAAAATGATGTTTATGTTTATAGTGTAAGATTTATTTTTTAAGTGGTCCACACAATTTCCCAATATTTCCACTAGAAAACCTAAAACAGTCCTCAGACCAGTGGCAGATTAACCATTAAGCAGACTAAGCATGTACTTAGGGTACCAAGGTCAAAGGGGGCACCACAAAGTTGGGGAAAGGGTGAAAAAATGTAGAAAAATGCCGTTCAGGTCATGAATATTGGAACTTTGATACATTTAACTTGTGAAATATTAAAATAGATGTTGTATTGCATTTTTGTACAACTTTATGTAGCCAAAGCTTGGCTTAGTTTGTACAGTATATTGTGTTATCATATGAATAAATTTTTGTATTGCTGCAACCTACATTGTATATCCAGTCAGACAGGTCAACAACTAAAATGGGCTGGGTCAGTGTGGAAAGGAGGGGGGCACCAAGACTGGTCAGTGCTTAGGGCACCAGTGAGCCTTAATCCGCCCCTGCCTCAGACGTTTTCATATTATACATTTTGAGTGTGAGAAATCTTGCCTTATGAAGTGTTTTACTCATTCTAAAAGAGAATATATCTTATAGGAGCTTTTCACTTTTTCTATTTTAAAAATTGAAAGCCTTGCCCTGACCTGGATAGGCCAGGCAAGCCCAATCTTGTCAGGAAGCTAAGCAGTGTAAACTCTGGCAAGTACTTGGATGGGAGACCTCCTTGAAATACCAGAGGCAGGAGGGCGGGTTTATCAGCTACCTCCCTGAATGTCCTCCAGGCCCCCAGTAGGGGTCAGTCACCAGAGGTTGCCATGACTTCCAGGTGCGCGCACACACACACACATGCACATAAAAAATACAAAAAGAAACTGGAAAAAAACCCTGAAAGCCTCAGAGAAAAATAGAAAACAGAAAAATCCCTCTCCCACCATTTTTCTTCTGGGCCTTTACATCTCTAAATAAGACTGATAATAGCGTGGGCTCACATCACTAGTTAATTATTGTGAAGGAGGCATTAGTAGTGAAGATTTATAAAGAGTAGATTAATATAAGATATTTTCTGGTGGTGAGAAAGGATGGAGGGTTTTGTTCTGACAAAAGCCATGTGGCACAGAGGCAGGCTATAATAAGCAGAGATACTGGGCAAGATCTAGTGAAAATAGCTTGATGAATCCAGCTCAACATATGTGTATTATCACATTTGTTACATTTGTTATCTGTGAATTAGCTGAGATTTACAAACACTTTCTTCCCTCTGGATTTCTTCCCTTTGGATCTTCTTGTGTGTGTGTGTATTTATTTTGTAACCATAGGTTTATGTTTCCACCACCACCCCAAATTGAACAGAAGGCATTTACATGAAAACACCAAAACTAAGGCTTTAATTTTAAGCTTTTGTTTTGCTGCAGTGTGGTGAGTACCCACAATCTATATTTACACCTTCTGAGACACCTAAGCTGGTAAACATCTGTTTAGCAATTAGCACAGTCACTTTCAAAATATTCTAGTTCCTTAAATATAATTGCACGTAAGGTTTTAAAAACAGGATTCAACTAAACTTTAATTAATTGGTGTCTTTCTTTCTGGTGCAGCAAGAGTAGCCAAATGCCCTTCCAAAAAGTTACTTGTCCTTAGGGCACTATTAACACTGTCCTTCAGTTGGGGGCCTGATACACACACACACACCCAAACAAAAAAAGAGAATTAGATTTAGTTTTGTTAGTTTTCATTGTGAAAGCTTGAGTTTTTCCTTTAATACTGGAATGAAAAGTGGCTGTTTTGTATGCTTGTTTCCAGTGGCTTCAGTGGGAAGCACAGAGGCACAGTCTGATCTAATGTAATCACCAGTCTCCTTTGCATCTTCTAAGTTTGTGTATGTGACTGTGGCTTTCGCTGGGAAGGAGGACAAGGCTGTATCTGACTCCTCAGTCCCCCTTCCTTCCCAGCATCCTTGTCAGTCTTCAGCATGCAGGGAGGGAGGATTCATTAGATGAGAGGTTCAGTCCCTGAGAATTTTGTCCCAAGGGTTTGGGGTGATGGCGAGTGACTGAATTTGTAGCTGTTGCTTCAAACAGGAGCCACAATTGTGCAGTGGTTGGTGTCAAATTAAGATGGGGGATATCTGAGTTCAAAATCCCACTCAGCCCAAAGCTCACTGAGTGCCTGGATCTGTTGCTTTTTTTTTCTGCCAGTAAAGACAAACTGTGTCTGAGCTCCTTGAGGGAAGGGTAGAATTTCTTTTAAAAAACCTGACAAATGAATAATACAGGTAACATGGTGTCATCATATTCCAAATTTTCCTGCCCAAACAAGCAGAAGGCAATGTTGATGTCATCAGGACAGGCAGCAGATTTCCAGACAAGAATTTGTGAGAATTTTTACCGGCCCACATAGGGTTGCCAGATTCCCGATCTGAGCAGTTACTCTATAGTAACCATAGTTTTGGCCAAAATGCTAGACCATTGCCATGCAACACCCCCAGCATGATGACATCACATCTGTGTGACATCACTGTGCTGACAACTCTGACGTGCGACATGCCTGTTTGGGGGTGGGGCTTCCCCACCGGCCGGTTAGCTAGTGGTGGGCTGAAGCCCTGAAAATCATGGGATGTCTGGCATGGTAGTGGCCAAGCATATTATAGATTCATAGAGTTGGAAGGGATCTCCAGGGTCTGACCTTCTGGGGTAACAGAAAACAACTCCATACCATCCTCTCTATGACAGCCCTTTAAGTACTCAAAGATGGTTATCATATCACCTCTAATCAGTAGCATACATTATATAACAGGTTTATTTTATTAAACCATTGAATTGGGTTAGAGTGCTATAGAGCTTTCAGATTAGCTAATCTTCCACAAATAACCTACTGAAATCTTACCTGCTGTCTTTTTGTGGGCCTTAAAACACAAGAAGCTGTGCTGCCCTCGCTCTTCTGTTTCCCTCGCTTGTATTGGTCAATTTCACACTATTCACTTTGTGGCCGCAGTTTGACCTGCAGCTCCCCCTGATTCTCAATCCTTGTTTTTTGAAAATTAGGGGGAGCTGCAGGTCAAAATGCAGCCACACAGTGAATAGTGTGAAATTGGCCAATGCAAAAAGGAGATATAGAAGAGTGAGGGCGGCACAGCTCCTTGTGGGGAATCAGTCTTACTGTACAATCCTAAAACCCCTTTTCTGGAAGTATTCCAAATAGGAATGGGCACAAACCAGCTGACGAACTAAAGTTCATCACAAATTTTGGCTGGTTTGTGGTTCATGAAGCAATGTTCATGAATTTAAGAACTGTCACAAACTTTCATGAATTTTGATGCAGTTCATGGTGGTTCATGAAGAGCAGAAAGCAGATATTTAAACCCCTGTTTTCTCTTCTTCATGAAAAATAGCTGAGTGGCTGGGAGCTCCCCGCCATTCAGCTGTTTGGTTTAAATGGCTCCAAGCCTGAGGCTGGCTGCCCAAGAAAACCCTGCTATGGGAGCAGTTTGCTCCATGTGGCTCAGCTGTTTTTAAAAGGGCTTTCTTGGGCAGAACTGGTGGCCCAAGTGAAAAACAAGGCTCACTATGAAGAGCTCCAAGAGGATCTACACAAACTGGGTTATCAGGTGACAATGTGACAAATGAAGTTCAATGTTGGTAAGTGTGAGGTAATGCATACTGGGACAAAAAATCCTAACTTCAAGTATAGGCTAATGGGGTCTGAACTTGCTGGAACTGAGAGGGAAAATGAAGTTGGGATCATATTGGACAGCTCAATCAAAGTTGGCAATCCAGTGTGTTGTAGTGGTGAAAAAGGCAAACAGGAGGGGGTGAGCAGCAAATTAGCATATAGCGTAATAAAGGTGTTTAACAGATGCAAGGACCAAACTGGAAAAACAAGCTTAGTTTATATGGTCACCAGTTGTTTGGGGGAAAACACAGTGAAGGAAATAAATATATCAGAATTGGAAACTGATGGGCAAATGTGCCCTTCTTAATTGTGGAATGCTGACAGTAATTAACTTAGACCCTACTATTACGCGCCATCCGTCTTCTCTCAAGCATGGAGGCAACAGTACAGCAGCCTCTTCTTTAAGGTGGTGTGGTTGTCTGTGCAGTAGTCCTGTTGCCATGCAGCTGTTTTATAAAATGTTTCTAAGGACTCTTAAGCATAACTGCAAAGCTAGACTGAGAAATAGGTAAGTTAAGGACATGCACTGAACAGTAGCCATGAGACAATGCCATTTTACTGGATTGTAGGCATGCGCTCAGCCAAGGGGAACCTTGTACTGAAGCAGTGTGCCAAGCCAGATGTGGACTCATGGACTCGCTCTTGCACCTCTGCAGCCATATGGCAGAAGGCAGGCTGGCCTCTCTGACCCCGCGATACATGGAACCACCAGCAGCTCCCTAAAGGAGAAGCCATGCTCTGCAAAGAGAACCAGGATATTCCTGCACAGATGCCATAGAAAGCTCTCTTTTCCATCACACAGGCATCCCCCTCTCACTGCATATTAACATCACCCAGTGAAGCATGTACTCCTCTTCAGCCTAAATAAATGAATCCACTCCATGATGGGATAAATCGGTAGTCACATCCTCCAGCCACTCATCAAGGTAACACAGCTGTTAAACATCCAGTCGTTAAGACCAACTACTGGCAATGGAGCTGGGAAATTACTATTCTTTTCTCTCTTTTGTCTTTTCCCTCCCCCCTGAGAGGTGTCACTATTAGTCAAAACATTATTTCAATTGCCCAATGATTAATCCCTTTTCCTAACCCATTAACATGGGAGGGCACCATCCCATTGCTCTCTCTCTCTTGCTTCCTACCTTCCTACCCCCACCCTATCTTGCTGGGTCCATTATTAGCACTGTTTGGAACCTTCCATGTGTGTTGCTGGCCAACTCATGATCCTCTTCCCATAGTTTCCTTATTTTTTGCTGCAGAGTCAACTCATCACATTGGACCAGTAATGTATCACCCAACCAGTGATATTTCCTGCTAATGCAACCATCTCTGTACTTTTCCATCTGAATTCCTAGACCTGTATTGTGTGTGTGAATGCTTGATTTTATATTGTATGTGTGAAAATTCTTCTAGAAAAGGAATCACTGCTTCAGTACATCTAGCCTCGGTGACTATTTCTGGGTTATGGAAAATCGTTATTGAACATAAGAACATAAGAGAAGCCAATGTTGAATCAGACCAATGGCCCATCTAGTCCAACACTCTGTCATACAGCGGCCAAAATATACCAGGTGCCATCAGGAGGTCCAGCAGTGGGGCCAGGACACTAGAAGCCCTCCCACGGCTGCCCCCTCCAGCACCAAGAATAGAGTGCATCACCTGCCCCAGACTGAGAGTTCCCATCTATACCCTATGGCTAATAGACACTGATGGACTTCTGCTCCATATGTTTATGGAGGCAGATTTTAAAGAAAGATTACATATTTTTGTCAGGAGATCCACAAGTTCACATTTGAGTTCTTTCAGAACTCTCGGATGAATGCCATCCGGGCCTGGTGATTTATTAGTTTTTAAATTGTCCATCAGTCGGAGGACTTCCTCTCTTGTCACCACAATCTGATTCAGGTCTTTCAAAACCCCTCCCGAAATCGGTGCTTCTGGAGTGGGCAAGCACTTCTCTTCCACAGTGAAGACAGAGGCAAAAAATGCGTTCAGCTTCTCAGCCATTTCTCTATCATTCTTCACTACTCCTTTTACCCCTTGGTCATCCAAGGGCCCCACTGCCTCCCTGGCTGGCTTCCTACTTCTAATGTATTTGAAGAAAGTTTTATTGTTGGCCTTTATGTTTTTTGCAATATGCTCCTCATATTCCCTTTTTGCTTGCCTGATCACAGACTTGCATTTTATTTGCCACAGTCTGTGTTCCCTTTTATCAACCTCACTAAGACTAGGGGTAATTTCCCACTAAAGCTGCCGCGAGGTTGCGCCGCCGTTTGCCCCGAGATTTTTAGTCAATTTCACACCCGAAGCCACAGGGCTGCATTTTGATCCGCGGCTTCACCCGATTTCCCCGCAGTTTCGTAATCCTCAAAAAACAGGATTACGAAACTGCGGGGAAATCGGCGAAGCCGCGGGTCAAAATGCAGCCCCGCAGCTTCGGGTGTGAAATTGACTAAAAATCTCGGGGCAAACGGCGGCGCAACCCCGCGGCAGCTTTAGTGGGAAATCACCCTAGCTTTCCACCGCTTAAACGAATCCTTCTTACCTTTTACAGCTCCCATTACTCTATTTGTTAACCATGCAGGCTTTTTTCTATACCTATTTGTACCTTTCCTAACCTGCGGTATATATTTTTTCTGAGCTTCTAGGACTGTATTTTTAAATAGTCTCCAAGCTTCCCCAATGGTTTTGACCTTCTCCACTCTTCCTTTCAATTTCTTCCTCACATGTCCCCTCATACCAGAGAAGTTACCCCTTTTAAAGTTAAAAGTGGTTGCGTCAGTCTTTTTGGGCAACTGCCTATCTGTATAAATGTTAAACTCAATGACATTATGGTCACTGTTCCCAAGTGGTGCAATCACATTTACATCTCTCACCAGGTCTTGGGTGTTACTTAGGACCAAATCCAGGATCGCCTCTCCCCTGGTAGGATCTGTGACCATCTGTTCCATAGCACAGTCATTGAGAGTGTCTAAAAACTCAATCTCTTTTTCCCGACTAGAACTCATATTGACCCAATCAATGTGTGGGTAGTTAAAGTCGCCTATTACGACACAGTTATTTCGTCTAGCCGCTATCTTTAATTCATTCATCATTTTATAATCCTCCTCTATCTTTTGATCTGGTGGGCGATAACAAACTCCCACTGTTAAGCTTCCTTTGGACCCACTATTTCAACCCATAGCATTTCCAGAAGCTAATCCAATTCTCTTACCCTCTCAATCTTACTGGATGGTATACCCTCTCTGACATACAGAGCCACCCCACCTCCAACCCTTCCTCCCCTATCCTTCCGATATAATTTATAACCAGGAATCACTGATCCCACTGATTTTCCTCATCCCACCAAGTTTCTGAAATACCCATAATGTCTATTTCCCCCCCCAACACCAAGCATTCCAACTCCCCGATTTTACCTCGGAGACTTCTAGCATTTGTGTATAAACACTTATAGTTTCCCACGTTTGTTAAGCCCACAGCCTTCCTCTTGCTGCCTCGAGACCTTGCCAGACAGTTCCTATCATTAGCCACAGTCTCAGTGGACAATTGTAATCCATTTCCTTGTACAAAAGTAGTAGCTACCCCTTCATCTCTTTGAGATGAGCCATCCCGAACCAGAGACTTTTCATCTCCTGTCGGCTTTCCCCATTATTCAGTTTAAAAACTGCTCTGCCACCTTTTTGATTTTGAGCGCCAGCAGCCTGGTTCCTTCTCGGGACAATTGGAGACCATCCCTTTTGTACAGCTCCCTCTTGTCCCAAAAAGCATCCCAGTGCCTAACAAACTTGAACCCTTCCCCCTACACCACCGTCTCATCCACGCATTGAGACTCCTGATCTGTGCCTGTCTCTCCAGCCCTGCGCGTGGAACAGGTAGCACTTCCGAGAAGGCTACCTTGGAGGTCCTGGCCTTGAGTTTCCTGCCCAGCAGCCTAAATTTCTCCTCCAGGACCTCACGACTGCATTTCCCCACATCGTTGGTGCCGATGTGCACCACGACCACTGGCTCCTCCCCAGCACTATCTACCAGCCTATCTAAAACACGCGTAATGTCCGCTACCTTCGCACCAGGCAGGCAAGTCACCATACGGTCAGTACGCGGGTTCGCCAACCAGCTGGGCTGGAGAGACAGGCACAGATCAGGAGTCTCAATGCGTGGATGAGACGGTGGTGTAGGGGGAAAGGGTTCAAGTTTGTTAGGCACTGGGATGCTTTTGGGACAAGAGGGAGCTGTACAAAAGGGATGGTCTCCAATTGTCCCGAGAAGGAACCAGGCTGCTGGCGCTCAAAATCAAAAAGGTGGCAGACCAGTTTTTAAACTGAATAATGGGGGAAAGCCGACAGCTGTCTACCTGCCTAAGGATCGAATCACCAACTACCAAGAGCCCCCTCCCACCCTTCTCAGGGACGGTTCCTTGGTACGAAAGGATACCCGTTCACCAGCTGAAGAAGAGGTCCCTTCTGAGGGCACATTCCCCTTATCCTCAGCATGGTGCCCCGTTTCCCCTTGACCCTCCTGCTCCCTGGCAGATCCAGAGTGGGACATATCTAACAAGTCCCCGAGAGTCTTCTCCGTGCACCTAATTGACTGTCTCTGCTTCTCCAGGTCAGCCACCTTGGCCTCAAGGGAGCAAACTCGCTCCCTGAGAACCAGGAGCTCCTTGCACCGAGCACACACCCAAGACTTCTGACCAGTGGGCAGATAGTCATACATGTGACACTCCATGCAAAACACTGGATAGCCCCCAGCCCCCTGCTGGCATTCTGGCTTCATAATTGTTTTTAAACAAATACTTTTCTATAACCCCCCTTTTAAAACCCTTTGTATTTATACGGTTCCTGTTGTAGGAGTCTACTTACCTTACTGGGAACCCAAGAAGCCAAGGTTCCTGGCTTTCTGGCTCTTCCTGGGCTTCTTACATAGCCCCTAGGCTAAGAGCCACAGGCCAAGAGCCTCACCCTTTGGCTCTCACCCTTTGGCTCGTGCCAGAGGCTCATGCCTCTTGCAAGCTTCCTGCCTTAAACAGAAGTGTCCCCCAGGAGAGGGTGTGGCCAGCAGCTACTCAAATTCACCCAAGGCACTTAATGACAGTCAAACAATGACCCTTTCACACCCCAACTCCAGCAGCCAGGAGTCTGCTATTCAGTTTCACCCAGGCACTTAATTTCAGGCAGACAATGACCCTTTCACACCCAACTCCAGCAGCCAGGAGTCTGTTACAACTCACCCACACACTCCCAAATACAGTCCCCCACACAGTACCTTCTCAGCTAAAGCACCTAAGCTGAAAGTAAATAAATAAAAATACCACTCACCCCTCTGGCAGCTCAAACACCTTGCTCCTTCTCAGAGCTCAGCTGGCCCCATAGTTAATGCCTATTGCCATTTAATATTCATAATTCCCCACATTACTATTCATTACATTAAGGTAAAGGTTTCCCTTGCTTGAAAGCCAGTTGAATCTGACTCTAGGGGGCGGTGCTCATCTCCATTTCCAAGCCAAAGAGCCAGCACTGTCCAAAGACATCTCCATAGTCATGTGGCCGGCATGACTAGACGCTGAGGTGCACGGAACACTGTTACCTTCCCACCAAAGTGGTACCTATTTATTTACTTGCAATTTCTTGCTTTCAACTGCTAAGTTGGCAGGATCGGGGACCAGAGATAGGAGCTCACTCTGTCACACGGTACTAGGGTCTCGAACTGCCAAACTACCAGCCTTCCAGTCTGCAGTTCAGCATCTTAACCTCTGAGCCACTGCGGCCCCTCGATTCTTTACATTACAATCTACTATTCCAAATAAAAAATGAAATAAATAGGATGTACAGTACTTCTGGGGGACTGGTGAGAATACAGATCTTGTCTCACTAACCTGTTAGTGTTTTTTAAGGGAGTGAAGAAACATGTGGACAAGGGGGACCCAATAGATGTTGTTTACCTTGACTTCCAGAAAGCTTTTGATAAAGTTCCTCATCAAAGGCTCCTAAGTAAGCTCAATAATCATGGGATAAAAGGACAAGTCCTCTTGTGGATGAAAAACTGGCTTATAAATAGGAAACAGAGAGTGAGTATAAATGGGAAACTTTCTCAATGGAGGGGGTAAGCAGTGGGGTACCACAGGGATCAGTACTTGGTCCAATGCTTTTTAACTTGTTTATTAACTATTTGGAAATGGGAGTAAACAGTGAAGTGGCTAAATTTGCAGATGACATGAAGTTGTTCAGGGTGGTGAAAACCAAGGAGGATTCTGAGGCGCTCCAAAGGGATCTGTCAAGGATGGGTGAGTGGGCGTCAACGTGGCAAATGGGGTTAAATGTGGCTAAGTGCAAAGTGATGCATATTGGAGCCAAAAATCCTAAATATAAATACACATTGATGGACTCTGAACTGGCAGAGACTAACCAAGAGAGAGATCTTGGAGTCATAGTAGATAACTCAATGAAAATGTCTAGACAGTGTGTAACTGCAATAAAAAAGGCCAATGCTATGCTGGGGATTATTAGGAAGGGAATTGAAAACAAATCAGCCAGTATCATAATGCCCCTGCATAAATCATTGCTGTGACCTCATTTGGAATACTGTGTACAGTTCTGGTCGCCACAGCTCAAAAAGGATATTATAGCATTGGAAAAAGTGCAGAGAAGGGCAACTAGAATGATAAAAGGGGTGGAACACTTTCCCTATGAAGAAAGGTTAAAACGCTTGGGGCTCTTTAGCTTGGAGAAACGACGGTTGAGGGATGACATGATCAAGGTTTATAAGATTATGCATGGGATAGAGCAGGTTGAGAAAGAAGTACTTTTCTCCCTTTCTCACAATACAAGAACTCGTGGGCACTCGATGAAATTGCTGAGCAGTTGGGTTAGAACAGATAAAAGGAAGTACTTCTTCATCCAAAGAGGGATTTACACACGGAATTCACTGCCACAGGAGGTGGTGGCAGCTACAAGCATGGACAGTTTCAAGAGGGAATTAGATAAACATATGGAGCAGAAGTCCATCAGTGGCTATTAGCCACAAGGTATAGATAGGAACTCTGAGTTTGGGGCAGGTGATGCACTCTATTCTTGTTGCTGGGGGGCAGCAGTGGGAGGGCTTCTAGTGTCCTGGCCCCACTGCTGGACCTCCTGATGGCACCTGGTATTTTTGGCCACTGTGTGACAGAGTGTTGGACTAGATGGGCCATTGGCCTGATTCAACATTGGCTTCTCTTATGTTCTTATGTACAGATGTAAGGACTGAATGATAGCATATATAGTGAGATAAGAAAGAAGAAGAAGAGAAGAGTTTGGATTTATACCCCGCCCTTCACTGCCCAAAGGTGTCTCAGAGCGGCTTACAAACTCCTTTCCCTTCCCCTCCCCACAACAGACACCCTGTGAGGTAGGTGGGGCTGAGAGAACTTCTGACAGAAACTGTCCTTGAGAGAACAGCTGTGCCAGAGTTTGTGACTGACCCAAGGTCACATCAGCAGGTGCAAGTGGAGGAGTGGGGAATCAAACCCGGTTCTCCCAGATAAGAGTCCGCACACTTAACCACTACACCAAACTGGAAACAGTTGAGTTACAAGTTATTACAACATTCTGAACTATGGAACCCCCAGGACATAACAGGGATATTGGTTGTAGTGATGGCCATAGGAATAATCAGCTTTAAAAGGGGATTACATAGATTCATGGAAGATAGGCCTATCAGTGGTCACTAACCATGGTGACAGAGGGGAATTTCCACATTCAGAGACATGGGAACCTCTGAATCCCAGAGCCAGGAGGCAACATCTCAGCCTCTATGTCCTGTTGTTCACACTGCACAGGAACTGGTTGGCCACTTTGTGAGACAGGACCCTGGAACAAATGAACCATTGGTCTGATTCAGCAAGGCTTTTCTGATGCTTTTCTGAATGTGTGATTTAAATCCCACGTTTATCTGTGTACTGGTCATTGGTTTCATATGTAAAGTGAACGTGCATTGCCTGTTTCTCACAAACAGGTGTATGCTCCATAACTTGTTAATAGGTCCTAAACAGGAGTACATTCTCTTAAATCCATTGAAATCAATGGGCTTAGAAATAGTGTCACTCTCTTCAAAGTAAAAAGGAGTGACTGGATGAAGAGAGGGAGAGAGAGAGAGAGAGCATCCTTCATTTCCATCAACAGTGCAGTAACTGCCTCAGGTAAGGAGACTGAGGACTCACAGAAAGGGTTCAAAAATTATGAATGTATTTAGAACTGGGGCGGGGAGGATAATTTCCCCCCTAAATGTTCTACAGTGCCCTTGTAATTGCCGTACCCTTTCCAAACTAACTCCAGGGAAGTTCACTCATCACTATTTATAACAACCTAAAAGGAACAATGTAATGCTGTAGGATTAGCTTTTAAAGAATACATTATAAAGGTCTCTGGGAGGTCTCACAGCTCACTGATTACTTACTTTTAATATCTTCATGTAATTTTCTTCAACATTCATGTGAAGTTCAGGCTGCAATATGCAGCAAGCATGGGATAAACCTCCACAGAATTGCAGTTCTTGTCTACATCTTTCCCTTCTTGGCCGTTTTCTAGAAGCATTCTTAGTACTGCTACCTTTGCCTGAAGCCTGGTTTACACTTGCCAAAGGAGGATGGGGGTTAGAGTGGAATGGACTGCTTTGAACTACAACTGGTGGATTTCAGCTTTAACTTAAAAAAACAAAAACAAAACCCAAAATAGAAATCAAATACAGCAGGTAGAAGATTTCTGCACCAAAATGGGAACTTCCACGATCTTCCCCCTGTCATGTTTTTCTTTCCATTTTCTTCACTTATACCCTGCATTTCTCCCCAGTGGGCAGGGCCGGCTCCAGGTATTTCTGCGCCATAGGCGGGCGCAGATCCCAACCTCCCGGTTTGGCCTGGAGACGCAGCCATGCCGCCCCCCTCCTCTCCCCCCAGGGAGGAGGGGGAGGGCAGGCAAGCTGTGCCCCAGCTGGCCGTCGGCCGCTTCCTCCTCCTCCTCCACCCCAGGGAGGAGGGGGAGAGCGACCAGGGAGATCCTGCTGGCTGCCGCCGGCCACTTCCTCCTCCTCCTCCCCCTCCAGGGAGGAGGGGAGGGCGACTTGCGCCCTAGCTGGGCGCTTTTTGTGGCGGGGCGCCCGGTTAGGGCGACGGTGGGGGGCTTTTCGGGGGGAGCAGGGTGCCATTTGGCGCCCCTGAGGCCGGTGCGCCCTAGGCGAGTGCCTAGTTCACCCAAAGGGCGATCCGGCCATGCCAGTGGGGACCCCAGGCAGCCACTTCTTTCTCTTCTCCTCCACTTCACCCTCATAGCAACCCTGTGAGAGAGGTTAGGTCGAGAGTGTGTGACTAGCCCCAGGTCACCCAGGAAGCTTCCATGGGGGACTGAGGATTCAAACCTGTATCTCCCAGAGTCTACTCTGATACTCAATCCAGTATACTACACTGGAAGTTGTACAGTCTGTTCTGCCATCTGCTACATTATTTCCACCATTTTCCCCTGCATGCGTAAACCAGACCCAAACCTAAGCCCAGTTCTGCCACTGGATTGAATTATGGCAAACTCTACCCTTCTGTGTGTTCTACCAGTAGACTCTGAAAAGGCAAATAGAGGCAAGTTCATTCATTTTCCCCTTGCCAGTGTGGCCACCAGTGTTACACTGGGCTTTGTGAGTCCTGCCAACTCTTGGCAGTGGTTAAGTGCACGGACTCTAATCTGGGAGAACCAGGTTTGATTCCCCACTCCTCCACTTGCACCTGCTGATGTGACCTTGGGTCAGTCACAAGTTCTGGCATAGCTGTTCTGGAAAAAGAGCAGTTTCTGCTAGAGTTCTCTCAGGCCCGCCTACCTCACAAGGTGTCTGTTGTGGGGAGGAGGAGGGAAAAGGCGTTTGTAAGCTGCTCTGAGACTCTGAGTGAAGGGCGGGGTATAAATCCAATCTCTTCTCTTCTTCTAAGTTTTTCAAGGCTGATGCGGGATGGAGAAAGCAGGACAAATCCTATTCCACCAGCCTCTTATACTAGCACTGCAGAGAATTCAGACCATACAAACTGAAGCCAAGCTTGTTTACTTACCGTATCACCTTGAGGAAGTAGGGAGACTTCCCATCTTAGCACTGTAGCCCTGGCATCATGCAGCAATGGGAGAAAAATGATGTGTAGCAGTGACATCATGCCGCCTCTAGCAGAAACTCATAACTGACATCAGCAAGTCATTACAACATGTAGATATTCCACCAAAACTATAGTGTTTAGATGGACTACTAGAGCGTCATATCAACATGCTGATGTCACTTCCAGGTTTGTGCCAGAAATTATGTGGCATTGCCACAACATCAGTTTGAATGTCCCTGATCCGCAAAACACCCACTGCTTCCCAACCCCCGGCTGACAACCCTACTAGGAAGCCACACTGAGACTGGAGTGCTCACTGATAGGGATTCTTCCCTCTAAACCTAATGAAAAATCCCACCCCTTACTGAGATCTATCTGGGAAAGAACAAAACAAGGCCTTTCTGCTTGCAAAGTAGGCATTTTTTAAAAGAATGGATTCATTCTGATACCAGCTTGTTCACCAATGAACTGACATCCTGGAGCAGAAATGGAGTTCATCCTTTATAGGAAAATACAAAAAGACAGGCTTCAGTGATGAAATCCTATTCCCTAGCTCACTCTAACTCTTGATTAAAGAACATTTCAAATTCCTGGGAAGGGCCAAAAAAAAAAAAAAAGGAAAACAATCCTACAGCTTAGAAGAGAGAAAAGAGAATTGTCACACTGTGACCATGAAAATGGTTGCCTAAAGTTCAGTGGTATTAATTAACAAATTTTGGGCATGGGTGAAAGAGGAGACAGAACTATATAGAAAACTAATTAAGAACATAATGCTCAAGAATCAAAACTATGTGAGATATAGGATCCTTATTCAGCATTCTAATAATGAACTAAATTTCTCTAACACTCACCTAAAAGTCTTCAGTTTCTACAACTGAACAGAAGACAATGAAGGTAATCCACCAGCAGAACCCCAATTTTTGTATTTCATTTACCTATGAGGTGATATTACAGCTGTTCAACTGTTAAATTATAATTTTTTATATAGTTTTAAAAGCCTGTGCAATTCTTACACACATTTTCCTCTGGTGTTTATTTTAGTTAAATTCCTAATGCACACGGAGGAAATGACTTATAGTGATGAATTTCTGTTTTGTGATTATTAGGGTGGTTTTTTTAGATTAAACATTTAATCTTACCGGCTGGAGTGAAATAAATGTAATTTGCATGTGGAGCACTTTACTGTTCTTATTAAATTGTCGAGGGCCTCAGATTTTCAGTCCAATTACAATTCTGATGGCCACTGGGGGGAAAAAGGCTATTGATCAAGTTCTGTGAAGTAATGAATAGCCTACATACTGTACTTTAGGTCCAGCTGCAACAAAAATTTTCCTTTTGCTGATGCTATCTATATAGTTCACATACATACATGAGAGCCAAGCTGGTCATGTTCAGTGGATGTTGCAGGTGCCCACTTGAATTGTCATTGTTATTAATCTGAACAGCCACTGTTATCTCCTACCCCATGTGTACATGTGCATGTGTGTGTGTCAGATTTTTCTGCAAACCTGGGGCTCTTTTCAGATGGGGACATGTTGAGAATTAGATATATATTGATGATGTTGGTGATGAGGATGATTAGTGCTTTATTTTGAACATGGAATCATTTTGTGTAGGACACTAATAAATGTAATAACACTCCATTCAACAGAACTCCTGAGTTGTGTATCATATGTGAATATATGAACTGGTCAAAATTAGAGTTGTACATTCCAGGGTGAGGTTTAGAAGAGGGAAAAATCCTAGTGGAATAAAATGCCATAGATTTTACCCACCAAAGGAGCCATTTTCTCCAGGGTAACTGATCTTTGTAGTCTGGAGAGCATTGTAATTCTGGAAGATCTCTCTCTCTTTCTCTTTTAATTAACATTTTATTGTTTTAAGCTGATAAACATTACACATTAAAAAGCCAATAAAATACAATTCAGCAGAGAAAGCAAGTAATAACTAACAATTTCTGTGTCTACATTTTCACAGGATTGACATAGAATGATCAATATTAGGAAGGAATAACCTTTAACAAGAGATATATAAACTTAAGGAGACTCATATCATAAATAATTAGTAGGACTGTTTTGGTAGGCAGAATTTTTAATAGCATATTCTAAAAATGGTATCCACTTGTCCAACACATTGGAAAAGCCTAAATATGGATCCACTATTTTGTCCATCCAAAGTATTTTCCAAACCTTAAGATACTAGTGATCAATCATAGATGAGTTAGGTATTTCCAAGTTCACAGCTAATACCCATTTAGCAGCGATAGGTAATGTCATTATGAGATCTTGGTGTGTTTTAGGGATCAACAGGGTTTCCCACATCAATTAAAACCAGTTCAGGTTTATTGAGAATCCAGCAGCCAGTTATTAGGTAAATATGATGAAAATTTTTCTGCAGAACTGAGCAACCAACAGGCATTTCCACCAACAGTGTAATGTGGACCCTATCTCTCCACAACCTTTCCAGCACTTTGGAGTGATTTGAGCATTGGCATGATGTAGCCTGCGAGGAGTGGTATACTACTGTGTCATAATTTTATATGCAAGAAGTTGTATTTTGAGAGATTAGGATCTATATGTAGGGGCTCTCCAAATCCTTTCCCATTGTGAGTTGTTGAAATTGACTTTAAAATCTCTGATCCATGCTAGCTGGTACCATAAAGGTTTGTCTAGATTTAATTGCAGTAATAGATTGTATTACATCCAGGAGAGGAGGCCTTTTTGCTCAGATAATTACTGTAGTAGCAGACTTTCAAAGTCGGTAGGTGGTCTTTTGAGTTTGTTTCATATACTATATAGAGGACTGCTCCACAGCTTTGTCGGAAGAGCTGCTCTGTTGGTGAGGAAAGCTGGAGGAACTAACAGCTGGTGAGGCCTGTGGGTGGGGCGCCCCTGTGTCTGGAGCTGCAGGAGAGACATCTTGCAGACCAGCTTGGAGGGGGTGATTCTCCGGCAGACTGATGCCAAGACACGTGCTTCCCGCCCGGCCCGAGGTTCAGGTCAGGAGAGCTGGTGCCGCAGTTAGTGCTCTGAGTCGTGCTGCACCAAGGGGGCCTGCTGGTGCGGTGCCGGGGCCAGACATGGAGCCAGGGCCGGGTGACGCCCAAGGCCAGGGACAGTTGTGGAGCCAAGGCCGGGTGGCAGCCGCGGCCGGGACGAAGACGCAGACCCCCTGGAGCAGGAATCGGGCAGTGGCGGTGCTGGCAATGCGTGCTGCTTCGGCGTGTGTAGCGGCTCCTACTCTGTCCTTTGGGGGTGTGGCCTGGACGCTTGTGCCGATTGTCACGGCAGCAGTCCTTGCAGCCGCGGCCCCAGCGCTTATCCCAGGAGAACTGCCGGCGACAAGTTGACCCTCTGTGAGACTGGGGACGAGGGAGCTGGGACAGTGCAGCGGCGGAACCAGCGAGGCGACCGTGACCTTGGTGCAGTTGGGTCCCGGTTGGAGGGCTGCAACGTCTAGTGTAATATCTCCTGGCCCGGTATATCCTCGCCTGCTTGACACTCTGATACACCTGTGAGTTCTGATGCCTGCGGTGGTTGTTCCGGCCAGGAGAAGGAACTGGACATTAACAAGAGTTTTCCCCTCATATGGGAGCAGGAGGGGACCTCCCTGGATCAGGGACATAGCATCGGGCAGTTTATACCATATTTTACCAGAAACTGAGTGACTGGGGATGAATGGGGAGTGGTTGTGGGTCGCATGTGGTGGCACGAATGCTGAGTGTGTGGTGGTTTGTTGTGGTTACTGGTGTTAGGATGTTGGGGGTGTTAAGTTATTGTAACCAATTGAAGCATTTACAGTATTTGAGTTGATAGAACTTTCTGTTGAAGGCAAGGAATTGCTTAATGTTAGTTGCTGTGGAAGTGGTGCAGATCCTGTGGTTATGGACTGGTGGCCTGACAACTGTGAAGGCGGCCAGGTTTGTGCCACCATGAAAGGTCAGCATATCCCAGTGCTCTTGGGGAAGGGGAAATATAGCGGTGGGCCTGGGCATGTGGTTAAGGACGCGGCTTCCAGCCGGGCTATAGACCTAGTGTCGACCATGGCGACGCTGCGACTCTCACAGTACATCTCGGCCCCCACACATGGGGCCGGTCACATGCTTGATCTGAACTTCGCGGCAGGGGTGGAGGTGGACCAGATCACTGTGGAGGCACAGAAGGTGGTGATTGGAGGTCGGCGGTCCCGGAGGCACCTCCTTGAGTGCGGGGTGCCACAAGGGGCAGTGCTGTCTCTGATGTTATTTAACATCTATATGCGCCCCCTCGCCCAGATTGCCTGGAGTAATGGGCTTGGGTGTCACCAATATGCAGATGACACCCAGCTCTATCTGATGCTGGGCGGCCAATCGGACTCTAGCCCTGATGACCTGCATAGGGCATTGCAGGCCGTGGCTGGTTGGCTCAGGCGGAGCCGACTGAAGCTAAACGTGGCGAAGACAGAGGTCCTGGGCCTGAGCTGGACCGGTCTGGCATTGGGGCTCCCTCTCCCGACCTTCGACGGGGCACCTCTGATGCTGTTGCCGGAGGTTGGGAGTTTAGGGGTGCTCCTGGACCCCTCCTTAACGATGGAGGCCCAGGTGGCAGCCACTGTGAAGTCAGCATTTTACCATCTTTGGCTGGCGTGACAGTTGGTTCCCTACCTCGACTGTGATGACCTGGCCACTGTGATCCATGCGGCGGTCACCTCGAGGCTAGTCTACTGCATTGCTCTCTACATGGGGCTGCCTTTGTCGGAGATCCGGAGGCTGCAGCTGGTGCAGAACGCAGCAGCCAGGCTGTTGATGGGGCTCACAAGGTGGGATCACATCCAGCCGGTGCTTAAGGCTCTGCACTGGCTGCCAATAGCGTACCGGATCTGCTTCAAAGTGCTGGTGCTTACCTTTAAAGCCCTATATGGCCAGGGTCTGGCTTACCTGAGGGACCGCCTTTCCCCATATGTTCCCCCAAGAGCGCTACAGTCCGGGGACAACATCTGCTGGTTATTCCAGCCCCCAAGGCAGCCAAGTATGCTGTTACCAGGGTCAGGGCTTTCTCGGTGGCAGCCCCTACCTGGTGGAATGAGCTCCCAGAGGAGATCAGGGCCCTGCAGGACCTTATGCAGTTCCGCAGGGCCTGCAAGACGGAGCTCTTCCGCCAGGCTTTTGAGTAGGGGCTGCCACCATGATTGAACCATCACCGTGGGATACCACAAGGCATACTGGCCCTGGGATGAGATTACAACTTGGTGGGACATTATTGGAGCAGGGGTAACATGCCGCCAGAGTGTAAAGTGTTGATAGGTTTTAATTGAGTTTATATGTTCTGTTTGCTGCTGTTCTAATGGTTTTATTGTTTGTTCTTCTTAGTGTTTTATGTATTTTATATGTCATTGCCCTATGTGTTGTCAGCAATGTATGGCTTGTGGCTTCTTGTTCGCCGCCCTGAGCCCTTGTGGAAGGGCATGGTATAAATCTAATAATAAAATAAATAAATAAATAACAGACTCTAACAGGTGTTTCAGTTGGAGGTACTCAAACCATGAAATAGACCTGTCCAACTTCTTTTCTAACTTCAATTTATCAACCAGACTCCCTTTATTTGTTATGCTGGCAAATCTTGTAAGGGCTGACTTTCTCCAAACCGAGAAGGATGAGTGGCTATTACTGGGGGAGATCCAGGTTTGATCAAGAAAACTTGAGATAATTGAGGGGGAAGGAGCAAGATGATTCTGGTATTTGTCCCACATCTTGAGTTCAGAAGTAAAAAAGTCACTGTGTACTATATCTTTTGGACGTTCCCAAGGCTTGTTCCATAATATACATTTGGGGGGAAATGGGTTAGAGAAGGGTAACATGTATTCTATGTATCTCCAATCAGTCTGTTATGCAGACCTATAAAGTTTTGGCAAAAATGATAAAATAGCTGCCTCATGATATTTTGAATATCTGGATAAACTAACCCCCCCCTTTCTTAACTGGGTGTCTTAGGGTGTTGGAATTTACTTTATGACATTTATTCTGTCATATAAAACAATTTAAAGAACATTGCCATTTGGCTAGGCATTCTTTATTAAGTTGGATAGGAAGAGCTCTAAAAAGGAAAATTAATTTCAGAAGAACAAACATTTTGACTATGCTGATTTTGTTAATCCATGACAAAGAAATCTTCCATTGGGTAGTAATATTAGTTATCATCTTATCTACTTCTGACAAATTTTGTTTATACATGACTTGAAATTTCAAAGGTATTTTCAAGCCTAGATATTTCCAACAATTTTTGACCCATTGCTGATCTTTAATATATCATGTGATATTTGGTCATGTGATAAGCATATTAGATAGATTAGAGATTTCTTTTGGTTGACCCTTAAGTCAGAGCAATTTCCAAAGTCAGTTAAGATTTGGTCAACATTGAGTAGAGATTGATGGGGATTGGTTATGTGTATTACTAGGTCATCCACAAAGAGGTTCAACTTTATTTGTTTTTTCCCTACAGGTATACCCTGAATTAACACATTTTCTCTAATGGTTTGGGCTAGGGGTTCAATGGCTAAAGCAAACGAAATGGGAGATAGAGGGCATCCCTGTCATGTACCTTTGGCGATCAGGAAATTCTTTGAGTATGTACCATTAACTTGAATATGAGCCCTAGGAGATGAGTACAACGTACTGATGGCTTTCTGAAATCTAATTCCAAAATCCATCATTTTAATTAGAGTAGTTAAATTTTCCAAGTCTAAAGATAATAGTATGGAAGATTTAATACTTTTATATTTACAGTATTGTATTGAGTTTATAGTTTTCCTGGTGTTCCCTGCTTGGCCCCTATTGGAATAAATCATGTTTGGTCTTGACTGATAAATTCCCGTATAATTTTATTCATTTTGGCTGCTAGCAGCAATGTAAAGATTTTGAGATCATTATTTAGTAAAAAGATAGGGTGATACACTTTAGGATTTGTATGTTTGTTATCCTTTTTTGGCATCACAATTTTTGCAAACTTCCAAGAGTCAGGCATTTGTCCTAAGATAGAGTTAAAAATGTCTGTTAATGGACTAACTAATATGTCACTGAATTTTTTGTAAAATTCTGCTGATAGGCCATCTTGGCCTGGTGATTTGTTACATTTTAAATTATGAATGCTATCTTGGATCTCCTGGGATGTTATTGGGTTATGAAGGAACTCTTTATGAGCTGCCAAAAGATATTTCAGAAGGATTCTATATTTTTTAAAGAATTCAAATGTTTGCTTAGGAGCTACCATAATGGAACTGTATAGCCTTTCATAGAATTGGACAAAAATCTGAATAATATAAGCCGTTGCAGAATGAAAGTTGACCTTATCATCTCTTATACAGTTTATTTGTCTGGAAGCTATTTGTTTACGTACCCTTCAGGTAAGAAATCTAGGGGATCTGTGCCAAAAATTTTGTTCTAAAAAAAGAAGATTCTTTGAATTTGACTGGTCTCTAGTACCTCCAGTTTCTCTCTTTCTACTACTGTTTGTAAATTTTGGGATTGCACATACATTTATGGGTCTGTTCTAGCTGCTTGATCTTTATAAGAAGGTCACTTCCTATTTGATTCTTTGACTTTGTATAAGCAGAATATAGACTGTACCATGGGATAGCCACAAGGAGAGGAGAGAGAGAGAGGTGAACAGAGGAGTTTACTTGTCTTGAGCTGGACAAAGTTTCTGTTTAGATGATCCAGAGATTTAGGGCAGGGGAGTTGATACAAAATTCCAGACTGGGTGATAAATCCATTTTCAGATACTGAGGAAGTTGGGGTAGTGGAGGAAGAACTAACTGAGCTACAAAATGACATTGAGCTGAAGCCAAAGTTTAAGAAATAGTACTAAGCGTTATGGTTACAGAAGAAAGTTCTGATCTTTATCCTTCTCTATCTTGCACTATTGACAGTGGTTAAGAAGCTCCTTGTTGCATTTCCAACATCATATTTGGTAGAACATGGTTTTAGTGTAGTCATCCAACTTCTGTCCAAGCAAAGAAATCAATTCCAGATTGCTAAACTTGCTGATTTAAGACTCCTACTAAGTGACTTTAAACCAGACATAGGGAAACTGATATCATTTCATCAAGTCCATCCATTTCATTAAGAATTTACTGAAAAGCAGTAACTAAATGTGGTATCTAAGATGCTTGCTAAATGACTTTCAGACTTTGAAAAGCTGGTATCACTGGACCAAGTTCATCATCCATGGTTTCATCTCTAAAATCTATGCCTTACTTATTACATATGATAGCAACAACCAAAATCATTATCAGGAAACTTGGCAACCTGATTGTAATCAAAATTGACTGATGAACAACGGTCTTTAATTTGGGACTCCTCCATTTTTACATCCTCCTTAATATCTACAAGGCTTCAGTCTTTTAACATACTGAATTGTTGGTATTTGACCCCTGTCAAATTATCACATAGCAACTCCTCTCTAAGCCCATTCTTTTGGAATTATTGTGGGGAAGTTGGATCATATGACCATTGCTGATGGTGCTGTAATGTCATAAAGGATTTCTGGTTTAAAGTATTGGAACAAATCCACAAGGTTACCAGGTACAATATAATGTTTACGCCAGAAATATTATTTCTGAATTATTGGCCTGACCAGTCTATACCCCCTATCAGAAAGGACTAAAATTGACCCGATCTATCTGTCTGTCTGTCCATCCATCCATCCGACTGTCCATCCATCCATCCATCCATCCATGAATCTATCCTTTATCCATCTAATACTGCTCATAAGGCTATGACCTTAAGCAGAAATTAGAACCAGAAAAATATTTTAAAAGACCTACCTCAGTATTGTTTCTCTTATATTTGATAATTGCATATATGAATTTTGCCACTGAGATGGTGACATGATCATTTGTATCCAATAGTATGCATGACACCTGGGCTTGCACATTTAGCAATTCCATATCCTTACGTAAAGGGGTGACTAAATTAGCCCTCAACTTGTTGAATCTAGGGCACTCCAAAATCGTAGGTTTGATGGTTTCAATTTTATCATATGAGCATCTGCATGTTCTATTAAGGTATGATACTCTATTATATCTGCCCTCCAAAATCGCCAAGGGAAGAACATTCATTCTTGCCAAAGTAAAAGTTCTTCTTAGTTTTGAGACTGTCAATTGATAATAATATTTTGGCAGTTGCATTGGAAGGGCAATACCCAAATGGAGTGTCAAAAATATCCTGTGCACCCTAATAGATGTACTTGTAACATCCAACTTCCTTACACATTTTTTAATTTGTCTTATAATGTTTTTAGTTTCGGATTTTTACTCATACCATTTGTTATACCTAGGCATTTCATTTTCTTTTCCAGTAGTTGATCCCTTTGGCTATGATGTTTATCTGCCTGGATAAGCCCAAGTAGAGTAGATCCTCCCTCAGATTTTAAAACCTTTACTTTGGAGAGAAATGCTTTAATCCCAGTCCTAGCTTCCATTGATAACAAAGCTTCTGGAGACCCGGCAGCGCCGCCGGCCGCCGGGGGCTGCTTTGCCGCCCTCAGGAAGACGGGCAGCAACATAATCACGACGTCTGTCGTCATGACGTGGGCAAGGGGGTGGAGCCAGCTGATAGACAGCCAGGCTCTGCTCCCACCCGTTGTCAGTTGCTCCGACGTGCTCGGGATAGGTCGGAGCACGCGGAGGAGAGCTAGGAGAGCTATTTTGGGCCCGATCTTTCTCTGGGGCAGCGGGCCGACGCGGCATTTGCCCGCATCTCTAGGGGCAGCTCTCGGCGAGGCAGCAACTGTTAGGTCTGGGGTCTTGGCTCGGGGGCTGAGGCGGCAGCTGCGGCAGCGCTGAGGCGGCCCGCTGAGTGGCCTCAGCGTTTTTGGGAAGGTCGGAGATGGCGCGCTTGGAGAGGGACAGTGGCGAGGCCTGAGGTGGTGGGGCGGCTTGCAGAGCCCCCTCCTCACAGTTCTCTGTTAAAAAAAAAACAAAAAAAACCCAAACCCATCACATTGGTGGCGGCAGTATGGTGAGGCTGCCTGGGCCACATTTTTTTATTTATTATTTTACTTTACCTCAGCGCTGAATTTGCCCCCCCCTCCACACTGGGTGATCACCCCCCCCCCAAAAAGACTTTGCTGGGCGGCCACTTCACTATTTTTTCGAGCTGAGCCTTTTCGCTTGAGCATGGCGGGATCCTGTGGTGGGGGCAGCGTGGTAAGGTTGCCTCATCCCCAGTTTGTTTGTTTGTTTTGTTTGTTTATAAGCCCCTTCTTCTTCCCTTTTTAAAGTAAATATATAATTATTTAAATAACTTTAACTCCCACCCCAACATCATCAGCAGCCTCATTGGTCTGGCCTGCTGACAGTCCGTGTTCTGCTGGGGGAGTGGCGGCCATTTCATGGGGTGGAATCACCGGCCATCTTGGGGCTGCCTGGAGTGGCTGTCATTTGGCCCATTGTCCCCAGTTCAGGTGGGTAAATTACTTATTTAAAATAAATTTAGCCCTCACTCCACCATCAGCAACAGCCGCATTGGACTGGCTGGCCAAAAGTCTGTGTTCTGGCTGGGTGAGTGGTGGCCATTTTATGGTGGGTGGAATCTGTGGCCATCTTAGGGCTCCCTGGAATGGCAGCCATGCAGTGCTTTTCCCTTTGGCAGCCATTTTAGTAGTTATAGCCGGCATGGGCTCAAAACAGGGCCTGGGGGCATCATAGAGTAAACAGTCTGCTAAGTAGCAGGCTGGCCAGTACTTGGCAAAAAGATAACAACCCCTCCCCAAAAGGGCACACTTCGGCAGCTGTAAGTACAGGTTTTTATAGTTGGTGCCTAGATGCCTTCTGCGTTCATTGGCATTGTTTCAATCTCTGGAAGTGTGGTGCCCTCTACATGGGTACGGGCAGTTTCTGTGGTGGTGGCTTTTTGGGGCCTACTGCAGCCACGAGTTCTGGTTGGGTGACCCTAGATTAGTCACAAGTTATCCTGAGCTGCTCTCTCAAGGACAGTTCTGGAAAAGAGCTCGCTCAGCACTGCACACCCCACAGAGTGTATGCTGTAGGGAAGGACAGGGAGTTTGTGTGTCACTCTGAGACTCTGAGTGGTGGACAGGGTATAAACCCAATCACTTCTCTTCTTCTTTCTTCCTTCCCATCTGTGGTTGCGGGTGTGGTTTTGAAGGTAGGATGTAAAAGAGAACTAGTCTCTGTAATTCCAAACTTGGTGGGATTTTGGGAGGGGATGTGTCTCAGAGAGACCATCTGCTTGGTGTGCAGTGAGTCCCAGGTTCAATCTCTGGCATCCTTAGTTAATAGATTTGGTAGTGGGTGATATTATAGACCTCTGCCTGGAACCTGGTGAGCATTTGACTGGGCAATGCTCATTTAGCAAACTTGAAAGCATACAGTGACATCGAAGGGGCTATTTCTTATTTTAAAAAAAAATTGATTCCATACTTATCGAAGCTGGGATTATATTTGGAAGCTGAAGAAAGGGATTTCTGTTTAACTTGACAGAGACTTCTGTATCCAATCTTCTGATTATAGTACTTTGCCCTCATGCAAAGGTATGTAGTTCTGGTGTAGTGGTTGAGAGCAGTGGACTTTGACCAGGATGACCGGGTTTGATTCCCTGTTCTTGCATGTGGGGCCGGTTGGGCAACCTTGGGTTAGTCACAGTTCTCTTGGAGCTGTTCTCATTTTTCACTCAGGGCTCTCTCTACCTGCCTACCTGTGGAGTGTCATTTGTGGGTAGAGGAGTGGAAGGAGATTGTCAGCCACACTGAGTGAAGTGTGGGGTATAAATCCGGTCTCCTCTTCTCTAAATACTATGAGATCGTTTAATGGTATTAATTTAGATAAAAACAGAATTTGGGGTTCGATTGCAGCCAACAGGAACAGTTACTTGAAATTAGGTATCTTAATTGGGCACTTATTGTGTGGGGGTGAATTCAAGGTATCTGAATGGAAAACAGCTGAACTTCTAATGTTTTTCTTTGGTGAACGAATCCTTATCAGCAATGGGTGGCTTTGCCTGTGGGAATGCTCGCTGAGCGGGCAAATTGGGTTAGTACATGTTATGTGTTAGGATTCATAATACCCATTGCAATACATCATTGGTATGTTATGTTTTCTGTTTTAGCAGGGATACGGTGTGACTTTCAATCTGATGCATGATCAAGGAATTGGTCAGCTGGCACGTCGTTACATGTCACTGGTTTGGTCCGATGAGCATTCTTCACATTTTTCATAGGGCATTTGTTTTTAGGGGGAAATCCAGCGAGTGACCAGGGCTTAGATGATTACGTTGGTTACGACAAGCTGTGGTGATGCGGTGATGCAGCCATGGCAATAGCAAAGGAGGCAGATGGCTTCCAGGGAGGTTTAAATGGTGCAAGGGTTAAGCAGAACCCATTAGTGGACCAACATGGCTAGGAAGTCGGAGGACTGTTCCGCCCATGCACCTGGGAGGAATGAAGCTACTTCTATACCTGGCAGCCCAGCATTACTTACATTGGGGTAAATGGGTTACACTGGAGCCATATTCACCGTATGGTGAGTGAGCATACAGCCTGGACGTATGTGCATGCGGTGAATGGTACAGTGTGCTTATCCCAGTTTTTAGAATAGGAACCCTGCTGCTATTACAAAATACCTGGTACTGTGCACTTTTCAGGGTAAGGAATTTTAAAATGAATGAATAAATAAATATTAAATAAGCAAACAATTAAATTGTATAGCTTTTAAAATGTCCCACATAGTACATTGGCAATAGCGTAATTTTAGAGCCGAACTCACTGGTTGGCCTGGATGGTTTCTAAGGGTTATTGCAGAAGCATTTCACAGACCTAGCAGCATTTCAGTATGCTTTAGTGGGATGGTCCATTGATTTTACAATGAGGGGTGCATCCCTGTTCAGGTCTGCTTGCAATAGTGGCAATGGTTCTTTAAGGTCGACAAGGCACTGAGACGATTGAGCCAGATCTCTTCCAGTGTTGTTTCATAGTTGGACACTCCATTGGATCTGGGTCTGGATAAGAGATGCTCTCTTCTGGCATAGACTTTAGCTAGTGACACTTCCGGCCTCAGTTTCCTATATTTCTGGGTGCTGTTTGCCGGAAGATCCAAAGGAAAAGAGTCTTGTCTGTTTGATGGAGACTTAATGCATGAATCTGCACAGCTTTAGTTTCATGGCTTGGAGGTGAATAGCATCACTTCATAATTAACAACCCTTTATAGGGAGGAGGCGATGAGTTAGGTCATCTGATCAGGGCACACGTCAGCTCTATGTACATTGGGCAGTGTCTTGCAGATCACAATGGCTGCGCTACTGCAAACATTGCTGTGTCGATGTAGGAGAATCTTATAGGATTCTATGAAGGTATTGGGGAAAGGGAGCTCTAGAGGACCAGAGGCAGCCTATTGATCTGGCAGGGAAAGGAGGGTCAATTTTTTGCAGGCTGGGGTGCTGGGGTACTTCAGGTTATTAATTAATTTAGGCCTGCAGATGGAACTTATCTGATCAGGCATCCCCTTTGCAGTGGTTAACAATCAGGTTTTGGGCAAGTTTAACCTTTCCTGAGGTAGAGTTT
Source organism: Gekko gecko (assembly GCA_029375565.1). Lineage (NCBI taxonomy): Eukaryota > Metazoa > Chordata > Lepidosauria > Squamata > Gekkonidae > Gekko > Gekko gecko. The sequence continues at coordinate 286,007,315 of JAPDNY010000001.1, read as the reverse complement.
GGAACTCACTTTTCTCAGTTCAGTGCTGCTTTTACTGCAGCTGCCCTGGCGACAGGCTCCCTTGCCGTATGGCGGTGTCAGTGGAACCTTGTTTAGATTAAGATTTTTATTTGGCACTACCCTCCAGTTTGGGGGGCAGCATTGTGGCTCAGTGAGCTAGTGGTGGGTTTTTGCCTAGCGTTCAGACAATGGAATTACAAAGTTTAAAGTTATTAATGAGGTTTTCTTTCAGGTGCTGCTGGTCGTGGGGCAAGACAAAGGGTCACTGTCTGGGGCCGCAGCATGGTCCTTTGGGTCACCTACCAGGCCAGGAGGACACCCTGGCTGTGAAGGCCCTTGTGCTATGAGCTGAGGCAGACCTGGCAATAATACGAGCAAGATGACAGAGTGCAGATGGACTGGTCGGCTATGCTGCTTCACCTTGAAGGACACGGCCTTGGTGCTGCAAGTGGAGTCTGGCCTTGTGATGATAGGAGCAAGGTGGCCTGCAGATAGGCTGGCTGGCTATTCTGCTTTGCCATGAAGGACAAAGACATGGTGCTAAGAGTGGAGGCTGACCTTGTGATGATAGGAGCAAGGTGGCCTGGAGTGCAGATAGTCGAGTAGGCTATTCTGCTTTGCCATGAATGACAAAGACATGGCGTTATGAGTTGTGGCTGACCTTGTGATGATAGGAGCAAGGTGGCCAGGTGTGCAGATAGTCTGGTAGGCTACTCTGCTTCGCCATGAAGGGCAAGGCCCTGGTCTTACATCAGGAGGCTAACCTTGTGATGATAGGAGCAAGGTGGCCCAGAGTGCAGATCCTCTGGACAACTATTCTGACTCACCATGAAGGGCAAGGCCTGGTGTTATAAGTGGAGGCTGACCTTGCAGTGATGGGAGCAAGGTGACCTGGTAATGTGGAGAGTGGGGTCTGTTATTTTCCTCTGCCATGTGTGGCACAATGGAGGAGACCCCGCAAGGCATACAGCCACCCGCTAGATGAGGAAAGTCATGGAGGGTGGTGGAGTTATGGGACCTGTATAGTGCTGATGGGGTACACCTATCTGACAAGGGCAACAGGTTCTTCTGTAGGACTTGCAGCCAGGGATCAGCTCAGCCTTGGCCTTTTTTGTGGGGAGCAAAGACCAAAGCAGAGGCTTGGTCTTGGCTGTGGCAGGTTGGTGCGGGCAAGAAACCGGAACCGGTGAGCACCTTACGGCATTTTCCCCATTAGGGAACAGGGGGTCATCAGGAACTGCCTTCGGATTTCTATGGTCCAGGGTGGGGAACGGTGATCACCTCCTCTGGGAACCTCTTAGGGTATGCTCCTCTCTGCAAGTTGGAAGGCTTCAGGGGTAGGCGCTCCTAGGTGGCGACCAGTTTGCTGGGCAGCTGGTCGCGAGCCAGACCGATGGCTCAAGACCAGAGCTGGGTGACCCGCCTGAGAAAAGGGCAAGGAGGTTGGTCAGCAGAGTGACACCTGCCTTGCCTGTTCCGTGCTCGCTTAGATGGTCCCTTGCCGCAATGTTATGTTAAATAGTTAATAAAGTGGCCCTTGTTTACTTCCAAACTGTTGTCTGTCTCGTTATTCCGACTAGGGGGGCAATATGCCTAGTTCCACTTTCAGTGCTATGCCTGAGACACATCTAGGAATAGTCAATAAACATCAGGAAAAGTCATACTGGATGGAATCTGTTTTTTCAGAAGCAGCCTGAATCCAAATTTCTGCACCATACAGGAATTGGTTTAGAACCTTAGCATTAAGAACATAGGAACATAAGAGAAGCCAGTGTTGAATCAGGCCAATGGCCCACTCTGTCACACAGTGGCCAAAAATACCAGGTGCCATCAGGAGGTCCAGCAGTGGGGCCAGGACAATAGAAGCCCTCCCACTACTGCCCCCCACAGCACCAAGAATAGAGTGCATCACCTGCCCCAGACTGAGAGTTCCCATCTATACCTTGTGGCTAATAGCCACTGATGGACTTCCACTCCATATGTTTATCTAATTCCCTCTTGAAACTGCCCATGCTTGTAGCTGCCACCACCTCCTGTGGCAGTGAATTCCATGTGTTAATCACTCTTTGGGTGAAGAAGTACTTCCTTTTAGCTGTTCTAACCCGACTACTCAGCAATTTCATGGAATGCCCACGAGTTCTTGTATTGTGAGAAAGGGGAAAAAGTACTTCTTTCTCAACCTGCTCAATCCCATGCATAACCTTATAAAACTCGATCGTGTCACCTCTCAGCCGTCATTTCTCCAAGCTAAAGAGCCCCAAGCGTTTTAACCTTTCTTCATAGGGAAGGTGTTCCAACCCTTTTATCATTCTAGTTGTCCTTCTCTGCACTTTTTCCAATGCTATAATATCCTTTTTGAGATTTGGCGACCAGAACTGTACACAGGTTGCACCAATGATTTATACAGGGGCAGGATGATACTGGCTGATTTGTTTTCATTTCCCTTCCTAATAATCCCCAGCATAGCATTGGTCTTCTTTATTGCAGTTACACACTGTCTAGACATTTTCATTGAGTTATCTACTACAACTCCAAGATCTCTCTCTTGGTCAGTCTCTGCCAGTTCTGACCCCATCAATGTATATTTATATTCAGGATTTTTGGCTCCAATGTGCATCACTTTGCACTTGGCCACATTGAACCCCATTTGCCACATTGACGCCCACTCACCCATCCTTGACAGATCCCTTTGGAGTGCCTCACAATCCTCCCTGGTTTTCACCACCCTGAACAACTTTGTGTCATCTGCAAATTTAGCTACTTCACTGCTTACTCCCAATTCCAAATCGTTAATAAACAAGTTAAAAAGCATCGGACCAGGTACTGATCCCTGTGGTACCCCACTGCTTACCACCCTTTAAGGCCGAGGGGACAAATTCACCTCCTGATGAGTAGAAGTATTGTACAATTCTCCTTCCTGCTCTCAAGGCAGTGTACTTTGCTATCCAAGTGTATTTTCCATGTAAGAGATGCTTCAAAGTGGATTCCCACAAATTTAAATCAATTGACCTGTTCCATAGGTTGGCCTGCTGTATCCCTAAGATGGACCCCCATATCTCCCCAACTGTTTGGCAGATTTTTCCCACCAAAACTTCAATTCCCCTCAGTGTCTGAGTCACCTTACAGTTGTGTGTATATCTTATTTTGATATAAATTTGAAACTCTTCCACCTTTTGTTTAGATATTTATTTAGGCTTTAGAACTAGTACAGAAAACTGAGGGAAAGACAGGAGCTGTACTGTTCTATAAACCCTTGTGAAATGGCACTTGAGGAAAATTAACTTTCAAAAACAGAATAAAGATTTTATTAAACAGGCAGGGAATATATGTATATTAGGAATAGTCAAGCTTCTGAGAATGCTGAGGTAAAACTTTCTAATATATATAAAGAGTTGAATTCTTAGAACTTTCAAGATACTGTATTTGTAGATTTGTTTCAAGGTTTTCTAATTCTTTCTTTGAAAGGTATTTTGTTCAGTACATTTCAGCACTAACACAGTTCTTATTAATGCTTTTTCTGGAGGACAGTGTTTGCTTAAAGTTTCTAGATTTCTTCCTTCAGAGTTCTTGGTTTTCCTTTAGATATTACAGCTTTTCACTAACTCCTGAAGTGTCTAAGCTTCTCCCCTTTATCACAGATCAGGGTTCTCTTCCCAACCATTTTCACTGACAGGAAGTTATTCTCTCTATTTTTATTGCCCTCCCCCCCAATAGGGGATTTTTAATTGCATTTTCTAATAACTACAAATGAGTAGTGGGAGTAAATCCTGTGCTGTCATGTATTCAAGAACCGGTGCCCATATCCATATAAACTTGGAGTAGGTTGGTGCAGCCCAAGATTCCACTTTTCAAGATGCATTGCAGCATTGACTCTTTTAGTGACAGCCAAAACTGCTATTGCATCTAAATGGTGTGAAAAGTCACGACCTTCAATATTATTATGGTATAACAAAATCTGGGACCAATTTATAATGGAAAAAAAACAATTCATCAAATCATTCAATCAGAAACATACCCCAGGAATTCTAATTTTGTCAAAACATGGTATCCTGTAATAGATTACATGGCCAATCATAATATTATTTTTAATGACTCAAACCTTTTGGATGTATTCAATTTTTGATCATTTTTCTGTGGAGTAACTGCTATTTTAGAAACTATATTTGTAACACTCATTCTGCTTTTTCTCTTATATGTAATATTTATATTTGCTCTTCTTGTTCATTAGCCTGTTTTGCATTGTTGCTTGATTTATGTTTATTGTTCTGCTTGTTTTTTCATGTTTGTTTATTGAAAAACTTCAATAAATCATTAATTTAGAAATTGTTCTATACATTGAATTAAAGAGTTTTAATTGGATTTTGAATAAATGTGTAATTAATTGTTATGGTTTCTAATTTTATTGTTATCTTCTTTTAGTGGGTTTTGCAAACTGCTTTTCTGAATAATGCTTTTTATAGGATAAGGTAGAATATTGGATAGGGGACACTGGTAGAGTTTATGGAACCAAGGGGGCAGTGGCCTTAAAAAAATCTGGGAACTTCTTGCTTAGACAATTATTGTCCAGTTTTCTTCCAAAAAGCTCTGGGCAGCATCGACAATTGTCTCTTCCCCTTTGAAACATCCAAAATATGTTCTTAATGTCACATTGCACTAACTGTGGAAGAAATTCAACAGACTAGTAATTCACCTCTCCCATTCCCTTAAATAAGATTAAATTGTTCACAGGCTGTTCATGCTCTTTAGACAGTAATGAGTTCTGCACAGGTAGTCAAGCACCCCATAGGCATAAGGAGTCAGTATTACACTACCACAATTGTTTCCATATAACCTCAAAATTAGAACTTGCAGAGAAAGTGAATAGAAAGACACTGGGAGGACTTTTCTCTACTTATTTTGTGTTTTAGATAGGGCTCTTAAGACTCCCCCTGACCAGACATCTAGCAGGAAAGTACAAGGCACAGCAATCCAAGTTGTTAAATGGGATCTCATTCAACAAACCAACAGCTTAAGCAGACCTATTTAAACATTATTTAAATAAACACTAAACATCAGTATGGTGGCAGGGACTACTGTCTTCCATTTGTAAGAGAGGCACCAGAATCACAATATCACAAACAAGGAAGGCTGAAAAAGTGAAAGGTGGTAAGCAATTCTGTATATGTACAACTTCTGGAGGCAAATCTTAGCTTTATGCAAAAATTAAACAATGTCTGCAAGGCCTAATCTTAAAATGTAGATTTCTGGACATCATTGTATAAGAACACAGCAAAATGGTGACTGGGTGATTAATTAAATTTCTTTCATGCTCCTTGACAAATAGTCCTCGACTTGTTATCTTCATGCAAGAGGAGAACAGGGTATTACATTCAGTAAAGACAGCTTGAAAATACTAGACAAATTTGTGGTCTATCAACAACGCTTTACTTTGATACCCAGTTGGAATCCACATGTTCAAAACCAGCATAACTGTGAATACTAGCTACTTGATAGTAACAACTGTGGGAGAGTTGTTGCCATCATGCCCGGCTTTATAGGCTTTCCAGAAGCACCTGACTAAAAGCCAAACATTCCCTTCTTTAAAGAGTTGGGTCCAGCCATACAGCACAGCTGTGGGAAATGGCTACTGCAAAATAAAGCAGAGTCTGTTTGTGCTTGGAACATGGCTGTGGGGAAAGGAAGAGCTCCTGCCTCCACCCCCAGCTGTTTCCCACACCAAAACAGTACTTGGGGGAGAACAAATTTAGAGTCCAGTGGCACCTTTAAGACCAACAAAGTTTTATTCACGGTATGAGCTTTCGTGTGCATGCACAGTTTTTCAAATACCTGTCAGGTTGATGGAGTTCCATTCCATGCGGCTGAATGTGGTGCCTTCCATGAAGATAGATCCAGGTGGCCATGTTGGTCTGATGTCAGGTTGATGGAGTTTCATCTCATGTGGCTGAATCAGTTATCTTCCCATTTTTCAGTCTCCACATGGTCTGTGTAAACGTAGCAGTAAAACCAGGAAATAACTCCCCCCCCCAGACCTGTTTCAGCATAGGAAAATGGCTGGGGGCAAGGCAGGAGCTCTGCTCTCCCCACTGCTCCATTCAAAGTCCAAACAGGTTCTTTACTTTTAACAGGCATTCTTCACAGCTGCTGTGTGGCTTCTGGGAACCTGAGTCAAGTCCAGGGAACCTAGAACCAACTCTTTAGAAAGTGAATGTCTAGTTTGGCTCTAGATGATTGATACTACGGCTTATTAAGGATATTTGAGCAAGCTGCTGGTTTGCTTCGTGCTCACCCTTCCCAAGAAGGGATATGATTTTTGTTGGTCTCATGAGCAGCTCAAATATGTTGAATAAGTTACTTTATACATTTCCAAATAGCACAGAACACAGCAACTGGCAGCTTTTCACACATGTTCTCACATAGCTCAGTAGCACTTATGGACTTGCCCTCCCCTCCCAAGCTATTCCGCTAACAAACAGTAAACAAGCAAGTCAATCAATCAACCAGTAATTTATAGCTAACCATCATAAAAAGTCTTAGGATTTGGTATTCATATAAGTCCATGCTAATAGCTGTCAGTCAGTTTGGATCAGTAGCATTTTGCACATTCGTTTTTCCACAAAGCCTTATGGGAATCTTTGTTTCTTCCTGACAGACCCATCACTTGTGCATGGCCCAAAAGTGTGCAGGCATCAAAAGAAGGCCACAAATCATAAAGAAATGAAAGTTAGCAACCACAACTACCACACAGCTACAAAGTTGTTCAGGATGGATGGTGGCAAGATGAGGAGACTGAGGCTCAGCTCCCATAAGACTGTGAGCTTCAAAAATGCTATGGTTGCCTGTTAAACATGTTTGGCACAAAGACCTCAGTGTCCCTACTGGCAGTGATAATGGTCTTAGCAAAGGTACATATTTGCAAGTTCACTGCATGCACAAACAGTTCAACTGAGCCCTTAATGTTTGTAATCTTTAGATTTAAATCTATCAAATGTTAGATAAGAAAGTCAAATGATTATCACAGAATGTAGGTGAGCCCTGAATCTGTTAAACTGAAAATGCTAACATTGTCTAGTATACATCAGTTAATGCACACAGCCAAAGCTCTTGTCAATGTCCTGGTTCCTCTTCTTTCATATTTCCTCCTTGGAGGAAATACAGGACAAAAAAGAAGCTTGATAGACCATGCGAGTCTGAGCAGTGCTTAAATTGGGGATTTCCTGGAAGCCCTGTATGTCCTGCTTTCTGTTTCCCAATGTAAGAGAGGTGGGATTTAAACATGACACTTCAATAAATAATTGATAGAAAGATCAAGGGCACTTTGTTTCCTTTCAATACCTCCATGATTAATAATTAATATTATTAAAATGAAATAAAATAGATGCACATATAGTGATAGATATATATGTCTGGAAAACAGGAGTTTCACAGTCATAATACCCAATGTTAGATGAGACATTAATTAATAGAAAAGAGCCCAGGAGTCTTTGCAAATGGGAGTTTGTATTTTAAGCTCTCAGGTAGCAGGTTGTCTGTTGCTTTTCGGTTTCATAATAAATATTTTTTTTTCAAAGGGAATTAATCATCATTTGTTGCCCACTGTCTGAAAAAAGGACTTCCCTGCACTCATGATGGCCTTCTGAATGTGCATGATTATATACAGATGCAAAATGATGCATAGGGACTTTCCATAATAAAAAAACTATCCCAAATCTTTTATTATTTATGTGCCTCCTGTATTACTTGACTACATGCCATATTTTGCAAAAGATCTATGAGATCAGAACCAAAGCACATTTTCTGTTTTTCAGAATCAGTCTTTTTCTGCCTAGATTTCATCTGAATACCATGCGGAGCTCTGTAATGAGAAACCGTCTCCAATCTCACAGCTATGTTCTTAAAGAACAATTTCAAGAAAACTCCAAATGGAAAGAGTGGATGCTTCAAATAAAAATGATTCAGGTGAGGGTGGGGATTTCCCCCTCCAGCAAAACATAGATGAATAGGGACATCTGCCTTCCTTCCTATTACTTTAAACTCTCCCCTGCTGATATTGTACTGTCACATTATATTGTTCAGTATTTTCTTCTACTGGGAGCCATCTTGTTTCTTAACTTTTTCTCTTAGTCACCTATCATCATTAAGCTGTATAATAAGGTACTTTGCTCCCTAACTACTGTCACTAAATTCTCCTGCATAGGAAAGACACACTGCATATTTGGGCATATATTCCAGCATTTCTGTTACGTTTCAGTATCTGCGAGTCTATGGAAAATCTATTTCTCTTATTTGTCTCACTGTAAAGGATGATGAGCAGTTCCTTTGGGAAGTGTTTCAGCCATGCAACAGAATGAATTACATTTTACTGACTATCCATATTGCCCCACAAGCAGGGCTTTTTTTGTAGAAAAAGCCCAGCAGGAACTCATTACCATAATAGGCCACACCCAACAGCAGAAACTCATTAGCCTATTAAGCCACACCCCTGACAGTGCAGCTCCCATCCAGGATCGGCTTTCCCAGGTGTCCCACGGCTTGCAGGGCGCATGGGGAACCCGAGGGAAGGAAGGCAGTTTCTGGATTGGCTTCCCTCCCTGGATCGGCTTGGCTTCCCCAGGCACCTCGCGGCTTGCGAGGCACCTGGGGAACCCAAGGGGGGGGAGGCTGTAGGCATGGCTGACTCGGAAGCCAGCTGGAACTCTGTTCCTGTGCGTTCCTGCTGAAAAATAGCCCTGCCCACAAGCAACCAATTTAATTATTTGACAGCTTAGTGGTTTTCCTGTCCTCATCTGTGGTTTGCTTGCTGAAGAATTGATGGTCAGCTTTATGAAATACTTGCATGCATTTTTGTACTGCTTTTTCATGTATTCCCATCAGAGAAGCCACCTTTGAGCACATTTAGGTGAAAGTGCAAGGATATAAAATATTAAATAAATTTAAATAAATAAAGATTATGCATAGAATATGTACCCTCTCATTCTTCCAAGTTCAATACTCTTGGTTCTGTATCCATTCATAAATGGAACAGTCAATTAAATTGTCCAATTAAGGGCCTTGTGTATGAAGAAGCATGTTTTTTGCATCTGTATTAGGTGTCACAACTAGGTGATGGACATATCCTCCCCTCACTGACTCATAAGCCCAAACTGTGTAGGAAAAGCCCCATTTATTTCCAGATTGGAAATTATGCTTAAAAAGCCTCACTTGTTTAAATGCTTTGTTTCTGGATATTGTATAAAGTGTGCATTTGTCATCCCCCTAATATAATTGTGTGAATGTGATAGTTCTATCAAGATGGTATGATACTTTAGCAGTATGTAGGAGTCCATAAGCCCTGACTTGGATAGCCCAGGCTAGCTTTATTTCTTCAGATCTCAAAAGCTAAGAAGGGTCGACACTGATTAGTATTTGGATGAGAGACCACCAAGGAGGTCCAGGGTCACAGCACACAGACAGGCAATGATAAAACACTTCTGAACATATGCTGTCACAGGGCTGCCATAAGTCAGATGTGACTTGATGGCAAAAAGAGGAGTGCATATTCTGTTAGTAAAACACCATACAAAAGGATTCTTCATGTGGTCATATTATGATCACATCAGGATTGCTTTTTTGCAAGGTTTTATCAATGCACATAGGCACACTGACAATGTAAAGGAGGGGGAAAAAACGATGCAGATGAACTGAAATGATTGAAAACTGTGTCAAAAGTAGCAGTGAGCAGAAAGCAGGGGCTTAAATGGCCTCCTTTCTGCTCCCTGTTGCTTTTCATAGAGAGTGGAAAGCAGGGATTTAAACCCTTGCTTTCTGCTCTTCACAAACCTAAACAAACTGCCATAAAATTCATGGAAGTTCATGGCAGCTCTTCAGTTTGCAAACATTGCTTCACAAACCACGAATAGGCCAAAATTTGTGACAAATTTTAGTTCATGAGCTGGTTCATGCCCATCTCCAATAATCAAGTCCTCTAAAAACAGAGATGTTAAAACTATTTTTTGTTTTTTAGAAAGAGTCTCTATAGAAAGATTTTTCTATATTCTTTGAGAAACAAAATACAAATATCATACTGTTTAAGATTCATAATTCTCTGATTTGGTTCATTGTATTGGCTCATGATTCCTCCTGGGAATACTGAACTAAACATAGTGGACATGCAGTCACCTGAGATTCATCTGTCAGTTGATAATATCACCTTAGCTTGTAAAGCAATGTGTAGATACACATAAGTGAGGAAGAATTATTGGTACTTTTCTCTTCTAGATGCCTTTGATCATATATCATATATCTGAATTGTACATCTTTGGTCATTTATTTCAGTACTTGCCTAGTGACAAATGAATATAATAGGATTTATGGAAGCTGCTATTTAGCCACCCTTGTTTGTGTAAATCTCATTAATCGGCACACCAAACAGTATAACCAGTGGTTCAGATGATTGCTTGCAAGCCCACAATTATCTGCATCACCTCTTATATGCAGGATCCTATAAATATTAATGTGTGGGTATTTCTATCATGCAAGTGTACAAATCCTATCTCTCTAATAAAATCTTTGATGAGCACTGCCACAAAACAGAGTGCTTTTCAAAAATGTCACAGTGAAACAGATACCTGTATGTGGTAGAAGTGGCTGAAGAAGTGAAGGCAGCGGAGTTACAAACTCAAGTTTTTGCAGAAAAAGAGAGTATCTTTAACATCGAAAGTAGCAACAGTTTCTCCATTACCATTGCATAGTACAATGTACTTTACATCAAAAAGATACATGCACAGAGGTTTCAAGATCAAGAACTATAATACAGAGGAGCCAATTCAAGTGAAATCCTGTGGGCCCAGTTTCTACCTTGAGGTACTCACAAAGAACACCCAGAAACAAATAGTGGATAAATGAAGCTGTCTGTTTCAGAGTACCACATTTGTAAAACAATCTATCAGCTAAGACTGTTGCAGGCTGGTTATGTATCTTGTCTGTGAAGAGCTTCCAACACTTAAAGAATAAATTGCAATAATAGATCAATTGTAAAGTGATGCACTGGGACAAAAAAAAAAATCTAACGCTGGGCCTAAACAAACATTATACTGGAAGACCCAGACAAAAAATATCCCCCATATTTGTGCAGGACAAAAGAATCTTATGTATGACATGAAATTAGATACCCTATTACTCTCTTTTTTTCCCTTCTGGGGCTAGTCATGACTGCACAGGAAGAAAGAATTGGTTCTGATTGGTGAACACACCTATCTCCCCACAGTGATCCAGTCCAAATCAATGGGTTGGATCCATCCATCCAGCTTTTTTCATTCAATCTCACCCACTTTCTATCCCTGTTACAGCCCTTGTCCCTTATAGCTTCTTTGTCCTGGAATACAGGCAATAGAGCTGGATCACAGTCAAGAGTCCAGTCCAGAGATCAAATATTGGTTTAGCAGCAGTCAGAGTTCATGGATTGTCCAGGAAAGGAGAGTCAAGGCAGTCCAAGATCATTGATCAGTAAAGTGTAGGCAGGTCCAAAAACTAGAGTATAGGGTCAAACCAAAGGTCACAGGAGGCAAGCAGAGTCCAGAGTTTTGGTCATAAAGTTCACAGGGTTATGACAAGTTGCTTCTATAATCTGCAGCTTTCCAGGTCTGATTTATATAGGCATTCCTTAACAAGCCTGATTTATAGCCATCTGCTCAGAGGTGCTCCTGCACTTACTCAGAACTGCTATCATTAGGCAGCTGGCACCAAGCCAAGAGGTGAACATTCCGTCTGCATGTCTTTAACTCTTGTCGGAGCCTTTCCCCTCACTGTTCAATTAATAAGAGGGAGCCTGGTGGGCTACTTCCTGCAGTTGTGCTTTGTTGGCTACTTCAGAGCTCTGTGGGTGGGACAAGGTCAGCTGCTGGCAATGAATCTTGAGGCTCCTATGTCTCTAATTCACTAACTTTAGCTAGTTCATAGCTGGTTGCATGTGGCTCCTCAACTCCTGAGGAGTCTTCAGCTACACTGGACTCAGTCTGGTCAAGCTGGCCCATAACATTTTGTATACACAGGTTTCATAATCCCTAGCATGGCATTTATTAGTGGTCAAAGGGGAACTTTCCCCACTTGATGAACAGAGAAGCTGGTTGGATCCCAGCCATTGTTATAAATGGCTGCAACTGTCCTTCATAAACAAACAAGTAAACAAACAAAACTGGAAAGATCAATTAATGGAATTTCCAGCATGATGTCTATTTTAGCCTGACAACCTGGGACTTGAACGATCCTGGGACAGGAGCCATCACTCACTGGTATACCCCAGGATCAATTCCTTGCTTCTCTAATTAAAGATGTCCATTAACAGACACTGGAAAATATGTTTCTCTCCCTAACACCCTGGAGAGACCCTGTGGATAATACTGAATTCAAGGGACTAATAGTCTAACTTGGTATATAGTGGTTTCATATGTTCCTATAAAAAATTCAACTCAGTGTGTTGTGGAATTGAAAAGGGCAAATTCCATTGCACCCATAGTCAGAAGAGAGAGAGTCACACAGGTATTGGTATTAATAAAGGGCAGCTTTATTAACTTTTAACTTTAACTTGAATGCAAACTACAACTTGGCAAAGGCCACATAAATGTAAGCCTCACAAAAGGACCTCCCTGATCCTGTTCCTGGCACTACCTGGGCAAGCCAGCAACCCCCTGGTACAAGCCAACATTAATACAGCCATTGTCAGATGGCAGGACATGCTAATAACCCTGAAAATAAGCCAGTCACCTCAAGCCACAGAACCTGAGGGGAGACCCAATCCAGGGTATATCACAGGCCATTACCATTCCCCTCCTGAGACTCATGCCAAGGAATGGTTCCTGCTGAACACACCAACCCCACAGTCAAGGAGGGAACTGTCTGTTGGTGCCAGATTCCTGTCAAATTAATTGCACCAACCTGAAGCCAATCACCCAGCCATAGCGTACAATGTGAAGTAGGCAAGAACACCCTCTTCCCATGCCAATCTGAAAAAGGGTGAAAAATTTCTACCCAGCCCCAAATGTGGTAACCAGCAAAAGCCCACACTGTAGAGGGAGGGCAGGAGGGGCAACTGAAGAAAAGACTGCCCCTCCAGAGGGAGTGCAGATCTGACCCCTTTAAAGTTAAAAGGGTCTGCAGAAGACAACCTGAAACAGCTTAGCAGCAGGGAACAAGCTGCTCCCCACTGCTCAGCTGTTTTTTTTGGGTTTTCTGTAAACCCCATTGAAAGGGACAGTTTTCCCCAATGTCATTTTCCTGTTTCCCCTTGTTATTTTCATGAACCCAAACTCCTGGCATTTGGGCTCTTGAAAACAGCTCACAGGTGAGGAGAGCTGGTGGACTTCCTCACACACTGTGGTTCCATGTGGTTTTTGTTAAAAGAGGGAATGTCATTCCTAAAATAGTGAAAGTGTCCCTGTGGTGGACTGGAGAATGCTTTCATGCCTGGGTTAGTCTGAGAAGGCCCATTCTTGGGTTGCCACTTGCCTGACTTCAAATGGTGGAGGCACCCAAAACAGAGCCTGAAAAAATGACCATAGTGGTCAAGGAAGTTCATATGGGAGTAGGCAGTCCTTAAAGTATGCTGACCCCAAGCTCCTATGGGGCTTTAAAGGTCAATACTGGTACCTTAGGAACCAGTGCAGGTGGAACTAGAGAGCCAGGATAGGTGAAACAAGACTGGAACATCATACACGTGCTGACTATTGTCATGTGATCTTCACAGGGCTGCCTCTAAAGGCCAGTAAACTTCAGGTAGTTCAGATGCAAAACATTAGCTTCTGCAAGCCCCAAGAACAGCAGTTGGAGGAGGGAGAGGAGTGCTCAGCTAGGGTGAGATCTAAGCTCAACAGAAGCTACCTGCTCCTTGAGTTGTGCTAAAATCATGAGTCTGAATACTAAAAAAAGACCCTTAGAGCTATGTCACATTAACTTTTTTAGTCTCTAAGCATGAATTAATTAAATGTGTTTTCAGATAAGAGAAGGGTCACAGCATTAGAAATCCTGGACAAAGGCTAGGTAGGTCACTAATGAGTTATGTGGGAAGAAGTGAATGAGAGGGAGAGAGGCATTTTTTTTACAAGCTACAGCTAAAAGCAAGTAAATTACTGTAAGCAACAGTTGTTGCAAGGAAGGTTAAGAGCTATAGTTCCCACAGTAATTTTACTTTATTGCACCTTCTAAGCACTTAAAAGTTTTCTGATTTGTGGTATGTAAGTGGGTGTTCAGCCCTAGGATTATTAGAATCTTTCACATTTCATACTTGCAGCTACAACCCAACAGAGATGTCCCTATTTCTTCCTAACATTACAACAGATTGAACAAACCAAGAAAAAAAAATGTTTTAAATGTGTCTTGATTTTGCTATCTTCTGGGGACTATAGTCACTCAGAGATGAATGCTTCAGACCATCGGCTTTCATAAGTTTAGGCACACCTAATGTATTGTGGCCTGATTCTTTCAGCTAACAATTTCAATTGACCATATTCTATACTAGTGACTGCATCACTGCATGCTGAGAGAATATACCTTCCAACTCAACAAGCAGATAAGAGAGCAGTTATTAAAAAATATCATCCTGCTGGGGGCTGGACCAAGTTGGCAGTGTTAGGAACCATTTCTGGACAGGAAGAAAGAGGACCATCATCCCACCATAGTAAGTTTTTCTGAGGAAAAAATGTAAATTATAAACTATTGAGAGGCCTCGTAGGAATATATTCTGGATGTAGTATGGGATCATTACAAAGTTTTTGAAGACCAAGATCACTCAAGGAACCACCAACCATAAGCCAGCACTGCCATCTAAGATGTTCCTTGTTACTACATTCAGTCAGGGCAGAGACAGTTCGATGTCTCAGATATAATAAAATAAGAGTAGTCATGCTAGTTCAAACCGCTGTAGTGGTTAGCATATCAGACCAGGATAAGGGAGATTCAGGTTCAAATCCCTACTCTGCCATGGAAACTTGCTGGGATAACCTTGGGCCAGTCACATACACTCAACCTAACCTACCTTGTGATTTTTGTGAGGACAAAATGGAAACAAGGGAATATTGTAAGCCACTATGGGGAATGTGGTGGGGTATAAAGGAAGTAAATTTTAAAATGGTCCATGTATTCCAGCATCATGTTTGCAGCAATGCCAGTATGATGAAGCAGGGAAGCTCACAAATTCTTCTCTGTCATTTGCTTGTTCCTCAGAGTCTGACAATCAGAATTCCTCTGAAACCAATCTGCTATCATGACTAATTGCCAACAATAGAGCTATACTCCAGAAAGTTCCCCAGCCCCCGGTTCAATCCATGTGTTTATAATGAGTGCGTGGCACCTGCCAAGAGCAAAAAAGATGTTGAAACGCTCTCTCTGCAAGTACACCAGCCTTTTTCTCGCTCACTCACTAACTTTACCTCTACTTTTCTCCCTATGATAATCAAGAATCCTCCTGTGTCAAGCTGCCCAAGGGACTCCAAAAGTTTAAGTCATCCCTGCTGAAGAGATTGAAAGGGTATAGTAGCTTCTCAAAACTGATTAGAGTAATATAGATCTTGACATAACTATCCATTTTTTCTAGTGGAAGCAGGAAAAAATGTTGTTGTTGTTTTACTGGTTCAGAGATAAATTTAGGCCAGTGTTTGTATTTCACTATGACATTTTGTAAATAAGCAAGCCACATGAAGAGTTAGGTTGATTTGAGTTGATTCCATAACACATGAAGCAGCACACCCTCAGGCTGTCATTGTCAGGTCTTATCAGTGTTGGGATTATATGGCTAGTTCAGAGGGGAAAACTCCAGGATATGCTGTGGGATGCTTGAGTAAAGTGGTGCTCATCATTATCCAGTAAACTGTACTTCTCTTTTAAGGGCTAGATTTGGTATAATGCTGAGGTAGAATGGCACAGCAGTGGTAGCAAAGGGGGGAAATGAATTAAAGAAAAAACATGAAAATGAAAAACAGCAATGGGGAGAAATGATTTTTTAAAACTTTTCCCTTTCATATTGTCATCATATTCTTTGAGGTTTGGCCCACAGAGCTCTAGCTTGTTAAACCAACAAACGCATCAGGATCCCTGGCCAAGACTAGCATCAGCAAACAACTCTATTGGATTTTACAGCTATATAATTGTATTTTCTTGCATCACATTGCTTTATTTGTAACTAGCCTGCTACCCGTGCTTCACCATGGTATTTAAGTTCTATAAATCCAGTTATAATACTGATGATGTGAAATTTGAAATGTGACATTTGTTGTAGGAATTCTAATGGAGAAGATTGTAGTGTAAGAAATGAAGTGAGACACATGTACTTTTTTTTTTCTCTACTGAAGGACCTCTCTCTAGACCACATTGGTGGTTCTGCCCTCAGGTGCTTTATGAGCTCACTCTGGAGAAGGCCACATGGAGCTGTCCATTTAAGAAGCAGTCGTTTGTTAAGTCAACTCCTGCCACCTTCCATGAAAGTGATGGCCTCTCTACTTGTGTTCCTGGATTGTTGTGCTCATATGGAGACTGTGTTGTTCTGAACAACTCAGGGTGATCTTGCTGTACTTGGTCTATGCAGCTCAGTGCTCCACAGGAGTACTATGTTCAAATGTCTTTGCCGCATTCCTAAGTTGCCTCCTCCTTGTAGTGTTGGTGTATCTGGCTCAACATTTGCCAGGAGCTTTCTTGCGGGCAGTAAGAGGTGAGAAGTGTGAGGGAGTGGTGATGTGGTGGACATTTCTTTAGGTTCATGAAGCACACATCAAAATGGCTCCTAGAAATGTCCTTTACTATCTCCCCATAAACATTCATACCTTGGCCCTGCTCCTACAGCTGACAGACACTGGCCCATCTGATGTTGGGGGGATTGTATTTAAAGGCATCGGGGAGGCTGGGCCAGCAGCAGTACTAAGGCAATCCTGTTGAGCAAACCTCACCAGAGGCTATAAGCATCCCCCCTCCTCTCCTACACCTGACAGGCAGCTGCCTGTCCAGTGTAGAACGGGGAGGGAGGAGGAGTATTAGAAGCCACTGTGGTTGCAGGGCTGGTAGGATCACTAAGGTGTTACTGCTGGGGCAGGCTCCCTCATGGCTTTAAGCACCCTGCAACCACTGCTGCAGCTGACAGACAACCGCCTGTTAGGTGTAGGAGGTGGGGGAATGTGTTGGAAGCCATCAGAGAGGCTGGACCAGCAGCATCGCTAAGGTGATCCTGCTGGGGCAGCATCCCTGTTGGATTAAAGTACCCTGGTCCTGCTCCTACACCTGACAGACACCAGCCTGTCTGGTGTTGGGGGGGATTGTATTTAAAGGCCTTAGGGAGGCTGGGCCAGCAGCAGTGCTAAGGCAGTCCTGCTGAGCAAACCTCCCCGGTGGCTGTAAGCATCCCACCTCCTCTCCTACACCTGACAGGCAACTGCCTGTCCAGTGTAGGAGGGGGAGGGGGAGGAGTATTAGAAACCACAGTGGAGGTGGGGCCGGCAGGATCACTAAGGTGTTATGGCTGGGGTGGGCTCCCTTGTGGCTTTAAGCTCCCTGCAACCGCTGCTGCACCTGACAGACAACCGCCTGTTAGGTGTAGGAGGTGGGGGGAATGTGTTGGAAGCCATCCCACCTCCTCTCCTACCTGTCCAGCTGCCTGTCCAGTGTAGGAGGGGGAGGGGGAAAGAGTATTAGAAGCCATTGTGGAGGTGGGGCTGCACCTGACAGACAACTGCCTGTTAGGTGTAGGAGGTGGGGGGAGTGTGTTGGAAGCCATCAGAGAGGCTGGGCCAGCAGCTTTGCTTCCCCTCACAGCTGGTTGTTGGCCACTCCTGATTTCCTCAACTGTCATTAGCTCTCTGTAGTCCCCTGTAACTGGTTGTTGTTGTTTTTTTTACCTCAGAACACTGAGCTCTGCAGCTGACCAATCAGAGAGTGGGGGGTGCAGGAAAGCAGCTGCCTGACAGCTGCATAGGAATCAATGGAAGGAGCACATTTTACCCCTTTTGACCCACTTAGGGGTTGAATTTCTAAAAATCCCTTCTTAGTGAGCACCTATGCCATGGTAGGAGCGCTCTCCTTGAATTTCGTGTCTCTAGGTCCAGTGGTTTGGCCTGGGTGTTGATTTTACAGTGAAGGGACTTTCTTTTATATATATAGATGTTTGCATGACAGAATAAAGGGCTGACTCACAAGTGTTAAGTAGACTACTTAAATTCTCATCCCTTGATTCTTCATAATGTGAGTTCCAATAACCCTTCATGAGTTAGCACAACAGTGTGAGTGCCACTTTTCTGAGGCTTGTACTGATACCAGCATGAGAATGTTGGAAACCATGTACACAATAATCTTGGGGTCTTCACCTGCTGGTGGGTTATAGAACACAAATCTCTGGATTCTAAAGTTTTGGCACCACAACCAAGAAGGCTGTTTTTGTGTTGCCACCCATCTAGCCTCGGATGGCAGGGGCACCCAAAGCTGGGCCTCTGAAGATGAGAGGGCTGTTCAGGTAGGTTCTTTTTCCTGGACAGTGGTGATGTTTAGACCAGCAGCCGAGTAGCCTAGGAGACTGAGGAGTAGAAAGGCATTTTACACATGGCACTTGACACATGATGGCATATACCACACTAGTGAATGAGCAAGTGGATGAGTCCATTGTGATAGTAGGTCCTGTAAACATGTTGCTTATAGGGATAAAGTTTGCTGCAGGGCCTGTTCTAGAATTTTGTCTCTCTTAGATATTTCACTGTTCCTAGGAAGAAGGTGTTTAGGATGTGGGGAGAGGCCTTCCATAAGCAAGGAGAGTCATTCGTTGATTGAGAGGCAGAGATGAAGCCATAGGAAAGCTGCTCTCTTTGCCACTACAGCAATACATGAAAAGGTCCTGAGTGTGTCTAGAGACCCCACTGAACCTCTGTGTTTAATGTCAAGCAACAGATCTAAGCCATTAAATCTATTGTGATTCATTTCATTCATGGCAATGTACCACTTGATGCTGCAGCCATCAATTAGTAATGAGCATGTGTGAACCAGCCCTTTACCCCTAAATTTTTACTAGG
Source organism: Gekko gecko (assembly GCA_029375565.1). Lineage (NCBI taxonomy): Eukaryota > Metazoa > Chordata > Lepidosauria > Squamata > Gekkonidae > Gekko > Gekko gecko. The sequence continues at coordinate 285,988,305 of JAPDNY010000001.1, read as the reverse complement.
TATGTGCTTAATACAGAATACACATTCATTTCTTCAGGTTCCTACAGTAATGATACAGAACCTTTTTTCCAGAACTCCCACAACTTAAAAAATAAGTTAAATGCTGGCACTTTGCCTCTGCTTACTTTTACTATTGCTTTGCAAACCCTATTACATATTCATCTTCTCCCACTGATTGTGATACATCAGTTGAATTGTACTTTTACACTGATTATTCACAAAGTGAATAGTTCACTGTCATAGTCCACTGTCATAGTTCAGACTTCATAATCAGTACATTGCTACGCTTTTAAATTGGGATCTGTCATGATCCATGACCACCCTTGGTATGACGTCGTCTTCTGCCATCATGATGAATAGCACAGGGAAGACTCCCAGGCCTCAGAAGAGGGGGAAGGAGTTGAACCCACCCCTTTCCTTCTTTTCCTCTGGTGTTAACAAACCCTCTTTGCCACTGGTTTGTCAGCCCTTCTTTCTCCCCAGTCGGTTGGAAGGAGCTTCCTTTTATAGTCTTCCCTTCCTGGCTCTTAACACACATGGCTTCCCATTGGACCTCCCTCCTTCTATACCTGGCTAGGTGGTTCCTAATGGGCCTTGTGGCAGAACTCCTTCCCAGTCTCCCCTCTCCTCTCAGTGGGCCAAGCCCTTCCTGGCATGAGCCACAGCTGAGGAGAGGGTGGGGCTGGGGACTCTGTCTGCTCGCCCCCCTTGGACTTGCTGGGGGTTCCGCCCTCCTTTCCCCAACCAAGCTACCCGGGGTACTGGGTGCACCTGATCCAGAATAGAGGCAGGTCCCCACTACTTGAGGCCTGCCTGGGAGATTGCTGCTGCCAATGGGGGACCTTGGAGTGCTTCCTCCAGCCTCCGCCCTATCCCTAGTATCTTCAGCCTCTTCTCGTCTTGCTGAAGCTGTGCCAGGCTGGTTCCTTCTGGCTTCTCTTCAGGCTTACGCTGTCTCCCAGCCACTACCACCTCTGCTTCCCTCCCTCAAGGCTGTGGATGGAACCCACAGGCTCTGGCTGGTTCTAGCTATTGGTGCAATGACCACATCTTTCATCATGGCTTCCACTGACTCTTCCTGGCATCCAGGTAAGTTGGGTTCACTCTGATTGAGTCTGGGTGCTGGAGCTTTGACAAGGTGAGGTTTGAGGTTGCCCTGAGCTCAGTGCCAGCTTGCCTGCTAGGCAAATTAGGTGCTCGCCTAGGGTGCACCAGCCTACAGGGGTACCAAACTGTGCCCCGCCCCCCATCAAAAGCCCCCCCACTGCCGCCGGGCAGCCACCGCTGCCATTGCCGCTGCCGTTGCCACTGGGCAACTGCCGCTAGCATGGGAAGGGGCCAGAGAGGGAAGCAGGGCCGGGCTGCCACCAAAAGCCCTGCAGGAGGAGGGGAGGCAAAGACAGCATGGCGGCAGCCAGGAGAAGCAGGAGGCCACCCGGCTGGGGTGCAGGAGGTGGTGCCGCAGCTCATCCACCCTCCCCCATCCCCCCCTAAGGGGGGTTAGGAGGCGGAGACGGCATGGTGGCGGCCAGGAGTAGCAGGAGGACACCTGGCCGGGGTGCAGAAGGCAGCACTGCAGTTCACCCGCCCTCCCCCATCTCCCCTAAGGGGGGTTCGGAGGCGGCATGGCGGCGGCCAGGAGAAACAGGAGGACACCCGGCCGGGGTGCAGAAGGCAGCACTGCAGCTCACCCACCCTCCCCCATCCCCCCTAAGTGGGCTTAGGAGGTGGAGATGGCATGGCGGCGGCCAGGAGAAGCAGGAGGACACCTGGCCGGGGTGCAGAAGGCAGCACTGCAGCTCGTCTGCCCTCCCCCATCCCCCCTCGGTGGGGAGGAGGCGGCATGGCGGTGGCCAGGAGAACCAGGAGGATGCCTGGCTAGGGCGCAGGAGGTGGTGCCACAGCTTGCCCACCCTCCTCCTCCCCCCTTGGGGGGAGGAGGTCGAGGCGGCATGGCGGCAGCCAGCAGGGACTCACTGCCGCCACCAGTAGAAGAATGCTCGGCCAGGTTGCAGGAGGCAGCATCACAGCTCGCCCCCCCTCCCCTCTCACGGGGGAGGAGGTGACATGGCGGCAGCCAGGAGAAGCAGGAGGATGCCCAGCCAGAGCACAGGAGGTGGTGCCACAGCTCGCCTGCCCTCCCCCGGGGGGGGAGGCAGAGGTGGCATGGCGCAGCCAGCAGGGACTTGCCACCACCGCCAGTAGAAGGACGCCCAGCTGGGGCACAGGACGTGGCACCACAGCTCGCCCACCCTCCCCCTCCCCCTCAGGGGGGAGGAGGAGGCAGCGGCAAAAGGGTCTCCAGGCCCCACTGAGAGGTTGGCATCTGCGCCTTGCCTAGGGCATAGAAACACCTCAAGCCGGCCCTGCCTGAGCTCTACTGTTGATGTGTGCAAGTGTGTCCAACCTCTGACAGGACTATAGAGGATGCCTCAGTTTGGTTTGTACATATTAAGTGGAATCAGAATGTATCACTTCAGAGGGCAAGGTTATCACATTTTTAACAGTACTGAATATCATAAACCGCCTACAGGTCACATCAGGGAGAGGGCTGGATTGTTACCTTTCTCCCTGATCTGCTATTTTTCTCCTTGCAAGGAGGTCTGTTTCTTTGTTCTCATGAGGAGCATTAAACAAACCCAACCAATAACCTACAGTCTAAACTGCTATAGTACCACTTAATTGTGCTGAATACATACACGGAGCCTCAGTAGAGGGCAAAAATACATATTATGGGTGACATAAATTGGATCATGAGTGTCCAACTTGACTCTCAGTCACATGTTCATGCAGGGACTAACCTTTAAAACCTCTCAGTCACTCTGAGCAGCTCCAAGCATTGTGAGGGAGAAAAAAAGGGTCTTTCAGCCTTCCTCTCACACCATGTTTGCCAGCAGGAACAGCTGCGGAGGGGAAGTCTGCAGCCCCTCTTTCCCCCTTGCAGTAGGTGCAGCTGCATAGAGCAATGAAGGCGTGTTTAAAAGTTAGTCCCAGTGTGGAATGTGTGGCTGAAACTTAGATCACAGCATAAACAGCAGAGGGGTGATGCTACCTCTGGAAAACAACATGGTTCTGTTGCTATATCACAGGTGGTAACAGCTGAAGAAGAAAACAAACAGAATTTATTTGCAGTCTATTATTGAGGCAGATGTTTCATATAAGAAGAATTACATGCTTTTGAAATTCACTGTGGTACTTTGGAGTTCCATTTATATGGAGTTCCATTTTAATCCAAATCAAGGGTAGTCCTGCATAAGTGAATTTCAATAATTTATATGAAGTTATTTTATCTTCACAAAATCCAGGAGCTGTAAATTCTGGAATCCCGCTTTGGCTGTGACTCTAAGTATGCCTAGAAGCAATGTCAGTCTCTGTAAACCTAATCTTTTTTATAGCATTATTGTGGGGATGAAATGGAAGAGGGGAGGACTTTGTATGCTGCCCTGGGCATTTTGAAGAAAAGGTATAATAATAGACTTTTTTAAAAAAAATATCCTGCCCTTTTTCTGTTTATTATCCCGCTCTTCCTCCTAGGAGTACCATACAGGGCTCTTTCCATGTTTTGTCATCACAAAAATCCTGTGAGGTAGTATAGCCTGAGATGGAGTGATTGACCCAGGTTCACTTGGCAAACCATGACTGAATGGGGGGATTTAAACCTGGATCCAACACCTTACCAGCATCTCACACTGATCTTGATAGACGCTGGAAATATATTTACTGAAAATCACTATGGATTCATTTTATGCATGTGTATTTGTAAGTAAGGTACTTTCTTGAAAGTATTTGCAATTTGCTTCTAACCCCTTCTGTTTGGGCGGTGAGTCAAATTGGATGAGCTGGTGGAAGACTGGCAAAACTGTCTTTCTGAAGCCATTGATGAGGTTGCTCTGCAGTGCCCCCTTCACCCCCACACCAGATTGGCTTTGTGGTATTCTCCGGAGCTGAGGGAGGTGAAACAGGAGCTAAGAACTTACTTACTTAACTTTCGATTTCTATACCGTTCTGACCCCAAGGGGTCTCTGAGCGGTTTACACAGGATTATGTTTCCTAATGTAGGGCTAAGAAGGTGGTGATGAGGCCACAAGAACGTCCTATAGGTCATTTATGAAAACCTAAGAGATAGTCGTGAAGGCCACTGGGAAGGTTTGCTATGCAGCCTTCATCGCATCTGCAAGCTCGCACCCGACCCAATTATTTAGAATAATTCAGTCTTTGAGAGCTAGTTGGTGTAGTGGTTAAGTGCGCGGACTCTTATCTGGGAGAACCAGGTTTGATTCCCCACTCCTCCACTTGCACCTGCTGATGTAACCTTGGGTCAGTCACAAGCTCTGGTACAGCTGTTCTCTCAAGGACAGTTTATGTCAGAAGTTCTCCCAGCCCCACCTACCTCACAGGGTGTCTGTTGTGGGGAGGGGAAGGGAAAGGAGTTTGTAAGCTGCTCATAGACGCCTTTGGGCAGTGAAGGGCGGGGTATAAATCCAATCTCTTCTTTTCTCTTCTTCTTCTACTTTGAACGGGTGATAGGCTGTGAGGTATTTGCGAGTCATTTTGCAAATAAAGACTTCATGCTCTGCCGTGACCTCCCAGCCACACTTGATACTATAAGGGAACTGGAAACCCCTTGTCCATCTACAGGTCCAATTTTGGACCAATTCAGTCTGCTCACTCAGGATGCAGTTGACAAGACCTTGATAGTTGTGAAACCTACCACTTGTCCTCTTGATCCTTGCCCATTGTGGCGAATTAAAGCTTGCAGCGATGCAGTAGGGACTCCCTTGAGGGAGACTGTCAGCTTGTCCCTATCAACAGGGACTTTCCCAGGGAGTTTAAAGGAGGCAGTGATCTGCCCCCTCCTAAAGAATCCATCTCTGGACCCTATGACCCTTAATAACTACCACCCAGTATCTAACTTGCCATTTCTGAGTAAGGTAGTGGAGAGGGCGGTGGAAACACAGCTCCAGGCTTTCTTGGAGGACGCTAACATCTTGGCTACCTATTGAATACTGGATCTGTTTTAAGGTGTTGGTGCTTACCTTTAAAGCCCTATATAGCCAGGGGCCTGCATATCTTCAAGACTGCCTCTCCCCATATAAGCCCCATAGAACATTGCATTCTACGAACCAGCACCTCCTGGTAGTCCCTGGCCCTGGGGATGTCCGACTTGCCTCGACTAGGGCCAGGCGGAATGAGCTACCTTATGAAATCAGGGCCCTGCAGGACCTGTTGCAGTTCCGCAGGGCCTGCAAGATGGAGCTCTTCAGCCAGGCCTTTAGTTGAGGCAGCGGGCACCCACTTTGATCTGGCCTACCCTTCAGTGACCACGGATCCTAAAAGCCAGATAGGGACCACAATATTATCTGTTGAGGCACATTGTTATTAGTCTGTTGGTGATTTTATTGGTTGTAATGGATTTGCTATAATATGGTTTTAACTGTGAATCTGCATTAACTGCAGACCTTTATGTTGGTACCTGCCCTGAGCCTACAATGTGGGGAGGATGGGATATAAGTCTAATAAAATAAACAAATACATAAATATTTTTTTAATTTAATCCAAGCAGAGTTGGTTCCAGGTTCTGGACTCCTTTCCCCCTTTGGTACAACCCCTTTCTCCTAACCTCACCATTTCTATTTGGTCCCGTCAACATTCTAAGCATAAACAAAATAAATTAATTTGCTGGAGGAGGACTGAAGGGCAGATGGGGGTGGACAGCTGCCACCGCAGAAGCTGAGGGGGAGAGGAGGACAACAAACACACACACACACACACATTTTTTCTCAGCTGTAGCCTTCCTCATCCCACAGAAACTGATTCCCTGCAGCCACTCTTCCTCTGGAGCAAGTCTTCCCCCAAGCCAAAACATCTCACCCTGATGCTGGGCTCCTACTTAACTTACTGTGGTGTACTGGTTTGAGTAGCGGCCAAGGTTCTAAGAGAACAAAGCTCAAAACTCTGCCATGGAAGGTTGCTGGGTGACCTTTGGCCAGTCACAGACTCTCAGCCTAACCAACCTTGTAGGGTTGTTATATGGATAAAATGGAGGAAAGGAGACCAATATAAGCTGCTTTGAGTCCCCATTGGTGAAAAAGGTGGGGTATAAATAAAAGAACTTGCTGGAAGAGTAGTGAAATATGGATGGGGCTGAGCAGCAGCTGCTGCTGCAGAATCTGAGGGGCAGAGGAGAAGCAGAACACCTTCTTTCCCAACTGCAGCCTCCTCCCACCCTACAGGCCGCTGATTCCCCTCCCCAGTCTTCCTCCCTCAGAAGCAACTCCCCTTCCCAAGGCAAAACATCTAGCCTTGAGGTTTGGGTCCTACTTATCTTGCTGGAGAAAGAGGAGGAGGACTCAAGGAGGGAAGGGGCTGGGGCAGTGGATGCTGCAGCTGCTGAGGCTGAGGGGCACTTAAGGAACATGCTTTGTTTCCAGACGCAACTCCTCCCACCATACAACCTGCTTTTTCTCACCCTCCCTCTCCCAGAAGCAACTCTTCCCCACCCCTGGCCAAAACATTTAGCCCTGACCTTTGACTCCTTCCGACCATGCTAGAGGAGTCAAGGATGGAGGGCAAGCCCAGTGCCGCAGCACGAGATCAGATGGAGGCATGCAGGAGACATGCTAATGTGCTTCACTTCTCAGCATGCAGAAACACCTGCATGCCTGCCTGGTGCCAGAAAAATTGGTCGCTGGAATCTAATGGCTCCTGCTTTGCTTCCAAGACCTGACAAGATCAAGCTGCCTTCCCTCCCTCTTACATGATTACTACTATTTCATTCAGGAGAAGGAGAAAAGGAGGAGGAGGAGATTGGATTTATACCCCACCCTTCACTTAGAATCTCAGAGCGGCTTACAAACTCCTTTCCTTTCCCCTCCCCACAACAGACACCCTGTGAGGTAGGTGGGGCTGAGAGAGCTCTGAGAGAAACTACTCTTTCAAGAACAGCTCTGACAGAACTATGGCTTGCCCAAGGTCATCCAACAGCTGCAAGTGGAGGAGTGGGGAATCAAACCCGCTTCTCCCAGATTATAGTCCGCACACTTAACCACTACACCAATCTGACTCTCAGCATTCAGAAATCATGTATATGTTCCCCTATTGTATTCATTTATATAGGTTGTCTCAATTTACACTAAACATGATACCTGCCATGTGGTATTGTAGTCACATATACTGTGTTGGTAAGGGATTTCTCCCTTGCGTCCGCCCCCCCCCCCGGGGTATTTGTTATTCGGACATTCCTTCTCACTGTTCCACTTACTATTTCATGAACGACTTCAACTTTCCTAGCCATGTTCATAGTACATTTCTATCTTATTTTGCTTGTACTTATATGGTATTAGCACAGAACATCCCAGTGGAACTGCATTCACTTAAAGAGCCTGATTCTAAGTACTTTAGTAGGATATCAAAATTCATAACCCTGAAACTTTCGCAAATGGAATGTTAACAAAGAATGTAATGGAATTCAAGTGTTGAGGTTGTATTGCATTTGGAATTTGGTCTGAATGGTGCTGATAAAATGACGACCTCCCTTCTCGAATAGCTAAAAGGAATTTCAAGAACCTGTCATTCAGGCAACATTGAAGATTTGTCCTCACAGCATTGCAAACAAATTCCATGTTTGTCCGCTTTGAATGAAGACATTATTATCCCCAAAGTGCTGAGTAAGCCATTTATTCAGGAGCATTGGAAAGTACCTCCTTTTCTTTTTGATGCTGTTCCAGTAATTGCTTCAGAAATGCTTACCTATTCCTCTCCTCTTTCGTGGGAGCTCATACAGCCACCTCCACCCACAGCCACCTCACTTCTGTATCACCTCAGAGCACTTTCTAGAAAACAGGCTGATTGGTTACTGGGATCTAATAGCTCAGTCTTAGAAATTCTGATTGCCTGAGTGGCAATTGTCATTGTCTCAGCTACTCTCTGAATCCAGAGCTTGTGAGCCATTTACAGACAATACAAACATTATGATAGTGCATTTCAAAGGCTTTTTTCATTTCCTTTGTTAGGCATTAATGAACCTGATAACATAATATTTTTGTTGGAGCTGGGTTCATGACAGGAACTGCACCCGAGGCTTTCTTCTCATGGCAAGGGATAAACCCGGCTCTACTACATGTTAACTATTTTCTCCTATTGGAGCTAAATGGAGCCAGATTAATTGATCACCGGCTTCTGTCTAATTGGTGACACTGTTTGGGGTCTCTGCTACATGTGCTGCAGAGGTCAGTACTGTTTATTTCATAAAGCCCACATATTACTAGAGCACCCTACCAAGCAACTGACACTGTTAACACCAGATGGAAACACCAAGCATAAAGTCTGTGTTTTGTTGGATCACACAAATGAGGGCAAGACCATTCACCATGAAACCAGTTAGTTCCCCATTTCTTGGCTGCTCTGACTTCTCTTTCTTTCCAAGATATATCAAATGGCATCTAGTTATTTGCCTTCCATATGTCCATTATTTTAATTATAATCAATACTGTCAAGGCAGTGTTTTAAATCACAGGGATTTGTCAGGGTCTGCTGGCACAGGCATGGGAATTTTCAGTGTTAATCTTTTCTCTGACTTCAAATTTATATTAATGGCTATCGTTCCTCAGGCTGTCTTTCAAAGAAGTGGTGGGCACTGTGATTGAAAGAGAAATAAACTATATATTGCCCCTAGCAGTGAGCAGCTGGTGTTTTAACTGCATGAATGCAAACAGAAGATGTACAATTGTAGCTTTATATGACAAGGGTTTTTATGGCTCCAACGCAAACAGCACGTTGCTTGTCCAACTTCAACCATGAGAACTGACATGAAGAGATTACTGTAAGGCTAACTGCCTATGGTGGGAGATGTGATTACAGAGAAAAGTGCCAAAAAAGAGAGACAGAAACAAAAAGGAACCTGTCGAAGTTCAGAACATTATACAATTAGTCTCAAATGGACGAACAGTGGCGTCAGATTCATTTTGCTCAGAGTTTTTGTTTGATTCTAAGGTGGACTGGATGCTCTAGGATGGGGATAATGATTAAAGCCTATGTTAATTCTGACAGAAGGCATTTGTTTGACTCAATTTTAAAAGAATGGGGGGGGTACTTGATACTGTATTGGCTTATGGTGTAACAGAAATGGAAACACTTTGTAAATACAGTCCTGAGGAGGGAAAGAATGTGATGGCCAAATAACCATGGAATGAAAACAAGGAGAGTAATCAGTCACATGACCATCTCAAGCCACCTATATAGTGAGTCAGACCATTGGTCTATCATGGTCAGTAAAGTCCACTTTGACTGGTAGCAGCTGTCCAGGGTCTCAGGTAGAGGATTTTCACATCATCTTACTTGACCTTTATAGGCGGAGATGCTAGTAACTGAACATGGGACATGTTGCAGTCAAATGTACTCTGCCAGTAAGGCACTGCCCCTACCAACATTAAACACTTTTAGAAACTGTGGCAGAAATGCCGTTGAATCCTATTTATTATTCAAAATGTATTTAAAACATTTATGAACTCACCTTTCTCCCAGAGAACTGGTACCTATGCAAAGTTGATACTTTTCCTGCTTTGTTTTGTGACAGTGATATTGTACTGAAATAGATCAAGATGGGTAGCCATGTCAGTCTGTCTGTAGCAGTAGAAAAGAGCAAGAGTCCAGTAGCACCTTAAAGACTAACAAAATTTGTGGCAGTGTATGGAGAAGAAGAAGAGAAGAGATTGGATTTATACCCCACCCTTTACTACCCGAAGGAGTCTCAGAGCAGCTTACAAACTTCTTTCCCTTCCCCTCCCCATAACAGACACCCTGTGAGGTAGGTGGGGCTGAGAGAGCTCTGACAGAACTATGGCTTGCCCAAGGTCATCCAGCAGGTGCAAGTGGAGGAATGGGGAATCAAACCCGGTTCTCACAGATTAGAGTCTGCGCACTTAACCACTACACCAAACTGGCTTTAGGAGTCACTACTTCAGATACAAGACTGACTGAAAATGCTGTTGGATCAAATCCAATTATTCCAAAACTGTAAAAATCAATGCTGATTTTTAAAGCCTAATGATTGGTTTACACAAGGCCTTCCCACCTTATGATTACCCCCCTCCTCAGCTCAAGATAACCCATCATCAATGTATTAAACTCCGGACAAATATCTATGATGGATCACTTTGCTTTCAGTATGTATTATTCAACCCCAAATAAAATCCACTTTATATGTTATTCTACAGGAAACATTTTCCAAAGTTTATGAGCTAACATGACTGTCCTAAACAAGTGCTTCATAACAGCGCTAAAAAATAGGCAAAGAAGTTCATTTATAGGGAAAACTGGAGAGAAAAATCTGGATGGATTTAGGCAAATTGTGGTTACATATTTTCAGCATATATGCACAAATGTATGGATGCATTTGATCATATCCATGGCACTGCTGTTGTTGTTTGTTTATTTCATTTCCATTATTTATAGTCCACTTTTCTCACCAAGATGGAAGGCAGATTACACAATGTAAATCAATGCAATCAACGGGATGATACTGCTAATAAACAATATGTCAGAATCATGGGAGCCTTGGTGTCTTCTTTAAGCAGGCCATTCCACAAGGTGGGAGCAGAGAGCACATGCAAACAGGCAGTTGTTGATATTGCCCATTAGCAGCATCTGCAGAAGGCCCTCCTCAGATGAGCAAAGTTTTGTATGGGGGTCCAAGGCCATGAAGGGCTTCATATTTGATAGCTAGTACCTTCAGATTGGTAACTGATGGGCAGCCAATGGAATGACTGCAGAATGGGTGTAATAGGCATGCCCCAGCTAGCTCCCAATGGTAACTAAGCTGCAGCATTCTGCTCCAGCTGGAGCCTCTGAGTTGATTTTGTTCTCTGACTTCCTGTATGCAGTGAAGTGAGCCCTGACTCCCAAGAGCTGATGCTGGAATCATTTTTGTTAAGTTTAAGGTGCCACTGGACTCCTGTATTATGTTGCTGTTATAGACAAATGCTGCTTGCTACCCACCTGGAATGATTGCATACTTTGTTTTATCTCTGAAGTGTTTGCATCCCAGTAGGGCCGAACAGAATTTATTTTGATAGCCGCATGCATCCAGCTAGAGTAATTATCTAAGCTACACATTTTTCTTGGCCTTGCCACAGACTAATGATTGTGATAATGGCAGCAGGAGGAAGGAATCTCCATGTTTAATTGCAGCCATCCTCTCTCTATCAAACAAACTGCTAATTTAAATTAAGGCTTCGAATATATGTATATTCCCTTGGAAGTAAGACCTTTTAAACTCAGTGGGACAACTATTCAACATAAGAATACAAGAAGAACCTTGCTAGATTAGACGAGGGGTCCATCTAGTCTGACTTCCTGTTTCACGCAGCACCCAGTAGGCCAACTAATGGCATGGATGCATTCTTCCCACACTGCTGTCCAGAGGGCTGCTGTCTCTGTATGTGGAAGTACAAAGTAAGCATGCACTGGATTTTGCAACATGGATATTTGCAAGAGCCTGTTGACCAGGACCAGCTGTTTCTGCATAGAGCAACATTGTTTCATTTTCTCTGACTTAACAATTCCTTGATGTAGTTCCCAGTCAGGCCCATTTGAACCACTACACTAGCCCAGCCTAGCTGCCTGAGAAAATCTGGTGGCTGAGGCTAACACTTGCATTAGCTGGGGAATGTTTTCAGAATTTTTGGACAATAGCAGTGGTGGGTCAGTTATCTATAATTATTGTCCTTGCAATCCAGTGGGCCTCTACAATCAGAAGAGAAATCAAGACTATGACTTCCTACTTACTATATGTATTTATTTAAAACATTTATTAGTCACCTGTCTACCTTCTGGCATTCAAGGTGGCTTAGAAGATAAATAAAACAACAGTTATAAAACACATAAAAGACAACTTTAAAATCTCAAAGGATGGGCAATAAATAAAAATCAAATTAATGAAATAGAGTCCTAAATAAAACTGTCATCAGCTTCCCTTCATAACATATGCAGGAAAGGCATCTTTTTGTCATTTGAAATAAATGTTTTTATAGTGAAAATCAGAGTTAATTATTAGATATTTAGTGATTCGGGGATTAATGGTCCCAGAATGAGCATTATAGCACAACCAGATCTACATCAACTGTTTTCCAGTTTCACACTCCTGGTCAATTATAATGATTTGGATGGGATAGATAAATACTCTAAAGTCATTTTGGTTGTGGGAATGGTCATTTTTTCAGTCCTGCCCAGGTTCCCTGACTACTGTTGTCTGGGCAACATTCCCCTCCCTCCAGCTGCTGCTTCTTTCGCCTTCCTGGATTAGTCACACAGATGATTCCATCCAATCATAGAGTCATAGAGTTGGAAAGGACCTCCAGGGTCATCTAGTCCAACTGCCTGCACAATGCAGGAAATTTACAAATACTTCCCCCACAAATCAGATATCTTATGGCAGATGTTATGAAACTGTGTGATAATATCAGTAGTTGGTATTGTCAAACACTGATGGCTTTAGTGGACATAGAAAATGGGTATTAACTTGGTATAGAGCACCTTGAGAGAGATTTTCATGGTCCAGGAGCCTCATCACTGGTGTGTACCTCCTTTTTAGTCAGATACTTTCATGTCAAGAGGGGCAGAATTGGATAGCTATGCATGGTTTTGGGAGGGAAGCTACTTCAGATGCCAGACAACACATCTTGGTTTGAATCATTTCAGCTAAATTAATGTGGAGTTTATTCATTGCCACTCAAGTTTACATAAAACAAAAACTTAGGCAAAAAATACCAGAAATGTTCAGAGAACTTTGATGGATGGTGGGAGGCTGAACATTTTCAAGTTGCGATCAGTTTTATTCCCTTAGAGCATATACTTCTGCTCAGATCTATAGGAATACTTATTTATGTAGATATTTATACTCATTTGGGATCCAAAGTGGTTTACAGCATTATTCTGTCCTCCTCCATTTTATCCTCACAGCAACAACACCAACTTTGTGAGGGAGGTTAAGCTTAGAGATGCCATGGCAGAGTGGGAATCCACACCTAGGTCTCCCAGATCTTTGTCCAGTACTCTGACCACTACACCACACCAGCTATCTTATTGAGAAGGAATGAAAGAATCACAATTAGTGAAATTTCTCAGGGAGATCTCCAATATGTGTGTGTGCATATGCATGTATCTGGCACAGTCAGCGCCATTATTGCTTCACAAAAATACTTTCATGCACTGTGTGTTAAAAAGAGGCCAAACTATCCTTTACTTATGGAACTGCAGTTGCTAATGTTTCTAGGAAACTGGATGCTTAACTAATCTTTGTTGTTGCATTTTATCCCACTGAGCATTATTTCTTTTACAGCAACTAGAGAGGAACAATGCGTACTCCACTGACAAACCAGGACATCAAATTGTCCCCAGCAATCAAAAGCTTTTCTAAATGTCACTGCACTTTGTCACATCCTTCCAGCAACTGCTACAACCCTCACAATTTCGCTTGAGTGCTAGAATTATTTTGCCTGACCTCCATCATTCATGCACACAAAGACAATCAGAAGCTGAAAGTTGCCACTTCCCCCCATTTGAAGCCCAAAGCAACCCGTGGGCATGATTTCAAAATGTTCTGCACCAGAGTTGTGCTCACAGGAGGTGCTCTGTGCCTGTTAAGTGTTTACAGATTTGCTAGACAGGCCAAGTGTAAGCACCCAACAGCACTTCGCAAAGGGTGAATAAAGACAACTATTTTCCAGGTGGGAATTTTGTGGGCATAAGTAAATTTGCAGAGCCTTTTGATTTACAGGCCTCCATCCAAAATTGCGGGGGGGAGGGAATTGGCTTATGTGGCCACACCCTGCTTTCTCCTGTCCTCCTCAGACCTTACAAGCACAGCATGCCAGTCTTTCAGCTGGATTTTTTCAGCCAGATAGTCTTTTGAGTCAGTTTAGAGTTGCTCTGGGTCCTAGCTCCCCTCATATAATCAGTTCCAGCAGGGTGGAGATTGAATCCTTGTTAGGCGGCCAAATGTCAGTGGGCCCACAAGTTGATCATTTGTAGTGGCCAGTCAAGTAGTGAGGCAATTCTTACCACTCTTTTAACACCTAATCAAATACCTGGGGAATTGAATGGGGGAAAAAATCAGAACATGTATGAGGATTATACAGAGAATATAGTCTTCTGCATGTAGTCATCTGTATCACCCCATAGCACCACCACACACCAAACATCATCTTGAGGAAATTCCCAAATGCTCAAAATCTTTATACTTATTGCAACATGTACATTATATTATAGGTATGATACTGTTGTTGGCTTATGATGTCATTCTTTCTTTATGGATATTGCATTAGTTGTATAAGTTAGAGTAGTCGTAAGACTGTCTAATGTATACTTTGTTACACGGTTAATAGTTTCAGTTATTGTTTTATGTATGTGAAAATTAAATAATAATAAAAAAATGAAAAAAACAGTGAATATTCATGGACAATAATGAGAAATAAGATGGTCAGTGATGACATCAAACCCAGATCAAAGGCCAAAGCATGGCAATTACAATATGTCTATCGACAGACTTAACAAACTTTGCTCAGATAAATCTTAACATTTATAATAAAATCGGTTGCCTATTTTCAATTCTTGATCAACCACACTATTACAAATCCTTTACTAAAACGTCTGGTATGAATGAGCCTATAAATATACCAAGCTTGGGCTTGAAAATTCATAAGGCTCTATGAAAACATCCCCCCGCCCCTCAATGGGATATGAAATACTTTTACAGTTTTCCATAGCCACCATAACTGGTTTTGTTCTGCTCTCATCGAAAATTGAAATTGATCTTGTTTCTGTGCATGTGGTCATGGAAGTGAATGATGATCTGTGCATTCAGTCGGCAAAGCTATAATGCTCAAACACACCATGTCCACAAAACCCATTCTTTATCCCGCCTTATCTTATCAAGATGCATCCGAGTCCCAAATATGTTGCTTTACTCCACAGCTGAGAAAGATGATAAGAGAGACCATGTTGTGACTGTCATCACTTTAATACCCAGTGCAGTCCTGGGCTTATATGAAGCTTGGTGTACTGAACCTTTCTCTCCTTTCAGATAACTGCAAGACTTCCATCCATTCTCTATTGTGTGTACGCTCTACAGACTTTCGTCACTTATCTGTACCCCTGTTTTCTCCCAATGAATCCACTGTTTTCTCAGTGATTTAGTGAAGGTGACAAGCAAAGGTGACAGGCAGAAGGGAAGTCATTGAGTGCCAGGGACGATGCGATCACAACAGTCTGTACCCCCATTTTCTCCAAATGAATGTGCACATTAATTAGCTCCCACACATTTCTTTTCAAGTTTTAATATCCCAAAGTGAAGACGTGAGAGCCAGTAAAATATGTGTTAAACTATGTTTTATTTCTGGCCACTCTGCATATATGTATAGTATGAGCTACTCTTAATGAGCAATATTAGGGCAACCCCTTCCCTACTCCAAATCCAGCAGGTGCCAGCTTTATTGATCCTAACCTGCCCAGAAGACCGTGAGGAGAATTCCCTCCCCTACATGCTATTCATGAAACTCTGACTGATGTAGTTCAGTACAAAGGGAATTCTCTTCAACCTCCACCAGCCCATGAAGCGCTGGCTTGGGACCCCCCTTCCATTTAATTCCATGGTACTTTAAGGTGCTCAAGCAATGCTCCCTCTAAGCTGTAGAGTCTTGTGAGCAAAAAAATCTACTTTGTGAGCGCCTGGCATTAAAGTTGTGAGCGAGCGATTTGGCTACTGGATAAATTAGTTTGCTCTGGAGCCATCCTTCTGGAGCTAAGACAAAAACGTGTAAGCCAGAGGCTAAAAAACTATGAGCTAGCTCATGCTAATTCAGCTTAGAAGGAACACTGCTCACAAGTTAACCCTACTTATGCATAAGAGTCCTACACTATTCCTGCCAATCAGCCAATGGGTGAAGCCTTATTATTATTATTATTATTATTATTATTATTATTATTATTAACCTGGCCCCTACCAAACACTGTGGCATATTGTGTTTTTTCCATGAGTTCCAAAATGAGTATCCTGCTTTTGGTTATTTGAACCACTTGTTAATAACATATCCTGTCGGTTCTCAGCACATTCCTCTTCTTCATTGCCTAGCATGGCATAAAGGTTAGAGAGCTGGAGTAGGATTTGGTAGATGCAGATTGAAATCCCTACTCCACCATGGAAGCTTGCTGGGTGAACTTGGGCCAATCACATACTCTCATTCTACCCAACCTTACAGGGTTGTTGTGAGTCTAAAATGGAAAAGGTAGGGCTCATATTATAAACTGTTTTGGGTCCGCACTGGGGGAAAATAGTTGGGTCTAAATAGATATTTTCTCATATCACTGTTTAAACAGAATATTTCAACAAAGCTTTGTAGGTCTCATAGTTTTATGGTTATCAATGAGAGTTTCCTCAAGAGTAATGAGATAACATTAAAAAAACTTTGCTTGCAAGCCTGTATAGCAGCTTGGTCACCCTGAATGCTGATTCATTCCACATTTGCAGTATCTCCTTTTCATCTGAACTAGGAAAGAATTTCTCAGGAAAACAGTGGGGAAAAACTGTTCCAAACCAGGTAATTATGGAATTTGGTGATATTTGTGTTTTTGAGTCATTACTTAACTCAAGCTTATCTGGATATGGCAGCCTTCCACCTCTCAGATGCTAGTTGCTGGGACTTTTTTTTTTTTTTTTTACTAGAACCCACTAGGAGCCTGGATATTTGTATCCCTGATTTTTTAAGGTTTCCTCTTTAGGGTATGGCTGTGAGCGCTGGACTATAAGGAAGGCCGAGTGCCGAAGAATAGATTCTTTTGAACTATGGTGCTGGACAAGACTCTTGAGAGTCCCTTGGACTGCAAGGAGATCAAATCATTCAATCCTAAAAGAAATCAACCCTGACTGTTCCCTGGAAGGCCAGATCCTGAAGCTGAAGCTCAAATACTTTGGCCACCAAATGAGAAGGGAGCATTCACTGGAGAAGACCCTGATGCTGGGAAAGATTGAAGGTCAAAGAAGAAGGGGACAGCAAAGGATGAGTTGGTTAGACAGTGTCATCGATGCAACGAACATGTAATTGAGCAAACTTCAGCGGACAGCGGAAGACAAGAGGACCTGGCGTGATCTGGTCCATGGGTCGCGAAGAGTCGGACTCGACTGTGCGACTGAACAACAACAACAACTTTAGGGTAAAGAAGTGACTTTGCCATTTTGAACAGATAGTTGCTCCACACAGTAATATTTTTATAGAGTATTTTGACATGAGGATTGATATTAGGCTGAAGTGGGAGCTCCGCATTGTGTTGACCTCCTTCATCAAAGTAAAATATTGAGTTTTATTATTTCTTGTTGCTCAGCTCGGGGGTGAGTGGGTTTGAAATACTGCAGCTAAATTCTGAGGGTATTTCCAAAGTATTTGAAAACAGCACACACTTTAAAATCTCACGGGAGAGCCTGTTCTTACAAGATTAGCAGACCAGTTTTGTAGTAGAAATCAAATGCCAGGCAAAAAAAAAATACCATTGCTAATAAGAAACTTGACAAAACAATCACAACAGAAGGAAAAACGCAGTACAGAGGTAGATATGAACATGACACAGAGATGGAAGAATGTGGCTATTTATTGTGTTTATATTATATTTCCAATTTAGTGCACTATGATCAGGTTGAGTGGGAGATTTCTCTCTGTAAGGCTTTACATGAATATGTAAAGTGCTACGTGGATGCTTTCTGTACTTCAGGCTTTCACTTCAAAAATGTACAAGACTGCTATCCCAGAAACAGATTATTGTTTCTAAGGAGCAATAAGAGAAACTGCCTTCTTGGGGCTGCTCAGCAAGGGTCATACTTCTGTGGCATGGCAATTTCCTTACTTAAATGATATTCCAGTTTCAGTCCTTGTCTCCAGTTAAAAAGGTCTTAGGTAGATTTCTGTTTGAGAGATGTCATAGAGCTCCTACCAGTTGGAGTCTTACTAGGCTAGGTGAATCTGAGTCACTGGCCTAGTCTTCTTCATGAGATCCTGTAGAAGGGAGCCATAGGGCTGCCATATGCCCACTGAGGGTAGAAGACCTCCTGCCCCAGAAGCTGGAGGGAGGGGGGAAAATAAAAACTGCCATCAGTTATAACATGGTACCACCTAGAAGTGGTGTCACGCCTCTCTAGGAATTGCTGGAGAGATTCCTAGACAGGACTGATGCCACTTCTGGGTTTCTGGGCATTGTCAGAACTGGGCTTCTGCTAAATTCCTATACAGTTAGACAGTGTTGCCTAGAGGCAGTATTCATGTGGCATAAGTGGTAATTAAGTCACCTGATTTTGTATGGAATCCACTCATTGTCTGAATTAAGAACACATCCTTTCTCAGGATAGTATCAATGAAAAAATCAAATTTACAAATCCACGTGTTTAACTTGCAATTAGGCAGCTAATCCAATCAATACTTTTCATCTTTGGGTCCTTTGCCTTTGTCATTGTAACGATTTGTACCTGTAGCTCAGTTGCTGCACAGAGCAAACCATATACATGTACAGAACTTGCCACTAAATCCTTTTTCATGATGCTGCCAAAAAGAATGCTTTGAAACAACATGGAAATGACACAGTTTGGTGAGCCACAAAAAGATGGAATAGCCATAGCAGTCCTCAGGACACAGAAGCCTCCAAGTTATTATGGCCAATATTAGTTCAATGGAGCAGTTAAGTAGTTTTTGACTCTCGTGTTGTAAGTCTTAGCATAGAGTACTGTGCATGAGGTGGAGAAATTCCATAATACTAGAACTTGGGGCACATAATGAAGTTGATAGGTAGTAGATTATAGATGTAGAAAAGGAAATATTTCTTTACTTAACAAACAATTACATTTGTGATCCTACTGAACACAAGCAGTTTAGCGGTTTCCCTGAACAAAGCAGTTTAGTAAGGATGCATCCTTGCTCCTCTGTTATTCAATTTATACCTTACTGATTTAGCTTCTTACATATCTGGAAATGAATTTTATCCACCTTGCCTGGCCCATGTTAAATTACCCTGTCTCTTATATGTGGGTGATACCGCTCTTTTGTCAAGATCAATGTTTGGCTGACGCAAGCTCAAAGGTTCCTTCTCGGACTATTGTTCCAGAGTGGGCTTAGTTATTAATGTTGCTAAGTCAGGAGTAGGCCTCTATGTCCTTTTTTTTTTTTTTAACTCTCCAGGGCAGAGTTGGCCAAACTTGCTTCATGTAAGAACCAAACAGACTAAATGTAGGATGCTCAAGAGCTGCAAGGTGACATAAGAGGAAGATGTGGGTTTGGGGGAGTGGCCTCAAAGTGACATCACAGGAAGGGGTGGGATTTTGATACAGGATGTGACATCATTGGAAGGGGTGGAGCTTAGGAAATGACATCACTTGAACTTTGACCTGGAAGTGATATCACAAAACATTATATCACAAAGTGATGTCATATCGTTGCTATGCACCAACCCCAACATTTCCTGGCTCTACTCCCAAAGTCCCCAAGTGTTAAAACTGAAAAGGTGGTAAAAACAGATATTGCTAATGATACCTTTTCTAGTATCTAGTCAAAACATAGTTTCATAGGTTAG
The DNA here is from genome assembly GCA_029375565.1 of Gekko gecko. Classification (NCBI taxonomy): domain Eukaryota; kingdom Metazoa; phylum Chordata; class Lepidosauria; order Squamata; family Gekkonidae; genus Gekko; species Gekko gecko. The sequence goes on along the minus strand of JAPDNY010000001.1, from coordinate 285,968,703 downwards.
TTATCCCTTGTGTGAAGTAGTTTCCTTTTTCAGGTGGCAGCTGAATTGGTTTGAAGCACTAGAGTAGAACATATTTTGTGTTCAGTGGCACCTTTAAGACCAACAAAGGTTTATTCGAGGTATGAGCTTTCATGCACACAACATGCACATGAAAGCTCATGCTTTGAATACACCTTTGTTGGTCTTAAAGGTGCCACTGGGCTCAAAATTTGTTCTAGTTTCCTTTTTGATTGCAGTCCAGCCATAGCTTTAACAAGATTAATGCTTCAGGAGAGGAGACACTTTTCTGCCTTCACAAACATGTAAGCAACTGCATGTGTAGCTTCTCAATGCAGGCAGCCATGAAGTCAACTCATCCCTGAAGAGCCTGGAAGTGACCATTGCATGGGTTTGATTCCCCACTCCTCCACTGTAGTCAAGTCCTGGGGGAAGAGGTAGGGAGCCAGCTGCCTTATCTGCCAAAGATGATAAAAGGCAGACCTGGCAACTGTGGCGACCTGGGCCTCCATAGAAAATGAGGCATCCAGGACCATCCCCAGGCTCCTCACCTTCTGGGCTGGCACAAGTGATGCACCATATTCTTGATTCAACTCCTCCCCAGATCAGGTACAGGACCTCCATCTTCATTGGATTAAATTTCAACCAGCTCTGCTGTAACCACCCACCCACAGCCTCCAATGGCCTGGTCAAATTCTCTGGGGCAGAAACTGGACAGCCATCCATCATCACATAGAGCTGAGTGTCATCCACATATTGGTGACAACTCAGCCCAAATCCTCAGACCAGCATGTTAAACAACATTAGCGAGAGACTCGCCCCATATGGCACTCCACACTCAAGTGGGTATTGCAGGAAAACTCACTTGCCAATTGCCACCCTCTGTCCCCAATCGTGGAGAAGGGAAGAAAACCACTGTAAGGCAGATCCCATCAGCAAGGCAGTGGGTCAAGAGATCATAGTCAACTATGTCAAATGCTGCTGTCAGATCAAGAAGTAACAGCAGCACCAACCCACCCCAATCTAGGTGTTTCTGGAGGTCATCTGTGGGACCTACTAGCACCATCTCCATCCCATGGCCAGGGCAGAAACCAGACTGGAATGGGTCAAGGATGGATGCATCGTCCAGGAAAGCCTGGACAGCCACCACTCTCTCAACTACCTTACCCAGAAACGTTTCAGCAACATGCCCTAATTACTTCCAATGTGACCCAGAAGTGCTGTAGGCATGTCAGGGACATTGAGGCAGTGCTCTGCTTTTGGGGCAAAAACTCTATGGTAAAATCAGCTTCTACCATAGAGTTTTTGCCCAAAAACCAGAGCATCACCCCACCATCCCCAATGTGCATATATCACTTCTGGGTCACATTAAAGTCACATAGGCCTGTCCCTAAAACATTGGGTATTCTTACCTTTTCAGGGGATAATTCCCCCCTGCCAGCCAGCTGACCAGCTACAGAGAAGTAGGGCCTGGCAGCAGGGGACCCCTGCCCCACTAGGGGGTCTGGCATCCCTTCTCACATGGCAGACATTTTGGAGTAGCACCCAACTCTTGACACTCAATATTCCTAAAGTTCCCACTGCCCTTCAGCATGGTGATTGTGGTGGTGTAGCTTCCAGTGTACAGACTACACCTGTGGAAGGAGGAGGATAGAACTGAATGGAATTATTATATACTTAACTCAGCAATGAGAAGTGAGACTCAGTTATGCTGAATGTGGACTGAGGCGTCATCTACACATTACAAAGACCTTGGCTGAGTTCAGACTGGCAGTTTGCCCCACTGTAGCCACTTTTCAGCCACGTTTTACAAGTGGATTAAAGGGGGCATTCACACAGGCACATCTGCCTGGCATTCTCCACCCATAGTCAACCCAAGCCGTTCCGCATCATTCCTGCGTTTAAAAGATACCTGGTGAAAGCAGTAGCAAATCCCGGAGAGTGCCTTTATCCCACTTCATTCCACTGCCGGGAAGTGTGAACACCAACCCAAAAAGCTGGGAGCAACCCGCGTTGCACATAAGGCAGCAGTGATATGATTGGCCGTGCTCTGCTCTATCGCCCAATGCGGTGCCGGCGCAATGGGATCCTCCCCAAATTGGCCGAATTACCAGGGAAAGGCCATTTACAGCTGTGCCTCCAAATCAGCAGTCTGAACGCTCCAGTGCGCCTCCTCCCGATATGCTCCCACATCAGTCCACGCAGTGTGACCAGGAAAACCCAGAACAATTTGCTGAACTGCCAGTCTGAACTCAGCCCTTGTGTTTGTTGGGGAATAAGACATATGATGAGAGGTTTATGTCTTTCAGATGCATACTGGCTCTTCTCTGTTTGCAACCATGACACGCAGGAAGAAGTGGCTCTAGCCTCCTTCTACATGCATTTTCATTTCCTCAAAGCATCCATGGAGCCACTATTGGCTCCAAGGTGGGAAAAATATTACTTATGTGGCTACACATAAGTTTCACAACAGAGCCAATAATGGCTCCATGGGGTAGTTTGAGGACACAAAAACAGCTACAAGGGTATAGCTGCTTCTCCTTATGTGTTATGGTTGTTGTTGCAAATGGAAAAGAGCCAGTGTGCATCTAGGATGCACAAAATTCCCATTCCACATCCTCCCTTTGTTCCCTAACAAATACAAAGGTTTGGTAATGTGCGGATAAAGCCCAGTCTTCAAATTCTCATCCTAATGCTTCAATCCCAACCCCCTCTTTTTTAAAAAAAATTGTTCTTCCTCGTGGGAATAAAACCTATGTTTATTTTCATCCCATCTCCTGTTTCCTCACACTAACTTAACCCATTTAAAGGATGTGCTTTTAAATGGATTTCTGGGACATAAGCACATTGTTACCTTAAAACAAGCACATGTTTGAAGGGTGCTTCATGTTCTGTTCTGCTCCTTTAATCTCAATAGCTGTTTAAACACTACACTGCAGCCTTCCTCCTGGCAAATAGTTTGCTTTATATTTTGCATGAGGCGGCCATAGTTTCTGCACCAAATGAAACCTGATGTGGATTTCAGGAGTCTTTGCTCACGGTTTGACCCAGGTTAGACCATGATACAGTGTATCCCTCACAGGCTGTCTTGGTCCAAATATGATCCCCAGTATTTGGCAAGCTCTTTTGAAATTTTAGAAAATGAAGTTTCTAATAAGTGACCTCATTTAACTGGTTCTTCAAACAGTTCTTTGGAAGTTTGCATATCTCTTTTCAAAAGCCCTTAATCTTGATACTACAACTTTAAAAATTATTATTTGGGGTCCTTTCACACTGCTAACTTAGTATCCTCCATTGCTGCCTCCCCTTTCTCCAAAGCAAGGAGGCAACTATGATTTCAGACACTTCATTAGATTCTTGTTTACTTGCCCTTAAAATGCTGTTCCCTTTTTTAGACAGGGCCACATTTTTCACAGGTGGTGAGGAAGGGAGGAGAGCCACCAGGAGCCCTGGAGCTGCAGCCAGACAACCTGCAGGCATTCGGTCCCCCTTCAGAAGTAATGCCATGTCTGGGATAAACCAGGCTACCCTGCTCTTGTTGGATCTCAAAAGCTAAGCAGGGTCAGCTCTGGTTAGTACTTGAATGAGAGACCACCAAGGAGCACTAGGGTTGCTGTGCAGAGGCTGGAAATGGCAAATCTCCTGTTTGTCTCTTGCCTTGAATTCCCTATGGGGTCACCATACGTTGGCTGTGACTTAATGGTACTTTCCACCACCAAAAAAGCAATGTCCATGAGAGGCCTAGGGTGAGCGGGCTTGCCCTTTGCACCCACCCCTGCCCTTGCGCAACCCCAGCTGGTCAAACCCTCCCTCTAGCCACTAGCTGTGCCAAACACTGTCATACTTGCTCTTTCTCTGTCCTTCCTCATCACTCCTGCCGCATGTGAGGGAAAGTGAGGGAGATGGAAAGTCTGCAGCCAAGCTGGCTGTTGCTGTGGCTTTCCTGATTCAATTTATGAAGAATAAATATTAAATAAATGATTAAACAAAGATTGTGTCGGTATACTGATATTAAGTAAAGAGGTGGACAGCCCCTTTTGAAGTGCAGCATACCTTGCAGATAAAAAGCAAAAGTTATTCAATTGCGCACCAAGAGGAAGCTTCAGATCAAAGATGGCGTCAAGGAAACATGAGGTTAGACCCTGTGGGTTCCCAGGGCAGGGGCACACAAGAACCAGGCTGTTGTTTATAAAAGAATATTAAGTTTATTCAAAGATATTAAGAAAGGAAAATTGTTATTGCCAACACATTAATCAGAAATCGTATAGAACAGAAAATAATAAAGCTACCTTCAACTACCGAACAGTGTATAGAGCTACATTAGGTAGCACCAACCTTAATTTTGTTAGGAAGGCCTCAAATAGCATTGTCTACGTTTTTAGCAATTGCAGGATATTGTCTTGGCTATCAAATCGGGTCTCCAAGAGAAACCTCTAGAAGATTGCATCACCTCTCCCAGTTTCTCCCCTCCCATCACAAGTTCCCATGAGAAGTTGATTAACCGGCTTCCATCTTTGGCCTTGAAGATGATAAGAAGCCTGCAGGCAAAAACAAAACAAAAAACAAAACAACAAACCCAGCAACACCTGCAGGTCAGTACAGGACCATCACCATTCACATTAACCCTTGAGGGGATGGTGGGGAAGGTGGTTTGCTTCACAGATAATTTGAGAAACATGGAAGGCAAGTGACTAGACAAAAGTGTGTGAAAGCGTTAAAATTATCCATTGCAACTCCGATATGAAAATGGAACAAAAAGCCCACAGAGTGACATTTATTATTGTTTCTATGCAGGGATATTTCCCTGGAAAGAACACAGCATGTCACAACCTTTTTATGGGGGGGAGGCTTGTACCTAAAGTCATGTTGCTTCTGAGCACAACATGTGCAGCTCCGGCAGGGGTTCTACTTTAAGCTGGAGCATAAGAAAAACCCTTAAGCTGGAGCAAACGATTGCATGTATTGCTCATGCCCCCCCCCTCTTTGTCCAGCTGTTCCTAGACATTTTTGGATGAACTATCTGATTTTCCCTTTTGTAACCTATGACTACAAATACAGGTAAAGTTAAATTTTGCCTTTTTATGAAAATGGTGGGCTTTCTGAACTTACCCAAATGTTGAACTTGGTTCACGCTTGACCTAAATACAAAGGGAAGGTGATCTTTGCCATAGAGGCTAGGAGGGGCAGGCTGGTAGGGATCAGCACAAACTGGGAAAATGCAGTTCAGTTCCTGATTTGTGGCGTGCCTGATTGGAGAACCACGGACCATCACAAACTTTTCCATAGCAAATGAACTGGTGAGGTTTGTGACCTGGTAGAATTCCCCCCATGGGCTAGAGACACCAAACTCACAGGGGATCTCTGGCTGACTCTCCTCTACCTGGCCTCCAAGTTTGGTGAGGATTGGATTTACAGGATCAGAGTTACACCCCCCCCCCAGAAGATGCCCCCAGGGAAGTGCTTCCAGGGGAAATGACTGACATTGTTTCAGGAAGTTCTTTTTTCTCCCTGCTCTTGTCACTTTCAAGAGCCCCCCCCCTTTTGCTGGCATTCCTTTGTGTTCGTATTTTCTTGCACAGAACTTGTGTACTGGTGCAGCCCTCCCAGGAGACAAGGGCTGGAGTTCAGCAGGGCGGGTTACAGGCAAGGTTGCAAAGAGGAACCAGGGTCCAGTTCAAAAGTCAGGGGTTCCAGAGAGCAGATATGCCAAGTCCAGTCAAGGGATTCAAGCAGCAAGTCTAAGTCCAGTCAGGGGTTCCAGATAAGCCAATAGTCCAGTCCAAGGTTCCAGTAGTCTGATAACAAGAAGATCACTGGTTTAGTAGCAATGCATACTTGCTGTATCCACAAACTACTGATTATCCTGGCTGATTTTATAGTCAAGTCTTAATGAGCTATACTCCCAGCCAGTTCCTTGGCAGGCATCCTGAAACTACTCATCCAACTCATCAGTTGACAGCTGAAAATGGGCCATGAATCTCACACTCCTTTTCCTTGCCTGCAACTCTGTGCGCCTCTGACAGCATCGGTGCTGCAAGGGTGTGGGTGAGCTAGGTGGGCTGAGTGTTTTGTGATGCTTTTGTATTTTTTAAACTGTATACAGTGAGGATTCTTTGATAAAGAAACAGGCTGAAAGTAAACTTTGGTCCCAGTCACATGAGTGAGATAATCCGGGGGGGGGAGTGAGGCTTTTTGCCCTGGAGCAAAATGAAGCACAGTAGCGCAATCAGACATTCCCCCAAGACTTTGTGCTTAGGCCGTCTGCTGCCGATCACACGTTGATGGTGAAGCATGGCAAGAGGGGGGAGCAGTATGGCGCGATCACACATGCAGTGATCTCAAGCCACTGCTTCCAGATCGGTGTTTTTGTGTTTTTTTTTTCAATCCGGAGTTCCCGCATGTGCATGACCATGGAAGCGCATGACCAAGGAGGCTTAAAAAAAAATCCAGTGTGAGACAGGATGCAGACGGGCACCGGATGTGACATGATACCAGTGCTTCCGCAATCTGATGCCTGCCTGCGCCCCACATTTTCCGGGAAATACTGCACTTTCCCAGGTGTCTTTTTACTCCACTTCTTCAGCTGACTGATACAGGTTGCCAATGGGTGCGGGACGCTTGCCAGATGTTCCAATGTGACTGCGCCTGTAAAATCCACCCGGCATTCATCCCTATCATGTGGCTAATTCTGCATGTTGTTAGCCCCGACGCCATTATGGGGCTTTGCTATGGACTGTTTGGTGTTGCCACATGGCCTGTGTGCTTGTTAGACTGTAAAATGGATGCCAAGGGAGAAGCCCAGAAGGAAGGAAAAAGCTGTCTTTTTACTCTGAGGGACTCCATTGCATACCTGCCGCATGTCACCTACACAGATTAAGGGCCATACAGCAGACAAAGGACTTTTCCTCTGCCAGTCATTTGCATGAAGGGATTAAGTGCCTTCCCCACCCCAGACAATAGGAGAGCCATATACACAACAATGCCAGGGCCATCAGCTACCTGGAGACACCATCTGCCTGCCAGCCAGCCTCCTCTGCCCAGCCCTCAGGTATCCAACGGACAGCGTAGCCAATAAGATTTGAAATTGACACTGACACAGCCGGCTGGGAGGGTCAGTAGGTGTACACCGCCTGGCCTTCTCCGCCCAGCACCCAAGACGCTATAAAAACGTGATCTCTGGGCTGCTTCGCTCTGCTCTGCTACACCCCCACCTTGCTGCTGCTGAAACCACGACCTCTGTCTGTCTGCTTTTACCCTCTTATGCCCCCATCCTGTACCCGAACCCTTGCCTCGCTTCGTTCCAGTCGGCCGCTGGAATTATACACGTGCTGCTAGCTGGTCTAGACCGCGTGTCCCTTTCTCCATTCTTTCTACCCTACCTTACCCCACTCGCTGGAAGCCTTTAGGAGCCGCGCCTTGGAGGTAAATATTGCCCTCAACGAAACCAACGATAACCTGCTCATGCAACTGTGCTTTATCTATCTTTTATTCTTAGACCTTGAATGAATGTGTGTGTGAATTGTATTTGTTGAGTGTAACTGTTATTGGAACTGTGCTTTATTTAAGTAAACAAAACATTATTCTGAGTCCTGTCTCTCGCCTCTTCACTGGGAAGTCTCCGCGGCAGCCCATTCCTCATAGACATAGACCAAAAGATCCCGAAATTAATTATACCTGTGGCGAAGTGCTTCACCCCTAGAGAGCATTTCGCCCAACAATGTGACCGGACCCTTTCAGAATCTTCCACAAAGTTGTATGGAACAAAAGTACATGCTGTTTGTTATCATTGGTTATTGTAAGAAATAGACTATGTTGTAATTTGTTGTATTGATACAAACAACGAGGATCATATAAGTTACATTGAATACCAGTGTATTATTTATTAGTAATTTTAAAGAAGGGTCTGTTTATATTGGTTGCCATCTCATGGTATATATTGTGTTTGTATTGGGCCCCCTTCAGTTTGTACCAGAGGGATTCTGTGGTTTGACATTAGTCCTCTTTTGCTTGAACTGCTGCAGTTACAGGAGTCTACGGAATGGCTCAGGACCAAGCCAGTGTCACCAAACTCACAGGTAAACTCCCCCCACCTTGCTTTGAAGTTTGATAAACATCTTGGCCCAGGACAGACTGGCAATTTGCCCCGGTATCGAGTCGCGGCAAAAAAAACCCGGAGTAAACGATACCGGGTTTTCCCATCCACACAGCGGGGGCCTATGCCGGAAGAAACGGGACGGAGGCGTGCGGGACCGTTCAGACTGCCGCGCCGGAGGCCGCTGCTGCCTCATGCCCAACGCGGGTTGCTCCCGGCTTTTCGGCTGCGCGTTCAGACTCCCCGGAAGCGGGGAAACGCGCGACGAACGCAGGCATTCACGATTTGCGACGGCTTTTATCAGGTGGTTTTTTAAACCGGCTCTGAAGCGCGAGGGCTCCGGTAAGCTCCGGGTGGGGGACGCCAGGCAGATGTGCCTGTGTGAACGTTCCATTTACTCCGATATTGAGTCGCTGTCAGCCCGGGTCCCATCCCGCGGCAAATTGCCAGTCTGTCCTCGGCCCTTGATAGGGCAGAGACAATCTGTCTGGAAATATATCAATTCACAAACCACAACGAACCTCCATGATCAGTTTCAAAGTTTGTGTAAAGTTTGTGCCAGTTGACCTGTCATGAACTTGACTTTGCAAAGTACAAACTGGCCAAAATTCATCACAAACTTTAGTTTGTGAGACAGTCCGTACCCATCCTTACAACCTAAAGCATCACCTGGAAGTAACAGCACATCCTCTCTAAACTCTGCCCTCTCTAGGCACCATCACCAATCTCCTGGCATCTTTGCCATAAAAACCAGTGGAAATTCCTAGGATGTCACTGTGTGGAGGCCATTTTTTCCCTCCACCCAAAAAACCAAAACCTGAACCCATTGAAATGTTCCCTGTTGTGCCACAGTTAAAAGTAATTCCAGAGGAAGCTGGTAAACCATGGTATATTCTTCTGGGCTCAGCAAATTATTGAGTACAATTTTGTTTCTCCTTTTGCAAATAAAGTATGGGAGGCCTCATATTTTCCTGAGAACTTATATTTTGCTATAGTTAATTAATCATTCACAATTAATCATTCTCCAAGCCTGTCTCTTTGCAGGTTTGTTTGTTTTCTGAGCCCTGAAACCACACTCCAGAGCAGAATGCAGACGTTTTACTCTGTACCCCGTGTCTTTAAACTCTGAAGATGTCTTCATTTCTTAACCCCTCTTTTCCTGTCAAATCGGTGGATGTTAAAAAACCCTCACATGCTTTTTAAAAATATATATCCCTCTAAGTTCATGCATATTCTACTAACATTTCTAAGACGAATACTACAGTATGACAGCACTGCATTTCACAATTTAGGTTTGTGTTTCAGTTGTTCATGTTATTTATAGAAGCTTCCAGAATCTTGTGAGCTTACTCTGTAAAATTACCTGATTTACTCAGTGACAGAATGGTATAACAGTTAAAGTGTCACATCTGCAACTGGGGAGAACTTAGTTTCAAACTTAGTTTCAAATCTGGCCCCCATGAAGCTGCCTTATAGTGAACCAGAACCTTGGTCTATCAAGATCAGGCTTGTTTATTCAAACTGGCAGTGGCTCTCCAGAGTCTCAGGTAAGGTCTTTCTCATCATGTACTATCGGACCTTTTAACTAGAGATGCCAGGGATTGAACCTAGGACCTTTTGCATACAAAGCAGATTGTCTATGATTGAGTTACAGCCCTTCCCCACCTATAGCCCCTTCCAACCTTGGGTGACCTCAGGCTTGTCATTTAGCTGAACCTATCACTTAAGTGTGTTGGGAGGTTAAACTAGAAAGTGGACAACCCATGTATACAGCAGAATGAAAATTATATAGCTTGAGTGTCCTGGCTCACATTGGTTTACCTTATATCTTCCAAAACAGCTTTTCAGGGTCTTTTTCCTTTTGTTGAAAGAATACTGGAGATTAAAGATGATATGGGGGGAAGGGGGGGACTGAACCTAGAAACCTGGGATCCAGAAACTGAAAAGGTTAGTCCAATTGAAAAGAGGGCCAATAATAAAAGCTAAATATATCTGTAGTGTATAAAAAGATACATGCATTTTTTAACAAAGAATTTAAAAATACATAAGGGCCCAATCACACCTCATGTAAAAATACCAGAATCTAACACACAAGGGCTAATGGACTTGACCTGAGTGCTACTCTTTGCCTAAGGACAATTCATGTACTATTTTTATCTGGTTTTATGCATTGGCACATGGTGCCCCTGTTTGTTAGCCGCCCTGGGCCCGCTTGCGGGTAGGGCGGGGTAGAAATTTAAATAAATAAATAAATAAATTCTATTGAGGACACTTTGGCTAAACAACCATAGGAAGGCACTTCCTGGACCAGAAATTATTATCAGTGAAAGTCTACTTGGCATGGGATTGCATCCTCGGAGGCCTCATTTGTACTTTTATTCTGTGCCTAGTGTTTTCATTTTGGAACAATTTCCATCTGGTCCTTCTTGTATTTATATTTTATATCTGTATGATTGTACTGCACTATTATATAAGCCAATATGTTCCTCACTATCATTTGAACTCTGAAGAAGGCCTATGCAGGCCAAAACACGTCAGGTCAAGTCCAATGTTCCCTCTAAGCTGTGTAGTCTTGTGAGCAAAAATTCTACTTTGTGAGCTGCTGGCATTAAAGTTGTGAGCAAACTGTTTGGCTACTGCATCAATTAGTTTGCTCTGGGGCCCTTTTTCCTGAGCGAAGACAAAAATCTGTGAGCTGGAGGCTAAAAAACTGTGAGCCAGCTCACACTAACTCAGCTTAGAGGGAACACTGGTCAAGTCCATTAGCCCTTGTGTGTTAGATCCTGGTATTTTTACATGAGGTGTAATTGGGCCCTTATATTCTTTGTTAATAAATACACGCAACTTTTTATACACTATAGATATATTTAGCTTTTATTGTCGGCCCTCTTTTCAATTGGACTAAACTTTTCAGGTTCTGGATCCCAGATTAAAGATGATATCCCGTGTCTCACCCTGGCTGGTCTGACTTGAAACCCCCCTGTTTTGATTCTTCTTGTCTCTTGAGCAAATGGAAGCAGCAAACTTTGATTCTAGTGCCATATTGCATTTCTTTGCATTGATGGTTTTCCCCCATAAGATGTGCACCTTTTGGGGGCATGATATGCATTAATTTGTGCATCGTGAACAAATAGCATAAACAAGTACAGATGAATTAGTAATGCCAGCAGTGAAATTGGGCAGAAAAAACAAAGCTAACAGCAACATATGAAAACAAAAAAGGAACATTATGTAAACCCCCACTGGGGAAACTTGTGAGATTCTCTCAACTGAGCAGGAGGTGAGTAGACACATAAACAGGAACTGTTTGGCTCCCAAACAACATCAGTCTCTCAGTATCCACAGCAGCACCCCAGCCTCCCCAAGAACACTTGAAGTGTCACCATAAACAGAGCTACGCTCTTCTAAGCACTCTGCTTAGGATGGCACTGTTGGTGTAGCAGACTCCAAAATGTAGAACTTCTTTGTCATTTGCTCTTTAAACTGCACTAATCTTTCTTTTCAGCTTCCAATCAGCCGACAGAGGAATGATTCCAAGGATTTTCCAGAAAGTTGTGTTTTTTCTTGGGCCTTTCGTGCCAGTTTGGTGTAGTGGCTAAGTGCGCGGACTCTCATCTGGGAGAACCGGGTTTGATTCCCCACTCCTCCTCCTGCAGCTGCTGGATGACCTGGGGCAAGCCATAGTTCTGTCAGAGGTGTTCTGGAAAAGAGCAGTTTCTGTCAGAGCTCTCTCAGCCCCACCTACCTCACAGGGTGTCTGTTGTGGGGTGGGGAAGGGAAAGGAGTTTGTAAGCCGCTCTGAGACTCCGAGTGAAAGGCGGGGTGTAAAGCCAATCTCCTCCTCCTCCTCCTCCTCCTCTTCTTCTTCATGGATGCCTTTTTGTTTGCCATCAGCTAGCAGGCACTACGGGGCCCTGCCTTCACTTGGCATAAGGTGACAGATCAATCTGAAGGGAGCAGCGACTTACAAAAGCTCACACCCTACCACAAATGTTGTTAGTCTTTAAGGTGCTACTGGACTCTTACTCTTTTCTATTGGTACAAGGGAATTGCATAGTACCTAACAATAGGAAACTTACCAGATTGACCACTATGCAAATCAGCAGCTGCTCCACAGAAAGGGGGTAAGAAAGCTCAAAGAGAGCTTTCTCTGTGTATAAATCTCATTATTTCGCACAATTATTCCCCCTAATAGCTCCAACCATGAGTCATTTAGCAGCCAGAGAAGAATATAAATGCATTTATAAAATATGACAACATACTGCTACAGTGTCATTCAACAGGAGAGCTTGAGCCAAGGTCTGTGGTCCTTGTAGTGTGGCAGTTCCTCTATAGTCCTCATGAGTGTTCCTAGAGATCCTAGGCCTGCATCAGATGCTTGCCTAAGCAGCAACATTCTTTGCACAGGAGAAAAGCAAGTGTGATTCCTCCCACCTACGGTTCAAGTAACACTATGTAAGCATTTAATGTGGATACCCTAATGCAAGGCTGCCTAATGAATACTGTCTCCTTATTCCGAGTTGTATCAAGAGGATTCTGCTTTAACCATACTAGTTTGTTGGTGACATTACACCTCCACTTTTCAAGACCCAGTGGAGTAGAGTGACTAAAATTTTGGATAGACACTTACATTTGAATCCTTGCTCTGCCATGAAGTTTATGGGCAAGTTACCATCTTCCTGCAAGAAAGCAGTACGTGTTCCCATCTTATTTCATTTTATATGGATTAGATTATCATCAGCTGTTTTGTTCTCTGCTTTTAGTTGCTGATTTTGTAGATTTGTTTGTTCTACAAATAATTATGAATATTTTACAGTTTTACATGCAGTACAGGCTCTTTTTGTAGCAGGAACTTCTTTGCATAATGGGCAGAGACGGACCAAGAGAGAGATCTTGGAGTCCTAGTGGATAACTCGCTGAAAATGTCTAGACAATGTGTAGCTGCAATAAAGAAGGCCAACGCTATGCTGGGGATTATTAGGAAGGGAATTGATAACAAATCAGCCAGTATCATCATGCCCCTGTATAAATCATTGGTGCGACCTCATTTGGAATACTGTGTACAGTTCTGGTCACCACATCTCAAAAAGGATATTATAGCATTGGAAAAAGTGCAGAGAAGGGCAACTAGAATGATAAAAGGGTTGGAACACCTTCCCTATGAAGAAAGGTTAAAATGCTTGGGGCTCTTTAGCTTGGAGAAACGATGGCTGAGGGGTGACATGATTGAGGTTTATAAGATTATGAATGGGATTGAGCAAGTTGAGAAAGAAGTACTTTTCTCCCTTTCTCACAATACAAGAACTCGTGGGCACTCCATGAAATTGCTGAGTAGTCGGGTTAGAACAGCCCCACTGCTGGACCTCCTGATGGCACCTGGTATATTTTGGCTGCTGTGTGACAGAGTGTTGGACTAGATGGGCCATTGGCCTGATTCAACATTGGCTTCTCTTATGTTCTTATGTTCTTATGTTTTTATGGCAACACACTCCTAATGTAGCCAATCCTCCAAGAGCTTTGCCCAGCTCAGCTTGCAGCAGCACATTCACAGGGATCTCCTGGCAATTTCCTGCAGGGTGGGCTTGCAAGGCTTCTTAAACCCCTATTTGAAAAAGCAACTGAACCCCCAACAGGTCTCTGTAGCCTTCGGGTTCAAACAGCCATAGAGCTACTCACACTCGTATTTCCTCTGGATGGGAGGATACCTGGCTCTGATGCCTTTTTGCACCTAGTCCAAGTTATAAAGGAGCTGCGGTGGCTCAAGTGGTTAAGACGCTGAACTGCAGGCTGTGGAAGGTCAGTAGTTCAGCAGTTCGAGACCTGAGTGCGCCACATGACGGAGTGAGCTCCCGTCTCTAGTTCCAGCTCCTGCCAACCTAGCAGTTCAAAAGCAAGAAATTGCAAGTAGATAAATAGGTACCACTTCGGTGGGAAGGTAACAGCGTTCCGTGCACCTTGGTGTTTAGTCATGCCGGCCACATGACCACGGAAACGTCTTCGGACAGCACTGGCTCTTTGGCTTTGAAACAGAGATGAGCACTGCAACCCTAGAGTCGGATTCAACTGGCTTTTGAGCAAGGGAACCTTTATCTTTACCTTACCAAGTTATAATCCCACTGATTGTTTCCTGCAAACTTCCCTGAAGCTGAGGCCAATTTCCCCCACCCCCTTTTGCAGCAGCTTATGCCCCGAATTAAAGGAACTGCTACCTAAAAAAAGGCTTACACCCAGGCCCGTAGCCAGGATTTTTTAAGTCGGGGGCATTTGAATTTCTTAGGGGGCACTGGCTAATCAAATTAATCTGGGGGAGGAGTCTGTGACACCCAGGGCTGGATGGAGAGTCAGGGGGCCTTGCCAGCAGGTCAGGGGGCCTAGCCCCAAGATGCCCCACTGTAGCTATGGGCCTGCTTACACCCCACCCCTCCACACTCTGCTGGCACCAGAGTCTTATCACGATCTGCTACCCTTCGACATTTGCAAAGTAGTAATGTGTGGAAAGCAGGGCAGGGGGATCTAGGAGAGTGCTTGATCCATGCCAGGGAGCCGGCTCTTCTCTGGCTCTTCTATTTTTATTTTATTATTTTTGTGATGTCAGAAGTGATTCCATGCCCCCCAGTCCCCCCCCCACTAAAAATCATTTAGCTACGGGGCTGGTTTTACCCAGGTTTTGAACTGATTTCAGTCATTTTTACTTGACTTCTAGCCAGACTGTTAATAATTTTTAGACTGTTGCTTTATGTCATGGCTTGTTCTTTTATGATGGTTTATTATTGATAACATTTATGCTGTTTTACGATTTTATTGTGCTGTTTCACTTTGTAAGCCCCTTCAAGTAGGTTTCCAGAGAGGTGGCATATACATTTTTTCTAATTAAGTAGATAAATTAATAGGTTGGACAAACCACATGTGCCCCTGTGTACAAGCAGCATCCTCTGCAACAGAAGGCAGCATGCAATCACTAGCCCTGGCCAAGGATAATGGATCAGCTGGTGGCTGAGCACAGTTCAGCCAACACAACCAGGCTCAGAGACAGCATGCCCTTATGCGTGCCGTCTCTTGACAAAGCACCTTTTCTTGCATGTTCTATCACTCACCCAGTGGCCACCCTGGGGCAGAGTATGGCTGTGTTCTCCTATTCAGATGCAACTGCTGGGGAAAGGGAAATTTGTTTCCAAGAGAAAATCCAGCTCCAAGAGCTGCTGTAATCCCTCCCTGCAATGAATGCGTCAGGGATGCTGAATCCTCTCGCTGAGGGGAAGGATTCTGTTTTCTTATTTCAGGCTGGGAACACTTGTCAACAGAACTAAAGAGAAATGAAACAGGGGCCTTGGACTAAAAACAGCAGTGTAAGAGACAATAATTAATAACTTCTAAAAAAAAAAAGTCAGTTTTAGTAAAGCATGTATTTTGACCATGTATTTTTAATAGAAAAGCCCTATCAACATATATAAATGTAGACACCAAATGTGAAACACACCAGTGAGCCAAAAAATTAATACAGCTCACATGATATTTCATACAAGAGCGAAGTTGAATAGATGAAAGAAGAATTCATGAAAATGCGTAAGAAGGGCATAGACGCATAATCTGAAACCAACAGAACATTTCCCATTTACTGAAGCAGGGAACAAACACCAAACTGGGAGAGAAGAATAAATAGGAAATGTAAGACTTCAGGAACAAAGTTGGGGGAGGGGAATTATCAGCCAGATGAAGAACAGAAACAATAAATATGACAGAATAAATTAAAAAACTGCCGGAGTAAAGCTCGCAAGCTTAATAAATATTTTGCTTATGACCCCTTTTTCATATCCTTGCTGAAGTTTCATACTGATCTACATGATTTGAATACATCTCCATAAAGATTTATGATAAGATTTAGAGTGTACCACAAATCATTGTTGCTGTGGACAATTATTTATGCTGTGAGCCAAAGGAGGCAAAAGGTTACTTACAGACAGTGCAATTCTAAGTAGACTAAGACTCTCCTAAACCCATTGACTTCAGTAGAAGGTTGTCATTATGCTTCATATTTCACTGTAAAGCAGCTTATCCTAAGAGCACTCACTTGGGACTATGCACCATTGAAGAAAGGTACTTCTGCATCAGGATCATGCTGCAAATGTTTGTCTGGCCCATGTGGATTGCACACACAGGCTCATTCTGATTAGTCATGCTGAAAACTTCATTATGAAAGTGTTCAGTAAAATGACTTGGCTAAAACTCCCTGTTACACACAGTGCAAGTTCTTGATCAGATCAACAATATGATTCTAGGTGAAGTTCATCTCAAGTGCAGTACCAAGCTTTGTGCTTGTGTAGCAGTGCTACATGACTGAGTCACTGCAGATCCCGGCTGCTTTTGCCCACTGTAAGAACTAAATCATCTCATACTGTGTAAACTGACCAATTTGTTTGTATTGCATAGCTCTGAAGCTTGGCTCCTCTTCATGCCTGCTCAGTCAATTACATATTTTAAATGACTGACATTGGATGGATTACAATGCCTGTTATCCTGTGTGTACCTGGGCAGTCAGTGGCATCTATCTGAGAAACAATTGCAAGAACTGATTTCAAGTTTAGGTAGATTCATGGGCAGACACTGAACACATACAGAGACATCTGTGTAGTAAGTAGTCTATGTTCTAGGCCAGTGCTATGGTCAAGTGGCAAACCATTCTGAGTTTAAAAACAAAATTCAGACCAGATGGAGATGATGCTAATCAGTAAAAAGTGAATTGTGGAAGGAATTGTGTTGCTTATCCTAGAAGTAATGGTATTTAAGTTGATGAAATCAGTGAAGATATTAAGAATTTGATCCCACTTTATTTTTGGAGAAGCAAGTTAATGCTGTTTTGGTAAGTGTGTTCTTTTAACTTCATTTGATGGGAGAATTGGGCTCCCTCTTCCTTCTCCTCCTCCTCCTTCTACTACTGCTGAGCTGGTCATGCTGTGATGTGCTGTATGTGAGTCTTGCCTTGAAGGCAATCTGGAAGTTTGTCTATCAACTAGAGCTCAGAGATATTACCTGGAATTTATGTCATGTACATGGGCTGCCTATTTGCTTTTGGATAAGACTCAGTTCTGGTTTTTAGCTATAAAATCCCACACAGGCTAGGACCAAAATAACCTGAAGGACTATTTATCCCAGTATGAGTACAGGTGAATTTAGATGTTCTCAGAGCTCACTCTGGAGTGTCCCATCCCTTTCTAATAAACTATCCCTATTTAGAATCTATTACTAATGCCATATTGAGAACATTTCTTCTCAGTTGTGGCACTGACACCTGCGCCAGAGGTGGTCAAGAGGATTCCCATCTTAGATTCCAAGGACACTATAAAGCCTTCTTGTTTAAAAAAAACTTTTGAGGGCAATTGAAGAAGAAGAAAAGAAGAGACTGGATTTATACCCTGCCCTTCACTACCCAAGGGAGTCTCAGAGTGGCTTACAAACTCCTTTCCCTTCCCCTCCCCACAACAGACACCCTGTGAGGTAGGTGGGGCTGAGAGAGCTCTGACAGAAACTGCTCTTTTTCAAGAACAGCTCCTATCAGAACTACGGCTTGCCCAAGGTCATCCAGCAGCTACAAGTGGAGGAGTGGGGAATCAAACCCGGTTCTCCCAGATTAGAGTCCGCACACTTAACCACTACATCAAACTGGCTCTTTGAATAATTGAATAATTGATATGATGTTTATGTTGTTGAGTGTGCATATGGCAATGAAGTTGCAATGAAATTAGGGCTGTTTCTTCATTTTAGTTTAGTTTTGTATTTACAATGTTTTAACATGTCTTTACCACTGCATTTGTGGGCCACCTTGGCATTTGATGGTGGGAGCGGTGGGCTATAAACATTTTAATTAATATAGATATGCTTGATGCTTCTTTAATCTATCAATCAATCAACTAATCATCTGTCTCTTTTCCTTATTTATTTTGTGCCTTTACCTTTTGGTTGCAGTAAAAACAATCTAAATGTGTGAGAAAGCAGTGTAATTCTGCAAATCAGACACATCTGGATTTGCTTGGATGATTCTGAGCACCTCGCTGAATGATGAGTGAGTGGGATGTGAGTAAAGCTGGTGGGTAGTTGAGCACAGCTACTTCAGCTTGGAGCAAGCTTGGAAACAAGACAGCTAGATCCACATATGGAACTTCACACCTGCATACCACAGCTAGTGATTGCCATGGTACATTGTCATGACCTCATATTCAGCTGGGTGTGGGTGGAAGGAAAGTGAAGCTGTGCAAACAGGAGGTTGGATCTTGTCCAGTGTTTCTGTGCTCTTATGAATACAGCAACTAAAATAAACTCAGCAAAAATCAGACGGTTGTGATTAGACATATCTTTAGGCTCTTTACTCAGAAAGATCCTAATCCTTAATTCAATACATGTACATATGAAGACGAGAAGGTAATCATGGAGTCTGGATGATCATTATTTCAGCAGTAAGAAAAATAAAAAAAACTACTGAAAACAGGGGAAACATTATGTTCAAGTAGATTGTATTATAGCTGCAATTCAAGATTTCACTGCAGAGCTGTCCTTAGAATTACAGATAATGACAAACACCATGAATGCATGTCACCAGCTGAATCAATACATTACATCATTATAGGCTGACCTGCTCTGTCAAGTATTGATTATCTTGTGAGATATAACCAGATAGCAAGAATTATCCATTGTGCATTGGCCAAGACTTGCAAGCTTAAACTCAGATATCTTTATTACAGCTGCATACCAGAACTCTCCTGAGTAAGTGATTTAAAGTCTCCTTTCCATGGCAAACTAATGATTATGACAAGCCATAAACTCAATGGGACAGTTGTGTTATTTTTAGGCTTTGTTTTTAAGCCCCAAAAGAGGCATTAATAGTTCTACTGGGAGACAAAATAAAACTAGCTATGTAACAATTTTGAGAATCCTCATGGTGATTGCAGGTGGGCGGCCGCCTTTGCCTTCTTGGGAAGGAGGGAGAGGCAAGTGATGGGGTGCAAGTACATGCCCCCATCAGGTGGGGGCAGAGACTGATGTCAGTATAAGGTGGTTCTGCCCTCGCCTTCCAGCCTTTTCATCTGCATGTTCAGCCCAACCCCTTACCTAAAGTGAAGGCTTTGGCTGGTTACTTCTAGGGGGACCAAGTAGGTATTTTTTGGCCTTCACTGATTGGCTCTTGGGGTGTGATTTTGCCTACCATGTACTGTTGGCAGTGGTATTGGGAAGACTGGACAAGCGTGGCCTTTTAAATAGGACCAGCCACTTGGCAGAATAAAGCAGGGACAGGATAAGTGGTCCAGTGAGGACCACATGGCACCTCACTTTTGGGCTGTGTGGCCCAGGGTGGGGAATGCGAACTGCCTTAGGGGCTGCTCTGGGTTGGTCCTCTCCTTGAGTTGTATGGCTTAAGGGGCTGGAATGCCACAGTGGTAACCCAATCACTATGCCAGCCTGGGTGCGAGCTGCCAGGATTGGCTCGGCCCAGGGGCAGATAGCACGCCCACATGGCAAGGAGTGGTCTGGGATGACCCCTGGCCTTGTTCCATTCCACACTGTAATTTCCCCCTTGCAGCTGACTTTTTAAATAGTTAATAAATAAAGTGGCCCTTAGTAACTCCAATCTGTGTCTGTCTCTTTCTTCCGACTTGGGGGAGGGGGCAATACTCTAGTTTAGCTCAAAAGTTTAGGTTTTGTTTGTAGTCTGAACAGAGCTAAGGCAAAAACCTAGACATCAATTTCCCAACCACATTATTAAAATACGATAGAACAAATGCCATCAAAATTGACACCTGCTGCTCGGTAGCATTTTAAAAGTATTTTTACTAATGTTATAGCAGTCCATGCCTTTGTTATGTTGATGACTCAGGATGGTTCACTGATGTTTGTTCAGTGAGTGTTAATTGTTAGGAGCTAATCCCCAATAGCTTTGTAGGTTGTAGAGGTGACCCCACAGAACGGAGGGTAGGGAGCAGGTAGCAGCGGTGGGAAGTGTTGTCAGGTTACAGCTGATTTATGGCAACCTCTTAGGGTTTTCAAGGCAAGAGATGAACAGAGGTGGTTTGCGATTCCCTGCCTCTGCATAGCAACCCTGAACTGCTTTGTGGTCTCCAATCCTAGTACTAACCAGGGCTGAACCAGTTTAGCTTCCGAGATCTGACAAGGGCCCAGGACAGACTGGCAATTTGCCGCGGGATGGGACCCGGGCTGACAACGACTCAATATTGGGGTAAATGGGATGTTCACACAGGCACATCTGCCTGGTGTCCCTCACCCGTAGCCTACCGGTGCTCTCGCGCTTCACTGCCGGATTAAAAAAACACCTGATAAAAGCCGGTGCAAATCTTGAAAGCCTGCGTTCGTCGCGCATTTCTCTGCTTCCGGGGAGTCTGAACGCGCAGCCGAAAAGCCGGGAGCAACCCGCGTTGGGCATGAGGCAGCAGCGGTGTGATTGGCTACGCTCCGCTCCACTGCCCAATGCGGTGCCGGCGTTGCAGGGCAAAAAAAACAAAACGGCAAAATGCGCTTATGCTCATGTGCACATACGCCCACAGCCGAAATAATGGGGAAACAGCGAATATAGTGCACCTCCGGCGCAGCAGTCTGAACGCTCCCGCGCGCCTCCGTCCCGTATCTTCCGGCAGAGGCCCCCGCTGTGTGGACGGGAAAACCCGGTATCGTTTACTCCGGGGTTTTTTTGCCGCGACTGGTTACCGGGGCAAATTGCCAGTCTGTCCTGGGCCAAGATTGGGTTGGCCTGGGTCATCCAGGTTAGAGTGGAGGGAGCAGGGATGTGTGCAAATGATTTGGAAGAAAAAGCAGAGTATGTTGTGAACAATGTTTTACTCGTTTACTTGTATATTTAATAGGGGGAAATTGCTCCTTCTCCTTCATGCACAAACAAAACTTGTTCTACTGCACTTCCTTGGCCAGTGGAAGAGAAAGCGAACTCACTTTTGGAGCTCCTGGTACCTCATGGTATTTTGTCTTCAAGGCTTTTTCAAGCCTCACCACTTACTAGAATTGCCAACTCTAGTTTGGGAAATTCCTGGAGTTTTTGGGGTGTTGCCCGAGGATGCTGGAGATGTGGATACTTAATCTGGATATGTTGTCATAGAGTGCACCCGCCAAAGCTACCACTTCCTTTAGACAAACTGGAGATCCATTGTAATTCCAGGAGAGGTCCAGTTCCCACCTGGAGCTTAGCAACTCAAGTGTTGGTTTTTTCAGGGGTCAGGGTGCTGCTGGATGAACAGGGTGGAAGGGGCCTCCACAATTGACTTGTTGTCTTGACATACAGGATCTAGCACATATTCTGGTTATTTATTGTAGAGTTCAACCCTGGAAATTTTGGGAAAGAGATAACTGTTCTTAGAAGAGAGAAAGTACAAACACACACATACACACACACAATGGAGGGCTGTACGAAGCCCAAATCAAGGTGCATCACTCGATGATGTCAACTGGTCCATACTGGTTCATTGGGCCCTCAACTGGGGCTCAGCAGAGTGGCTTTTAAAGCAGTTCTGATGAGTTTCTCCCATCTCTGTTTCAAACCCAAAATTTAAGCACCTGCTTCACAATAGTTTCCTTTCCACTACAAACTCAGACTTTTCAACAATGACTGTCAGTTTGATTCCACAGCAGTTATTCTCCTAACCTTTGCTCCACTCACAAAATGAATAGCACTCATAGGTGTTCCTCCTCGTTTGTGTAACTTAGAAGTATGACTTTTCACTCTGCTGCCTCAGTCAAAACAATGTAGGCTTTCTGGAATGCACAGGCATTCAGTTTAATATGAAAAAATCCTCTCTGATTTTATTAGCTTATTTTTCAACCAAAGACATTTAGTACTTCATTTTAATATTTCTGTTTTCTTCCTAATCTAAATTCCAAGTCTTATCGTTCAAAAATAATGTAAACATGAATGTATAGTCCTCACTAATTAGATACAATATGACTTTTTCCCATCTCTCATCTACTGAATGTTTCAAATTTGTATCAATTTAGTGAATACCACATTCCAAAAATTATACTGTGGTTGCTGATGACATCAACCAAACCTTAAAAAACCAACACAAGAAATATTTTATATTAAGAATGCTGAATTGAACGTCATTGTCCTGATGACTGAATATATTTCTGATTCATATACAGTATGTATCCATCTTGTTTGGCCTTTCTTTCTGACTGAGAATTTTAGGTCACAATATTTTTTGCCTCTGTGTCTTTTTCTATTCAGTTTGGGGTAATGCAGTTTTCTGGTCCTGATTTTTCTTTTTAAATAAATCCCTTTTTGGCTCTTCCACAATAGCTTATATTGTAGCCAGTATAAGACATGGCTTTCAGCTTTTGGTCTTGGATTCAGATAGAAGTCTTTCATTCCATCATCTTGTTCTACAAAGGGTATCTTTCATTCTCTCAAATTACTTGCTATCTTAAAATGCCTTGCTTACACAGAGGATCAAATGATCCTCTGCTTCTTGGGCCTGATGAGGAAATGGTGAGAAAATGCTAACAAACCCAACCTTGACCAGGCTCATAGCCAGGATTTTATAATTCGGAGGGGCTTTAAATAAGTCAGGGGGCACTGATGTCACAAAATAGAATAAAAAATAAATAAACTCACTTTTGCAGCATTCATACTCTGCCTGCCTATGTGGGGAAGCAAGGCACGCTTGGGGAAGGAGAGGCAGTGGGGAGTCTACTGGGTGTCTCAGAGAGTTGGTAGTCCTCCAGGCGGCCCAGAAAGCCGGGGTGGTGAGGGCTGGATGGAAGTCAGGGGGCCTTGGCAGGAAGTTTGGGGGGCAGGCCCCAGAATGCCCCACTCTAGCTACAGGCCTGCCCTTGACATGTCGAAGCTGTTTAGATACCAATACAACCCAGTACTGTTGTTTTCCTAAGGTATATTATGGAGGATTTTGAAATACGCTTGTATCAATTGGGTGACTCTAACTTGTCACTTCCAGATTTTTTATTTGGAACCTGATTATAAGGGAGAGTTAGTGAGGAAAAAAATGGAAATGCTTCATCTTATATATGCCAGACCACTTCTGCTCTAACTGGTACCCATGCAGGGGCTATAAAGTACAAAATATCCTTTACACATTTAAGACCCAACATGTGTTACCTGGGCAATTAACTTTAGGATTTTCTGCCTGGTGTGTGCTGGGATTCTGATTTGAGGCACTGTACTGCAAAGTAAGGGAGAAAATATCCCTTAAATAATAGAGATCTCTGTTCATCTAAGAAGACACAGAATGGAAAAGGGACAGGAAAGAACAGCAATGAGACAGAACAATAAACAAATGCAAAACATTTACATATACCTACCTTCCTATGAACAGTTGTTTATTGGGGACAACCTGGAAAAGCTGTTACTCAAGCTAGTGGTGCTTTGAATGGAGGAGAGAAAGAAAACACACAAGCCTGATCCTGAAGAGAAAAGATGGGTGAGAGTCCAGTCAAGGGAGGGTGATAAAAAGCAGATCTGGGAATGAAGCTCCAGGGTTCAAAGGAGGGGAGAGCTCAGGGATTTCAGCCAAATATTGGAGGTCCAAAAATGAATCAAAGCAGACATGGATCCAGAAAACCAGCTACAAGGGATAAGGGGCAATGTCCAAAGGGTGGAGGTTCAAAGAGGGGAGTAGACCAGCCATGAAGCTGGCATAATAGATAGGTCCTAGAGACAATGCAACAAAGTTAGGAGGTTTGGATGGTAATTTGTATACACCTTTAAGTGTATCAACAGCAAAGCAGTGGCTTTGTTAGGACTAGGAATGGGCACGAACCAGCTCACAAATTAAAATTTGTGAAGAATTTTGGCTGGTTTGTGGTTTCTGAACTGAAGTTCATGACAGGTCAACTGGCACCAACTTTGCATGAACTTTCAAGCAGTTCATGCAACTGGTTCATTTGGCATCTAAAATTTTGCGGCAGTTTGTGACTCATGAACCAGGTATACTACAAACTGAAATGAACTGCATTTTCCCGGTTCATGCCCATCCCTAGTTGGGACAGCCTGGAATTAGGGCTGAAACTTGAAAGCTGTTGGAGAGCTTGTGATTCTGTGATTCTAAGATAACTGCCAAAGTGATCCCATGAGGGAAATTAGATGATGAGACTAGTAACTGAGCTATAAAAAGAAGCTGGGATGTCAGTGAGACATACTCAGGCTGACAATGGCTGGAGCAGGGCTGGAAGTTCTGCCTAGGAACTTAATTTAATCATGTTGGAAAGTGGAGGCATTTGGGCAGAGTCAGGAGCATCAGTTGTTGTCTAGCAAGCTGGAGTTGATTACTCATAGCCAGGAAGTGAAGGATCTCTAGAGGCCTGAGACATTCTAGCAGGTGGGATATTCTATTTTTAGAGTGTCCAAGGGAATTTCTGTCAGTTTCAGCCCCATACCACCCCAATTTAATATCAAACTGGATAGTAAGCATTTTGCCCTCGTTAAAACATATATTTTGCAGTCTTTATGTTCCTTTACTTGTCTTATGCACATATAATAACAGAAGCATTTCCCATCCCATGGTTTTAGTTATTTTCTTTTTTCACATAGTGCAAGAAGTCATCAAGACCACAGATTAGCTGTGTTATTCCATTTCAATGACACAATATTCATCTCCAGTGTTTGTGTAAAGGCACTTATCTCTTCTGTTATTGATTTGCTTTTTTCTTATGTAAGATTATATGCTGGGGTATCCAACCAGAAGAAAACTCAAGAGCAATGGCATCCAAGCGCAAATTAGACTGGTGCATCAGAAGGAGCTGTGGAATGAAAGCTGACCACAGTGACACCAGATTATCTAGCAGGGGAATCAACTGAGATCAAGAGGCAAGGTCAACCAAATAATAAGTCAATTGAACAATTATTCTTCTCATACATTTTAAAAGTCCTATACTTCAGCTTTGGCTCCTATGCACAATGGTATAAAATAAGCCAGCGGATGGATTTCTTCTGGGTATTTGTAGTAAGTTGCATTTTCAAGGCTCACAGAATTTACCCTGCTCTCTGTGTTATTTTGATGAACCAATAAAGTTTTAAAACTCTAAACTTTTTCAAAGTCAGCCCATGCCGGATATTATCCCTTAAACCAAAATTGAATCCAGACGTCCAATTTAAATCTTGGCAGCCTTACAGGAACATTAAAAGAAAATTAAATCTATTTTGGAAGGCTGAGCACCTATATTTTAAAATTTTATTTTGAGATAAATGTTTAAAACCCTGGGTTGTTTGGAATCTCTTTCTGTCTCTCTGTCTCTCTCTCTCTCTCTGGACAAAAAGCCCCAGCACTACTAACCCCTTTCCTGTCCATGGAAACATATTCAAAAAAGGTGGGTTGGGTTGTTATTGGTTTTTTTGTAAAGAAGGGTATCTGCCCCTCCAAATTATGCTGAATACCATGTTACATGCTTTTATTTTTGTAACGCTTCTTTGGGTAAATGGAACTGGAGGTTGTTATGGGACTCTGGTGATTAGAGAGAAAAGGAAGGAGAGTAACAGGGTACATAACAGTGAGTCAACTATAACAATAAGGTAAGAATAAATTACATGAAAAAGACAGTGAGGACTGCCTAGGCAGAAGCATTATAGGAGTTCCTCTAGAAGGGGGAGATGGGGAGGAAGTATAAGATGGAAAATATCTCAACTGGTTTTCATTTATTTATTAATTTTTAAAATTTATATCCCATCTCTCCCACAGCAAATGTGGCTTGAGATGGCTAACAACAATATTGAATCATATGATTTAAATAAGTACCATATAACAGCTAACATAATCTAAAACCAATATAAATAAGTGACAATAAAATTGGTATAAAATTCTAAAAATATCAGTACCAAAAGAGCTGAAAACTAGAGAGGAGAACAGAGCTGAACAGAGACTGGCAATATAAAAACAATCAATATAAAAACAATCATATGAAAGCCTGTTGAAAAAGTTCAGTTTTACGTGTCTTGTGGAACTTAACTAGGCCCCCCAGGTCTCAGTCTCCTCTGACAAGGCATTCCACAAATATGGAGAGACCACAGAAAAAGTCATGGCCCCTTAATCAAGGGCCAGGTACCACTGGCAAGCTGCAAGAAGTCAAATGCAGACAACGTGTGTTGGGGGTTAAAAATGGGATAGGTGGTCCTTCAGATAAGATGGTCCCAGACCATTGAGGACTTTAAAGATGAGAACCAGCACCTTGAATTTGATCTGGAAAACATCCAGAAGCTAGTGCAGCTGCTTCAAGATAGGTTGGATGTACACAGACCAGGGTGTACTGGTTAAAAGTCTGGCCTCCACATTCTGGACAAGTTGCAGTTTCTGAATCATCTTCAATAGGTAGCCCTGCATAGAGTGAGTTGTAATACTGTAGTCTGGAGGTGACTGTGGTATGAATCAATATGGCCAGGTCTGACTGAGATAAACAGGGGGTGAAGATGGTGAAGATGGAAGAATGCAGACCTCACCGCCATGGGCACCTGTTTTTCCAGTGATAGTGAAGCATCGAGCCAGACTCCCAAGCTCCTTACCAAGCCCACCAGAGAAAGTTGGACCCTGTCATGAGTTGGGAGTTGCAGCCCCCCCAAAAAAGACCCATTCCCCCCAGCCACATGACTTTAGTCTTATAAGGCTGAGCGGGCAGTCTCTGGCTACTTATCAATCAGAAGGAAGAGCTGAATGTCATCTGCATATTGATAGTGTCCAATGCCAAACCTTCTAACAAGCTCCTCTAGAGGGTGCATATATATATATATATATATATATATATATATATATATATATATATATATATATATATATATATATTAAACAACATTTGGGACAACATCAAACCCTGCATACTATTTTATCCAGCTCAATGCTCCCTCTAAGCTGTGGAGTCTTCAGAGCAAAAATTTTACTTTGTGAGCTACTGGCAATAAAGCTGTGAGCAAGTGATTTGGTTACTGCAAAAATTAGTTTGCTCTAGAGCCATCCTTCCTGAGCTAAAACAAAAATGTGTGATCCAGAGGCAAAAAACTGTGAGCTAGCTCACACTAACTCAGCTTAGAGGGTACACTGAAGAGATTATCCTTTGATTCTGAAAGGGGAAAGTCAGCCTCACAGCAGGGGGTTGAAGAGAATGGTTTGACAGCTGCTGGCCCACCTCAGTAGCCAGCCAGCCATGGTGGAGCCAAGCAGGAGAGAGAACCGTTTTCACAGTTTATTCTGACAGGAAAGTGGCCAAGCTGGCATGCTGAAAGACTGACTGATCTGAAATCACAGCTTCCACAGAAAGAACCCGGGTCTGGCAGACCCTGCTCTGAAGTGCTAACTGTTATGCCTAGGGTAGCCAACCTCCAGGTGGAGCCTGAAGATCGCCGGATATCACAACTGAACTCCAGACAACAGATATCTCTCCCCCCGAGAAAATAACTGTTTTGGAGGGTGGGCTCTATGACATTCTGTTCAGGTGAGGCCCCTCCCCTCCCCAAACTCTGGCTTCCTTTGACTGGCTTAGACACAGAATATCCAGGGAATTCCCAACCTGGAGCTGGCAACCCTACAGGACTGGCTCCTAAGAGTTTCTCACAAAAGCCTGGAAAGGATTTCCTTCCTTTGTCTTTTTACTGACAGAACCAAGCTTGGTTGCCTACCAACAGAAAAGTTAGTCCCACAGAGGAGTTAAGAGGAGAAGTGTCTTTGCCAGGAGAGACAGCCATTTGCCAGTTATTCTGATAGGGAACAGTGGCTGAAGTGGGTGTGGGTGGGGAAGAGGAGCAGACCCAGCACCCAGCCAGTGGCACATGAGTACTCTTGAGTGGCAACTGATAGGTCAATGTTTGATGGAGCACATTGCATAGCCAATGGGAGAGCTGGAAACAGCCAATACACTAAGAGGATTATTATATAGAGATTATTTTAACCATTTAATTTGATTTGTGAATGTGTTACAGGAAATGTTCACCACCCTGAGCCCTGTGAATGGGGGAGGCAGTTTACAAGTTGAATATATAAATAAATACAAATAAAAAAATAAAATGTGGCACTATATACAATGGGGAAAATTACTATAATTGATAAACTACAAAACAATGTGGGAAGTACTGCATTCCTATAGTCATATTTTTTGGCGGGGAATCATACTTCTTTATAGAGGCTCAGTTAATGAGATTTTTTAAAAGTGCATTTTCATTTGGGGAGGGTGGGGTAGAGAAGAACAGAAAAAGACCAATTTGTTTTCTTCTTTTCTTAGCATAGGACATAATATCTGCATTTTGTTCTGTTTATACAATAGCTTTGATTATAGTCCTTTTCTCCAAGCCTAGGTAGAATTTTTTATCAGGCTATAAATCACCAGAAGCCAGAGAAATTCAGACATATTCTTTCAAATGACACCAATAATTTCTACTTGTACAGTGTCTGAAACTGCAGCAGGTCAGTGAACCATTTGAACAATTCATATTGTATCACAAATGGATGCAGTACTATAGAGGGATGCTCAAACACTTGCTGGTTAGGTTTATGTTCTGCTTGCTGGTTATGAGCAAGGCGACAGTTTTTCACTCAGCAGTTTAGCTGTTTTGGAGAAGATGGCGCCTGTTCATCAGATTACAGTACAGTCAGGGCAATGTATTTCATGCATGTACATTCTCACATGGTCAGATGGGAACCCCTAGTTTCATCACTCCCCCCACAGAGCTGTCCTTCTCACTCGCCAGTTATTAGTTAGTAATATAAACATAGTGAACAAATTAGTCAGCCACAGAATATAAATGAACTCTGTCTTTTTTTGATTTCTGATTGGTGTTAATTTAAATCCATGGTATCATTGAAGTTATTTTGCATATGTGTGTTTTTGCACAGCTGTATGAAGCATAGTCCCCCAACCATATAATGTAATTAGCTGACCTGACCATTCATGGCCATGGGGGAGAACTTTCACCAGCTGTGCAAAAGACAGTTACAATGCAGAAGGAAATGAAAGTGAAATGGCACAGCTACCACACAGCCGCAATGCTGTTTGAGTGTCTCTCAATTTGGAGTGAGGCCTAATGGCTCCTGCAAGTTCGACTCCTATGCACATGGAGGAGAAAAAGCTACTGAGTCTTCCTGGATCTTCTGTCTACCCCGGCTCCCCCTCTTTCTCTGCGACCTTGTTTCCATTCTAATTTGGATCCTACCACCTCCTATCCTTCAAAAGTGTATCTCCTGCTAAAGGGGCTGTGCTTTAGCACTCTTTTACTGTGTTACCATTAAGAGGTTCCACTCTACTACTGCATCTCCTGTTTGGCTCTTTCCTCTAGCTGCTGCAGATGCATATACAAACTCAGGGAATGGAGACTTGCAGGAAGACGTGGGGAGAGAAGGCATTTTATTTATTTATTTTTCTTAGATTTATATCCCACGCTCCCCACAATGCAGGCTCAGGGTGGAAATGGAAGGCATGTCTACAATAATGCATGTCTACAATAATATGTGTACAATAATGCAGATTTATAGTTAAAACAGTTCATAGTTTATAGTTAAGATCTGCAATTAAAGATTTGCAATAAAACCATAAAACACATTATAACAATCCAATTAAAATCAATAAGATCACCTTAGACTAAGATAATAATGTGCCTCAATGGATAATGTTGTGGCCCCACCCAGTTTCTGGGAACTGCAGTCACTGGAGGGGAGGCCAGATCAAATGGATGCCCACTGCCTCAACTAAAGGCCTGGTGGAAGAGCTCAGGGAGCGGAAAAAAGGCACTTAAATCTGTCTAGGGTCTCTGCCTTCCCTTCTCCAGCCACCTCACCATGGGGTGGGGCAACTGGAGAAGGGAAGGCAGAAAGCCCGGGCATGTTTATATGCCTTTCCTTGGCTTATCCAGCTGCCCCGCCATAAAAAGGAAGGCATTTAAACATGTCTTGGCTCTTTGCCTTCCCTTCCCCAGCTGCCCTGCCTGTGGTGTCAGGTTTAAATGGCCTAAACCCAACAGCTGATTGGCAGGAAGTGAAACTGACCAGTGGAAGTAGCAGGGCTTGGGGAGGCATTATAACATGCTTCCCTTCCCTCTCTATGGCTATAATACACACGTATATATTTGGCAATACTGAATATTTCCCCAGCCCCAATACTTTACCTGTATTGGACTGGGGAAATTCAGTATTACCAATATTTTTCAAGTCTGTTATACCAAATCTGGAAAAAAGAAGGGTTTTTTCCCTTGCACACCCCTAGAGATGAGTCATCCCTGTTTGATTTTCCCTTCAAGTGCTCTGTTAGCCACGGGGGAGGGGAATCCTTAGTAACCTCTGAGCGTGGGTAAAGTACAGAGTCATTTATAGCAAAGTTCACTGAGGGCATCAGTTCACAGTATTTAATATTCAGTTTTTCATGTCCAGAAGCACAGCACAGTCCTATGTATGTTTACTTAGAATTTCCTAGAACCAGGGCCATTTTGGGGCAGGAATGCACAGGAACGGAGTTCCAGCTGGCTCCCAAGTTGGCCACACCTAGCAGGAACTCATTAGCATAGTAGGCCACACCCAACAGCAGAAACTCATTAGGAATGGCTGCATTAGGGGTGTGTGTCCTAACATGCAAAGGAGTTCCTGCTATAAAAAAGCCCTGAGTTTTGACAACAAACAAGGTAAATAGAATAAGAAGCAAAAGGTGGCTGTGGCTGGATGACCACACTTCTGGTAACATGGGGGTGTGGCCTAATATGCTAATGAGCTGTGCTGTCAGGGGTGTGGCCTATTATGCTAATGAGTTCCTGCTGGGCTTTTTCTACCAAAAAAGCCCTGCCTAGAACACTTGATTCCACCTCTCTTTTCATTTAAATTCCTCCTCAAAGCTCTCCTTTTCCATCATTTCTTTGTATTAATTTCTTTGTTCTCTCAACAGTTGAAATTAGTACTCCATAAGTGAACATTCTTATATTCATGTCATAGCTTATCTTTTCGTGTACCCATGTTGCCTTATTGCTGTGGAAATATAAATACTAAGTTTCCTAGAGCAGAGCT
Source organism: Gekko gecko (assembly GCA_029375565.1). Classification (NCBI taxonomy): domain Eukaryota; kingdom Metazoa; phylum Chordata; class Lepidosauria; order Squamata; family Gekkonidae; genus Gekko; species Gekko gecko. Next base: position 285,937,629 of record JAPDNY010000001.1, on the reverse strand, counting down.
TAAAAAAAAAACACTGTAAGAAGCAGAACACATAGGTGGTAATATATAATTAAATTCATCACTACTATTTGAATCTTGGTATATCAACAAACATTTATTTCAATTTTTCCTTGCTGTCTTCTAAAGGCTTGAGTTAATATTTCATGATTTTTTTTAAAAAAATAAAGATGACATTCCTATCATGTTTTGTTTGTAACTATCTTCTTTTTGCTGCTGAACTGAACGTTGCCTTAACAAATGAAGTAGTGTCTGAAAACCCAATACATTTAGGGGAAGAAAAGGCTATGAGGTGTTAATACTATACTTTTAATTGTGTGTGGGGGGGAAGTTGAATGATTTCTAGGAAGTGGACATAATTCTATTATTAGGTGTGAAAAATGTTATTTTTTTGACTCAATAATATGCAAACATAGTCATAAGAGTGGCCATGCAGTAATGACCTTGAAAGTCTTGTGTTTTCTGAGATTTCCTTGTTACAAAACGAATCCTTAGAACTCTTCTAATCTATGACTAGAGATTGGGGCTTATTCAGATTGGGTCCATTGTCACAGTTACAAATGGTAAAAACCAAAGCTTGGTCTGATAAGACTCATGCTCATTTCATTTCATAATACAATTGAAATTATTTCCAGAAGACAAATCTGCTGAGATTACAAAAAGGAAGGATTACTGAAGTAAAGTAAATCAGGGTAAAATGGAGATAGAAGAGAATTAATGTAAGGGGATGAAGCACCTAGTTATAATGAAAAGTCACACATCAAATCTTTTTCCTTATTAGCGGGAACATCAGCCAAGCAATGCTGAGGTGCACCACCATTATAAAAATAAATGTCTCTGTTTAAATAGTGTTATTTAACATGGTCAGACCTTTGGCTTGTTTGGTAATCTACATAGAGCAACTTTAATTAAGGTGTTTTAGTCTTAAAAATGCCAAGAATTATCTATTTTATTAATGTTTAGTTAGGATACGAAGAAACAAAGCTGTAGAATTCTGATATTGTGAACTAAAGGGTGAAGGTTTTTGCCCCACAATTCTGCAGTTTGCAGTCTCAGACACCCATTATGTCAATACATTTATGAAGCCTTGTGGTTGAAAAACCATCAGTACTTAATTGGATCGGTGTAAATTGGCGCTCACAATGGGCATGTTCACATGCACTAAATAACAGAAGGACACTTTCAATGCACTTTGCAACTGGATTTTACTGTGTAAAATGGCAAATCCACTTGCAAATGGTCACTGAAGTAGATTGAAACTAGATTATTTAGCATGTGTGAAAGCACCCTATTGAGTTATGCTATGTGGCTGCTTTGTCTACAGAGGAAATGAGAGTCAGTTATTGCTTTGGAAAACCAGCCTCATTCTTTGGCTTGAGGTAGAGAGTGGTACTTTTGAGTCCAGAAGGTAGTTCAGTCTTTAGTGTGTGAGCTGCCTTTATGACTATCATGTTTGCGGACCCAGCATTAAAAAGGGGAAGGAGGAGATGATGAAACACTACCCAAACTCAACATGTTGCAAGAAGAAGACAACATTCTGGAATGAAAATGGCCACAAATTTATTGGTTACAGCAAGAGCCTTGGCACAGAATGGGGCAAATGGATCCAGGCATGGGCTCACCTACCTGCTGACTGATGAAAACTCCAGCCTGCCCCCAGCCCACCTGCTGGGGGGGAAGAATAAACTAGGAGATGACAGGATGCTGGAATCCACATGGACGGTAGCCACTCTGTGGTCTCCTCTGCCGAGAGTGAGAGTGTTTTGCCAGCCGCTAAGCTAGGCATGCTTTTGAACCTTCACCCCCAAATCCCTTGAGAAATCCCTCAACTTTGGGGAAAAATCAGCACACATGCTGCCTTTTCACCAAAATGAATCCAGCCCCATGCTGGTACCTCCACAAGAGATGGGCAAAACCTGACTGGCTCCCGCCAAAGCTCCTACAGCTGCAATCAAACCCACAAGACATGCCAAATCCCAGGCAACTATAAATCTTGCCCCCATTCACCCAAATGGGTACCATCCAGACAAAACATTGCCTCCTGATGATACGAAATGTCCAGGTGCCAGATATGGGTGACCTCCCAGGGCCTTCACAACCTTACCCACCATATTGGTGACCTTTCTCCTGGCAATGTCCACTTTTCCGGGCAGAATGCACAATGCGTCCTGCCAGGAACATCTCTCCAGAATGTCTGATCACAAGTGAGACATAGCGCACAGCTTAGAGTGCAGTGCTTGCAAATCGGCCTCAGCCAACTGTGCCAAGCTAAGGCCTGTGCCTGCACCAAGGTCATTCTCACCCAGCTATATGATCAGAACATCAGAGGGTCCACCTTGCCTCATCAGATGAAGAATGGTAGGTACCAAGGAGTCCCATCTTATCCCTCTCAAGCCAAGCCCAATTGTTGCAGGCCCAAATATTGTCCCTAGCCAGAAGATGCCACGTAAATGCCTGCAGAATGCTGTGCCCACAGATCCACACTGACTTCCGTTGCAGAGCTGAAACTAGAATAAAGGCTCATTAAAAGTTTCACCTGATTAAATGTCTCATCCTGTATGTGGTTGAACACCACCGGCCAATAGCCTGGATGCAAAAAGGCTGGAGCTCTAGACTGGCTGCACTCATGGCTATGCCAGTCCAGAAGGAGTGGGGCCCAAATTCCCTTGTTTGGAACCCTGAGGCCTACAGGCAGGCCTTCAGTATCCTTGCGAATTGAAACCTGGTAAATGGAGAATAGCTTGCATGGATAAGAAATGGGCCCAGATCTGAAGGCCGCACAGCGAGGAAGGTTAGTGTGGTCCACAGTGGGCATGGGCCAGACTCTCACATAGCACAGAGGCAACACTGACCCCCATTACCCAACTGATCTGTTTTGGAATTCTGAACTTCTGACCAGGTGGACTTCTGACCTCTGGACCAATATATCCTGTACCCTGAGGGCTCATTCAGAGCCGTCAACCCACCAGCTGTTGGCCACCAGCTTCCCCACCCAGATGGTCCCAAAGAAAGCCAAGATAAATGCTGCCCAAACAGGGTGGAAAAATAATTAATCCCTCATTTCTAGTTTTCCTGATATATTTTTTTGCCAAAGTTAATTTTTCACAAAGTTCTTTAAAAGTTTTTATAATCCCATGAAAGAGGTTACCTTAGCAGGGGTTGTCTCTTTGTCTTCAAGAAAATCTCTCTTTGGCTGTAGATAATTATGTCCATAAATCTTAAGAAGTGGAGGAGGTCAGGCTTTATTCCTTATCGGGATTCCAAATGCAGCCGGGAGAAAGACTGTAAATTCCAAGACCTCAGATTGCTCTAAACTGGGAGGTGTCTGTAAAGCCACTGCTCAGCAGAAAACCCCCAAAGAGCAGCTTAAATGTGTGGTTTATCTCTGATCTCCCTTTAATCTAGGATTTGCTAACTGGAGAGCCCTCCTAGGTGTTGTCTTCATTCCCTCTGAAGACATTAGCCCACCCCTACAACTCCACCGGAAGCCTGTTGCACAGTCCTTTTGGATGGGTGCATCTAAAGGAGATGCACAAGGGAGCCCAATACAGCTGAACCCATGGAGACAAGTCTCCTCACTGGCCCAGCTTCGGGCTCTCTTGTGCAGCCCTTTTAACAGGGTCTGCACAAGGAAGCCCAGTAGAGCTGAGCTGGCCAGGAGAGCTCCCTGCTGCCACAGCTTCCGTCTCTCTTGTGCAGCCCTTTTAAAGGGGCTATGCAAGGGACCCCAATACAGCTGAGCCCATGGAGAGAAGTCTCCCTGATGGCCCAGCTTTGAACTCTCTTGTTCAGCCCTTTTAAATGGGGCTGCACAAGGAAAATCAATAGAGCTGAGCTTACAGGGAGGCCTTCCCACTGGACCAGTTTCAGGCTTTGTTATGCAGCCCCATTTAAAGCCCATGGAGGCTGAACAAGAGAGCCTGAAGCTGGGCTCATGGGGAGACTTCTCTCTGTGGACTCAGCTCTATTGGGTTCCCTTGTGCAGCCACTTTAAATGGAGCTGCAGAAGAGAGCCCAAAGCTGGGCCAGTGGGGAGACTGGGCTCAGAAGAAAGTGAACAGGGAGCTTCAGAAGGCCATGCTAGGGGTATTGGGTGATATTTACCACACCTCAAGATACAGGGGAATTCGGGAACCTGTACAGGGACAATGGCGTGCATCTGTCAGATAAGGGCAATGACATGTTCCTAGAGGATCTGCAGCAAGAGTTGCGGGCTGCCTTGGGTTGCCCAGTGGGTGCAGGGCCCTAAGCAGATACTTGGCCCTGGTAGTGGCAGGTTAGTGTGGAAAGGAGGAAAGTCGGTATCAGAGAGCACATCCTGTTTGGGGGTCAAGGAGTTCATCACAATCTGCCTGTGGCTTTTGCGGCCTAGGGTGGGGAATGCAGACCACCTTCAAAGCCACCCTTGGCAGGTTCCTCCCTTCTAAATTATGTTTCCGGGGGGGGGATTGGGGCACTACAGGGTGGCTCACAGTTTGCCATGCTGGCCAGGGGACGAAGATGGCTTGCCCAGCACAAGGCAAGGAGGTGGAAAGAGGGCTGACACATGCCTGGGCTGATTTCCACACTCTGGGGTTTACCCTTGCCACAGAAGCTGTTAATGATCAATAAAGTGGCCCTTAGTTAATCCCAATCCTGTGTCTGCCTCATTATTCTGATGGGTCGGGGGGGCAACAGTTCAGTTTCAGGTAATTACCCTCCTTATAAAAACAATGATTGACCCAAAGATGTACCCCAGTCCAATAGGCTGGGGACTGGACTTTTGTCTACTGTAGCACCATACTTCTTCATCTGAGCTCTATTATTGTTGTTGTTGTTGTTGTTGTTGTTGTTGTTGTTGTTGTTGTTATTGTTATTTTGCCCATCATGGTTTACTAAACTCTTAACGGAATCGGCTAGATAAGTTTAAGCCATCTAAATATGGAAATGCTACTCCATCCCAGAACTTCAGCTTCAGCAATTAACCACCTCTGTCTTCTCCGGATTAAGTTCAGGAGTGGATTGGGAAGTTAAAACGGCCCTGTAACAAGCCAAGCAGAGTGGCCTCTGCAGCACTGTAAACTACTATAAACCAGTGTTGCAGGGGAAACTGCACCAGCCATGGGCATTTACTCACACATTGTGTCCTTCTACAAACTGACGGTGGTGCAGAAGTAGGCAACTGATGAGGTGATGCTGATTATCATTCTTGTTGAAGTGATCCCTGGAGCTCTGGTAGAACTGCTGGGGATTGGCTTTGCTTGCTTGTAGCCACCAGTGGCCTTCCATGTAGCTTAAATGGTCAATCTGCCCTTGAGCTTCAACTGGTTGACTCTCATCCAGTTGACCACAGCTATCAGACCCAGCTCAAGATGGCAGCATTTAGAGGCTTCTTCAAAGAAATACAAAACTGTGTGTCAGTAGCATAGAGATTCAAACCTAAAGCAACAGAAAATATCTCACATAGATATTTTAAAGTAATTATATTAGGGACAGAACTGAATCCTGCTGAATCCCAAGTAGCATGTTTGGAATTCCTGTGTGAAAGAAGGTGGTATTCCAATCGGCAGCTTGGATCCATAAGAAAATTTCACCAGAAGGGGGTGTGACTTCCTTCCAATTCCCTTCTCCTGCTGAAGTGTTCTGATCTACTTGGACTCAGACCCATGTGAGAAACCTGTGTGTTTATGTGCCAGAAAACTCAGCATGTTCTTTCTACCTCCACAGTCAGTCAGACTGGGAAATGTATTTGAATTATGGCTATCACATTGGTAATCTGCTCTCAGCTACTTTTATTCCTGCTGAAAAGGAACTAACATTCCCATTCAAGCCACAGTACATTTCTATCCACCCATTACATTTTAGCTGCCATGCAGTCACAGGCTTTCTGTCAATCAAATACAGAGAATACAACCCATGCATACATAGCTTATATATCCAAAGCAAGTTAATTTCATTTAATTATATAAATATGCAAAACATGTCACCAAAATACCAACTGCGGACATAAGAGTTTGTATTCAACAGACATATTGTCCCTGTTATTTGTTTCTCTATGGAAAAATGTCAACTACAATATTTTTAACATGGGTATTTTGGCACAACATTTGCACATCTACTCCATTTACTTTTCGAAGGCTGGAGACATCCCCATCATTCCAGAACTAATGCTATGTTATTCCACTAAATTGATGGTTTATGGCTATTTAACTCAAGCATTCTCAAAGAATTCAAGCACCCAGAAAAGAGGGATTCCACTTACCTGGCTTTCTTGTTTGCAAAAACAGCATAAGAATTTAGACTGTACAGTTATTGAAGCCATTGTCTTGGAAAGTGCTTCCTCAAAAAATGACGACGACATTGCTCTACAGGTTTTGCCCCACAGTTTCTTGTTTCAGAAAAGGGATTTTCTTTTGCATGGCACAAACAAAATGTGTGGCTATACAAATTAATCATAGGCACCAGCTTGTATTGCCTATATCTGTCACTCTTTGGGAGTTAATTAATTAATGGAGGAATGTGAGCCACTCATTTTCTCAGACTTGACTGTGCGACTGAACAACAACAACCACAGTGAATATATCACTTTTTTTGCAGTCAAGTTGCAGTTGACTGATGGTGAGCCCATAGAGTTTTCAAGGCAAGAACTATTTAGAGGTGGTTTGCCATTGCCTGTCCCTCCAAGTACTAACCAGGACCAACCCTGCTTAGCTTCCAAGATCCAATGTGATTGGGCTAGTCTGGGCCAACCAGGTCAGGGCATGTATAACCTAAGGGACCCAGGGCCAATCAAACCATCAGGCATGGTGAGGAAACCCACCCCGAGCAACAGCTTTTAGAGGTCACAAGTGGAGACCCGCAAGAAACTTGCGGGATGGTCATCCCATTCCTCACACCTTTGCTTCCTCCCCTCTACCCTTACCTATCTCACACCCTTTCTCTCTTCTGGGGGTGGAGCCATAGACTCAACCCTCCAAAGCAGCCATTTCATCCAGGGGAACTGATCTCTGTCACCCAGACAACAGTTGTAATTCTGGGTGATCTCCAGCCCTCACCCAGAGGCTGGCAATGGTAGTTCTCATGGAGGAAATGGCTGGTTTGGAGGGTGGAGTCTATGGCATTATACTGGTCCAAAGTTCCTCCCCTCCTCAAACCCCACCATCCCCAGGATCCACCCTTTAAATGTCCAGGAGTTTCCCAATCCAGAGTTGGCAACCCTATTTCCTTCCCACCCAACAGCCAACTTAACCTTTATCTGCCTTTATCTGTTTACAGCTTTTTGTCTCCACCCCCCTCCCCCACAGCTTCTACCAAGGAAAATTATAGTCTTTCTCCACAGTGGGGACCAAAGCAGCTTACATTATTCTCACCTCCTTTTTATATGCACAACAACCCTGTGAGGTTGGTTAGGCTGAAAGTATGTGACTGGTCCAAAATCACCCAGTCAGCTTCCACCGCAATATGGGGATCTGAACCTGGGTCTTGCAGACCCTACTCTGAAGCTCTAACTGCTGCACCACTGCTGGCTTTCATAGGATGGCTACTGAACAGAAGCAAGCAGCCAAGCCAAGTTGAGTCATGCAAATTAGGTGGTATCAAGTCACCCAGAGGGTGCTGCCTAGGGATGCCAGCCTCCAGGTGGGATCTGGGGATCCCCTGGAATTACTGCTCAGCTCCAGACTACTGAGATAACTTCCCCTGGAGAAAATGGATGCTTTGGAGGGTGGACTCTAGGGCATTGTACCCCACTGAGGTCCCTGTCCTCCCCAGGCTCCATCCCCAAATTTCCAGGAGTTTCCAGACCTGGAGCTGGCAACCCACTACCTCCATTCCCTGCCAGTGCCCGTGGGGGGACCTGGCAACCCTAGACTGCTGCCAGGCCTAGGGTTGGCAGCCTCCAAATGGGGCCTGCTGGAGAGTGAACTTCAGAGATCTGTGAACAACAGAGATCTGTCTCCCTGGAGAAAATGGCTGCTTTGGAGGGTGGATTCTGTGGCATGATGCCCAGCTGAGGCCTCTCCCTTCCCCATATCCTGCCCTCCCTACACTCCACCCCCAAACCTCTAGGAATTCCCCAGCCTGGCCCCAAGGCTCCCTCCCCCCTCCCTCCAAGGCCGAAAGAGGCCTGGAAAGAAAGGCCCCCCCTTTTACTGACAGAGCCAGTTAGAAGCCTCTCCTCCCCCCAATGTTCTAATCTCTCACCGTTGATGCCTGGAGTCAGGTCCCTGCAGAGGCCATTTCAAAAGGCTTTGGGGGGGATTCAACCGTCCCTGAAGGGATTTCCTCACTTTTTGGATTTTTCTACAAACCCAGGAAGTCTACTGACTATGTAGGAAAAGCTGTTGGGGGAAAGTGAGGCCCCTGTTGGTGGGAATAGGTATCCACACAGAAAAAAAAGTCTGGGAAATAGAATAAGGATTAATACAACAGCAATTTTGGAATTATTTTTCCTAGATTCCCCCCCCCCTTGTATATATCACTAACAGGTTGTTCAGCACAGGTAAGTTTAGAAGACTGATGGTTGAAAACTGACTTCATCAGCCACATTCAGGAATGGTCTAGAATTTTAAATATAGACAGGTACACCTGGGCTGTTGTAATACTTCCTGATCCTGTCACCTGCATATAGTTTGCTGAATACCAATAGGACATACAGAAAACTACTTCTAGTGTACACAGAACTGGACTACTAACCTCCTTGTCTATATAAGTAACAGAATCTTGTATTTTAAAGAATGTAAGATCTCACACTGAGGCCTGCTCCCTTGTTCCACCTCTTTTTTTGGTAGGAGGCCACTGGACAAATCAGCTTCAATGTGTGGAGCTAATCATTTGGGCCTCAATAGCCCAATGGCCCCTGTTTAAAGCCTCTGAGACTATTGGTACCAGCCCTTTTAATTGGCAGAGCTGCCCAAACCTCCCTCCTCCCTTTATTGTGCAGTACGGGGTTAGCTGGACACTTAGGGGAGGAGCAGGAATGTTGAGCGTCTGACACAAATTAGCCTAGAGAGAAGGAAAGGTTCCCTTTTGTTGCCTATGGAAATATTCAGTAAACAAGCCCAGCCAGAGTAGGGTGGTAAGGCCCTAACTAAGGCAGGACTGGTATAGGCTGGCTGTTAAATTAATTGGATAGGGAGAGGGAACAAGCCAGACAATTTGAGCTGATTGGGCCAAGAACCTGTGAAGGGAGCTCTGTTGATCCTTGATGCCATTACCTCAAGCCTCAAGCCAACTGGCATAGCAGAATGGTCGTGATGGACAACTTCTGGGGGCATAGTTTGCTGTGCAGGCAAGGATAAATGAAGAGCAGCTATTGGATTACTCTAAGCATGGAGCCAGAAAGGAGCTGTCCAAGTGCTGGTGAACCCATAAGGTACCCTACTGGTGGTGGAAAGTGCTGTCAAGTCACCGGTGATTAATGACAGCCCTGTGGGGTTTTCAAGACAGGAGACATTCAGAGGTGGTTTGCCATTGCCTGCCTCCGTGTCACAACCCTGATATTCCTTGGAGATCTCCCATCCAAATGCTAGCCAGGGCCAACCCTGCTTAACTTCCAAGCTCAGATGAGATCAAGCTAGCCTGGGCTACCCAGGTCAGGGAACCCTATTAGGGAAACATTGGTAAAAGAATGTACCAGGCACACTCCAGCTACTGTATTAATCCATCTCAGTTTATCGCACATTGGGGTTTGTGTTTTCCTTTCTCGGATGGAGAACTGAACATTAAAGAATTAATCCTCATGCCTGATAGCTGAAATACCAGTACTTGGGTTAAAAAAATTAAAGGCAAGCCTACTTTCTCTTCAACGCCAAGAATCATAGGGCTACTTCTTACAAATACTGATGTCCACATTGCTATAATGCTGTGCCATTATCCAGTATAACAGCTACTTTCCAATGGTTTCAGACTAAGAAGCATATCATCATTAATGCCTTTGATATTTACTGTTTTAATACTAAGCAAGATAGATTTGTTTGATGCACTTTCTGAATATGTTCATTTATTATTCAGCATCTTGAAGATCTGGGTAACATCACCTAAGACTTTTTGAAATGCTGCCATCTAGTGGAACATCTTAAATTGTCATTAACATTCTTTCAGTACCATAATCTACATTAGCTCCCCAGAGAAGATTTATTATGTATCAGATTCAGCATGGAAGCTTACCCAGGCAGGTGTTTCTTTTAGATCTTTTTAGAAATTATTTACATCTAGGGCTTTAGTCATTGCATGATAAATGATCTATTATCAGACCCAGACTTAATAGGAGATGTTTTCCCAAACTTCAACTCCAAATCATCTTCTCCTTTCACTGGTCATGGCTGGAACAACAAAACAAATGATATGATTTCACAGTGCTCTGATTCTTCCACCCCAACAAAGCAGTATGACGGCAGGGAGAGCTGGAGTACAGTGGTTTCCTGGAGAGAGCCATCGTGGCATCATGCTCAGAGTTTCACATGAGGAACTGGGAGACCCAGGTTCAAATTCCCACTCTGCCATGGAAGTTCATTAGGTGACCTTTGGCCTTTCACTAAGCCTCACCTAACCCACAGAGTGGTTGTTGTGGGGATAATTGGTGTGTGTGTGTTGAGAACAATGTTGTAACCTTCGGGTTCCCATTGAAAGAGAAAAGCAGTATGAGATGATGGCTATATCTAAAAAAGTAGATTGGGGGGGGGGCACTCACTGTAACAACACAAAGGAACAGCTAAATAAATAAATAAATAAATCTGCACTTCCAGATATTATCCCGGAGGAAGGAAGATGAGTCACAGGGCTACTGTTATAGAAGGCAACCACCTGTTTCCTATCTTTAGCACTACTCTGCGGTTTTTGGACAGAAAAGCTGTGCAGAGAAACTTGAGAAGTCTGAAGCCCTAAGGCAGAGCCACCTTGTGATATAAGTGATAATAAGGGATTTGTTACTGTGATAATGTGACTTCAGTTTAGTATATTTTTCCTAACTTTCCTCCAAGGAACTCAGTGCAGTGTACATAGTTCTCCCTTCTCCCTTTTATTCTCACCATAGCCTAGTGTGATAAATTAAGCTGAGAGAGTTAGTAGCCAAAGGTCACCTAGTGAGTTTCAGGCCAGAGTTCAGCTTTGAGCTCACAGGCCCTGTTATGACCTTCTATCCATTATCCTGGACTCTTCAGAGGAAGGAATAAATGGAAGATTACAGGCTAAATCCTGCAAGTGAGGATACTCTGATATTTATTGCATGGAAGCTGCTCTCCAATCTTCCAGGAGCCTTCTGCTTCAGCAATAGTAGTAAATGGCATATGCCAGCTTGTTTGGTACCAGCTCATCAAAATTAATATCAAATGGCCAAGAAGTAGCTACGTTGCATAAGTATCACCATTCATTTACAGAGACACATAAACCTCCTGTACATGGCAGCAATTCCCAACCTGACCAAACAAACTGGGTCCGTGTACCCCCAATTCTTGCTTTCTTCTCATGCCAGCAATCTTTTCCAGTCCCAGGAACCCATGTAGGATGCACACTGAGTAACAGGAGGTACCAGAATTCCCTCCCCCCTCCGTGAAGCTCCATTTGTAGAAGAGAGAGAAGGGAACCATTTTTGCCCCTTTCCCCACTGCCCCTTTCCAACTGCATGGCTGTTACTACACTTGGAACGCCCAACCTCAATAATAAATTTTCTCAGGGTTGGAAATAGCCACTGAGGAGATGGAGAAGTTGGGAAGAATGGTGACTATCAGTGCCTTTTGTGTTGTTGACTATTAGTACCAATGACCACCTATGGCAGTCTTTTTGCCAAGAGACACTTCGCCATAAGGGCATATCCAGGGATACAGCATCTCTTGTCAATTTGACATTGACCTGAAGGTCTCAAGTCAGTACGCCATCTCTGACTTCTGCACAGACACACAGTGTCTCTAAATGTCATTTTAATTATACAGACATTGTTAAATGTCATGATGCCCCTGCCCTCTTCCTTCTCTCAAAGGGAAGATTTTCCCTCCATTTTTCTGTCCCTCCTGTGACTGAGCCACCCAAATTGTTTGTTTTCTTCTTTCCTGAAGAATTCTGGCTGTCCCACACTGTCACAGTATAATATTTTGGCTGCTTGCTCAGCCCAAGAACTTGAGGGAAGGAATGGGAGCCCCCTTTAACTTATACAACTTAAATGGCACTCAAGAACTTTTTATATTCCAAATTAACAAAATATTTTATTCAACATAGAGGGGAAATCAGGTGAAATCAGGGGATGAAATTTCTGAGGTAAAACCAGTACATCTACAGACTTTAGTTCTTATGTTTCAGGTGAGTGAGAATTTCTTAAATTTTTCACAGTGACTTAAATTTTTATGTTGAGAGGCTTTTGTTCCAATGCTTTCCCCAAACACGTCAGTACACTTTCTTTGAATATTCTCTCTTTTGGTTTCCAGAAAGCTGGTACACACTTTCCAACCACACCAGACCAGGGATCTCTACACTACTCAGAGCTAACTCCCTGTTTGATTGGGTAGGAAAATTTTCCTTTCACTAGAAGATCTATCCCCTTTCTTTGGCCCAAATGGGAATTTCCATCTAACTGCCCACTCATCTTTGCCAGTTTTCCTCAGTTCTCCTGTCTGCGTTAAACTGCTCTCAGACAGGGCTGAATTTCAAAACTGTCAGTACTCTTCTCAGCTCAATCAGACTGCATCCAGTTCAGAAGTCTTTCTCTGCTCAACTGATGCTAACCAATCAGATTGCTTGGAGCAGCTTGTCACTCAAGGCTCTCTGGCTCTGTGACTTAACCCTTCACAGTCCTTTTTTCTGTTTACACAATACTTCTAAGTTTTTAAAAGTGCAGTCCATCACAAATGACCTCAGTGAAACATGAAAGAAACAATGTCTAAAACTCTTCCAGTGAGGCCTGAATAACACAGTCCCATAATGTCTTAGAGCTATCAGTCTCCAGTCTCAGTTCATAGAGTTAAAAACTCTCTCTTGAATGGCTGAATCAATTTAGCAGTGTGTATTCCCCAGCAATTTGGTTTTGATCATGTATGATTCTAGCTCCTGTTCCAAAGGCATCAGAGAGAGAGTTGGAGCATAGTGCATTTATTATGGCACTTAAAATATGGAGATATTTTCCCCTTGTGTCTAGACAAAGAAAGGAATAAACCTGCTATGTGAAAAAAATGATCATAGGACACAGTTCAATATGTAATTTACAACACTCAATAATTTTTGCTTCCCTGAAGCAGGAGAAATGAAGTTCAAACAGTTGACATCACAGGGAATACCCACATTATTCTGCCTCGAGTTATTTTTGTTTATACTATGTTTCAAATGACTAGCCTTTTACTTTCAATTACTGAAGTCTCATACAAGGTGACTGGGTGCACCTCTGTTCATGTAGCCACTATTTTAACATCCATCCATCCCATGTCTCAGCTATAAAGAAACTTGAGACAGCTCAGAAAAAAATAAAAAGAGGCTGTGCACAGACACTAACAGGAGTGTTCTTAAAGTTACACCCATAACTTCTCTTATCAAAGGAATAATGTGCAGACTCCAATCAAATGCTGCTTTCCTGTCTGCATCTGCCACTCCCTCCCCATGATTTCAATAAGTTCTTTGCTCTTTAGACAGGCCTTTTCAAATGCACTGTAGGATGTTGTATGTCTATCTAACCAACTATTCTGAGCATTGCTACATCTCAGCAGAAGTTTCTAACACTCTTTTTGCACCTTGTCTTGTGCTCTTCAAAAGTGCTCTGAGAAGAGGGTTGTGGCGGCTTCATTCCTATGCAGCCAGCCAGCCAATGCTGTGCACATCCCTTCTGGGAAGGTGGTGTGTGAGCACCATGGAGGAAGGGTCTCTGTGTGTTCTTACAAACCTGCTTCTGCAGCAGGCTCACTGCTAAAATTATGTATGCCTATTGAAAACAGCAAAAGGTAATAAAAAAGAATAAAACAGCACATAAATCAGCATAGTGCTACACCATGATAGAACCCAGGCAGAACAACATTGTTTCTCATAGACGTTTTTACCGGTGTCAAAATAATCATATTTAAGTGATTTTTTTCCCAACACTGAATTTTTGCAGTTGTTATTTTGTGTGTGTGTGTGTGGGGGGGGAATTCTATCCTTCTGAAATTGCTAATATGTACCTAAAAATAAAGCTGGTGGGGTGGTTGACACAGCACTAAAGTCTCAGTGAAAAAGGTCTGAAGAGCCTCACTAGGAATGGCAGCCCGCAGCCACCGAAATGCCTCACTCCCACACTAACAACCTTTCTGGCGATCATTTTTGTCCCATCCTTCCTCTAAGGACCTAAAAGCAGGAGATGTGATTCTGGTTCCCCCGGGGCTCTCACAATAACCCTGTGATGCAAGTCCTTTTAACAAGCTTTCATAAGAGGCACCGTAGAGAACAAAGACTGAACTTCATGATCTTAAAAAGCTGGTTAATTTTATAGCTCTTTGGGGACAACTTTCACCAAAAAAAACCCCATTAGGAACATATAAAATGACATTGTGCACAAAATTCACCGTCCTGCAAAATGTATGATAGACCTATATAGAGTGGCTGAGATCCTAACCACCATTTTTGTTCAAGAAAGATAATCACCTCCCATTTCTGGGGGTTCACAGATCCCTAAAAGGGTCACGAGAAGCTGATGTAGGATGGGGGGGGGGTCATACACTTCTCTTCTGCAAGCGCTTCAGCAAACTTAGGATCCAAGGCTTGAAAGTTGCTTCACAAAATGCAGAAGCTGGAGGAGTAATACATATGAGGAACATTTCTGGTTGTCAGAGACAACTGATAGTAGAGTCCTGTGTTACTCTTCTTGACCAGCAGACACAAGGAAAAAGTCCCTCCTTCCAAAAAACAATGCATGAAAAGTTGCTTTCACCCCTTAATGTGCCATGCTAGCTCAGATACGCAATATAGTGGCATGATCCTCTTACACACAGGAAAATATCCTCATTGGGTTCATATGAACTCTTTTTGTTTGCTTCCTTTTCCTGGCCAGCCTTTGGTCGAAAGCAAGTAGTGTTGGATACACAACAATGTGAATCCAGCCAATCTAATACTCGGTAAGCCTATATACTTTGGAATCAGGAAGCAATTTCCTCCAGGCCAGTTTGGGCAGGGATCCTGGAGGGTTTTTTACTATCTTCTGGGCATGGAGCAAGGGTGGTATGGGGAGAAATTTCCTGCATTGTGCAGAGGGTTGGACTAGATGACCCTGGAGGTCCCTTCCAACTCTATGATTCTATAATTCTATACACACTATATGTCAACAGAGTTATAAGTAAGCCTATATACTATATAGAACCTGGTAAGCCTACATATTCTTCTCCAGAGCCACATACATAGGCTATTTGTATAATTTCATTACAAGAATTCTTTGAAAAATATCCACTACTAATCCCATTATACAATTTACCTTAATGGATCCGCAAAACCAATCTGAAAGTCACACTGAAAGCTCCCCACCCCACCCACATTGGTTCAGCAGAATTTGGAGCAGTGACTCCAGGAAGATCTAAAGAACACCTACACAATATGTCCTGAGCTATGGTGGACTGTTCAAAGCTATAAAGAGTGTGGGCAATCTGCAGTTCTTGCACGGGATTTCAGAGCCCAAGTGAGACTTCTAAGGAGCTGATTGTTATCGAAGAGACTTCCAAGGCACTGAATATCATCTAAGAAACTGCACCATTCTTCAGAGCTGCTTGTTGGCCAGGGACCAGGAGGGGATGCAATAGCCTAGGGATGCTGAGTGGGCATATTGCCCTTGCCTGGTATACAAGCACCCACCCATGCTTGTGCATGGCAAGAATGTTACAAGACATTTTATGGTTTTATCATAATGAGGTACAGTTCAGTTCTCCATGCCTGATAATAGTCAAAACATGACAGAAGGGATCTCAGCTTTACTGAACTAATTTCAGCTGCCAATGGCAGCAATTGCACTTCAGTGAAGGCAGAATCATTTTGCTTGAGATTTCCCCCTCTCCTGCATAAAGGACAGGAGGCTATTGCAGATGAAGCTAGTCCACCAAGGCATGGTAAACTTGAAATCAAAACAGTCAGGCAATGCAAGTGAAGCAACTGACTATTTCAAAGCAGTATCTCTCATGCAATATGAGAACATTTGCAGTTTATGCATGCTACAGCAGACTGGAAAATAGTAAAAAGCCCAGTAGCATCTTTAAGACTAACAAACTTTATTAGAGCATAAGCTTTTGAGAAACACAGGCCCATTCTGCATCTAGCATTTGCTCCGTTGTTTTTCCAAACCCACACTGGGACAGAAATTCCGCTCTACATTGCATGCCACTTTCACTTCCTTTGTTTGTCGGATTTTATGGTAGCCTCCACACTGCATGCCAGTTTCACTTCCTTTGATCTCTCGGTTTTATGATACTGGCTGCATAGATTTATGACTGTTTTCTGGCCATTCATGGGTGACACTGCAGCAATACCGGCTGCATAGATTTATGACTGCTTTATGGCCATTCACGGTCAGACCCTGCAGTCTTTTTCTGTTCCAATGTGTTCCAGTGTGGGTTTGGTAAAACAACAAAACATTGGAGCGAATGCTAGATGCAGAATGGGCCACAGCTCTTTTCATCAGAAGCATGGAGGGTATGAAGAAACAGCAGACTGGAACTCTGCCGGGCCGTGCCCACATTTCACTGTTAGGCAAAAGATGCAAGTGCTCTTACAAATGGAGCCTCCCACTAGAGCAACGTACTCGGGAATTTTGCGTGTTATATAGTCGTTCAATTGCTTTCACCTAGCACCGCTATATTTTACATTTGTAAATGGAGCTGCATATTATCTTCATCCAAAAGGAACAGAGACATGCCAAGCTGGAAAGAGAAAGAGATGTGAAAACCCGACTGAGGATCTTTGGCTAACTTTTGGGAAGTGCAGTGCACCTTCTCACACTATACTGTAAGCCATTTCCACTGAGCTATCTCAATAAGGAGAGGCGATCAGCTAGCTGGTCCATACAGTCCTTTAGAATTAAAGGTTAATTTAAGGAACCGGACATTGGCAAGCCAGAGCTTGTAACTAGGATGGTCACATTGCTGATTTACAGAGGTTCCAGCAAACGTTAATTAAATATCCAGTACCACTGCCGAGCTGAGAGTTTATAGCCTCCCTAGGCAGCAGTGATGTAGAGCAAAAAAAAACCTACCGCAAGATGGTAACTGCAAACAAAATGTGATGCTTTGCAAAATTTAAAGAGAGATATTTCAGTTCCAAGGCAGCTGCTCCTAGGCATCTCTCTCCCAGCAGCTGTGAATCAATCCAAGGGTCTCCTTGAGACACACCTCCCTCCATGCCAGAATGAGCGTGTACTTCTGTTTAATTAAAATCTTCCATGAAAAATCTTTCAGATGTGATGTAACAGCCCACAGCAGTCTTCTCTTTCCTTCTTTCCCCCTGAATAGCAAGATAGGCTCCATTTCTGTCTCTCCCAAATGGCTATTTGTTTCTGCTTATGGAGAGAAATGAAGGAAATGGAGAAACGCACAAGCAAATGGCTTCTCCTTCAAGCTGTGCTGCCTCTAGAAGACACTTAGTGTGACTACCAGATGCCAAGGAGGAGGAGATTCCTGTATTCAAAAGCTGTGCAGGTGAGGCTTTGGTCTCCTGCCTGAAATGCTGTGCCTGCCAGCAACACAGCTTGCACAGAGTGGTTCAAGGTACTGCTCAACTTGAAGTCACATCTCTGCTGTTTTGAGAAACTCTCAGTAAAGCACTGGGAGCCAATATCACATTCCTAATTTCAACAAGCTGTGGCAGGTCCTGCAAGACACAGAATGTCAACAGTGGGACAATAAGTAAAAGTCAGGCTTGCTCTAGAGGTGCTAACTGGTTGGAACCAGCCTAGGCCACTCCTCCCCCTTCAAGGAGGAATCTGATATTCAGAAACAAACAGGTAAAGATTTTTAGAGCGCACAGCCCATGACATTCCAGTTAAAGGGGCAGCTACAACAGCTACTTCAGAATCAAAAGCCCCAACTTTATCCCATAGAGTTTGATCCCTGTTTGAAAGCCAGTTTGGATGTCAGGTTCAGATTTGGAAAACCCTGGTTCAAATTGCTACTGTTCCATAATATTTGCAGAGTGACCTGGAGCCAATCCCAATTTCTCAGCCTAACCATCCGAATAAGGTTGTTGGAAGAATAAATCAGGGAGAGATAGATCATTATGCTGCCCCATAGCTCTTTGCAGGGTGGGAGACATGAAATTGTTGTGGATATATAAAGACTCCACTGTCTCACAATTTTAGCAGCCTGGCATAACAGGGTAAGACCCGCAGCAACATTCAGGCAGTCGTCAAGCTACCTAGGCATTCACTCACTCCCACATAGCAACACACTACAACTTACTGACAGGTTTTAGTATGAGGAACATCTGATGCACTACTAGCCACATCCCAATGACTGGGACAAGTCACCTATGCAGTGGACATTCAGTTCCATCAATCAGGTGACCATCTTTGTTCAACAGCTAGGGTTGCCAGCCAACCTAGTGAAAAATACCATGTCCCCTTTGGTAATGCTTAAGGTAAGAAAAAAGGAAGACGATGGTTTTCATGGCATGGGGTAAATATCCTCTGATAAAGAACTTCCCATTAAGTGTCTGTTAAACAGACAGGACTTTTCTTCTCAAGGCACTTGGTACCTCTAGCAACAGCTAGGGTGTGGCTTGAGAGAAGGAGTCAAGCAGGAGGGATCATGGCTGAAAGGCAGAGCATCTGCTTGGCATGCAGAAGGTCAATCCCTTGCCTCTGCAGTTAAAAGGATCAGGTAACGGGTGATGGGAGAGACCTCAGCCTGAGACCCTGGAGAGCCACTGCCAGTCTAAGTAGACAGCACTGACCTTGGGGGACCCATGGTCTGATTCAGGATAAGGCAGCATCATGAGTTCATGTGAGCTGCCCTAACCTTTCCCAGCATGGACTCCTCCAGGCCCAGTAACAATCCACACAAACAAATTTGTGGTGGATCACCATAGCATACTCAGAGACCAATCCTAAACAGGTCTGCACAGAATCCTACTCAGGTATATTCAGTGGGGCTTATTCCTAGGAAAGTGTTTTGAGGATTGTTCCACCAGTCTCTTTATTTACTTCATTTATACCCCACCTTTCTCTTTGATGCAAAGCATAATTCTTCTCTCCTCCATTTTATCCTCACAACAACCCTGTAAATTAGGCTGAGAGCATGTGACTGGCTCAAGGTCATCCAGCAAGCTTCCATGGCAGAGCGGGGATTTAAACTTGGGTCTCCTTGGGGATCCGAGCCCTACTCTCTACCCACTACACCACACTAACTGTCTTTACCTAGGTGCCGTTTTTGAACATTATGTTTTGGCCACGGTGCTTGCCATTGATGATGTAAACATCATAGAGGAAAATAATGATTCACTAAAGACCAAAGCCCTCTCACTTGATTTATTGAAGCGGGCCTGTTGACTATGCATGAGCCAAGCAGGCAAGATACGTGGACCCCATAATAAAATGGAATATAACTAGGACTAATGGGATTAAATTAAGGAAGGCAAAAAATGTATTTTGCATTCTACATCCAATGACGGTTGTACTGTCTAAGGCATGCTAATTCACTAGCAAACATCCTGGAGAAAACATTAACTGGTTTTTATAGTTTCAAGAACTCACAGTACTTGCTTCCCATCTCAATTTCTTGTAATTCAAAAAAAGCAACATTTTTTTCATTAATAGAATCCATGGGTTATAACAGTTGAAGAAAAAAGTGTACTTATTCTTGGAGGATTTGGTACTAGATTTTAAAAAATGAAAATGATTAAATTGAAGCCTATTTGTACTGTTCCTTTCATTTCTGTCTAGGGTTTGATATTTCTTTTAGAAGTCCTGGCTAATGAGCTGATTCATGTTAATTTATTAACTAATCCTTCTTTTGTCCACAAATCATGGTCTATGTTCCACTATTTCCCCATTCCATTGACAGGGAACTGGAGCAAAAGATTTCTACATAAAATCTTCTACAAACAAACAAACAAACAAACAAACAAACAAACAAACAAACAAACAGGAATGCATACTTAATTCAGTTCCTCCATTGGAAAGAAGAGGGCATCTCAGAAGGGGGTGTGTGTTGTGTCCGCAGACCACTACGGGCCATCAACGAAGAGCCAGAGCTTGAGTACCTGAGAACAATGGGACTGAGGTTCCTGGCTCCCGCGTAGGGGGACCAATGGGAACGGCGGCGGGAATTCAAACCCGCCAATGGTACCAGGGGGCGTCCCCTCTCTAATGTATATAGTTGGCCTCCCGGCCAGGTATCAGTGTCTTGTGTTGTATAATAGCGAACCATGCTGATCACTACATCGTTGTCTGTGGTTTCATTATGCGTCTAACCCACTATACAACAATGGCAACGAGGATGGGATCCTGCTGAGCACTCCAGCCGGGCTGTCGGACAGCGCTACCAAAGACTCGCTCCACCGCTCCACGGGCATCCCCCATGAGCACCTCCAAGGGTGAATCCAGAGCCGTGTCGCAGCCGCCGACTAGCACAATGGCCATCGCTCCAGGATCCGGGCTGCTGCCGCCGTTCAACGCTTCCCAGCCCCAGCGGTGGGGAGCCTGGGTGACAGGTTTGCGGCAAGCCTTCGTGTTCTATCAGATCACGGACGAAGACCGAAAGAGAGGACTGCTGCTCTGCTCTTGCGGCCCCATGATCGTAGATCTGGCCCAATATCTTCTCTCTCCCAAGAAGGTGGAGGAGTGCATGGTCGACGAGCTTGTAAAGGCTGTGCAGAACTACTACTCCCCAAAGCCGTCGGAGATGACCTGCCACGTGGTCTTCCAGCATCGGAACCAGCAGGGCAAAGAAACCGCCACGGAGTTCCTCGGAGAGCTCCGCTGCCTGGCGGCCAACTGCGCCTTCGGAGAATACTTGGAGATGGTTCTCTGCGACCGTTTCGTCGCAGGCCTCAGGGAGGAGAAACTCCGGCGCCGAATAATGGAGGGCGAGAAGGTGACCATCACCTCAGCGTTAGCCACCGCCACCGCGTGGGAGAGGTCACACCCGACCACCACCACCGCGACGCATCGTGTGGCCTCCCCCGGGAACAGTGACATTGACAACCCCGAGGTACACCGCACACTAGCCCAGCATCGCCCGCCAGCACCGTCCGCCAGCTCCGCACGCAAGCAACCCGGCTCGGCGGCGCAGGAGTGTGCCAGCTGCGGAGGGCAGCATGAGAGGAGATCGTGCCGGTTCCGGGACGCCACATGTCGGGACTGCGGCCGCACGGGCCACATCGCAAGGGTTTGCCGCTCTAAGCCGTCACGCGCAGCGCAAAAACTGCCCCGCCGCAGGTCTGAGGCGCACTTCGAGGACTGCGCGGCCCCGGAGGAGGACCTATACCAACTGACCAACGCCCCAGCCACCCGAGCACAGGTACTGAAACTCCCCAGTCAGGCCTCTACCCCAAAAATATACGTCCAGGTCAAAGTAGAGGGGGCCCCCTTACAAATGGAACTTGATTCGGGCTCCGCATGTTCCATCATTTCGGAGGCCACATTAAAGCAGATTTGCCCAAAGGGGGGCCCCCGCTTGCGGCCATCACCCGTGACGCTCATGGACTTTCAGAGAAACCGAGTGCCAGTGAAGGGGGTTGGGAGTTTCAGGGTGCAGTACTGGGGCTTCAAGGGTCACTTGGACTTGCTTGTAGTCGAGGGCGACCTAGTTAGCCTCCTGGGGAGGGCCTGGTTTGGACCCCTAGGAATTGCGATCGAGGGGGTCTAGCAATGCGCAACCCGCGATTTCCAGGAAGTGTGCCGCGAGTTCCCCTCTGTTTTCGATGGGTCCCTGGGCCGATACACAGGCCCCCCAGTTTCGCTACAACTCAACCCCACGGTGGCCCCTATCCACATGCGGGCCAGGTCCGTTCCGTTTGCCTTAAAATCCAAAATAGACGCGGAACTGGACCGACTGGTGGCTCAAGGGGTCTTGGAGCTGGTCCCTCACGCAGTGTGGGAAACCCCGATTGTGACCCCAATTAAACCTAATGGGGATGTCCGCATCTGCGCGGATTATAAATGCACGATAAATCGGGCATTGCAGGACCATGCCTATCCAGTCCCGGTGGTGAGCCATGTTCTGGCCACCTTGGCAGGGGCCAAGATCTTCGGCAAACTAGATCTGGCCCAAGCTTACCAGCAGCTGCCTGTAGATGGGCTGACAGCAGAGGCCCAAACAATTGTAACGCACCGGGGGGCCTTCAGGGTCAATCGCCTGCAATTCGGGGTGAGCGTGGCACCCGGGATATTCCAGCAACTGATGGACTCTCTCCTCAAAGGGATTCCCGGCGTCACACCATTCTTTGATGATGTGATGATCGCTGCCGTCACGCCTGACGAGTTCGCCTCCTGCCTCCGCATGGTCCTCAGCCGTTTCCAGGACGCCGGCCTCAAGGTCAAGCACGAGAAGTGCCAGCTCGGGGTATCATCCGTCGACTTCTTGGGCTTCACAGTGAACGCAGACGGACTCCACCCGGCCCAGGACAAGGTGAAGGCCATCGTGGAAGCACCGCCCCCGACCTCCAAAGCCGAGCTCCAGGCTTTTCTCAGACTCTTGAACTTTTACCACGCCTTTCTCCCCCACAAGGCGGCGGTAGCCGAGCCCCTCCACAGGTTGCTCGACAAGAAGGCGCCCTGAGTCTGGGGCCCGCGGCAGGCCGCCACGTTCCGGGCCGTCAAGGCCCTGCTCATCTCGAACTCGGTCCTGTCGCACTTCGACGAGTCCCTGCCTGTGGTCCTGGCTTGCGATGCGTCTCCATATGGGGTGGGAGCCGTGCTGGCGCACCATCTCCCAGACGGCCGGGAGGTCCCGGTCGTGTACTACTCGCGGACCCTATCTGCGGCCGAGCGGAACTACGCCCAGATAGACCGCAAGGGACTGGCAGTCATGGCCGGGGTGAAGAAGTTCCACGACTTCGTCTATGGTCGTCCCTTCAGTCGTCACAGACCACCAGCCACTGCTAGGCCTCTTTGCGGCGGACCGCCGGACGCCGCAGGTACTCTCCCCTCGGGTCTTGCGGTGGTCCATCTTCTTGGCGGGCTACAATTACACGCTCCAGCACCGGCCAGGCAAGGCGATGGGCCATGCAGACGCACTGAGCCACCTCCCCCTGCCGGACGAAGGGGAGGACCCGGCCCCAGCTCATCAGGTCCTCCAGATGGAGGGTCTTCCGGACGCCCCTCTCCAGGCCACGGACATCACCCGCCGCTCAGCCCGTGACCCCATCATATCCCGGGTTCTCGGCTGGGTGGTGAGGGGGTGGCCTACAGCCTCGGCGGGCCCAGAGTTCAGCACGTTTACAATGCGGCGCGAGGAACTATCAGCACACAAGGGCTGCCTGCTGTGGGGGGACCGGGTTGTAGTCCCCAGCGCACTCCAGCAACAGGTCCTGCACGCTCTGCACGAGGCACACCCCGGCATCGTGCGGATGAAGGCCCTTGCCCGGAGCTACATCTGGTGGCCAGGCATGGACGGGGAAATAGAGGCCTGGGTGAAGCGTTGCCAGATCTGCCAAGAGGTCCGGCCAAGCCCACCATGCGCACCCACCCAGTCATGGGAAGCAACAAGGACCCCGTGGTCCCGGCTCCACATCGACTTTGCCGGGCCCTTCCACGGGTTAACGTTCCTGGTAACCATGGACGCGTACTCCAAGTGGCTGGAGGTGAGTCCAGTCTCCTCCACCTCTGCAAGCGCCACCATCCGAGCCCTCCGGAAGATCTTTGCCACGCATGGCTTGCCGGACACCATTGTCTCCGACAACGGCCCGGCATTCACATCCGAGGAGTTCCAGCGGTTCCTGCGGAACAACTTGATCCGGCATATCAGGTCAGCGCCTTTCCACCCTGCCATGAACGGCCAAGTGGAGCGCATGGTCCGCACGGCTAAGGAAGCTTTAAGCCGCCTGACGGAGGGGGACTAGGAGTCACGCATAGCCCGGTTCTTGTTGGCAAACCGGACAACACCCAACCTGGTCAGTGGCCACTGCCCCGCGGAGCTCCTCATGGGCCGGCGACCCACCATCCTCCTGGACCGCCTGCACCCCGACAGGGCTCCAACGGGACGCAACTGGGTCGAGGACCGGGAGGCACCACGGGGCTTCTTCCCAGAGGACCCGGTGTTCGCAAGGAACTACGGCCGAGGCCCGGAATGGCTAGCAGGAAAGGTAATCCGCCCCACCGGCCCTGTCTCCTACGAGGTATCGACAAATGATGGGCAGGTTCTGCGGTGCCACGTGGACCAGCTGAGGCGGCGCCTGCTTCCAACAGTAGGAGACCTGGGGAACCAAGGGGAGGCGGAGCAGGCCCCACGAGAAGCCCAGGGGGAGCCCGAAGCAGAACGGGACCTCAGAGAGGCGGACCCCAGTGATGGGCAGCCCACTATGCCCGAGGCCTCAACAGCCGAGGGCCCGACAGCGCACCCTTCCCCAGCGGAAGGAGGCGAGAGGGCAGGGCCCGCCACACCACCACGACTTAGCTGCGGAGAAACCCCAACGCCTGCACCATGACGGTCCACCAGGGAACGCAGAACCCCCGCGTACCTGAAGGACTATGTCACCTAGACAGGATCGGGACTATGGGGGGAGGGGTGTTGTGTCCGCAGACCACTACGGGCCATCAACGAAGAGCCGGAGCTTGAGTACCTGAGAACAATGGGACTGAGGTTCCTGGCTCCCGCGTAGGGGGACCAATGGGAACAGCGGCGGGAATTCAAACCCACCAATGGTACCAGGGGGCGTCCCCTCTCTAATGTATATAGTTGGCCTCCCGGCCAGGTATCAGTGTCTCATGTTGTATAATAGCGAACCATGCTGATCACTACATCGTTGTCTGTGGTTTCATTATGCGTCTAACCCACTATACAACAGGGTGTCTCTGAGGGACAGAGAGGCCATGACTATAGGAAATTGCTGGTTCAGGGTGACTGATTTGCCCAAGGTCCTCAAATCAAAGCTAGATCAGATGTTACACTCACCATAGGGATGCTGTGGAAAGCAGAATCTCTGCAGTGAATTCTCCAGCTTTCTTCATTTAAAGCAAAGCTACTAAATTATAGGATGCTTTGGAAGTCAATAATCCATAGGGTCACAATCAATTGGAGGAGACTTGACAACACGTAACACACACAAGGCTTTGAGTGACTTATTGCCTTATATAACCAAATGCAAACACCAACACATATAAAAAAGTTAACTACAGTTTTTATTAGTTAAAAACTGAAATGTACAAACTTATTAAGGTCTCCTTCCCTTTCAGTGCAGGTTTGCTAAAAAATTATCCAATGGAATTGCCAGAGTTGGAGCAAACCGACCACTGATTCCAAGCAAAAGTGTATGAGCCGGAGGCTAAAAAACTGTGAGCTAGCTCACACTAACTCAGCTGAGAGGGAACACTGCTTCTGGGTAGCAGTGTGTGTGAACAAGATCTTGGGATATGGGTGGACCATAAGTTAAATAGGAGCAGCCAGTGTGATGTGATGACAAAAAAGGCTAATGCAATCTTAGAATTAGCAACAGAGGCATAACATTGAAATCACAAGATGTCATAGTCCCTCTGTACACTGCATTGTTCAGGCCACACCTGGAGGCTAATGCAATCTTAGGGTTAGCAACAGAGGCATAACATTGAAATCACAAGATGTCATAGTCCCTCTGTACATTGCATTGTTCAGGCCACACCTGGAGTATTGTGTGCAGTTCTGGAGGCCTCACTTCAAAAAGGATGTGGGCAGAACGGAGCAAGTGCAGAAGACAGTGATGAGGATGATTGGGAACCTGGAGACCAAGGAAAGGCTGAGGGACTTGAGAATATTTCGTCTGGAGAAGAGGTGGTTGAGGGGAGACATGATTGCTCTCTTTGAGTATTTGAAGGGCTGTCACTTAGAGGAGGGCAGGGACCTGTTCCTGTTGGCAGCAGAGGATAGGACTCAGAATAATGGGTTTAAATTAAGGGCAGGAAGATACCAGCTGGATATTAGGAAACACTTTTTTACAGTAACAGCAGAATCAGCTGCCCAAGGCAGTTAATAAAGTGGTGAGCTCCCCCTCACTGGCAGTCTTTAAGCATCGGCTGGACAAACACTTGTCAGGGATGCTATAGGCTGATCCTGCACTAAGCAGGGGGTTGGACTGGATGGCCTGTATGGCCCCTTCCAATTCTGTGATTCTATGATTCTAACTTATGGAACTCACTGCAACAAGTTTGGCAAAAGAGGCCAATTTCTTTGATGTCTTCGGAAGGAAGGACTTCTTCAAACTACTTTAAGAACTTGCTTATACCGCACCTTGGTCCCCCCAAACCATGGCACATTATGCAACATTTTGTTAGGGGTTCCCACTGGTCTATCTCTAATTCTTAAGTTCTAAGCTTGCCCTAACAGGGTTTATTCAACGCTAGATCTATTGAAACTTCTATACCTGACAAAACAATGTGAAAGGTGAAAAAGGGCTCTCCTTTATGACCAATGTGAGGAGAATCCAAATATTGCTTTGAGGCAATCTCACATTGTGTCACAGGGGGTGACTTCATAGGCATCTGATCGTGGGGGTAGATCAGCCTTAAATAGCTCATCCTCTCAACAGATAGCAGCTCACCTGCTCTATCCCATCTCCCAAGTTTGGCATCTTTCTTTCTTAGAAGGATGGGAGGGGCATACTCCTATTTTAAGACAGGAAATACCATTTTAGGCTTTATTTTTAGAAAATACCAGCATAGTCTTGTACCTTTGCCTGTGATGATCAAGAATGTAGTGTGGTGTGGAACAGTGCATGGACACAGTTGCCTTTAGGAATCTCCTAAACCAGGGGTCCCTATGGTATCTGTGAGCAACATGACGCCTGTTAAGTAGGCAACTCAACAAGAGGCAGTGATTTCAGCAAAGTGATTCAGCTTTATTTGTAACAGCAACTAGACGATCAGACAACAGCGACAACGCACAACAACAAGTGGAGCACAGCTCCCTTTTTAAATAATCCGGGCTGTCAAAGCCACGCCCATAGAGAAGTTAACAACCAATAGCATAACAGAGTTAAAGACCAATGAGGTCTGTTCCCTCCACAAATATATTTACAACAGTGATTGGTTCCTTTAACAGTTCCATAGGAAGGACCAATAGGAATGTTACAGCTTAAGATCCATTGTCACAAATCAAGCTTTGCATAGAAAAGAATAGGCTCAGTCACAGTTAGAACATAACAGCACCCACTGACACCTTTCCTGGGACCTGCCAAGTGTTTCTCAAAAGTGGACAGGGCCAGGCAGAACTTTTGCTTAGCAAATCTTCTCATTGGCCATTGGTGAATTAATTGACTGTGCAGATTTTTAAAAATGTTCCTCGCACAGCAGCTGCCACTGCAGCACAAGGATCTTTACTGTGAGACTGAAGGTAAGCTGCAGAAGCCATTTTTTGTGGCAGCCATTTTGTGGCTGTGCTCGCCACACTGGGTCTGAATTCCAGAGGTGCTACCAGGCTCAGAAAGTTTGGGGACCCCTGCCCTAAACAAAGATTCCACCTGTGTTTCTCTCCCCTTACCATTCAGATCTAACCCAAACATCATCAGAAACCCACTGAATAAAACTGTGAAATTTTATCCCCCTACTGCATCCCCTCTCCCACAACTCTGCATGTGATATATGCTTTTAAATTGGTATGGTATGATGTGTGTTGTGGGGGAGCAGGTAATTGCTATATATGATACTCCCATTGTTAGCGCAGCATGTGCTCTGGCTATGAGACCATGGGGGGGTGGATCAGATTCAGTCATATAGAATTTGCTTGGTGCAGCAACTAATATTGGTATGTTCTGCAACAAAGGGAGATTTTGTACTCCTATAACAGTTTTGCTGCAAGGCATTTTTTAATTGTATGGGAACTATACCATGAAGGAAATGGTGAGTCCAGCCATATCATTCAACTCAGTGGCTTTCTCCCAAAACTAGGAAATATAAAGATGTCCTGAATGGGCAACAGAAGATAAAACAAACAGTAAACAGAGTTACACCCTTCTAAACCCATTGACTTCAACTTAGAATGGCACTGTAAATCTTCTAGCAGAAGCCAGAACAGTGTTTATTGAGTACCAGAAAACAAAAGTGAAAAGGTGGTGGTGGGGGGAGGGGGAAGTTTAGAGGTGATATTATAATGGCCCAAAATGGTAGGATGTAAATTTCAGTGTATTTATAAGGGAGACCAATTGAGAGGGAGACATTTGGGCCCAGTTGTGGGTTTGCAGATCATTTCAGGAGATGATACTCTGCCATTATTTAAACTTGTATCTCTGGTGGAAAAATCAACAGACCATCAGTGCTATTAAGAGCTATCATCTTTAGCTAGCAGGCTAAAAGGCCTCTGTAACTGACAACACAAGAGCACCCTGAAACAATAAATTATAATTTTCAGATTAAGAGTGAAGAGAGTAAACAGTAGAAGTACAAGCTTATATAAAGATAGGCCTCCAAATTCAAGATAAAACTGATTTTTAGAGTCAAGTTAAAATTCATATAATTTGAAAACACATCCAGAAGACAGCTATTTGTAATACCCTGCAAACCTGTTCAGATGATGAAAGTTAAGAAAATTTAGCCAGCTTTCCAAAAAGTTGAAAGGATAACAAAATGTTTTTGCATAAACACCCTGACAAGTAAGTGTCTCTGACAATGCTTCCAGCCGTTATGTAATTACTAAATTGTCAATAAAGGTTTATTCTATTTGTTCCTGTATGCATCATTTTCTAATTTATATTTTATCAGCAAGCCACAGTGGGTAGAAATCAAACACTGCCAGCTTGGAAACTGCCTGGTAATCTACATTAACATTCATGCCTCTTGACAATCCCCTCAAGTTCCATTCACTTAACAAAATTCACCCATTTGAGAAGGCTACCTTCATCCCTGTTCTTGGATTTGGTCTATGCAGAGCAACATGTTATTATTGGCTGTACTAGATTAACATATACTGCCCAAGACAAAAGTTTCATTGTAGTGCCAACAAATCCACACAAGCAGAAAAAGAGGCAGTCAATGGCCTGAAAGCAACAACAGAGGGTTTGGGGAACAAATGCTTGGATAAGGATCATTTCTCTCCATGTTGTTGACTGCACTTGATTGAAAGTTGTAAAAGAAAATGTGTTAAACCACAAACTGATGTGAAGTGTTGACAACATACTTAGGCCTAGTATTGAAGCCAAACATCTAGTAGCACTGGCAACCAGTTTGCTTCCAGGTCCATCAAAAGGCACAGGTTTTTACCTTGAAAGCCCTTGACAACCTAGGACTCAAGTATCTAAAGGGCTATTAGTTGCTGTAGATTTTCCGGGTTGCATGGCTGTGGTCTTGGCATTTTAGCACCTGACGATTCTCCAGTAGCTGTGACTGGCATCCTCAGAGGTATAACACCGGAAGATGGAGTACTCTCTGTGTCAAGGTGAGCCAGAAAGAGTACTCCATCTTTCTATGTTATACCTCTGAGGATGCCAATCACAGCTACTAGTGAAACGTCAGGTCCTACAATGCCAAGACCATGGCCACACAATCCGGAAAATCTACAGCAACTAATGAACTCCGTCCATGAAAGCCTTCGACAACATATTTAAAGGGCCACGAGTCCTTGTTGGAACCGCCTTAGATCCTCCGCTGTCAGCTCCCTAAAGCAGATGTGTACATACATCCTTTGCTATCAGATTAGTATTTTCTGGAACAGCTTGCCCCCTTCCTGTTGACATTTAGTAAGATGTGCAGAATGATTTTATTTCATAGGGCTTTCCACATCTGGTTATTGCGATTTTCTCATTGCTGTTGGTACTGCTTAGAGACTGAAATATACCAGGGAGTTGTGTTCTTTAGGCTGTTTTATTTAGGGTTTTTGAAATGTCTGTAACTTTATTGTTAATTGCTTGGAGCAGAAATTTAAAATTTATTTTCAAAAGAAATAAATAATAGGAACCCAAACTTTTCCCCCTTCAGTTACTAGCCAAGTACTTGGAACCTTCTGCTGTGACTTTAAAAATAATATGAAATGCTGAAATTTACTACCACCTAAAGTCATAATCCACAGATTTTCTGTCATGTACTGTGGTGTTATGCTTCTTCCTCCCTTCACCTTCCTGCATTGATTCTTAGCTGAGAAGTACTGCAACTGGTGTATCAGTCATACAACAGGCCCTGCCAATGAACACTGCACATCGGGCCCACAGGTCCTAGCGTAGAAGTCTTAAGATTTCTCCTTCAGTCACACAACCATTGCCCAAAGGAACAGGGTAGCAACCTCTGCATCCCAGTTTTCTGGAACTCAGAAGGGTGGTATTATGAGTATGTGTATGTGGATTAGGCCCTGGGCTGGCTCAGATTGTACATGATCCAACATGTTAATATCCCCTTACGCATTTCTCATTGAGCTTCCTCAGAGAGATATATCCATCTGTCCAAAAAAGGAAAATAAACAAAAAAGGTTAAGAAATATCTTTTGTTTCTCTAAATTACTTGTTGAAAACATCAGAACAATGATAAAAACTTGTTTAAAAAGATAGACTTCTGAGCATGTACACAGAACACTTAAAAAGTGCCACCAAAAATACTGGTAGGAACCTAGAATAATATTATAACAGTTATTGCAGTCTTATAAAAACTAGACAGCTCCAAAGCTATTAATTTCAAATATTTAATAGAGTGAATAAACCCTTATTGACCAAAAATCTATACTGACCTGTGGCATATAAAAGCAGCAATGTGCTCACTAAACCAGCTTTTAAAAAATGTTCTGTGCTCACTCTGCATTTATCTAAGTCAAAGCCAGCCAAGAAATGTTTTCATTTAACCCATGTGGTTTCAAGGTTATCAATTTAAGAATAGGAGTGGACATGAACTGGATCACAAACCTTTGTTCGTGAGGAATCTTGGCTGGTTCACGAACTGAAATTTGTCAACTGTAGTCCGGCCATGAATCTCCATGAACCTTTAAGGCTGTTTGTGGAGGTTCATGGGTTTAAACCCCTGCTTTCTCCTCACCATGAAAGCTGCCAAAAGATAGAAAACAGCTGAGCCACAACACAGCTGTTTAGGCTCAAAACAGCTGAGCCTGCTCCCACAGCTCAGATGTTTAAAGGGGCTTTCTTGGCTAGTGTGGCAAAATGACATGCTACATCATCACATGGATAGCTGGGAACATTAAAGTTAGGTATGGCACATCAGGTAATCAGGGAGTGTGCAGTCTTTCTCCACCACATGTTCTCCACTATGCACAGGGCAAGTATTTATGATTCAAAATGGCTTTAGCAATCTGCCAGTTGTATTGGCCAATACAGACAGTAGAGATATATAATCCTACTATCCTTCTTGCCTACAAAATATTGGATGTTCATCATCCAGCAGAAATAGGCTATAAGAGGGGATTGAATTAGCCTGGTGTAGGCCAAGTATGGGCAATCATCTCTCTGTTTGGATTGCAACATATTTGCAGATTGCGGGCAGCACCACTGAACCATCAAAAAGATGTTTGCTTCTTTTGAATATTTAGAATTGGATTACAAATACTCTTGCACGCTGATTTCCTGTTCCACTCCTTAATTTGTTTTTTGTTTGTTTATTGGGGGAAAACATAATACAGTGTTGACTGGATCACATGTATACCTTCTTGCACAATGAATTTACTGAGGGAAAAGACATAATAAAGTAAAAGAGGTTCTCTGATCCTGCTGGATTGGTTGGATTACGGGGTAGCTTCATGGCTTCGCTCTCTATTCTGCCTTTGCCCATTTTACCTGGCAAAGTTAATGTTAGTTAATTCATGAAAGTTTTCAAGTCCAATTGCATATACTTTGAGTATGTATGTTTATATGGCTGCCCCCTCCCTCATCCATCTACCCAACATTCCTGACAGGAAACAAAATATTAGTTTCAAAAAAGAGACAATGATTTCATTGCATAGGTAGGGTGGGTGAGGCCTTTCTGGTGTCTCAGCCTTGTCCCTTTTAGCTCCTAGTTCCAAACCGAGTGTGTACATTGGTGTTGACTAGATCACAGGAACACAAGCTTGCACTACTCCTCAGGGACTGTAGTCCTGACCAGTGAATTCTGAGTATGTACCAGATCAGTGAATACCACCAATTGCATATGACAGCACATACCTGATTTTAATGATGCTCATGGCTTACCCAATTATTACCTCGTGGCATACGTAATCCCAGTAAACTGTGTGCCTACACTGACTGCAGCAATTTGGTGAGCTGCCATGCTCAACGCTGCCACTTCTTAGGCTCAGAATAACTCAAATGCTCCTCATTTTGAATTGTGAGTGCATCATCAAGGTGATCATATGAGGTGCTTGATTGGATATTGAACAGACAATACCCCAAAAAGTAAATTGGATTTTTAAGCACCTGTTTTGCACTGATTGAATCATCCCTGGAGAGGCTCCAATGGCAATAAGCACTAAATTTGGTCCAGCATATTCCAGGACGTTAAGACTGTGTGCATATGTTCCCTTTGTGATGAGATGTTTGCTGTGGTGAAGGGATATATCATCCCAGGTATATGTGTAAAAAAATACCTCTTTGCCAGATGAATGTTGGAAATTGCACTCTGTGAATGCTCAAAGGTATCTTAGTCTTCCAAAGCAGCAGAGGGCAATTCGTTAATGAGGGGAGCCCAAATAAACGACAGCCTTGTTCTTTACCTGAAGAGCCTGCACATATTAAGAAGCAGCTACTAGAAATTTCTAGAGAGGGTGGTCTTTTCACAAAGAAACTCTGTCTTTTGGGAGGACTCAGATATCTGGGGGACTTGGAGAGAAGGGCACCCAGTTGAATGGGAGTGTGTGAGTTAAAAGAAGGAGTTCATCAAATGCTGAAGAAAGGTTAAAAAGGATATTTAGAGTGAGCCTGAATAAGGAATGTGGAAATTTAAGAGTATTCAGATGACTCCTTTTTATTTATCATCTTCAGGGAGAAAATTTAAACCTAGAGACAGAAGACGATGTTTTAATTCTTTTTCTTCATCTTCCTCCCCCCTCCTCCCCCAGTGACTGCTTATAAATGTTTTATTTCTTCTGAAAATTTGCTGGGTTATTTTGATTCTCTGCCTGCATATAAAGTCTAAATTTAGCTCATGCTTACAGAAGGGGCAAGTAGAGCATGCTTAACTCTGATAATCTCTCAAAAGTGATATTTTTAAGGTTTTCCTATTTCCAGGTTGGATACGGAGTAGAAGTGATTATTAATTTGGAAGAGAGCATCTGATTGCCAGGTCATGTCAGGGATGCCTGTGTTGCCTGATGATGGCAGCAGAGAGCAATACTCAGTCCTACAAGGGAAAGTTGGGATTAAACTGGAGAGGTGAGAGCACCACATTATAGACTAGCAGCTCCAGATTAGCCCTGTTGAGTCATTTCCACATTCTCTATAGTAGAAGCAGGCTCCTGCAGGTCCTATTTTACTACATTAACATATGGCACGCTCAACTAATGCTTTTTAAAACATAATATGCAAAGGAAGAGAGAAAATACTGCTCTTCTCATTCACCTCCTTCTTATTCATCCCCAAGCATGATTATTTATTTTTTTTTTGCTTCTGCATACACAATCACAGCACATAGCCGTGATTCAAGGAATAAGGACAAGTTCAAGGAAAATTATTCAGAAATATGAATTTAATTCATTCATTGCCTTTCCACAGTAAACCCCCCAAAGCAAAGGCAAAAAAATGATCCAGTACATCTCTGTTTTATGAGCACTTAGTTCAGAAATAAAATATTACGATTGTCAGTTATTGTGCTTTGTAGAACTGCCTCCAAGCTTACAGCGATAACATTAAGAGAGAAGAATTCTAGAACATGGTCCTAAACAAATTGAATTTCAAATGTCTTAGCCTGCTAGTTGTTTACTTGATATATTAAAACAGGCGCGCGTGCACACACTTTTCACGCCCCCTTACAAGATTTACATCAAACAGTGTCTAACATTAATCTCATGTCAAGAACTATTAAGCAGATGCAACATGGAGTCTCACTGCATGAGAAGGCCTCAGAAAGGAATTATGATGAGTCTGATATATGTACCTACCATTTGGTTTTTCATGAGATGAAATGGCAAGATAAATAAAGACAAGAAGGGTTAGGCAGGATGATTAATGGAATTGTTTATTGGTGGAAATCCTTAAGCAGTGGAAACCCCTTGTAGCTAGAAGCTGTGATGAGTTGGATGTGGGCAAACGAATTGAGACTTCACTCAAACACACAGGTTGCCTTCAACTGAGCCAGGCCATTGGTTTATCAGCCTCAGTACTCTCCACTCTGAGCAGCAACTCTGCAGGAGCTCAGGGTGAGCTCTTTCATCTTGCCAGATACTAGGGACTGAATTTGGGGGCTTTTGCATGCAAACCAGATGCTCTGCTACTGAGCCAAAGTCCCTCACCTTCATCCCAGCAAGATAGAAGTCCTGTTGTTCTGAAACAGAAGTCATTCAAGGATTAGGTTTGCAGCCTGTGACACATCTTGTACTGGCCTCCCTTGAAGGAGCGGGTCAATAGTCTGGGAGTGCTCCTAACCTGGCCTTGCTTTTAAGAAACCAGCTGTTTCCAGAGGTGCATTTTATCACTTTAAGCTGCTTGCCAACTGCAGTCAAGTACTGATTTTATTGATTTGTATTGCTACTGTTTTATGAACTGAGTTTTATCATTTTAGCTGCTTTTTTGCTTTTTTATTGTTCTTTCATTATGTTCATGTCTCTGTACTGGTTTTCATCTTGTTGTAGGCCATCTTGTTTGTTATTTTAAGAGCAAAATTGTGGGGTAGATTTACAAATAAATACATAATGGAAGGCACAAGATTGTTATGATGCATGATGCCATATAATTAAACAATGAAAAAGAAGAAGCCTTGTTTGCAGAAATAATATCTCATGGTTCTATGGATCCTGACTCTGTGCAGGTATGTGCATTTGTACAAACCAAGTCTGGATCCACTATCCCTTTCTCAGCAGTTCAGTAACACACCAGCAATGTTGGAAGAAAAAGAAGGAAAAGAAATGCAAAAACAAGTGTCAACCATTCCCAGAGCTGATAATAACTATGCTGCTATCCACCAATTGTGGCAAAACTCATGGTTTCCTTCCCTAGTAGAAAATGGAATTCCAGAAATACATAGAATGAAGCAGTGGGATTTGGTTGGATGGGAAGTGGGTGAGAGCTGATGTGGGATATTGACAAAAATTATGGGATACAAATGGGGACCCATAAGTTCCTGAGGGGGGCTCTCATTTTCCTCTCCCATATTATTTCTTCTTACCCTTTCCTGAAAGCGCTCATAGCCTCTCCCCTTTTCCTGCTTCTTTTCTTTTTCCTATACACCAGCCAACCTATCTTCATCTGTCCCCTTGTCTTCAGCATTCCTTCCTCCCCTCCCTTGGGAACTTCTGTCTGTGAAGAGTCTGGCCCCGTTGGGCAGTGTTGGCCAGGCCAAGTCCAGTTATGTGGTGGGGAACCTGAAATGTCTTCTGGGGAGCACCTTACTTTGCACTGTACCTCCTCCCAACACTATTTCTCTCCTTCTAGCAGGCCACACACCCTCAGTGTTTCCTGTTTCCTTCTCTCCTTCCACCCACACACCCACCTACCTATCTTCCAGCTCCCTCCATCGTCAGCTATATGCATTATTTACTTCATTTATGTCATACCTTTCTCTCCACTGAGGGAACCAAAAGCAGCTTACATCACTCTCTTCTTCCTTATTTTATCCTCACAACAACCCTGTGACAGAGGTTAGGCTGACTGGCCCAAAGTCACCTAATGAGTTTCTACAGCAGAACAGAATTTGAACCTGGGTCTCCGAGATCCTTTTCTGAAATTCTAACCGCTACACTATACTGGTTTCCATGGAGTGGATGCTGCTAGCCAGCAGCCAGGTCTGGTTAAGTTATGCAAGTTGAGTCATAGCAAGTCACCCAGTGCTTGTTGCCAGGCTTGGCCACTCTAACTCCTCTCTCAAAGGGTAAAACAGCCCTGGAAAGGACCCTGCCCCCTCTCCCAGCTTTGTTTACTGACAGAAACCAAGGCTTGAACACTGGCAATAGTGTTGTGTTTGCCTAGCAATGGCCATTGTGATCATTCATTTTTTAAAGCTATAGGAACTGCTTCTATTATTGGGAGGGGTTTTAACTTCCAATGTATTTTTTCCCCAGATGTAAGATTTTTCTGCAAGCCTGTTTCCCCCCCTCAGGTTTATAGAGAGATCTATCTTGTGTGTTCATGGCCCCAGTCTCTGGACTTATGTATTCATAGATGGGGGTCACATTGAGAATAGATGTGTTGCTGATTGACTTAAATGTTACCTCAGGGCCAAAACAGACATGCTGCTTCTTAAAGTTGGGTCCAGGTTCCTGGGACCTGACTCACCTTCCCTACACCTACACTGCAGCTGTGGGCAATGCCATTTCACAAACTGACAGGGGCCTGATTCAGTTTAGATGTCACATGGTGAGAGGGGAGGGGATCCTGCTTCTCACACACAGACTGTTTTCCCCAGGCTGAAATGGCCCCCCGTGGAAATTATCAACCTTGTTTTGCAGCTCCACATACACAGAATACTGGTCCTCCACAACAAACTTATGGTATCATTAGAGAACCTGATATTTCTTTAGCCTTATCATCTCTAATAATATCTCCATAATATGCCTTGCCTACTTTACAGGGCTGATGTAAGGATTACTGTGATAATGCGTAGAAAGCATTTTTGCACACTTGAACTAATCAGTATAAACATGACAAAGCACTTCAATCTGACACGAGAAGACATTTAATTTAAAGACTGCTGGGTTAGCAGAATAAATAATAATGTACACATCATACATACCGACAATATGTTAGGCAGTTTTTAATAAGATGAAATGGCAAGATAGATGAAGAAAAGGGAGAACAGGGCCTCACTAAATGTAACATCTATGTCTGGCCAAAGTCTTCCGGATCATGAAAGGCCTATGTTGAGACCTCTAGTCATTAGCACATGGCCTAGGTGGCAGTGGAGTTCAGACAGATGCTCTTATATCTGTTGTGAGCCAGTTCTGTAACCCCACTGGCTCTTCTGTTTTTTTCACACTGTTTGTCTGTGTCACATTCATGGAAGGATATGTAAAATGAAAGGCTCAGCAAACTTTGTAGCCAAGAAAGGCCATTATCATTCAGCCTTTAGGAACAATAGCAACTGGACAATTTTATGGGACATTAAAGCAACTATAGATTATATATCAACCATGAAAATCCTGGTTTTGCCCTTTAATTTGAAACATACTTTTAAAACACTGAACATCTAACAACAAAGTTGCTGGTTATTGGGAGTTACATAATATTGATTTAATTCTCCTGTTGACTGAATATGTCAGCAAGAAAATGAAAACTGACTAAACATTTTGCTTTAACAAACATTAAAACTGGGTCATGGAATGTCCAAGGGAAAGGAGCACAAAAATGCTGTGGATATATTTGATATCCATTTCTTTAAAGATACAGGACTAGGGATGGGCACAGACTGAGAAAATGTGATTCAGTTTGGTTCATGGTGGAGTCATGAACTGAATCACGAACCGTCACAAACTAAAAAACCTTCATACGAACAGAACAAGTTCATGAAGTTTGTGATGTAGCAAAGTGGCTCCCCAGTGTGCTAGTGACTCCAAACTCAATGGGGATCTCCAGCTGACTTTCTTCTACCTATCTACCCTCCACGTTTAGTGATGATTGCACTTATGGGGTACAAGTTATGGCCCCCCAAATAAGGTACCCACAGGAAAGTGCTTTCTGGAGAAATGACAGGCACAGGTTCAGGAGGTTCAGGAATGTATAGAATAGATCCTGTGCAAGCTAGAGACTGGACTGTCACCTGACTGCCCTCTACATGCCCTCCAAATTATGTGCAGATTGGATTTCTGGGGTCTGAGTTACGCCCCCCCCCCGATGGTGCCCCATCCTCCATAGTTTTCAATGGAGGTGGGGGAGACAAGGGCAACTGAACCCCAGTGGAAGAGAATCAAAGTCCCCAATAATCTCTTCAGCAGATACTGAAGATGGGGGGCATTTTTGCAAGCCCAGCAGAACCAGTGCAACGTGCCTAGCAGAACCAGTGGCAGTGCAAACCCAACAGCAGTAAGATCAAGCCAGAGAATCTTTGCAGTAAAAACTGAAGGGGGGGGCATTTTTTTGAGCCCAGCAAAAACAGTGCAATGTACAGAGCACCTAACAGTACCAGTGGAATCAAAAAGATGCAATCCCAGCTCAATGGGACTGATGTCTAACACAGAATCACACTCCAAGCAAAGGAAAGGAGTTTGCAAGCCCAGCAGAACCAGTGAAATATACTAGTGCCCAGCAGAGAGATGCACTAAAAGGAATGACATGATTGTTCAATGGGAGAGGCTTGAAGAACCATTAGAGATAATGGGAGACAGGAATGCCAATTGACTTGCATGGGTTCCATTGAAATACATTATAGCATCGAATCGTTGCAATGAAAATGCAGGGTGGATTTTCAGTTAATGTCTCTGGGCCCAGACAAACTGGGCCCAGGTCCTGATGTGGAAAGACAGTCACCTCCTTCTGCTTGGAAATTTAGTAAACATTTTGATCAAGTGGAGATAGTCTGGAAATGACTCCATTCACAAACCGCTACAAACCGCCACAAACTGCTTGAAAATTCGTGAAATGTTCATGCCACATATTTCAGTTTGCAAATCACAAACCAGCCAAAATTTGTCGCAAACTTTAGTTCGTTCATGCCCATCCCTAGATAGGTCTATCAGTGGCTACTAGGCATGGTGACTGAGGGGAACCTCCATATTCAAAGGCACTAAGCCTCTGAATCCCAGAGTCAGGAGGTAACATCAGGGGACGCCTCTATGCCCTGTTGGAACTGGTTGACTACTGTGTGAGACAGGATGCTAGACTAGATGGACCATTGGGTCTGATCCAGCAGGGCTCTTCCTATGTTCTTAAGTATTCATACCCATATTGGTCTGGAGACAAGAGGTGGCATTGCCTGAGATGAGGGAAACTTCTGGCTCTCCTTGCCTCCTCATTAATCACCACTTTATTTCCCAGAAATTATTTGTTGTAACATGTTGCAGTTTAACATCTTGCATCTATACTGCACACATCATCCTGAGTAAAGACAACTTAATCTAGTTCTCCGCTTCTTTCTTGAAATATGTCAATGCTAGTGGATAAAATGTTAGCAGCCTAGTTCAATCCATTAACATTTCCTAAAGGTATAATTTAAGGGTAGAACAACTATCTACAACTGTGCTATTTTTTCCTGTATGCATTGAACAAAATGTACTTGCAGCAGAGTGCTTTTTTGAATCAGTATTAATTGTTTGTGTTGGTGGTTCTTGCTTATGGCAAGGCACAATAATGCACTAGGATTATCAGA
Source organism: Gekko gecko (assembly GCA_029375565.1). Lineage (NCBI taxonomy): Eukaryota > Metazoa > Chordata > Lepidosauria > Squamata > Gekkonidae > Gekko > Gekko gecko. Next base: position 285,898,190 of record JAPDNY010000001.1, on the reverse strand, counting down.
GTTCCCAAAAGTGTTCCAATGATTAAATTTACAACAACTATTTTCCTCTTCTCTTTCTTCTTGTTGCTTCCCCCCCATCTTGATTTAAGTAAATTCTTTTATATATTTCCTAAGGCACTGCAATCCATTATTGCTGGTGATCTTCTTAAATGGCTGAAAGAATTCAGCATTTCCCTTTCCCCTCTGTTTTCATCCAAAAGTCAATGTATTGTTTGATGCATTTATGCTGGAAAATAAAAGGCATGTCTAATTGTACATGCAGAGGTGAATAGTCTGAAAAGAAAATGAACCCAAACAATTAGCTAATCCTTGCAAATGAGGCCCATTTTCTTTTGTTCTTGGAAACGTTAATTATTCCTTATAGCTATACTTTGATGCAGATGTGTAGGAGTCGATTTGTTTGGAGTCCATTGTGTGTTTCCTCCTTTATCCCTCTCAAATTAGCAATGTTGGGCTCTGCTATTAAAAATAATCAGCATCAATTAATGTAACATTAACGTATGCATGTGATTGCTTAATAATCTGCATACAAAGATGTTAAGATAACCGGGGGGGGGGAGGGGATTCCGAACATATTTAACCACAGCCCTGGAATTATAAATCTTATTTGTAGGAACTACCTAAACAAATTCTGTTTTAGAACTATGTCACCAGGGTAATGGAATTGTTATTGACTTAATGACTAATTGCTTTATTAGTGTTAACTAACAGCCAAATTAGACATTATGCACGGTTGCATGTTAAAATTTCCTGACTTCTTTAAAAAGAAAAGGGAAAAAAACCATTGGGAGTCTTTGATCAGGAGCAAAAGAGTAGGTGCTGGGAGGGAGAGAGGGGGCTTCATCCTTTCCCTGCTGAGAATTCCCACCCCATTGTATTGACTCACCAGTTGCTTTCCATCCCATGGGGGTCAAAGGTGATATGATTAAATAAGAGCCATTTTTTCTCCTCTGTTCTTTTCTCTACCAGAAAAGCTGGTGGCTCCTAGCATCCACAAATCTTACGGAAGGATCAAGTTAACAAACAGCACCATGATGGACACCAAATGGCTAGCCCCAGTCATTCACCTGGTGGCCACAGGAAATCCTTCACGTTTCTTTTTTTTAAACTTGCCCAATTTCAAATGACTGCATGGTGAAATGGTTGCCCACAATTTCACCCTAAGGAAAGGTGTTTTGTTTTCTAATAATAAGCAACAGATAGTCCACAGGTTAATATACGTTCCCTTGGTATTTTGTATGACATGAGCCCATGGCACTAACATCAGAATGGAGCCTGTCCATTCATTAGGCAGTGGTTCTCAAACTTTTTGAAGTCAGACCCACTTCTAAATGTCCTGTACTTGCCTGGATCCACTTAGACTCCACATTACTTTCTTTCTCCCCAACATAAAACACATGACTTCACATCAGTTAACATTTGTATTAATGTTCCATTTTTCATTGTTGATATATATGCCTGTATAGCAGTACTGAGCAGCAGGCTGTATTTCATGGCCATTTAGCACATTATGCAGAGACAAATACAAGTGTGTCATTGAGCCTCTGAGAGCTTTCTTCCCCAACTCCCTCAATTCTTTTCCTCCCTCCTTGAGATCCATCTAAGAAAGAGCTGAGACCCACCTTTGGTTACAGACCTAAAGTTCGAAAACCACTGTGTAATAGAGAATGCTGTAGCCACAGGGCTGATGTCCAGAAAATATAGTGGCAAGGTAACATGGAAAAGTCGCCCACTGATTAACTAGGAAGGAAAGACAATCTTGCTTTTCCTTCCTAGTTTATCAGTGGATTTGAACATCTATATATCTAATTCCCAAGTTGCCCCCGTGTGCGGATATCTAAATCTGCACATCGGGGGTACCTGGGGGGCAGGGAGATTTTCCTGCGTATGTGAGGCAGTTCCCAGGTGTGCGGAAAAATCTGAAAACTTTGAAAAAATACAGAGTGGATATTTAAATCCCAAAAAAGGTAAGAAAGTTCCCTGCGCATGTGCAGGGAATGCTCTGAGAAATCTGCGGCGGGCCAGCGGTTGGAAGTCATGCAGGCCTCGCCGCAGGAGTGTGGGGGAGAAGATCGGTGGCAGCAGCAGAGGAGATTGCCAGAGGGGCGATCGGCGGGCCCGGAGGCTGGAAGCTGCTCGGGCCTCACTGCCAGAGTCGGGGGAGGGGGTGGAGGAGATTGGCGAGGCTGCTTAGGCCTCGCTGCCAGAGCCGGGGGGGAGGAAAAGTTTGGTGAAGCCCGGCAGCTGGCAGCCGCTCAAGCCATGCCACTGGAGCCAGGGGTGGTGGTGGAGAGGTGGTGGAGGAGACTGGGGACGGGGGGGAATCGATGGATTCAGTGACTGGCAGCTGCTCAGGCCGCACCGCCAGTGTCCAGGGATGGGGGGGGGCTTACCTGCTGCTGCTTCCTCCTCCTCCTGCTCTGCGTGGAGCTCTTCTCTCTCCCCCCCCGCGAGTATCGCGGGTCCCCTTTCTTGTATTCTACTACAGCATCTGAATGACAAAGCTAGGCCATATGTATTTTCAGGTACATCAGTCCTTTTTGGCACAACATGTTATTAGACACATGACATAGGAAGGTAACTAATTTTCTTCTATTTATTGGGCAAATTAGTATAATTTTTAAAAATAATTATAATTATTCAGGCATATTATTGCAGTACCTTCTAAGTTATATGCATCTGATATCATATGAGGCCTCTATTGTACACCTTAGTCTTGAGCCACTGATTATCATAAGTAACTGATTTTAATTGGATTTTTCACATACAATTTCACATCTATGATTATAAATAACATTGGATTTTGTCTGCAATTTAATAATGCAAAAAAAATTCTCTCCCTTTCCCCCTTCCTTTACAATAACATTTTCACTTGTTCCTGAATTGATTAATACCTTGTTTTATTATTGCAACATTGAGCCTACATGTATTAATTATGTTTGATCACTGAAGAAGGCCAGTTGGCTGAAACACATTGGGTCACATAAGGTCCTGCTTGTGAATACAGTGAAGTTTTAATTCTTATTGAGGCTACATTTGGGCCTATAATTGCTTTTAAATAATTTGTAATAAATACATGTATTTTAATAACCTATATTATTCATATGTTAATGTTCTATATCTATTGATTTTACATTGGGCCCTCCTATTTGTATGTAGTTAACCTTTTAGGTTCTTCAGTCAGTTGTCTTGGGTGAAGTTTTTTGTTCCCCTCCTTTTGCATTCTTTATATATTAGGAGGGACCATTTGTATGGTTGTTCCACTTTTGGAATAGTAGGCATTCATAAGCAAAAGAGGCACTTCTAGAACAGTCACAAGTATTTACTTCAAAAAGAAAGGTAGCAGTTATGTTCAAACTTGATGGATGAGAAAGCTAGAGAGTCAAGAGGGAAGATTCATCCATGGCATGTTAACGGAGGACTACACAATATTCTGTATTACGGCAATACTATTTGTGTCTGACCTGAAATGCTACCAAGTCAGGCACTAGATCTGATTGCAGCATTTTGGAAAGAGGCATAAGTGTGTGACAAGGTATAGGGTAATGTGATACCAAGGGGGGAAAAAATCATGATTTATGCTTTCCTAGAGATTACAGAACTCATTTCTGGCCCTGCCTGGAGAACTGCCTGATGCCTCAGCAATGCAAAGATATTGGCTCCTCTTTTTTCCAGACCAGAAATAAAAAATGCTCTTTTTGTACATCGGAGAATCTGCTGGATGATGTTTACATCACCTCCTGTCCCCCCCCTTTCTCATGCCAGTTATATACTTTGTAGGCACAGTCAATTTCCACAGAAGTCAAAGGTTAAAAATCTTTACTGTCTGTGCATTGAGCTGTGCATTAGGGAGGCTGTATCACCATTTAAAAAACAAGGGATAGTGTAGACAGGTAGTCATTTCTGTATACTAATAGGGAGGTGGAACACCTCAAATGAAGAATACATTTTTAATGGGGATGTGATGGGATAAGGGATAATGTGACATATGGTAACCCGAAGGGATAATCCTCATAAATCTTTATAATATATATATATATAGGTAAAGGTAAAGGTTCCCTTGCTCGAAAGCCAGTCGAATCCGACTCTAGGGTTGCGGTGCTCATCTCCGTTTCAAAGCTGAAGAGCCAGCGCTGTCCGAAGACGTTTCCGTGGTCATGTGGCCGGCATGACTAAACACCAAGGTGCACGGAACGCTGTTACCTTCCCACCGAAGTGGTACCTATTTATCTACTTGCAATTTCTTGCTTTCGAACTGCTAGGTTGGCAGGAGCTGGAACTAGAGACAGGAGCTCACCCTGTCATGCGGCACCCGGGTCTCGAACTGCTGAACTACTGACCTTCCACAGCCTGCAGTTCAGCGTCTTAACCACTTGAGCCACCGCAGCTCCCATATATATATATATCAGCAGGCATTGAATGTTTAGATCTGAGCTTTTAAATTAGATTGACATTTCCCGAACCCTAAGGGAACTCTGCTAGAAAGATCTTCTAGTTCTAAAAAAAACCTCCTGTCTTTCTCCAAATAAAATGAGAGCTGATACAGGTAAATAATGTTATTGAGTTCCCGCAACTGTACCATCTGGAGTACAGATGTCTGATTATGTTTCTTTCAATAGATGGTTCCCTTGATCTTAAAAAACCAAGCATGTAAGGGGAAGGATAGCATAGACCTCTCATTCTTTCTGTGTTTTCCATAGGCAAAGAGATTTTGATGCAGTAGAGAAGTCAATTGAACAATCCTCTCTACACATGCAGTCTAAATGGTATAGACTTAGGAACTCTGTATATACAGGTTGAGTTCAGACTAGCAGTTTGCCCTGCTATAGCCACATTTCAGCCACGTTTCACAAGCAGATTAAAGGGGGCGTTCACACAGGCACATCTACCTGGCATTCCCCACCCGTAGTCAACCTGTGCTGTTCTGCTGCGCTCCCATGTTTAAAAGATACTCGGCGAAAGTGGTAGCAAATCCCTGAGAGCCCATTTATCCTGCTTCATTACGCTTCAGGGAAGTGTGAATGCCAACTCGAAAAACTGGGAGCAACCCACATTGTGCATAAAGCAGCAGTGATATGATTGGCCATGCTCTGCTCTACTGCCCAATGGGGTGCCGGCACAACGGGATCCTCCCCAAATTGGCTGGATGCGCATGTGCATATGAGTGCTCATTTGCACATGCGCACATAGGCGAATTACCAGGGAAAAGCCGTTTACAGCCACACCTCTGGGCCAGCAGTCTGAATGCTCCCATGTGCCTCCTCCCAGTATGTTCCTGCATCAGTCGGCGCAGTGTGACCAGGAAAACCCAGAACAGTTTGTTCTGGGGCTTTTTTGCCATGACTGGCTCCCACTTCAAACTGCCAGTCTGAACTCAGCCATAATGTTTCCAATGTGTAGACAAGCTCTTAGATTTAAATCTTACATAATCTTCAACTCAGCTTTCACTTTGGACCATTCATAGTGCAATCATAAGGAGAGTTAACCCTTTTGAATCCACATGTGACAAAATAGAGGATGGGAGAAGTATGAGTGAAAAGGCAAAATACTAATGTGGCTGGATGGACAAAGTGCAATGGTGAAACATTAATCCCACAATGAACTGGGTCTATAAAGCAGGACAAGGAAGAATTAACTAAGGTGTCTCTTTTGAATAATATGCCAGTAGAAATTTCACTGCATACACACAAATACCAGGTGTTTCTCTACAACAAATCAAGCCTAGCATAGCATAGCAAATAGGAAAATAATCTATGAGAGAAGATATTAGCCAGTGAGAAATTCTTCTGTAACATTTCTGAGAAATTGCTGATTGTGCCATTTATATTCATGCAACCAGTTAAACAAAGGCAAGCATACTTCACAAACATATTTTGAACCTTTCCATCAGTTGTTTCTTCTGCATGCACAAAGGAGCTACAAGAAAAGGAGCTACAAAAACCAGCCCCCCCCAAAAAAACACCAACCATAATGGAAGCGTTCACTGTTCTGTGATTAAACAAAGGCTATGGGACAGAAATTGCACTGGTGGCCTTAGTCAATTATTTCCAACTGCATGTAGACAAGGGTCATGCCTCTTTATTGATCATATTAGAATTATCATCAGCCTTTGATACTGTGGACTATCCCATCCTGTTGAGATGTTTGGAGGTAGAAATGGGGATTAAAGGATGTGTTTTTCTTTGGTTTAACACTTTCCTCATGGACAAGACTCAAAAGGTTGTTGTTGGTGACCAGTTATCATCCATGTGGAATTTGACTTGTAGGATTCCACAAGGTTCAGTTTTGTCTCCCATGCTATTCAGTCTCTATGTAAAGCCCTTAAGAAAAAACATTCATCATTTTGGTGTAGGATGTCATCAATATGTTGATGACAGCCAGCTCTATATTTCTTTTCTTAAATTATCTGTTGACATAGTAGACATCCTGAACTGGTGGTGCCTTACTACAGTGATTAAATGGCTAAGGGAGAACAGGCTGAAATTGAATTATGTCAAGATGAAGGTATTGGTTACCAATAGGGATGGGCACAAACCAGCTCATGAATTAAAGTTTGTGATTAATTTTGGCTGATTCATAATTCGTGAACTGAGGTTCATGGCAGGGCAACCAGCACAAACTTTCCATGAACTTTCAAGCAGTTTGTGGAGGTTCAGGCCAGTTTATGAATGGATACATCTCCAAACAGATTGTCTCCATTAAAACAAAATGTTTATTAAACTTCAAAGCAATGGGGGGGTTGAATCCTCCAGCCTTGGAAACCCTGTTGTCCTTTTCAAATTAGTTGTGTCAGTTTCAAGAGGTTCCCCTCCCTTTGCCAATGGTCCTTTGAGTTCATTTCCCATTTTCTTGCCCAAAGCTTGAAAATCCCATCCAACCCCTGCTTGGATTTGTGACTCTGTGCTTTGAGATCCGTCCTTCTAAGCTTGCAGTGCCAGTGGCACTGGGTTCTGCTGGGCACGCTGTGATTGCACTGGTACTGCTGTACACTATGTACATTGCACTATTTCCTTTGGGCTTGCAAAAATGCCCCCCTTGGATTGTGATTGATCTGGCATTGTCACATTGGCACTGGATTCTGTTGGGCACTAGTACATTGCCCTGGTTCTGCTGGGCTTGCAACCCCCCTTGCTTGGAGTGTGATTCTATGCTAGATATCTGTCCTGTTGAGCTGGCACTGCCACAATGGCACTGGGTTCTGCTGGGCACTAGTACATTGCACTGTTTCTGTTGGGCTTGCAAAAATGCCCCCCACTTTCAGTTTCTACTGCAGAGATGTTCTGGTTTGACTATAATCCTGTTGGGTTAGCACTGCAACAGTGGTACTGGTTCTGCTGGGCACATTGCACTGATTCAGCTGGAATGGCAAAAATGCCTCCCACCTTCAGTTTCTCTGACTTTGATTCTGTTCTGATGGGTTTCAACTGTCCTTGCTTTGTTTGCTGTGTTTTTCTTTGTCCACTGAAAGCAATGGAGGATGAGGACACCTTCTTTGGGGGGCCATAACTCGGAAACCATAAATCTGGTCCTCAACAACTTGGAGGACAGGTAGAAGAGAGTCAGCCAGAGACCCCTTGTGAGTCTGATGTCTCCAGCATCCTGGTGGGGCTCTTCTATCACATCATTAACTGAATCAGTTCATTTTGCTCTTAAACATTTGTGACGGTTTGTGGCCCACAAATTGGGCACAAACCACAAACCAAAATGAACCACATTTTCCCAGTTCATGCCCATCCTGAGTTACCAATCAGTTAACAGGTTAAGTTCAAGGTTCTAGCTATCTCCTACAAAGCCTTTAATGGTCTCGGACCCACAAACCTGCAGTATTGCCACAGTATTGCCTTTCCTGCCATACTCCATTATGATGATTTTGCTCATCTGAGCTAAATATTCTGTCCTGCAAATGGGTGAGACTGGCAGCTGCCCATTCACACACATTCTCTGTGGTGGCTCCCATCATGTGGAATGGCCTTCCTGAGGAAGTCAAAAAACCTCCACCCTACTATCTTCACCCAGAACATGCAAAGCATGAATGTCATGACAGTTTTTATAAAAGGACTAAAACTGTAGTGTAATGGAACAGCTGAAGCAGTTGCTTCATGAGGGAGAGGATAATAGTAATAGGATCACAAAATCGTAACGTTGGAAGGGACCTCCAGGATCATCTAGTCCAACCCCCTGCACAATGCAGGAAATTCACAAGTACTCCCCCACACACACCCCAGTGACCCCTGTTCCATGCTCAGAAGATGGCAAAAAGCTTCCAGGATCAGTGGCCAAACTGGCCTGGAGAAAAACTGCTGCCTGACCCCAAAGTTATCACAAGCATTTCCATGGTTGTGTAAGAATGGGCCAGCCTTCTGCCAGCGGAAGTACCCTTTCACTAGCAGAAACCAAGATTTGGATGCAAGCCAGTATTGCTGGTGGTGGGAAGTGCTAAGTCCACTGCATCACCTTCCTTTTCTTTCCTGTATTCTGCTTTGTAACACACTTTCTACATTATGCCTTGATAGGTTTTTTTTTTCCTTTTTCAGGGCTCTTTTTGTAGCAGGAACTCCTTTGCATATTAGGTGACACCCCCCTACTGTAGCCAATCCTCCAAGAACTTACAGTAGCCCCTGTAAGAAGACCTCTGTAAGCTCTTGGAGGATTGGCTACATTAGGGGTGTAACACCTAATATACAAAGGAGTTCCAGCTACAAAAAGAGTCCTGCATTTCATTGTTGTTGCTTGCACTGTTAATCAGTTCTGTAAACTTAGTCCTAAACATTGTTTATTGGAGGTCCTTGCTTTCTGATTTGTTGTAATCACCTTGACCCTCAGTGAGAAAGGTGGGCCATAAATAAAATAAAATGTATTCATATACCCCATAGTTACACCATTTTCCTGAGTGCTTCAAATAAGTTTCATAACTTTCACTTTCCCCCCCCTCAAATCATTGTTGATTTTGTTATGCAGTTTCAGTTTTATTTCTTTCCCTTTTGATTTCAAAGTTCCTGCCATTTGGGCAGTTTTTGATGTCCAAAAAGCATCTTCTTTCTTTGTTCATTTTTAACAGTAAGGGCATCCTCCTTTTCCTGTATTTACTTACTTAGATTTTCCTGTATTTATTTATGTAGATTTTCCAGCCACACAACACGGAAAATCTACAGCAACTATTTATTTATTATTTATTTTATTAAATTTTTGCTCTGCCCTCCCAGCAAGGCTGGCTCAGGGTGGCTTACAAACATTATAAAACAATACAATATAACAATAAAATCTGATCATATTTAAAACCATAACTCTACAACTATTAAAGTGCTAGCATTTCATTTCTCAGTGTAGCAGTCAGCCTCTATGTCTCCTTCAGATGTCCTTCAGATGAGGATTAGAAACCTCTAAGTGTCTTTCAGATGTCCCAGGCACTCGGGTCAGCTATACTTGGGGGACCCAGGGGTCGGGCTTGCTCTCCATAGACTGTCAGATGTCGGTGGTGGCAGTGGTGGTGGTGGCTCCAAAGGCCTGGAGGAAGAGCTCCATTTTACAGGCCCTGCAGAACTGTAGCAGATCCTGGAGGGCCCTGATCTCCTTCGGGAGCTCATTCCACCAGAATGGAGCCATCACCGAGAAAGCCCTAGCTCTCTTTGTCACTAGCCTGGCCTCCTTGATGTGAGGGAGGACCAGCCGATTCTGGGTCCCCGATTGCAGCATGCTCTGGGGAACATGTGGGGAACAGCAGTCCCTCAGGTATGGGCATAAAGGGCTTTAAAGGTAATAACCATCACCTTGAACCAAATCCGGTATGTTATAGGCAGCCAGTGCAGTTCTTTTAGGGCGGGCTGGATGTGTTCCCGCACAGGATGACACAACTACAGTCTCGCCGCTGCATTCTGCACTAGCTGAAGCTTCCGAATTTGGGACAAGGGCAGCCCCATGTAGAGGGCATTACAGTAATCCAATCTCAACCATTGCAGTTATGCTCAAACGCCATATGCATATTCAGTTATGCTCAAACACCAGCTAGTTTGATTCACATCTTGCTAGCCAGTTGTGAGCTGGAAGCTTTGTTCATGCTGTTTGGAGGCATCTAAATGAATCTGGATGTGTCCAATTGGATGATTGCACTGCTCTCTCAAATGATTTGATGGCTTTCTTACAGCCACTGTCCCACCACTCAACTGCTGCCATCCCCACTCATCTGCTGCCAATCTCCAATTTCAAAAGGCATATAGTGAAAAGTGGGGGGGTTAGGTCAGAATTTTGAGTTGGAACATAAATAGAAGTTTGCCTTCTGTGTCTGCCCATGAATCCTGCTAATCTTGTGACCAGTTCTTGGAATCATTTTATGAACAGACACCATAATGACTGAGTGGAAACAGAAAGCAAGCAATGAAATCAATTGCTGTTGGATATTCATGGGATGCATTTGACCATGCAGGCATGAAGGAGACAAACTATACTGGATTCTGTGTTTTATACAAATTTGGCAATTCAATGACCTGAACAACCATGACTGTGAGGGATGCTTCCCCTACTACAGTAAATGAAATGATTTTTTAAAAAAATATTTACATTATTTATATAGTTCACCTTTCTCACTGGGACTCAGGGTAGATTACACAGAGGGCATCAATACAAAACAAGATGGGACATTCAGTAAACAAAGAAATAAGATCTAGGTTGTAGAACCAACCAGAAATCTAAAAAAACAGAACCAAAGCAAAGCATGTTAACATGACACAGTTCTTCCATGATGCAAGATTACATAGTAGGATCCAATTTACAGCAAACTATACAAAGTAGTATAGACCATAGGCACTAATAATTTGTCCAAGTAACTTTGTGAATCATTCTGTACAATGCTTTATTGCCAGCATAGAAAAGCCGTGTTGAATAATTCAGTGTTGCATCGTTCTTGAATGGAGCCAAAGTGGGCCACAAGTTGCAATGAGCAAGCAGGTTACAGCGTAGGCAAGAAGCTGTTCAGCCTTGTGCTGTGCCCAATATGAACTTTATCAGGGAACTTCAAGGAATTTCTCGTGTGTAATTGCAGAAATTCAATCAAGGTCTGTTTATCAGGACAGCATGCCTGCCACGCCTGATGTGGTGTTTGTGACAAGACTATTTCTCTAACCCAGGCCATTTTTTTAGACTGCCCTGGTCCACTCCTTAGTGTGAGCAGGAACAGAGAAAAAGGAAGTTGCTGCTACTGCAGCACAAAGAAAAAACAACAACTGTGTTATTAAACTGTGCTCATGTTTAAAACTATGCTGCCTGCTTATGCTGATTCCTAGCACTAAAGACATAACTCCTAGTAGAGGGACAAAGTGCTGTAGCAGATAGAGTATTGAACTAGGATCTGGAAGATCCAGGTTCAGATGTCCACTCTGCCATACAAACTTGCTTGGTGATCTTGGGTCAGTCACACAGTCTCAGCCTAACCTGCCTTACAGGTTGTTATGAGAATAAAACAGAGCAGAAAAGAACAATGTAAGCCACTTTTGGTCTCCACTGGGGAAAAGGTAAATAAATAAATAAATTTCATTATCCTTTTGCCCAAAATGAAACCTCCAAATTCACTTGAAATCATACTGCAATTCAGACCTGATTTAATTGGGATACTGGCAGCAAAAAGAATTTACACGTGCCCACATTCTTGTTTAAACAGTTCTGCTATGCATGCAATGTTTCTGTGTGCTTCTATTAGCACACCAGTTAACTGCCTACCCAGGCTATGGATCTGGCATGCTGAAGTCTCACACAAAGCAAATGAAAGTTCAGTTTTAAAGAGATATCAAATGAGTGAAAGACTGCACTAGTAAGTTCTTATCTGCAAGCACCATGTTTAAACTAGGGCTTAGTAACAACCCAAGGATGTTATAACCTCATTCACTGTATCAAAGCTCTTTCAGCTGTCCTGGAAATTTCATCAGATATTTTACCTGAGGAACATCCACATTTTCCTCTTCCTGTGACAAAGTTATGCAAACCTGTTTGGGAATATGTTCCACTGAAATCAGTAGGGATGGGAACAAATTGAAAAAATGCAGTTTGGTTTATGGTTTGTAGCGTGCCCCATTTACGAACCCCAGACCATCACAAACTTTTAGCCTCCTCACAAACTAGTTCAGTTGATGAGGTGGTAGAACACCCCTCCAACATGCTAGAGACACCAAACTTTCAGGAAATCTCTAGCTGACTCTCCTCTCCCCGCCCTCCAGATTTGGCAAGGATTGAATTTATGGGGTCTGAGTTATGCCCCTCCCCCCAGAAAGTGACCCTAGCAAAATCGTTTCTGGGAAAACGAGCACCTACCATTTCCCTAGAAAGCACTTTCACAGGGGCACCTTCTTTGGGGGAGGTCATAAATCCAATTGTCACCAAACCTGGAGAGCAGATAGAGGAGAGTCAGCCAGAGATTTCCTGTGAGCTTGGTGTTTCTAGCTTGCACAAGATCCATTCTATAAACTCCTGAACCTTCTGAGCCTGCATCTCTCAAAATGACTGCCTGTCAGCTGTCATTTTGACAGGCACAGGTTCAAGAGGTTCAGGGGTGTATATATTGGATCCTGAGCAACCTAGAGACACCAAACATGGAGGAGATGTAGAGGAGTATCCAGGGGGAGTATCCAGGCTCTAGTTTGCACAGGATCCAGTATATACATTCCTGAACCTGCACCTGTCAGAATAACTGAGGTTCGGGTTTCGGTTTTTGGCGTTGTGAATGGCGGCCGCTTCTCGGGCACTCCCGGAGGCGGTTAGCCCACGCGCAGTTAGGGGGTCTTCGCATGTGCGAAAGACCCTAGTGAGCCTTAGGCAAAGGCTCCGAACCGGGGGCGCTTGGGGAGTAGCCTCTTTGCCGGCAGACAGCTGGGAAATTGAGGCTTTCTCCCCACCCCAATCGGCCCCGCTGCGGCATGCCCGCTATGGGACTTAGCAACGCCACCGATTTCCACCAGGAGTGAGGAACAGCGATGATTTAAAGCAAAAAGAAGAAACGGCAGTGAACCGTGAGTTGGAGGTCTGAATCTGAAGCGAAAACCCGAGCCCTTCCCCTGTAAGCGAATAAGCGTCTGGGAGGAGGGGGAATCCCCCCCCCATTGTGAAGCGGGACTTGTATAAGAAAGCTAAGGGGGACGAAAGGGAAGAAGGGTTGGTGAAATTACCTTTGGGGTGCCAGTGAAGCGAAAGAGTTAGCAGGTCTCCTGAGTGACGCATCACGAACTTTTATAAAGTAAACAAATACAAGAAATGTCGGCCATGAAGAAGGTCCCTTTGAAAATGGAAAAGAAGGGAGGCGGGACTTCCGGTCCGGGTATTCCCCTCCAGAGCCGACTGTCAGTCAACAGACAAGCGAGCTACTGCACCCTCTGCTGGTCCAAATACAGAAAATCAGCAAAACCTTAACTAATATGGAAGGTGTTCTCAATAGTCAACAGAAGCAACTAACAGAAACGTCAAAGAAGATGGAAGAGATCGCACAGAAATGTTTGGTCTCGTCGGAAGACATCAGAAAAGTGAAGAAAAGGGTCAATAAGTTAGAAAAACATCAGGATGTACAAGAAAAAAGAATTTTGATGTTGCAATTGGAGAAATCGAATCTGACCCTCCGATTTCAGGGCATTAAAGAAGAAGAGAAGGAAGATCTCAGGTCTATACTTGCGAATGCCTTGGCACCTGCGACTGGCAGAGATCAATGTGAACTAAAAGAAGAAATGGATAAGGTCTATAGGGCCTACTCCACATTTACAAAGAAGAATAATCTGCCAGCTGAGGTGGTTGTCAAGTTTGTTAAGCAGAGTACCAGAGATCAAATCTTGCGTGCAGTTTCAGCGGTGCCCTTGAAAATTGGGGAGCAGACTATTAGAACATTGAAAGATGTGCCTTACGAAATCCGGATGAAAAGGAAAGCCTATAAAGGATTGACTACCTTTTTACAAAGAAAACAGATCATATACAGATGGACCTTCCCTGAAGGCCTTTTGTTCAAGTACAAGGATAAAAGAGAAAAGATTGACTCCATCTTCAAGGCGCAAGAATTTCTGAAGAGACACGCCAGTTCAGAGGAAGAGGCAGCACTCGCAACGTGGACAGATTTGACTAGTGAGGATGACAGCGGCTCAGAGGAGGGAGGTGCCGGAGCGGGAGAAGTGAAAATCAAAGGAGGCCCTTCCTACAACCTGAGGGACACCAAAGGAAGACAAATTAAGAAATAACTGTTCGGGAGGCGTCAAGAAGGAGTTGATTAACAACTAACTCCAAAGGACATTACTAACCTCATTAACAGAGTTATTTTGAACCTTTGTTAGATGGAAAGAAGACTCTCTAATCACGGTGATTGCCAAAAATTGTATTTACACTGATTTAAACTAACCTTTATTAACAGAATACTCACTCCGCTCTTTTCTTTATCCCTCTATATACCCTACCTTTTTCCATAAAAAGAATAAACTCCTCTCCTTTTTAGGAGGGTTTTTTCAAAAAAAAAAAAAAAAAGAATAACTGAGGTTCAGTAGTGTATAGAATAGGTCCTGTGCAAACCAGAGACACTAAACTCTCACCAGACTTCCCCCACATGCTCCCCACATGGAGAGCCAGTTTGGTGTAGTGGTTAAGTGCACGGACTCTAATCTGGGAGAACTGGGTTTGATTCCCCACTCCTCCACTTGCACCTGCTGATGTGACCTTAGGTCAATCACAAGCTCTGGCACAGCTGTTCTCTCAAGGACAGTTTCTGTCAGAAGTTCTCTCAGCCCCACCTACTTCACAAGGTGCCTGTTGTGGGGAGGGGAAGGGAAAGGAGTTTGTAAGCCGCTCTGAGATGCCTTTGGGCAGTGAAGGGCGGGGTATAAATCCAATCTCCTCCTCCTCCTCCTCCTCCTCCTCCTCCTCTCTCCTTCTTCTTCTTCTTCTTCTTCTTCTTCTTCTTCTTCTTCTTCTTCTTCTTCTTCTTCTTCTCCTCCTCCTCCTCCTCCTCCTCCTCCTCCTCAAAGTTGGTGCTTTGAAGTTCTGTAAACCTTTCGATTGAGCAGAAACAGTGTGTTGTTTGATTGAGCAGAAACAGTTGACCTGCCATGAACCTGACCACGAAGCACAGATTGACCAAAATTAATCACAAACAGGGAAAATGTGCCTCATGCAAAACCTTGTAGGTTCTCTACCACACATCTGGGCCTGGCCCAGTGGCTGGCACCACACAACTGAGCCAAAGTTCTTCCATTTAGGGGCTGCCAAGGGAAACTAAGCTGAAGACTGGAGGCGGGGGGAGATGAATGTAAGTTGACTGATGAATGGGAAGGAGAGAAGGAAGCAAGAAAAGGGGAGAGGTTATTGGAGACTTTCAGGGAATGGAAAGAGGAAATAGTGGGACGGGGGAAATAAAATATCTCTCACAAATCCTTGCAGGTCCTCCACTTGTGTTTTCATATTCCCCTGAATGATGAAATTGTGGATGTTACAAGAGACCTATGAGGGATATGAAGCCCCTCCTCCTTGGGTTTCCGCAGCTGTCCTGTAAAAAAGACTTACAAAAATATTCTTCCAGCATTTCTGCTAAATCAGAGACAATAAAGAAAGGGAAGAAAAGTATGCTTATAGGCTTCATACAGTAAATATCATAGACCTCAGGCTAACTTTGTTTGGAGTACAAGAAAATATAAAAAATATAGAAAGCTGCAGAATAAACACAAGAAGTCAGGCCTATAGTACACATTCCAGTGACCCCTGTTTTCTACAGGAAATTCCTTTTTTTTCTGTCCCTGGTAAATCATTGTCTGCGTTTTCCCTGTTTCTACTCATTGGGAGGGATTGTTGGGATACCCCATTTTTAGAAATAGCATCCACAAGTGTGGTAGTGTTCTTGATTCTAGCACAACTGCAGATAAATCCATGTGCACAAATATTAATCCACCACCCAGTGTATAATCTATTCTGGCCATTTCCATGACATGCCTAGTAAGGTTAATTTTCTAAATGCCAGGGTATTTTTCAAGTGCACAGAGGGCCTCTATTTTCATCTGTGAAATTGTGGAAAGTAAATAACAAGCCTTCTTCTAGCCGCAGCATGAGTTGATGTTATGTACAGAACAAACAAGTGAGGAAGATCTCTCTTGTGTTTTAACAATCTTCTTCTGATACTACAAATTGCAGGATCAACATCTTATACATCAGCAAGGGAGAATATTTCAAATAGCGAAATAGTTCCTTAGAACAACTTAGACACGATGTAACTGACTTTGAACAGAAGTCAACTGAAAGGCTATTTTTCCATTTTGATCAGTTACTTTTGCTACCCCCAAAAGAGGTAGAGAAGAAAGTTCAGAAATAGCATCCAACTGCAGTATTGCACAAATCATATTCCTGACAGGACTTTATTCAAATAATATCAGGCAACATTAACTGAGTTACAAGACATGTTGTTTTGTATCCTTTTCGTTTACATTTTATCTACAAATTCCTGAAATTCTCCTGTTATTTCAACTATTTACAAGAGTCCCCCCCCCCATTACTGCTTGCTCTTGTTTTCAGCTAGCTCTCCCCCTCGCCCTGTGTTTAGGGTCTTCTGGGGCTTTTATAATCCTTCTTTTAAAATCATGCTGACTTCTAGAAAGAAAATGGCAGTTTTCATATATCCACACCTTTTCAGCATGATGGGAAAATATCAGTTATTTCAAAACTTTGACAGATCTATACTTATTATACAGAACTTGATGGAATCTTGTGGGGAAGGGTGCATTGCCTAAGAGCATTGCAAAGAATGATCCATTCAGGCAACATTCTTAGCAGAGGCACATTGCTACATTTTCTTTTTAAAAAAGCAAGTGTAATTATATAAATTTCTGCTGCAAATGTGTCAAGAGACTCTCAAGGATTCAAGATTTCTTTTTTGTCAGACTGGAAAGTTGTGCTGTCTTCAGCTCTATCTCCCCAACTCTAGCTCTCTCTTTTAAGCCATAATTTTCAAATATGTTTATAATGCAAGAATGATACCTGTCACTGAGACTAGATTTGATTTTCAGCATCCTGCATCTATACTATTGAAGCAACCCAACTGTAAGCCAAATGTTCACTGTCAGGTCTTGGATGCAAACTGCCCTAGTTCCTTTCAAAGACACTGGTGATAAGACACTGGAGAGGAGCAAAATGTTATTTACTGAAGACTTCCAGTGCTTTCTCAACCTTATTAATCATCAGATTGTTTCCTAGCTTCGAGTGTGCCTGGCAGCCGCACTGCCCTTTCCATTCTTCATTCTGAGAAAAGAATCAAGTTTGATTCTGAACTGATTACAAATCTTCCTGGTATCTCTTTTAGCATTGTTCTGATTTCAGCCTTCAGCTGCAATGAAAGGCATAGACAGTAATTTAAATCAGAAGGGACAATGAACAGTAGCATCCATTATGGCCTATCCAGTCCCTGCTGATTATATCCTGCAGCATTGCCTTTGTGATCAGGGAGTTGGCTTGGGGAGTGGGAGACTATCAGCTTTTAAATTCAGGATGTTCCAAGTACTTCTTCACCCAAAGAGTGATTAACACATGGAATTCACTGCCACAGGAGGTGGTGGCTACAAGCATGGACAGCTTCAAGGGGGAATTAGATAAACGTATGGAGCAGAGGTCCATCAGTGGCTATTAGCCACAAGGTATAGATAGGAACTCTCAGTCTGGGGCAAGTGATGCTCTGTATTCTTGGTGCTTGGGAGGGGGCAACAGTGGGAGGGCTTCTAGTGTCCTGGCCTCACTGCTGGACCTCCTGATGGCACCTGGTATTTTTGGCCACTGTGTGACAGAGTGTTGGACTGGATGGGCCATTGGCCTCATCCAACATTGGCTTCTCTTATGTTCTTAAGTTCAGTCCCTGATATCTCTAGTGAGGTGAGTATGGCTCAAAGGTACACTATCCGCTTTGCATGCAGATGGTCCCAGGTTTACTTCCTGGCTGGCATATTCAGCTAAAAGAATGAGGAAGTAGTTGACATGAGAGTTCTCTTCCTGAGATGCATTGATGATCAAATTAAATAATAACAACCTCGATAGATGATCTGGCAGTCTAAGGAAGCTTCATGGTTTGTGTGCTGGTAAAATGTCGGACAGCTTTATTCCATTCTGGTTTTGTACAGAATGAACAATACTATGCAATGTTTCACTTTGATTCCAGGCTTATGGATAAACATATGGCTAACATCTACCTCATGTGCTCTAGAAAAGAAATTATTTTTAATTAAGGAAATAAGATAAGGAACTGCAGTGTAATGGTTTAGCACAAATAGAGAGCTACAGGGTAAATAAGAGAAGACCTCATTAGCAATATGGCAAACTTGGCCCCAAAATGTGTTTTGTGCAATACCCTCAGTCTGCACATAATGCCCATTTTCTATAACATTGAATGCACTGCCTGCAAATACTGATGATTTTTAAGTTGTTTATGTCTGTGCTTTTGGTTTGGCAGGTAGCTGCAGTCATTGCGTGAGCACCACTTACTGAACCACTGACATGTCCATTGTGCTGTGCCTTATTAGCTAATTAGCCAGAGTTTTAAACACACACTAATTCAGCATTATTGATTTAGAAAATGTGTACGTCACCTCTCCAGACCTGCTCAAAGCAGTTCATAATTAAAAATAGTAAAAACAATGAAAACAAAGCATATCAATAAGAACAACAACAAAAAAACCCTAAATCAACAAATTCTATATAAATAAAAAGATAGTTATTAGGGATGGTCACAAACCAGAAAAATGTGGTCCAGTTCATGGTTGGCGGCATGCCCAGTTCATGAACTGGGGACTACCCTCCCCGCATGCTAGAGACATCAAACTCACAGAGGATCTCTGGCTAACTCTCCTCTACATGCCCCCCAAGTTTGGTGAGGATTTATGGGGTCCAAGTTATGCCCCCCCCAAAAGGTGCCCCCAGGAAAGTACTTTCTGGGGAAATGACAG
Source organism: Gekko gecko (assembly GCA_029375565.1). Lineage (NCBI taxonomy): Eukaryota > Metazoa > Chordata > Lepidosauria > Squamata > Gekkonidae > Gekko > Gekko gecko. The sequence continues at coordinate 285,879,267 of JAPDNY010000001.1, read as the reverse complement.
GTGGGGGGCCTAACTTGGACCCTGTAAATCCAGTCCTCACCAGATTTGGAGGGCAGGTAGAGGAGAGTCAGCCAGAGATTCCTGTGAGTTTGTTGTCTCTAGCCACACAGGATTTGTTCTATGTACTCCTGAACCTCCTGAACTTGTGCCTGTCAAAATGACCGGGGACTGGATCACAGGGGACTTCCCCCGGATGCTCCTCTTCATGCCCCCCAAGTTGTTGCTTTGAAGTTATGTAAATATTTTGATTGAGTGGACACAGTCTGTCTGGAAATGCATCTGCTCACAAACCAGCTGAACCAGCACAAACCTCTACAAACAGCTTGAAAGTTCCTGGAAAGCATATGCTGGGGCCAAAAATCCTAACTATAAATACACGTTGATGGGGTCCAAACTGTCAGAGACTGACCAAGAGAGTAGATAATTCAATGAAAATGTTTAGACAGTGTGCGACTGCAATAAAAAAGGGCCAACGCTATGCTGGGGATTATTAGAAAGGGAACTGAAAACAAATCAGCCAGTATCATAATGCTCCTGTATAAATCAATGGTGCAACCTCATTTGGAATACTGTGTACAGTTCTGGTCACCACACCTCAAAAAGGATATTTTAGAATTGGAAAAAAGTGCAGAAAAGGGCAACTGGAATTATGAAAGGCTTGGAACACTTTACCTATGAAGAAAGGTTAAAGCAGTCAGGTTAGAACAGATAAAAGGAAGTACTTCTTCACCCAAAGAGTTATTAACACATGGAATTCACTGCCACAGGAGGTGATGGTGTCTACAAGCATGGACGGCTTCAAAAGGGAACTGGGTAAACAGATGGAGCAGAAGTCCATCAGTGGCTATTAGCCACAAAGTATAGATAGGAACTCTCGGTCTGAGACAAGTGACGTACTGTATTCTTGGTGCTTGGGGGGGGCAACAGTGGGAGAGCTTCTAGTATCCTGGCCCCACTGCTGGACCTCCTGATGGCACCTGGTATTTTTGGCCACTGTGTGACAGAGTGTTGGACTGGATGGGCCATTGGCCATTGGCCTGATCCAACATTGGCTTCTTGTATTTTCTTATGTTGTACTATGCCAACGATTCTATTTGTGTAACCTTTGGCATTTAACTATGGCTGTTTTACAAGTTTAATAAATTCAACTATGCTTTTATTTGAAGAAGCTTTGAACATGCAACTATGGCTCTTGTGCTAAGAAGTTTTGACTGTGATGAGGGGGCTAGAGCGAGGGGGCTATCTCAGGTGTACCTCCTGGTCACTGCTGCAATTAATTCCCAAAAGGGCATGGTGATGTGACCATGCATTCCACTCTGTAAATAGTTTAAATAAAACTGGGAATTTGCAGCAGCAACAACTTTGGGCTGCCTCACTCTGCTTTCTTGTGGACATTGGAAGCAATGCTATCCCACTGTCCCAGTAACAGAACAATCTGAAGTGCTTGACTGAACATTTTAGTGTGCTGGTCACAATTTGCAATAAAATTGCAGTTCAAATGGAGGAGGACCAGTACATCACTAATTATAGTTGTTTTGACTTCTGCATAAAAATTCTCCTCCCCTCATTCATGCCCAGACCTGATTCTCTATTCATCTGCATGATTTTGAGCCAAATACTCACTGCCCCCTAAGCTTTCAAAACAAGTGTCCTTTTTTAGTCCTTGGCTTTGTCATACTTGCTCTCACCTTTTGCTCTTCAAATCCCTCTTCCCCCGTTCCTTCCCTTTGGCCCACTTGCTGCCTCAAGCCATGCTCACATCAACAACCCAGAAAAAAAATCATGCATAGAATAAAACTGTGTGGAGAACTGAATGCTGTGCTTGCTGCTAATTCATGTTTCAGCAGCTTCAGTGGCTGTTCCGCTTGAAATCATCTGCATTTCCCACTGGTGTGATTTTTTTCAGAGGTGGGAGGAGAATGCAAGGCTAACTCTAAGCTGGCCTCGTTCAGAGGTATATTGGAAGGAAGGAAGGAAGGAAGGAAGGAAGGAAGGAAGGAAGGAAGGAAGGAAGGAAGGAAGGAAGGAAGGAAGGAAGGAAGGAAGGAAGGAAGGAAGGAAGGAAGGAAGGAAGATAGGTTAGAGCATTGAAACAATGAATGATTCAAAACTTTTCCAGTACTGGTTCGATAAATGTAAGCCATATTTTCTTCTTGGTCCTGCTGGATGGGTGGTGGGGCAAAATCTACACATATCCCACAACAGAACCAGGTTAATGGGTGCAGCTCCCAGTTTTTCCACCAGTTTCTGGTATATACTTGAATTTGTACCCTACTAATGGCGCTTATGTATCAACTGTATTGCTATGTCTCCCTAAAAACTTATGTTGTGGGAATCAGATAGCACATGTTTTAAATTTTGAATATTATTTTTGTTTGGTCAGCAAAATGGTGTATGAAAATAACAGTGTGTACTTTTACACTACCTATAAGTTAAAAGGGTGGGTTTTTTGGCATTATAGAAAAATGCACATCTTACCGTTACTGATTTCAAATCTTGGCACACTACTGGCAACAGACCTGATATTAAAAGCTAGACCACTACCCTGTGAGGAATTTTTCATGAATTAGTTGTAAAAAAGCACACCTCTTTATCATGGGTAAGGAAGTAAAGACAGACCTGTTGAATGAAGCTTAAAAACACATTAAGCCCAGTTACTTTGTTCCATTGAAATAAATGGGAATGAAGTTAATCATGGCTGACTTGTTCCAATAATTTTAATGAAATTTGATTATGATTAACTTACTCTGGATATGAGGCATTATTCATTTTACCTGAACAGAAATCCCCTCACACAAACACACACAGATATGGATAGAGAGAACCAGGGGTTTTTTTTAGATTCAAGTTATTAATTCTTACATCATGGAATGGCAAATATGCATATGATAAAGATAAATTCACCGCCTCCATCTTTGTTCAGAAGTGATCTTTTCATCACATGTACCAATGAAAAATGTGTTTTGGGGGAAGGGGGAGATAGTGTCAAGAGTTCTCATTTGATTCATTTTTATTGATCAAGCAGAGCACCTTTTTATGAGGAACTTGTGTCACTTGGAAACTGTAGTGTTGTTTCAAAACAACTTAGCAGCAAAGAACTACTTTAAAAGCATATCTTGTACATTTCTAACCATCTTCTCTGATCCAAATTTCATTTTTTTGTTGTTGCATATTCTTCATGCATGACTGGTTGAGGCCCTGGATGACAGACATTTTTAATTTATTTTTAAATGATTGTTCTAATTGATTGGCTATTCAAACGGAAATTGTTTTCCCTTGCAAAGATGTTGTATTAAAGATGCTGCTGGATTTCAGAACCATGCTGTTTTGATCCAGTTTCTGACAGGGGCTCAAGATAAAATGCCAGTCATCTTTTTTTTTTTTTCTCCATGACTGTCCTAATAAAATCCAGTAGAAATGTCTTCAGTCAATGTTTTTGTATAAGTTGCTTACAATGGGCGTATGATGTCTAAACAGTGTAAACATGATATAAACACATTGGGAATATCAGCAATGTATACAGGTGAAAATAAAAAGTGTCACAATGACAACATACAAACCAAAAGGAAACGGAAAAGGATGGATTCTTAATACCCCCCCATCTGAATCCATATTTTGCACCATGTAAAAAACAATGTTGTCATGTGTGGAAGACATCCTTTGCAGGAGCAAAACGGAAGCATAGGCTCATAGCACAGGCCCATGCCCCAAAATGAAGAACCAAGGGACGGTACTGGTAAATGGGTTGAACTAGGTTAATTAAGCTGATCTGGGGCATAACAAAACTTGATAACCTAATTGATTTACCACTACCAAACTTGTGCAGGTTGGCTAAAGCGGCTTTTGAAAGGATCTCACTGAAGGGCAAACCCACTCTGGCTCAAAACTCACCACAGCTATGGCTGCCCAACTGCAGTGAGACTGCTATTGGCACAGTAAAGGAAAAGGATTTTTTCTTTTTGCCTCATCTGTTTTTGCCCTGTCAACCATCAAGCTCGGTATTATCTAAGTGGCTCTCTAGTACAGAAAGTTTTCCTCAAATGGAAAGATTGACCTTCTGCATGAAAAGCATGCACTCTGCTGCTAAAGGACACACACACACATCCACTTACCCTTGATTTAAAATTTTTAGCAGAATTGTTCAAGGTAACATGCAGTGTAATACTAGGCAATTATATACCCTTCTAAATTTGTTGAAGTCAATGGACTGCTTAGGATTGCACTGTTATTCTGCCACAGATGTATCTGAGCATTATGAATTGCATGCAGTCATATGCTACACCAGTAATTTTAGGCTTTTGATAAGCATCTTTAGTTGACTTTCAGTACAGCTGAAGAAATCCAAAGACTCAAGACATTCCTTTTTTGTTTTTTCAGTGCTGACCTTATTTAAAAGGACCAGGCCAAAAGAAAAGTGGGGAGGGGAATGTTCTGTACCACTGCTATTAATAATGTATGTTTACTTTCACAAAATGAAATCGGAACTGATAAGACTTCTGACACAGACAAGAGAGGAGATTATGGCCGATATAAAAAAAATGTCTGGAGATTATCTAGGTCAGATATTTCTGACCTTCAGTTGAATCTTAACATAATGTTTGGTGCCCAACTAAGCTACAAAATGTTTTGTTATTGGAAGGATTATACACAAAATGTGGCTACCTGAAGCATAAATGTCACACATGCATATTTATCCATCACACTGAGCCTGTTTCATTCCAGAAGAGCAAAATGCCAAAATTATGCATGAAGTTAGAAGTGATCCACTTTATATTTAACTGGGAAAAAATCCAATTCCATGTTATATACAACTTATAAACATCATAATTATGTGTTCATTATGAATGCATAACAAGGTTCTGCCCATTCTATCTAATCATGCCAAGCCACCTGCCCAGTGGAAGCAAACAGCCAGTTCATGATGGAGTGACCCATCTCTAGTATTAAGAGGTCAGTCAGTTTATTGTTGCGGTCCTTAGACCAGTCATACAAAAAGAAGTACACATTTACAAGATTCCAAAATTTTAACATACATCAAAAAACATTAAAAAGCAGTTTGAAATTTAATCTAACTACCATAAAATTTCTGTAACCTGAGTATTGCCATATAGAAACTGGCTACTGGGTAAGTAGTGTTTTTAAAGTTGGAAATACCAGTTTGGCATTCTATATCCTCGATCCTCTGCATGACTAATTTTTTTTGCCTGGTTTATTCTCAAGGATAAGAGCACCTGCGGGAGAAACAGATTCTTAGGAGATAACTCTGAAGAGACTTAAACCAATTTGGTTGGAAATTATCACAGTATATCAGAGAAAGTAAACCTTGTGGATTGAGGTGTACCTTTTGCCTAATATATATATACATAGAATACAGACCCAGGCTTCACCCTGTCTCCAGTCTTAACTTGGCATTTGGCACGCTTCTAGGAACCTGTAAAATGGTACTTAGGAACTTAGACTGGATTCTTTCTTGAGGTATAAAATAGGAGCTGGGTGGTCCCATGAATGAACCATATAACAATTGGGCTAACATCTTGGCTTTATATAGTTTAAGAGCTGCAGGAACGTATGAACCCCCCCCCCCATTTGGGAATGATGAAATTTTGCTATGCTGTTTGCAGATCTTTCTCCTCAGTCTGCAGCATATTTACTACATTGAAGCCTAGAGCCTGAGGCCTGCAGGACTACCCCAAGATTTTTGAAGTTATTAACTTGTTTGATGCAATGGCCAAATCTTTGGCATGTGCCCACAAGCAACTATTTTGGTTTTCTGGTAGTTGATTGTAAAGGACTCAGTTTCACAGTGTGAGGAGGGCTTCCCAAGAGCCCTCCTCAACCCTACAGGAATTCTGGAGAGTAACACTGCATCGTCCACATATAACAACACTGGTACAATCATATTGGCAAGTTTAGGGGAATGGAGTTCAGGGGTATTAAGACAGCTAGATAAATAGTTTATATAAAAAATAAATAATGCTGGTGCTAGCAGGCAGCCTTGTCTAATGCCTCTGTAGGTTTGAATGGCCTCAGTAAGATGTCCTTGTCTGCTACATCTGACTCTCAGATAAGTTTGTTCATGTAAGGCCCGTATAAGATATAGGAATCTTCTATCCAGTGTTCCCTCTAAGCTGAGTTAGTGAGCTAGGCTCATACTTTTTTAGCCTCCAGCTCACACATTTTTGTCTTAGCTCAGAAAGGATGGCTCCAGAGCAAACTAATTTATGCGGTAGCCAAATCACTCACTAACAGCTTTAATGCCAGTAGCTCACAAAGTGGAATTTTTGCTCTGAAGATGCCACAGCTTATAGGGAGCATTGCTGTTAGCCTGATTGCTCTTTGTTATTATCAAAATTAGGGGATTTGTGAGTTATTATCCATATGCAATCAGATAAAGGAGCGATCACCTGTTTATACAGAGGCCCCGCCCTTCCAGAAGTACCAGTAACAGGCACGGAGACTGTATTAGGTTGGAATTAAAGTCCTTTACTGGAAATCTTCTTCAAACACAAACAATACACATACACACACTCAATTAATCAAGACTAGGAAAATAAAGAGAGATATTCAGCACAGTTGCATGAGTAGGAATTCGTTGGTGGTGCAATAATTACCTGTCCTCGTCAAATGAGTCATTCCAATGGAAGAAGGAGGGGAAGAAACGAAAAAGGGGCACGTTGCTTGAACCAGCAAGCAGCATGTGGAACTCTGGCTGCAGACCTAGAGTTTAAAGATGGAGGAAGGGTATTGGGATAGCAAGCTGGACATAAGAGGGATAAGGCTTAGATAGGGGTCATAGAGCAGAAGGGTCGAGCATGTGGTTGTGTTGCCCCTTTTATTGTCACACCTCCTAGTTAGTTGGCTGGAAGGAATAGGGGAGGGGAGCTAAGGAGTGGTCAATATCGAGAGCTAGAAGCTTAACTTGTGGCTGGCACCTGGGTGTATGTGAGATGAGTCATCGGGCCAAGGCCATTGTCTTCTTGATGGTCTTACCCGGGTCCTTGATGGGCGAGTGATTAGTTGCTAAGCAACTATTAATAGAGTTTCTGGGCTACGTGTAGCTTTGCAGGTATGTTGGGGGAGGAAAGGGGTCTGCCTGCGTGCACTGGAGAGGTCTCCTAATGGCATTTTGGAGACCTTTGTCTTCATGCTCTGACATGGCATAGGTTTAGGTGCTTTGTGCATACTGTGGAACTGATTCAATTACCATCAGATGAGCGGGCCGGCAACCTTGGATGGCCACTGGAGCAGCAGTGAAGAAAGGAATGTGTCCTCCTTTCAGGGTGCAGTCTCAACTGGCTTCATAGTGGGTCACCATGCTTTACAGTCCCTTAAGCATACTTTGCACAGTCCATACTTTACTGCAGTTCATAAAAGGTATGAAAAAGCCTTGCAGGGCAACATTGTTTCTATCAATAGATGTGTTAGTTTGTCCCAGATTCACATTTTAAATACAGAATCAAATGCAGATTTTAAGTCAACAAAGCCTGCATGAAGTGAAGTTATTGCCTCAGATGAATATTTCTTGATAAGGTGTTGAATGATCAGACATTGGTCTATCATAGATCACCCTGGCCTAAAACCCACCTGTTCTGCCACTAAAATGTCCTCTTGTTCAAACCAATCCAGAAGTTTGTCCAAGAGATGCCTTTCATATAGCGTACTTATGATATTCAGCAAACTAATTGACCTGTAATTTGATGGGTCCTCCCTTTTGCCTTTTTTTTTTTATATAAAATTGAGCTACTATAGCCATTCCCCATGATTTTGGAATACAGTCTGTATTGTCAATAAACATAAAGAGGGAAGCCAAAAAAGAGGCCCACCACTCTTTATTTTCTTTTAGAAATTCAGGTGGAATACCATCATGGCCAGGGGCTTAAGCATTTTTCAACTGGTCTATGTGAGATTTAATCTCACCTGGAGTTACAGGAGACTATTAAGAGGTATTTTATCTGTAAATAGGCAAAGGTGATTTTTTGATTTCATATTGACTATCAGCCTTTCTGAATTTCAATAATCCTTTAAAAATATCTAAACTATTGGCTGTTACAACATTAGTTTATGTGGCTGTTTCGTAGAGATGGAGCATGTGCATATGTTATCACCCTCCACCACCACACACAGCCAATCCATGCTAAGCACCCGTTCCCAGGGATTCTGCTTTTATACCAAAGGAAGTTTATCTGATATTCGTACAGTTTGAATGAGATTTGTAAACTTTGACTTGGAGTTTCAAAAGGTTAATAGAACTTGCTGTTCAACAGAGAGATGACTACATTTCAAAACTAAAGATGGTGGATATGTACATTTAATCAATATTTTAACTAATGTTTTATAGAATTTGGTAAATATACATTTGCCTTGCCTTTTCCAGGATATCCTTACTTGGATACTGTCCAGGGAAGGCCAAGCCACACCTGGACTCATCCCATCCACTATAACAGGCCTTGCCCTGTTGGGAGGTGGAGGATACTGGGCCCCGTGCAAGCAGCTTGCAACACGCCTCACTGCTGTACAAACCCAACTCACCCCAGATAGGGATTCATGGCGAGATGGGCACAGTGGTGAGAAGAAGACAGGTGGCGAGGGCAGCACAAGGGTCAGGGGACTTAATGAGCCCAGTGATGGGAACACAAGAGAAGGCCAGCCAGCATGACAGGAAGCCAGGGGTACAGCACACCCATGCCAAGGGCTCGCCGCCCACCAGAGATGTTAGCACAACACATTCACAGGAGGCCAGACCACCAACAGACAGGAAGCCACAGTCAAGGGGGCAAGCACATCCTGTGCCAAGAGGAGATCATAGGGTAAGCTCAGGGGCTGGGAGACCTGGGCCAATGGAGGGAGTCTTGGGCTGATGGGCAGGGGTCCTGTCATCAGGGTAAACAGGGGGCAGGGTAAAGCTGGGAGATGGAAGGTGTAAAAGAGGGCTCTGAGAATGACGCTGGGAAGGAAAAAGTCACAGCAAGGAAGTGCTGGTTGTGTAATAGCTGAAACTCTGGCCAGGAGGAGGAGGACTGGGGTGAGCCTAACCCACTCCCTTCCACTTTCTTAGCCCTCAGGAGTGACCCAGCAGACAAGCCAACATGGTGGAGGGAGGCGTGCCCCCAGGTGTGCAGGCAGGGCATGACAGATATATTAATTGTAGTATAATCCCAAGGAACTGGAAAGGTTTTCCAGATGGTATGTTTATACAGAACCACTCCATATTTTTCTATAATGCTGTTGATTGAGCATGAAACTTCATAATGACATGTAGTGATGTTAAACAAGCATTACAACAATGTATAATAAGAAGAAAAAAAGGATATAAAGCACAATGTTCTAATACAGCTGGAATGCATTTAATAAACAGGAGACTAAAACCAGGAATTTATCTATATTCACACAACCTTATGGGACTCTCAGTTCCCTCCTTTGAAGACTCATGGATGGGCAACAGATACAGGACAAACAAAAGGAGATGTTTCTTTATTCAATATAATTACATTATGGAATTAATTGCCAGAATTAAAGGCCACAAGCACAGATCGCTTTAAAGAGAATTAGACAGATTAATGGATAGGTCCATCAGTGGCTTCTAGATGTAGGAACTCCATAGTCAGAGACAGTAAACCTCTAATACCAGTGATAGGAGGCAACATCAGTGCAAGGCATGTCTTGTTTATTGGCCATTCAGGGCAACTGGTTGGCCACTATGTGAAACAGGTTGCTTGACTGATCTGGTCTGATCCAGCAAACATCTTATCTTCTTAATTTCCCTTGTCTTAAAAAAACAACTTTGTGGTGGTTTTCATAATAGCAAACAACATTTTAGCTCTTTGACCCACTTTTATAAAGTTAAGTCACTCTAAGGGCCAACACATCCTTCCTCTTAAATTCTTTAATGCAAGGAACTCCTATTTTAGTGCTAGAACAATACCCTTTAATCGCACCAAAATCAGACTGCAACACAAACTATTGGAATTAGATTCTGGCAACAAACCACCAAAAGAAAATCTGTACCTGTAGTGAGCGATCATGTTTAATAATCCTAAAATCCTCATTAATGAACAAATTACATCAACGCTCCACAAACATTTCCTAAGCTCTGGGAAAAGAGGCATGATTGATTGCTGGGAACTGAATCCTGAGTAATCAAACTTAACAAACTCAGTCTGATTCCTAAAGTATTTACACTGCTAACATACTTAAACTGGCAGATAAAACCTTCAATATATTCTAGAGTTAATTACAATATATATCATTCAGTTATCCAAAGGGCTTGTGAGGACTTTTGTAGTATAGATTGGGGCTGATCTATGGTAGATAGGTGTTTTAATTGTTTATTGATTTTTAAATAATTTTTATATTTTATGCTTTTATTATATTTTGTTTTGTATGCTACTCTGAGAAAATTCACTGAAGAAACAATGCCTGGCTGGGAGTGGCCCCAGCACTCCCATATTTACTTGGGGTGAAGGGTAGAGGGCCAGCTGTAGCAGCCTGCCTGGCAACAGCTTGCCCCACCCCTTCCAGTCAACACAGAGGGGCAATCTGCTCTCTAGGTGGCAGGCCCATTGAAGCCAGGCCTGCCCAAAAGGTTGCTGGTATGCCTGATCCAGCAGGGCCAGGCAAGGAAAGAACAGCCACCACAGGGAAAAGACCTGAGCCTTAATGTACCAACACCAGCTGGCTGGGGGGAGGCAGTGTGGCCATTTAAGGGAAGTTGAAGGCTAGGCTGGAGGCTGGCCTGGCTCAGTCACACACAATTGGCAATTGCCAATTAACCATGTAGTGTGGGGCAACCTTCAGGGAGGCAGGAAGAGGAAGGGGCAGGTATACCTCAGGGAGTCTCCCTCATAAGGGTCTAAGCCTCAGGACTAGGAGGACATATTAAACATCCTGCCAGATATGTCTACAGGGGAGAGTTATAGAAAGAGAGGAGGAAGACCAAGGATGCTGTTAACCCCTACTGTTCTCTTTTCTGAGGCCTGTTGTGGGCCCCGCAAGGAGACTCTGAAGGGCATGTTGGTGCTGCCCATCCCTTGTGGCATGGTAGATATGCACAGGCAGCAAACATTTTTTTCTAAATAAATAAAATTAGAAACATCACAACCTTGTGTAGTTGATATTTCCTCATGGACATCCATTCACTGTACATGTTCAACAAATGGATCATTTTCTGCTCCTAAACTTGCTAGGTTTTTTGGTTCTGGCCTGATAATATTGTCTGGGCAGCTATGAATTTATTTGTTCCTGGTTAACTAACTCAAATATTGGGAAGTGATAAAGCAGAAAAACAAATTCATTGCAAATGCAGTGGTGTGAATATGAGAGAGCAGCCAGCTTTAAAGTTAACTAGAGGAGAAAACGTGTGTGTGTGTGTGTGTGTGTGTGTTTGTTTCGTGTGTGTGTACTATACATGTGACATCCTATTATTTCTCAGTTCTTCTAGAATTTGTGTGTACAGTACTATGCATGTGAGTGCAATTTTAGGTCCATCATTTTATGTTTAGGGACTTAGATTGCTTAGTCAGATGGCTACATACTGAAAACCTTCATACCTAGATGTTTCTAGTGCCTCAGAGCCTGCATGGAGGCTCTACGTTTTGAACTGTGTGTGATGTGACCAGCCCTGAGTTCACTCGCAGGATGGGGCGGATACAAATGCGAAAAATAAATAAATAAATATTCTGATGCTGGAGGGATAGGACCCTCAGGAAGGGCCTCCTTAATTATGTCAATGGAACTTTGGAACTCCTTCCCCAGAAGGGAGTTCTCCCTGTCTCCCTGTCCCATCATCTTCTACTGGTGGGGAAGACATTTTGTTGCTGTTGTTGCGCATATTAGCCCTCATTTCTGTTTGTATGTTTTTAACATGTTCATGTGTTTACAAATGGGGGCGGGTCCTGCAAGGATTTGCAGGGTGCATCTTATTTTATCCTCCCCCAGGAGGCCCCCATGTCCTTTCCCTTTTTATGCTTCTTTCTCTACTTCCTACCCACCAGCTAACCTACCTCTTTCTGCTACCCTGCCTTTAGCTTTCCCTCCTTCTAGCCCCTTGGCAGCCTCTTGCTGGGAAAACTCTGGCTCAAGTGCATGGTATGAACTGCTAGTCCAGAACAGGCCCAGTTGTGTGGTGGGGAACACATAAGGATTTGCAAGGAATACCTCACTTACCTCTGTATCCCCCTTCCCATACTATTTCCTCTTTTCATCTTCCTGGCAACTCCTATAGTCTCACATTTCCTTACTTTCTCCTCTTCTTCTCATCTACCAACCAATCTACCTTTTATGTGTCATCCCTTTTCAGTTATGTTTATTTACTTCATTTATACCTTACCTTTCTCCACAGCAGGGAACCAAATTGGCTTACATCATTCTCCTCTAACCACTATATCACACTGGCTTGCATGGGGTGGTTGCTGTTGAACAGTAGCAAGCAGTCAGTCCCTGGAAACTCATATAAGTTGGGTGGTAGCAAGTCTCCCAGTGGTTGCTACAGGGCCAATGGCCAAAATCAAGGCTTAAAAGCTAGTGATATTGTTGTCTTTGTCTAGCAATAGCCACAGAGGACATTTGTTTCTTAAAGGTAAAGATGTTACTTCTATATTTTTGTGGGGAGTTACCCCGATGGTGGTGGTGTTTTTTTAAAAATATAGATTTCACCAGGTTTGTAGAATGATCTGACTTGTCTGTTTATGGGTCAAGTTTCCAGATTTAAGTACCCACAGATGGGAACACATTGAGAATTAGATATACCATATTTATTTTATTGGCCTTGTATCCCACCCTATCCTGCGAGCAGGCTCAGAGAGGGTTCCATCAGTATTAATACAATATGGTACAAGTAAAAACAACTTTAAAACAACAAGTTAAAACAACATAGATCATAAAATACCATGTAAGAATTTAGTCAGATGTCTCTGTAATTTAGATGTAAGAGAAGTGTGGGTTCCTAGATGGCTATTCAGATCCAGGCCACTGATGGGAGATCAACCAGGGGGAGGGACGTCTGCTGCCTCAACCAAAAGCCTGGTGGAAGACCTCCACCTTACAGGCCCTGCGGAAATCCTGCAGGGACCTTATCTCATATGGGAGTTCATTCCACCAGGTGGGGGCCAGGGCCAAAAATGCAGTAGAAAAGAGCAAGAATCCAGTAGCACTTTATAGACGAACAACATTTGTGGCAGGGCTTGAGCTTTCATGAGTCACTGCTCACTTCTGAAGAAGTCACTGAAGAAATGAGCTGTGACTCACAAAAGCTCATACCCTGCCACAAATTTTGTTAGTCTTTTAGGTGCTACTGGATTCTTGCTCTTTTTTTAACTCCCACAGGTTGTTCCATAGGTTGCTAGCATTGTTGCTAACAAGTATGCAAGTCAGATCACAAGAAGAAAGTTGCGCCATTTAAAAACCCACAGTGGTCAAAAAGCTTTATGACTTCACTTGGCAAATACTTCAGAGTTTCTCGTTCCTTTTTTTCTGGTGGTAAAACAAGAAAAATAGTATCTATTGCAACGATAGAGGGGAACCATTAAGGAGGGAAAGGAGAACATATTGTTTTCTCATGCTCATTGCCAACAAAGCCTATGATAACAATTTACTTTGACCTTTGAAAGAAACACCAGTGCTAAAACACAACTAAGGAAAGCACACTTTATAGTATCTATTTTGTAAACTTCTTTTCAGAATAAGGACATGAAAGCATGTAAGCAGCCAGACTTAAAGTGTGGGGGGGAATACAATAAAAGCAAAACCATCTCTCATTTTAAAAAAATGGTTTCATATTTTGTTTTTGTTTTTAACTAGTTATTTGACATTTTCTGAGTTTCATAGTGTTGTATTGAACCTTCCTAACACTGATTCATATAGGTATTGAATTTGCAGGCTTTGGATACACCACATCTGCAGAGCTAGGATTACTAAGGCAATTACTGGTGAATCTTTGAAGCCACTGGGGGTGGAGGGAGAGGAAGAATAGGATTTATAGTGGCTAAGAATGTGGATGTCAGTGTCCTCTTGGCATTCTATCAACAGTGAGTTGTAGTGGTTCCCAAAGGACAAGAAAATCTTTATTGTAATCCCCACCCTGTTCTCAAACTGACTGAGTGCCCTTGGACCATTATCTCTCAACCTCCTATCATATAGATTTGTTGTGAAAATGGGGGGGGGGATGTTGTTATGAACTCTTTGGAGGAAAAGTGAAACTAAATACTAATAACATTTACCAAGCTGGCAGCAGCAACTGATTGAGAAGATGTATGCAACTTTGTTCAATTTGCATAATGAATACAATTAACAAAAAAGCATTTATTTTCAGAATTTGATTTGATGCAGCATGTTGATTTTTCTCTTTGCAGGTCACACACAGCTGTGAACTATTCATGAGAACTGGCCAAAGACACAACTTCAGATTTCACTGGGGCTGGCAAAGTGATTCCAATACTGGAGAGGCAAGAAAGATTCACTACAAGGTGTGAAGGGCTATTCTAGTCTATATTCAAGACTAACTTGTGAAGCAACAGGATATTCTAAAACCTTCCGTTCGGATGATTCCATTATGATACCAGTAATTCTATTAGTTAGGGATGGGCACAAACTGGAAAAAGCGGTTCAGTTTGTGGTTCATAGAATAACCCGTTTGCGAACCACAGACCATCACAAACTTTTTTTGTATTAGATGAGCTGGTTCAGTTCATCACATGGTAGAATGGCCTCCCAGTGTGCTAGAGACACCAAACTCACAGGGAATATCTGTATTACTTTCCTCTAACTCCCCTACTTATTTGGTAAGGATTGAATTTATGGAGTCTGAGTTACAGCCCACCAAAGAAGTTGTCCCCAGGAAAGTGTTTTCTGGGGGCATAGATTCAGCAAGTTCAGGAGTGTATAGAATGGATCCTGGATGACTCTCTTCTACCAGCCTTCCATGTTTGGTAAGGATTAGATTTACAGGGTCTGAGTTACATCCCCCCAAAGGAGGTGCCCCATCTTTCATTGTTGCAGTGGGAACTCTTCTTTTCCTGAAGTGTTAACTTAATTCTCCATATGGGTGTCTGATTTCTGCTAAGAAAAGAAAAGAAAAGAAAAGAAAAGAAAAGAAAAGAAAAGAAAAGGGTAACACAGTGAAAGAGGAAGCGTTAGTAGGATCGTACCAAAGCAAACCGTACTATTAGCCAAGGCTCAAATGGAAAGCTCCGTGGAAAGGCTTTTCAAAATGGGGAAGTTTGTATCTCAAATTCCACAAATTTCAACCATATATGTACATATAAGACATTCTTCATACTGCACAAGTGCAGTTAAAATGATAGCCATGGATGTATTAAAAAGACATATGGGGTTTAGAACCCAGTCCTTTCTTCACAGTCCTAATGCACTGGGCAGAATGCATCTCCTGTCTGCCAGTTCTACTAGGTAAATGTCCTGCCCAGGCCCCAGCCAAACTTTTAGACCTGAAATAACTGTTAGTGAGGTGGTGATAGTAGGAACTTTTGTAATAGAATTATGAAGACTCAGCAAATATGACAAAAGTTTGACCACCATCTCCCACTCACTGATTCTCCCCCAAGAATGTATTTATTTTATCTCAGTAATAACAGGCTTTAGGATATGCTTGCTGAAGTACGGTGATCATTCTCACAGTGAGTAGTACATGCAGAAGCTGGGTAATGTGCCCTTGAGAGCATCATTTAAAGGGGATAGGAAGGCCTTTCCTCCCCTCTTTGTTTCCAGACTAGTCCTCAGCAGTCTTTCTTTCTTGACTTCCTGTTCATTCTTTTACACACTGAATTAGTATTGTTATGATAAATGGGCATATGTGCCTGGCAAGCATGCCAAAGGAACAAACCATTTTTTCTTTGACTGGCATTAGTAACATTAATAGTAGGGATGGGCACAAACCGACCTCATGAACTGAAGTCACAAATTTTGGCTGGTTTGTGGTTCACAAAGTGATGTTTGTGGAAGGGTGCTCAGCACAAACATTTCATGAACTTTGGGGAATTTGTGAATGATTTACGTTTCCAGACCAACTGTCTCCACTCAAACTGTTTAGAAAATTCCAAGGCAATGAGAGGAGGGAGAATTCTCCAGCCTTGGAAACACCAATAGGAGCCCTCCAAAGCTTAACAGGCACTGCTGTCTGTCAATAACAGAGTTCCCATTCTGCTCTATGTGATCAGAAAGCTATATATATGCTTTCAGCCCTGCAGCCTGTTTTCTCTTGGATATTCACAGTTGGAGTCTTGGTGTTAGGTGGCCCAGGGCTCTGAGCCAACCATCTCTCTGCTCATGCCAAGCAGAGGGGCTTAAGTAGTGGGTTCCTTGGCTGAGGACCCACATTTTGATTGTGATTCCTCTCCCCTGCTGGGGTTTGGGGGTCTTGTTGGACTCCAGGTTCTGAACCGCTTGTCTATCTGCTCACACCAAACAGAGGGGCTTAGCTAGTGGGTTCCTCAGCTGAGGACCCACATTTCTCACCCCTCCTGATTGTGAACTAACCCATCTGTGCCATGAAGGTGAAAGTGGGTGCAAAAGGTGCTTATGGTGGAGGGGAAAAGTCTTCCACCCCCGTATCACAGGCTCCCATCCACAGGAACAAAACCCATCCTGCCAGCCTACAGGAGCCTGCCTTTAGCAGAGAATTACCAGAGCCTCCTTTCCCTGATCTTTTCCTGAGGCCCTCCACAGAAAACAAAGAGTTGTTAACACCACTCAGAGTTCTTAGCACTCTTTGGAGAAGTCTCCGGCAGTGCTTCTGGGGGGAAGCATCCTACCCTTCCACACAACTCTCTGCTGCTGCTCCTGCCTTTACTACACTTATCTGTGAACCCTCCCAGCCTAGTGCCAAAAAGCAACTGTCCCTCCTCCCACCTTCTCCAGTCCTGGGGCATTGTTTCCAGCCCACAGTTTGAAAATATTTCCTCACTCTCCCCAGTGACCCATGTGATAGAGTGTCAGGTGTGCTATGCCCACATCCAGAAAGATATAAACCCCCAACACTTGTCCTCATGAAAAAAACAGAGTACAATATAACATAAAAATTATAAATAACCATTAAAATCTAAATATCCATTAAAACTAATGGCTATTAACTACCAATACTATTCAAAAATACATACATAAAATACATCATACAAATTATTATTGGATATCATTTATCTATTATTAATCATATCTAGCCAGATTTTCCTCCTGTTAATGGCCATCCATTCATATTTTGCCACTTTGAGGGCAAATTTCCCTATTCCTACCAGCTACCATTATTACAAGATAGTCCCTTCTAGTTTTGCCTGGCAGGCTATCGATGACAGGTTTAATATATATTTCCCTAAAATATCCGTATATTTTACAGTCAAAGACTACGTGCACAAGTGACTCAATGCTCCCATCTCCACAGGGGCATAAACATTTTTCATATGGTATCCTCTTATATTTAACTTAAGAACATAAGAACATAAGAGAAGCCAATGTTGAATCAGGCCAATGGCCCATCCAGTCCAACACTCTGTCACACAGCGGCCAAAAATACCACATGCTATCAGGAGGTCCAGCAGTGGGGCCAGGACACTAGCAGCCCTCCCACTGCTGCCCCCTCCAGCACCAAGAATAGAGTGCATCACCTGCCCCAGACTGAGAATTCCCATCTATACCCTGTGGCTAATAGCCACTTATGGACTTCTGCTCCATATGTTTATCTAATTCCCTCTTGAAACTGTCCATGCTTGTAGCTGCCACCACCTCCTGTGGCAGTGAATTCCATATGTTAATCACTCTTTAGGTGAAAAAGTATTTCCTTGTATCTGTTCTAACCCGACTGCTCAGCAATTTCATGGAGTGCCCACGAGTTCTTGTATTGTGAGAAAGGGAGAAAAGTACTTCTTTCTCAACTTGCTCAATCCCATTCATAATCTTATAAACCTCGATCATGTCACCCCTCAGCCATTGTTTCTCCAAGCTGAAGAGCTCCAAGCATTTTAACCTTTCTTCATAGGGAAGGTGTTCCAACCCTTTTATCATTCTAGTTGCCCTTCTCTGCACTTTTTCCAATGCTATAATATCCTTTTTGAGATGTGGTGACCAGAACTGTACACAGTATTCCAAATGAGGTTGCACCAATGATTTATACAGGGGCATGATGATACTGGCTGATTTGTTTTCAATTCCCTTCCTAATAACCCCCAGCATAGCGTTGGCCTTCTTTATTGCAGCTACACACTGCAATAAAGCTACACACTTCCAAAACAGCAGAAGGTAGGGCCTCATAACATAGTAAAGTACAAGCTCTCCTATGGTCAGGGTTTTCTAAGCTGTTTATATAAGGCATCACTGGTTTGTCCCTAAGTTGTTCCATAGACTCCTATAATTGCAGCTGTCTTTTGGGGCTCTGTAACCCCAGAAATGTAATTCACCCCCAACTTGGAGAGATCATAGAGGAGCAGGTGGCAAGATGAGGTTCCCTGTGTGTTTGGTGTGTGTAGCTTGTAGGGGGTCCATTTTGTATACTTTTGAACCTGTGCCTGACATTCCCCCCAAAGCGCTTTCCTGACTTGACCTTTGTCCTGTTGGGTTTGCAGTACCAAAATGGCACTGGTTCTTCTGGGCTTGCAAAAATGGCCCCCACTGCAGTTTCTACTGAGAGATTCTCTGGTTTGACCTTAGTCCATCGGAAACAATGAAAGATGCTTTCCCCAGCAATCTTAATTCCACCTTCTGAATCATCCAGGCCAGCGTTTCGCATGATGTTCTCTGCATATAAATTAAATAAGCAAGGGGACAATATACATCCTTGTCATACTCCTTTTCTGATGCGAAACCAATCAGTTGTTCCATATCCTGTTCTAACTGTCGCTTCTTGACCCTTATACAGATTTTTCAAGAGACATGTGAGGTGGTCTGGTACTCCAATCTCTTTAAGGACTTGCCATAGTTTGTTGTGATCCACACAATCAAAGGCTTTAGCATAGTCAATGAAGCAGAAGTAGATCTTTTCCTGGTACTCTCTTGCTTTCTCCATAATCCAGCGAATGTTGGCAATTTGATCTCTAGTTCCTTTACCTCTTCGAAAACCAGCTTGTACTTCTGGCAGTTCTCTATCCACATACTGCTGAAGCCTAGCTTGTAGGATCTTTAGCATGACCTTGCTGACATGTGAAATGAGTGCAATTGTGCAATAGTTTGAATATAGTTTGACCCACCTTTGAATATCTGCTCTGCTGCAGAAGCTCACTAGGTGACTTTGAGCCAGTCACTTACAGCCAACCGGTCTACCTCACAGGGTTGTTATGAGAATAAAGTGGAGGAGAGGAGAATGATGTAAGCTGCTCTGGGTCATCACTGTGGAGAAAGGCAGGATCTCTCAGGCTGCAATTACACTGGAGGCTTGATGTGATCTGGCTGCACCTCTGTTGGCGGTGGTTTAAATACTTGCGGGAAGTTTTGATCAGACAGCCCACCCTGAACCAGCTTAACTGCCTGCTTGCCCCATTGGTCGATGGTTCAGATTGCTGCAACATTTTTTTGTTTTTCACCCATGTGCATAAGCTTGTATCCAAAGCTCCGGCTCCTTTTTGACAGCTCCACAATCTCTCTGCCAAGTACTCTGGCCCCCCTCAGCCTCCTTCCCTTTACCCCTCTTTCATGGAAGACATGGGGGGCAAGTGCAGATTTACATGAGAGTAGTCCTATTGACATCAGCACATTTACCCTTGTGTCAATCATGGGATGCTCTCAGACGCCGATGCAGAAACAGGGGAGAGGGGTGGGGGGGGGATTTGTTGCTTGAAAACAACTTCCCTGGGGACTCCCAGTCCAGAATGACTACTTGGCCATGGTGATTGACAACGCCAAGGGTGATTGTGCACTTATGCGTACATAGCTACCTGATCAAAACCAACCAACCAACCAACGGAGGTGGAAATGGAAGAGACACTTCAGACTTCCCAAATGGCTTTACTTTGCAACAGGGGGTTTCAGACATCTGGAAATGTGGGGTGGAAGCGTCAGCATCCCTTAATACCTTAATACTGATACTTTGTGATATGTGAATACCTCTAACTGATTTTTCACTTAGTACTTAATGTTTGGTGTCAGCACTGTGAAATAAATGTCTATAATGTAAATAATTTCTAACACGCTACTCTGGAGCCACATACATAGTACTTTTTATTGGATTGTAGTGTGGCTCGGCTACTATTGTATCCACAAGATCAGGGTATACCATGCCACCTTCCTTCCCCAGGTAGGATCTAAATGAAGTAAATAAATAGTTATAGCTAAAGATGGAGGGTAGATAAAGTGAAGAAAGCAGAGAAAGGTGAGGACATGGGAGTTTCTGGGAGGAGGGAAAGAGGAAATAGTGTGGGGAAGTGATACAGGGGAAAGTGAAGTACCCCCTGCAAGTCCTTGCAAGTTCCCTCACGTGCAAATGGGCCCAGCTCAGCTGGCACCATGGGTCGAGGCTGCCAAAGGAGGAAAAGAAGGAAAGCTGAAGATGAGGAGGGGGACAGATAAAGGTAGAGTGGAAACCAGAGAAGGAAGAAGGAAAAGGGGGAGACTATGGGAGCTTTCAAGAAAGGAAAGAGGACATGGGGGGAGGGAGAAATGAGATGCCCCCCACAAGTCCCCCAATATTTCAAATGCTGGTAGTTGTTCTCCATACCCTGTAGACCTCCACCATTTGAGCACACAGTTCAAACCAGGTGCCAAGGGTAGGGAAGTGGTTGGTTGCTAATTGCCAATTGACTGAGAGCACTCAAGTGCAGTAACCAGTTGCTGGGTAGCAGGAGACACAGGCAGTAGACAAAGCCTTAATCGGCAATGCAAGAGGAAAGCTGGGAGTGCTGGCCATCTTGGTGGGTAATTTCAAAACTGACTAGTGGTGACAGTGTACTGAAAGAGAAGCACAGGGACTTCCCTCTGGCAGCCCCTCTCCCCTCAGTCTTTCAAGAGCTCAAACTGTGCTCTCTTTCTCTACTAGTTAGTCAGTTAGAATGCCTATCCCACCTGTTGTATCATAGTATGGATATCAATAAAGACTATGCTTTCCTTTCTTAAGGCGACTGGCTTCATGTAGACTTTATGATGAGAAAGCCTCCCCTTCATTTCTATTTTTTTTTTAAATTTTATTTCATTTTTAATAACACAACATTAACATACAGAATGCTGATAAATTTGCATGAAAACACAAGGCAGTTTGTGTTATAAACATCAAACTATTGGTTACACAATTCAACTATTAACCCAAATCATAACAGAATACAAAACTTCTATGCAAAGTATCCATCAATACCAAAAACATGATGTTCTTTAAATTAAATCAAGGTCCATTTCGTTAATTCACTTCTAGAGTTCAACAAAACATAAACCCCCTTCATTTCTATGATGCAGCCTGCTGAAGCTAACGGATCCAGCCCCACTGATACATTATGATTAACTGTCCCAAAGTTTCAGTGACGATCCCCATTCAAATGTGCATGCCATTGAAAGTATTTTTATGCAAACAGATGGCATCACACGCTCTTCCTAATGCACATGCTCTTGATCTTGCAAATAACACAGTGGAAGCTGGCTTCTGCATTTAGATTGCTTCAACTAGATTGGGTGCATGTTCGTATCTATGTGATCTATTTGCATGTGAACTGTGTTATAAACATTTCAGCTAGGAAGTCAAGTGCATGAAGGACAAAGTTGAAAGGTAGCCTGAATCATTCATATATCTGTTTGTTTGTTTTTCTCTACATTTTAATTGTATCATCATTACAACCTTGCCTTATTTTTTTCCATATCCAGAAACAATCAAAGTGGTCACTCTGTCTGCAGATCCCCTACCTCATGTCAGCTGCATGGGACTCTTCCAAATGTTAGGGCATGAAGCAGGCCAGATTGATATCAGTTTGGATCTCAACCAGTGCTGCCACAGCATATGAAAATGCTTTTATCTGCTTTTGGTTGCAGCTCCTGCCCAATATGGATCTGGACCATTTGAAAGTGCAACAGAGTAATGGACTTGTTGCCCTTTGCCTGACCTTTTGCTTTTTATTTAACATCTAGAACTAACACCAAAAAAAAGATGTTCTTATCATCATAGGTGACTAGAATGCTAAAGTAGAAAGTCAAAAGGTAACCAGAATAATGGACAAGTTTGGCCTTGGAGAACAAAATGAAGCAGGGCAAAGGCTAACAGAGTTTTGTCAAGAGAACATGCTGGTCATAGCGAACACCCTCTTCCAACAACCTAAGAGGTGACTCTACACATGGACATCACCAAATGGACAACACCAAAATCAGATGGATTATATTATTTGCAGTCAAAGCTGGAGAAGCTCTATACAGTCAGTAAAAACAAGACCTGGAGCTGACTGTGGTTCAGATCATGAGCTACTCATTGCAAAATTCAGGTTTAAACTGAAAAAGAGTTGGGAAAACCACTAGGCCATTCAGGTTTGACCTAGGTCACATCCCTTATGAATATACCGTGGAGGTGAAGAATAGGTTTAAGGGACTAGATCTGATAGAAAGAGTGCCTGAAGAACTATGGATGGAGAAGTGCCACATTCTACATCTGGGTAACAAAAAGAAGGAACATGCATACTGGATGGGGGATACACTTCTGAGGAGCTTTGTGTATGAACAAGATCTTGGGGTGTGGGTGGACCATAAGTTAAATATGAGCAGCCAGTGTGATGCGATAACAAAAAAGGCTAATGTGATCTTGGGGCATATCAACAGAGGCATAACATTAGAATTGCCAGCCTCCAGGTGGGACCTGGAGATCTGCTTTTACAACTGATCTCCAGCTGACAAAGATCAGCTCCCCTGGAGAAAATGGGTGCTTTGAAGGCTGGGCTCTATATGGCATTGTATCCTGATGAAGTCCCTCCCCCCTCAAACCCCACCCTCTCTCGGATTCACCCCCAAATTCTCCAGGTATTTTCCAACATAACATCCAAATCGCAAGATGTCGCAGTACCACTGTACACTGCATTTGTCAGGCCTCACCTGGAGTATTGTGTGCCATTCTGGAGGCCTCATTTCCAAAAGGATGTGGACAGAATGGAGCAGGTGCAGAGGAGAGTAGGATGATTGGGGGCCTGGAGACCAAGCCCTGTGAGGAAAGGCTGAGGGACTTGGGAATGTTTAGTCTGGAGAACAGGAGGTTGAGGGGGGACATGATTGGATAGGACTTGCAATAATGGGTTTAAATTAAGGATAGGAAGGTACCAGCTGGATATTAAGAAAAAACTTTTTTACAGTGAGAGTAGTTCAACAGTGGAATCAGCTGCCTAGGGAGGTGATGATGATGATGAGATGAGATTGGATTTATACCCCGCCCCCCACTGGCAGTCTTTAAGCAGTGGCTGGACAAACACTTGTCAGGGATGCTCTAGGCTGATCCTGCATTGAGCAGGGGGTTGGACTAGATGGCCTGTATGGCCCCTTCCAGCTCTGTGATTCTATGATTCTATTATTGTAATGCTGTTTAGGATTACACTGTAAATCTTTCAGGAGTAAAGCTGATGGGAGCCAAAAGCTTAAATAGTAATTAAAGCAACAACAAAAAAAATTAGCAGCTCCATGTGACTGCAAAGAAGATCGGCAAAGTTGTAAAGGGGATGTTTCTAAATTTAAATCCCACCCCCCCAATGTGCAGCTGGCTCTGCAATGGGGGAAAAGACAAGTATAGATAATCTGCAGATGTTTTATCTATCTATTTTCTCCCAAAACTTCTTATAGTTTCAGTGGATTTATATGGGACTCAGGAAGAAGATGCTAAACCTCCCACCTCTCCCAGTGCCAATTTTCTGATTTTCAAAACTGCCATGTAGAGTCTGTACTAAGTTTTAAAGGTACTTCTTTTGACCCTCAGGTAGTGAATCGCCTCCCTTATTCCATTAGCCTTTGGTGCAATGTAGCAGGCTTTCTGGAGGCCAGTACAGGTGGAATCATCAGGAGAATGTTTCCAAGCATTATTTAATGTCCCCTCTCCTGACCTAGCCTTACAGTCCTAGCAAGGAGAGCTCCTCAGAAGGTACAATGGTTTCTCATTCACTTTTTACACTTCCCCATCAGTATTTTTCTGTTCTAGAGGCGGCTGTCCTTCCC
Organism: Gekko gecko; assembly: GCA_029375565.1. Taxonomy (NCBI): domain Eukaryota; kingdom Metazoa; phylum Chordata; class Lepidosauria; order Squamata; family Gekkonidae; genus Gekko; species Gekko gecko. The sequence goes on along the minus strand of JAPDNY010000001.1, from coordinate 285,855,180 downwards.
TGAGTGAACATGCCGAAGCTATCCTTCTTCACTGACAGCTTTGACAGGCCATTGAGAAAAGAGAATCTGAACATTTGCTTGGAGGGGTGAGGGGAGAAGCAACCATGTTGGAACTAGCCTAGTCCACATGCTCATTGGTTGTGCATGAATGGGTCATGCTGAGCAGTTTAAATAGTCCTCAGTGAGGGGGCTGAATATGTACTCTGACCTTAATGCACTGATATTTCCAATGTGCAGTTATTATCTTAGACAGACATGGTATCAATGCAATTATTTCCAGGAGCCGCGTTCATTAAACAAGAAAAGAAAAGAGCGAATTAATGCTAAACTATATCCCAAAGCCTTGTCAGGAATCTATTTCACAGTCATGTCAGGAATCAAAATAGTTTAGTCAGATGAGGAGGTTGGAGCTATTTTTGCATATTCTGTTAAGGGAAAGAGTGTGTTCGCTCTTTTTTATTTTGCTGATGTATTGTCTTTGCACCAGGGAGAAGCTAATTGCATGGGAGATAATTTGTGGAGTTGTACGTAGTGAGTGTGGGTCCCCCCCCCCGCCCAAAGAAAGAATTCAGCAAGAAAGAGGATGCTCTGCTCTTTTATTTTCAGGTCTGTGATTTAGAATCTGTAAGCTCACTGGACCAAGGAGTATATATCTGCAGAAAACTATTATTGAAGCGCTTTGTCACTGAAGCATAAAATGCTGACATTGGATAGCATTATCTGTCTGATGATTTCATACGTTTGGCCCATTGGAATCTTCCCCATTTGTTCAGATGACATGCATGACATTCCCAATTTCCAAAGGATTATGGTATATACAGAAAGATTGGTGTACTTTAAAAAAAAAGAGACTCAAAGCACACAGAGACCCAGTTTTCAAATAATATATTGAGCTGCTATAGCTAGGGTGTTTTCCCCCTCTATCCAACTGCAAGACACACTTTACATATTCATTGCTCAATATCATGTCAGCTGTCAAAAACTACTTAGGACCATGCAAAGGGATGTACTAGTCCCATGGATTTATTTGTGTGTGTGGGAGGGTGTCTTTAAACAGCTGACATATATCCACAGACTCCAATGGCTACTGTTTGAGAAAGAGAAAGCCCCCGCGAATGGAAAGAACCTTCTTAATTCTTTGATTCCTTACCAGTACAGGGATGGAGTGGCCATTTAATTTACCCAAAAAGCTCCTGGTGAGTCATTGTCCTGGAATGCTGCTGGCAAGGAAAAGCACAGCAAAGCCTATCACCTCCACCAGTCCTTCAGGGTATGCTTGGCTTGAACCTTTCAAGGATGACTGGTGTCTGCTCACCAGTACCCTCCTCCACCACCTCTGCTGATTAGTGGTGGTGGTGTGGGCCCTGGTTGGGTTTGAAGTCTGGCTCACAGCTCTGCCTGCTCAGCTAGGCATGCCCCTGGGTCATTTTAACTTCCCATCCCAGCCTGTACACTAGTGTGTACACATCCATGTGTTGCCCTTTATTTCATAAGAGGAGGAAGAAAACAATGCCTTGGTATGTAGGCCTCACATTTACCCACTGACAGTGGATAGTTGGTAGCCTCCAGTTCCAATTTTCTGGTCCTGAAGGACAGAGGAGCAGGAGAAAAAAAAACTATCTCTACACAATGAAGATCTAGGAATTTCCCCTAATCTCTGTGGTAACAACCAGAGATTAGGGGAGGAAACCTAGAGTGTCTTCTGAAAATGACATCATGTCCTCTCCAAATACCACCCTACTCAGCCACTGCTCCCCAAAATCTCCCAGCATTTCCCAAAGTGATGTTAGGAACCTTCTTTTTATTTTATAGGAAAATGGCAGGCTTCAGATATGGGAGATTTCCATCTAGTTTGCACTAAGGTACTGTTGGTCTTCAGATAGCAATCCCTACTCATTTGACTGAATGTCTCTCCATAGCAGGAGTGTAAACTTCAGGAGGGGCAGTGGGTGTCATGCTCCTATCTGAATTTCCCAGCAGGGGCAATGGCCCTTCCTGGGCTGCCAGGCCTTCAAGTATTACCCTTCAAGTGAGAATACTGCTACACCCAGGCTGCCAGGTAGCATCATGAAGCTGTTCAAGCTGTCAACAAGTTTGATCAGTCCTCTTTGTCTTTGTAGCAACTTGGGAAGTTCATAGGAGGCACAGAACTGTTTTCGTTTGCTTGTTTTTGTAAACAAAAGTGGGGGAATTTAGTGAATAATACCTTCTGTATTTTAGGAGCTAGCAATGCCTTGTTTTAGAGAAGCTGAGGTCAAATCTCTCCTTAGGAATCACTGTAAACCCCATGGTTTTACCTAGAGTGATGTGACATCACTTCTGGGGAAAACCAGAAGTGATGTCACATTGCAGGTGATGCCAACACCTTATATGTCCCTGCCCACCATCTTCCACCAGGTGCCAGCCATCAGCTGGCAACACTAGTCTTTAATCAGCTGCATTGGCTTGCAGTGTGCTTCCACAATGAATACATTTTATCTTGCCCTTTCTCCAAACAACTCAAGGTTCTCCTTCACTTTGCACCCATAGTTGGAAGAAAGAGACTTACACAGATGTGTTGCTGTTGGTATAAACAAAGGGCAGCTTTATTAACTTTTAACTTTTAAATGATGAACTGCAACTTGGAAAGGGCCCATTAAACATAAGCCTAGGCACAGGGATACCCCCTGATATCTTTCTTGGTCAAAACTGGGCAAGCCCCTGAGCCCGTCGTGCAAGCCACTGCTAACATGGCCATTGCCAGGCAGCAGGACATGCTAATAACCCCCTAAAAGTAAGCCAGCCACCTTGAGCCACAAAACTTGAGAGGAGACCAAATCCAGGGGGCATTGCAGGCTGTTAGCAATCCCCACCCAAGGCCCATGCCAAGGTGTGGTTCCTGCTAAATGCATCAACCCCCCCCCCAATCAGGGGAGGGGTCCATCTGTTGGTGTTCCTCACTTTACAAAAACCAGCCAGATTCCTGCCAGGGATCTTAATTAATGGCACCAACCCTAAGCCCCCTTTCCATGCCAATCTGAAAGGGGGTGAAAAATTCCTACCTGGCCCCAAAGGTGGCAACCAGCAGAAGCCCACATTGTAGAGGGAGGGCAGGTGGACCAATTGAAGCAGGAAGACTGCCCTTTAGAATGGTGAGCAGGGCAATTAAACAACAGGCTCTGCCCCCGTTTGATACCCATATAGGTGGGAATTGCCCAGCAAAGTCTCTCCTCCTTCCATGTCTGCAAAGGAGGCCCTCCATTCTAAAGCAACCCAGGGGATGCATCCTGGTAGGGTCGTATTACCGTCATAATAACCCTGTGGCATATCTTCGGCTGGCAGAGAGTACTTAGCCCAGGACTTCAATAAAATCCTAAGCAACAAATCCCATTGACTTCTTCTATTGAAACTGATAGTGATGCACAAAAAGAAGACACATAAAAAGGGAAGCATGTGCTTTTAAGATCTATTATGCATTTGGGAAACATATAAAAGCATTTGTGATTGGTTACCACATTTTTCATCTCTAGGGAGGGGCCATCACTCAGGCCCAATCTGCATTTAGCATTTGCTCGGTTGTTTTACCAAACCCACACTGGAACAGAAAAAGATGCAGTTCGAAACCACATTCAGCTACCCCGGGTCAACACCGTACTGACTGCAGAGTCACCCGCCGAATGGCCATAAAATGGCCATAAATCTATGCAGACAGAGATCAAACAAAGTGAAAGCGGCATGCAGTCTGGACACTGCCATAAAAACCGACACTCAGTCAAAGTGAAAGTGGCATGCAATGTAGATGGGAATTTCTGTTCCAGTGTGGGTTTGGTATAACAGCAGAGCAAATGCTAGATGCAGATTGGGCCTCAGTAGCTGGCTAGGAGAAGTTTGTGCCTGTAGAACAAACTGATTAAGACATAAAGGGCTGAGTTCAGACTGGCAATTTGCCCCGGTAGAGCCCCATTTCAGCAACATTTGAAAACCGCATTAGAGGGGGCGTTCACACAGGCACATCTGCCTGGCATTTGCCACCCAAAGGCAACTCAGGCTGTTCCGCTTTCTTCCCACTTTAAAAAGATACCTCATAAAAGTGGTAGCAAATCCCTGAAGAGCGCTTGTGTCCCACGTTTGTCTGCTTCTCAGAAGTCTGAACACGCAGCTGAAAAGCCGGGAGCAACCCAGGTCTATTGTGCGCGCTGCCAGCTGGTGCCTGCGGGGATGCACATGGGTGCCTATAGGCGAATTACCAGGGAAACGCCACATACAGCGTACCTCCAGGGCAGCAGTCTGAATGCTCTGGCACGCCTCCTCCCAGCATGCTCCCGCAGCAGTCTGGGCTGTGTGAACGGGAAACCCCGGAACAATTTGTTCAGGGGCTTTTTTGTCACGACTGGCTTCTGCAGCAAATTGTCAGTCTGAACTCAGCCAAGGCGTTTCCCCTTTGGCAACTACAATTTGCTCACGTCAGATATTAAGTAAACCCTCCCCTCAATAAGTGGTTTCTGTTTGCATTATGTGAGGTGACAGCAACTCCTGATGCCTCTGAAAACTTAATCAGGCCATTATGCCAGTAAAGCTTTCCAATATGTAATTTTGGGGGAGGTAGGGCAGCACACGTATGCAAGAAGGAAAGGCACAAGCGGCAGGAGAAAGAGAACCTGTTCCACGTTGGGCCCTGCTACTATGCTGAATGTGCTTTTAAATCAAGCCTGCATACCTCTGGCAATTGGAGAGGGAGCCAGCTAAACTCTGGGACTCTCCACTGGATCCTGAATACATTTCATCAGAGAGTACCATGCCAAGCTTCCTTACGGTAAGATGACGCCAGGCTCCTCTTCCTTCAGAATTGAAAGACACTCCAGAATTCCAATATCTGATTCACGCAGCTCATGTGGATCAGCAGCTGCAGTTGCAATAAGCCCTTAAGTGAGAATCCCCCCCCTGGAAATCTTTTTTTTTTTTTGAGGCATACACTGCGAGGTTTAATAATCTAAGGATTAGTGCTTAGTCTATTATGCGAAAGGAATTAAATGTTAAACTCCTGCTGCAGATAGCTCCAGAGAAAACCTCGGTGCTCTGTTTTCCCAATACTGTTCCAGCAATACCTTTCTGGCCACAGAGATCAGGTTTTGTTGGTTTGTTTGTTTTTTAATTAACAGCAGATATTGCCTATTTTGTAAGTACAACATATATCCTTAATTTTCACTTGCCAAAGTGCAGAATGACATTTTAGCTGTTGTTAATACATGTCCAAAACACTTCTGAAAACTAAATCCGCCCAAAAGAAAAAGTGAATGACTACATACTACTAGACATTGTGCATACACCATTCATGCAATTGCGCAGGACCAAGAAGGAAGCACATTAATGTGATATTTTGAACCAAGCACAGAATTATGCACGATAGCAATAAGGAACAATGGTAAACAGTAAAGAACAATGGAACAAGCATACTTCATTTTATATAATTAAGGCTATTTAGTTGATGTTTCTAGCAGATAGCCAATTGAGCTGTTCATACATAAAGTACACCGATTTCATAAGACTTTGTTTGATGCTCCTTGGATGCAATCACTTTGTTTAATGAAGGGGAAAAATTATAATTGAAGGGGATTTACTTCTACTGTATAATTTATTTATAAGGGGAAGGGAAATGATCCAAGTGTTTGACAGTTTCTGCCTCTGGGGGAAAAATGCTCTCTGTGGAAACTCCTGGGAGAGATTGGATCATTCTGAACTTTTTTGGGAAGGCTTCTCCTTGCATGAAATGGTGTCGGGCAAGGGAGTCTGCTCACCACTAACCATAATTTTAGCTAACAGCCTACCTTCAGAAAATTAAAACTGCAGTGAATTAAACAGCAGGTTTGTGAAGATGAGGTGTGCTGAGTTTTAGCTCAGGAATATCCGTGATTGCTTTGAACAGGTGAGAATTAGTATTGTGCTGCTTTAGAAACAATTCCAGAAGGTGTTGGCATGATCCTAGCAGTGAAAGCCTCTTTTGCCTGAAGTACTCAGGAAACAAATAAGTAAACAGACACTGTATGTAGCTAAGCAGTTGAGTAATTCCATCACCCCCGATGAATCGCTCTAGGTGAAACTGTACTTTCTGGTGGGAAGTATCCAAATTTCAGAAAAAGAACTAATCAAACCTGAACTCCATTCCAGAGAGAGCCAGAATGTCTTGAAAAAGAGCTGAAGTACAAATAAAAGTGTCGGCCCTTAAATGAGGCCTCAAAGGCACCTCTCCATGCAAGCCAGGAGATTTTTAATAACATTTCAGAATGATTGGTGCCCAAGACGCTCTTCTCTTAAAGATCCAGCCTGCCAGGTAAAATATAAGTTTCATAAAGCAAATCTAGAATATTCTAATGACAAGTGTGTGGGGTTTTTTTCTATAAAAGCCTATATAAGTGATTATAATATCTAGGGAAGGTAGACATCTTTATACACCATGCTTAGAACAATGACATGTAGTTATTTAATGTAATAAATATTAAGCTACCTGAGTTTGCAGGATGAAATCTCAGAAGTGTAGAATTTTCTAAGCAGGGCTTTGTTTCTGGGGGAATATACCAGAACAGAGTTCTGGAACCTCTTTGACAAAATTCTTTTTTAAATTAGTTGTTGTAGTTTTTCAGGGCTGTATGGCCATGGTCTTTTTTAAATGTTTGAAGGTTTATGAGTTTGAAAACTTCATTTCCCTCTTGAGAGGTCCAGCACCTCTTTTTCAAAATAAAATAAAATAAAATGCTTCTAAGCATTGTATTTGGATATCTTTGCAGTGATTTGTGCAAATAAATCTCTGAAAATTAAAATTTAGTTGTGCCTGACTTTCTCCTGAGATGACTTTTTAGTATCAATAATTCACTGATATTTTTTCTAAAGCGATTCCATGAGCACATACATGTACATAGAAATCTGTGATCATAATAAATCATCCAGTGGTTCCAGTTCCAGTTGAGTGTGATTAGGCATTTACAGGCTGTGTTCCATTACAAGAGAGTATTGTTTTGTTTCATTTTAATTTATTTTAGTCTTAGTTTTAAATAGTTGTATCTTTGTTTTGTATTTGATTCTTCCCCAGTTTGGTGAAGGGAGTAGGGAGTAGGATATATCTATTAGTGGAGTTCTCACTCAACTGAGTAATGCTGTTGTTGCAGCTACTTATCAGCTCTGCATAGTTAGGGCTCAGGCTGTTAGACAACTTGCTGTTTTGAAACCTCCCCCCCCCTTTTTTTTTTTTTACTTATTTGGTGTGAGGTGAAGCATCTATTGGCTTCTGGTCAGGATTGGGTGGGCGAGGTTCTGTTCCTAGTTACTCATGTTATATTCTTATAAATAGGGAAAACTGAATAAGCCATATTTATTTATATAGCTGGTTACTGGGTGGCATGGCCCTTTTGCAGGAAATTATAGTGAAATGGCCTTTTAGTTCTTTAATTTTTAATTTTTAAGTCTTTCCCCTTTCTTCCTTTCTCTCTTGTGTGTGTTGGGTTTTTAAAAGCTGATTTTAAGCTTCTTAAAGCTTTTTGTTTGGTTTGGTTTAAGCTGTTTTTTAAACTGATTTAAGTCCTTTTAAAGTTGTTTTTAAGCTGTTTAGCCCTAGTTTAGGGCATGTTGTCTGTATTGAATATATATATTTAAATTAGTAACTATTGAAATTAGTAAAAAGGGGGTCCACCCTTTTGATGATGATATTAGCATAAAACCAAAACAAAGTAGATTAGATTTTTTTTTAAAAAAAATGAGTGTTTCTCCAGGTTCCCTAAAAACAGGTTTGAACCTTTGATTAATCAGTCAAGTGGAGGATAAGGAACTTGGTAGATCCCATTTTTTGAACCAAAACAATTCATCTATTACAATGCAGAAAGATGATATGTTAACATCTGACCAGATTGCTGTAAGGAAGTCTCAAGTCTCAGTCTGCTGGCATCACAAACAATACTTATAGCAGAAACACTGAAACTTACATATAAGAGGTTAGAGTTTATCACAAATTATCTCCTTAAGACTCAATCAAGGAAGTTACATGCCTTATAAAGGGATTAAAATAAGGAAATGCCCTTGGCTTTGATCTAATTCCCAATGAGTTATTCAAGGTGGGCCACAGTATTGGCCCCAATTTTTACTCAAATTAATTTCAGTGGACAAATGCCTGATTCATGGAGACATTTAATTATTGTCCCAATATTTAAAAAGGGGTTTAGACTGGACTCATCCTACTATCGTCCAATTAGCCTCCTTTCTTCTTTGGGAAAGTTATATTCTGTTAATCTATTTAAGAAACTTTTGGATTGAATGGAATCAGAAGCCATATTGGGGCATGAACAGATAGGCTTTAAGTGGGGTTCTTATGACCATTGTCTAGTTCTCTACTATTCCACTGAAAATCTTTTAAGGGGGACAATTATATGCAAGCGTTATTGACCTTAAGGGAACCTTTGATTCTATAAATCATCCTAGATTGTGGAATAAACTTAATCAAACTACTATGGACAAAAGGCTCCTAGGGCTTATCCTGTGACTATATTCAGGCTTGATTGCCCAAGTACACTATGTGTATGAAGGGCGCTTAACAAATTTATTTAACCTGGAAAAGAGGGTACGACAGGTATGTTTGCTCCTTCTTTATTCAATTTTCATCTAAATGATTTAGCACCAGTCTTTGATGACTGCAGCCACCCACCAAAACTATCTGTGTCCCTGTCCTGCTTTACATAGATGATGCTGTTATTTTTTTCTTGAACCAGGGTTCATCTGCAAAGGGCCTTACAATCATTCTCCAGTTACTGTTCCTGAGAAAGCTTGATGATTAATTATCTGAAATCTAAGATCTTAGTTTTCACTAAAACTAGGAAATAGAACTTACTTCAGTGGTCAATCAATGGGTCCAAACTTGAGCAGGTTAAGACCTTCTCCTATTTGTGGATTATGTTCTGTTATCTTGGATCCCACAACCTAGACCAGCATGCAACAAAGCAAAACTAATGTGAAAATGCTATAAATACATTTTCCCATAATAAGGTGGGGGGGAACTATCTTCCTGGAGCAGTGGAAGCCTTCAACTTGAAAGTGGTCCTCCTTATTCTTTATGGCTCAGCTATTTGGATCAAATCTATCTCTGATTATATTGACCAACATTTGGCCAAGTTTTTAAGAAAAATACTGAATGTCCCCTGTTGTGTATCAAATGTTGTATTGCAGGCAGAATTTGGACAAATATCCCTGGAAGCAAAAGCATGGCTGTATGCCTTCAAACTGAGACTAAAATTGTTCTGTGCTGAAGATGGCTTGTTAGCCACTCTGTAATGGGATACCCACAAATCTATTTGGATGAAAGCCCTGGACAAGAAATTAATGTTAGCTGGAATATCAGTTAATCACATTTCTGATATGGGCAAATCCAAAATGTTTTCTTTGATCAAATGATTGCAAAGTTTGATCTTAAGAGCCAGCTTGTTGGCTCACCCCTGTATTTTGGTCTTCTTCTCCAAAATACTTACCCCCTGTATGTACTGTTTTACTATCCCGCAATACTGCAGAACTTTTTTTATTTGCAAGATTAAATATTATACCTTTAATGGTTCTACTGGGGAGATTTCTGAATAGGTGTTATTTCAATAGAATTTGTCGTTGCGTTCATAATAGAATTGATACATCATTTCACATTTTGCTTGAATGCAGTTTTTTTGAGAATATAAGGGATCATTACATTAAGCCACTAATTGATTAGTCATCCCCCTACATATTCTGTCTCCTTTTCTTAGTTATAAGGATCCTAAGATCACTCTGGCAATAGCAAAATTCATTTCAGTCCTTTTAGCTCTTGCATCCAAAAAAATGATGAATGAGAATCGTCTGCTGCTCCAGATTTGTTAATCAATGAGCTTCTAAGGGAATAAAAGGAAAGGAAAAGGAATATCCATTTAAACTTTTCTTGGAGAATTTCTACATATAGGATCAGGGCTGTATAAATTGCAGGGATAACAGATCCCATTACACCATTTTCCACATGTAACTTCTCATGGGATTATTCAGAAAGTAAAAGGCAAAACTCAAAATGTACAATTTGTAAACTGTGATCTCTTCTGTTTCTGGTGCACCTTACATGTGATACACCAAGTGATATGGCTGAATGTGGTCCACCCGTCATTTCAGCTGTCATAAATTCTACAGCTGCAACCATGTGCAGCAGCATATTTCTTTCTGCACATCTCTGAAGACACAAGTCACTAGTTCTTTAGATAGCTGGTGCTGGGAGCACCACTGCAGCATGAAGAAGAGGCAGGGCTGGCTCACCCACTAGGTGAGCTAGGCGCTCGCCTAGGGCGCTGGTCCTGCAGGGGCGCCAAAATGCCCCCCGCCCCCCGTGAAAAGCCCCCCTTCCCGCCCAGCGCCGGCCACCCCGGCTTTCTTGGGCACCTCGCAGCTGTGAGGCACCCAGAAAAGCCGGCACTACCGCTGGGAGGGAAGGGGTGGGCTTAGAACGCCCGCCCATTCCCCGGCTCTCCCAGGTGCCTCACAGCTTCAAGGCCCCCAGGGAGAGCCGCACCGCCGCTGGGAGGGAAGGGGCAGGCGTTCTAAGCCCGCCCCTTCCCTGGGTCTCCCGGGCACCTCACAGCTACGAGGCCCCGGGAGAGCCGCACCGCTGCTGGGATGGAAGGGGCAGGCGTTCTAAGCCCGCCCCTTCCCCGGCTCTCCCGGGCGCCTCACAGCTACGAGGCACCCGGGAGAGCCACGCCGCCACTGGGAGGGAACGGGCGGGCTTAGAACTCCCACCCCTTCCCCGGCTCTCCCGGGCACCTCGCAGCTGCGAGGCACCCAGGACAATGGCACTGGGCTATCTCCAGGCCCCACCGGGAGGTTGGCATCCCCGGTGGGGTGGGCACCCCAGGCTGTCCTGCCTAGGGCGCCCAGACACCTGGGGCCGGCCCTGAGAAGAGGATTAGAAGGAGGACTGAGCTTCTCCCTTCCCCATCTGATGACCTCTTGTGCTTCGTTCAGATCTACTAACCAGGTCCTGGATGGGGCTGTCCAAGTAAGTGTACCATTCATTCATGCTCATCCTGGAAGACCCAATGAATACTTTCTTATCATATGGAATACTTCTCACAAATATCTCCTAAACTAGGCAGGAAATTGATATGTAGAAAAGGAGTACATCTAAGATACAAATTTGGATGCACGTGAAGAGGAAGATCCAAGAATTAGATATTATGAACTGTAAGCACAAGATGAAGACTACCCTTCTGTTGACAAGGGTAGCACAGCAGAACATGTTTTCTATTTGCAAAGTAGGGAGAAGAACAATTTTCCAGTTTTTCAGTGAGAGTCCCTCAGTATCAAACATTGGCTTTATGGGGGTCTTATTGGGCTGTTGGGAGAAGGAGAAGGTGAGGAAATATCTGTTACCATGAGAACTTTTTACTTGTGGTACTAGTACATAGGATCTAACTGCCAATTTTAATAGTTGATAAAAAGGAGACACAACAATATAAATTGAAAACATCTAACCTTCTATTAAAAGCATGCTAATGGGCCAAAGAAATGTTGTTTGGTGATAAATAGTGGTATATTTAGATATTGATTTTTCACATAAATGACCTAAAACAAAAATCTGATAATTAATCACCTTCATTTTCTTCAATATCTATAGAGCAGTAATTAAATACAGCAGAAGTTGTGATAGTTTTAGGGCTTTAACTCATTTTGAAGAATTGCTAAATGGTTCTACAACTCAAATATGTATATGCACACATGCATACACAAAATGGGCTGGATCCAGCACAAAAAGACCACAGTAACTGCTTGAGCTGTCAAAATTATTGTATTTATTTTCCTTCTTTGAGAAAGATCTTGTAGAACTAATTTCTAAGTACTATAATCAGAAGGAAAGCAATGGGTGTTGCATAAGATCTTGCACAAGCAGAACACTGCTAAGTCTGTTTATGTTTGCACGTTGCTGGTTCCACACCATTAATTATATAATCTGATCTGCAGGATATTAAATACCAAGAGCATTTAAAGCAAGCTTTTCAGAATCACTGATAATCAATGGAAATTTATATACAAAGGATTTCTGTGTTGTTTAATAAATATTTCTTCCAAACTAATTAAAAAAAAAGATATTTCTTAGAACACACAAAGGGCGAGTTCAGACTGGCAGTTTGGCCCAAGATAGGCATGTTTCAGAAATGTTTCAGGAACAGATTAAAGGGCGGTTCACACAGGCACATCTGTCAGGCTTTCCCCAGCCATACTCAACCATCTTGTAACACTTCCCTCCCAAGTTTAAAAGATACCAGTTGAAAGTGGTAGCAAACCCTGGAGAGTGTGTTCATCCCACGTTCATCCCGCTTCCCAGAAGTGTGAATGTGAACAAGCTGATCCAATAGAGATGCTTTTATGTGCATGAGTGCTTATGCGCATGAGCGCATAAGCACATATCAGATTACATTACAAAAAGCCGCTTACAGCTGTGGCTCCATCAGGGGTGGGCTAACAGTGTGAACACTCCCTTGCACCTCATCCCTGGATTGCTCCTGCATCAGTCGGTGCAGTGTGACCAGGAAAACCCGGAACACGTTGTCCTGGGTCTTTTTTTGCCACGACTCCCTCACGCTTCAAACTGGCAGTCTGAACTCGGCCAAAAAATATAACATATTGTATCACTGGGATTATAGCTCAATGAGGCTTTGGAAAATATGCAAAAATGATGCATTAATCTGGTGTGGATAGCCTCAGACACTGGTAGATACTTTTGCACATATGATGGATGTGCATGCATGGGCAGGCCTTTTGGAAGAATATTAACAGCCATGCAGGAGATAAATGGATATAAAATACCATTGACATCCCCAGGTATGTTGTTCAGATATTTAGGAGACCTTAAACTGGATCCCATCTTTTCTGCAAAAAGATCAATTTCACAGAAAATATATTTCCTCTCTTCTCCTTCACCAGGACACATTCCTGCACTACCAAGAAATCCATTTCTGGGGGTCAGAGTACTTGTGGGAACAGCAGGAAAAGAGACATAGGAGTCATTTTTAGAATGGAGCTTCCAAAAAGTTTAACATAGATATATTGGGTGTTTAGTAAAATTATAACAGCTATAGGCTTTTTCACTCAACTGTTTCAAGAAATATGTTTCTTAGATATATCACAATTAAATATTTATTACATACACTTTCCATAAAAATGACACCACCAGTTAGTGACAAACAGCACCAACAGCTTCTTAAGAATAATCCTTTATTTTGTACATCTGACATTATGCTACACAAATGGCATCTGGCCACAGAGGTTAGTTATAAACACATGGAGAGGCTTGGAAACATTTTGGAATTCATAGGGTGTACACTAGCAATAAGATCAGTATTATCTCAGAATCTTTAAGCTCTACATTTACAGTGCTCTAGGTTGGATCCAGTGGAAGGTGCTGACAGTCACTGAATCCAGCATAGAGTATTGTAAGGGTAGATTGTCAAAAGGCTTGCTTTATGGGAATTGAAAAGTATATTCTGGAAGGACTCTAATGAGAACTCATATGTAGGGCTGGCTCACTCACTAGGTGAACTAGGCGTTCACCTAGAGCGCGCCGGCCCTTAGGGGTGCCAAAAGCCCCCCACCCTTGCCAAAAAACCCTGCCCCTTCCCTGGCTTGCCAGGGCACACTGCAGCTGCGGGGCGTGCAGGCAAGCCGGCACTGGGATGGAAGGGGTGGGGGTTTAAACCCCTGCCCCTTCAATGGCTTGCCGGTGTGCCTCGCAGCTGTGGGGCATGCAGGCAAGCCAGTGCTGGGACGGAAGAGGTGGGGGTTTAAACCCCCACCAATTCAATGGCTTGCCAGTGTGCCTTGCAGCTGCGGGGGCACAGGCAAGCCAGCGCTGGGACAGAAGGGGCGGGGATTTAAACCCTCACCAATTCAATGGCTTGCCAGTGTGCCTTGCAGCTGCAGGGGCGCAGGCAAGCTGTGGGGCACGCAGGCAAGCCAGTGCTGGGACGGAAGGGGCAGGAGTTAAAACCCCCACCCTTTCAATGACTTGCTAGCATGCCTTGTAGCTGCAGCGGCGCAGGCAAATCAGTGCTGAAACGAAAGGGGCAGGGGGTTAAACCCCCACCCCTTCAATGGCTTGCTGGTGTGCCTCACAGCTGCGGGGCATGCAGGCAAGCCAGCGCTGGGTTGGAAGTGGTGGGGGGTTAAACCCCCGCCCCTTCAATGGCTTGCCGGTGTGCCTCACAGCTGCGGGGCACACAGGCAAGCTGGCACTGGGACGGAAGGGGCAGGTATTTAAACCCCTGCCCCTTCCCTGGCTTGCAGCTCACCCCCCCTCCCCCTCCCCCCTGGGGGAGGAGAGGAGTGGGGGCAGCATGGTGGGTCTCCAGGCCTCACTGGGAGGTTGGCATCTGCACCCCGGCTAGGGTGCAGAAAAACCTTGAGCTGGCCCTGCTCATATGAGATTCTAAATACCCTTCTGAAGTTCCTCTCCTCTTGCTCTGTCTCCCCATCCCAATTTATTTGCCTTGCTGTTGAGAAGAAATAGGATGAGAAAGCAGCTGAAAAGATGCATTTTTATTTTTTCTCTCTGTGTGTGCATTCTCTCTCAGAAAGGGATGGGCATGAACCAGCTGACAAACTGAAGTTCATCATGAATTTTAGCCAGTTCTTGGTCCATGAATTTTGATACACCTTGAAGAGGTTTGTGAAGAGCAAAAAGCAGGGGTTTCTGGGGTTTCTTCATGAAAAACAGCTGACTGCCGCTCAGCTGTTTGGAAGCTCCTGCTGTCTGCTCCCTGCAAAAAGCCACAGGGGCAGAAAACAGGAGTTTAAACTTTAAATGGCTCACAAACTGATACAAACTGGGTTGATTTGTGAACCAACCTCCTGGTTCATATGGGTTCGCAGTTTGGTTTGTGGTTTAGCCATGATGAACCATAAACCAAACTGAACCACAAAAATGCAGTTTGTGTCCATCCCTACTCTCAGGAATACTGGACACTACGGTTCCCAGAATACACTTGGGAAAGAGAAAAGGGGAGGAAATGGAAGCTATAGAAGAAGAAGAAGAGGAAGAAGAAGAGATTGGATTTATACCCCACCCTTCACTACCCAAAGGAGTCTCAGAGTAACTTACAAACTCCTTTCCCTTCCCCTCCCCACAACAGACATCCTGTAAGGTAGGCAGCGCTGAGAGAACTCTAAAACTGCCCTTTTTCAAGAACAGCTGTGCCAGAGCTTGTGACTGACCCAAGGTCACATCAGCAGGTGCAAGTGGAGGAGTGGGGAATCAAACCCAGTTCTCCCAGATTAGAGTGCGCGCACTTAACCACTACACCAAATTGGCTCTATAGAAGGAGAGAGATGGTTTCAGCCGTCTTCTCCCCAAACCATTTCTCCTCATAAATAATGCAGATAAGTTAGAGCATAGTGGAAGAGAGGAAGTGGAAATGGCCCAGATGGTAAATCTGAGACAGAGAGGAATTCAGCAGTTGTGATTTACGTCCCACTTTAAACCCAGGCTTTCCAAACTTTTGACAGAAAAATAATGCTACAAGGTACGTTAGCAAGAAGAGGAAGAAGAAGAAGAAGAGTTGGATTTATACCCCACCCTTCACTTGGAGTCTCAGAGTGGCTTACAATTCCCTTCCTTTCCCCACAACAGACACCCTGTGAGGTAGGTTGGGCTGAGAGAGCTCTGAGAGAACTGATTTTGAGAGAATAGCTCTGAGAGAGCTGTGACTGACCCAAGGTCACCCAGCTGGCTGCATGTGGAGAAGTGGGGAATCAAACCTGGTTCTCCAGATTAGAGTCTGCCACTCTTAACCACTAGTCCTCTTGCATGTACATGACATTCTAAAGAAAAACCTACCATTGAAAGATCTCAAGAAATGAATGAAATGTGTTTCCCATTGAAATCAATAGACACAAAAATTTGATGGATTTTCTGACAAAGTTACTAGAGTGAAGAATCCAACTTGAGTTTTTAAGATGATATGCCACCCTAACTCTAACTCTGCCTTTTTCTTTTTTGTACACTCGCCTTCTGGCAGATAGGTGTGTAGGAGGAAATACAATTACCTTGTTGGCAAAATAGATTGGGACATTCCTCTAGCACTGCAAGAAGATCAAGGACATTTTACTGATTCTGGATGAGCTGATATTGCCCAAAGATTCATAACATTGTCATGTGAAGTTGCTAAATAGATAATAAATTAAGGTTGGCATGACTACGGCAAGGGCATGACTTGAAGGAATTCATGCATGTGCCATCCTAAAATGATATCTTCCATAGCATATTGTCATCCATATCCAAACACACAGACCAAGCTGCTAGAATCAGATGGCAGCTGATTCAGTTTGTGGCAACATAAACTGATCCCCAAGCACTTCACATATCCAAGATTCATAGCAGTTTGACAAACAAAAATCCCGTATCTGACTAATCAGTTGTATAATAACTTTAGATAACAAAATATCACCTAGATTGAAAATTTCCTACCAGTTTACCCATTGAATATGGCTTCTTATGAATGGAACTTTGTATTACAAACACTGACATTTTAAATGTAACCACTGATCTGGGTTGTTTGTTTTGTGGAATCCCTTTTTAAAGACACGGTCAAATATCTCCATGCAGTGCTTATTTGTCTTAATTTATACACTGGATCACCAGGAGACCTTTAGAAGAAGGTAGAAAATGTCTTCAAGATTAATGGGATGTAGCAAGTAATGGAGCCATGACAGAAACACAGCATCAGTGCGACTAAACTTACTCCATAGATTGTTTAATTAATAAAATGGCATCCATGATAACCTGATATGCCTTTATAAAAACTGAACATAGTGACTTGGAACTACTGTAACTCTTGATGAATAAAGATAGTGCTGTACTAGCTGTACTGCAATATACATTTGTTTGAGTTCTGCTTTGTTTAATAGCAAATGGAAGCCCTACAATGACAGCAATAGAAATGGTATCCATTTTTAAGAATAAAAGGAAAAGGCAGGACCCACACAACTATCACCCAATTACCCTCCTCTCAGTTACCGGGAAAATATATTAAAGCTGCAATCACATGCAGAATTAGCCCCGCCATAGGCACGAATGCCAGGCAGATTTTAAGGGCGCGATCGGACACAAACATCTGGGAAGCATCCCGCACCTGTGGGCAACCCATTTTGCTCTGCTGCGATAGTGGAGTAAAAAACCACTAGGGAAAGTCCAGTAGCAAACGGTTTTGCTACAGGCCAGGAACGGACTTTCCCCTGTGTGATCGTGCCAGCACGCTCTCATGGTGTCAGGATGGTGTGATTGGGCCATCCCAACTCCATGCCATTGTTTTCCCCCCGTTTCAGTATGTGCATCATCGCAGACTGCATAGGGAGCACTCAGTGCGGAGATGTGGATCATCGATCCCCCGTTGAAGCACAACAGAAACATATGGCAACCCCCCCACCCACCCAATTCACTCACGGTTTGCGCCTGATCATGCAGTGGTGGGCTGCCCCCGCAGCTCCCAGGGACTGTGTGATCATGCAACTGCAGGTCAAATTATTCCAGAGCAAATAGCCTCGCTTCCCCACCCCCCGTGTTATCTCACACCTAATCTTATTTAAGCATAACACTGAAAGAATGAATGAAGGAGTCAGAAATTCTGAGTGAGGAACAAGGTGGGTTCTGCCAAAGATGCTCTGTGATTGATCACTATCTGGTTTTAGCCCATTTGACTGAGAAGTATATTTCCTCAGTAAATAATCAGCTATATGTAGCCTTCACGGACTTACACTCAGCATTTGATAGCATCTCTAGAACTAGGCTATGGCAGAAACTAAAGGAAACCATGATCAGCAGATGCTTGCTGTGGCTATTGACTAGGTTGTACAAGGCACAGAAGTGAAAATCAGATGTAGCCCCGAGGGCCAGACTATAGTTTCTATCCATACCTTTAAAAGTGTTCAACAAGGTTCTTACTTATTTAATCTAAAGATCAATGATATGGTCAAAGCAGTTTCAGGACCTACTCACCATTAGGAGTGTGCACAAAAAATAGTATTTTTTGAGTTTTGGGCATCCTGAACCCAAAAAATATTGTGTTTTTTTTCCAGATGGTCCCGAATCCCAATATCGGTATGATATTGAGATTTGGGGAATAATTGGGATTGCCATCAATGGGAGGAGGAAGAAGAAAGGAAGGAAGGAAGGATTACAAGGGCTGGTGTGGGCCCACAAGGATTAAAAGGCAAGATAGCATTGTGCACCCCATGCTCCCACAGTAGCCTGTGCTGGCCCTTGTAATCCTTCCTTCCTTCTTCTTCTTCCTCCATCCCCCCTGCCAGCGGGAGGAGGAAGAAAGAAGGAAGGAAGGATTACAAGGGCCCTTGTGGGGTGGCAAGGATTTAAAAAGACAAAGTATTTTTCTGGGGGGAGGAAGGAGGAGGCAGCAGTGGGGGTGCTGAAGATTCCATAGGGGGCGCCACCCTCTGCACCCCCCACTGGCAATGGCCCTGGTACCTTGGCTCATCTAGTCATCCAATGTCCCAAATTCAGTAAGGAGAGACAGAGATGAATTACCCCAACACTTGAGAAGAATGAGCTCACAAATATTAATCAGAGCCTTTCTTTTCTTTTACAAGGTAAGGAACTATATATCACCAAGTCACTGGCATCCTACTTTTTAGTAACTCAGCTTAAAATGTAAAAAACTTTTGTCACTGGAGTGAGCTTCCTCACTCCCTTCTCTAGGTGTGATTAGGCTTAAGGCTGTAGCCAAAAGAATGGTATCATTAAAGGAAAGAGAAATGCAAAATTCTGACAGAGAAATTGTGAAGTTTAGGCATAGCTGAACTATGCATCCAAACCACCCATCACTGGCAGTTCTCAGGCTTGCTGGATACGCACAGCCTAGGCTTCTGCCTTCATTTGCTCCCAGTATCTGTTACCATCCCTTCCTGCCAAAACCATGGCACCACCAGTCAGGAGACACTTGGGTCCCTATTGCCCTTGAAACCACGCTATGTTTCATTTTCACTTCCCAGACAGCCTATCCTGTATTCGGTAGGAGCCAGTGAGATTTCAAATACCCAGATTTATAACTGGATTAGGAAAAGATTCAGGGAATTCAAAACATGCCATTCCACAGTGAATTTTGAATATTTCCAAATCTCTCAAGAGCAGTTCTTGAAAGAGCTCTCTCAGCCCCACCTGCCTCACAAAAAAGTGTCTGTTGTGAGGAGGGGAAGGGAAAGGAGATTGTGAGCCACTCTGAAACTCCTTTGGGTAGTGAAGAGCAAGGTATAAATCCAATCTCTTCTCTTCTTCTCTTCATATGAATACGGGTGTTTTTGATTTCATGTCACCAGCACATTTGCAAGATACTTTGATGGCTTATATCTATGCTTCTCCTCATCACAAGATTTTTTCACAAGATGAGCAGATACACTCTTGTTAATTTATTTTTGATTCTGGTTTGGGTCTATCTCATTCTCATTGCTGCACTGATGATTGTTTTGATCCTTGCACACCCTTTGAGCCACTTGTATGCCTTCATGCACTATTGATATGTGTATGCCATTTATGCACAATTGATGTGCCAATAATTTTGAAGAATGAATTCTTTTTCAAGGGAGATGCCATCTTCTCACAAGAGGAAAAGCAAAACTCAAATGAAGATGATGAGGCTCAACCAACTACCTTGCACAATTCAGGCACATCTTTTCTAGGGACCATTTGGTTTGCTCTGTCAACACTACCATGGCATGGAGCCCTCCGCCGGAGATGACTACCCCCCGAAATAAGCCAGAAGAAAACCAACTCATCTAACACAATTTTGATAATGAACATCACAATTTCACGTTCAAATACCTCCCAAAATGGTGGCAATTTATTAATGTCAGATTAAAGAGCTCAGCTCATTATTCCTTTTCAGTAAAGAGGCAGTTAATGAGTGAAGCGTGTATATGGCTAAGCTTCTAATTAAGGAACCTCTGTGTGTTGAGAGCATGGTGCTGAGATTCTGAGTGGCTGCCAGTGGATTATTGACATTTTCCCCCTTCTTTGCTGAGTGTGCATATTTATACAAAGAATATCGCTAATGTGGTGCTAATTGAGTTAGCCGTAGCTAATATATTTTAAAAGAACTTAGCACAGTGGTGTTCATTGCTGAATTTTTTTGCACATAGCAACAATTTCAAAATATTCATTCTAGTCTTCTTTGTCTTTGATTCTATTGATTGAAAGGATCTTGGCAGCCTGGAAACAGAAAAGGAGAGAGGCTTATCAGAGTAATAACTCCTTATTTCTAATTGTCATCTGAGGCATTTTTAAAGGACGTAAGAAACCTGTGTTCTTGTCCAATTTTGCTTTCAGGAAGGGGGAACATAGCCTGCAGATTCAACACAAGGTGAAATTTCCCTGCATAAACTGACATATGCACATTTTGAAAATCTGTGACACTTCACATGCAAAAAGAGCAGGAATTATCAAAGAGACAAATTTATTCATGGCTTTTGGGACTGCCCCTTCTGTTGTCCCAGCCCCTTCTAGAGTTCAAATAAGGCACACAATCTGATTGGCTGGGGCAGCCAATTGCTCAGCCAATAAGCTAAAACTGTGGCACAAGCCATAAAAGATAAGCTAGGCTTCATGTTAGGTCCAGGCACAAATGAAACTGACCTTTTCCACCAGTCCCCCCTTCCTGCTTCAGACATCCCCTCATGTTATTCCTCAGGGCCCCTTATTTCTCAGAAGCAGCCCCAAGCGGGACCTGTAGTTCCCAGAGAAGTACAGTTGCTCTCCAACCTACAGAGATCACTTTCCACAGAGAAAATGGCAGCTTTGGAGGGTGAACTCTATAACATCACATCCCTGCTGAGTTCCCTCCCCAAACTCCATTCTCCCTTGGCTCCCCACCCCCACATCTCCAGTAATTTCACAGTCCAAATGTGGCAGTGAAGGGGGAGGGCAGGAAAGTTCCATGTCACTGATGAAAAATTCAGTCCAGATCCAACCTACAGAATTCCACCCCCCCCCAATATTATTTCAGCCTGAATATCCAGTCTGAGGACTATCTGCAAAATCCTGAATTGGGGGAGCATTCAGGAAAACAACCAGCTGCTTTCCCAAGAGTATCTAAGAACATAAGAACATAAGAGAAACCACAATGGATCAGGCCAATGGTCCCTCTAAACCAACACTGTATCACACAGTGGCCAAAACCCAGGTGCCATCAGTAGACCCACCAGAAGGGCCAGAAGTTCAAAAGCCCTCCCACTGTTGCCCCCAAGCACCAAGAATATGGAGTGTTCCATCTATACCTGGTGGCTAATAGTCACTGATGGCTATGTGTTCTATATGTTTATCCAATCCTGCTCCATATGTTTATCCAATCCCCTCTTGAAGCTGTCTGTGTTTGTAGCGGCCACCACTTCCTACAGCAGTGAATTCCACTTGTTAATTACTTTTTGGATGAAGAAGTACTTCCTTTTATCTGTTCCAAACCTACTGCTCATTAACTCCATTGAGTACCCATGAGTTCTTGTATTGTGAGAAAGAGAGAAAAGTACTCCTTTTTCTGCCTTCTCTATCCCATGCATAATTTTGTAAACCTTTATCGTGTCACTCCTCAATCACTGCTTCTCCAAGCTAAAGAACTCTAACCCTTTTCTGCACTTTTCCCAATGCTATAATATCTTTTTTGAGGTGCAGTGACCAGAACTGTACACAATATTTCAAATGAGGCTACACCATATATTTATACAGGGGTATTATGATACTGGCTGATTTGTTTTCAAACCCCTTCCTAATAATCCCCAGCACAGTATTTGGCTTTTTAAAATTACAGTTGCACACTGAGTCAGCATTTTCAGGAAGTTTATCGACCATGCCTCCAAGATCTCTCTCCTGATCAGTTACTGCCAGTTTGGACCCCATCACCATATATTCATAATTAGGATTTTTGGCTCCAGTGTGCATTAATTTGCATTTGCCCACATTGAACCTCATGAGTATCTCAGAAATACTCTGATGCTGTGCCTTGCTGCTTCTGCATCACAGTTATCGACCCCTGCCAGAGCACTGCCAGTGCAACCCTCTGTGCTGAAATGGAAAGGGGTGAGCTCAGGGGTCATCTCTCTAAGCCACCCCAGTCTGGGAACACCTCCCAGAGCTGGTGTACAGATATGCCATTGGAAACTGCAGCACTGCCCATATGCACACTTGCAACAGAAAAGGCAAGTGTTCCCCCACAGGCATGGTCCCACCCACAACCCCAGAGTAACATATGATGCCAGCCAGAAGTGATTACACCCCAGCCACAGGCAATCACCACACCAGTGGGGGCCAGAGCTTTGCCTGGTAGTGTGACAGAGTGGATTACCTCTAAGAGAGAACAGAGTACCCAATAGATAACCTGTTTCTGGTAATGACAGCCCTTCAAATACCTAAAGAGAGCAATCAAGTCCCCCCTCAACCGCCTCTTCTCCAGACTAAACCTTCCTAAGTCCCTCAGCCTTTCCTCATAGATCATACTTGTCGCTCTGCTCTGCACCCACTCTATTCTGCCCACATCCTTGTTGAAGTGAGGCCTCCAGAATTGCATACAATACTCCAGGTGTGTCTTGACCAATGCAGTGTACAGCAGGACTGTGACATCTTGTGATTTGGATGTCATGCCTCCGTTGATATGTTATGCCGCCCTGAGCCCTTGTCGCTGCCCTGAGCCCTTGTTGGAAGGGCGGGATATAAATCTAATAAATAAATAAATAATATACCCCAAGATTTCATTAGCCTTTTTTGGTCGCTGCATCACACTGGCTTCTCCTATTTAACTTATGGTCAACCTGTATCCCAAGATCTTGTTCACACACATCACTACCCAGAAGTGTATCCCCCATCCAGTATTTGGGTTCCTCATTTTTGTTAACCAGATGTAGAACTCGACATTTCTATTTAAATTGCATCTTGTTCATATCTGCCCACTTTTCCATTGTTCAGATCTCATTGACTTCTATCTCTATCTTCTGTTGTGTTTGTTGCTCCTCCCAATTTGGTGTTATCTGCAGCTTCAATGAGTAGCCCCTCCATACCCTCATCCAGATCATTTATAAAAATATTGAAAAGTATCGGGCCCAGAACTGAGCCCTGTGGCACCCCACTGGACACCTCCCTCCATTCAGGTGAAATGCCATTGACAATTACTCTTTGAGAGCAGTTCTCCAACCAGTTCCCTATCCACCTAACTATCCTAGAGTCCAGTCCATAATCCTGTAGTTTACCCATAAGAACATCATGGGGAACCCTATCAAAAGTTTTCCTGAAATACAAGTAAACGTCACCAACAGCATTCCCTCAATCCAGTAAACTCATCACTCAACTGAAGAAAGAAATGAGGTTGGTCTGGCAGGACCTGCTGGGGACAAATCCATGCTTACTTCCCCAAATCACCAAGTTGTCCTTTAGATGCTTGCAGATTGACCCCTTTAAAATCTGTTCCAGTATCTTCCTTGGGACAGAGGTTAGACTGATTGGCCTGTAGTTTCCTGGGACATCCTTCCTCCCTTTTTTGAAAATTGGGATAACATGTGCCCTCCTCTACTCTTGTGGCATGTCTCCCACCCTCCGAGAGGTCTGGAAGATGATGGACAATGGCTCTGCAAGATCTCTAGAAAGTTCTTTGAGCACTCTTGGATGCATACCATCTGGCCTGAGAGATTTGTACTCATTCAATGCAGCCAAAGTGCATATCAACTACCTCTCTGTCCATGTCAACCAGCAGCCCAGACACTGTGCCTTGCCTACTACCATCTCTAGATGAGTCTGTTCTCTTTCTCAGGGAAAAAAACCTGAGGCAAAATAGGCATTAAGTCTTTCTGCTTTCTCCCTGTCCTCTGTCAGAGTTTCCCCAATTTTCACCCAACAGTGGGCCCATCATCTCATTTATCTTGTGTTTGTTCCTCACATATCTAAAGAAGATTTTCTTGTTGTAATGAGCCTCCCTGACCAGCTTTAGTTCATTGTGAGCTTTGGCCTCTCTGATGGCTGACCTACAGTGCCTAGCAACCTGCAGATACTCATCTTTAGGGTACATCCTTGCCTCCATTTCTTGAACATTTCCTTTTTCTCCCTTAGCACATCACACAGTTCTCTGTCATCCACACTGGCTTCTTGGATCCCCCACCATGTTTCCCTCTTGTTAGAATAGCAATGGCTTGAGCTTGCAAGAGCTCTTGTTTTAGGATAGCCCATCCTTCATATGTTCCTCTCCCTTCCAGCAGTCTTGCCCATGGAATGATTCTCATCTCATCATGCCTCTGATTTTATTAAAGTCTGCCCTACTGAAATCTAACATACACATGTGGCTATGAATTTCCTTGGTCCCCCACAGCAAAAGGAATTCTAGCAGGTAATGGTCACTTCCCCCTCAGGTCCCTACCTCCTTTGTCCCATCTACCATCTCTTGGTTGATTCAATGGGGAGAAGGCCTGGAAGGATGCCATTCCCCATGCCATATGGGGCTGGCTGCAGTGACCAGGGTAGATTCCTCCACCCTGCCGTGGAGCTGCCACCTCACTGGCTCCAACCGAGCTCCTGTATCATCCCAACTCCCTTGGATATGTGAAGGGGGGATTACCCCCTCCCATTCCTCCCTCCCATTCATGCATTCTACTCCAGCAAGGGGGGGGCAGGTCTCTGGGTCCCATCCTCCCATAGTACTGCTGACATCTGATAAGCCATGAGGGCCAGTAGTGTCATGAGTTTGGAGCCATGAGGGTCCATACATCCAGTCTACCCCACTCAGAGACATGCTGTGATGGGAAGGACTCAGCCCATCTCCCCATGGCTTCCCAGAGGCACAGGGGCTGTACTAGATACCTCATTACTATTTTCTTGCAGCTGTTCAGTAGTCTGGAGTGACCTACAACACTATTCCTGTGCCTGTTCATCGCTGAGTGGATGAAACTTGTGCCCTGCCCGTTCCCGTTCCCACCCCTCTTGCCACATCGTTGTGTGTTCCTACTGTTCTTTTCTCCTATAGGATCTCCCCATGTAGCTTCCCAGAATGATCCCCTCCCCTTCACACATCCAAGGGAGTGGGCTCTGATAAAAGGGAGTTCATGCTGTGATCAGTGTTTTCAGTCTTCATAGTGCCACTGGGCCTCTGTTTTGTTTAGCTGTGCAGCTCACCTTTTCAGACAACTGCAACAAACTGTCTCAGCCACCACTCTGCAGTCCTCAACCCCTCCCATTCACACATTCGACTCCAGCAAGGTGGGGCAGGTCTCTGGGTCCCATCCCCCCATAGCACTGCTGATAAGCCATGAGGGCTGGTGGTGTGGGCATACAGGGAGCTCAGGGTGGATGGGACACAAGGATGCTGGGTGAACGAATTATGAAGGGGAGTCTCAGCGAAAATGATGGATGTCAAATGCCACCCATCAGCTGGACCATCCTGGTCTCCCATTTGCAGTTTGCAGGAGCAAAACATCAGCTCTGAAAACTTTGCCTGCCTTGGGCCTCTCCTTATGCGTGGATCAAACCAGGTGGCTTAGGCATGTAATCCCAGTGCCTTTCCTCTAAGCCATAACTCTCTTTGCAATGTTCTGTGCTTGGCATTAGGGCTGCAGTGGGGTGCCTAATACCTAATGGCATGGGTCCTTTGCATCTACCTTCTTGGCCTAATGGTTAAGATGTTAGTCTTAGGTGTGGCGAACATGGGTTAGAACCAGTGTTCCCTCTAAGCTGAATTAGTGTGAGCTAGCTCACAGTTTTTTAGCCTCTGGATCACACATTTTTGTCTTAGCTCAGGAAGGATGGCTCCAGAGCAAACTAATTTATGCAGTAGCCAAATGGCTTGCTCACAACTTTAATGCCAGTAGCTCACAAAGTAGAATCTTTGCTCACAAGACTCCTCAGCTTAGAGGGAGCATTGGTTAGAACCTGTCCTTTGTCTTCTTTTTCTCTCTTTTTTCATTTTTAGGGTAAGGGTGTGGGTGGCTTGGAGCAGGGTCATTGAGTGTTGGGCAGCACATTTTCTGCCAGTAGGCATACAGGTTGCCATGAAGGGGAGAGTATGCCCTCCTGTCTCCGTGAGCAATGTGGAGGGGGAACACTCAGGCCCCATGTCTCTGTTGGGGTGGTGCTGGCACTAGGTCTGCCCTTCTGGTCCTTTGACACTCCATGCAAGGGTATGGTGTTGAGGGATGGTAGCCGCATTGACAGGAGGTAGTGAGCTGCAACTGTGTGTGCTATTCCAAGGGGCTTCATCAGGTGCTGCTGCCTGCTTGGTGGTTGTTGCTGGCATGATTCCAGCATGCTTTCTATGTGGTCTGAGCCTTGCAGAGGGGTGCATGTTGTTTCCCCCCTCCATGGAATGTCCATATGGACCAGACCAGTCCTGCTGCTATTATGTTATCAATTGGCCTCCAATGTCATGTTGGCCCTCAGGACTGGACCATGTATAATTCAAATCTTTGCTTCCTAGAACACTACTTCCAAGTGGTTCTAAAAAAACAGGTATTTCAGTAATGTATTCAATATATTTCAGTAAGCTCAGTTTGGTATAAAAACAACCACATTTTAGACAGGATTTTTTTATATAAAAAAATCCTGAAATGGAGTGCTAATTCACTTCTTTTGTCTTTTTCCTATGCATAGAGTTTTCAAGTTTAACCCTCTTACACAATGGCACTGATGGCAGCAGCATAAAACTCTTTTAAATAAGAACTTGCCCAAACCAGAAAACATCACTCATAATCACTCATAATCCTTTCTGTTTAATCTGTATTGATCAGCTTTAGTCAAATCCATGCTTAATTCTAGAGTATGTGTGTAGAAGGGGTTATAATCCTTTCCTTGAATCTGTTCTTTAGTGATTTGATTTTCTAATACCTTATTCCCCAATTCTACCTATATGCATGGTGTGCCAGGCATGTGAAACAGGACATAAACTTAAGGGCATTGAGGTCAAAACTCTTACAACTGAAACTCGGAACAAAGTTTGTCAAGTGGCACCTTTGAGACTGTCTGTGATCAAGGGCCTGTAGTGCAGCCTACAGGCTCTGGGGAGGCCTAATGGCTCCAGGGAAACCTGTATTGGAGTAGTCATTAGGGCCTACATTTCCCAGGTTCACTCTGGACCTTGTGATTGGGTAACAGGAGATTTTGGAGGGAAAACTACACCAGAGGGGAACAGAGGGTGGTGCCTGGGAAGAGGAGATAAAAGGCCTACCCAGGCTGGGAGGGCGTTACCTCTCAGGGAGCAGGGCTGGTGGAAGCTGCTGCAGACAGAGGGATCCCTCATCCAAAAAGGGGATGAGTTAGACTGTGAACAGGTGCCATGGGAAGGCTAGAACTGTGTAGACAGACCCACTAGGATTTGTTATTTTACTGATTTACCTGCCTTTCCTTTGCTCACTTTTTCCTACTTGTTATTGATCTAAAGTTATTCAATCTCTTAATAAAACTATCTGTTACTCTTCCTGGTTCCTCGTGCCTCATTTGTTCACGTACAAGGAGAAACCTGTGCAAAAGTACTGTAACAAGGGGTAGGGTGGGTGCTCTGGGCCCTCCCAAGGAGACCCATACCAAAGTGGTGGCAGCCAGTGAACCTTCCCAGCCACTGTCTGTGACAGAGAGCAACAAAGTTTCATTCAGTGTAAGCTTTCGTGTGCAAAACACACTTCTTCGGACAAAACTGGAATATAATCTCACCTGAATCTAGCTGAAACTCAGTATATTTTAATTCTAAAAATTCAGATGTAAAAGCAAGGCTAAACAATAAAATGATCTCTGGATTAGAAATAATAAATGGATTTGACGTATTTGGACATCTTCTACATACCCACTTACAGAAAATTATGTTTTTAAGGAAGAGGTGTAAATTTGTTGAGTTTGGTAAGTGTCATTGTTACTGCCTTACATTTCCAATTCATCTGTGAACCTGCTTATTTTCTGTGGAGTTCCAGATGCAGAAAAAAGCAGCCAAGGTAGAGAATATAAAGAATGGAAATGGCCACAGGTGTATTTGTTCTTTGCCAGAGAGATGAGCCCAGTTCTTTTCTTGCTCAGAGCATGAAATAGGAGAGGACTGAAGCAGGTTCTCTAGCTTGTAGCAGCTGTTAGCACACATAGCTGTTACAAGGATTCTGAGGCTTCTATATATGAAGTGACTCATCCCCTAACTACTGAATGAAATCAGGCCTTATTTTCTTTTCAATATGAATTTAGATAAAACCCAACCTGTAAGCAGTTATAGTAAACAGGACATTGTTATTGCTTTTCCCCCCTGCAGGAAATCTTATGTTTTGTATCCTGGAGAATATTGTTTTATGTCCTCATATCATGGTTCATGCTTTATGCATTTGTCTTCATCCTCATGCTAAACCCCCTTGCCAGATATAAAACAGCAAGAGATGAAACTGAACTACATATCAGATCTGAGCAGCGAATGACATGAATCAAGACAGGGTGCCACAAACACAGTCAGGCAAAAGCTGCCTATCAATGCCAACCTCAAGGTCAACAATTGCATTGAGAGAGAGAGAGAGAGAGAGAGAGAGAGAGAGAGAGAGAGAGAGAGAGAGAGAGAGAGAGAGAGAGAATGGAACATTTTAGGAAGTAAATTAAATAGCCTCTATATGACTATAAAAATTCCTGAAAAATAACTCAGTCAGAAAGAATTGCGGGGTTGCGAGGAGGAATGAAAAGGTGTCTAGTGTGATGTAAATCCTATGAGGACAAAAACTTTAATGGAACAGAAAAAGTGATCCACAGTTTGCATCAAAATTCATAGGCCAGTCGTCCTATAATCAATCTTTGACCTCTCCAGTTAAAAGAATCTCTGATAGCAAAGAGGAACATACACACTGAGTGAGATCCAACCCAAACCAGACCCCAGTACTATATAGAGTTAATGCTTCAAACCTGAACAGAATCTTTTCTGACATTTGGGAGCAGTTAAAATGTGTTTCTCATTAAGATAAATTACAATAGCCCTGGACTAGATGTTTAAATACAGGGGTCCCCAACACGGTGCCTGGGAGGGGGCCATGGTGCCCACCAACACTTTTCCTGACACCCACCAGGTCCTTTTAGAAAGTAGATGGGGCCAACTGGGAGTTTTGCCCCACAGGGCTTCTGATTGGCCATTGGAGATCTGATTGGCTGTGTAAAAATTTTAAAAGTTTTTTTGGTGGCAGTTGTCAACTCTGTACAAGGACTTCACAATATTACTGATGGTAAGCTGTGTGTATACAAGAAAATGAGTTCATTTTAAAACAGAATTTCTGCTTGAACTGTTGAAGAGTTACTTTTAGCTATGCATAAGTTCACTCCCAAATATTTTGTGGCTGGTTCTCTCTCCTGTGGTAGCCCTTTTCTGGTTGCATGCCCCAGCTTGTGTCAAAATTCCAAAGGTGCCTGCAGGTTTCAAAAAGTTGGGTAACCCTGTATTTACAGCTTTAATTCTAGTGTTAAATAACCTGTTATTAAAAGAAGATTTTTTTTTTGCACCTCTGCTGTTAGGACTGGGATAAACTTTCGCATAAAACCCTGAAAAGCTGCTACCCATCAAAACAGGGGGTATCATGCTAGATGTTACCTGTGTTCTGAATCATTGTAAGGCACTTTTACATGTTCATCTGTCATCGAGCTATCAATATAGAATGCTGGGGCCACTTCTGTTCCTCTTACTCATCCAAAGTCAGAAGCTGAGTGCACACAGAAATTTCATTCAGGCTGTTTCATTTTCAGTTTATGTTGTTCTTTAATATCTTTCTTAATTTTCCTCATTATAGGTATCACATCAGTTCAGATTCTTTTTTCTGTTCAGGACTTCTGTCTTATAGATCAGTTTCACTGATCATGGAATTTTCTTCTAGTGCAAGAGAGTTACCATTCATGCAAGGACTTGATGGATGAGCCTCTTTCACCTACAACAGAGGAAAACACTACTTTTCATTGAATCCATAGGAGCCCATCACACTATTCAATCCCACTGGCTTCATGGAGGACACATTTCCAGCTGAAATGGTTGTTTGTTTTTTGCTCAATTGAGAAAAGAAAATATTCACAGAGACTCAGTATCTGGCTCCCAAGTTAGAGGTAGATGGAAGGAGGTTGCCGTTTTCACAGAACAATAAAAATTCTCATTTAGAGCAAAACTAGATGTTACAGTGGTCATAGGTTCTATCTACCTCTACACCATTTATAGCGTAGGGCCATATGTGTATTAATACCATAAAATCTGTGATGGATCCTCCATACACTGAAAGTGTATGTGCTCACTCTTTCACTAGCTCAGTTCTTCAGCCAAATGGTTACAGCAAGTGTGTTTTTATCAACAATGTTCTGTAAACTCCTTTCTGCAAAGGAACAAAAATGAAGCCAGTGGGTATACATTTGGCTATTCAGTCCAGAGCATTAATCATTGGTCTGGAAGATCAGTGGTACCTCTGTAGAGACTATGGCTGTGGTCAGACTGGAGCCTTGGCATGAATTCAGACTAGTAGTTCAATATGTGCAAAGTTCATCATGATACATCCAGCGGCCTTCCACTGGGTTGGTTTTGCCCACATTATCACTCAGTCTCAGACTACAGCCGCAATCCCATATGCCTTTTGTCCATGCAGGACTCAAGATCCGCACCGTGCCACATGTAGTTGTTACAACGGACCCTTTCACGCCCTTTTCATTAACAGAAAAGCTGTTGGGACGATAATAGCATAAGATCAGATCAATGGTTTAATCTAGTTTAAATCTACAGGGAAATTTAAATCTAGTTTAAATCTACATTTACATTTAAATCTACAAATTTAAATCTACAAATCTAGTTTAAATCTACAGGGAAATTTAAATCTACAAATTTAAATCTAGTTTAAATCTACAGGGAAATAAACTAGAAATAAACCTGCTTTATGTTGAATTGACCACTAGAGAGAGCAAAACACGTATGGAACAGGAAACACTGCCCCCCCCCGAAGAAAGAGAAACTTAACAAGTAAAATGAGAATGTGGGACAGTCCTATCTCTCTAATCCCCTTTTAAAGCTGTTTATTCCTGTGGCCATCACTATATTCTCTGGCAGCAAATTCCACATTTTAAGCACTCTCTATGTAATGTTATTTCCTTTTGTCCATCATGAATCTACTGCCCATCAGCTTCATTGGATGCCCTCAAGTTCTAGTATTTTGGGAGAGGTAGAAAAGTTTCTCTTTGTCAACTCTCTTTACCCCATCTATAACTTTATAAACCTCTAGCATGTCCTCCCTTAGTCATCTTAGATGATCCAACCTATAGCCCAGTGTGTTCAAACCATATTCCCTGATGACTTTGCTTTTATCCAAAATTTTCACATTTAAGCAGGCATGCTATTGCCAAAGATCTTTATCATCACGATGATTTAGTGTTTGAAATATTAATGAATACTACTTTCAAACCCCTGTTTTGGATTCTATGTCTCTAGATATTTGATTCTCCCAGAACAATTTTGGGGTAGCTTGACTACACCCCTGCAGAGAAGTTGGTGCTAGGGGACTATACCCCCCCACCAAGTGTTGAATTGTAATCTGAGATTTCTGAAACAGGTGTGCTGCTAATGGCACAGCAATTCCTTGAGACAGGAAGAAAGATGAGGAATTTTAAAGCATAAGAATTTTTGTGACACCCTCAAACACTAAGGCACTAAAAGTATGTTTAACAGTAGGGGGCTGCTTGCAGAATGATAGAGAGATAAATTGCTTGTGATTTCTCCCACATAAAGGCAAATAGGTATCATACAGTCTCTGATGTCCCCTTTCAGCATACCAATTTCCGATTGCCTACCACAGAAAATAGTGTTCTTTTAATTTAAACTGCATTGTTTTTTTTTTCAGTTCTTAAATACCAAGTGACTAAAACAGAAGGATCACATACAGCAGTCAGCAAATTTGTCAAGCCTGAAATTAAATACTGACATGTGAAAAATCAATGGGGGAAATTTGTTTTTAAAAATATTATGGCTATCCTGAAGGTTGCATAGGAAGATTTCAATCAATAGCAGTCAGGTATTATGTTAATTATGGCAGTTAGAAAAAATATGTTTTCCCTGTCTTTGTAAACAGTTTTACCAGTGATATCCTCTATCTGGATTCCAGGAAGGAGTTGTTGCCATCACTTTTACTGTAATATTTATTTTAAAATATTTGTATTCTCCTTTGCTCTGAGACCCAGACTCAAAACAGCTTACATTTCTAATTC
This sequence comes from Gekko gecko, assembly GCA_029375565.1. Classification (NCBI taxonomy): domain Eukaryota; kingdom Metazoa; phylum Chordata; class Lepidosauria; order Squamata; family Gekkonidae; genus Gekko; species Gekko gecko. Next base: position 285,822,968 of record JAPDNY010000001.1, on the reverse strand, counting down.
TAGCACAAGTCATCAAAATTAAAATAACACAGAGACAATGTAGAAGAGAAGAGACCATAACATCAAACAAACTCATTGAACGTCTCAGAGTATCAACACTTAAATATAAGTTCAAATGTATCTTTTCATTCCCAGGACTGGTATCTTTAGAAAACCTGGTTCTTCCAATAATCAATGCACTGAATTGATTGGCTGGCAGGTATAGCGCCATCAAGACACCTCACATTCCCCAAGCATACAACAAATGCAAATGGGACTTCTAAAATCAAAGGCAGGCATCCATCTTGAGACATAGCAGGAGGGCCAAGACTAACAGCTCAACCTGCATTCAGTTCTCTGGTCTGTTTTGTAAGTTGGAAAGTTGGACAGAAGCTAAGTTCACTCTTGGGGATATTGTTAAAAAGTTGGATTTGGTGCAGGGCTGTATGTTGGTCTAAAAACTGAAACTGGAATCTTTAACACTGGAAAGAATTCTTAGACTTGTTATTGATGGGATAGTGGTTTCCAATGGTTTGAATTGAAAATATACTAGTGCCTCTAATTCCTTCCCCCTCCACACACACAGACACACACACACACATGGGATGAAATTCTCAGGAACTGTACTTCTCATGCAAGGATCCTCCCTTCCAAACAGGAATGCTTTAAAATTTCAAAACAAATGCAATCCGCATTTAAACTTACATTTGATCAAATTGCTGGCTTCCACAAGAAGCTCCTGTTCGGATCACAGCAATGCTTTGTTCAAAGTTCAAGTGAGATGCCATGTCAAGAAACTTTGTGCCTGAACAACAGCTGCTTTTACAGGTTTAGTTTTAGGAATGGGCATGAACTTCGAAAATATTGTTTGATTAGTGGTTCATGGCATGCCCAATTTGTGAACTACAAACCATCATGAATTGTTAGCCACCAAATGGTTTGGTAGAACAGCCTCCCTGGCATGCACCAAACACACAGGGGATCTCCAGCTGACTCTCTTCTATTTGCCCTCCAAGTTTGGTGAGGATTAGATTTATGGGGTCCGAATTACAGCCTTCCAAAGAAGGTGCCCCCAAGGAAAGTGCTTTCTGGGGAAATGACTGGCAATCATGCTGACAGGCACAGGTTCAGAAGGTTCAGGAGTATCTAGAACAGATCCTGTGCAAAGTCACAGGAGACCTCCCCTGGATGCTCCTCTACATTCCCTCCAAGTTCTGCCCCCCTGTTTCTTTAAAGTTTGGTAAAAATTTAGATTAAGCAGAGACTGTCTAGAAATGTATCTGTTCACAAACTGCCACAAACTTCACAGATTTCACTGCCTAAAATTCATCACACACTTTAGTTTGTGAGCCGATTCATGCCCATCCCTATTTAGCTTTTTATGCTACAAGGTTGGCCATGCCTGGGTAAATGATTATACTGAACTTCCTAGAGTTGGGAGATACAAATATTTGCTCATTTTTCTTGATCAGTTAACAGGATGGCCTGAAGCATTTCCCTGCACCGCACCAACAGCTCGCAATGTGGCTAAACATTTGTTGAATGACATTATACCTAAGTTTGGTTTACCTAAAGGGTTAGATTCAGATCGTGGAAGTTTGTTTACTTCACAAATCATCCAGCAGGTGACACAAGCACAGGGGATTGAATGGAAAGTACATACTGCCTGAAGACCCCAGTCTAGTGGCCAAGTAGAACGTTTGAACAGAACTTTAAAGACAACTTTGACTAAACTTTGTGTGGAAACTTCCTCAGAATGGTTAGACATGCTCCCTATCACCCTTACATGAATCAGGGTAGCGGCACAGGGTAGGCTAGGATTATCCCCTTTTGAGTTAGTATATGGACAGCTGTATCCTTTGATAGATCTGAGAATGTGTGTCTACCCTGCAGTCTTGTCTTTCCTCTCTTCATAGGGCTGCTGCAGGTGTTCAGCCACTTCCATATGATTGTCCAGTTCATTCTTTTCAGCCTGGAGATTGGGTCCTGATCAAGGCCTGGAAGCATGAACCTCTGAAGCTGCGGTGGAAGGGTCCAGTCCAGCTGCTCCTGATTTCTGATAGTGCTGTGAAGACTGCTGCTGCCGATGATTGGGTTCACTATACTAGAGTGAAGAAAGTTCCTGATCCAGAGGAGGTACCTGGTGGTCCTGACGAGGCGGAGAGCGACGAGGGAGCATCATCAGAAGGTGACAGGACAGCCAATGTCCTAACTACTGGTGAGGGCCACATGCAAGAGCCCGAAGACCACAACCCCCATGTTGTCGGGTCCACAGAGTCTGATAGAGACAAATCCTGAAGCACAGACGGTCTTTCGACGGTCTCCAAGCTCTGTTTCAGCACCCTTGATTCAAACCCGTGTTCCTCCTTCTCTCCTTTTTTATCTTTATTGGACTTTGGGAGGGGGAGGAGATTGGCATCCTTTTTTGGTGGGGTGAATTTTGTTCTCATGCAAGAGGGAAGTTTTCTCGACTGATTGGTGATGCTATTCAACACCTTCCAATAGCCACTTGTTATTGCTTGAAGTATAGCAGTGGTGTAACTCACATTTTTTATCATTTTGAAGGAGGTGAAGCAAAATATAACTATCTTTGGGGTTGGTGGGTAAGAGAAAGACTTTGGTTCATTCCTATAGATCTTCCATCTTTCTTCTCAAATCATTTATTCCCACCTTCTTGTCCTTTTGACATCTGTAAGCCTCAAGTATCTTTTGGAGCTCAGGAGTTGTCAAAATAGAGGCAGATCAGGCCGCAGTAGTTGTTTCCCCTCAGGAGGTTAACCTGACTGGGGAAGAGCATTTCTTATATTTTTGGATCAATTTTTGGAGGCCAGGTGCTAAGAGTAGTTGGGAAGAACTTCTGCATACTGTTGTTGTATGTCCACATGCTAAGTGCGAATGGAACCTCATACATAACTGGAATGGGGCTCTTTTGCAGTGCACTTGATATTACAAACATTACTCTGCTGATTTTTGGAATTTCAGGGTGAAATACATATTGTTACTCCACGGTTATGGTGATTGGGAGAGCTATAAGGGAACTTGGAGGATAGAGTTAAAAGAATCCGTTACTCCCTGTTCTGTTTGTGAAGCAGCCCCTTGGGATATTTTTGATTTTTACCCCAGCAATTGGGAAACGGAATCTTTTCTAGAAATCAATACTACACATGGTCAGGAGTGGTGGGATGACCAAAGGTATGCATGTTTTTACTGTTGCTATAGCCAGTATACAACTCCCAGGGGATTTTTGAGGCCTGATAGGTCCCCAATTGATTTCAGGAGCCATCCTGACTTATCTACTTGGTACATTCCTATTTCAAATAGGGAAGATGGCATGGACTTATCTTAGATTCCTCCTGTTTTCCCTTTTCAATGTTTTTGTTTTCCAGATATACTCACATCCATTTGAATGGGATTATTCACACAATGTTTGGTTAAAATTGGCATACCGTCTGAAGTTTCATGCCTTTTGTCTTCATAATAGCCTGGATGCCAAAGATGTCTATGGGGGGTTCCCACTAGTTTCAAGTATTTACAAGAGAACACCTTTTGCAGTTCGATTTATTCATAGGGGAATTTTACACCTACCCTGGATAAGAATACCTTTACAGTTCAACTTATGCATGTACTCCCTGCCCAAATGTGTGTTACTTTCTCAGGATGTCAGGCACATTGTTTTAATGTCTCCAATACAGATTTACATTGTAATAAGACTTATAATTCCCCTGCAGCAGCTTGGCATTCTGTTTTGCCCACTGGATGGTTTCTTCTTTGTGGGAAAATGGCCTATTCATATATTCCAGCTTATATGGAAGGTGGACCTTGCAGTTTTGGTAGATTTATGCCACTTCTAGTACCCTGGATGAAACATTTTAACACCATTAGAGACAAAAGAGGCCTTGTACACTTGGATGAGACTTGTGATCCTGATGCTGATTTGCTTTCTTTAAGTGAGAGTGTGGCCTTGGCAGCTTCCTTTGTTGGAGTCCCTGGATTGAACATTAGGACTTCCAGGAATTTAAGTGCTATAGCTTATTTGTTGCTTCTCAGCATAAATGATCCTTCTCATGCTTTGAGAGAACTGTTAAGTCACTTGCAAGCTACAGAAAAAGCTACTATACAGAATCGTTTGGCCATACATTATCTTCTTTTACGTGCTAATCATGGCTGTGAAGACTTTGAGGGTATGTGCTGTTTAAATCTCAGTGATCATTCGAGGTCTATTGAAGGTCGCATTAAGGATCTAAACACATAGGGTGGCTATCTCGGATAACAGCTGGTGGAATGACTGGTTTGGAAGTTGGTCCACTGGTTTGCCGGCAGTGGTGAAGACATGCCTTGTTTCTGTTTTCCTTGGCATTTTACTTTTTGGATTTTGCCTTTGTATTCAATGTTTTCCTTTTTGTTCCACTTGTTGCTAGACAATATTCTCATCCTCTGCTCCCTCAAGGAACCACATGCTGATGCAACCACTGCCACACAGAGATTGGTAGTGGTAGCAGTGAGCCTGCATTTGGCTACTGTACCAAGGGAGGGACTTGTATAGATTTAACATTTATTTCTTTTTGATTATTCATATTCTTCTGGTTTTATAGGGTTTTCTTCATAGGCAAGATTTTCTTAGGATGTAATATAGGTCTATTAAGTAGTAGGCCTTACTCTTCCAGGTTGGATTAATTTTTCTAGCTGATGTTAGCAGACAAGAATGTTAGATATAAAGTTCATGGATTTTAATTGTTTAGGTTACAATTTTGCAGTGTCTGGGTCAAAAAGGAAAAACACCTTTGTTGGGTGCATAGAAATCTTGCTTGATAGTGTTTAGGTTAGATTACATAAGCAATTGACGCTGTTGCATAGACACACCTTTCTTTGTATTTGACCAATGAGGGAATTTTTATTTAGATGATGTTTCATTTTTTGTAACCAATTATGATTTTGAATATTATTTTCATGATGATGGTGTGATGATGTCATTTGAAGTATAAAATGTCATGTATTTCCTGGTTGTTCTCAGAAAGCAGTGAATTTTGGATAGGCTGTCTAACTGTTTTCGGATGTTTTTGTTGCAATTAAAACACTAAGATCTTCCTCCTCATTTTGGACTCCATTTCTTGACTGGAAATTTATTTGTACAACAGTTCCCAGATGGCTGCTCGGGGTGCTCAAGAGCCTAAATGTTTTATCCATTGAAATGGGAATATCCCATGGCTGTTATAAGGTGAAAAGTAATAAAGATGTATGAACTAATTTTCAAATTAAAGGTGCAACCAAGATTGACTGGCAACCAACATTGACCTGCAACCAAGACTGCTCTCTTTATAGCCCCTGTTACCTTGTAAATCATCCTAGGTTTTTCCAGCAAATATACAGGTAGCATCACCAACCGGTTCTTAACAATTGCTATGGCAATGCAACAACTGCATGCACTCCTGTTTTGTTTAGCTTATAGCTGAAAATGATTAAGCAGGCAGTTAACCTGACCCTCAATTTTTCTTCAGCCTTGGACAGTTTTCTAATTAACGGTGAGGTCCTCTGTGAAAGTTTATCAAACTTTGATACTCTTTGTGGGGGAAAAGCTATTAGCCATGCTTCCACTAATATCCAAAATGCCTTCAGCAAAAACTCCAAATATTTGGTTCTCACTTTAAACACAAGCACCTTTGAACAATGAGGATCCCTGATATTTTGTTGCCTATGATGTAATTACAAGAGGTCTTAGAAAGGTGAGGATGTCCTACATGTTTTTAATTGTTTTCCCGAGCCATCTCAGGGGGCCTTAAGTGTGACTGAAAGGTGGCACAGAAATTAACTAAACTGAAAACAAATTAATGATGTCGCTATGTACCTTGACATAGGTTATAGGTTCAAATCAGGCTGCAGAGAAAAATGTTATTCACAAATGAGCTAAAATAAGAACATGATCTTCAGTGGGAAACTCACAGCCTGATGGATAACATGGATCTTCCTGAACTGGTGCTTCCAGGAGCAGGGAGATGCCAGGGAGCAATTTGCCTTGGCCCACAGGATTCAACATAGGCATGAGGGCCTACTGGGTGCTTCCTGATTAACAGTCAATTGGGAGGCATGGCTGCTCAAGTTCTATAGCCAAGCCTCCCCTGAGCAGGCTTTTGCTGCTCACTGCTGAGGATGATGGAGCTGTTGTAAGGCTGCAGTTTTTGTGTAACCTATTTTTACTAGGGTATCTGAAAAGTATTTGCTAGGGTAGCAGTGCTGGAAATGGGGCTTATGACCATGAAGGTGAGCACATCCAAGGTAGAGGAACTGGCATCTGCAGGGCTGGCTTCTGGAGAGGGGCACCCAAGCACCTCTGGATCAGGCAGTTACAGGGTGGAAAAGCTGAGGTGTATGGGCAGCATGGTTGCTGACAGCTGACTAGACAGCAGGTGAGTGTGCAGCACCTGACACACCTGCATGTGACATGGATTGGGGGCACAAAAGGCCCCAAGCAGTTGGAGCCCAGTGGGTGGCTGGACCCTGGTATGGCTATGGGTCTTCTCCCTGGGACCAAAACCTTGTGGTCTTGAAGGGGCTGGGGGGGTTGTATTGGGTAGGCTACTATAGGGCCTAGTTCCCAACACCCCCCAATTAGGAACACAATGTTTATTGGTAAGCTTTTAACAAGACTGGGGCATCAGTCTGTCCCTCTGAAACACTGTCCTTATGGATAGTGATCATTACCCCAGGCGACTACCTCCTGCAAGCGATTATGACAAAAATCTAGAGCATCTTGACCTCTTTTCATTACTGTTCAGAGAGCCAGAAGTAAAAAGAGGAAGGTAAGGAGAAGAAAAAGAAGACTGAAAAAATTAGAAAAAAAAAAACGCTGATAGAATGTGGGGGTGATTTCCCACTAAAGCTGCTGCGGGGTTGCGCCACTGTTTGCCCCGAGATTTTTAGTCAATTTCACACTCGAAGCCACGGGGCTGCATTTTGATCCGCGGCTTAGCCCGATTTCCCCGCAGTTTCGTAATCCTGTTTTTTGAGGATTACGAAACTGCGGGGGAAATCGGGCAAAGCCGCGGGTCAAAATGCAGCCCCGCGGCTTCGGGTGTGAAATTGACTAAAAATCTCGGGGCAAACGGTGGCGCAACCCCGTGGCAGCTTTAGTGGGAAATCACCCTGGGAGTATTGGCTTTCCACTGGCCAGGTGCTGAATATGCTGGATTGGCTTGGTTTACATATGATGCAACCTTTGGTATGAGTGCAGCTTTGGACCCTGAATTACTGTGGGGCAAAGAGAACAAGCAAGGACCTGGTTGAGGCTAAGCAGATATCTTTTGGGCCAGGGATCATCAGAAGATTTTGATCTGTTGAGCGTAACACTCTTTGGGGGATGTATCAAGGGAGATGTTCCCATAGATACGTCAGTCCCAGACCACAGAGGGCTTTAAAGATTAGAACCAGCACCTTGAACTTGAGCCAGTACTCCAGCTGGAGCAAGTGCAGCTGGCAGAGCACTGGTTGAATGTGTGTTCTTGAAGGTGTTTCAGTAAGAACATGCACCCACGCATTCTAGACCAGCTGGAGTTTCCAGGTCAGCCTCAAGGGTAGCCTTGTATAAATTACAGTAGTCCAACCTGGAGATGATTGTTGCATGGTTCACTGTAGCTAAGTCAGGGGGAGAGAGGAAGGGAACCAGTTGCCTGATTTGGTGAAGATGGAAAAAAGCCAGTCTAGCAACATTTGTGATCTGGGCATCCACTGAAAGACAGGTATCCAGAATCACACCCAGACTCTTGACTGTTGGTGTTACAGTCAATGGCACATTATCAAGAGCTGGGAATTGGATTCCTGACTCGATTTCTTCCCAGCCCAGATATAGGACTTCCATCTTTGATGCATTTAATTCCAGCTGGCTCTGCTTCAACCATCCAACCAAAGCCTCCAAACCCTCAGCTAAAATATCTGGGGTAGCACTTGGCTGGCTGTCCCTCAAAATATATAGATGGGTGACATCAGCACACTGATAGCAGTCCAGCCTGAAAATCTGGAACAACTGGACGAGGGGGCGCAAATAGGTGTTAAATAACACTGGAGAGAGGATTGCCCCTTGAGGGACACCACATACCAAAGGGTATCATGGTGACACCCTCTCCAATAGTGCCACCCTCTATACCCAACCATTGAGAAATGAGACAAAGCACTTGAAGGCTTTCCCACATATCCCCACACCTTCAACTCAGTTTCAGTGCTGGGTGTTTATGTGGTGAATTTTGGCTGGGGGGGGGGGGTTGCCAGCACATGAGTTTGGAACCCATTCATTCAAAATTGGTGCAGCCTTGATAGCTGCAAGGCTGGGGATGCTATGGGGTGCAACCCAGTGGATCGGCATGTGGTGGCAGGTGGCTTTCAAGTCCTATATTTGATGACTGATGCATTTTGGGTATTTCGTGTGGATAAATCAAGGAACCTGATCATGGTCCTGGTAATAGGTCATCCCATCATCTTCTGCACAAGCAAGTGGGCGAATGAAGCAGGATGCTCAGAGGCAGAGCTAAACCACTCTGCCACACTACCAAGCAGAGCAACCCTTCACTCTGTCTGCTCTTGTTCTGAGCCAGACCTGAGCTCTCACTGCTTTCTAGCCTGAGGCAGAACTGAACTCTCTCTGCACCCTCCTTGAGGCAGAACAGAACTAAACGACGTGCTTCCCTCCAACATTCCATCCCCCTTCTGAAAGGTGATTGGATGCTGGAGCAGCACTCCCAGAAGCTCAACTTACATAAACTCAGCCTACTGTACATCACACAACACCATCTGGAACAGGAGCTATCCAGCTTCCACAGTCAGACCTTCTTCTCACCAGTCGCAGCTCCATTTTCTCAGGATTAAGTTTCTATTTGGAGGCCCTTATCCACTCCAAAACTGCCTCCAGGCACCTGTTCATAGATGATGTGGTCTTACTATATCATCTTCTGGAATGAATAAACCAGGCCATAATCTCTAAGTGTTAAGTGTTAATGAGTGCAGACTTCATCTCTGGTGCTTGTTGTATGTGCATTTCTCTTTGTTGTATGTGTCGATCCTTTTTTTTTTGTTTCTGAAAAATAAAAACTCTTCTTAAAAAAAAAAGGGTTAACTCCTTTTCAGATATTTGATTCTAGCACAACCACCACATGTCAGGGTAGTGCTTGATCCTCCTGATATGCACAGTTGCCATTTTGTGTGAATAGCAGAACACAGGAATTTTACAACATCAGCATGCATGAACAGCATACCATCAAAAATCCAGTGACTCCAGGAAAAAGGGCTAAATTAGCACCAGTGGCATGCACTGATTTACTTCCTTTCATAAAAGTGAATGGAAGCCATCAAGGCACACATATGGACATATGATGCTGCCATATAAGAAGTAAGAACATTAATTCACCTAGTTTAGCACCGTGTGATCTAACTGTCAATAGCTCTCCAGAATCTCAGGAGGAATCATGTCTTTCCTGAACACTGAACCAATGATTGTCTGCATGCAAAGCTTGTACTTTTCTTTTGAAAGCTGGCCCTTTCACAACATTATCCATTATAACAATAGGTTTCCCTTGAAGTGGTACATTTAGCTGTTACGGTTTTTTTACACACTTCCTCCAAATACGTAAGACTGGCTTAAATGGTTCTTCCCCTCCTCCATCTTGTCCTTACAATACCCCTATGAGGTTGGATAGGGTGACAGAGAGAGAGTGACTGGCCCAAGGTCACCCACAGTGCCACTCTAAGCAGAGTTGCATTAGGACTGCAAGTCCCTCAGCAGGGGAAAGGGACTCCTCACCTCTGCCTCTTGCTGCTGTTGGGCTGATAGGGTGGTGTCACTTCTGGGGAAAACTCAGAAGTGGTGTCACACCTTTCAAGGAATTCTCAAAAACTTCATGGCACAACCAGTCGTAGAGAAGACTGATGTTGCTTCCCAGGAAAACTGATGGCTCCCTCCCACCATGTTCCTGCCTCCCTTGGTCTCCTGGTCTAATTTATACCCTTCTTAAGCTCCCTGATTGACTTAGAAGGGTATAGCTCTCTAGGATGGCATTGACAGTGAATTTCATGGCTGAGTGGGGGTTTGAACTTGGGCCCCCAAGTGCTAGCTCAATATCCTAACCACCACACCCCATTGGCCCTGGTGGTATTGGTCCCTTGCCAGGAATGAAGCATGTTGTCCTGTCTCTAATGGATGCACCCTCAAACTCCTTCATTAGAAAAGAGAAATAAAGATAGACAACCACTGTGTTATGTCTAAAAAGAAGAGTGACAGCTTTCAAATGAAGCGTCCCTTTGATCAGTGATTTCCTTGCACACGAATGCTTGTTTTGTTCAGATATTCCGTAAAAGATGAATTTTAAAAGAGAATCACCCAAAAAAGTTTGCTTTTGTGAAAGCTTTGGGAGGTAAGCAATTTAAAGCAGATAGATAGATGATAGAGATAGATAGGTAGGTAGGTAGGTAGGTAGGTAGGTAGATAGATGGATAGATAGATGGATAGATAGATGGATAGATAGATGGATAGATGGATAGATGATGGATGATGGATGATAGACATAAATATAGATATAAATATAGATATATAAATGCATGATTGCTTCCTCAGCTACAGTAACCATCCATATGGCTATGTTTTATTTAAGTTAATTTCAGACTAATTTACCCAGAGCTTATGGTTAAATGTACATCTGTTTTCTACTTCATTTCTTTGATCTCATTTATCTTTTTTGTATTTGTTTTAAATTGGTTTCAGACAAATAGAGACTAAAATTGTCAAGCTAACCTAAGCAGGGATCTTTTTGCAGCAGGAACTCCTTCGCACATTAGGTGACAGACCCCTAATGTAGCCAGTCCTCCAAGAGCTTACAGTAGCCCCTGTAAGAAGAGCTCCGTAAGCTCTTGGAGGATTGGCTACATTAGGGGTATGTCACCTAATATGCAAAGGAGTTCTTGCTACAAAAAGAGCCCAGGCTAAGTGTAATAAAAAAAATTAAACAGACTATCCAAAATGGCAGAATTCATCCTTGCCTAGGGCCCAGGAGACAGCAGAGGAGGAGGAGGAGGAGGAGGAGATTGGCTTTGTAACCTGCCCTTCACTACTCAAAGGAGTCTCAGAGTGAGTTACAATCTCCTTTCCCTTCCCCTCCCCACAACAGACATCCTGTGAGGTAGGTGGGGCTGAGAGAGCTCTTTTGAGAACTGCCCTTGAGTGAACACTTCTGAAAGAACTTGTAACTGACCCAAAGTCATACCAGCAGCTGCATGTAGAGGAGTGGGGAATCAAACCCAGTTCTCTCATATTAGAGTCCGTGCTCCTAATTACTACACCAAACTGGGAGAATAATTTGGGGGAAGCTATTGAATTTCTTATCCCTGTTTGTTTGATTGGAAAATTCCCATCATGATTTTGTTTCATCGTGTGAAATTCATAGTGTTTTCTGTTTCCTCACAATCATTTATTTCCTGTCAAAAAATTTAAAATTTCCAGTTTATTTTTGCCTCCATTCTGTGTGACAGAATGACACATTCAGTGCAGATCTATGGGGGAGGGGTTGAAGAACAGACAGATGGGAAAGGGTTCTTATGCACTTCTTGCCGGACTGGTGTACCTCCTTGATGGTACCTGGGTTTTGGCCAATGTGTGACTCAGAGTTTTGGACTGGATGGGCCATTGGCCTGATCCAACATGGCTTCTCTTCCATTCTTATGTTCTCCACAAGCCCATCACTCATATCCCTCTCACCCAGTCATGATTCAGGATGCATGTTTGCAGTATCACAGAGAAAAGTAACTGATGAGAGGGTAAGGTTGTTAGGCCTCCCACTACAGCACGAGGCCTCCCGCCAGCAACCCAGGTTGCCCACTGCTGCTCATCAGTGTTGTGTGCTATTACATCTTTTCCAGGGAAAACTCAGAAGTGATGGCGAGTAGCTCTAGGAATTGCCAGAAAAAAATCCTTAAGGCAGCTTACATTAAAAGCACCATTTCCAGGTTTTCCTGGAATAATCCCTAACATAGGTTTTCCTGGAATTGACATTCCACATACATGATGTTGATGAACAGCAGTGGGCAACAAGGGTTGCTGGAACTGACTTCATGGTACATGCCCTGAGGTACATCTCCCATGTCCCCATTCCCAAGTTCCCTCTGGTCACCAGGCATAGGCTGGCAACTTAATGGGAGGTAAGTATAGTATAGTTATTTATTTATAGTATAGTTATTTATTTGGTATATTTGTATACAACCTCTCCAGAGATCTCCTTGAAGCAGCTTACAATAGAAAATAAAACACTGGCATACAAATTGAATAGAAATTAAAACAATAACTCAGTAAAATTACTTCACTAAAAACAATCCCACCAGTGATGAAACCATCCCAATCTACCTTCTACAGCCAATAAAACTACTAACAAGTCAACAGCATAAAAAGAAGGTGCAACATTAATTTAAAAAGGGGTATCGGGCAAGATCATGAAAGTAACAATAAACTAAAAGGGCTAAAACTTTAATTGGAAGTCCAAGTACATAGCAACATAAAAGTAAGAACACAAGAGCACTGCTGAATCAGACCAATGGTCCATCTAGTCTAGCATCCCATCTCATTGCCCCCCCATTCGGAATGAAGAGACAGACACCAATATGGATTTAACAAGGGCCACTTTATTAATTATTTAATAACGACAAATACTAGCGAGGGGTTGTCAGAATGTACTGAGGAATATGACAGGTGTCAAACTCCAGACCACCTGCATTTCCTTCTGGGCTGCTCCGATCACAAGCCACCGAAGGTAGCTTTTTGACCAGCAGCTTGGCATGTTGAAAAGAACCCCTGACCCACCACCCCAGAAGCCGCAAAGGCCCGCTAAGGTAGGCCAGGCCAGATTGTTCCAAGGAAGATCACCCCTTCCCGGCCTTGAGCCGCAAAGGCCCGAAAGCCGTTCCTGGAGGACCCTTTATTTCCTTTATAACAATGCCCCGGTGCTCACCATTTCCATCCAGATTGCGCTACCCCGCCACAGCAAAGGCCAAGCCTCTGCTTAGGCCTTGGCCCCCACCAAGCGATCCAGCGCCGCCAGGACCCCTCGCTTCAGATCTGAAAGAAAAATGTCATTGCCCTTGTTAGAGAGGTGCACCCCATCCCCCCTATACAGGTCAGGGAACTCGACCCGTATATCAGGGTGCAACAGAAAAATACCCAAACCGCCCTCCATGGCATTCTTAAACTGCCGGTTGGCATTCCGCCTCGCCCGGTCCAGACACCTAGGGTCACCGATGCTGCGCCACACCTGACGCGGTAAAATCGCTGACAGGACCAGTTGCACCCCCGGCCAACGGTCCGCAATGCCAGCCAAATCAGCCTTGGCCTGAATGACTAGGGCCTTACCTTTCATGAGACCCAAGTCATTACCACCAAGGTGTATCAGCAGTACATCAGGCGGAGGACCACGTCTCTCCCCAAACAGTAGCGGCATCAACTGAGGCCAGTGCATGCCTCTTCGGCCAAGCCACTCGACCTCTGCCCACTCACTGCATCCCAACTGGGATCCGATGGTCGTTCTCTTGGCCTGGTGTGCGGCCCAGAACACCATACTGTGGCCACAGATCAGCACACAGCTCCTCCTCCGGCCACCAACCGTACCTGAAACAGAAACTAGTTAACCAAAACAAGACAAGAGCACTAGGCTCTAAACAACATGCTCCAATTCCCGTGAAAACAAAACTAAATGAGCAGCTCAGACTTTGCAGGTCCGTACATACGTCTTGTAACGTGCTGACCGCCACCTGCCTATTCTTTGGATGTCAGGTCCCTGATATCCCATAGCCGCAGCAGTGGAAGCTGCCCCAATCCTGAAAGAGTGAGTCCCAAATTGGAAACCACCAAGGCCCAAAGCAACCAGAGCCTTCTTGGTAATTGCCCAAAATTGAAACCTGGTCAAGGGCGATCCATCCCTGTGTATAAATAGGAGACCTATACTACTCCCCCTCAAAGCCAAATATGTGCGGAGTGCTACAACTGGACAAAGGTCAGAATCAAAACAAGGGCCCACTGAAATTATAGTGCCCTTGCCCAATTGGTCTGTCTTAGAACGCCGAATTGTAATTTGTAGGCCCTCATCACATACCCGAACATCCCCTATGCTTAACGCATAGCCCGACTTGTCCTGTCGGGAGCGGGCTACCAACTCACTAATTCTAAGAGCCCCGAAAAATGCAACCAAGGCTGCTGAATGAAACAAGGCAGCCTCGTATGCATCCGAACACAAAGAAATCCATTGGGGTTTCAAACCCTTAAGTACAGAAGGGGAAAAAGGTTCTCTTGTGTCAGGGGGAGCACCATCCTCTCGGGCCCAGCCATCCAGCATTTTCCGAATACGGAAATCCCCAGTGTCATCCCTGAAACCCCCGGCCTTACTTGCAAAGGCAAGGGCTGACAACTTGCCTCGGATGGAACGGACAGACAGACCCTTACCTTTCACAGACACGCAGAATTGGATCAGGTGTGACACTGGGATAGGCCAGAGTTGCTGAAGACCCACCTTCTGCCTAAAAGCCACAAACTGCTGGCCGGCCCGCTTATAAGCCCGGCGTGTGCTGGGTGCAAGAGCTAAGCCCATTGCCCTCTCGGCTTCAGCCCTCCAATCTGCCACAGGTCTTCGGGCATTCTTACCGCTACGCGGTCGGAGTCCGGGGCCAACTGACGAAACCTCTCCATCTGTTTCCGAGACAGAGCGTCAGCGACCCCGTTATTGACTCCTGGCACATGCCTGGCCTTAAACAAAATATTGTAGCGCAAGCATTGGAGGGTAAAAGCCCGGACAAGCGCCATTACTCTGGGTGACCTAGACGTTAAAGAGTTGATGACCTGTACTGTTGCCATGTTGTCACACCAAAAGTGAACTGTCTGGCAAGTAAGGTCATCAGCCCAAATGTGCACAGCTACCACTATGGGAAAAAACTCCAAAAACGTCAGGTCACGCATCCATCCAGCATGAATCCACCCAGATGGCCAGTCCTCTGCACACCAGTGACCCCTAAAGTATACACCGAAACCCGAAGAGCCTGCTGCATCAGAGGTGACCTGCAGTTCAGCCTCGAGTTGGAGATCAGTCCTCCAAAAGGACACCCCATTATAAGAGGCCAAGAAGTCCCGCCAAACTGACAGGTCATCTCTCATCCCTAGAGTAACCCTGGTCCTATGATGTGGATGCCTTAAACCGATTGTTGAGTCGCACAGCCTACGCAAGAATGCCCTCCCCGGGGCCACCACTTTACATGCAAAATTAAGGTGCCCAATTAGCTGTTGCAACTCCTTGAGTGTCAATTTAGTTTTATTACACGCTTCCTCAACTAACTGACAAAGGTTAGCCAGTTTATCGGGAGGCAAGCGTGACACCTGTAGCACAGTGTCCAACTCAATACCCAAAAATGTTAAGACTGCACTAGGGCCTTCTGTTTTCTCGACTGCTAAAGGAACTCCCAGTTCCTTAGACATTTGCTCGAAATTGGACAATAACTGTGCACAAATTCCAGATCCAGCAGGGCCGGCAAATAAAAAATCATCCAAATAGTGTGCAGTGCTGGACAAACCCGTGCGTGCACGCAGAGCCCATTCCAAGAAGGAACTGAACCTTTCAAATGCAGCGCAGGACACAGAGCATCCCATCGGGAGGGCCCTATCCATATAGAACTGCCCATCAAAGGAGAAACCCAGAAGGACAAAGTCATCCGGATGGACCGGCAGAAGACGAAAGGCTGACTTGATATAGCCAATTCAGCCCCTCGCCCGCAGCTACGGACCATACTGATCGCCTCATCAAAAGAAGTGTACCTAACTGAGCAGAGTTCACTAGGTATGGCGTCATTCACCGAGCTGCCGCGAGGATAAGACAAATGGTGAATGAGGCGATACTCCCCAGGTGCCTTTTTTGGCACCACGCCTAAGGGCGATACTCGCAAATTAGGCACCGGAGGAAAGGGAAAAGGACCAATTACCCTGCCTTCCAAACATTCTTTCAGAATCTTGGCTCTAACCACCCGTTCCATGCCACAAACTGAGGGCAAATTAGGAGCTGAAAAAGAACATCTCTCACCCATATAGGGAATGTGAAAGCCAAACTTGAACCCCTCCAACAAATACTGCCTATCGGCAAACATAGGGTAAAGGCCCAACAGGCGCTCCAACACCGGGACCTTAATTGGACTGGGTCCCTTTGTCAGGTAAGGTCTGACCGCCCCCCTCCCTGACATCTGCCACCTTTGCCATCCCTAACAGAGGATCTGAACTTTGACTTGGGGCAGGATGGAAAGGAATGTGGGCCGGCACAGAGGGGGCATTCATGCCGAAAGGGACATGGTCTACGGCCACAGGACCCAATTGAGGAAAACTCCCAACATAAAGGGCGCCCTTGCACTGCCTGGCCACCCGGGGACCGAGTGACCCCAACATTGGCTGCATTAGCCTTTTTTACAACATGCCCACTATCTGAATGCTCACCCCCCACCGGCTTGGCTGGGGACATCGTCTGCATCCAAATATGTGGATGGATCAAGTCCCAACGGAGAGCTGGATACATAGCTGACTTCATCCTGAAGGTCCTATCGTACTCCATCCAGGCAGACCCAGCAAAATCTGAATAACCCTTGTGGATTATATCCATATATTGGAGTAACGATGAGGCTCTTTCAGGTCTTGCCCTAACTAGCACCCCCACATAGATTAAAAAACCAGGGTACCAGTTAGCATAAATCCTGTCCACCCTACGGCGCTTCAAGCGCTCTTTGTCGTGTTCGTCAAGGTCCTCGCGATCCTTTTTATCTAATTCCCTATACAACAAGGAGAAGACATCTACATAATCTCCCCGCAGTGAGGTGGTCGCCTAATGGCATGGCAAGCTCCCCTGATGGCAACTCCTTAGCTGGCACCATCTCATAAGTCCTATTACCAGGATCTGGGGGAGCGCAACCAGTCCACACCCCGCCCTGTAGTTGCATACCTGAGCCGGCCGGTGGGACAGTGCCCGCTACGGCTAATGAAGATTCACCAGCCGGTGACGTCAGTAAACCATCACTGGCGGGAGAATCCACCAAAGCGCCAGCCGCTGATACCCCATCCGCCGTAGGTTGAACTTGTGTAGCCTCAACTGATCTGGATGGAGCAGGCGTACTGACTGCCATAGGCAGAGGTGCCTCGCCTGGCATGAACATAGGCGACACAGTGGGAGCCTGCAAGCCCACCGGGCCCCATGGCCAAATGATGTCTTGTGTTTGAGTCACAATAGGCCTACCTGACACCTGAGATGGGACACTGCGGACATCCACCTGTTGATCCTCGCCCTGTCGTTCCACTGCGACAGCCGCCATCGGAGCCGGTCGTGCATCATCTCTCACAGGTACAACAGCCCGACTTGGAAGACCTGCACACTGGCCCTCAATAGCAGAAAGACGAGTCAGCACCTGGGCCTGAAAAGACTCCAAAGAAGACATAGCTGGCGGCGCCGAGGGCAAAGGCCCATCCAGACGCCGCTCAATGCTAGCTAATCTATCCAGAATGGCCCTACTGATCGGACCATCCCAGAATGCTTCCAAAAGCGCCGGTGAAATAGCACTGGTGGGCACCCCAGGAACCACAGCCAATTGCACAGAGCCTGCCGGTGGAGCAGGCGCTAAGAACCCTGGTGATGAAGCTACACCTGTCACAGCTTCTGCCGCCACTGGCTCCTCCGCCGCAGCATATGAAGGGACCAACGCAGGCCTTTTTTGAAAAGGCTGCCTGCCCTGTACAGGAACTGCCCCAGCCCATTTTGGAGCGGGTTGTTTCCCCTTAGAAACCCCTGCACCCTTCTTAGGAGCCATGCTTAGGATACAGGGCCAAATATGTCCACCTGGAACAGACCCACCAAATGCTGCAGTAAAGGAAGGCAAAAATTGGCCGCTGGCAAGAAAACCTAAAATGGCCGCTGGCAAAGAAAAAACTTAAAATGGCTGCCCGCAGAGAGTAGAACAGAGCCACGAGGTGTAATCAAAATGGCTGCCAATTCAAATATAAAAAACTGCCACCGAACTATCTCCCAACCAAAACAGCCTGCACCCTGTTGCCCAAACGAACTATGGGCCTACAAAGCAGTGTAACAGCCCATACACACCCACCCTGTAGTACTTTCAATAAGAACCGGAGGGGGGGGGTGGAAAACCCAGAGTGAAAAAACGCAGCCCACCGTGGCCTCACCACACCACGTGCTACTGCCACTCTGCAAGCGGGGGGGGGGAGATACCTCCCAACTAACCCCTGTACCACCAGCACCGCAACCTCCCCTGGCAGTCTCTACAGCCAAATGGGCCAAACGGGCTCCTAAGGATGGGATGGGAACTGCCGCAACTAAAAAGCCGCCGCCGCCGTCGCTGTCCAAAAGCCGCCGAAACCGCCGCCGAAACCGCCGCGGGATCAACGATTTGCCTCCAAGAACAGATGCGATGCCGCTGCTGCTGCTATCTGCCTAGCCTGAAGGCCTCCAGCACCCAGCAGCACAGCACTCGCTCTCCCGAGCGCGCCGACGAACTGGTGAGGGGGGGGGCAAGAGCCAGACCTAAATAGGCTGGCTCTGTCCCCTGTTGGTGTCTTCCCTCTCCATGCCTCTCGCGGAGGCAAATCAGCCCCTTCCCGCCAGCGCAGGCTCGGCGGGGGCCGGGGCTCGCACACAGTAGCCAACTAGTTCCTCTGGAGGAGCAACAGTAGGGCTTAGAGACCGATACCCTCCCCTGATGTTGCCTCCTGGCACTGGGATTCAAATGCTTCGTGCCTCTGAATGTGGCAGTTCCCCTCAGTCACCATGGCTATTAGCTACTGATAGACCCAGTGCTATTTTTGGGCAGGAATGCACAGGAACGGAGTTCTGGCTGACTCCCGAGTTGGCTATGCCCTGCAGGAACTCTTTAGCATAATAGGCCACACCCAACAGCAGAAACTCATTAGCATTGGCTACATTAGGGGTGTGTGGCCTAACATGTAAAGGAGTTCCTGCTACAAAAAAAGCCCTGGGTTGTGACAGCAAACAAGATAAACATAATAAGAAGCAAAAGGTGGGTATGGCTGGATGACCACATCTCACGGCTCCTACTGAATCTGAGCCCATGGCTAAGTGCTGCTGGGGATGAGCTCTCGAGGCCGGACAATCCCACACCTGACAATGGGAGAGTTTGGAGGCTGCCCCAGCGACAGCTGAGGCAGATTCCTGCCTAGTCAGCACTCCCCCCGATTCGCCTCCACCAGTTTCCCGCTTGCAAGAACAGCGCCGACAGAACATGGCAACCCGGCAGCGAGAGGCACACATGCACCACAGATGCTCATTCAGCCCTGAGTACTAGCAGAAGCCAGGACATGCTTGGGGCATGCTAATTGCCAGCAGCTTAGTGAGCTATTTAGCCCTCGCCCTCACGCTGGCAAGTTGTGCCAGCAACTAGTCATTTTGATGAAGCTCTGCACCTCATGTTCCTGATCCCCGGTTCCTGTCTTTACGTCCTCAGCTCCTTGACCTCGGCTTGTACCTCGAACCTCTGACTCCTGGACTCTTGACCTTTGGAAACTCTGGCTTATGGACAATTCTGATGGTTTGTGTTTTGGACTTGGTTTCCCTGGTTGGTTTGTCTGCCTGGCTCTTGACCTCGGACTGCATCTTGACCACCCTGCTTTGCCTTGCATCTTGGACTTGGTCTTCCTGGTTGTTTGTTTTGCCTGGCTCTTGACCCTGGACTGTGCCTTGACTTCCTCGCTCCTATCTGAACCCGCACCCTGGCCCGTGACACCACACTTCTCATAATGTGGGGGTGTGGTCTAATATGCTAATCAGTTTCTGATGTTGGGTGTGGCCTATTACGCTAATGAGTTCATGCTGGGCTTTTTCTAAAAAAAAAAAAGCTTGGATAGACCTATCCTCCATGAATCTATTGTGGCAACTTACGAGGGAGTAGCCAGCATAAATAAGCACAGAAACACAGGCGGGAGCAACTAGGAATGGGGTGGAGGCAGAGAAGCCAGGAAATAAAAGGGAAAAATTCCAGAGTTTGGGGGACAAAGAGGATGGGGCTGGAGTGTGTCTACAAGGAACCAGAACCATGCAAGAAATGGATGGGAAGCTGACAGAGCTGTAAGAGGCAATGTGGGGGGGAAATGTAGCAGTGAAAGCCAGAAGTCTGAGAAAAACAGCTGTAGAATCTCAGACCTGTACGTTATCAAAGAGGGTGAAGAAAAATACATTTCCCAAAGAGGAGTAATGAAGAAGAAAGTCGTCAGCCCTCCTGGTTCTGCTGGGCACATTGCACTGGATCTGCTGCTCGCCTTGCAAACATGCTCCCTCCCCCACCTCACTTTCTACTTCTGGGCTTGTTGTATGCCTGCTTTGTTTCCCCCCACATTATTAGAAACAATGAAGATTCTCAGACTTGACCTCAGTCCTTGTTATGTACGCAGACTGCCACTAGGGGTCTGCGGCTAGAGTGAGGAGCTTGGGTCCCAAACACGATGGGACCTCAGATCCTAAACCACCTAGTGTCCACCAATAGGCCATCTGGCGGGAAATTCTAACCCTCCAATGGGACCATGGGTGTACTGGGTGGGGTGCATATAGTTGGCCCTTGCGGGGCCAGTTTTCCAGTCTTGTGTGTGAAGTACAATAAATGCATCTGAACGCATGTCGTAGTCTGAGTCTCCATGCAGTGAACCCAGTACTTTACAGTCCTGTTACATTTTGGCACTGGTTCTGCTGCTGGCCTTGCAAACATGCCCCATCCACACACTTCACTTTCTACTGCAGAGATTCTTTGGGAGAATCTGCTGGGCTTGTTGTATGCCTGCCTTGCCTTTTCCCCATCATTGAAAACAATGGAGGATGGGGGAACACATTTTGGATGCCCACAGAATAGGAACCCCTGTTCCAATCTCTTTGAAACTTTGGGGTTCTTTTGGAGACCAGCTCTAGCAGCTACACCACAAATTGGGTGCCTCTGCCTCAACCCCCTCCCCCCAGCCTGCTGAATATACCCTATGAGATTTGCCATTAATTATAATGGCCTCATAGGGCATAATGGAGCCAAAAAAATTGGGATCCCTGAATTTTACTCGAATTCTGATACAATCCCAATATTGGAATTTGGATTTTCAAGGCAATACTGAATTTTTAAGGGTTGAAAAACCTGAATCCAAAGTATACTGAATTTTTTTCCTTACACATCCCTAATTGGGAGTTTCTGACTTTTGTGTCAGGTGGGATCTGTGTGAACTGTTACATCTATCTAATGTCCTTTTACAGCTGCCTATTCCCATAGCTATCACTACATCTCTGGCAGGTAATTCCACATTTTAATTACTCTGTAAAGTAGTATTTCCTTTTGTCTGTCCTAAATCTACTGCCCATCAGCTTCATTGGATGCTCTCAAGTTCTAATATTTGGGGAGAGGGAGAAAAAGTCCTGTTTGTTGACCCTCTCCACCCCATGCATAATTTTATAAACCTCTATCACGTTCCCCCTTAATCATCTCCTGTCAGCTTTCCCCCTGGGATTAGTTTAAAAAATGTTACTTTTTGATATTAATTGCCAGCAACCTGGTTCCCTCTTGGTTCAAGTGAAGCCCAGGCCTTTTGTAAAGTCTCAGCTTGCCCCTGAAAGTTCCTCAGTACCTAGCAAATCTAAAACCACCTGGCACCACTTTCTCATTCACACACCAAGATCCCTGATCTGTGCCTGATGCTGCCTCCCATTATGGTATTCAGAAGTCAGCTTCAGGATTTCTTGGTAATCACCACATCTCTTTTGCAAATCACATGAAGCTGCTTTGTACTGAGTTAGACCATTGGTCTCTCAAGATCAGTATTGTCTGCACTGACTGGTCATGGCTTTCCAAGGTCTCAGCTGGAGGTCTTTCACATCACCTGCAACCTGATTCTTTTACCTGGAGAAGTCATGAACTGAACCTGGGACCTTCTGTCACTAAGTTATGGCATTCCCCTAACCCTTGCAGCATCCAGTGGAGAGACCCAAGTTTCCAGATTGAGATCTGTGCAAAATGATGTAATTCTACTACAGCTTTGCATCAGATTTTGTAGGCCTGAATGAGAATTGCAAGGCTCCTGGGCTTAAAAACAAGAAGACTCTTCCTGCTTCTCTGAAGTCAGCATTCTAGAAAATGGGCCACTATAAGACGGGTAAACACAAATGCATGGAATTTAAAAGTGAGCTATCGCTTTTAGTCTTAAGGTTTTGCTTTCTGTGAATATTCACTTCATCTCCTTGTGCCTGCCATGCACCCCTTTCTGAACTAAATGGATATTGCATTTACATAGAATGCTTTCCCTTCTCAGTCCTCAAGTGCAGCTTCAGACACTGGCAGTCTCTGATACCTGCTCTATAAAGAAGCGAGGCATTTACAAGCGCCCAACATGAGGGATGCTGTTGTGCCCTGAATATTCATTTGTAAATAGCACAGCAATCCATTATTGAAAACCAGGAGAAGCAGCCCCATGCAGGCACGAAGTCCAAAGTAATCTGTCTTTATTACTGTCCACCAAGGACTGCGCGTTGGCAGGAACTGCAATGAGAAAGCATCCAACAGCTCTTTGGTGTGTATTAATAACTGAGCTTTGAATATGAGCGATTTTGGAAACTCTGCAGAGCCATTCCCTCATGTTACAAACAACAACTTACCAAGGATAATAGTCTTAAAGATACATTTCATAGCTTGCGATGTACCCAGCTGCTGCATTCAAGAAGACTGATTTTCATTGGGGTTTATCAAGTGTGAACTCCAAGGACTTTGCACATGGATTTGGTTTGCTGAGGGAGACTGGATTGCATTAGCCCTTCACACACGTTCACTTGCAAATGTGTATCAGGGAGCAGGATAGTTATCCCTGTCAATCAGACCAGCATACGCATTTATACTTTGTAAATTGGAAGGGATCATGTCTCAGTGATAAAGCAGCTGCTCTGCATGCAGAAGGTCAGTCCCGAGCATCTCCAGTTTAAGGGATCAGATAGGCGGTCAGAGTAGACAGTACTGACTTTGATACACCAGTGGTCTGAATGAGCACAAGGCGGCTTCATATGTTCATGTGATTTGCTGCCACTATAACGCCATGTGACACACACACACACTGAACAAGGGTAAATGTGAGCACTATATGGACTTTATTGCTGAATACTGGGAAACACACTGATGCAATTCTAAACCTCAATAGTACTTGCTTGCGAGCTGAACATGTTTTGAGTAAATCTCTTAGTTTAATTGGGCCCATCCATTGTTATAACTGCTTTTAGAAGCCCATTTTCTCCTTAAACAAGTCATAATGCCTTTGGGATTTGCATAATCCAGTGATGACAGCAGCTGAATTGTTCAGGCCAAATATAGAATGTTATGTTTGCAGTGCTTTTTAGACTAACAAACATTGTTCTGCCAGATAGAGATGACAATCTGAAAGCTCATTTTCTCGAAGTTGTGGTGTTCAGTACCAGTTCTCAGTTGAACATTTTTAGAACACTTTGAATATTTTTCTTTATGAGATTGAAGTCCATTTACTTGAGCACATGAGCACACGTGAAGCTGCCTTATACTGAACATGAGAAGATCCCTGCTGGATCAGATCAATAGTCCATCTAGTCCAGCATCCTATCTCACACACTGGCCAGTCAGTTCCTCTGGAACTAGATGACTGGTCCATCAATATCAGTACTGTCTACTCAGACTGGCAATGGCTCTCCAGGGTCTCAGGCAGAGGTCTTCTATATCTCATCCTTCCTGATCCTTTTAACTGGAGATGCCAGGGATTGAACCTGAGATCTTCTGGAAGCAAAGCAGATGCTCTGCCACAGAGCCACAACCCCTCTCCTCCTTCATCATTTTTCTCTTGACAAAGGCCACAAATACCCTTCTGGCTGTTCAAAAGAAGAGCAAAAGGGGATGGTGATTCCTAGTGTTTGTCTCCAGAATTTGGTACTCAGACAGCATCTGAACTCAAAGATTGCATTTAATGGTTACTCCTTTGCAGAACAAAAATGATTTTTAAAAGTCATCATTAGATGATATTTAGGTTTGCTGAGGGCTACCTGCTGGTGCACCTAATGCACCAGCAGATAGCCTGCCTGGCCTACTGAAGGCTGTGTCAAGCTGGGCACTGGAATACCCTAGGCTTCTAGTCCTGGGGGATTTCAATGTCCATTCTGATGACTTGGCTTCCCTTCAGGCCAAGGACCTAGTGTGTTGGCTCCTATACACCAAGCAGGCCACATACTGGACCTTATTTTTGGTGCAGGGACCTGGAATCTATTGAGGTAGTACCATGGTCAGACTACTTTGTCCTGAAGGCCTATCTGAGAAGCTTGAACCCTCCCTGTTTAGGTGGCGAGCAAATTTATGCTTCCCTGCAGAATCAAATGGACCCTAGAAGGTTCCAGGAAGCTGTGTGAGATCCAGTGTTCCCAGGTGATTCACTGGATGAGCTGATGACGGATTGGCATAGCTGTCTTTCCGAGGCCATCGACAAAATTGCTCCCTGGTGTCCTCTCCGCCAGCTTGCTCTGGTTTGCTGCACAGTTGATTTTAATACTGATTTTATTGTTAAACTTTTATCTATTGCTATTGTAGTCATGATGACTTTATAACTCACCCTGAGCCCACTTGCAGGGAGGGTGGGATAGAAATAAAAGTAATAAATAAATAGGTGTAAGCTTGTTAGGACAGCATTGCTTTGTTGCATATTTTTCTCTTATGCAAAGTGACTCACTTCTTATGTTTGGCAAGGCCTGATGGAGTGAAATGAGCTATTTGCTATACCAAATGTATGGAACAGAATAAACCCCTGACCTTTCTGATCCAGATGGGCAGTGCTCAAGCAGACTTTGGCATGTGCATTCTATGGCAAATTGGGAGGAGGAGAGCTGTGTGCAAACATCCAGGTTTTGAGAACAGTTCGACATCTGCAATAGTTCAACATCAGTTCAACATCAACATCTGCAAAGTTAGCCTAGATTGGATGGCTACTAACCTATGCACTGACAATTCTCTCCATATACATGTCCCCTCTAGTGTTACCAGGTCCTTCCTGGCCACTGGTGAGGAATGGGGGGTGGGGTTGCCAGATCCAGGTTGGGAAACTCCTGGAGATTGGGGGATGGAGCCTGGGGAGAACAGGGACCTCAGTGGGTTACCCTGCCATAGAGTCTACCCTCCAAATCATCCATTTTCTCCAGGGGAATTGATCTCTGTAGTCTACAGATAGTATACTAATTAGTTCTCTTTCCATTGCAGGTGGCTCGTCTTCTGGCCAAAGGCCCAGCAGAAGAGTCATTGGATCCAGTGGTAAGTTAAAACCTGTTATTTCTTTGATGTGTTTTAGGATTGTAGACCAGAAATGTTGTATGTACATGCATTGCCACCAGTTATGAAAGTAAGTAGCTCTGTGCCCACAGTTTTTCCAGTATAGTGGAGAGGCTTGTGGATATATATGAGACAGCTTGGTTGGGGTTAAGTATCACCTCATTAAAACTTTCTGCACTGCAGAGTTTATGATTAGGGATTTTGAAAGTTTGGAGTGAGATGTCCATATTCTTTCCCATTGTTCTTGAGTGAGGGTTCGTTTCAAGTCTTTGTGCCATGCTTGTTGATAGCTGTGTGGTCTGTAGTCTACGGATGATCTGTAATTCCAGGGGATCCCCAGGTCTCACTTGGAGGCTGGCATCCCCAGTCCCCTCTATCTGAACTGGAAAACAAATCGGCATCTGCCTATAACCCCAAAAGTCTCAAGGGACCTTTCAAGCATTCAAGCACCCACCAAAGCTGAAGGAATACACTGTACCCCATTTTCTTGTTAGTTCACCCCCTTTCCAAACAACTACCGAACCTTGTATTTGGGAAGGATTCAGGGTTAAGTGGGAGGAGGGCTTCTTTGACACAGGAGAAGCCAAATGCAGGCTTCTTTTCAAGTGGCAACACTCCCAGCTATAGCCCTGACTTAGTTAGCCCAGGCTAGCTTGACCTTTTCAGATCTCAGAAGCTAAGCAGGGTCAGTCCTGATAAGACCACTAAGGAATTCCAGGAGCACTACACAGAGGTAGACAATGGCAAACCACCTCTGTTAGTCTCTTGTCTTGAAAGTACTACATGGTCACTGTAAGTCAGCCACAAGTCCTGCACAGTTTACACAAAAACATACTCCCAGCTATGACTTCCTAGCAGTACTGTGGGACTTGTAGTTTTCACTACATTCTTGAGTCAAGTTGAGGGGCAGATAGAACTACAACACAAATCTGTAACCCCTGGTCCACAGTGATGGCCAGTAAAACAGAAACCTCACAAAAAGGCTGCTCCCATGTCTAATAAGCCTTCCTCTCTGCTGCATACCCCTTCCCTTTACAATGATAAGGTTTTGCTGTTTGGGAAGGGGACAGTCTTGAACAAGTCTGAACCACATCCTAATTGTTAAGTGCATACTCGGAACCCCACCATTAGTGAAATTGACCAGAACCCCACCATTAGTGAAACTGACCCGCATCATCTGGCTATAGAACCAGAAGAAACTGAAGCAAAGTCCCACTCACCTTCAAAGATTTGATTGGCACTGTCCAAAGTTAAGTATAGACTATTTTGATCAGTGGGAAGTCATTTGAAGCTAAATTGCACAGAGGCAGGTGCATGGACAGTGAGATACGAATTTAAGAACATAAAAAAGATTCTTTATGGATCAGACCAATGGTCCATCTAGTCCAGCATCCTATTTCCTATGGTGGACAATCAGGGTATGTAGGCCAAAGCCTTCTCCTGCTGTAGCTCTTCAGCAACATTCAGAAGTGCACTATTTCAGAATATGGAGGTCCCATTTAACCATCATAAGCAGTAGCCATTGAGTAATTTGTCTAATACTCCATTAAATATATTTAAATTTGTGACTGGCTCTGGATTGGAGACAGGTCTTTTCAAAGTACTGTACAACAGTGAACCATAATGGATGGGGGGAGCTTTGAAATGAAGTTAAGCAAAGAAAAGTAGTAAAATTAAAAGGCCTATACACAAAACTTTTTATATCCCTAGAAATAATATTGAAAATGATAGATGGTTAAAATGAAAGGATGCTAATGATTTGAAGGAAATGGAAGAGAACAAAGAAGACAAATGAGATGTTATTATCAGAGAATGATAAAGGAAGAAGGCAAGAGGCTGTGGATGAAAATAAGGAGAAATTGGCAAAGAAATCATAGGTCAGGTCGGCATTAAATTAGACCCTTTGGCTTCAGTCTCTCTTAATGCTTTGGGGTTGCACAGAAAGCAAGAGGTCAGAAGACAGAAGTAAAGGTGGATCTTAAAGTGACTTTGCACAGTCTAACACATATTTAATAAAGGGGATCTGCTGAAGTAGCATTTAAATTTTTTAAAAAACATTATAATTTCTCTATTTTTTTGTATGAATATGTAAGGTCTCCAAAAACCAAAAGAAACTGACATGAACATTTTAAGGACTACCTTCCTCCAAGAGTAGGCTAATGTCAGCCTGTTCAGTTGCAAACATTCTGGATAGGATTTCCCTGCAGTGGGCAGACATAGGCAGAGTAGGGATGGGCACAAGCTGAACCACGAAGCAAAATCTGTGATGAATTTTGCCCTGTTTGTGGTTCACAAGCCAAAGTTCATAACGGGTCTACCCTCACAAACTCCCACAAACTTTTAAAGCAGTTTATAGTGGTTCATGGATAGAGCAGAAAGCAGGGGTTTAAAGGGACTCTGGGTCCCTTTAAATCCCTGCTTTCTGTTACTTGCAAAAGTTGCAAAGTCCAAAGCCCCCCTGGCAAATTTCCTGGCTATGAGGCTCTTCCACAGTGCCTTGAAGTAATAGTTAAAACATCCTGAGCTAAAACCAAAGATAAAATAACAAGCCCCAAATCCCTCCCTCTCCCTTAAAATATGTCTGCTATTCAAACCCCCTCAAGAGCCCTGGCAAACAGGCAGGCCTTGCAGTGCTCCCTGAAAATCTCCAGGAAGGGTGCCTCTTCACTTCTTCAGGGAGCCAGTTCCACAGAAAAAGAGCCATGATAGAAAATGCCAGGCTCTGATTAATGCCGAAAGTGCCACCCTAAGTGGTGGAATAACCATCGGGTGGCTGCCTGATTACCACAATTGGTGCACAGAAACATACGGAAGGAGACGGTCTTTCAGATATGTGGATCACAGTTAGGTGTGTGCATTCGGCTAAGGCAAACTGAATAAATACCCCACAAATACCTTATCAGGTTTTTGGGGGGTATTTATTCAGTCAAATCAGATTTTCTAATCTGATTAGGCAAACCAGTAGGGTCAGCTTGAATAAAAGCCAATCTTATTCGGCTGTTAGGTTTCTAAATGGCCAGTGGAGGGGAATCTTTCCTTCCTTCCCCAGCCAGCCCACCACTGTTTGGGGAGGCATTTAAACCCACATCTCTGGAGTTGTGCTGCCTTGGTGGCATGATTCCAGAAACTGAGGGAGGTTAAACTTTAACACACACCCCCTGGAGTCGTGCTGCAGTGGTGGCATGCTCCCTTCATCGAAGGGAAGACAATTTGCCTTCCCTTCAGTGGAAGGTGTATGCTGCCTCCATGGCACAACTCCAGAGACTGAGGCAGTTTAAACTTTAAACACCCTCAGTCTCTGGAGTCGCACCATGGTGGTTTAAAGTTTAAATACCCCCAACTCTGGAGATGTGCTGTGATGGCAGCACACTCCCTCCATTGAAGGGAGGGCAATTTGTGTTCCCTTCCATGGAGGGATTGTGCTGCGACTGCAGTGTGACTCCAGAAAATGTGGAGGGTCATTATATCATTATATCATTACAGTCCCCATAAGGTATAATGGAGCCAAAGAAATTCGACAGTGTCGATCATTTCCCAAACCCCAGTATCTTACCAATACTGGGATTTGGGAATACCCACATTTACCAATATTTTTTGAGTTTGGTATATCTGAACTCGAAAGATATAAATTTTTGGGGGTGCACACCCCTAGTCACAGTCGGTGAAAGGCTACTCCCCCCAAACCTATCATCCTTTTCAAGGCTGATGGACTTAACAGATAGCCAGTGTGAGCTGTGTCAAAGTGACCACATCAAAGCCATCCAGTCAGGGTTCAGTCAAGCAAGCCAGGTCAACCCGTTTCTCACACGACAGGTCAGATATTGTTGAGATCAGCCACCCGATCAAACCCTTGAGGCTGACCTTGAGATAGGGAAGGAAATAAGTGAAGTGACCAAAGCAGATAATGTTATTATATTGGAAGTCTTCAAGCACCCTCACATTGACTGGGTAAACATGTGTTTGAGTCATGCTAGAGAAACAAGATTCAAAAATCACTACAACTTTGAAACAGAAGGGTAGTGATCTTGGACTTGCTTCTGAGTGGGCTGCCTATTGAATAGTGTAAAATCTTTTCAGATCTCTTAATTCCAAAAATTTACTAATTGCATAACAAGTTTTTTTAAGTCTGGCTCATTGCCATTGTTATATGATGCCCATATTGTCATGATCCCAAAGCCTGGAAAAGACCATACTCAGCACACAAGTCTTTGACCTATTTTTTGATGAATGTAGATGCTAAGGTATTAACAGCTATTTTTGCTAACAACTTTGCTACTTGGTACCAAGCAGGACATATATGAGGTGAGCAGGGCTCTGATAATATTAGGGTGGTCATTGATCAGATTACTTTAAATACAAAGAGATCTGATCAATTCTCTCACTTGATGCTAGGAAAGCTCTTGACAAAATTTACTGAAAATTTATCTTTACTCCATTGACTAAATTCGGGGTTTTTTACAATTTTTTAAAGTGGATTAGAATTCTTTATTAATCTCCCAGATTCAGGCTGCTGACTAATGGAAAATTTTTCCTCTTGTGAGGAATACTAGACAGGGTTGTCCTCTTTCTCCTATCAGTTTCATGTATGTATGGAGCCTCCAGCTTGTGCCATTATACAAAATAATAATATTCATGGCTTTGTGCATACCTTTTTCAAATTTAAAATTATTCTTTATGCAGATGATCTTTTATTATTTAACTTGGAACCTCAGTCCTCCATTACTGTATTAATGAATATAAATAATACCTTTGGAGATTTGTCTGGATATTTGATTAATTGCACATAGAATGGTGACTGTGGCGACACTGAAAGATTACAGTAGTGACCACTCCTGTTATGTGTAGTTAGAGCATCAAAATTGCATGTTTGAATATGGCTATAGAATACAGCAATAAAAATGGGAAAACACACAATGCAAATATTCAGTTAGGATATTGATGTAGTATTGAAATATTAATGTGTGGATTTCACCTGTTTTGATTTCCAAATCTAACATCTGAATCCTAAACAAGATTGTGCAAAAGAAGATTGTGTGGGCAGGTTGAAAAGCAGTTGGATACTTAATAAAGATTTGTAGGCATCAATTTTGCATGGAATATTTTCATTAAGGACTCAAAGGATTATATAGACAATGCAATAATCATGTTCTGTATTCTCTGTCTATAGAGCTACATATACTTAGTAGGAATTTCTGTCTCATCCAAGTCAAAAAGTAACAACGGCCCTGGTCATACGGGCCAGAAAACGCGGGGGAGAGGCGTGGCAGTTTGCCCCGGAGCTAAATAAGGCGCAGTAGCCCTATCACATGGGCCACCGGGTTGCCACACTCCAGCTCTGCGCCCCGATCACACCACGCTGCTGCAGCACGACAAAAAAGCAGCGAAGTGCGCATGCGCCATGGGGGGCAGGCCGCTGTCGGTGTCCTGTGTGTGCACATGCGCTGTTCAGTGTTGGTGCGCATCCCATGGACACTTACAACATCTGGAAACCCCAGGGACATGGGCGGGCATCAGAAGCCACGGGATACTGGCGCTCCCGCAATCAGACGCCAGCCTTTGCCCCGGGGTTTCCGGAAACTAGTACTTTGGACCTACTAGTTTTTTACTCCGCATTTTCCATGGGAAGCCACAGGTTGGCCACGGGAGCACTATGCCTCCCAGATGTGCTTGTATGATCGTGCACGGAAAGTCTGCAGGGCTCCCGTGCCTTCATCGGGGCAAATGCTCAGTGTGAATGGGGCCAACAGTTGGTAATATTTGGAAATATTCATTTTTATCTCCCCTTCTTTCAAAAAATTCAGGATAACATCTATTGTTCTGTCTTCATTTTCTTCACAACAACCCTATGAGGCAGCTTAGACTGAAACAGAGAGGGGAGTGTGGATCCAAGGTGACCCAGTGAACTTCATGGCAGAGGGGGGATTTGAACCTGGGTTTCCTTGGTCATAGTTTGCCATGCTTACTAGTACACCACACTGGGTCTCAATCTGGGAGCCAGTCTGGTGTTGTGGTTAGGAGCATGGACTCTAATCTGGGAGAACCAGGTTTGATTCCCCAATCCTCCACATGCAGCTGCTGGTGTGACCTTGGGTCAGTTACAAGTTCTTTCAGAGCGGTTCTCTCATGAGCAGTTCTTGAAAGAGCTCTCTCAATCCCACCTACCTCACAGGGTGTCTTTTGTGGAGAAGGGAAGGGAAAGGAGCTTGTAAGCCACTCTGAGACTCCTTTGGGTAGTGAAGGGTGTGGTATAAACCCATTCTCTTCTCTTCCCTTCCCTTCTGTTCTGTTCTCTTCTTCTCATAGGTCTGTCGTTTTAAAGTGTTCTGTTACACCAGTAGTGACATGAATTGGGAGGAGGGCTTTGATTTGATTCTATGTAATTAATGGCAGCTCCGGCTTGCCTGTTATTTTGTTCTCTTGGGATCTGCTTGCTTTGCTCAGAAACAAATGTTCTGCTTACCTATAATGGCATACAGATAGACCGTGTGGCAGATTGCAGGGAATAGCAACAAATACCACACTTCCCCCCTGCAACAAGCAGCATTAACTGTCAGTTGACAGAAGGAAATGCACTGCTTCCCTAAACTCTCTGTTAGGCACCAGATCAAAATGTTTTTGTTCATGGAGGCTTTTAAAGAAAGGATGGGTCTTTTAACACCACTTTATGCTGTGCTTTTAGTTTGGAAATTGTTGTTTTAAGATGCTCAGTGATCTCTGCTTCTATGCTCTGGTTAGTTGTTTTTTTTAATATGGATTTTAATGCTGGATTTTAATTTTTTTAAAAACACTTGTAGCGCTTCATGCTTTTGTTTGAATTTTGTAAGCCATCTCAGGCAGGTTTGCAGGAGAGGCAACATACAATGTTCTAAATAAACAAAGAATAAATGTAAGGTAGCCTATAGGCAGGCATCACTACAGACTTGCACAGGACAGAGGAAAATGCACACTACCTTCCCCCTTTCAGTGATATGCAACATCTGTCAGTTCATCTTAGTGTGCACCCACTGGAGTCAGCAGCACAAAGCGAGAGGTTAACAGACTAAAACCAACCCAAAAGAGATTCAAGAAATCAGTAAAGTGAAGTGAATTGAGGGACCTGAGATATCTCAATAGCTTGATGTTCCTTAAAAACAGCACTGTACTGTTTTCTAGGTATAACACACACACACACTTTGTGAGATATAAAGGCAAATTTCTATTTACATGCAAGGGTTGCCAGGCCTTGAGACTCTAGCAGTAGAGGTGAGGGGAAATGACATTGTATGAGACTACCATGTCATTTCAAGCCAAACAAAACAAAACCCAGAAGTGACATCATCACATCACAGTGATGCCCCAGGAATCTGACTAATCTCTATGGTTTTTACCACAAAGATCTGAAAATTTCTAGAACATCACCAATGACTGCCAGGTTTTTAGCTGGAAATAATGTTGCAGCATTAAACAGCACCATTTTCTTCTCCCTGTTTCCTCTTGCTGCTTATTCGAGCAGTAGTGGGGACCAAGGAGAATCACTGAGAGCCCTCCCACTGGACGTGGGATCCCTATCATGTGCATAGAAAGAGGAGTGGGGTCTAGTTTTAACCAGAAATGGAGTGTGTGGGCAAGGGGATAAGGCAAGTGCCTTATCTCACTGTGCTCCATTTCTTTCAGCATTCTACTTCCAGTCCAGCTCATACCTTGTTCCAGACCTTGGCCTTTCTGCACTTTCCTTTTAATCCATGTTCACCATGGTGTCCTCCAAGCAATTCTGCAGTAAAAACAAATCCAAACTTCTTTTTAATACAGATCCCCCTAATTCTGCACTAAAATTGAGTTCAACCTTCTTTTTATTCCATGTTTCCCCCCCCATTCTGCATTACGTTACCCCCACCCCTTCAGTTGTCAGCCTGATTTCAGCCTGCTGTTGCTGTGGGTTATTTGGATGCTGTTTTGCCATGGTGGACTTAAATTGCCTTGACTCAAACACTGAGAAAATCCAGAGTGGTAGGCAAATGCAGCAAAGACCCCTGTCTGGGAGAAGAGAACTTTAAACTTCAGAGCTCAATAAGATAAAGTACAGGAGGCAGGAGTGTTTAGCTCCTTTCATCAATACAGTCCTGTTTTTATTTAAAAATAACTCTTCAGCACAACCTCAGATCTAAATGTTAGACTCATACCTGAGGATCCCTGTTATGTATAGGAGAAGAGCCAGGGCTCAGTAGTACAGCATTTATTTTGCATTCAGAAGGTCTCAAGTTCACTCTCCAGCATCTTCAGTTAAAAGAATCAGGTAGTAGGTGATGTGAAAGATCTTTACTTGAGGTCCTGGAGAGCCAGTGCTAGTCAGAGTATGAAATGGATAACCTAAAAGACAATAAACTGTTTCAGTTCATGTATTATTTACAGCTACTGCCTGCTTTATTTGGCTGCCAAACATCTGCATCTGTCAGCTGTGCAAGTGATGATTTTATTTGCCTATAAAATGGGGACCTGTTCTCCTGTATGCCTGAAATTTGCTTTGGATGAATGGCACAGTCCCTCAGAATTTAATTCCAAAAGACTACAGCTGGATATGTGGTTTTTCATTGGCACAAATGGACATGACTATAAAATATAAAGCAGTAATACAGAAGGAGAATTTAAATTTAAAACTAAAACAAAACAATGCCCTTATCCCTAATATAATGTCCTCAACATTATAGTAAACTTTTGTCTGTTCTATTCACTTCATTCTTCATATTTGAAAATCAGATTATTGAATGCTTCTCTATATAAAAATAATCCACACCAAGAAAACGAGCATGTTAGAGAGAACCCTTCACCTACCATCTAGATTTCTATGTGGAAGGATTTGTTTTTCATATGACGGAATATTCAATAATAATGAACCACCACTTACAGCTTCAACACTGTTTGAGAAGTACGGACAAACTAAGACCATGGAATGATAGAATTAAATGTGCCCTCATTAAACTGAAGATATATGCTCAAAAATCAATGAAACCAAGTTCACTAAAGGCAAATTTAAATTGGAAAGGATAATCAAACCATCAAATGCAAAATGGAGGAACAGTCACTAGGCACTGTACCTGAGGGAAGATTTGGGACTTGTAATGGATGATCAAGCAAATATGAATTGACAATGTGAATCAGTTGCAAAACAGACTAATGTTTTATTGAGCTGTCCTAGTAGCCACATCATGTGTAAAACAAATGAAGTAATTATTCCCTTAATCCTGACAATAGTTTGACCTTATTGAGGAAGCCACATTCAGTTTTGGACATGGCAATTAAAAGAGAAGGACAATTGTAGGCAGTTCAATTTCAAGGAAGAGAAAGAGAATAAAAAAAGTGCCAGACTTAGAAGGTGAACAATGGCTGAACTGACCATGGTAAATGATTAGGAAAACAGGTTAATTATTAGTGTGCTGATACAGAAGAAAACAGTCTATTGTTAAAGGAGGAAAGTAATGAACTTTTGAGCTATTGCTGGAATTACCTATAAGGGGAATTCAGGTCAAATACTATGGTTCTAAATAGTCAACAATCCTGCTTCTGGAGGCCATAGCACATTCTGGTCCAGTGTCACTCATTCACAGCACATTCATTATATAAGAAGCCAGGAAGGGTATGGCTCAGTAGCAGATCATCTGCTTTGTATGCTAATGGTTCCAGGTTAACTCCTGGTATCTCCTGCTAAAAGGATCTGTTAGCAGGTGATGTGAAAGATCCTGAGATCCTGGAGAAGCGCTGCTAGTCAGAGTAGATGGGACTGACCTTAATAGATCAGTGACCTAGAGCCACAGAATCATAACGCTGGACGGGGCCATACAGGCATCTAGTCCAACCCACTGCTCAATTCAGAATCAGCCTAAAGCATTCCTGAAAAGTGTTCTTCCAGCTGCTGCTTGAAGACTGCAAGCGAGGAGGAGCTCATTGTTTATCAGGGCAGCTGATTATCCTGATGATCTACTTGTACTATTTTTTAAAAACTTCTAATATCCAGCTGGTATCTTCCCACCCAGAATTTCAACCCATTATTGTGATCCTAACCTCTGCTGCCAACAGGAACAGCTCCCTGCCCTCCTCTAAGCACAGCCTTTCAAATGCTTAAAGAGAGCAATTATGTCCCCCCTCAGCTCCTCTTCTCCAGACTGAGCATTCCCAAGTCCCTCAGCCTTTCCTCAAAAGGCTTGGTGTCCAGGCCCCTGATCATCTTCTTCACGCTCTTCTACACCCACTCCATTCTGTCCCCATCCTTTTTGAAGTAAGTTCTCCAGAACTGCATGCAGTACTTCAGGTGTGGCCTAACTAATGTGGTGTACATTGAAACTATAACATCCTGTGATTTTGACATTATGCCTCTGTAGCTACACCTCAAGATCACATTAATTTTTTTTTGCTACTGCATCACACTCACTGTTCATATTTAGCTTACAGTCTACTCAGACCCCAAGATCATGTCCACACACACTGCTATCTAGAAGTGCATCCCCCATCCAGTATGCATGCTTCTCATTTTTGTTACCCAGATGTAGAACTCTGCAGTTATCCTTGGTGAATTGCACCTTATACACATCTGCCCACTTTGCCAGTATGTTCAGATATCATTGAATTCTATCTTTATCTTCCAGGATGTTTGCTATTCCTCCCAATTTTGTGTTATAATGGACCCCTGACTTCCCAGCTCTCAGGCAGATTTTCCCCACCAAAATTTTAGTTCCCCTCAGTGACTAAGTCACTCCCAAGTAGTGTGTAGAGATGTTGTAGCTTCTTTTCAGAGATTTCTAGTTCTTTTCCATGAGAAATACTTTTAGTATATTTCAGCAATTACATAGAATCATAATACAGTTCCCTGGAGAATAGCTCTTTCTTAGAGACTGGAATGCTAAAGTAGGAAGTCAAAAGGTAACCAGAATAACAGACAAGTTTGACCTTGGAGAACAAAATGAAGCAGGGCAAAGGCTAACAGAGTTTTGTCAAGAGAACATGATGGTCATAGCGAACACCCTCTTCCAACAACCTAAGAGGCGACTCTACACATGGACATCACCAGATGGGCAACACCAAAATCAGATTGATTATATAATTTGCAGTCATAGATGGAGAAGCTCTATCCAGTCAGTAGAAACAAGACCTGGAGCTGACTGTGGCTCAGATCATGAGCTACTCCTTGCAAAATTCAGACTTAAACTGAAGAAAGCTGGGAAAACCACTATGCCATTGAGATTTGACCTAGATCACATCCCTGATGAATATCTCGTGGAGGTGAAGAATAGGTTTAAGGGATTAGATTTGATAGACAGAGTGCTTGAGGAACTATGGACAGAGGTTTGTGACATTGTACAGGAGGCAGCAATCACCACCATCTCAAAGAAAAAGAAATGCAAGAAAGCAAAGTGGCTGTCTGATGAGGCTTTACAAATAGCTGCAGAAAGAAGGAAAGTGAAAGGCAAAGGTGAAAAGGAAAGATTTACCCAACTGAATACAGATTTCCAGAGAACAGCAAGGAGAGATATGGAGGCTTTCCTGAATGAACAATGCAAATGAATAGAGGAAAACAATAGAATGGGAAGGACTAGATATCTCTTCAAGAAAACTGGAGAAATCAAGGGATCATTCCATGCAAAGCTGGCCATGATAAAGGACAAAACCAGTAGGGACATAACAGAAGCAGAAGAGATTAGGAAAAGATGGCAAGAATACACAGAAGAACTATACAAGAAGGACCTCAATGCCCTTGACAACCACGACGGTGTAATCACTGAACTTGAGCCAGACATCCTGGAATGCAAAGCCAAATAGGCCATAGAAAGCATTACTAACAACAAGGCTAGTGGAGGTGATAGTATTCCAGCTGAGCTATTCAAAGTCTTAAAAGATGATGCTGTTAGAATGCTGCACTCAATTTGCCAGCAAATTTGGAAAACACATCGGTGGCCACAGGATTGGAAAAGGTCAGTTTACATTCCAATCCCAAAGAAGGGCAATGCCAAGGAATGTTCAAGTTATCGCACAATTGCACTCATTTCACATGCCAGCAAGGTCATGCTAAAGATCCTACAAGCTAGGCTTCAGCAGTATGTGGATAGAGAACTGCCAGAAGTACAAGTTGGGTTTCGAAGAGGCAGAGGAACTAGAGATCAAATTGCTAACATTCGCTGGATTATGGAGAAAGCAAGAGAGTACCAGGAAAAGATCTACTTCTGCTTCATTGATTACACTAAAGTCTTTGATTGTGAGGATCACAACAAATTATGGCAAGTCCTTAAAGAGATGGGAGTACCAGACCACCTCACATGTCTCTTGAGAAACCTGTATAAGGGTCAAGAAGTAACAGAACCGGATATGGAACAACTGATTGGTTTAGCATCAGAAAAGGAGTATGACAAGGTTGTATATTGTCCCCTTGCTTATTTAATTTATATGCAGAGTACATCATGCAAAATGCTGGCCTGGATGATTCAGAAGGTGGAATTAAAATTGCTGGGAAAAACATCAACAACCTCAGATATGCAGACAATACCACTCTAGTGGTAGAAAGTGAAGAGGACCTAAAGAGCCTCTTGCTGAGGGTAAAAGAGGAGAGGGCAAAGGTTGGCTTGAAATTCAACATCAAAAAAAAATTGAGATCATGGCATCCAGCCCCATCACTCCTTGGCAAATAGAAGGAGAAGTTGTGGAGGCAGTGACAGACTTCACGATCCTGGGATATAAGATCATTGCAGACAGTGACTGCAGCCATGAAATTAAAAGACGCCTGCTCCTTGGGAGGAAAGCGATGGCAAACCTAGACAGCATAATAAAAAGTAGAGACATCACCCTGCCAACCAAAGTCCGTATGGTCAAAGCAATGGTATTCCCAGTAGTACTGTATGGCTGCAAGAGTTGGACTATAAGGAAGGCTGAGTGCCAAAGAATAGATGCTTTTGAAGTATGGTGCTGGAGAAGACTCTTGAGAGTCCCTTGGACTACAAGGAGATCAAATCAGTCAATCCTAAAAGAAATCAACCCTGACTGTTCCCTGGAAGGCCAGATCCTGAAGCTGAAGCTCAAATTCTTTGGCCACCAAATGAGAAGGGAGCACTCACTGGAGAAGAACCTGATGCTGAGAAAGATTGAAGGTCAAAGAAGAAGGGGATGAGATGGTTAGACAGTGTTATCGAGGCAACAATCATGAAATTAAGCAAACTTCAGAGCACAACGGAAGACGAGGGGCTGGCGTAATGTGGTCCATGGGGTTGTGAAGAGTCGGACTCGACTGTGCGACTGAACAACAACAACAATAAAAGGGTGTCTAGATTTCTCCCCTTAGAAAATCTAGTTTCTCTCTTCAGAAGATTGCAGCTTTCCACTAACTCCTGAAGTGTCTAAGGGTGCAGTTACACGTGCTAGATAAAACCAAGGGGGAGGGAAGTGAGGCTATTTCCTCCGGAGGAATTTGACCTGCAGTTTCACAATCACACTTCCCTCTGAAGCTGTGGGTGCAGTCCGTCAGTGTGTGATCAGATGCAAATGCGGGTAAGTCAGGGTGGGGGTTGGGGGTTGTACCATTTGTTTCCTATGCACTTAAATGAGGAATCAATGAATCACACCTCCACACTGAGGGCTCGCTATGGAGTTTGCGATGATGCACATATTGGGGGGGGAAGGGGGGAAACAACAGCACAGAGTCAGGATGGCCTGATTAGACCATGCCAATGGCATGAGAGCACTCAGGAGTGATCAGACATGGGAAAGTCCGTCTGTGGCCCATTGCAACCCATTTACTGCCAGATTTTCCCCAGTGTCTTTTAACTCTGCTTCTGCGGCAGAGCAGAACAGGTTGCCGACAGCTGTGGGGCACTTCCCAGATGTTGTTGTCTGATTGCACCCTTTAAATCCACCCAGCATTCGCACCTGTGTTGAGCCTAATTGTGCATATGATCACAGCCTAATGCTTATTCCCTTTACCACAAACCTGGGTTTTCCTCCAAGCACAAACCCTTTTTACTGGCAGGAATTATTCTTCTTTTCTGTAAGAAGCAATAACCCTTTTCTTTTTGGCTTGATTGGGAGTTACAGCCTAACAACTCAGTCACCCTTGCCAAATATCTCTTCCAGTGTGTGTAAAGCAGTCTCTTTTTTTGTTAACTTTCTTGAATTAGAATCACAATTCTCCCTCAAAGAAGTTTTCATACTATTAGGGCAAATGAGTCTCTTCTCTTCCCTTTGTATAAGATCCTTTCTAACGCTGTCAGAACACTGACTTCAGTTATTCCTTCCTCTGTCAGAAGACAAAAGACCAAGGACGTTTCCTCCTCCAGAACAGCTGATGTTATACTTGCTGTCAGCTGATGCTGACCAATCTGTGAACATGTAGAGCAGCCAATCAATTAAGCTCTCCACTCCAGAGAAGATTAACTTCTGATCTTCCAGATTCTCTGAAACAAGCAGCATTTTTTTAAATAAAAAACCCAACAACCTGCTTTCCTGTGCAATCCATCACAGGAGTCATCTGCAAATTTAATGAGTAGTCCCTCCACCCCCTCATCTAGATCATTTATGAAAATATTAAAAAGTATTTGGCCTCAGACCAATCCCTGTGGCAACCTGATACAGTTAAGCTTCCCAATTTCACAGGCATGGTGGGGAATTTCCTGCTTCCATAAGAACATAAGAGAAGCCAATGTTGAATCAGGCCAATGGCCCATCTAGTCCAACACTCTGTCACGCAGCGGCCAAAATATACCAGGTGCCATCAGGAGGTCCAGCAGTGGGGCCAGGGCACAAGAAGCCTTCCCACTGCTGCCCCCTCCAGCACTAAGAATAGAGTGCATCACCTGCCCCAGACTGAGAGTTCCCATCTATACCCTGTGGCTAATAGCCACTGGTGGACTTCTGCTCCATATGTTTATCTAATTTCCTCTTGAAACTGTCCATGCTTGCAGCTGCCACGACCTCCTGTGGCAGTGAATTCCATATGTTAATCACTCTTTGGGTGAAGAAGTATTTCCTTTTGTCTTTTCTAACCCGACTGCTCAGCAATTTCATAGAGTGCCCACGAGTTCTTGTATTGTGAGAAAGGGAGAAAAGTACTTCTTTCTCAACCTGCTGAATCCCATTCATAATCTTATAAACCTCGATCATGTCACCTCTCAGCCGTCGTTTCTCCAAGCTAAAGAGCCCCAAGCATTTTAACCTTTCTTCATAGGGAAGGTGTTCCAACCCTTTTATCATTCTAGTTGCCCTTCTCTGCACTTTTTCCAATGCTATAATATCCTTTTTGAGATGTGGTGACCAGAACTGTACACAGTATTCCAAATGAGGTCGCACCAATGATTTATACAGGGGCATGATGATACTGGCTGATTTGTTATCAATTCCCTTCCTAATAATCCCCAGCATAGCGTTGGCCTTCTTTATTGCAGCTACACATTGTGTAGACATTTTCAGCAAGTTATTCACTACGACTCCAAGATCTCTCTCTTGGTCCGTCTCTGCCAGATCAGACCCCATCAACGTGTATTTATATTTAGGATTTTTGGCTCCAATGTGCATCACTTTGCACTTGGCCACATTGAACCCCATTTGCCACGTTGACGCCCACTCACCCATCCTCAACAGATCCCTTTGGAGTGCCTCACACTCCTCCCTGGTTTTCACCACCCTGAACAACTTCGTGTCATCTGCAAATTTAGCCACATCACTGCTTACTCCCAATTCCAAATCATTAATAAACAAGTTAAAAAGCATTGGACCGAGTACTGATCCCTGTGGTACCCCACTGCTTACCACCCTCCACTGAGAAAGTTTCCCATTTATACTCACCCTCTGTTTCCTATTTATAAGCCAGTTTTTTATCCACAAGAGGACTTGTCCTTTTATCCCATGACTATTGAGCTTACTTAGGAGCCTTTGATGAGGAACTGTATCAAAAGCTTTCCGGAAGTCAAGGTAAATAATATCTATTGGGTCCCCCTTGTCCACATGTTTGTTCATCTAATATCTATTGGGTCCATCCCCAATCCCTCACTCCTTAAAAATTGAGGAGCTGGAGAAAAAACAGTCTCCTTAATGTTGCTGTAGAGAAACATCAACTTGGTGAAAAGAACATAACTGCAAAGGAACCACATCATCCATGGTAGGCCACGTGTTAATGGAAAATTGGTGCTAAATCAATTGCAGATGACCTGATTCTGTAACAAAACACCTTTAATGCACTTTGTTAAAGGTAAGTTAAAAAAAATATTAGGAGAAAAAAAACACCCTCCTTCATGAGATATTGATAGTTAGGAAAATAGGCTAACCAGATTTATAGTGCAATCCTATACAGAGTCCAATCTATACCCATTGCATAGGATTGCACTGCGAGACTGCTCATTTGCTGGCTGTAGAACTGAAGCAGTATGTGTGAGACCACCTTGCATTAAGTTTATTCAGGCAGTAAGCATAGAAACCCCTCTTAACTGGGCTTCTGTTCAACTAATTTAGACTGATGCAAATCTACTTTAGTAAACAGAGGACATGTGTAAGGGGGAATAGGGGAAAGTCAGCATTAAATTACCATTTCCCAGCTTCTGAGTTTTTGCCTTTGCAACCAAACTATGATCCCCTTGATGATGATTTTATATATGTAAACACACGGGATATATGCTTAGATAGCCATGGAAACATCCAGTTTATTCCAGTTTCAGGGCTAGTAAGCTAGCTTGGTTGGGGGACAGGGATGACTGGGTCGCAGCTAACCTCAAAATTATTCTTCAAGTAGACTACTGGATTTTGGCCACTGACAGTCATAAGATCATGAGCCCTGACTACTACAGCTCATAATAAATGTGAACTATCTGCTTCTCTTACGGAACCAGGGGTGTTTTTTACAGAAAAAAATATATATGAAAGAAAAAGATTCAATTTTCTTGGTACCTGGCTTAGCTGGAAATGGAAGGCTAAAAGGAGGCCTGCTGTGTGAATGCCAGTGGAGGGTGAATCAATGGTTTTGTAGGCCTTGGCCAATTGCTGTGATATTGATTGACTCCCAATCAATTGTTACTGCATGAGTGCATAATCAGTGAGCATAAATAACATGTGGTGTGTCGTGTGTGGAAGTATCTGTGCTGAGGGAAGACAGCACAGCATGATGTGAGGGGAGAGGTGAAAAGATTTTCACTATGTCTATAATTAAATCACAGCACAGTGAAAGCAAATCAAAGTAAATTATGAGTGAAATATCAGGACTTTGGAAGCTATAGGTGGTAAATAAATGATTTTAACAGTTGTAATGGCTGGGGCTGCAATCCTAAATGCACTTACCATGACATAATTCTCTGTGGGTCCTACTTTAGAGTAGATGTGTTTAGAATCAGGCTATGAGATCTCTTGACACATGGACATTGCTTTACCACAGCATGCTTTTTTATTTATTGTACCCTGTGACATTAAAAAGTGTTCGAAGCAGCTATATATCTAATTCTCAACAGTACCCTCTGCCTGCGGATACTTATATCTGCAAATAGAGGGCACACTCTCCTCCAACAGGTTTTTCTACAGACTTAGGGAACCTCATGGTTTGCGGAAAAATCTGAAAAGTTAAATTGAATTCTCCCCCCAATACCTTTTGAATGGCCATCGTAGGGATCTACTCCAGGCCTCACCACATCAACAGTAAGAGATAGGCTGGCTGATAGCCAGAAAGAGAGGGACAGAGACAAAGAGAGATAATGAGTGGGGGAAGAGGGGAGGAAGCAAAAGCAGAATTGGAGCTGGGATTGGAAGGATTCCTCCTACAGTATGAATGGCTAAATAGCAGGTGGATGTTTTAAAAGGATACCTGAGCTTCTCACCCCTACCTCTTTTGCTTCAGGCTCCACTGTCCTCTTAAAACTTTCTCAGGGAAGGTTTCTAACTGCTTCTCCCACTCCACCAGCTTGAGAAAGAATGACTGGTTGAGAGTGAGGGAGAAAGAGAGATAATGGGTGGGGGAAGAGGGGAAGAAGCAACAGCAGAATTGGAGCTGGGACTGTGGAGGATTCCTCACTGCCACTTTTCCATCTCTAATGCTATTTTTCCTGCAGTATGAATGGCTAAATAGCAGGGGGAAGTTTTAAAAGGACATCTGAGCCTGCAACAGCAAAGCCTTGCAAGCTGAAGAGAAGGATCATTCTCACCCCAATCTCTGTAGCTGCAGGCTCCACTGTCATTTAAAAACATTCTCTCTGGCTTCTGACTGCTTCTCCCCCCATCTTCTTGGGCATTGCTTCTTCTCACTTCTTCTCTCTTCTGACTGACTAGAAGCCAGAGGGAAGTTATAAAGTGACAGCTGAGGCATCATTAATTGATGGGTGGGCACAGTGACTGAGAGGTAGGGGGCAGATGGAGAGGAGGAGGAATTTCCTCCAACCAATGTCAGTTTGTACACACCACCTTTTAAAATGTTCCTTAGCAACCCTAACAGACAAATAAACTATTAAAGACGGCTGTGCTATGGGTGCTATGGGTGAATAAGGACTCACATCAGGCTGAAGACTAGAGCTCTGCAACCACACAATTGTCCACAGCAAGGCAAGAAACCAAACAAGCAAAGGTGCCTCAAGCTGAT
The DNA here is from genome assembly GCA_029375565.1 of Gekko gecko. Classification (NCBI taxonomy): domain Eukaryota; kingdom Metazoa; phylum Chordata; class Lepidosauria; order Squamata; family Gekkonidae; genus Gekko; species Gekko gecko. The sequence goes on along the minus strand of JAPDNY010000001.1, from coordinate 285,779,083 downwards.
CCATTGAGAAGACAATGGCCATTTAAACAGCCGCTTTTGGCAAGGGCACTCAGAAGGACAGTGGTACAGGACACCTGTAGCACCTCAAGACCTGCAGTACCCAGTAAGGCAATATTTGAAATCTCACCTCACATAAACAAAGTGATTGCAATTCCCAGGCAAACTCCTCTTTGAAGCCAACTTCAGTCAGCTGGCTGACTATGGACAAGGCTAGATGGCTCTCTTTCCAGTGTTCAATAAAGAATCATGGGGGGGGGGACAAAGGGGAAAAGAGAAAAGTGGGCTCCAATTGTCACTCCTTCCCTTCACAGAAGGCTGTCACAGCCTTCTCTCTTAAGCGGGCACCGATCAAACCAACTGGAAAAAAAATCTGCATTTTTTGTCGCAAGCAACAATCATCATTACCATACAGAACAATACAATGCCAAAAGTACCTCACAAAAGGGAACACCCTGCCAAAATGAGAAAATCCAAAAAGCTAACAAATCCGTTACTACAAGAAAGCCATTTATACAATGAAAAAGACATTAATAATATGTAAAAAAAATTGTGGGTAACCACTTGTCTATGCACTATTAGTGACCTATGCCCCCATCTGTGGATATCTAAATCCACACATCAGGGCCACATGGATGCTAAAGAGATTTTCCTGCAAACTTGGAAGACACTCTAGGTTTGTGGAAAAATCTTAAATCTTAACAAAAATACATTGGGGGACTAAGTTGCTCCCAAACTAAAATAGCATTCTCTGTGCAAGTGCAGAGAATGTACCTATCTCCGGCAGTTGGAGCCCAGGAACTGTGTTGGGTTCAGCAGCAGCAGTGCAGCCCAGGGATTTATGCTGGGTGGCAATAGCTGTACAGCACAGGGAGCCACACTGGGCCTGGTGGTGGCACAGATCAAGGAGAGCACAGGGACCACACCGGGCCTGGTGATGGCTGCCAGACAGTCCAGGGCTCCATGCTGGGCCCATTGGTGAAGCTGCGCTGGGCTCAGGTTCTTCTGGAGAGTCTGGGAGCCATGATGGGCTCAGCAAGAGAGTGGGGGGATGGGATTTCATCCCCTGCATGTCTCACAGCCCCCCACTTGTATGTTACTTATGTGTATTTTATGTAATACATCTAAAATACAGAAACACAAGTAGGGTTGTTAGGTAGCTCCTGATTTGTAGAGTAGTTCTACCCAGTAAAACCAGAGACATCTGGAGAATTGCTAGAGTGCTGTAACATCACTTTTGGGCAGAAGCAGGATTGCTGTTGGCACATTGTGCAATATTGCTTCCCCCATTTTTACCCCTACTAGAGTAGAGAGTGGCAGTAGAAACTGGGTACTGGGCCAGGAGATCAACCACTATGGCAAGCAAAAAGGATGCCAAGCCCCTGATGGGAGTGGTGGATCCTTGCCCCAGCAGTAGTGGGAGAAAATAAACAGCCTGGTAGCATGATGTCTGCTGGAGTGCTGGCAGGCAAGTCCTCATGGAAGTAGCTCTCCTGCCCCAGCATAAACAGGGCTTAAAATTAAGTACCTACTGCTTTAACCTTTGTCAGTAGCAGTGTTCTCTCTAAGCTGTGCTAGGGGGTGCTGGCACACAAAATTTTAGCTAGCTGTTTAGAAATGTTAGCTTCCAGTTCACAAACATTTTTTTCCTCCATTAGAAACAATGGAGAATGGGGGCACCTCCTTCTCAGGCCCATATAATTGGATCCCCTGGTTCAATATTTTTGAAATTGGGGGGGGGGTTTGAGGAGAGGCACCACCAGCTATGCTGCAAATTTAGTACCTCTACCTCAAAAAACAGCCCCCCAGAATCCCATATACCCCCAGATTGATTCTCCATTATAGCCTATGGAGTCCATTGACTATAATGGTTCCCATAGGCTATAATGGAGCAGGGGGAAAATCAGGTGGGTTGTTTTTTTTTGCACACCCCTATTATGCTTTTCATTATGATTTGTAAGTTGCCTTGAGTCACAGTAAAGGTGGGATATAAATATCTGAATAAATAAGTAGTTTGGACTTCCTGTTTGTTAGGTTAGGCAGGGTTCTGATAGTGATTGTTCCACCTGTTATACTTGACCTGTAAATTTGTCATATTGCACTAAAAAAACAAAACAAAGTAGACTGCAAAATTTCCCCCCTTCCAAGTGCTAATATGTTTTCTAAGGCTCAGCACAGAGTGACTGTCTGAGGCCAGGTCTACCAATATAGTGGACTGGGGTGGGTAAACCTGTTCTCTAGAGGCCAGGTATACCAATATAGAGAAAAAGGAAGGGTAGAACCTGTTCTCTGGAGGCCAGGTCTACCAATATAGTGGCAAGTGATGGATAACTTGTTTTCTGGAGGTCAGGTCTACCAATATAGTGGAAAGGGACAGGTAGACCTGTTCTCTGGAGGACTGGTCTACCCCTATGGAGGACAAAATTTTCTGTAATGAAATTTGACTTAATTCTGTTTTCTGTTATAATGTTTAAATTATTCTTAAAATATAGTTTAACTATAGTTTAAAATAATTCATTCTGAGATTTTTACAAGGTTATGGAAATAATCTTCTAAAACCTAATTTATGTGATAGTCAAATGTAGACTTGCTCACAGCTTCAATGCTACTAGCTTGTTTTTGCTCACGAGGTAGAATTTTTGCTCACAACACTATGGAGCTTAGAGGGAACCTTGGTCAGTAATTTCGAGTCTTCACTGTCTTCCTGTAGTAATGTGGTGTCATCTGCGTATCTCAAATTGTTAACTTTCCTTTCACCATTTTTTGTTCCCCCTTCATCTAAATCTAATCCAGTTTTTGTTATGATATGTTCTGCATATAGATTGAACAGGGAAGGAGATAAAATATATCCTTGTCTGACAGCTTTGCTAACTGGAAATCATTCTCTCTTTCCATTTTCTGTCTTAACTGTAGCGTCTTGTCCAGGATACAGGTTGTGCATCAAAACAATAAGCCATTGTAGCGCACCCATTTCTTTTAAGACCAACCATAGCGTTTTATGATCCAAACAGCCAGAAGCCTTGCTGTAATCTATGAAACACTGGCTAATTTTTTTCTGAAATTCTCTCCTATGCTCCAGTAACCATAACATAAATTTACAACACAATAGCTAGTGCATCTTCTTTTTCTGAACACAGCTTGAACATCTGACATTTCTTGCTCCATATAGGGCAAACAGCCTATATTGTAAGATTTTGAGCATCATTTTGCTTGCATGCAAAAGTAATGTAATGGTCACTTAGTTGTTGCATTCTTTGATGTCTTCTTTTTGGAACTAGAATATAAATTGACTGTAAATTGACCATTTCCAGTCTGAGAGAACCATTGTTTTGTTTTCCCTATTTGCTGGCATATTTTTCTTACGTTTTAGATGGACTCCATTTCTGCAACTTGGAATAATTCTACTGATCCCACCTACTCCTGGTAATTTGTTTCTCCCAGTTGCTCTCAATGCACTTTTCACTTCACTTTCTAAAACTGCAGGTTCTTCTTCAAAAGTTTCCACAAAGTTTACTTCACAGAATTTACTAAGGAAATCATCTGGAGCCATTACATACATATACTCCATCTGTGTTCAAAGGCAGTGGCTTTCATCAGTGAGGACACTGAAACATTATGTAGTGCCCCAGACATGTTTGTTTATTTATTTTGCTTCATTTATTCCCTGCCTTTCTCCCCAATGGGTCCCAAAGCAGTTTATATTGTTACTAAATGATAATCATGGGAATTTTGCTGTGATGAATACATTATCAGGAGCAACTATTTTATTGCAATCCTATGAAAATACTCCCATCAAATCTTATTACTGTCACCAGGGAGAAGACTCAATACAAATGAAACTTCTGCCTCTATTTCGGTCTGCCTTTTCTGAACAGTTACAAGCAAACTATTTGTCTGCTTTTACAAGCATCATGGCACTGTCAGAAAAGCTAAGAAAAGAAAAACAAAGAAAAGAAATCTTGTCTCATAGCAAAAATTGGAGGAAATTTGATTTGCATTAGTTCCACTTCCAAAATTAACAGATTCAGATCAGAGGTTGTACAGTAATTTTCCAAATATGCCCTCCTGCCATTTTAGCACGTAATGATTTTTCTCATAGCACATGTAGAAAAAGAGCAATTTCAAAGTAATTTTCATATTTCTTCCTTCACTTCAATCCAGCTTTAGCAATATGTGGTTTTGTGCAAATAGTTGTGCCATAACATGGATGCAGATATGCATTTATATGTATTTACAATTGCAATTAGTGCAGTGTGGGTGAATGATGTTGTCATTGGTAATGCCAGCCTTGTCCTAACAAAACCCAGAATATTGCTGAGGAGGTGGCTTGGGAGGGTGGGATTTCAGGGGGATGTGACATTACTTCTGAGTGAGGCTCTAAAAAGTCTTCCAGTTTCTATTGTAAAAAAACCATAGAGATTGGGGGAAATTCCTGCAGTGTCACAGAAGATGTGTTATTATTTTCAGAATGAGGTTTGGAGGATGTGCTGTCACTTCTGGGTGATATTCTAGGAATCTCTCAAATCACAATGGTCTTTACTCAAAACCACAGACTATTTATGCCTGAGTTTATTGATTTATAAAGTAATTTTTTTCAGGGAAGCCTACTTCCTTCCATGGATATCTCTTAGAGGGCATTAAAACTACTAAACTCCTTCCCCCTTCTGTCTGAGATCTATCTGGGAGAGAAAATTATCATTCAAGCTATGGACTGCCTGTTCCACCAGTGCACTGCCTTCCCTCACAATACAGAATCATAGAATCACAGTGTTGAAAGGGGCCATACAGGCCATCTAGGCCAACCCCCTGCTCAATGCAGGATCAGCCTACAGCATTCCTAACAAGTGTTTGCCCAGCCACTGCTTAAAGACTGCCAGTGAGGGGGAGCTCACCACCTTCCTGGGCAGCTGAATCCACTGTTGAACAACACTTACTGTAAAAAAGTATTTCCTACTATCCAGCCAGTACCTTCCCACCCTTAATTTAAACCCATGTTTACAAGTCCTATCCTCTGCTGTCAACAGAAATAGCTCCCTGCCCTCCTCTAAGTGACAGCCCTTCAAACACTTAAAGAGAACAGTCATGTGCCCCCTCAACCTCCTCTTCTCCAGACTGAACATTCCCATGTCCTTCAGCCTTTCCTCATAGGGCATGGTCTCCAGACCCCTGATCATCCTCATCACTCTCCTCTGCACCCACTCAATTCTATCCACATCCTTTTAAAAATGAGGCCTCCAGAACTGCACACAATACTCCAGGTGCAGCCTGACCAATACAGTGTACAGTGGGACTATGACATCTCGTGATTTGGATGTTATGCCTCTGTTGATACACCCCAAGACGGCATTAGTCTTTTTTGTCACTGCATCCTATTTTGTCACTGCTCCTATTTAACGTACAATTCATCTGTATCCCAAGAACTTGTTCAGACACACTGCTTCCCAGAAGTGTATCCCCCCATCCATCATGCATGTTCCTCCTTTTTGTTACTCAGATGTAGAACTCAGTACTTATCCTTGTTAAATTGCATTTTGTTCACATCCACTCACTTTTCGCTGCTCCTCCCAATTTGACATCATCTGCAAATTTAACGAGTAGCCCCTCCACACCCTCATCCAGATCATTTATAAAAATATTGAAAAGTACCTGGCCCAGAATCGAGCCCCGTGGCACCCCACTGGACACCTCCCTCCATTCCGATGAAATGTCATTGACAACTACACTCTGAGTGTGGTTCTCCAGCCAGTTCCCTATCCACATAACTATCCTAGAGTCCAGTCCACTGTCCTCTAGTTTACCCATCAAGAACATCATGGAGAGCCCTGTCAAAAGCTTTACTGAAATCCAGGTAAACAGCATCAACAGCATTCCCTCGATCCAGTAAGCTTGTCACTCAAAGAAGGAAATGAGGTTGGTCTGGCAGGACCGTTGGGGACAAGTCCATGCTGACTTCTCCAGATCACAAAGTTGTCCTTTAGATGCTCACAGACTGATCCCGTTAAAATCCTTTCATGAATGATGTCTTAGTTTGGTGCAATAATATCATTATACATTTTATGGATGCAAGCATATTATATTACTATGTTAATATTATTATATTATATTAATGATAATTTAATTTTTAAATGCTGATGGTTTGGTTTAGATTTGACTCTATGAATCAAGAAGCTACACCACTCTATTCTGTCTGGTCAAATATAATCCAAAGTGTTTGCACAGTAAATTTACAATTGTCTGAGAATGAACCAGTAGGTAGAATAACATGTTAACGTGTGCTATAAGGATGCTGCCAAAATTGGCATCCCCTGTTGATCTCTTACCATTATTAGTAAGAAACTTCATTCCATGGCAGTTTGTCAAAATATTGGAAGTTCCCTATCCTGAATAATATGGTGTAGAAACAGAAAAATTCCTAATATAATGGCATCATGTCACTGGGTGAAAGTTCCAATATATTACAGAGGCAGACGGGAGAAATTGACAGAGGAATGCCATTTTCCATAGCATCCCCATTGTACATGTAATATAGATTTGGCCAAGCTATGCCATTTTTTTGCTGTATCATAAACATAAGCATTGCACGTACCATTATTATGTTTTTTTAAGACAATTACCACTAAATTTACAAAATAAATGCTATGCAACATATAAATCACTTTTAAAGCAAACTATACATTTTCCTAAAAAATCTCTGGTGAATGTGATAATGCAAAGAATAGTAGGCAAATATTCTGATAGATAGTTCCAGACAAAAATGCTATGCCCCTCCCAATTTTCCTCTGTGCATAAAATCTGGGAACACAAAGAGATAAGAGGTTATCTGCCAGAGGCAAGCATTTAGTTTGCTCTAGCTTGTGAGTCATTTCAACCGTAAAGAACTGCTGTTTAGCTAGCCCCCTTGCTAAATGCTTTAAGAAATAGATGAAATTGAACAAGCAACCATTTCTCCACTCAAAGAGGTATATATGTCTTGCTGCTTTGGGGAGGGGGAATGTATGGAACCTATTGTTTGACAGCTTTTCATAACTTTATGCCGTGACAGATAACATAAGAGATTGGGTAGGAGAAAATGCCACTACTCATGGTATGTAAACCAACAATTCTACATCTGATTCCATGTGCCAAAGGACACAAGCACCACTGAAGGGAGTGTCTCATCTAGATATCCTTTCCTCTGGCTGTGTGATTCTTGCATCTCAAGAAGAAAAATGATATTTCCTATAAAGGTTTCTCCTCCCTGGGCATGCTCTAGCATTTTAAGCCCAGGTGGTGGCTAATCAGGCTTCTAGGTCTTCTGTTGGAGTACAGATTGAAGCCCCATCTGCATTCCCCATCTGGATTTTGCCTTACTCAGTTCTTTGCTTTCTGTGATGGTAGGTTCAATCGGATTGGTAGGGCTTGTACTGCAACTTCATTTGTCTTCTGGCTGCTGAAGAAGCCCCATGTGAGTCAAGGGTTTCTTTCTTCTTTCATTGATTGACCTTGCTTGCTGCCTACCATTCTGTCTTCTCCTTTCTACCCCTCCAGAGAGTATCTCTCTGATGAAGCTGTTGATCTTTGAGACCAGGCTCTAAGGCAGGAGCCAGAACCCTTTTATAATTAATGAGCCAAACAACATCAACTTTCAGAGCAAGAGATCAGCACAGAAGCACTATAAGAACGCACATCTGCGTAACTGAAATATACAGGGTAACATCACTGATAATTTTCCACAGCCCAAACACTGGTTGTTGCATGTCCTTTGTTACGAAATAACACGCAAATACTCTCAACCATATATAACAAATATACATAGCAGCAGCATGCACCTTTGTTTTCATGCACTAGCATAAATCTGTTTTTGATTCATGCCTGCATTACTGGCAACTATCTACCTCTATCATTTCCCTTTTCATAAAACATCTCTAAGAAGTCCTTTAGTCCTCTAAAAAACCTTTGTCTGCTACTAGGGATGGGCAGGGACTGGATCATGGACCTAATTTCGTCATACACTGGGGGGATTCGTGGTCCGTTTGCCTAATCTCTGTGTTTGCAGTTTTCAACGGACCGCCCACAGACCACAATTTTTTTCCAGGTGGTCCGTTTGGTCTGTGGAGGCAGTCCATGGGCCAGACAACCCAGTGCCAAGGCATTAATTGTTAAGGCAACCAGGGGTGATATTCTTCTGCAGCCCAGGAAATGATTTTGATGCTTCTAGCTTGCTTGGGGGGGGGTTGCATTTGACATACTCCTTCCCCTTTTGCACATTAGACTATAGGATCATTTCCCCTCACCCCCAATGCCAATCTGCAGACAACTTGGAGGGTAGGTAGAGGGCCATGCCGGGGAAGTCTGCAGTGACTTTGATGCCTCTAGCTTGACAGACTCCTTCCCTGTTTGTACATTGCACTCTAGGATCTTCTCACCACCACCACCACAAATCTGCAGGAAAATTGGAGAGCAGGTAAAGGGCCATCCTGGGGAGTTCTGCTGCGACTTTGATGCCATTAGCTGTGGGTTGGGTGTTTGACAGACTGCTTCCCCTTTTGCACATTGGACCATAGGATCTTTCCCCCTCACCCAATGCCAATCTGCACATAACTTGGAGGGCAGGTAGATAGCCATCTGGGGAAGGTCCACTGCAACTTTGATATGTCTAGCCCTTCCCTTTTGCACATTGGACCCTAGGATCTTCCTCCCCCACCATGCCAATCTGCAGGCAACTTGGAGGGCAGGTAGAGGGCCATCCCAGGGAGGTCCGCAGTGACTTTGATATCTCCAGTTTGGGGGGGGGTGTTGACAGACTCTTTCCCCTTTTTCACATTGGACCCTAGGATCTCCACCCCCAAAGCCAATCTGCAGGCAACTTGGAGGGCAGGCAGAGGGCCATCCCAATGAGGTCTGCAGTGATTTTGATGCCTCTAGCTTGCAGGGGGGCTGTTGGACACACTCCTGAACCTGTGGCTGTGATTTCCCCAAAGAGCACTTTCTTGGGGCCACCTGCTATGGGAGGGGTCATAACCCAGCCCCCCTAAATCTAATCATCATCAAACTTGGAAGTCAGGTAGAGGAGAGTTAGCTGGAGACTGGCTGTAAGTTTGGCATCTCTAGCCTGAGGGGGGGCGGGGCATTCCAGCACACCCCAAAATCATGGACTGTATGAACCATGGACCAGTCTGTTAAACAAACAACAACAGAAAAAAGTCCATGAAACCCACAGTCCAATACAAACCTCTATTTTTCTGGTCCATGCCCATCCTTACCTGCTACTCTCTTCACATACTGGTTATCCCTACTTACCCCACCCATATACCTTAACTTAAAGATTTTGTTGTCATTTTTCAAGAGTCATATTTGGTTCTGTACAGAGCTGGTCTGCTCGAGCACCACAGCTTGCCGTCCCCTGCTGTAAAGTTTCAGCGAGAGATTGTTCAGCTATTGTTGCCTTTGTAGACCCTACCAGTCCCTTTCCAATAGTCTCCTATTTCTCCTCACTGGGCAGCATGAGCAATACTGACTATCAGTGCCAAAGCTTCTTTATGTTCTCTCCTCATCCAAACTGATTCTTCCCAACCATTTCTTGGAATAGGCCCTTTCTAAACAAGCTGTTCCATATGAGCTGTTGTGCCCCTCAGAGTCACGGACGTACACTGACCCACACTGTATCCCTAAGTGATTCTTTTCATACGAAGGAAAATGGTTCTTTCTCTAGTAAGCAGGAGGCCCTTTCACAAAGTTGAGTGATTTCTAATTCAGACCAGGGATTTTTCAAAGCAGTCCTGTTTCCCAGCAACCACTACCAACAGCATCCCCTCATGAAAAAAAAAAAATCAACTTCTGTCTGCAGGAAAAGTTAATTCAGGTGGTGCCTAGATAATTAACAAAGCACCATTTTATTTCTGTCACAACTCTCTTCTGCATATGAAGCACAAGTCCTGAGAATCCCTTGCCAACGTTTCATGGTAATTCAGCTGCTGTTGTCGAAAGGCAATTGTCAAATGGAACCAGATCAGTATGACTCAGCTGTTTACTAAGAAGTTTCAGTAGTCCTCCAAAAGGGACCATTTGATAGGTCAAAGGGCTGCATGGCATTTGAGACAAATTAACATTGTGCTGCCCCAAGACATAAGCTCAAGTACTCTGCTGTTATTCAGTGAAGAAGATAGCTGAAAGCAATAAGGAGTCACTGTAGAAAGATGTTCGACCTTTTGGATTCAAAAGAGAGCAGCTGGTTTGGCTCGACTAAGAAAAAAAATATTATCCCAACTGGCAGAAGATGATTGTTTATTCCAGACAAAACAGCTAAGAGTGAAAGTTTTTTCAAATGAATAATGCAAAATGTAAAACCAGCTCTCAGCATGGGAGGACGTCAGTCAGTCTCACTTTGTGCAATTTCAAGTCTAAGACAACATGATAAATTGTCCTGATTCTCGGCTTACTGTGGCTAATGTTAACCACACCTCTGGGTCAGCACTGAGCTACAGCAGCTTCTGGTTTGTCTTATATATCCCCAAGCTCTCTGGATAACAATAAACCAGGGAATATCAGATAGAAACAAGAATATAATCTAAAATATGAAGGGGAACAAGGGGAAGATTTACCTTCCAGGTCCAATTGATGGTTGATCCTCATCCAATGCTAAAGGCATTAAGCAGTGAAATTACCCCCAAAAAATGATTGGGGGAGTTGTTGGTCTAAAACTCATCCTCTGGTATCGATGTGGAAGCATTTTTGGTGCGCAGAGCATGGCAATAGCATAGGAAAAAGCTTCTTTATTTAGAAGTGGGGAGAAAAAACATTATTATAGAAGATATTTATTTATTTAACTATTTATATCTCACCTTTCCATGTAGCTCTACATCGCTAATAAGGCACAGTTAAAACATCAACAGCACAATCCTAAGGGGAGGGGGCTGAAAGCACTCAGGGAACCAACTGACCTTTGCATTGGCATATGTCTGGGATTTACCAGTATAAGGGTCAGTTATGATGGTGCAGGCCCCCAGCACCATTCCATTGCTCTCAGGCGCCTGTAACAGGCCTCGGTGACTGCCCATTGATGCAACCGAGGCATAGACCCCTTTGCAAGCATGATCGTGGGTGGTTTCGGGGCGTGGCCAGAGTTATTTAGCTCACTGAGCTGTTTTAGCCTGGGAATGCCCCCTGCCAGAGGCAGAAAATTACACCAACAAAAAACATGGTGTGGAGTGCTAGACTAGGCTCAGGAAGACCGAGGTTCAAATCCCTATCTGGAAATTCAGGGCCAGACTACCTATTATATTTTCCTTATGTCCTCCTTTGCCTTTCCGGACTCAGTATATTACCATTGGCAGCTGCTGCATGTAATGATAGGGTATCCTAGGTTTCCTCAGTGGGGCAATTTTATTTAATTAGTTCATTTATACCCCCACCTTTCTCCCCAGTGTGGTTCCAAAGTGGCTTATACTGTTGTCCTCACAATGACCTTGTGAAGTAAGTTAGACTGAAAATGTATAATTGGCCCAAGGTCACCCAGCAAGCTTCCATGGAAGAGTGTGGGTTTGAACCCGGGTCTCCCAGATCCTAGTCTGAAACTCTAACCACTGGAACCAATATACCACAGTGGGTCTCAAATAGCATCATCCAGGATAACTGCAAGTAAGAAAACTGTTAGGATGGGAGGTTTAAATACCTTCCCAGAATGTAGAATGAGTGTGTGGCCTTTTATGGGACCAAACCAGAATTTTGGGGCCTCTTTCAGATTGGCAAGGGAGGGAGTCGTCTTTGCTTGCTTCACATTGTCCCTGAGTTGGTGACACTGGGGAAGCCATGGGCAGGAATATTTGCAGGTTGCCACACGATAGATACGGCAGTCCTGAAGCAGTCCTGAAGCATCCAAGGATGAAGCACTTCTCACAAACCAGCTGATCACTGACTGGACCAGCCCAGTGGCTTAGGGAGGGAACACACTTGGTGCTGAGCAGTGCCCCCTCTAAACTGTGGAGTCTTGTGAGCAAAAATTCTACTTTATGAGCTACTGACTTTAAAGTTGTGAGTGAGTGATTTGGCTCCTGCATAAATTAGTTTGTGTGAGCTGGAGGCTAAAAAACTGTGAGCTAGCTTACACTAACTCAGCTTAGAGGGAACACTGGTGCTGAGCAGCATCAACCAAGCCCTTTATTTCTTATGTAGCGTGTTGGGGGAGGGTGATCAGCCTTAATACCACTCAGCACTGGGCTTTTCTGCACACTGCACTTTGTTAACCTGGTACCTTTGTGGCTCAGTTACAATCTACATCTATGAGCAAAATGGCTTTTTCAAAGTGCTTGGCTCTGTTCCTAGGTTGTTCCCAAGCTCAGAAACTGTTGATGTCAATGCTGGTCAAACAACAAGGATTGTTTGGGCTATCCGCACAGGTGCAAGATGGCAGTTTTAACTGCTATGCAGTCAACAAAATGCCTTGTTCCCAGGCCCATTTTTCAAGCATGCTTATGGGGTCCCCTACAGATGAGTACAAGAACTCATCTGGGGAAAGCAGTGTGGGCCTTTGTAAATGCTTCACCTGACCTGGCTGAAGGAGAGAAACAATGGAAGAATAACTGACTATGACCAACAGCATTACAAGATGCAACATGGAAAAGGCTTGGCAAGACTTAGTACCTAGGTCTTGTAAATATTCATTGACCATTCAACGATACTATAAGTTAAATAATTTTGGCAAACACAAGGGCAAGTGGCTGAAAAGCCAGAGGCCCAACAAATTAAGGCTATTGGTACAATAATGACTACCACTACCTACATGGTATGGACATGAATGGGCTGAGAGAGAATGTATATATCTCTGCCAGCTGTTCTTGTGTGTCAGGTGCTAGGAAGAAGAAACCCCAGATACTCCTGCTGTGTGGGAATTGATGCTGCCTGTTCCCCAACTATATAGAACAATTACCTGTCTAGGGGGAAACCCTTAACCTGTTTGCCAATACAAACATGCTTTACAGGGGTACTTTTCTTTGGCCCCTATCTGGAAAAGGTACATGGAAAGCCCAGAATGCACTTCTGATGGCTGACCAAGCCTGAAGACTCAAATACACCTGCAACAATGTTCCTTATTTTCCCCCCTACTGAGCAGAGCAGTTCACATCCTGAGTAGAATATAACTGCTGTAATCTTAAAATGGGCAATGGGCAGTGCAAGAGCCTGCATGGCTCCAGATTGCTGCTGAGCGGGGCTTCCTGTGTTAATGAGCAGCTGCTCACATGCACAGCTTAGAGGGAACACTGAGCAACTTTGACAAACAAGAAGACCAGTCTCATGAACGATAAGAAGAACTCTAACTGGTGTATTGTTTTGGGATACAGGAAAGATATTACAGGAAAGAGACATTTAGTCCCTTAGGTGCTAAAGTAAACAGTAAATGAGGGGAAATTACATGACCACACCTTTCTCTACCCTATGGGTATGGGAACCATCCTCCTAGCACCCCTGATCAAGCAAAAGGTATAAAAACCACAGGTGAGGGTTTTCTTCCTATTTCTGGGTCTTGGACTCCCTGGGGTCCATTCACCTGTTTTTTTCCTAATTTTTTAGAGTTTTGGTCTTTTTGTTCTTCCCATAGAGAAGGAGTGTACTTTTAAAAGGTTTTCCTTTATAAGGGTCCAGGAACTCTGGGTCTGGACAGGCCTGCACTGTAGTTCCAGGCCCCAAACTGCTGTGTTCTGCCCTCCCCTCCTTCTAATTCTCAGTGATCTAAGGGTTGAGAGGATCACAAGCCTTTAAGAGTCCTGCCTCTTCTATGTTCCTGGATCCCTAGATAGGTAGCTATGAAAGACCATCAACTTGCTTCTTGTGGATTCTTCTGACTAGCACAATGTACATTGACAAAATTATTTTGACTTATTCTGAAAAGTTGTTTTAAAAAAAAAGATTGGATTTCTCTGTTCCTATCCGGATTTATTTTCTTTCAAAAAGACCCTGGCTAGGAATTAGAACATGTGAATTGGTCCTTATATCTTGAAGAGTGGAAGACGCCAAATGATAATAGCATACATTGGTAATGAGATGAGAAAACTAGCTCTCATTTCAGTCCAGGAGAATGCATTGTCTTGAGCTTCATTATCAATTGCAATTCAGCAGTCTTTCTAATCTCCCTTTGAAATTTCTTTGGCTGAGTTCAGACTGGCAGTTTGCCCCAAGAAAGGCATATTTCAGCAACATTTCACAAATGGATTAAAGGGGCCGTTCACACAAACACATCTGTCCGGCATTCCCCAGCTGTACACAACCCGTCTTGCAATGCTTCTCTCCCGAGTTTAAAAGATACCTGGTGAAAGTGGTAGAAAACCCTGGGAAGCATGTGTATCCCACGTCCATCCCACACCAACAAAGTGTAAATGCTAAAAGCTGTGATTTTTTAAATTGTGTGCTTATGAGCATGAGCACATAAGTGCATATTTCTGGATTACAAAAAAGAAAGCTGTGCCTTGCAGCCACTCCTCCGCCAGGGGCAGGCCAACAGTGTGAACGCTCCATTGCGCGTCCTCCCGGTATGCTCCCACATCAGTCTGTGTCGTGTGACCAGGAAAACCCGGAAGCGAGAGGGAGTTCCAGGTCTTTTTTGCTGCAACTCCCTCCCGCTTCAAACTGCTAGTCTGACCTCAGCCTTTGTAAGAGCACTGCTACTCTTAGGTCAGCAACTGAATGTTCTGGTTTCTAATGTCAGACTTCTGTCCATTTATTCTTTGCATCCTCCTGGACTGAATTCTCCTGGATGGAATTGAGACCTAGGTTTCCCATCTCATTACCAACACTGGTATCTCCACACCTACTACCCCTCTGCATATCACACCTAATCCGATCAAGCCTGCTATTGTCATTCACCTGCTATTGCCATTCAAAATCTGAAATCACTTTTATAAAGTTTATAAAGTTATAAAAGAGTATTTAACACATGGAATTCACTGCCACAGGAAGTGGTGGTAGCTACAAGCGTGGATAGCTTCAAGAGGGAATTGGATAAACGTATGGGGCAGAGGTCCATCAGTAGCTATTAGCCACAAGGTATCGATAGGAACTCTCAGTCTGGGGCAAGTGATATTCTGTATTCTTGGTGCTGGGGGGGGGGGCAAGAGTGGGAAATCTTCTAGTGTCCTGGCCCACTGGTGGATCTTCTGATGGCACCTGGCATTTTTGGCCACTGTGTGACAGAGTGTTGGACTGGATGGGCCATTGATCTGATCCAACATTGGCTTCTGTTATGTTCTTATATCTCTAGTACTTCATGTTACATTTTATAGCACACATGGCTCGGCCCAACAAAGTGACATTTATGTCAGATCTGGCCCATGTAACAAATAAGTTTAAAACTGGTTTAATTCATATCACTAACACTTTGGAGTTTGCATTTCCTGCTAACAGTTGTGTACCCATTGGGGTGAGAACCCTAAGATTAATAGAGACCTTTAGCTTAAGGGGACTAAATAAACAGACTTATTTCTGGTTTTCTCGGGAGTCAATCTACAAGCACTGGAATTAGTTTGGGCATAGTTCTTCTGCATTAAATATCTCATATCAAGAACCCATTTGTATTCAAGGTATTGCATTTGGAACAGATTTTAATTCTACTTCTATTTCATTACCATACATTCATATATTTTCCCTCAGTATTTTCACAGTTGTGGAGTCAGTTTATTTTCTTCCTCACATGCTTTAAATAAGCAGGATTTTCAAGTGAGGGTGCTGTCATCATTGGTGGCATGACAGCAACCCCCCCTTTAATTTTTGTGCATGTATTTATTGGTATATTGATATCATAGTTGCATTTTTTTTTAAAAAAGGCACTAAAATTTCAATATACCACTGTAATGATAAGACGAGCATATTCTCTGAATTCTCAGCTTTCATTTTTTAAAGTAAATCTCTAGCCCTTTCCCTTGTGGAGAGATGCTTTTTCTTATGCCTCTATTACAAAATTTGAGGAAAGATGGTGTGTATATTATGTGTATTATGATAGCAAGAGACAAAGTGAGAAAATCTCATATACAAATGTATGGTAATGAAACAGAAGTAGAATTACAATCTGTTCCAAATGTAATATCTTGAATACAAATGGGTTCTTGATATGAGATATAATAGACTTTCTTTTATATTGTGATATACTACTTACCTATTAAAGGTTCTAATGAATATATAGAAGTGGCAAAAATATGCTATATTGAGTACATAATAATGATGAAAATTAGTGTTGTAGTCAAAATAGATTAGTTATGAAGTTTGAATCTTATAATGAACAGTATTGTACCCCAACAGAAATAAGAACTATTATATTTTATAGATAATACCTTAAAAATTATAATGAAGGGGATGAAAGGGAAAATATTCTCTGTCCTATACGTTTTGTACTACATGATTGTCTTCAACAAACACAATTATGTTGTACGACCCTTTTTATTTTATTTACTTTCCTTTTCTGTACCCCCCACTGTTTTCCTAATATAAAAAAGAAAGAAAGAAATGCTGTTCCTGTGCAGGTGAATACAGAGCACTGACATGACATGGGAAAGAAGTTTTATAAAGTTTTCAAACCACCACAGCGCACAGTGCTTGTACATGTAAACCAAACTTCCAAATGGTCAAAGACACCAGCATCAAAACAAACTATTTTGGGGAATGGTGGTAGGACAGAAATGAAGCATTTTATAGAAAGGAAACTACAGCCAGTAAAACATTATGGTTTTAACCATTTGGTACAACGATGTGGAAGAACAATAAACAGACAAGACCTCTCAATACAATTTATTGTATTTTTATTTACAGTGATATATTAAAAGAAACTGATTTCACAGTGTACAACTTTGTTCTTCAGAAAGGTATCACAAACTGTAACCACATCTTCCACAAAAGCTGTAAGCTATTATTTGAAGGAACAGAAAGATTACATATGCAATTGCTCAAAAGAAATGTTGTGTGATGGGAACATAAATGTTGAACTGGTGCATTTTCCTCAGGGCAGAGGCAGAAAGGACTACATTATACAATTTAGGTCACCAAACCCAATTATTTTTTTTTACCCAACAACATGGCTGAGAGTTGAAAATATTAAACTACTGGGTGTAAATAACCAGAAGGTATTACAAGAGTATCAGTTCATTTTATATTCTGGGAAGCAGATTTGTTCTTTCAGCCTGTACTTTAATGGACGCAAGAGAGCAGTTCCTGGAGCTCAAGAGACATTGCTAATTAATTTGCTAATCAATGTCATGGACTTACGTGCCCTTGCATGCAGAAAAGGGGGGGAAAGGGCAGTTGCTATTTTAATGCCAATTTCTTTTCAAGTATGCAAATGCCCCTTCGGTTTGCTGTTTACAAGTCTCAAAATCAGTTAAGTGTGTGTGTGTGTGTTTCAGTATGACTTAAGCTATCTGTTTATATGCCCCTATCTATTTCTTTCCTACATACTGAATTTGTTCTCCTTGCAAAGGCAATGCAATGGAACAAAGAGCTGCACAAGAATTCAAGCAGGTCTGCTAAACATTCTCCAATTTTCAGGTGAAAACTCTTCATTTGGGTGGTGCAGAAAAAAATCTTGAAAATATTGTGGGTTGGATCCAAAGGTTCCATTTTCCATGAGGAAGGCATCTTTCATCCATGGAAGGGCATCTTGTGTATCTCATGCCACAGCATTGCAAGAGGCAAAAGAAATTTGATCCAAAGACTTCGTACAAGTTGGGCAACTGCTGTAAAACCACCCATGGGAATTCTGGTATAGTTTCTTGCACAAGCTTTGACAGAAGAGCAATGATGACTGTGGACTTTCTGTTCACAATTTTTTGAAGTCAACCTTTCATTTGTACTAGTGTTTGCCTTTTTCCTCCCAGTGATGTTCAGTTTGACCTGAAGAGATGTAGCAATCATGCCAATCAGAGCTATGTCTTCCTTTCAAAGGAAGTGGGGTGGAAGAAAGGGCCTCAGACTCACCTCGGAACCCCATTTTTGGGCCCATGGGAGGTAGAGCAATGCAGGTGTGGAACCATCTGTTTTCTGCCAGGCAGCCTTCCTGGGGGCCTTCACTGAAGTGTGGGCCCTCAAAATCTCCCTGGCCTGCTATGGCCGGGGTAAGAAATAGGCAGAAGGACTCTGGGATGGAAGTCTCCCACCTGGTCCACTCAGCCAAGTTAAATGAGGCCTTGTTGAACCACAGGACACAGTTGGCCTCATGGCTTTCAGGAAATGGTGTCTGTATATTTTCCCTCCCGTCTCTAAAAGGTTTTCCCCCCTGTCTCTGTCTTTCTTAGGTGAAAGCTGGAAATCTAGGTAAGTGAATGTCCTAAAGAAATACTGGTCTAGTCTAAACCTGGACAAAACTGAGACAACCAGGCTGTATAGCAACTCCAGGTTTAGGAATGATGACAACCAAAGGATAAGCTGAGTTGTCTGCAACATTTGTCTACACTTTGAAATTCTTTTCTTGCCTCAATATTTGCATAGACGTTTCACCTAAAGAGAAACACTAAATGTGTTTTTCAGCTTAACTTTCCTTGTCTTGTCTAAATCCACAGCAATATATAGTCTGGAATTCAATAATTTGGTCAGATGGCACCTCCGAAGGGTTTTATGTATTGTGATTGTTTTTATGAACTGTATTCTATTTTCAATTTTTTTATGTTTAAGAATGTTGTAACCCACCCTGAGCCTGCTGTGCAGGGGAGGGCAGGCTGAAAGTCTAACAAAATAAATAAATAAATAAATAAGCTGCTGTAGATTTTCCGGGTTGTCTGGCCGTGGTCTTGGCATTGTAGGACCTGACATTTCGCCAGTAGCTGTGACTGGCATCCTCAAAGGTATATCACAGAAAGATGGAGTACTCTCTGTGTCAAGATGAGAAGATAATTAGTAGGCAGGTAATTTATATCTACTCAGGAAGGTGGGGTAGGAGGAGCTTTCCTGAGGCGATTCTTTTATCTATGGATTGTTTCCTGAGGAGGTTTCCTGTTTCCTGAGGAGGGTCTTTTGTATCTGGATTGGCTGTTGAAATTCTAATCTTATCTGTAGTGCTATTGTTTTTTAGGACAGGAAACCATGCCCTACTTATTTTTAAACTCTGTTCTTTCCTGTTGAAATTGTCTTTATGTTTATGAATTTCAATGGCTTCCCTGTGTAATCTGACATGGTAATTGGAAGTGTTGTCCAGCCTTTCAGTGTCTTGGAACAAAATACTGTGTCCTGTTTGTGAACCGCACTTTCTCAATGACGAACTAAATCATCTAAACCATGCACTTCAAGCAAATGGCTACTCCAAGAATGAAATCAGAAGAGCAATTAAACCAAAGGTAAAACAAACAACTGAGAAAAAACAGTCTCCAACGGGAAAAGTGTTTTTACCATAAGGAATCACTGATCAGATGGGAAAACTTATGAAAAAACATAACCTACAAACAATATTCAGACCCACCAGAAAAATACAACGGATGCTACGATCTGCAAAAGACAGAAGAGACCCCCTCACGTCTGCAGGAGTATACCACATACCGTGCAGTTGTGGACAAGTTTACACCAGGACCACACAGCATAGCATTTAGACGAGAATAAAAGAACATGAAAGACACTGTAGACTTGGCCAACCTGAAAAATCAGCAGTGGCTGAACATAGCCTAACTCAAACAGGACACAGTATTTTGTTCCAAGACACTGAAAGGCTGGACAACACTTCCAATTACCATATCAGATTACACAGGGAAGCCATTGAAATTCATAAACATAAACATAATTTCCACAGGGCATGGTTTCCTGTCCTAAAAAACAATAGCACTACAGATAAAATTAGAATTTCAACAGCCAATCCACATACAAAAGAACCTCCTCAGGAAACAGGAAACCTCCTCAGGGAACAATCCATTGACAAAAGAATCTTCTCAGGAAAGCTCCTCCATTAGCATGTTCACAGCCTGGGGAACTCCTACAAGATAATGACTCATCCCTACCCCACCTTCCTGAGTAGATATAAATTACTGCCTACCATTTGTCTTCCCACCTTGACACAAAGAGTACTCCATCTTTCTGTGTTATACCTCTGAGGATGCCAGTCACAGCTACTGGCGAAACATCAGGTCCTACAATGCCAAGACCACGGCCAGACAACCCGGAAAATCTACAGCAGCTAATGAACTCTGGCTGTGAAAGCCTTCAACAACATAATAAATAAATAGTCTTTAAGAGACATTTCTGTGAATCTCTAGAAAAAAATAGTATGGGTGAAAATATGTTTCATTAAAAATGTTGTTCAATATATCATCCCTTTTCCTATTTATGTGGTGCACGTTTTCCAACTCACAGGAAAAAACAAAACAGGGCAGCCCATTCTTATGCCTGTGAAGTTGATAAGCAGTGAGATCCTAAGCAGAGTTACATCGTTCTAAGCCCCTTGACTTCAATGTGCTTAGACGGTCATAACTGTGCTTACAATAGCACTGTAGGAGAGACATTTCCTGCAATATTATTGTTACTAATAAGCAGACATCTCAAAGATCTAGTGAATTGAGAGCCAATAGCAAGGGGGCAAACTGAGAGCTGAACAATATATTTCAAAGCAGCACAGCAATCTGGAAGAAAATAAGTGTTAAATACACACACCTGGAACATCTCTTTCTGCCTTGAAGTTTTTTTACATCCTTACCAAAGAAACCATATCAATACAGAAATAGTACCACAACCTTCAAGCTTTTTGAAGCTGAGGATAGTGCAGAAAATTAGCATATATTATCCTGGACCCCTTTGATGTGGTTTCAAAGAGGAAGCATCTGTAGGCATACATAACAGTTCATCAGAGAGTCAGGAATAATGTGGTTAGTAATCAATACTCTCTGTGTATTTAAATGTCAGGTTGTTTTTTATGCTTACCATTTAGAGTCTCAATCACAAAAAAATAGACATTTTGGCAAGTTTTGTGGACAGAGGTCCTTTTCAAAAAGCCTTCAAATTTTTCTTAGATTGCACAGACATTAAAGAGCTGCTGTAAGCTTTAGACTTTGCTAGGATGGATATATTTCATTTAAAGAATATGAAATCAACATTCAGGAATGTTGGATAGTTCAGCAAGTGAACTTTTTCCTTGCAGATTGGTCTATCGTCCTCAATTTTACCTTCACAGCCACTCTATGAGAGAGAGAATGGCCATCCCAAGGTCACCCTGAGAGCTTCCATGGCTGCATGGGGATTAGAACCTGAGTTTCCATAGTCCAATATAACCTTTACACAAAGTATCATGGGGCCAACAGTGCCAGATCATTGGCCTGTGTGCCAGATGAGCTGTCTGCTTCCAGGGAAAGCTACTGGCCCAATCTCCTCTGCACCACAGTAAGCAGTGTACCCCATGGTGTACAAAATATACATGGTATACAAGTACACCATGCCTGAAGGACCCCAAAAAGAGCTGCATGGAACTGCTGGCTGAGTATTCTTCAATTTTGGATACTATAAATCTGTTGTAACGATGCATTTCATGGGATGTTTCATGTTAAAGAAGTTTTTTGTCAAACTGTTGCGTTTTTTTGTTAATATGTCTACATTGTTTGTTATGTAAATTTTATCACATGTACCATTTAAGCTACATTTCTGATGTTATATGTACTTGCTTGTGTTAAATAAAGATTAAAAGTTAAATTAAAAAAACAACAACAATTGGCTACTTGACCCCCTCAGCCTGCTTTCTGACACTGTTGTCCTGTCTAACCTGCCCAACAGCCTGAAACATTCACCTGAAAACAACTTCCTAAGAAGTTTTACTATTGCCATTTGACAAAAATCAAAGAAAACACTTTATTGAGTACTTTCTATAGCAAAATTTCATGCTGAAAACTGTAAAACCAGAAAGAACACTTTTCTTTTCTTTAAATGATCAGGCTGTCTTTCCAGCCTATAGACTACTGTAGATTTTTGGGAATACAGGCTGTTGGCTGGAGCAATAAAACTACTCAATTTGCATATTGAGAGGAATGTGTGTAGCAGTGACTGAGAAAATGGGTAGGGTTAGAGCATGAGGCCTAGTCGATTTTCCTCTCCATGGACTGGATTGCTGAAAGGTCTTAGCTGAAGAAGTTTTTGTCTGGTGCAGGCTCTTCCTTTATGGAAAACATTTCTGTCTTTGAACTGAAGCTGATTTCTTCTCTGGGATGGTGAGGAGAAAGGCCCTGAGAAATTTCCTTCACAATGGATGCCTGCTTCTGAGGGACTGCAGTTGTACCAGCGTCAACAAGAAAACAGTATTTCTGAGACACTGACTACTGGACTTTGGTTTGGGAAGGGAAAGGAGTTTGGGGGTGAGGAGTACCATACCCTGTGTGCAAAACTGTATTTTCCCTGTTGTAATAAATACTTACTTTGCTTAAGCCAAGGTGTGTGAGTGGGAGGAGGGTTTTAAAAAAGGAGGCCCTAAGCCTTGAGCTTGCCTTTATTTCCAGCACTCGAGTTAAGCTATGCTCATGGACCATGATCGTGACTTTTGACTTGCAAAAGACACTCCACTAGGAGGGTGCACTCAGTATATACCGAGCTGAATAAATACCCCAAAATTATCCTAAATGTACCTTATTGAGAAATACCTTACCAAAATAGCTATGCCTGAATAAAAGCTGATATTGTTTGGCTTTTATTCAGGCATGGCTAGAAGGCATTTAAACTTTAAATACTTACTGAGTTCACTCACCACGGCCCATTCTGCATCTTGCATTCACTCTGCTGTTTTACCAAACCCACACTGTAACAGAAAAAGATGTGGCTCAAAATCACATTCAAATACTCTGGGTCAACACTGTACTGACTACAAAGTCACCCCTGAATGGCCATAAAACGGCCATAAACCTACACAGCCAGTACCATAAAACTGAGAGATCAAACAAAGTGAAAGCGGCAAGCAGTCTGGACACTGCCATAATATCCAACAATCAATCAAAGTGAAAGTGGCATGCAATGTAGAGGGGAATTTCTGTTCCAGTGTGGGTTTGGTATAACAGCAGAGCAAATGCTAGATGCAGAATGGGCCTGAGTCGTGCTGTGGTGTGACTCAGCAAGTGAACTCAGAAGGGATTTAAACTTTAAATGGTAGCTGAGTTCACTCACAGAGACATGCTGTGGCAGTGGCGAACTCGGTGAGTAGATTCAGCAAGTATTTAAAGTTGAAATCCCTTCTCCATTATACCCTGTGAGGATGGTCCCCATAGGATATAACATAGCCAAATAAATTTGGGTTTCCCAAATATTTACCCAAATCCCAATGCAAAACTGATATTGGTATTTGGGAATATTTGGGAATACCAATATTTTCCCAGACCAATAGACCAGAATTAATTTTTTTGCACATATCTACCCAGTCTATTATGGCTTGTTTGCCCCTCCTACATAAGCAATCAACCTTGAGTTCCACCATGTGGAAACAGCATAAATTGTAAACCTTAAAAGGTGAATTCCAAAGTCCTGTCGAGGGCTGTGCACAAAAAAAAAAAAATCAATATTTTGGGGGTTTGGATATACCAAACCAGAAAAATATTGTTATATACTGATATTCTCAAATCTCAATATTGGTACGACATTGGGATTCAGGAAATACTTGGTATTGTTGAATTTATTCATCAAAGCTCCTTTTTACATGGCAAGAAGCCATTAAACCCCTCATCTTTGCCCCCCCCCCACTCCAGAGCTGAGGGAGAAAAAGGGAGCACTGAAATGGCATCCTTCCATTTAAACCAAACAGCGCAGCAAGTCTGCCTGTCAGCTGATTGGTTTAAATTCCTTCCCTTCCCTCACAGAAGCATGCCACCACCATGTCACAGCCCAAGGAGGAAAGGGGAGATATGTAAAATCTCTTTAAATACCATGCCTTCCCTCCCCAAGTCATGCTCTTCTCTCCCCAAGTTGCACTGTGGCAGAGGCATGCCTCAACAAGTGAAGGGAAGGCATTTAAAGAGACTTTAAATACCTTCCTTCCCTCCATGAGTCACACTGCAGTGGCAATATGCCTCAGTGAGTGAAAGGAAGGCATTTAAAGAGACCACAGTCTCTTTAAAGGTCTTCCTTTCATTCACTGAGGCATGCCACCACTGCAATGTGATTCAGGGAGGAAAGGTATTTAAAGTTTAAATGCTAGACTCGCAGTCCCTTTAAATGGCTTTTGCAAAGCCAAGCCATGCACAAGGAACCTGGAAGCAATGCATGTTTACCCAGAAGGTGGGTGTACTCATGCCACTTCGGCTAGTGAAGCTGAGCCCAAATAAAAGCCAAATAATATCAGCTGTTATTCAGGATCAGCTAGATCGGTAGCCAAATCAGATTAGAAAATTTGATTCAGCGGAATAAATAGCCAAAAAAAAATCAATAAACTATTCTTCGGGTATTTATTCACCTTGGTATATACCAAGTGCACATCCCTAATCCTGTCTTCATACAGCTTAGAGTCTTTAACTCAAAATACTCAGAATACTCAAAATAAGTGACATTCTGAACTTCAACATTAATGAAATTATCTCATAAATTAAACCTAGCCACAATGTTGTTATTCCCCAATTTGCTTTTCTTAAAAAACCTGAAAAGCAGAAGAGGCACACAGAAATCGTATTGTGAAGTACAAGGCCTACACATCTGTTCATTAAAATGAAGTCTCCAAATTCTTTTTGAAGCATCAAAAACACTCTTTAGCAATACTGTCTAAAGATATACACCAAGAAAATAGTATGAAGCCATTCTAGTAGTGTGGAATGACTGACATCAGATGACATATTCCTTAGATTTTAGACATGTATAAAGTGCACTTCTTGACCTAGATAGCTCAGGATAGCCCAGTCTTGTCATCTAAGCAGAGTCAGTCCTAGTTAGTACTTGGTTGGGAGATCACCAAGGAAGACAAGGGCTGTTACACAGAGGCAGGCAATGGCAAAATATCTCTGAATGTCTCTTGCCTTGAAAACCCCTTCTGGGATAGTCATAAATTGGCTTAGACTTGATGGCACTTTCCATGACCATAAACCCCACAAAAACGCTCCAAGAGGGAATGGCTTTATTATGAGTATTGTGATGTTCATTGTTATGAATATTTTGGGATCTTCCTGTCACTAGTCAAGAGTGCTTTCTGTGATGGACAGGGCAAAGTCCTATCTATTTCCCCAAAGCTATCAATCCCCTTTAAACTTGCTTTGAATGTTCACTTCGCTAGTAACAATCATCCTGTGCTTTAAAATGCTTCCTGAATGGATGACATCTTTGCAAGGAGTCAGTATTTTTCACCCATTCAGGAAAGTTTTGCCTTAGTCTAACTGGGCTTTACTAGTGAAGCCAGTGCACAGAAAAATATGAAACATTAGGTAGCACTGTGGCGTCATCCTGTTCCTTGTCTGGCCAGTGACTGGCTAGGAGAAATTAAGCAAAAGTGAAAAATCCAGGAAGCTTTTGCTCTGAACTGGCTTTCCTTAACTTCCATTTGTCATCATGTGGTGACATCTGATTGGCTGTTTATTATAGTCCAACCATCACTTTCACTATACCCTCCTTGACTGATAGCATGTCAGGAAAGAGGTGAAATCTTTAACTAGAAAAAATGGTATCCATTGTTACTGTAATCTGCTGTGTATTCAGTATCAAACAGTATAAACAAATGAATATTTTCATAATATTGTCAAAAATACTTCTACCTCCCCTGAACATAACACTTTGAATCTGAATATAAAAACTGAAGAAGTATTCAGTGTACCCCTGTTTAGGTTTCTGTGTTGGATTTGCAAGCCACCTCAATCACTTGGGAAAGCCAAGTAAAAACGTTTCACAGAAATAAATGTTAACAATGTGAGCGTATGCTGAAAAGTCTTCCTTGTTACTTGCTGTCTCCAAAGCACTGCCATAATCAGGTCAATATTTGGAAGTACTTAAGAAAAATATTCAGATTAACGCAATAAGGTGAAGTTGCAATATAAGTTTATACCACTAATCAAATTAGATATTCTTGGCTCTGCCTATAAGAGAGTTAATGAGAAACTACCTGGAGTGTGCATATAAATCTAGCCACTTTGTTACAAGAAGCTTCGGGAAAACTTAGAGAGACATTGATGAAGTATCTCTGCTATTGTAAGTACTGCATGAGAAGGAGATAGCAGAATCAGATTTATTGCCATTAAAATGTTAAGAAGGGGCATGATTAATGTATGTTATAGTTTTGAAGGACATAGTTAAGGTGAATGTTCAAACGTGACTGAATGAAATTAAAATGGAAAGGAATGAGATTAATATGCAAACTGAAGAAAGGGAAATATACTAACACAAACTTTTTTAAAAAAGATGACAAGGTTTATATCCCATGTCCTCATGGATATTAGGAGTTCTGAATACAAATTGTAGTACAATCACTTTCTGGAAATAATTGAGGAGGTAATTTTAATGCAAGGGTGGGCAAGGATTGCAGTTTGTTTTTCAAAGCTATCGGAATCGATCAAGATGTCACTCTGCCTCTTTCCTTTTCTTATGCAAGACAACCCAAGGATATTTTTTTTAATTCAGCAGGTATTTGTCTTGCCAAATTTTGCCTGAAACATAACAGAATTTGGTTAAATGGTCTAATTGACTTTCCAAATTCCAGAGAGTTTACTTTTCTCTCCAGGAGGGGCTGTAGTGTGATTGATTATGTTTTAATTTCTCCATCTTTGAAACCCTGTGTTAAAGATTTTTCAATAGGTGATCCTTCCACTAGTGACCATCTCTCTTTAATTTTGACCCTGCAAGTCAGTCTCCACCCTAACCCTTCCTGTAACCTGACTCCTCATTTCCCAGTGATTAACTTATTACCTAAAATACTCTGGAATGACTGTAAAGAATGGAAAACTCTGCATCTCCTCAAATCTGGCCCGGTTGAGGAGCTTAGATTCTCCTTACTAAGTGCTTTGGACCCTACTGCAGCCATGTCGGCCTATGATTCCTTAATATCGCACATTTCCGAATCACTGCGTGTAAGACCAGGGTGTTTAAGTAGGGGGGGCACCAACTTCACAAACTCTCCATGGTTTGATATAGAATGTAAACAAACAAAAACATTATTACGCAATGTTTACAGCCTCTATCGTACTTCGCGGGCCCCAACTCTCCCATCAGAATACTTCAATCTCAAGAATCAACTGCACCAACTCATAAAAAAAGAGATCTGACTACTTCCAAACCCGGTGGGATGACTTATATCAGGCCACAACCTTAAATAGCTCAAAAAAATTCTGGCCTATAGTATCTGGTGCATTTCATCCTAATGACCCTTCTATGTCTGTTATTTCCTCCCATGTTTGGTTTCAGTATTTTTCAGATTTGTTTTATCAAGAATCAGGCACATTCGATTCAGTTGATAGGCACCTCCTTTGGATAAAACTAGAGCGGCTAAACATGGACAAGAGGCTCCTCCTGCTCATTAAACAACTTTACACTCTTAACATCAGTCAGATCAAATGCTCACCAGCAGGGAACCTGACACCAAAGATTGCCGCTAATAAGGGTATTAAACAGGGATGCATCCTAGCCCCTTTCTTATTTAACATCTTTCTTAATGACTTTGCTGCTCAGCTGTCTGATATGGACTGCCACAGCCCCAAATTAGGCAAAATACCTGTACTCTTACTACTCTATGCCGATGACACAATGCTGCTATCCTACTCCAGAGTTGGTCTGAGACGTCTGTTGTCCCGCTACATTACTTTTTTTATTAACAACAAGCTTCAGCTGAATTATGATAAGTCCAAAATCCTAGTGTTCTCTAAAAAGTGGAGACCATATAAATGGTCCATCAATGGCAAAGAGTTAGAACAAGTCAAACACTACAAATACTTAGGCGTTCATTTCCAAT
Source organism: Gekko gecko (assembly GCA_029375565.1). Classification (NCBI taxonomy): domain Eukaryota; kingdom Metazoa; phylum Chordata; class Lepidosauria; order Squamata; family Gekkonidae; genus Gekko; species Gekko gecko. The sequence continues at coordinate 285,751,275 of JAPDNY010000001.1, read as the reverse complement.
ACAATGCAACTTGGTCCACCCATTGCAAATATGCAGTGAAGGCTGCTAGTGTCAGCGCATCAGCTATAGCACGATTCTTTTATTGTAGGGGCAATCAATTTGTGCCAGCTGCAATTAAAATCTTCAAGTCCAAAGTTAGTTCTCAGCTATCGTATGGTATTCCAATCTGGATCAGGTCCTTTGACAGCGCCATTGAGCGAGTCCAATCCAAATTTCTGCGGAAAATCATGGCTTTGCCAAACTGTGTTTCGAATGCAGTTATATATTTGGAAACTGGCTTGTCTTTGATGGAGACCTGTGCATGGCTTATGACATTTAAATACTGGCTTCGCCTAAATTACAATTTCGAACATGGGAGCCTCATATATCACATGCTCTCGGAGCTCAGGGTATCGAACTGGTCAGCACATTTTGAGGGGAAAAAATCAAAGTATTGGGCCTTTCTTTAGATTCCCTGTCCATGTTGCCCTGTGTGGCTGCATTTCATCAGATTAAAAATAGGATGCTAGATATTGAGCATCAGAAATTATTCACCTTAGCTAATAAAACCTGCTCCCCCTTGAATTTCGAGATCCGCCTAACTATAGGGAAGATGGCCTCATATCTATCCTCTCTGCAGGTCCCGCAACAACGTAGAGTGTTTGCCCTGGCCAGGTGTAATGCTATGCCTTCTGCCATTCTATATGGCAAATTTAACAAGGTTTCTCATTCAGCCGGATACTGCCCCTGCAGAAAGAAATGTGTGGGATCTATCTCTCATGTTCTCCTGCATTGTAATCTGTATGTGGATTTAAGGAACATTTATCTACACTCTATCCTATCCAGTATGGCGTAATGTTCTGATGCACTCAAGGTACACAGACTCTTAAATGATCTTGGTCCTGACATCACTGAGAAGGTGGCTCAGTTTCTCTGTTTGGCTTTAAAGCTGCACCAAAGGCACCTAGAAATATTATATCCTTATCAGCTCCTAATTGCACAATATCAAGTCACAGAATTTTTATAGGTGTGTTTTTAACCGTTTTTAACTGCTTCTTAAATGTATAACTTGTATTGAAAATTTATGCCAATAAAGGCTAACTTGACTTGACTTGACTTGACGATTAACACAAAAATGCAGGCTAACTGCAACACAAACTTTTTAAAAAAAAAGATGACAAGGTTTATATCCCATGTCCTCATGGATATTAGGAGTTCTGAATACAAATTGTAGTACAATCACTTTCTGGAAATAATTGAGGAGGTATTTTTGTTGAAGAGTCCAGCAGAAATTCAAAAATATTGCTGGCATGAGGCAGAGAAGCTGAATTTTTCTGTGTTTTTTCTTTGGATAAGAATGAACAAAACCATTCTCTGTGACTTATCCATCTCTCCATTCTCCTTGAAGCATAGTGCTTACAAAATATAGGAGACAGGTGACTGTGCAGGTTTCTGTACACAAACTCATAAATCCCCATTCAGCTTGTCACTGTTGTCCTGAGAACTGAAATCAAGGCACCTATCTTCCAAGATCTGAGCTCAATGGTAAGCTGTAAAACTGAGTCCCAAATGAAAGTAAGACTAGGGCATATTTAGAAGCAGAATTGGGCCCCCACACATCTGGGGGGGGGGTTGAAAGAAAAAATGCTTTGGAGGTCTTTTATGAAAGTCAAAAGTCATATGTGGCAAGGGGTTTGGGCAGTGCTGTGCTGCCTTATGGGCTCAAGGGCCTAAGCAGAAGCTTGGCCTTTGCAGTGGCAGTTTAGGTAAGAAGTTGGATCCAGTGAGCACCATTGGGAATATTCCTTTGGGAATAAAGGGTCCATCAAGAACAGTCTTTGGGTTTTATGGGCCAGGGTGTTCCATGGTGACACCTGCCTTGCCTATTCTGCACCCAGGTTTTTCTCCCCTTGCCGAACAGGTTTAATTACGTTAATAAAGGTCCCAGTCACACAAGTGAGATAATCCGCAGGGGAAGCGAGGCTTTTTGATCAGACATGTCCCCCGAGGCTCCACACACATGCTGTCAGTCGCAAGCACATGTTGGTGGGGATGCGTCGCAAAGAAAGGCGAGGCAGTTCAGCAGCATGCGTTTGTGCGCATGCACAGTTCAGGGTTTGTGAGCATACCACGGAGGCTTACATAGAAACATCCAGTGGGACACAGACGGGTGCCGGATGCAACGGAATGCTAGCACTTCAGCAATCAAAGCTACACATTGATATAAAGAACTGACTGCAAAATAACTGAGAAACAAAACAGTAAAAAAAATAGTGAACATAGAAAGACACAAAATTGGAGTGAGTCACAAATTAGTCCCTCCCCCAGATTCTGTAGTTCCAAATTACATTTCATTGAATCCAAATTTCTACAAAGAAGTTTATGGAAGCAGATCACCCCTGCCATCTCCTTCCCTGAGAAGCAGACTGTGGCCCCCCCAATGAATTCTGATAACTGGGGAACTCTCCTGAAGAAAATGATCTCTCCCCACCTCCCAGTTGCAGTTACTCACTCCCAATATAGTAATAATACTACCCTATCCTGCAGGGCCGTTGTAATAACATAATGTATGTGAAGTACTCAAATGCTCTGGAAGCTGTTATACATATGCCAAGGATTAATAGCATTGATTTAAAAAAAAAAAAACTGTACAGGAAGCTATCTTGTTTTGATTGCATGATTCCTTTCTGCGCAGCATTTCAGTCAATGCACATATGTATTCATGCACACCAAATGAAATACTTATGGCAAATTGAGCATTCATCCATTGTGAAATGAATGCTAGACTGTTGTGTACTGAGCAAGAGTCATCCCTGAGTTAGTATCCGAGACTGGCTGAGCTTATTGCTCTGGAACAATAGTTTGCCAGGATTCTGGAGGGAACCAGTGGGGAAGTAGTGTTATGTAAATAGCCTATCATTGGGAGTGGGGTGTGTTTGGGTGTGATGCTTGCATGCTATTTAAAGAGGGCAGCAGCCCTGGAGTTTGTCTTGTAGTGTTTCTGAAATCACTTAATAAAGTAGAGCTGCTCACTGTAATGCATCTTAAACCCAGTATTTAATACAGACATTCTCCAAGTTATTGTGGAAGGCTGCACGAGTCAGACGTGAAGAAGAAGCAAGCTATGTGGAACAATAATGAAAGGGATTAGAGGATATCTAGCCATCCCTAGGAACAGCTTAACCAAGTCCTCACACAGTGGCATGATGGCAGTTTTCTTTGCATCCACACATCACTGGTTACTCTTGGTGGATAGTAGGGGAAATCATAATGCCATGACATCAGAATGTGACTAGGATACAATAGAGAGGTGATGAGAATGAACTAACCTTTGGCTACTGATCTGGTGTTGCAGCTTGGTGCATATTCCAGTGTGTGGGTCCACCCAGTTTACTCTATTATTATGCATGCTGAAATGCAGTCTAATGGCTATGCACTTTTAAATTCATTGCTTCTGAACTACAGGTAGAAACCTCTATCTAATTTTTATTTCAGAGCATTTAAACATTTATACAAAGTATTTCTTGTGAGAGCAAGTCTTGATGCACTTGATTACTACCTTTGATGGAAGAGACACACATCCAGACATATTGGATATTTGGTACCAGAACAATATGGAGAGCATGTGCAGTTACTACGAGAGATTATCCGTGACCTACTGTGTAAACTTTTAGCAATTCCACATCACATGAGAAAACAACACCTGGCTTTAAAGAAAATATTTTTTTCATATATATATATTTCTGGATGTGTGTTGTTTTATAATAGTAATATTGATCACTGAGGAAGACCCTAAGGGGCCGAAACACGTATGGTCTACTGGTCATAAGATATAGCCATCAATTGTATATGCAAAACTAACAGTTCGGTATGTAAAAAGTTTTAAGATAATTTCTTTTAACCTATTTTATCTTTTACTAATGTTTGTATTTTTGTATATTAACTAATGTTTGTATATTTTATTTTAACTTGTTTTGATGGCTTGACTCTCATATATCACAACTAAGCAATTGGTTCCTGGATCTCCCCACAGATATTGATTCTGGTCCACTGGAACAAGGGCTCCTCCTCCAGCCCCCATGAAGCCTGAAGGAAATTTCTCAGGCCCCCATGGATGGGAGGACTTGAGCTTCTGCTCCCCAATACTGGAGAAAATGTGTGTTGGTAATTGGGGGTTCCCTGCTGAGAGGGGTAGAAGCTAAAGTGTGCCAACTGGACTTGTAATCTTGAGAGGTATTCTGTCTACCAAGTGAACACATCCAGGATGTGATGGAAAGAGTAGGAAGACTCATCAAGCCCATAGATTATTATCCTTTCTTGCTCATCCACATGGAAACAAATGATAGTGCCCAGCACAGCCCAGAACATATTAAAAGAGACTATGTGGCTCTGGATAAAAAGGTGAAGGACCTGGGAGTGCAGGTTATGTTTTTATCAGTTCTTCCTGTTGAAGGCTATGGCTTAAAAAGGGAAAGAAGAATAATGCAAATAAATGATTGGCTATGTAGATGGTGTCAAAAGGAAAAGTTTGGATTTTTGGACCATGGATTACACTTTTGAGATGAAATTCTTCTGTCGGGAGATGGTTTGCACCTCACAAGGGCAGGAAAAATGTGTTTGGTAAGAGCCTTGCAAACCTAATAAGGAAGGTTTTAAAAGAAATTCTATGCGGGAGTGAGATAAAAATGCAAAGCCTAGTATGAATCTAATAACTGGAGATAAGAATGCTAAAGTTTTATGGGAAGTGGCACATATGCTAGGTAACATTAACTCACAGGTCAGTACAGAAGCAAAAACCTCAGGGTGCATAAAACATGGATGTCTGTACACTAATGCACAGAGTAACAAGCAGGAGGAACTTGAAGTCCCAATACAATAAGGGGACTATGACCTAATAGACGTTGCTGAAAGCAGAAAGGGCCCAGGTAGGCCGGGCCCGCCATTTGCGGGGACGGGCTGGGACAGAGAGGATGGCTGGCCAGAAGGGGGGGGGGGGCTGGTGCGCAGCGGGAAGATACGCACCTCCCCCCCCTTCTTCAGCCAATGGAGGGCAGTGGGGGCGGTCGGGGAGGGGGAGGCATAAAAGGCCGAAGGGAGGTTGCTCCCCCTCCCCACTAATGGGGGACCTGTTCTTGTGGCGGTAACAGCATGGGGCCGGATCTGTTTGGCGGAATTCAGCCTGCGTGCCAATTCCGAAGTGGGGGGACCCCTTTAAGGGTCTTGGCGTGAGGGCTAAATGGAGCTGGCTAGCTCAAGGAATAACAGTGCTTGCCCTCACAGCCAGAGGGCAGGGGAGCTCACAAAGGGGCAAGCGTCCGCGTGAACTCCGATAACCTGCCCTCCTGCCTTCTCTACCCATGCCGGCTGGCTGGGGAACGGTTAACTCGGCTGACACACGGGCCAGCCGATAGGTATGATCCGGTGGACCCATGCTGTGCCAATGCTCTACAGCTGTAACCAATAAAAGTTGTGGCCAAATTTTATCCACCTTATTTTCCAAAGAAACCGGTCGTGTGAGTTCATTTCAAGGGGGGGGGCGGGCAGGTGCACAAGGCGAGACGACCTCGGTGTCCCAAGTAAGACATGGAACCGCAAGCAGAAAGGGCCCGGGTAGGCCGGGCCCGCCATTTGCGGGGACGGGCTGGGACAGAGAGGACGGCTGGCCAGAAGGGGGGCTGGTGCGCAGTGGGAAAATACGCACCTCCCCCCTTCTTCAGCCAATGGAGGGCAGTGGGGGCGGTCGGGGAGGGGGAGGCATAAAAGGCCAAAGGGAGGTTGCTCCCCCTCCCCACTCGACCACAAGGCGAGCCCGGTTTGCCCACCCATCCCTCCCTGAGTATGAGGGTGCTGGGGTTGGGATTTGGAATTTGAGTGAATGAAAGGGGGGGTTTATTGGGTTGTAGGTCATGATATTGTTAGTGTTTCCTTACCGTTTTTTCATTGCACGATTTGTCACAACTTTCAGCGGTAACAGCATGGGGCCGGATCTGTTTGGCGGAATTCGGCCTGCGTGCCAATTCCGAAGTGGGGGGACCCCTTTAAGGGTCTTGGCGTGAGGGCTAAATGGAGCTGGCTAGCTCAAGGAATAACAGTGCTTGCCCTCACAGCCAGAGGGCAGGGGAGCTCACAAAGGGGCAAGCGTCCGTGTGAACTCCGATAACCTGCCCTCCTGCCTTCTCTACCCATGCCAGCTGGCTGGGGAACGGTTAACTCGGCTGACACACGGGCCAGCCGATAGGTATGATCCGGTGGACCCATGCTGTGCCAATGCTCTACAGCTGTAACCAATAAAAGTTGTGGCCAAATTTTATCCACCTTATTTTCCAAAGAAACCGGTCGTGTGAGTTCATTTCAAGGGGGGGGGCGGGCAGGTGCACAAGGCGAGACGACCTCGGTGTCCCAAGTAAGACATGGAACCGCAACTTAGTGGGATGACACTCATAATTGGAATATTAGGATTGAGTGGTACAACTATTTAAAAGGGACAGACAAATAAGGAAGGGCAGAGGAGTCGTATTATATGTAAAGTAGGTATATACTTGTAGGGAAATATGAGAATTTGAGCATGGAAGTCCAGTTGAGAATCTCTGGGTAAAAATAGAAGGAATAAGAAATAGTAATGATATTATGGTGGGGGTCTGCTATAGATTTCCAAGCCAGGCAGATGATTTGGATGAGACACTCCTAGAACATATTATAAAATTCTCAAAGAGACAAGACACAGTGGTCATGGGAGATTTCAGTTACCAGATATCTGTTGGAAGTCCAACTCTGCTAAAAATGAAAGGTCCAGTAAATTCCTCACTTGTCTTGCTGACAACTTCATTTTCCAAAGAGTGGAGAGGGAAACAAGGGGATCTGCTATCTTGGACTTGATTCTTATCAACAGAGAAGAACTGGTTGACAAAGTGAAAGTAGTGGGCACCCTGGGCAGTAGTGACCATGGAATTTTGGAATTTACAGTCTTGGGGAAGGGAAAAGCTGTACATAGTCAGACATATAGGGATATTTTGACAAGTTATGCTGGGTAGAATCCCATGGTCAGAAATACTTAAAGAGAAGGGAGTTCAAGAGGGGTAGGAGTTTCTTAAAAGTGAAATCATAGAATCATAGAATGTTAGAGTTGGAAGGGACCTTGCAGGTCATCTAGTCCAACCTCCTGCACTCTGCAGGATCATAGCCAAAAGATAGCTCTACATACCTACATACCTACAACATACCCGAAAGATGGTTATCTAGTCTCCGCTTGAAACATCCAGCAAAGGAGCATCCACCACCTCCCAAGGCAGGCTGTTCCACTGCTCAACCACTCTTACAGTTAGGAAGTTTCTCCTGATATTTAGTCGGTAACGACGCCCTTGTAATTTTCATCCATTAGATCTAGTCTTGCAATCTGGAGCAAAAGAGAATAGATTTGTTCCATCTTCTACATGACAGCCCTTCAAATACTTGAAGACTGCAATCATGTCCCCTCTAAGCCTTCTCTTTCCCAGGCTAAACATCCTAAATTCTTTCAGCCTTTCCTCATAAGACTTGGATTCCAACCCTCTCAACATCCTGGTTGCCCTTTTCTGGAGATGCTTGAGCTTGTCAACATCCTTCCTAAAATGTGGTGCCCAAAACTGGACACAGTACTCCAGGTGAGACCTGACCATAGCAGAATAGAGCGGAACTACCACCTCCCGTGAACTGGACACAATGCTTCTGTTAATGGATCCTAAGATTGCATTAGCTTTCTTCTCAGCCACATCACACTGCAGGCTCATGTTGGGCTTGTGATCAACCATAATACCTAGATCCCTTTCACGTGTGCTGTTGTCAAGCCTTCCCATTCTATATCTGTGCCTTTGATTTTTTGTACCTAAGTGTAGGACTTTGCACTTATCTCTATTGAAATTCATTTTATTTGTCTCAGCCCACTGTTCCAGCCTATCTAGATCATTTTGAATCCTGACTCTGTCTTCTTCAGAATTAGCAATCCCACTCAGCTTCGTGTCATCTGCAGATTTGATAAGCATCCCCTCTATGTCTTCCTCCAGGTCATTTATAAAAACATTAAACAACACTGGGCCCAGGACCGAACCCTGCGGCACGTGGATGCAGAACCATTTATGAGCACTCGTTGGGTATGGTTTTTCAACCAATCACGAATCCATCCAATGGTTACACTACCCAGCCCACACTTAACCAGCTTATCCTCAAGGATATCATGAGAAACTTTGTCAAATGCCTTACTGAAATCTAGATACACTATATCCACAGCATTGCCAGAATCAACCATCTTAGTAACTCTGTCAAAAGGAGATAAGGTTGGTCTGACATGACTTATTCTTGATAAACCCATGCTGGCTACTACCAATTAACTCATTCTGTTCAAGGTGCTCACAGACAGAGCATTTAATAATCTGCTCTAGAATTTTCCCAGGTATTGATGTCAAACTGACAGGCCTGTAATATCGCGAGTCCGTCTTTTTTCCTTTCTTGCAGATCAGGACAACATTCGCGCTTCTCCAGTCTTCCGGCACAACACCAGTTCTCCAGGACATCTCAAAGATTAGAGCCAGAGGCTCTGAAGTAACATCTGCAATTTCTTTTAGCACCCTGGGATGCAAGCCATCCGGCACTGGAAATTTGAAAGTATTTAAGGCAGCTAGATGCTCCCTAACCATTTCCTTATTTATTCTGGATTGGCATTCTGGACTGGCATATGCCCTGCATTCTTCAGTTTGTATACAGCTCACCTTATGGTTAAAGACTGTTACAAAGTGAGAGTTGAGTAATTCTGCTTTGTCTTCATTTCTTGTTAAGGCTTGACCGTCTTCCCCTAGCAATGAGCTTACCCCATCCCTGTTCTTCTTTTTGCTCTGAACATAGGCATAGAAATTTTTCTTGGTATTTTTAACATCCCTTGCAAGCCTCAGCTCCATCTGCACTTTAGCCTTTCTGACACCATCCCTACAGATTCGAGCCTGCTTCTTGTACTCACCCTCAGTAATCTGACCCTCCTTCCATTTTCTGTGCATTTCCCTTTTTAGTCTCAGCTCTTCAGAGAGTTCCTTGTTCAGTCACCTCGGCTTCATTACCCGTCTCCCACCTTTCTTTCTTACCGGAACAGTTAACAATTGTGCCTTTAGCACTTTATTTTTCAGCATCACCCATCCTTCCTGTGCAGTTTTCCCCCTCAGCATTTCCAGCCACGGGATCCTACCTATTATTTCTCTGAGTTTTTTGAAATCAGCTTTCCTGAAGTTCAGGATATGAGTCCTACTATGTCCTGGTTTCACTTCCTTCTCTATGTCAAATTCCAAGCTGACATGGTCACTATTCCCCTAGGATCCCACAACATTAACTTCATCAATCAGTTCTTCCTTGTTAGTCAGAAATAAATCTAGGATAGCAGATCCTCTGGTTCCCACCTCCACCTTCTGAGAAATGAAGTTGTCCGCAAGACTATTCAAGAATCTGTGGGATGCCCCATGTCTAGCAGAGTTAGATTTCCAGCAAATATCTGGATAGTTGAAATCTCCCATAACCACAACATCCTGTCTCTGTGGAAGTTTAGCAAGCTGTTGTACAAATGCATTATCCCATTCCTCCGGTTGCTTTGGAGGTCTGTAGTATACCCCCACAACAATATCCCCTTCTTTCCCCCCCTGCTCTATCCTTACCCACACACTTTCAACAGGGCAACTCTCAAAATCCTGAATTTCAGTGCAAGCATATTCATTTTTGACATATAGTGCCACCCCGCCTCCTTTTTTGTTTATTCTGTTCCGTTTGAACAATGTATATCCTTCAATCGCTGTGCTCCATATAGGAGACTCATCCCACCAAGTCTCAGTGATACCTATCAGATCATACTTATTTTCGAATATTTGAAGTTCAAGTTCCTCCTGTTTATTACTCATACTCCATGCATTAGTATAAAGACATCTCAGATAACAGACATCCTTTCCTACCATAGGTCCCTTTGAATTTACCTGAAAACTACCGAACTCACCTCTCTCCTGTTTATTTATTCTCTGGTCACTCCCCTTCTTGAACTTAGTGTATGGGATGTCGCACATCAGGCTTTTTCTTCCTACCCCCGATGTTTTCAGTTTAAAGCCCTCCTGATCAGGTTTACAAGTCTTGCAGCAAAGACATTCCTCCCATTCTTCATAAGGTGCACCCCATCCGTCGCCAACAGTCCTTCATGTCGGAGGTACATATCATGGTCCAGGAAGCCAAATCCCTCTCGATGGCACCATCTACGTAACCAGCCATTCAGCTCCAGTATCCTGTTCTCCCTTCCAGCTCAACAGGTAAAATGGAGGAGAACACCACCTGAGCCCCCAGATCTTTCACCTTCTTGCCCAGAGCCTCGTAGTCTTTGGAGATCCATTCAAAGCTTCTTTGGGCCATATCATTTGTTCGCTCATAGATCAGCAGGAGCGGGTGGCGATCAGAGGTCTTGACCAGTTATTGAAAGAACAATCGCAATATTGAAAGAACAATCACAAATATTGAAATTACAATTGCAAATGATTCCTATGAGAAAAAAAAATGGGAGGACCCTAAAGAAGCTAAGGTGGCTCCATAAACAGCTTTCAAAAGAATTGAGAAATTAAAAAAGACTCATTTAGGAAATGGAAGGAGGGCCTTATAACCAAGGATGAATATAAACAAATAACCAGTGCTCGTAGAGAGAAAGTTAGGAAAGCTAAAGCCCAGTATGAGCTTACGCTAGTGAGAGATGCTAAAAACAAACAAACAAAAAAGGTTTCTTATGTTCAAAGCAAGAAAAAGAGCAAGGACATGGTATGCCCATTGCAGGGACAGGAAAGTGAAAATGTAACATGTGATGACGAGAGGGCAGAACTGCTTAATTCCTATTTTCCTCAGTCTTCTTTTGCAAGAGAAATGGTGCTTAACATGGCAAAAACAGAACATGTGATGAGGGAAGGGAGCTGCAACCTAGGATCAGCATAAGAAGAAGAAAAGAAGAAGAGTTTGGATTTATACCCTGCCCTTCACTACTTGAAGGAGTCTCAGAGCGGCTTAGAATCCCTTTCCTTTCCCCTCCCCATAACAGACAATGTTTAGTTCTTGTGGCCCTTTCTTACATGCCCAGGGAAATGCTGATCGCCACGTTGGGGTCAGGAAGCAATTTTTCTCCAGGGCAGTTTGGCAAGGGATTCTGGAGGGTTTTTTTTCATCTTCTTGGCATGGAACAGGGGTCACTGGGGGCGTGGGGGAGATATTTGTGAATTTCCTGCATTGTGCAAGGGGTTGGACTAGATCACCCTGGAGGACCCTTCATACTCTATGATTCTATGACTGCCCTGTCAGTAGCTCGCAGTATACTCTGTTACTTTAAATATCAGGCAAATTCATGTGGCATTTGCAAGCTGGAACTTCACAGTTCTTTTAAAGCACTGTTTCAGAGTCACACCAGAGGAGCCAATCCAGCAAGCATATGAGAAATTATTAGAGCCAAGATTTCAATAATCTTCCTTGTGGCATGAGAAAAATATCCATGGGTAAACCTCTGCAGGAGTTCGGCTTTCAAAGGTCATGACAGCAAGTCAGGGTTCAGCAAGCCTCTACGGAGAAACTGTGAGTCAGTCTGCAAAATTATGGAATAAAAAAAGTCCATCCTTCTTAGTGTCTTTTTTTGGTTCCTGTCCATTGATTATACATGACAGCCCTGCCGCCAAGCTCATCTTTGCAGTCCCAAGAGCTAGGAAATTAGATTTGCAATCACTAAAAAGCTGCACTTTATCATGTGCTTTTTAAGAAGCCTGAAAGACTATGACAGCCTGCAGCACGACAGGGGGAAGCTCACGCAGGATGAAGCACAAGATGTGGAAGAAGATTTGGAAAATAAGTTGGTGCCAATCAACTAAACCTTTTGTTTTTACAGAACAACTTGGCTCTCTTAAAAACACTTTTAGCAAGAATTGGTTCTGTCATTTCGGTTACCATTATAATTACAGCAGGAAAGCACTGAAACTTCTGGTCCAGAACAGGTCACATAAGGCCTGAGCCAAAGGTGCAAGCAGAGGAGGGAATCAAGAGCATCTGATCTGACTGAATAACGCTGCATCTGCACGTCATTAGATATTGAGCTATCATTGTACTGGAGCAACCGTGCACAACTGGTTTGGCTTGTCCACGCAGTAAAATCCTGTGGCAAATGACTGCTTTAGTGCAACAATAGCTTAAAAGGTAAAGGTAAAGGTTTCCCTTGCTCAAAAGCCAGTCGAATCTGACTCTAGGGGACGGTGGTCATCTCTGTTTCCAAGCCGAAGAGCCAGCGCTGTCTAAAGATGTTTCTGTGGTCATGTGGCCAGCATGACTAGACACCGAGGCTTACGGAACACTGTTATCTTCCCACCAAAGTGGTACTTATTTATCTACTTGTAGTTTCCTGCTTTCGAACTGCTAGGTTGGCAGGAGCTGGGACCAGAGACAGGAGCTCACTCGATCATGCGGCACTCGGGTCTCGAACTGCTGAACAACTGACCTTCCAGTCTGCAGTTCAGCGTCTTAACCACTGAGCCAACGCAGCCTGCAACAGTAGCTTAAGATGCAACAATTTGTTGGCTATTGCACACAGCCTATGTACTGGGCTGAGCATCTGCCCCTCTCCTTTTTGTTAGTGATTGAAAGCCTGGGCTGGGCCAGAGGTGTTTGCTTGTGAGCCAAAGGGAAAGAATCAAGGGGTTCTTCTTGAGTCTTACCCTGTTGCCCCTGTGCAAACCATGACAGCACAAGCACAGGATACCCTTGGGGCTCATCCTCTGTTTTATCTTTGTACCCATTTGGCTGTGTAGTTTTGTCTAAATGTGTGTGTGTTTTTATATGTAGTTTACTTTGTATGCTGTTTTGCTTTCCTAGTCAGAGAGAAAAGTGGGATAAAAACCTGCTTGAGCAGAATTAAAAAAAAAAATTGAGAGTACGCAATATGTGAAGCCACACCTTTTATTTATTTCTTTACATTATTTATTTGACTTCTTTGCATTGAGTCACTGAGACTCAAGGTGGGTTACACAAGGCAATCACCGGGATGGAACATCCAGTAATCAATGGAATAGGATCAGGAACGGAATGTGGAAATCTGAAACCAAACTTTAGAGCTCAAGCAAAGCTGAAATAAATCATAAGTGGGACATGGGAAATAACACATAAATTATACTCTCGGCTGATACATACAGCAACAGATAGTATATACTATACACAGAGGTATAGTCCACAGTCCCTTCGGCCCTTAGCTCTTAACTTAATGTTATTATCACTCTCCCACTCTGATTCATGATGTTCAACTCCCATTGACAGCAGTGGAACAAATTAGTTGTGAGTAACTAGAATTCCAGTTTCCCATAGGCCGTAGGAATGCTTAACTGGAGTTGGATCAGAGCCAATGCTGTGCTTGAGCCTTATATAGATCACTGACTGTGCAGACATATTACAAAACTATCCTAGTCTAAGCCCACTGATTTCAGTGGGTTTCGAGCAACTCTGCATAGGATCGCATGGTAATTTCCATATCCCTTTCAATGAAGATGTGTTCAGAGGATTGTTTTAGAAAGTGAGCTTGTGAGCATCAAGCCCTTGTTCTGCATAGTCATCCTTTCAGTGGTATGGCTTCACACACCAAAGTACTTTGCAGGAACACTGCTTTTTAATTAAATCACAGTGTGGAAAATTACTCCATAGCTTTTATTAAAAGCATCCAAGGTACTTTTAGCATTTCTCTCAAATAAACCCACATTCATCAAAAAGGCAATTAGAAAGTGAGATCCCAGTAAATTAAAACAGTGCAACCATAATTAAGCACACTACAAGAGGTGAAAGACAAGCTATTTAATGATATCATCAGCAGTTCTGTGTATAGCAGAGATAACGATATCAGGTGCTGTCACTAACAATGGAGAATCACTGCTTTCTTGCATGCCTTTTAAATCCATTGAAGTCCATAGACCAAGAAGGGTGCAATTACACAGAAGGGTGCAACGACACAAGAAGAGGTTGCCTCCAGTCCAGGTTTTCTGCAAAAGAGAGAAGCTGCTCTGGGTTTACACTTCTCCTTCCTCAGTTTTATCCTTCCAAGAGACCATTTCACAAGAAGAAGAAGAAGAAGAAGAAGAAGAAGAAGAAGAAGAAGAAGAAGAAGAAGAAGAAGAAGAAGAAGAAGAAGAAGAAGAAGAAGAAGAAGAAGAAGAAGAAGAAGAAGAAGAAGAAGAAGAAGAAGATGATTTACTAACAAGAAGGCACTGTTTAGATCAGAGGTGTCGAACTCATTTGTTACAAGGGCCAGATGTGACATAAATGTCACTTTGTCGGGCCGGGCCACATATGCTTTAAAATGTAACATGAAGTACCGGAGATATAAACTTTATAAAGGTGATTTCAGATGGCAATGGCAGGTGAATGACAATAGCAGGCTTGATTGGATTAGGTGTGACATGCAGAGGAATCATAGACATGGAGATACCTGCACTGGTAATGAGACAGTAAATCTAGGTCTCAGTTCGGTCCAGGACGATGCAAAGAATAAATGGACATAAATCTGACATTAGAACCCACAACATTCAAAAACCAACAGGGGAACGTTTCCAGGACATTCAGTTGCTGACCTAAATGTAGCAGTTCTCTTACAAAGGAATTTCAGAGGGCAATTAGAAAGAGAGACTGCTGAATTGCAACTGATAATGAAGCTCAAGAAGACAGTGCATCCTCCCGGATGGAACTGAGACCTAGGTTTCTTCTCTTATTACCAATACCTACTATTGTCATTTGGTGTCTGAAATCACTTCACTGCTCCCTTATCTCTGTTACTTGGGGAACAAGAAAGAGCTACCATGGAAAATGTGGTTGCTCTTGTATCAAGTCCTCCTCAGCTAAAGTTAACTTCCAGCTTGCAAGCAAGTTGTGCAACAGGCAAAAGGCATCTCATTGCTGGACAGAGTTGAGCAGCCAAGGGCGAGCTGGTGATGCTGGAAAAAAGCTTTTGCAGAGAGAATGGGGAGGGGAGGAGCAGCCGCTGCTTGTTGATGGTGGAGGTGGATTGAACTTTTGTCATGTTGGTTGATATGTTTGTTGTTGACTGCACCCCTTCTGTGCTTGCTCTCTCTCCCCCCCACCTGCCTCATACCTCTTAGTTAGTTTCTTTCACTTTCTGGGATTGCTCGGCATGGCATCCTTGCTGGGTTACAAAAGAGAAAGGCCAGGTTTTTCTCCTAGCTCAACACATTTGTCTTCCCTTGCTGGGTAAAAGATGGTAAATGCTGGAGCTCAGATTTGGAGGAAGCATTTTGCGTTAGATTAGGAGTGCTTGTCAGAAGAATCCCCCACCTCGGAAGAAGTGTCATACACACGAAAGCTTATACATGAAATAAAACTGTGTTGGTTTTACAAGTGCCATGGGACTCCAGCTTTGTTTTCTCTTGCACACTGATGCTCTTGCTTGCTCTTTCCCCTCCCTTCCCCAATGGAGGAGGGGATTCTTCTGGACAAGCTCTGGTCATTCTTCCAGCTGCTAGTCCTCAGCCTCCTACAAAGGGGAGGAAGGAGGAAGCCAGCAGCCAATGAGAAAGAGCCAGGCACATCTTCAAAATAAGAGTCAGCTCTTTATAACCATCATGGGAGAGGAAAAGTCCCAGACCTAGATGGAGTTTTGCTGGTGTTTGAGAAACAAGCTAGTTCAGTAGGTGTCTAATGCAGGGGAGGGGGCATCACTGGGGGGGCGTTCTACCTTGCAGGCCAGATTAAAGCCTTGGGCAGGCTGGATTAGGCCTGCAGGCCATATGTCTGACATCCCTGGTTTAGATGGTCATTTTTGAATGATGCAATGTACCTCAAGGGGAGTGGAGAGCCCTCTTTCTCTTCCCCAAAGTCTTCCCATCCTATAATCACCATCTTAACACACTTCAGCTACAGCTCTGAGTAATTTTTTCCCCTTTGGATGGCCAGCCAAGAAAGCTGTCTCTCTCATGTTCTGATACCATCTCCTTCTTATGTCTGTTTCCCCCCACTATCAGGGGGTTGGGCAAAGCAAAGACCGTTAATCAATCACAAAAAGTATCTCATTTGCATGTAGTAATTAAGTTTTGAGGGCAAAAGTCCAGAGGAAAATTAAAAGCATTTCTATTTCAAAAGAATACATTTGTGATCAATAAGTATGACTTATACCATCACCATAACAGAATGAGGATCAGGACAACAATTTTGGTAAACTGGCCCTTCACAATGTTTATTCTACCACCACTGCCCCTGCAACTCCAGTGAAGATGTTATCAATATTATCAATCTTTATTAAAATGGTCATTGACCAGCACAAATCATAACAAGTCATAACAAGATTCGCAGCCACATTTGATAAGAAAGAACTTAAAAATTAACTCCCACATGTAATAAATACATGCAATGACATTAGCCCAAGCCCCCACTTGCCACTTAAAGATGGTACCCAGGCCACGTTAGGGCCAAAGTTGGCATAGGGCAAACATAGCCCTCTCTTTGTGCAGTGCCAAGCAGCCCAGCCATGTGCTCAGGACTGACACAATCAGCTATCCCTTCAGATACAGTCTCAAGCACGTATCTGTCATAGGAAAATACAGTGTCTTAATCTCGTCACCCTAAGGGTGTCAATGGACCTGCATTTCTACATCCCATATAATCACACCTCCGGACTTCTCATGTTGATACTTGAGCCACCCTGGCCGCAGCCTATTGTTGTTATTGTTTTCTCAAACGCCCAGCCATTAATGAAGCTAAGACTCTGCAATTGCCCAACACTTTACTAACAAAGGCTTTCCTTCTCCAACCATGGACTTCTTTTGTCCAAAACTCCTCTAGAGTCATTACCAACCATCCTTGTCCATCACAGACCATTCCCCATTCTGTCCACTGGCCCGAAGATACAATTTTCCTATATCAGGACTCCAAACCTGGCCATTTTTGGTTCAGTCTTCTGGGACGTGTCCCGGCTGGATCCTCCATTTTTTGGGGGTCTCCTCAGGCGTGCTTGTCCACCAAGCTATCTGCTTCTCGTCACCGCTGACTCCTCTCTTCAGGAAGGTAGCTATACCTTCTGAATGCTTCACCTTCTTTTGTCACTGATCTCTTTACAATCGTTTCACTTCTTTATTTCCGAGCTCTCGTGTGCCTGCGTGTGTGTGTGATATTCCATTGATTAGCTGAGTGTATATTAGGGTTATTTTCTTAATAAATTTCACAAATCACATTTCCTGTCTGTCGTCTGAGCAGCTCTGAGAGGGTTCTGACTGGTATAGTTAGTGTGCGATCCCTAGCTTGCGCATCTATTAAGCAAATGGCCTCTTAGCTAATTCTCCCATCATAACTTAGGCAGAAACCCAGTGTTGCAGCTAACTTTAAGTAAAATTATTATTAAAATTCTTCAATATGCATATGTATCGGGCAGATTTTACAAGTTGCTGCACAAAACTTCTCACTAAGTGCTGAGACCATTGTGTTTTCATCTATAAGTAACATTCTAGCATACACTGAGTCTTATTGACCAGAATACCTACTGAGTAAGCGAAGGACAAACTTAGAATGAATCTCTTGATAAAAAGGGCAGCAAAGTAATAGGTGTTCTATAGTTCTGATCTCCTCTGAGCCATAGGTGCATAGTCTATCTTCCTTGGGGGCCTTTTAATATCACCTATCCAAAACCGCAGAAGGGAATGCTTGACATTTGGCAAGGGAGAATGCCTTCCTGTGATAGGAATCTCCAACTGGGATACATAAGCAGCTGGGGAAAATACCTATCTAGCGCTTTCCAAAGACAGGTAAGTTGGTGACCTTTCTAAGGCTGTGGTCAAATGAACAGTTTGGTCTGATATAGTTGTTTTACCCTAACAGATGAAATGGGCTCGTTCACACACCCATACCTGGCAGCTGTTCCCCAGTTGTACTCACCCCATCATATGAAAAGTTGAATACTGAGTAAATAGACAACGGATGAATTCCAGTGCTAATGGATTCATGCACATTCATCCCACCTTTCCAGATGTCTGAGTGCCTCCGGTGTGCATCCAAGAAATAGATGCACGTGCACACCCAAGAAATGTTCTTTAAAAAGGTCACTGTTGTTATTTTTTCAACAACAACAAAAAAAGACCAGACTGTGCACTCCGTGGTTTATATGCAGCACTAATCTAAATGGTCAACCACGGAAGAAGCACATGGTGAGGCCAGATCAGGGTGGGAGTCTGATCGAAAATTTCTGTCACAAAATGTAATGGAGTAATTAGTGGCACGCCCAAACCATGCTAACCTGCCAGTCCGACCACAATCTGTCTGCTTCTCAATATCCATCACCCTTTGCTTTAAAATTTGTTCTGCCTGCTCATACCCCATTTCCAAAACAGAATGAGGGGGAAAGCTCAAACTCACCAACTTGTTACTAACTGCCTTTTGCCATTTAGCCATTTAGATTGATGACTGTCTCGAACTCAAGGGAGTTAAGCCCTGAGGATTAAAATTTAGCTTTCTCCAAAAAAGGCAAGGCACACCCTAGCCACAACTTTTACCATACCAGTCTCCAAACACAAATTTGCATTTGAGACACAGTAGGGCAGAGCTACTCTCGGAAATTCCAATTGTGCTCACTCCAGAGATGCAAACCAAGAACAAGCTGGCCGAGTCATGGTCCCATATAAGAGCCGAGCCAATGTTTTAGCCTGAAATAGTTTAAGAGCAACTGGAATATATTGACCACCCTTAGTATGTAAAGTTTTGATTATATTGTGGGCAGATATTTGTCCAACATCAGCTACATCATCACAGTGTGCTTTCCTCAAACCAGAGGCTTCAGTAGAACCCCTAGATACTTAAAGCTGGCCACCTGTTCTATCTATATGGCCATTTAAAGCTCTACATCTGGTTTTTAGGTCTCCTGCCAAATGCCATAATTTTAGTTTTTTTGGTAATTTATTACAAAACAATCTTTACTGCAGTATTGAGTAAAAGTCTTTAGTGTTCTTTTAAGTCCTGCTGGAGTTTTTGATAGGATCATCTGCATACAACAGCACAGAGATTGTACAGTCTGGTAATTTAGGGTAGTGGAAATCTAAGTCACTTAGACTTCTAACCATGTTATTGATATACAAAATAAAGAGCAATGGAGCCAGAATACAGCCCTGTTTGAAGATTTAAAACAGAACACCCCAGGAACAGCATAAAGCAAGCAAAAAAGATCCCCCATCAGAGGCAATTTGAAGGACTTTCCAAAAAATCCTGTTTGGTCCCTAACAGTAACTGGCTAATCCCACGTTGCTCAAAGTGGGAGGTTGGTGGGTGCACAGTACATGGAAAATGGCTGCCTGGGAAGGGCAGATCCCAGTTATAAGCTTCTCAATGAAACACTGCCATTGGCTGGGCACTTGCCCAGCTCAGCCGGTGATGCTTCATACTACATTTCAGGCTAGAATAATGACATCCATAGCTTGACAAGAGTTTGGAACAAACTTTTCTGGGCTCCAGCTTTTACTTGCACAGGTATGTATTGTGAACAAAGGCTTAACTGTAATCGTCAGCGCTCGAGGATGGCGTTTCTTGAGGCAGGTTTCTGAACATTATGGCTTTCCCCAGTTAAACCAGGACTGTTGACTTCTGTCTTGTTTCAATGTATCTGAAGAAGGGTGCATGTACATGAAAGTTTATACTCAGGATTAAACTTTGTTGGTCTTAAACAGGACTTTTTTCTGGGGGAATATGCTGGAACAGAGTTCTAGAACCTCTTTGACAAAATTCTTTTTAAAATGTTTAAAAGTTCACACATTTTCAGTATACAGATTGAAAACTTCATTTCCCTCTTGAGAATTCCAGCACCTCTTTAAAAAAAAGAAAGAAAAAGTCCTTGTCTTAAAGATGCCACTGGACAGACTTTGTTCTGTTGAAGAGCAGGTTGTTAATCCTAAAAGACATGTATTTTCATTAATCTCTGAACTTTCACAAAATATCAAACTTTCCATTCATTATCAGAACTTGGTTGACAATCATTGTTGTCTGGCTTTCCCAAAAGCCAGACCTTGCAGTTATGGCTCTTATGAGAGAGCAGTTCATTTCCAAGGGCTTCTTGAGAGCTTATAGCATCCAACTCTGCAATCATTGGCCTTGGAAAAGGATACCCAATTTAAGCAATCATGAGACTGAAGCACTACTGTGCAGAAAGTTCCTCCATTCTTAGCCCACCGAGATATTGCCAGCAGGACCAGGGCAATCAAACATAAGTGAAGGGTAATCAAGGAAAGCTGAAGTTGAAAGCGATGCCCTCAGAATTTTTGTTTGAGGTCAACTGAAAGCCACAGTGATCATCAAAGTGATCAATGTGCATTTTCCCAAGCTCTAATAAAAATGTTATTGAGGGATTGTTTGGCAGGCGCTCCATCAACTGCATTGGTTACCGGTTGAGTTCCAGATTCATTTCAAGGTTTTGGTAATAACCTTTAAAGCCTGACACGGCCTGGGACCAACATATCTGAGGGACCACCTTTTGCCATATATGCTCCAAAGAGTGTTACGCTCTATGGAACAATATCTCCTGGTGGTCCCTGGCCCAAAGGACGTCCGTCTTGCCTTGACTAGGGCCAGGGCTTTTTTTGCCCTGGCCCCTACCTGGTGCAATATGCTTCCTTTTGAGATCAGGGCCCTGCAGGACTTTCTTCAATTCTGCAGGGCCAGCAAGATGGAGCTGTTCCACCTAGGCTTGCCAAGTCCCCCGGGGGGCGGGTAAACCCCCGCCCGAGAGGCCCGTTACCCGCCCCCAGAAAATCGGGCCCCGGGGGAACTCCACCCCTTCCGGCAGCGTCCCCAGCGTGATGATGTCACTTGGAGGTGACATCATCACGCTGGCACGCCGGAGGCGGGAAGTTCCATGACTCAAGGGAAAACTCTATGTTTTCCCCTCGAATCCGGCGGCCCCGCCCCCAACGTCCTGACGCAATGACGTCACTTCCGGTGACATCATGGTGGCGGCGCGCGCGCAAAGCGCGCACGCAGAAGCTCCAGGTGCCGAGTGGGACTCCCCCGCTCTAAGAAAATTTGCACTTGGCAACCCTAGTTCCACCAGGCCTTTGGATGAGGCAGCGGGTGTCCATATATGGCCTCCCTGAGATTCTGTCACCCACTCAGCAACAGTCAGCTATCATCAATGGGCCAGGGAACCTCTCACAGCCAGCTATCTTTGTTTGAATTGTGACCTCCATTTTACTGTTTGTTATGTGTTTTAACTTTTAATTATTTATTGTATTACTGGAATGTTGTTACCTGTTCAGAGCCTGCTTGTGGGAAGGGTGGGATATATATGCTAACAAAATAAATAAATAAGATCGGACAAACCAGCCTCTTCATGTGAAGCAGTGTGGCTACACTGCAGTCATTTCTCCTGGTTCCTGCATAAGTGGTTTAGCCACATTACTGAGGAAGGATTGAGGGATTGCTCACTGTAAGGTTGCCATAGTTGGTCCAGTCACACTGAAGGGAAAATTATGAGAATCACAGTTTTTCCCCATTTTTACAACATCTAATGGAGAAAGCCATAGGTCTATTTATTCTAATTTAATTAAATGTTTGTTGTTCACTTATGTCAGTAGAACAAGATATTTTGTGTGCAGGCACCTGCCAGTGCAGTCCTATGCAGAGTTACTTGAATTTAAATCTACTGATTTCAAAAGACTTGGACTGGTGTAACAGTGCAGAGAGTTGTACTGTTGAACTGCTAGCAAGAGAAACAGGTCTACTCTCTGACATTTCATTTTGATACCCAGTTGGAACAGAGGAAGATTAAGAGGATGCTAAGAGGGGAGAAACATGAAGGTCTCTTTGCCTTAAGGATCCTTGGGATCCAAAACCAAAATCTTACTATGGTGTATTATTTTGCATACAGCATAATGATCAAAGTTCTAAGACCATGCATCAGAGCTGCTGGATCACTATGCAAACCGTACTTCTGGATACAGTGAGATACCATTCCTACTCTAAGAAATATCCCAAATAGTTCCCCTCCCATTTTCATCTAACATGAATTCTGCAGTGAATTTGGAAAACCTACTATGGCAAAACTTCTGCAGAAAGTTAAAGGCAATAGCAGTACAGTCTTACTCAGTAATTCCAAGTCCATTAGTACAGGATTGCACTGCAAAGGGACACAGCTGTAACACTTTGTGTAACAGCACTCCCCCTTCCCTTCCACTGAGCCTTATGAAATTTTGTTCGGGGGGGGGAGAATTGGTATATTGCTGCCCCTATTTCTGAACACTTTGGATGGTTTATGTATTCCAGTGGAAGAACAAAGAATGGCAAATGTGTGAACCAAGCTTTCCAGAGAATATGCTGATAGATTCAGGTGGGTAGCCATGTTGGTCAGAAGCAACAACAAAACTGGAGTGCAGTGGCACCTTTAAGACCAGAGAATATGCTGTAATCCTACACTGCAGCTTACAACCTGCTGGCTTCTCACATTTACATCATCAGACCTTTACACCATAGCTTAAGAGCTCTACTTTCCATCCTTCTGTCTTTTAAAATCTTTTAACATAAAGCCTGATGAAGAGCTCTGTTGAGCTCAAAAGCTTCCACTGTGTTTTGTGCTAATTTGGCTGGTTCAGTCAAAGGTATTTCATGGATTTTGTTCTGTTTTTAAGTCCCACTAAGCCTTTGGGACCACATGGCCGAGTATATGCTAGTGTCTTTTTCTGAAGCAGATTTTATACATCACTGTTGCCACCATGCAGAGTTTTCAACAAAACATAATGTTACTCTCCCTGTTCAAGAAGGATTAGTGCACATATGTATTTTCATCACTCCTTGCACATGTGAACAGATTATCAGTGATTTATTATGGAAAAAACTTTTGTATCCCCTCACCTATAAAGTTTTTTGATGGAATCAGTTCACACATTCAGCAGCAAGTCTTCAAGTGTGCAGTAATCTTTTAAAAGCCCTTAATCAAATCAGAACTTTCAAGAATACAGAAGAGGATGGGAGGGGCAAGCTCTTGAGAAAACTACACTTCCCATCATCCCTAGCAGAGGTACCCTTGAGGCTGTTCTGAGCTTTCAGGTCATTTCTGTTACTAGGAGGGGGTCTTCCAAAGGGAGGAGACTGGCTCATACTGCTGAAGAGCGGTGGATGGTGCTGGTGGATGCAGGCTTCATTTTCAGTCAATCCTAGGTTCAAAGAAGTCGTGTTCTGGCTTAAAATAGGGTGAGGCTTTTGAACTGAAGAGGGATGTATCTTATAATGAGAGTCCCATAAAATGTTTATAAGACTCCCCCATAAAAATTAATCTGTACTGATTTCCGGTTTAAGCGTTTCGCTGCTCGGTCACATCCCCGTCTCACTCCAATGGGGTTGTGCCAAGACTCGGCTGACGGGAAGGGTCCGAGCAGAGGAGAGCTGAGGAGAGCCTCTTCCAAGGCGACGGCCAAGGAATTGAGGCTCACCTTTATCTCCGAAAGGTTCCGTCGCCGAAGAGCCAGCATGGCGCCGAGAGATGACTGCCGGATCAGTGGACACGATCAACAGCTGCTGAAAAGCTTCTAGAAGATCTCCAAGGCTGCAAAGCATGAGTCAAGCATTGTTCAGGTGATTTAAGTGAACAAAAGCCTTGGTAGTAATTAGAAGTGCCTAAGGGCAAAGCGGCAGAGGGGAGGGAGACGCTCAAGAGTTCACCCCCCCCCCATTTGAAACAACATGGTTTTAAAGCGATCTTTAAGAACAACCTGGAATTAAGCTATGCGCATAAGAGGATTGGCGAAAATAAAAGCTGCAAAATAAAGAAAAGCAGATTAATTTCTGCTAACTTTTACTTTGTTTTGGGAAACTTACTTCTTGTTGGTATTATGGTTGAGAGAGGGCGGAAGCCGGGTCTGAAGAAAAAAACGTCAACCGGAAATGGTATACAAACGACTCCCTCCCACAACCAGGAAGTAGCTGCAGAGATGTCTACATTGCTGGCGAATGCACTGTGCCCCCTAATGGAGCAGATGACTAATCTCAACGTGAAAATGGATAATTTGCAAAAGCAGATGACTCAAATGGATAGAAGGACCTCAACAACGGAAAAGACTTTTAAAACAATGGAAAAACAGACTGAGAGTATTAATAAAAGAGCGGATGAAGCAGAAAAGGAGAGACTCTCCAATAAAAATCAACTAATACAGCTACAGCTGGAAAGATCTATGCACATTCTATGATTCCAAGGGGTTCCAGAAGAAAAGAATGAGGATTTGAAGAACATTTTATCAGAGACTTTGGCTCCAATAACAGGAAGACTTACTGAAGGAAATGGACTGGGCCTACAAGGCTTATCCAGATTTCATCAAAAAGAATAAACTCCCTGGAGAAATATGTTTGAAATTCATGAGAAGATCTACCAGAGATCAAGTACTAAAAGCCACGCAGGGGAACCCTCTAAAAATTAAGAATGAAGAAATAAGGATCTTGAAGGATATCCCCTTCGAAGTTAGAAAGGGGAGGAAACTCTACAAGGAGCTTACTCTCTCTCTACAGAAGAAGGGGGTCCCGTACAGATGGCTGTTTCCTGAAGGACTGAGTTTTAAATATGGAGACAGAAAATACAATATTGACTCTGTTCCTAAGGCTAAAAAATTTGTGGAGCAACACTTGAATCCAAAGCAGCACAACAAAGACAAGAAACCGAGAAAAGTTGAGGAGGAAGAAGAGGAAGAAGAGGAATCCTACTCACAGGATTCAGAAAGCAGTAGTCCAATACTCTTTAGTTCTTCAGGCACATCGGAATCAGAGAAAGGAGCAGCCGCTCCCAAACCCCGAGGAAAGAAGAAATACAAGAAGAGACCCTAAGACCAAGATAATCGTGGAAGATGCAGTTTTTGATTAACTATGCGATTTTTACAATTTTTTACTTTTATAATTTTTTGTTAACTTTTTTATAAGGCTCTGTAACACCAGGTGACATATGATACAAATGTAACCAGATCGTGTCACCTTGTTAGTCTTTCCTTCCCCGTGTCCAGTAGGGGTTTGGGGTTTTTTTCTTAGAAGTAGAGCTTAGTTTCCTTCCCCCATCCTGGTAGAGTTTTTTTTTTGTGTATTAGTTTTCCCTACCCATGTCCCATAAATTTTTAGAGGTAGAGATTAGCAACCTTTCCCCATATCCCGTAGTAAAGCAAAATCAATAAAATCCCCTTCGGGGGGCATTAAAAAAAAAATCTGTACCATTAGTTCAGGGACCAGATCCCTAATCTGAAAATTGAAAGGGTGGACATGGTAATCCGGTTGGCATATTTCAGTGAATGCACATACATCTGGCGCATGCATACATACATCTGTTTTTAAGAAAGAGCCAATGCACATTAACTTTACAAATGAAACTGGGTACCAGAACCTGGATAAATGTGAGGTTTAAATCACGAATTCAGATGTACATGCATTGCACGTAACATCGGAATTACTCAATGCATATATAAAGACAAATCAAGTATATACTGTACAAAGATTATATGTGCATTTACTGTAACATATAAACAAGGGCCCAGGACAGACTGGCAATTTGCCCCGGTATCGAGTCGCGGCAAAAAAAACCCGGAGTAAACGATACCGGGTTTTCCCGTCCACACAGCGGGGGCCTCTGCCGGAAGATACTGGACGGAGGCGCGCAGGAGCGTTTAGACTGCCGCGCCGGAGGCGCGCTATATTCGCTGTTTCCCCATTATTTCGGCTGTGGCCGTATGTGCGCATGAGCGCTTGAGCGCTCATGTGCTCATGCGCATAAGCGCATTTTGGCGATTTTTTTTTTTGCCCTGCAACGCCGGCACCGCATTGGGCAGTGGAGCGGAGCGCAGCCAATCACACCGCTGCTGCCTCATGCCCAATGCGGGTTGCTCCCGGCTTTTCGGCTGCGCGTTCAGACTCCCTGGAAGCGGAGAAACGCGTGACAAACGCAGGCTTTCAAGATTTGCGTCGGCTTTTTATCAGGTGTTTTTTTAATCCGGCAGTGAAGCGCGAGAGCACCGGTAGGCTACGGGTGGGGGATGCCAGCCAGATGTGCCTGTGTGAACATTCCATTTAATCCGATATTGAGTCGTTGTCAGCCCGGGTCCCATCCCGCGGCAAATTGCCAGTCTGTCCTCGGCCAAGGTTTATGGTTTATAGTGATTTAGGTCTTTTTTCATGCACATGACTTTAAGATGGTTTTCAGGAGTGTGTTGCAAAAGGAAAATAATAAGTTTACCTATCTTACCTATCTCATTTTCTACATCCAAATATACCAGTCATATACCCAAATAGTTCTGGGTCCTAAGCCAGGCCTTTTTTTCTGTACGTGATGACCTGTCAAGTCCTGATCCTTGTGCACTGGCCCACTCCACTCAGCCAGAGAAAGAGAGAGGGAATCCTCAGGCACAGCCTAGAGGGGATCTGTGGGGGGGTGGGGGTACATGTCAATGGAATCGGTGGAAATTGGTATGGCCTGATATACGAGTACTGACACCTGGTCCAAAGGTTTATCAAAATATCATGAGTGTTTCCTGAAATAAGGAATCACCTTGATAATCATAGTAAAAAAAAAGTAATAAACTGACGATGTCTTTGACTGATCTGACTAAAAGAGGGGGAGTAGGATTCATTGCAAAAAATAATAATTAATACACAGATCCTTCGCTCAGACAAATAATAGTTATCATAACACATCAAGTAAACCTTCCAAGCTTGAGATCTTTTTATAAACAGAAGGGAAGCGTCCCCAAATGTTTAACAACTTCCTTCAAAACTTGAACTCAGTTTTTAGAAAGTTCAGCCTTGAAGACAGAGAAAGCAAAGTCAATTTCCTTCTCTAAACACCAGAGCTGAATGTGGAAGATTTATTATTGATCTCTGTATAAAAGACATGGTCCCCACGCACATTACTCCTGGGATGCAGCTGCCACCCAATCATATAAAAATGTGGATTATGCTGTCAATCAAGGAGTGCATGCTAAATGCATCTATAAAGATGGTAATCTCTGCAACAGTAGAACAAATGGGAAACAGGCAGCCCACTGCTGTAGCTGCAGAGGCAAACACTGTGGAGTGGCATAGCTGCAAATAAAGAGGTTGCGTACATCACACGCTTCTGCACCACTTTCTGTTTGAAACATCTATTGGTCTGTCTGTTTGCCTCACTCCTCCCTGCCTGCTGCATTTTCATTGTGTCCTTCCCCCAAGGATCTTGGGGCGGCATACACGGTTCTTCCCTTACTTAACAAGTCAATGCGGGTGCAGTTTTCTCATGATCTAGGGATTTCCATCCAAAAAGGCTGGACACAATAAAGCATCACTTTATAACAGTAATTAAACTGTTTTATGAATATTACTTTAAACTGTAGATTATAAGAACATAAGAGAAGCCAGTGTTGGATCAGGCCAATGGCCCATCCAGTCCAACACTCTGCCACACAGTGGCCAAAAACACCAGAAATAGCACAATACAGAAGACTGCCACAAAAACCCTTGCACATTCTCTTAAATGTAAAAAGGTAGCACCTCAGGGAGAAAAATCAGCTCACCGTTCTCCCTGACAAGTTTTCTTTAAAATGAAGGGAATTTTTCTTCTACTCCCCGTTCCCACCTCCACTCCCTGTATCCCAAAAAGGTATCATCCAGAAAATAATTATCATGTGATTCTCATGACAGTCACAGTCATAGAATCATAGAATCATAGAATGTTAGAGTTGGAAGGGACCTTACAGGCCATCTAGTCCAACCCCCTGCACTCTGCAGGAACATAGCCGAAACCCCTACATACCTACAACATACCCAAAAGATGGTTGTCCAGTCTCCTCTTGAAAACGTCCAGCGAAGGAGCATCCACCACCTCCTGAGGCAGTCTGTTCCACTGCTCAACCACTCTTACAGTCAGGAAGTTTCTCCTGATATTAAGCCGGTAACGACTCCCTTGTAATTTCCACCCATTAGATCTAGTCTTGCAATCCGGAGCAAGAGAGAATAGATCCACTCCATCTTCTACATGACAGCCCTTCAAATACTTGAAGACTGCAATCATGTCCCCTCTAAACCTTCTCTTTCCCAGGCTAAACATACCCAACTCCCTCAGCCTTTCCTCATAAGACTTGGACTCCAACCCCCTCACGATCCTGGTCGCCCTTCTCTGGACCCGCTCGAGTTTGTCAACATCCTTCCGAAAATGTGGTGCCCAAAACTGGACACAGTACTCCAGGTGGGGCCTGACCATAGCAGAATACAGCAGAACTACCACCTCCTGTGATCTGAACACAATGCTTCTGCTAATGCATCCTAAGATTGCATTAGCTTTCTTCACAGCCACATCACACTGCAGGCTCATGTTTAGCTTGTGATCAACCATAACATCTAGATCCCTTTCACATGTGCTGCTGTCAAGCCAAGTCCCTCCCATTCTATATCTGTGCCTTTGATTTTTTGTACCTAAGTGTAGGACTTTGCACTTATCTCTATTGAAATTCATTTTATTTGTCTCAGCCCACTGTTCCAGCCTATCAAGATCCTTCTGAATCCTGACTCTGTCTTTTTCAGAATTAGCAATCCCACCCAGCTTCGTGTCATCTGCAAATTTGATAAGCATCCCCTCTATGTCTTCCTCCAGGTCATTTATAAAAACATTGAATAACACTGGGCCTAGGACTGAGCCCTGTGGTACTCCACTCGAGACTTCCCTCCACGTAGACGCAGAGCCATTTACGAGCACTCGTTGGGTACGATTTTTCAACCAACCATGAATCCACCCAACGGTTGTGCCATCCAGCCCACACTTAACCAGCTTATCCTCAAGGATATCATGAGAAACGACGGCTGAGAGGTGACATGATCGAGGTTTATAAGATTATGAATGGAATTGAGCAGGTTGAGAAAGAAGTACTTTTCTCCCTTTCTCACAATACAAGAACTCGTGGGCACTCTATGAAATTGCTGAGCAGTCGGGTTAGAACAGATAAAAGGAAATACTTCTTCACCCAAAGAGTGATTAACATATGGAATTCACTGCCACAGGAGGTCGTGGCAGCTGCAAGCATGGACAGTTTCAAGAGGAAATTAGATAAACATATGGAGCAGAAGTCCACCAGTGGCTATTAGCCACAGGGTATAGATGGGAACTCTCAGTCTGGGGCAGGTGATGCACTCTATTCTTGGTGCTGGAGGGGGCAGCAGTGGGAGGGCTTCTGGTGCCCTGGCCCCACTGCTGGACCTCCTGATGGCACCTGGTATATTTTGGCCGCTGTGTGACAGAGTACTGGACTAGATGGGCCATTGGCCTGATTCAACATTGGCTTCTCTTATGTTCTTATGTTCTTATGAGAAACTTTGTCAAATGCCTTACTGAAATCTAGATACACTATATTCACGGCATTGCCAGAGTCAACCATTTTAGTAACTCTGTCAAAAAAGGAGATAAGGTTAGTCTGGCATGACTTATTCTTCATATACCCATGCTGGCTATTACCAATTAACTCATTTTGTTCAAGGTGTTCACAGACAGAGTGTTTAATAATCTGCTCCAGAATTTTCCCAGGTATTGATGTCAAACTGACAGGCCTGTAATTTCCCGGGTCCATCTTTTTCCCCTTCTTGAAGATTGGGACAACATTCGCTCTTCTCCAGTCTTCCGGCACAACACCCGTACTCCAGGACCTCTCAAAGATTATAGCCAGAGGCTCTGAAATAACATCTGCAATTTCTTTTAGCACCCTCGGATGCAAGCCATCCGGCCCTGGAGATTTGAAAGTATTTAAGGCAGCTAGATGTTCTCTAACCATTTCCTTACTTACTCTGAACTGGCAGTTCCCCTTTCCTTCACATGCCCTGCATTCTTCAGTTTGTATACAGCTCACTTTACGGTTAAAGACCGACACAAAGTGAGAGTTGAGTAATTTCGCTTTGTCTTCATCCCTTGTTAAGGCTTGACCATCTTCCCCTAGCAATGAGCTTACTCCATCCCTGTTCCTCTTTTTGCTCCGAACATAGGCATAGAAATTTTTCT
Organism: Gekko gecko; assembly: GCA_029375565.1. NCBI lineage: Eukaryota > Metazoa > Chordata > Lepidosauria > Squamata > Gekkonidae > Gekko > Gekko gecko. The sequence continues at coordinate 285,721,289 of JAPDNY010000001.1, read as the reverse complement.
TGTTATTTTTTGCATCTCTTGCAAGCCTCAGCTCCATCTGTGCTTTAGCCTTTCTGACACCATTCCTACAGATTTGTGCTCATGTCTTGTATTCACCCTCAGTAATCTGACCCTCCTTCCATTTCCTGTACATTTCCCTTTTTAGTTTCAGCTCCTCAGAGAGTTCCTTGTTCAGCCACCTTGGCTTCATTACCCGTCTCCCACCTTTCTTTCTTACCGGAACAGTTTGAGATTGTGCCTTAAGCACTTCATTTTTCAGCATCACCCATCTTTCCTGTGCAGATTTTTCCTTCAGCATTTCCAGCCATGGGATCCTACCTATTAGATCTCTGAGTTTATTGAAATCAGCTTTCCTGAAGTCCAGGATATGAGTTCTGCTACGTCCTGGTTTCACAGTCTTCTCTATGTCAAATTCCAAGCTGACATGGTCACTATTCCCCAAGAAACCCACCACCTTCACTTCATCAACCAGTTCTTCCCTGTTAGTCAGAATTAAATCTAGGATAGCAGATCCTCTGGTTCCCACCTCCACCTTCTGAGAGATGAAGTTGTCCTCAAGACTATTCAAGAATCTGCTGGATGTCCCATGTCTAGCAGAGTTAGATTCCCAGCAAATATCTGGATAGTTAAAATCTCCCATAACCACTACATCCTGTCTTTGTGAAAGTTTAGCAAGCTGCTGTACAAATGCATTATCCTGTTCCTCCGGTTGATTTGGAGGTCTGTAGTATACCCCCACAACAATATCCCCTTCTTTTCCCCCTCTATCCTTACCCACACACTTTCAACAGGGCAACTCTCAAAATCCTGAATTTCAGTGCAAGCATATTCATTCTTGACATATAGTGCCACCCCACCCCTTTTTTGTTTATTCTGTTCTGTTTGAACAAGGTATATCCTTCAATCACTGTGCTCCATATATGAGAGTCATCCCACCAAGTCTCAGTGACACCTATCAGATCATACCTATTTTCCAATATTTGGAGTTCAAGTTCCTCCTGTTTATTTCCCATACTCTGTGCATTAGTATAAAGACACCTCAGATTACAGACATCCCTTCCTACTGTAGGTCCCTTCAAATTTACCTGAAGATTACTAAACTCACCCCTCTCTCGTTCATTTATTCTCTGGTCATTCCCCTTCCTAAACTTAGTGTTGGGGATGCCGCTTTTTCTTCCCACCCTCGATGTCTTTAGTTTAAAGCCCTCCTGTTCAGGTTCGCAAGTCTTCCAGCGAAGACATTCCTCCCATTCTTTGTCAGGTGCACCCCATCCGTCGCCAACAGTCCTTCGTGTCGGAGGTACATACTATGGTCCAGGAAGCCGAAGCCCTCTCGACGGCACCATCTTCGTAACCAGCTATTCACTTCCAGTATCCTGTTCTCTCTTCCAGCTCCATGGCCCTCAACAGGTAAAATGGAGGAGAACACCATCTGAGCCCCCAGATCTTTCACCTTCTTGCCCAGAGCCTCATAGTCTTTGGAGATCCATTCAAGGTTTCTTCGGGCTGTATCGTTTGTTCCCACGTGGATCAGAAGGAGTGGGTAGGGATCAGAGGTCTTGATCAGTCTTGGAATTCTCTCCGTCACATCTCGGATGGATGCTCCAGGAAGGCAACAAACCTCTCGAGATTCCTTGTCCAGTCTTCAGACACTTCTTCCGTCCCTCTCAGTAGGGAGTCACCAACCACCACTACTCGTCTCTTCCTCTGTGGGATGGTTTGGTTCCCTCTCTGCCTATGTGCTTGTGTGCCATTCACATCCATTCGATCACGAAGTGTGCCGTTCCGGTCTTCCATCAACAGAAGTGGCTGGTATCGATTTTGCTGCTCCACTGGCTGTGATTGTTTTCTGAGTATCTTACTCCTCAAAGTTACTTTCTTCCACTCACCCATGTGGTCCCTGTTACTTCCTTCCTCTTGCTGTTCTTTCAGGGGTTCTTCTTCTGTCATGTCTGAAAAGCTTTCCACCTCCTTGGTGTTCTTCAGTGCACAGATTTGTGCCTCAAGTTCTCCCACCTTCTCCTCAAGCATTTTTACAAGCTTGCACTTGCAGCATGTATAATTCATTTCTTGGCGTGGCAGAAAAATAATCATGGCACATCCCAGGCAGGTCACTGGAGTAGATCCCTCGCTATCCATTATCCCAGGATCTATGCTTTCTTCTACAGCTTCAGGAACTTCCCTCAAACTCTGATGTAAACTCTTCTTTTTGTGATGTACCCTGAAAACTTTGAACAAAAATTTTTATTGGGATGCATTCAACATTTTCAACAACGTTACCAATACAGTTTAAAACAAATTTACCATCCCATCCCCCCACCCCCCTAATAGGCTTCCAACACTGCTAATAACAAAAAGTATATGATAGACGGTAAACAAGTTTAAACTTATATCAATTGACAACCAGGTAACACATTTCAAATATATAAAAACCTAACAACATAGTTTAACTATATATAATGCATTCCAGAGTTCAGTATCCATACAATTCAAGATTATACATTTTCCCCTTCATTTTATATTCAGTTTCCATATACAGTTTCAAATCTTCCCAGTCTTTTAGATACTGTTCTGCCATTTGTCCATTTAATTTTTTAGTCATTTTGTCCATTTCCGCTAAAAACAGCAATTTTCTAAACCAGTCGTGTATATCTGGCACCTTCTCCGCTTTCCATTGCTGAGCAAAGGCCATTCTCGCCGACGAAACCATGTACCATAATAATGTCCTTTTTTCCTGTGGAAATTTTTCCATTGTCAAACCTAAGAGAAGAAGTTCCGGGCTTCTCCCAATTGGGATTTTTAATATTTTCTGCATCACACAGTGTATATTAGACCAGTATACCTTTGCTTTATCACATGACCACCACATATGGTAAAAAGAACCCTCTATTTTTTTACATTTCCAACACTTATTACTCAAGTTCTTATCCATACTAATATTAGCAATCTTTTTTGGTGTCATGTACCACCTATACATCATCTTGTAACAGTTTTCTTTTACATTAACACAGGTAGACATTTTAAATGATCTTTTCCACAAAAACTCCCATGCTTCCATGGGGATTTCTTTGTTCATATTTATAGCCCATTTTATCATTTGCTCTTTAACAGTTTCATCCAAAGTATATACAGTCAACAAAGATTTATACATCTTTGAAATCATTTTCCGCTCTCTTTTCAACCAGATATTTTCAAACTCATCATTTTTAGCTCTAAAACCAACCTCTTTACAATCTTTTTTGTAAATATCTCTTATTTGACAATACTGTAACCATCCATACTCAAATTCTAGTTCATTGTTTGGTTTTAAAACATATTTTTTCCCCTCTTTTTGCAACAGTTCTTGGTATTTCAGCCAGTCCTTGCCTTTATGTTCTGAAAAAGGATGTATAACTGCTGCTGGTACAATCCACAAAGGCTTCTCATCGGACACTGTATCCTTATATCTGGTCCATACATCAAACAATGTTCTCCTTACATAATGATGCTTAAACAGTGAATCCACTTTATTTTTCCCATACCAAAGATAGGCATGCCAGCCAAATCTGCAATCGTGCCCTTCAAGAGCCAAAAGTTTTCTATTTTCCAAGTTAACCCATTCAGATAACCAAGACATACATACAGCTTCATGATACATACGCAAATTCGGGACTTGGAAGCCACCTCTATCTTTAGAATCGTACATTATTTTCATTTTAATTCTTGGCTTTTTTCCTGCCCAGATAAATTTGAAGATTTCTCTTTGCCATTTCACCAACACTTTCACATCTTTCACAATTGGTATTGTCTGAAACAAAAACATCAACCTGGGCAGTACATTCATTTTGACAACGGCAATTCTTCCAAGAAGAGATAATCTAAGTTTTTCCCATTTTTCTAAATCACTCTTTACTACATTCCACAGTTTTTCATAATTATTCTTAAACAAGTCAATATTTTTCATTGTAATTTCGACTCCCAAATATTTAACCTTTTTAACCACTTCACATTCTGTCACATTTTGTAACATTTGTTGCTTTGCACCTATCATATTTTTATACAATATCTTGAATTTACTCTTATTTACATAGAACCCTGTGAGATCACCAAAGTCTTTTACTTTTTCAAATACCTTAGGCATATTATTGACAGGATCTTCAACAATAAACATAATATCATCAGCAAATGCTCTTAATTTATATGAAAAACCTCTAATATTCAAACCTTTTATATTATCATCATCTCTCACCCTTTGCAGCAAGATCTCCAAAATCCAGATAAATAACAATGGTGACAGGGGGCAACCCTGTCTAGTACCTTTTCTGACCCGGAACACTTCAGTCGATTCTGCATTCACAATCACCGTAGCTTTTTGTTCTTTATATATTGATTGAATCATTCTTATAAATTCTGCGCCCATCTGGGATTTCTCTAACACTTTAAACATAAATTCCCAGTTCAAATTATCAAATGCCTTTTCTGCATCCAAAAATAAAAACCCCACTCCTTTTTCCGGATGTTTATCATAATACTCAATTGCGTCTAGCACAACCCTTATGTTGTCTTTTATTTGTCTATTTGGTAAAAAACCAGCTTGATCTTCAGCAATATTGTCTTTCAAAAACCTCTTAAGGTGCTCTGCTAAAATTTTTGCAAAAATCTTATAATCGTTGTTTAAAAGTGAAATTGGTCGATAATTCTTTACATTTGTTAAATCTTGCGCTTCTTTTGGAATAAGGGTGATTGCAGCTTCATTCCAGGAATCTGGAATCTTCCCAGTTCGTCTAATTTCATTTAAAAGAATCTCTAACACCGGGACCAGGTCTTCATGAAATTTTTTATAAAACTTGGCTGAAAAACCATCTGGACCTGGAACTTTGGAGATTTTTGCCTCTCCTATTGCCTTACTGATTTCTTCTTTGGTTATTACAGCATTTAATATTGCTTTCATTTCTGGGCTTGGTTGCATCAAATTAACCTTAGATAAATAATTTTGCACCTTTTGCAGATCCACTTGCTTTGATTGAAAAAGTGTCGCATAATATTTTAAAAATTCCCTCCGGATCCCTCCTGGGTCTGAAATTTCTTTGCCTCCATCTTTCAATTTGGTTATTGTTTTATTCTCTCTTCTTTTCTTCAATTGCCATGCCAAATATTTATCAGGTTTGTTTGCACCTTCAAAGGACTTCTGTTGCAATTTTTTCAAGTTCCAATGTACTTCTTTGTTTAACCTTGCCTCATATTGTTCCTTTAAAAACCTCAGTTCTCTCAAAATTTTCTTTTTGCCAGGTCTTTTTTTTAGCTCCACTTCTTTTTTCCGAATATTTTCCATAATTTCTTTATCTATTTTCAGTTGTTGTTTCTTTTCATTGTTATTAATTGCAATCAAATGTCCTCTCATCACAGCTTTATAGGCCTCCCATACCGTTTGCGTCTGTACATCCTTGTTTAAATTCAGTTGAAAATATGTTTGAGTTTCTATCCTTATTTTGTACCCAATATTTTGTTTGTCCAGCAAATCCTCATTGAGTCTCCATCGAAATTTCTTTCTTTTAACAAACGTTGACCATTTTACTGGACTATGGTCAGAAAGAGTTCTAGGCAAAATCTCAATTTTGCGTGTCTGCAAGATCAGGTTCTCGGTCATCCACATCATGTCTATCCTTGAAAAAGATTCATGTCTTGATGAATAAAAGGAGTACTCTCTGTCCTTGGGATTTTTAACTCTCCAAACATCTTCCAAATGTTCATGTTTAACCAACTGAAAGAAAACTTTTGGTAGTTTACCCATGTCTTCATTTCCTTTTTGGGATTTTCTGTCCATGACATTGTTAACAGTACCATTAAAATCACCCATCAAAATCATTTGCTCATAGGTTAGCTGTCGTAGCTGCTCCCACAAATCCCGAAAATTTTTTTCCTTCGCACCATTTGGAGCATAAAGGTTGACAATTAAAGTCTTTTTGCCCTGAAGCACGGCTTCCACCGCCAAAAGCTTCCCTTCATTGTCTTTAAAAACTTCTTTTGGTTCCAATTCCTTTTTAATATATATAACAACTCCTTTTTTCTTTTGGGAGGAGAGGGAATAAAACTCCTCTCCTAATCTTTTTGAATCAAAAATTTAGCATCAGTTTTTTTAATATGTGTTTCTTGCAAACAGACAATATCGCATTTTTGTTTTTCCAACCAAAGTCTAACATTTTTTCTTTTTGGGGGCGAATTAAGCCCATTAACATTCCATGATATAATTTGACTCTCCATGTTGGTTTCATGCTTATTTATCAGAGTCTTTAAAATTATCATTGATGAATCTGGTCATTTGCTCTACTGATTTGATGGTGACTCTCTTCTGCTTGAATGTAAAACTGACACCTTTTGGAATTTCCCATCTGTATCTTATGCCTTCTGTTTTCAGTTCATCAATCAAGTCTTTAAAAAGTCGTCTATCCTGAAGAATTGCTCTGGGTAGTTCCTTTAATATCATATTTTTCTTGTTGTCAATTGTAAAATCTTCCTGGAATTGTTGCTTAAATAAATCCTCCTTCAGTTTTTGGATATGAACTGGACAATCACATCTCTGGGTAATTTTTTCCTTTGCGCAATCGCAGAGTTGACTCTGTACACCAAATCAATCTGTGCCGCCACCTTCTCCTCTTCTATTTTTAAAATATCTGCAACAGCATCCACCATAACAGAGTGTATATTCTCACTTTTGTCTTCAGGGATCCCCCTGAATCGCATATGGTTAAGCATAGCATTATATTGGACCATCACATTAACTTTTTCTGTTTCTATAGCAACCTCAGCAATATTAGATGCCACTCTCTTCACTCTTTCATCCATCTCATCTGCTCTTTTATTCAGCGTCTGAATTTCTTTTGTAATCCCAGAAAAATCCTTTTTTAAGTCTGTTACTTCTGTTACTAGAGTTTTCTCCATCCTTTGTAACGCGTCCATCACTCGTTTCTCCATGGCTTCCATCAAGCCCTGTATTTTTTCTCTTCTTTAGCCACCATTTTCGGGGAGGACCAGGAGTTCGCCCTCTGTCGTTGCCGCAAGTCGTAAGCTGTTGTTTAAAATTCACCTAAAACTTATATCAAATTAAAGTCCTTCTTATGCCCACCTAAATCGCTCTAATTTCACTTTTTTCTATTAAGGCTTTTAGCTAAAATCGAAGTAAATTTTTCTGACCTTCTCAAAATGGCGGGCACAATTTCTCTATGGTAAATGATTCTTCCAGTTGTACACTTCCTGTCCGGCACTCTTAGTTGTCCGCCTTACCTCTGGTTTCCTGTCTTCTTCCGGCCTCCTTAGACTTCTCTAGGAGATATGACTTGTCTGGTCTGCGGTCACTTCCTGTTATGGCGTTTTCTGCTGCAGCTAGAGTACTTTTCCACTCTTATTCTCGCAGGGCTTGCTGTTAGTTTCTGTTTTAAAGTCAATACTCCAACCACAGGAATGTTCAACAATCCGGCTTTTTGGCCTTTTTTACTGTTTAACTGCTTTTTTTCGGAGTTGGTGTTAGTACAAAAGATACCGCACGCTCATACGCTTCATCGGATGTTATTCACTCTCGGCTTTCACACGTCTCCGGTGAGCAATTTTAAAAAGTTACCTTCAAAGTCCGTGTCTTGTTATTGCAGTGTTTCCTTGCTATCAGTTTCCGTAGAATGTCTTGGAGGTCTGGGTCATGTGTTCTTATGTTGAGAATTCAACCCGGTGGGGTCTTGTAGAAAATTTCCGAAGTGCCTTCTTTGGGGGAGGGGATCAAGGCTGGTCGCGACGCTCTTCAAAGCCCCGCTATCAGCCGATCTCAACTCCCTCTCGGGCCAATGCTCGCTGCCAGTCACCCCCCTGCCTGGGGGGATCTGCGGTGGGCTGTATCAAGCCCACCCTGTCATCAAGACCCTCCGTATGCTCTGGGAGCTCTGAGAGCAAGCCAGAACACGTCAGGACGCCATGGATCCCAGACCGGAAGCCCCCTGAAAACTTTGAGACTGATGAAATGTCTATCTCACCAGAACGTCTACCTCCTGAACTCAGAAGCAGCACTTTACTCAAGCACTTACAAGGCCTCCAAGTACGACCCACAGGCTAAGAGCCACAGGGCAAGAGCCAAAGGCTCGCGCCTCTGACGAGGAGCAGCCCTTTATTCCAAGAGGCCCCTTCCTGCTCAGCACAGCAGAGCCCAGCACAATAGGGGGCGGGGCCTGCAATCCACTCACAGTAATCCACTTACAGCAACACACTCAGCCACCAACAGCCACCAAAGCACAAACAGTCCCTCACAGACTTACACAGAACCACTCTCTATCAGGCTACAAAACAACCCACTCTCTCTCAGTCCCCACACAGCAGCAAGGAAGGCAAAGGGAGAAAGAAAAATCCCTTACCTTCTCTCAGCAACTCCCCAGGTGCTCTCCACTTCCAGCCTCAGCCCAACTGACTCAGCTCTGCCTCTGAGGAGGAGCAGCCCTTTATTCCAAGAGGCCCCTTCCTGCTCAACACAGCAGAGCCCAGCACAATAGGGGGCAGGGCCTGCAATCCACTCACAGTAATCCACTTACAGCAACACACTCAGCCACCGATAGCCCCCAAAGCACAAACAGTCCCTCACAGACTTATACAGAATCACTCTCTATCAGGCTACAAAACAACCCACTTCTTTAAGAAGAAAAAATATTGATGCTATAGATTTTCAGACCCACAGACCTCTTTGAAAACTACAAGATAAAGGTTGTCTGAAGTGATCACTTAGTATTCGGATGGGAGCCCACCAAGGTAGACTGGGGTTGCTAGGCAGAGGAAGGCAATGGCAAACTACCTCTGCTCATCTTTTGCCTGGAATGCACCATGGGTTGTGACTGGTCAATCACCCCTTCTTCTTCAAAGTGTCAACTGTTCTGAATCTAGACAAAAAAAAACAATTTAAAAATACATAAAGGTGCTAGCTGACAAAGCATCTCTACAACAGGGCAAGTTTGAGTTCTGCAAGGAAACAAGGAATAAATATTGCATGACAAATCTGCAATTTTATCTATAGGCACAATTTCCCACATGCTCATCTTAATAGCAGCAGCTGCATTAGTGATAGCATTACAGCAAACGTCTTCCAATAACCTGTGCTGCAGTTATTTTTATTAGACCAAATGTTTCTTTGGAAAATATCCTATTTATTATGGAGCTTAATGAAAACCTTTCTGGAAAGAGTGAAAACGAAGTGGTTACCTTTGGCAAAGTTCTTTTGCACAAACTAAAAATGTATTAGTGATTCCAATTCAGTCCTAATAACAAGATTTAAGACAGTGTATTCTGCCACTTGTGTTTACAGATTCAGTCAGTCATGATAGACACAGACTCTCTCCCCTATCAGTTATAGTATTCCAAAAGATATTGGGCCATTCTGGGCAAAATGTATGCATCTGTTTATTCCTTAGGTTTTGAAAGAGTTTACATTTTCTAAGAGATTGTATTTGTAAACTACCTTGTTTTTATCCAAAGGCCTCCACGGAGTTCCACCTTGGTAGAAGAACACATACTGGCCGTTAAGTTTTATGGTGTAATCTTTTCATGCAAAGGCACAATTGTTGGGCTACATTTATATCTAGCTTTTAAAAAAGATTCTATATGACTGTTGTTTATGAGGACACACCTATACTGCTTCCCTCCAGCTCCCATCATCTCTCTGCAGGCAATTTCTCCAGTCTTTTAACTCCTGCTATATTGTCCGCATTGTACTGTGTTTTCAGTGCAATGAGCTCTGATTTTGTTCACGGTTACAAACTCATTGCTTATTGTATGCATTATACTGTTCTTACCACATTGACATTTACTTGCAAAGTGCCCTGAGTCCAGCAAGAAAGGCTATAGATCAAATTAACTAATTAATTACGTACCTCCCCTTTTCTCTCCAGTGGAGCATCAGACCCAAAACAGCTTGCAAATATTGCTCTTTCCTCCACCATTCGCCCTCCCAACAGTACTGTAAGGCAGTAGAGAGAGAGTGACAGACCGTCGGTGTCCCAGTGAGTTCCCGTGGTATGGTAGAATGGCGATTTGAGCCTGGATCTCCTGGCTTCTGCTCTCCTGGCTGCCGCTCTGGGACTCTTAACCACCACAGCATTCTGGCTCTCTCATGCTGCACCTTGCTGAAGGGATGCTTGCTACAGAAGGGGTGCCACTCTGGGTAAGGGCCAGTTGGCCTCTGAACTTTTGTTTTTCTTTCATATGCTGAAACAATATCAAAAATTGAACAGGCTATTTCATTTAGAGTTCAAATGAAAGAGATCCAAATGGTTTGTTCTCGAATCAGAAATACTCAAATTTCTTCTTCTCCATCATTTCTGGAGTTGCCCGGTATTCTTCTTTGCAATTCTAGCCATCCAGTGAAAAGTCAAAGTCATGTTGTACATATTCCTCCCCTGTCTAAACATATATACCAGTTGCTTCCTTACATTCCTATCTCCATGGATGCAGGTTTCAAAGATACTTCTTTGCCTCAGCTATGCCTTCAGGCTTTGTTTTGTCCTGTCCATCTAGCATGTTCCAGATAAATACCTTATGAAACCTTGCTTTGTTCACAGGCTTAATAAATTAACTTAATTCCTCCTTAGCTTAGTATGCAAATTTGTTTTCGCTTTTATGTTTCCCACTGCATACATTTCCCGCTTTGTTGTGTTTAATCAGTGATGTTTTCTTGTTAGCAAAAAGCAATATTTACTTTGGCCATTACATTATCCTACCTTTCACTCAATGATGACAACACAAACAGCGTCCTTCAACGTTTCATTACCTGGCAATATCTTACAGTATCTGGCAATACCACTTAGAGGCAGTTTGGAGTAGTGATTAAGTATGCAGGCTCTAATCTGGGAGAACCAAGTTTGATTCCCCATTCCTCCACTTGCAGCTGCCGGATGACCTTGGGCAAGTTATAGTTCGGTCAGAGCTGTTCTTGGAAAAGAGTAGTTTCTGTCAGAGCTCTCTCAGCCCCACCTACCTAACAGGGTGTCTGTTGTGGGGAGGGGAAGGGAAAGGAGTTTGTAAGCTGCTCTGAAACTCTGAATGAAGGGTGGGGTATAAATCCAGTCTCCTCCTCCTCCTCCTCCTCCTCCTCCTCCTCCTCCTCTTCTTCTTGGAAACATCAAGACTGGAGACAAACAGGACAGGTACCCCCACATGGTATCGCTGAAGGAATGGCAGTTCCATTTGTGGAACTGGGGGGGGGTGGCTCTTCCTGCTGGTATGGACAACAGCAGGAAAGGGAAATAGGGAAGTCCCATTCTACGAACTCCATAGATAGTTTAATGCATATGTCTATAGTTTTTACTGAGTACTAAGGGATATATGTAAGTCACTTGGAACTTGGTGAAAAGGCAGGATTTAAATGTGTAAATAATTAATCACTGAGCTACAGTCCCATACACGCTATTATCTCTGATGATATAGGTAATGGGCTATAAGAAATGACTGGGCACACTATGGGAAATGGTGGTTCAAAGCAAATTAGATGTTACTCATAGACAGACAGACTGATAGATAGACAGACATTCTTTTTAAATTAAAAGTGGGTGAGATACATTTTTCAGTAGTGGTAAATGGGAAGGGATCCTTAATCTTTGCCCCATCAGCCATTTTGCTGCTTCTGATTGCCCTTCCCAGGTGTTTTATCTATACATGAACTTTAGGAGGGAAAGTAATTCAGAACAGGAGCATGACTCCATCTCAAAGTTCTTTTTCTTTGTAAAAGTGGCTATCATAGCTGGTGAGTAACACTCAGCTTGACTCTGCCAGCTCAGTTTTAAAAGCTTTTTGTCTCTAGCTCAGTAATTTTCAATACTATTTTCTCCAGAAGATGTGACTCACAAATAATCCATCAGATGAGTTCTGGACAGTTCAAGGAATCAGTGAGAGAGTAACCATAAGCAAGTAATCTTCCCTCCTCATGTTTCTCGGTCTAGTACAAAGGGTGGAGATGTTCATTACACCTGCAGAGAGAGGCAAGTTCTCCCACTGTGAGGATAAAAGTCACATCCCTCTTCTCTCACAGTATCTTCTGAACATCCAAAGTGACTCTCAGACAATGGGACGTCTGCTTTTCTACATGCAGAAAGACACAAGTGTTTATTTTTAAAAAGCAAACTTTAAGCCATTAACTGATCAAAAGGTAAAGAAGAAACGTCTGTTTGAAATTGTATCTTACATAGGGTTACCAACTCCAGTTCAGAAAATCCCTGGAGATTTGGGAGAGGTGCCCAGGAAGAGAGTAGTTTAGGGAAGGGGGGGAAGCTCGGCAGGGATGTAATGCCATGGAGTCTGCCCTCTGAAGCCGCCCTTTCCTTCAAGGGAATGGATCTCTATAGTCCAGAGATCAGCTGTCACTCTGGGAGAACTCCAGGCCCTCCCTACTGGCAGGTTGGTAACCCTTAAAGCATGGCAGGGCCAGCCCTATAATTAAGCAGCGTGAAGTGGTCATCTCACACAGTAGACCTGGAAGTTCCATTAAAAGGCAGCACATTGTCAATTATTTAAGTTTATTAAGAACAAAGTTTGAGTCCAGTGGCACCTTTAAGATCAACAAAGTTTTATTCTGGGCATAAGCTTTCATGTGCATGCACACTTCTTCAGATACACATATTTATTAGCATATTTACTATTAGTAATAACATATCTATTAACATGTATACACGTATTTATCAAGGTAGTTCATATATTATATTTTATATATGTTATATATTGTTATATGTTACATGTTATAAATTAACATATTTTATGTATGAGCCAGCATGGTGTAGCAGTTAAGAGCAGTGGACTCTATTCTGGAAAACCAGGTTTGATCTTCTACTCCTTCACATGGTCACACCTTCTGGGTGACCTTGGGCCAGTCAACTCTTCTTCTTATCACTGTTGTTTAGATGTGCTTCCGCAATTCAAAACGTTTCTGGGGGTATCTCTTACGTGAAGGGAAAGTTCTTGCAAAGAGACAGCAAGGTGGGAGTGGGAATTGTGTCAAGCAAAAATTAGCATAAGAAGAAGAAGCTCAGCATGTTCTTCCTTGAAGGAAAATCTTGTTGACTTTTGCAGAGCTTTTTTAAACCCTAACCCTCTTTATTTCCTTACAGAGTTCAATTTCTTACAGAATAAGGGTTGTATTGTAATAGAGGCTGAAAAATAATTCTTCTCAAGAGATATCTTGAACAAGGTGATTAAAACATGACCAGTTCTAGTGTGCAAAATGTCAGGAGGAACTTTTAACAGAAAGTGAACTGTAGGTCTAAGGGAGAGGGCAAAAATACATTCCCATCAGATTAAACTGTGATTAGACTGCCAGTTTATCCTTCCTGTGGTATTGTTTAAGGGCACACTGCAAACCCATCATTTCACCTCTAAATCTTAACCTGACACTTCAGATCTCACAGACAGATATCCACTAAAATCTGGACTGCAGCCAAACCTTTCTGACTGAGCCAAAGCTATTCACCCAGAGCTACTAAATGCTGAAGTCATTATTGCTGATGGATCTAGCTGACCTTGGAATTAGGGATGCCGGCCATGTGGCTGAACCCTATGTATGTTGACTTAAAAGCTAATTCCACTGACTTTTATAGGGCTTATTGCCAAGCAGGAATGCACAGGATAGCAGACTGACAGTGCAATCCTGTGCAGATTCCCCCCTCCTAGTCTAAGCCTGTTTATGTCAATGGATTACCTGGAGTAAGTCTGTGCAGGACTGCACTATTAGTCTCTTTCAGTAGTAAATTAATCAGCTAAAGTTTTAATGGGTTCATACCCAGCAGGTTACAATACTTATAATATTGGAGTAGGATCTCGGATCCCTGGGTTCACATCATCCACTCTATCATGAAGCTTGCTGGGTGACTTTACAACAATCATTCTCTCAGTCTAATCTACCTCCTCAGGTGGTTGAGTAGGTGGAAAGGGGAAACGGCATACCACCCTAAATTCCTTGGAGGAAGTCTCGGACAAAATTTTACTATTTTTATTTTATTTATTTATTTATTTATTTATTTTATATATAAAAAACCAGATATGATTTCAACCCGTTGCGATCTGATTCTCTATTCATTTTAGTGTTTGGTGAAGATTTTTATACTTTAATGGGATGCTTGATTCTTCCTCCCTGTCCCCTATTTACAGATGCAATTACAGAAGGGCAACTCTTGTGAATGTGCATGCCAGCCTGAGAAATTTAAGGCTAAGATTCTGTCTCCTTGTTTTAGGTAAAAGCCAGAGGGCAAGAGCCAAGGGGATCTGGGTAGGGATGGGCATGAACCAAACCACAAAGCAAAATTCATCATGAATTTTACCCAGTTTGTGGTTCCTGAAAGGAAGTTTGTGATGGATTTATTGACACACCTGCTGGCCCCTTTCCTGTTGCGCCCCAACCTAGTCATGGTAGTCCATGCAATGGTCACCTCCAGGCTGGACTACTGTAATTTGCTCTGCACTGGCCTGCCCTTGGGATTGACCCAGAGGTTCCAACTAGTCCAGAATGTGGCAGCACAAGTCCTGGCGGGAACACCATGGACAGCACATATACAACCTGTGCTGCACAGCTACATTGGCTACCAGTGGTATACCAAGTCAAGTTTAAAGTATTATTATTTATTATTATTATTTATTAAATTTCTGAATCACCCCATCCCTAAGTACACAGGGCTCTGGGTGATTTACAACAAGTTAAAGCATACACAAATACAAATTAAAATCAACAATCAGTTAATCTTAATTACACAGTCTCCAAATGACATCTATAATTTAATTTAAAAACCTACTCTGGACTGTTCTTCCATCTCATGGGCAGGCTAAGGAGGAGGCTGAAGTGGGCAGAGTAGGAGTAAAGAGGAGGGTGCCAGCTACAATGGAAACCATTGCTGTCCTCAACCAAAAGCCTGATAGAACATCTCTGCCTTACAGGCCCTGTGGAATTGCATTAAGTCCCACAGGGCCCTAATGGAAGTTGGCAGAGAGTTCCACCAGGTTGGAGCCAGAGCCAAGAAAGCCTTGACTCTGGTCGAGGACAGCCAGGTATCTTTGGGGGCAGGGATCACCAGCAGATTGCTCTCAGCAGAGTGTAATGCTCTCTCGGGGACATACTAGAAGAGGAAGTCCCGAGGACACACTGGTCCCAGAGCAGTCAAGGCCTTAAAGGTCAGTACCAACACCTTGATCAACTAGAAACCAAAGATCAACTAGAAGAAAAAGCTCACAATTCAATTTCGTGGTTTGAATATCTCCAGGTACACACCTCTTAGAAACACCGTCAGTCAAGCAAAGCCCTACTCGACCACACACAGAATTTGAAGATATTCTCATAAAACAAGATCAGGGGGAAAAGGGACTTGTTTCAAAAATTTACATGATTTTAAGGGACCCAGAAAATTCAAGCTTATCTTTGTACAAAAAGTCATGGAACATAGATTGTTGGAATGACATTGTCCAAGCAGCCGTGGAAATCTATATGGTCCCCTGAGGCCTTTTCCACTAACTCCATTAATATTCTGCAACAAAATTACAACCTTATGAAAAGATGGTACTTAGCATCTTTGCAGTTTTACCATGTGAATAAGCCATACTGTCCTCTCTGCTGGAAAAAATGTGGGAAAACAGGCAGTTACATACATTGTTGATGGGAGTGTGAAGTATTTAAGACATTCTGGGGAAAAGATTTTGGTTCAAATACAATTTCTGACAGGTTACTCAGTGCTCGAAAAACCAGAATCAATATTATTGAAACACTGGCTGGTCATTAATATCTCATTGTTAAGAAAGCTTTGATTACTTTACTTTTATCAGCTGCAAAAACACTGATTGCTTTAAAATGGAAGGAGGCAGATCCCCCCAACACTCAGCCAGTGGTAAGGTAAAGGTAAAGATTTCCCTTGCTCAAAAGCCAGTCGAATCCGACTCTAGGGATGTGGTGCTCATCTCTGTTTTCAAGCCAAAGAGCCAGTGCTGTCCAAAGACGTTTCCATGGTCATGTGGCTAGCATGACTAGATGCCGAGGCACATGGAACACTGTTACCTTCCCACCAAAGTGGTATCTATTTATCTACTTGCAATTTCTTGCTTTTGAACTACTAGGTTGGCAGGAGCTGGGACCAGAGATGGGAGCTCACTCCGTCATGCAGCACTCGGGTCTCGAACTGCTGAACTACCAACCTTCCAGTCTGCAGTTCAGTGTCTTAACCACCTGAGCAAGGGCAAACACTGAGTGTGGGATTAGGCCAAGGTGAGGGGTTGCCTCAGACCACCTCCTTCCCATACATTGGGTGAGCTACCTTTACCCCAAGTGTTAGCCATCCCTTTGGCCCAACACCAGCTGGCTTGGCAAACAGGGTGCCACCCTGGGGCTCCCCCCATCCCACAAAGCTTACTGGGAAGGAGCCCACTGAGACTGGCCCCAAGGTACTTCTCAGCCCCAGCCCTGGAGGCCCCCTGCCCCCAACATGGAAGGTGCCATATGGACCCATTCTCCTTTTCCCCCACACTAACTAGCCACCTCCAGGGCCAAGCCTCTGCTTAGGATCCTGCACCCACCAGGTGACCTAAAGCCTCCCACAGCCCTTGCTGCACATCCTCCAGGAATATATCATTGCTTCTCTAGGACAAATGCACTCCATCACCCCTGTACAGATTGACCAGTTCAGCCCGTATCCCTGAGTGAGACAGAAAGTGACACAATCAGCTGGCCATTGTGTTCCTCATTTCCCTGTTTGCCTTCTGGTGAGCTCTGTCCAAACATCTGGGGTCCCCAAGGCCATGCCGCACCCAGCATGGCAAGATAGCCACACAATTTACATTGCAGGCCACCTGCTCTTGATGAACTCAAGGTTAGCCATTGTTTCAATCACCAAGGCCTTACCCTTCAACACATCATTTCCACCCAAGGGAGCAACAACACATGAAGTGGAGGATCCCATCTTCCCTCCAACAGCAACAGGATCAGACCAGCCCACTGCTAGCCCTGTTTTATTTTATTGATTTATTTATTTTTCACATTTATATCCCTCCCTCCCTGTAGGCTCAGGGCAGCTAACAAGAGGCATATACCATACAAACAATTAAAACCAAGATAAAATATTCCATCCACATTAAAATATCGGTGCTCAAATTAAGTTGCTATTAATACCCAGATGGGGTTCAAAGATCTTCTGGTCTCCATCACCAGCACAGTTCCAGATGTTGTTCCAGCAATGTTCCCTTCATATTGTCGGCTCTTATGATCTTCTTCTTGCCAGGGTCATCTCACTGCATCACCTGAGTTAACGTCGCAGTGGTGGTGCAGCAGGGAGCGGCAGCTCCTACTCAAAAGCCTGGCAGAAGAGCTCCATCTTACAGGCCCTGCGGAACTGCATAAGGTCCCGCAGGGCCTGGATCTCCCCGGGAGCTCATTCCACCAGGTAGGAGCCACCGCAGAAAAGACCACAGCCAATTTGATGTCCTTGGGGCCTGGGACAACCAGGAGATGTTGTGGCCCAGACCGTAGTGCTGTTGCCCCAGCCATTCTACTGAGGCCAACTCGCTGAGCCCCAGCTGTGTGCCAATGGCCTGGTCAGCCACCCAAAACACCATACTGTGGCTGCAAATAGTAACTGCCCCAAATTGAAATTTGGTCAGGGAGCTGGAATACTTGTGCTGGAACAGTGTGCCACCCTCTAAGCTCTTCATCGCTAAGCTCTTCATTGCTAAGTATTGTTGTAACACCACCACTGGGCAATGCCACCACTGGGCAAAGGTCAATGAAGGAACAGGACCCCACCTGAACTTCTATCCCCTCCTGCTGTTGAATGGTTTTCAACCACCTGACCATGATGTGGATGCTACTCCCCACAAAGTGAAAGTCCTGTAGCCTCAGGGCCCTCTGTTAGCCAAATTGCTCTATTGTTTAATAAAGATGGGGAATTATAATTATTAATATGCAATTGGCTTATCCATAGGATCTGACCTGTGTATACCAGAGTCAGAATTCCCAAGCACCCAGGAACAGACACAGAAACTGGGTGGCTAAAATAATGATTTCTTTACTAAATATTCTCTAGCATACAAACAATATTCACACAATATAGCACTAAGGAAGCAGAGGTGATTGATGGGTTATAGAGGGATGATACAACCTGTCCAGATGTGCAGAGGTCCATGGATTCTGGCCTAAACTCAGAGAGGGATGGCCTGCCATCTTGGATCATGGCAGAAAAACACACGGTCTAAGGCCATGTGCGTGCTGGGATATAGGCATTGGCAAAGAATGCAGACCAATGGGTGGCCCTGGGGGCTGGTCTCAGGTGAGAACAATAGATTACCTGGACCAATGATGAGTCCCAGGGGTGTGCGATGCCAGTAGGGGCAGACCTTAGGTATGACCAATGAGCCTCCAGAGAGGCAGGGTCTGGATTTAACAACAGAAGCCAGGTGTTGGGTAGCTAGTTAAATGGATTATCTGACTTACTAATGGTCCTGGCCAGGGTGGACAAAAGGTGGGAGATGTCTCTGATTAGTGTCAGGAAGGATTGCTAAACATTTGAATGATTGATTGGTTTATCCCAGTATCTTGAGGGACAGAGGCAGGAAAGACAAAGAATTACTGGAGACAGAGTTAACTGCCAGATGGCCTCTAAACAGATATTTAGAAATGTAGATATACTTTACCTGGTAGAACCCACTGTCATTCCATAAGCATAATCTTTGCTGGGTGAAGGGGGAAGAATGGAGGCTTGCTCTGAGGTCACCTTATGAAACCTGAATATGAAATCCCTTTTTCCAGACCACTTGCAGCCTGACTCTGTGGTTCAAGCTGAGAGTGCCTGGCTTTTGTGGACTTTGGTTCAGGTTAGAAAGTAGGGCACCCTTGTTTTGGAGCTACCCAAGAGTAAAAGGTGGTGCCTCTGGCAACACCCTCCCTGACCTACCACTATGTGAAGCTGCCATCAACATGCTAACCCTGAATGCCCCCCAAAAGGCCACCAGTGCTGCAGTGTAAAAAAGACAGACATTGTAGCCATCAGCACAGATTGTCCCCCAATCACACCACAGTCCCCTCAGGACTGTGGGGAAAATGGGCTCCCTTCTGTCTTCCTGCGACCCAGCCTCACGTGACCAGCCCCCCTCCATCTTTCATATGTGAAAGTCCCCTGTGACATTGCCAAAATCCCCAGCTCTGCTCATAAAAGCCAAGGCTGATAGCTTGCCCCTGATATACTGCACTGCCATGCCCGTACTTCTTAGGTATCAGCCAGACTTGATGAAGCTCTACCTGTTGCCTAAAGGTCTCGAACTGCTGACCTGTGCAGCTATAGGCCCTTCTGGTGCTGGACGCTAAGGCCAGCCCTGTTGCCCTTTGGCCTTGGCTCTCCAAGCTGCCACAGCTCCATGGGCATCTGGATCAGCTGAAGGTCAGCTTCCTGGGCCAACTGACAGAACCTCTCCATCTGTTTATGAGACAGAGTGTCAGCCATCCCATTGCCAACCCCTGAACATGCTTAGCTGGAAAAAGTACATTAAAATGAAAGCAATGCAGTGTGAAGGCCCATACTAACCTCATAGCCCTGGGAGACTTGAACACCAGTGAGTTAATCACACAAACTGCTGCCAAATTGTTGCACCAGAAATGCACTGTATGATTAGCCAACTCCTCCACCAAAGCCACACTGCCACCACAATGGAGAAAAACTCCAGAAAAGTCAGGTCCTTAGTTACTTTGATCCATGAAGCTGGCCAATCCTCCACACACCACTGATCATGGAAATATACCCCAAATCCAGGGATCCCACCACGTTGGATCTAACCTGGAGCTTTGCCTCAGTTCACCACTAAATGATGCCAACTCCTCCCATACCTTCAGATCCTCCCTCATCCTGTTGGTGACCCAAACCCTATGGTGTGGGAGCCAAAGCCCAGCCATGGCATCACACAACCTCCTAAGGAATGCCCTGCCAGGTGCCACCACCTTACACACTAAGTTAAGATGGCCCACCAACTGCTGCAGCTCCCTCAACATGGTCTTCCTTTTTCCCTTGAATGAAACGATCCTAGCCCGCAAATCCTTAACCTTCTCCTTGAGTAACTTAGAGGCCTGCCTCCACATATCCAACTTAACACCCAGAAAAGTTAGGACTGTCCCAGGCCCCTCTCAATGCTCCCTTTAAGCCAGGGAGTCCTCTGAGCAAAAATTCTATATTGTGAGCTACTGGCACTAAAGTCGTGAGCAGGTGACTTGGCCACTGCATAAATTAGTTTGCTCTGTAGCCATCCTTCCTGAGCTAAGATAAAAATGTGTAAGCCAGAGGCTAAAAAACTGTGATCTAGCTCACACTAACTCAGCTTCATGGGAACACTGCCCCCTCTTTTTTCTCATGGACAAGGGGACCCCCAGCTCCTCAGCTAAACTAACAAAACTATCTAACAATCTGGCACATTGCCCAGTGCCCTGTGATCCACAAACAGGAAATCATCGAAGTAGTGGGCTGTATCAACCGACCCCATCTGATAACAGAGAGCCCACTCCAAAAAGGAACTGAAGCGCTCAAATGCCACGCATGAAATGGGGCACCCCATGGGCCGGGGCCCTATCCATGTAAAATTACCCTTCAAATACAAAACCCAACAACTGAAAGTCAGAGGGGTGCACTGGCAGGAGGTGAAAGGCAGATTTAATATCACACTTTGCCAGCTCTGCCCCACCCCACACCATGCACATGGCCTGATCAAAGGACATGCACTGTATTGAGCACAAGTACTCTGGGATCATGTCATTCACTGACTCAGTGGCCCACATGAGAAAAATGGGGAGAGATGGGCAGCTGCCACCTCCCGAGAGGGCTGCCACCACTCAGCAGGCTGCAGAACCCCAAAAAACAAAAAAGGGTGGCTCCCAGGCTCTGGGGCCTGCGTTGCCAGAGTCACCAAGCAGGCTGTGGCCCCTGAGAGTCAAAGGAGCAGCTGCCAGCTACAGCAGGCACTGGTGACCCAGCTCTCACAGCCCACAAGGAGGGAGCAGCCCTGCATGGCCTGAGTGTTTGCTGCTTCTGCTGTATGCAGGCTGGTGCCGGCCTCCATGTGGCCACAGCCTTCCTCCTCCATGCAGCCGATGGAGCTCCTCTCAGCTCCAATCACATTGACGAAAGAGGAGGCGGCAGCAGCAGAGCCAACTTAATCCTGCTGGCTCCACCCCTGCTTCAGGACACCTCGCGCATCCAACATCCCCCCCAGCCTCCTCCTCCTGGAGTCTTCCATATTCCCTGCCCTCAGTCTTTCCTACGGGGGAATATAATTAAAGTGGGAGGGAAATTAGTCTTCCAAAAAAGTACTTGCATATGAAGTGTGAGTACAAACTTCAACAGGACAATATGTTTATGACTGAGATGGTAATTGCCTCTGTACATAAACAATGTAGTGTGTGGATCAACTTGATGGCCATTTACATTTCCGAGACTATTGGAGAATATTGAACTATCCTTGAATCTTGCAGAGCAGGACTTCCACACTTCCCCTCCCACTGGAATTCCTTGGAATTTTGCTCCTGGGGAAGGGGTCAGCACAGAGCACAACACAGAACAGCACAGAGACAAATGGCAGTCTGCAGTGGGAATGGGAAATTGGTAGAAATCACCATGTCCTCTTCTGAAGAGTTAAGTATCCATAAGTCTTCTACACTGTGTTACTTGATATGTGCTCAGGCCCATAGCTATGGTGGGGCCCCTCAACTTCTTTCCAAGCCCCCCAAGTTTTGGGGAGAAGCTGGGCAAGACAGCGCACGCCTGCACTCCAAACCACAAATTTGCAGCTTGGAGTGCAGGCGTGCGGCTTCCCCCCATTTCTCCCTCAAAGCATTTAAAGCGACCATTTAAATGCTTTGGGGTAGAAGTGGAGCTTGTGTGTGAATTTCAGTGCCCCTCAAGTTTTTAAAAGCCCCCCCAAAAAAACTTAAAAAATCCTGGCTACAGACCTGTATGTGCTGTTAATGATTGTTGCAGACTCTTTTAATCATTCCCCAGGGCCTCGTACATGGAAGGGGCGTCATCAACACTGAAAAATATCAGTACATTTCAGTGTTTGAAATAACCTTCTCATCCCATCTATCTCCTATGAATACACAGTCCATTCTTCCCATGAAGTGAGCTCTGGCTCATGAAGGCTTATCCTGAAATAAATGCTGTTAGTACTTAAGGTTTCAAAGGCTATTGTATCTTCCAAGGCAGTCCGATTGATCAGTGAAATGTAATTCCCGAAGCAAGAATGATTACAGTATTTTGGCTTTCCTCCTTTCACCATTTATTGGATCATTGTCTTTAGAGCAAGATCTTAGTGGCCTGTTTGATCTGCAAATGTAGCCAACATGTAGTCTCTCAACTCTTCCCCCCTTCCTCTTCTGTATTTCGCCTTTGATCAAATCCATAACTGACTGATAGCTGTGATAAGGCCATGACCCAAGCCACTAGGATGAAGCAAGGATCCCTTAACTCAAGATTCTGTTCAGTCAACCTTTTTCTTTTCCTAAAAATCAATAAACGATGGGAAGCTCCTGTGTGCAGCCAGAATGCTATACTTGGCCACTAAATCCAATAATATTTTCTTTGTCTTTACATTTTCGAGACATAAAATTTTAACACATTGCTGTCTTAAGTCCTGTAATCAAATATAGATTGTTTCTGAAATGTTTATATGCAATCTGTTTTTTTCCCCAACTGGCACATGGCAGAGTGAGAAACAAGAATGGCCTGAAATAAACATTCATTCCCATGCGATCCTGAACAGAATTATACCCTTCTTACATTAATGTAAAAGGAGCTGTGGTGGCAGCCACTGTGCGCCAACTGAATCCATGACATTGTGGAACTTCAGGAGCCAAGAGAAGGAGGAAGCAGCAAGATGGAGGAACCCTTGTGCTGGCACTTTCTGAGAAAGTGTCAAGGCTGGCTGAGAAACCAGAAGTGTGGAGAGTATCCTCTGTGAGCCTTTCTTAACACCTGCTGTCTCATTGTTGGAGTCTAGCTCCTCTGTACCCACAGCCCATTGGTCAAATCTGCATTTGCATTTTTAAATCAGTTTCGTGCTGCTGTGACACCATCTTTCTCTATGCTTGTTTGAATGTTGTTTGGAGAAGATGCTTTTAAAGCAGCGCAGAGGTGCAATGACAGTGGAGCCACCACTAAAAGGCAATAAACATATGCAGATGTGCAAAAGTCTGCTAGCACTGTTGAGGTGTGAAAACGACACCAAATGTAGACAGCTTTTTTAAAGACCGGTGTCAGAAGGCTGGGACACCAGTGGGAAAGACAAATGCAGATGTGACCATTCTCTCCGCTCCCCACCTCTGTGCATTTCTATCTGTGCCCCCTTTCTGTACCCCTCATGCCTCCCATACATCCTCTGCTTTCCTACCAGCCTCTGTTGCTGCACCCTTCGATAACACCTGTGGCACTTGGTCTCCCCGGATTTGTGTGCCAGAGAAAACTGGGCAAGGAGCTGTGGAGTGCAGCAGTGGTGGTTTACCATATTCTGTGAAGGTGGGCTTGGGCTCCTCCTAATTGTTCGGTATTCCTTAACTGCTCTGACCTGGATGTCCCAGGCTAGCCCAATCTTGTCTCAAAAGCTAAGCAAGATCAGCCATGGTTAGTATTTGGATGGGAGACCCCCAAGAAACCTCAGGGTTGTTATGCAGAGGCAGGTGCTGGCAAACCACCTCTGTTCATCTCTTGCCTTGAAAAGCCTATGCCATGGGGTTGCTACTGGTCAACTGCAACTTGATGCCACTTTCCACCACCAAGCCTATTAATTTCACCGGGCTCAGGAGGGTAAACTTCTGCTTAGGTTTACACAGTCAGCCTTTAAAAGGGCCTGAACAATTGCATAGCACACTGCAAGCCTCAACAGGCTACCCTAAGAGGAGTTCCACATTTCTAAGCCCAGTGACTTCAATGCACTCAGGAGGGTATAACACTGCACAGGATAGCACTGTAAGAATCTTTACGGCATCCCTATAAGCAGGTTACAGTTGCTTTATACATGGTTGTGGTATATTTATTGTATTTATGTATATATATAATGGAACAGTCTGCTCCCCCCCACCGCCCAATATCTTTGTAATTTCGTTTGGTCCTATTGGGTGGAGCTCTTGTTTCGGTTTCCAGTTTTGTATGTCAACTGAAGCTCTTGCTTGCTGGAGTTGTCCCCCTGCAAATCAATGGCTGATGTTTTGAGCCAGGTTGTCTCTGCTGAATGGACCTGAGAAAGGGTCCCTGAGTGAGTACTCTAACCTGGGAACCCACAGCCAAAGGGGGAGACATTACAATACTGAGCATAAAGACCAAAGAACTAGTGATGTGTACACATTATATCCTGTACTCATGGCTATGGAGAGATAGGAATGGGGAGGGGGTTGCTGCTTATATCTTTTACCACCAGCTGTTCTGCAATAATGTAGACATGGATACTAATTCGCTAATGCTTTGTTGTTGCTTTCCCCCCCATGTAAACAGCCTAACCTTGGCTTTTACGCAGCGAATCGTTCATGACAAGCAGAGGGCCAAACAGAAAAGGAAGCACGCCGCAGCTGGTTCTAGAATGCAATAATCACACACTGAGTATGAAATTGCATTAGAGAAACCAAGTTGCTCTGACTTCCGTGAGAAGAGGGAATGAAGTAAAGAAAAAATAAATCCCTGTAAAAACATTCAGCCTATTATCGACAGACAATCGAGTCTGGTCGCTCAGTACGCCCTCAAAGCTGCAGTGACCTTTGCCCGAGACCTCAACCTTTCTAGTAGAAAACAAAATTAAGGATCGACTGTCTTTGAATCCTCTAGCATATTATCACTGCTCAGCAGATGGGGAAGCAGAAAAGTAAAAACGAAGTTACTCAGTTCACTCCCGACTCTTTTTCTATTGGTTTTCTTTTTTTAACCTCCTAAGGTAGTTTCTTAAGTCCCATAGTAAAGAGGCAGCAGTGGCACCTACAAGGAGAATGCCAGATTTATTTAGAGCTGCCAGCTTCCAGGTGGGGCCTAGGGCATCTCCCACTTTTACAACTGATCTCCAGCGGACAGAAATCAGCTCCCCTGGAGAAAATAACTACTTTGAAGGGTGGACTCTATGGCATTGGACCATGCTGAGGCCCCTCCCCTCCCCAAACCCTGCCCTCTCCTGGATCCACCCCCAAAGTCGCCAAGTATTTTCCAACCCAGACCTGGCAGCCCTAGATTTATTGTACACACCCTTAATTTGGTAGATTTAAGAACTTCCTCACAAGCCCTGCTCCCTGTGCCTTGTCTTCAGAGGTGAAGCAGGTTGCGGCCAAGGACGGGGCCTTTTCAGTGGTGGTACCTTGCCTTTGGAGGGTGCCTGCGGTGGCTCAGGTGGTTACGATGCTGAACTGCAGACTGGAAGGTCGGTAGTTCAGCAGTTCGAGAGCTGAGTGTCGCATGACGGAGTGAACTCCTGTCTCTGGTCCCAGCTCCTGCCAACCTAGCTGTTCAAAAGCAAGAAATTGCAGGTAGATAAACAGGTACCACTTCAGTGGGAAGGCAACAGTGCACGTCGGCATCTAGTCATGCTGGCCACATGACCACAGAAACGTCTTTGGACAGTGCTGGCTCTCCGGGATGGAAATGGAGATGAGCACTGCACCCTAGAGTCGGATTCAACTGGCTTTCGAGCAAGGGAAACCTTTACCTTTAACTTACCTTGCCTTTAGAATGTCATCCCCTTTGAGGCTTGTCTGATGCCTACCTTGCTTTCCTTTGGATATTAGGTCAAAATATTGCTCTTTACAAAAGCTTTAAATGAAGAGATTTTATCTTTTCTGGCTGTTTTATTGTCTGTTTATGGTCTGAGGTCTGTTTGACCAGTATCAATTTAGGCTGCCCTGGTTTTTTATGCTATTTTAATGCACCATCTTGTTCTTAATGGCTTGCTTTTGATGTTTTGTTTTTAATCACCATGTTTTTGTTTCTTTAGCTGTAAGCTACCTCAAGCGGGCCTCTAGCCTCCATATTTCCCAAATAAATACAGACTGTATTCCCAAGGCAGGATCTAGGATCAGCAAATTTTCCATTTTGTTTCCTTATATATATTCATATGTATTTTTGTCAAATGTTTTGAGTTCTCAGCTTTTCACAGATGATTTTATACATGTTGCAATTGGTATGGTATTTTTTACTTACAGCAAATACATACTATTTATTTACTGATGTACTACAATGAAAGATACGTGAATGTTATGGGAAAATTCACTGTGAGAAAGCAGAAAATTGCATGTAACTAAAGAATCATGGGTTCAGTTTGGCAAAGGACACAGTGAAAAGAAAATGGAGTTCTTCACATTGAACTGAAACAGCAGGTATGAGAGCATTGCAATCATCTATGTACTCCTGATACACAGGGGGGGTTTTAGATGCATGAAGCTTTTGCTTTTATATTGGGGACTCTATTTGTGATGTGAAGTTACACCACCTCCCAAAGACTCTATCGTGTGGTATTAGTGGATGAGTACTTTTGCTTACCTCTAAAATGTAGGATTGTCTCCAAGCATAAATGCACCCTGCTTGAATTGGAAAGTCTGTATAAACCAACTGATGGCTTTCATCTATGGAAAATGTAATAAATAAGTAATACAACATATTTGTTCTTTCCCCCTTTCTAATAAAGAACTAGGCACAGGATGAAAGGTGGTTATTCCATTTGTGTTCTCCGTTTGTCTTCCTAACAAGCCTTAGTGCAAGTTTTGCATTGAAGTACCATTTTCTTGATGAAAATGTGCTTGATATTATACTTTGGTGAGCTCTCTTGTCTATTAGTTTGGAAGAGTTCAGCCCTGAGCCTGAGAACTTGAAATGAAACTGAATGACCCAGGCTTTCTTAGCCGCTGAGATGTACTCCTTTGAGGTATATAGAACAGAAAAAAGAAATGAGGAATGGGCTCTGGCTGTGAAGAGCAAGGAAAGAATAGGAGGGGGAAGGATTCTAGAGGGGCAAAAACCGCACAATCCTAACTTGGCTGCTTTTCACAGAGGCATCCCCTGGTGAGCCATAGTAATCAACTATGCTTGAGCAGCAGTTACCAGATTGCCAATATGGTGGCCGAGTTCAGACTGGCAGTTTGCCCTGCTATAGCCTCATGTGAGCAACGTTTCACAAGCAGATTAACAGGGTTGTTCACACAGGCACATCTGCCTAGCGCTCCCCACCCGTAGTCAACCTGTCATGTACAGCTTCGCTCCCACATTTAAAATATACCTGGCGAAAGTGGTAGCAAATCCCAGAGAGCATGTTTATCCCACTTCATTCCGCTTCCGGGAAGTGCGAACACTAACCCAAAAAGCCGGGAACAACCAACGGTAATAATGTCCACCGGGTGTTTCTGCACATAAGGTGCACTTGATTGCCCTGGAGAGGCAGCAGCGATATGATTGGATGTGCTCCGCTCTGCTGCCCAATGTGGTGCTGGCACAATGGGACCCTCCTCAAATCGCCCTGATGCGCATACGTGCACATAGCCGAATTACCAGGAAAAATCCGTTTACAGCCGCGCCTCCGGGCCAGCAGTCTGAACTCTCCCTCACACCTCCTGGTATGCTCCCATATCAGTCCGCACAGTGTGACTGGGAAAACCCCGAAAAGTTTGTTCCGGGTCCTTTTTGCAATGACTCCCTCCTGCTTCAAACTGCCAGTCTGAACTCAGCCGGTGAATGCACAGATGGGAATAAAGTGATCAAAAGGAATTAAACTTAAACCTCCTGGCACCAAAGATATCCAGTTGTCCCCGACCAGAGCCAGGGCTTTTTTCACCCTGGCTCCAACCTGGTGGAACTCTCTCCCAAATAACATCAGGGCCCTGTGGGATTTAATGCAATTCTGCTGGGCCTGCAAGGCAGAGTTGTTCCGCTAGGCTTTTGGTTGAGGACAGCGACAGGCTCTATCATGGCTGGCACCCCCCCTCCTTTATTCCATCTTTCTTCAGCCTCCTCCCTGCCTGATCTACAAGGCAGCGACACAGCCCAGAACTGGCTTAAAATTTGACCTATGCACATCATCAGGGAACTCTTTTTAAGATTGTACTGAATGGCTTATTATTGTAACTTAATGATTATTATATTGTATTTTATTTACTGTTGTACATTGCCCAGAGCCCTGTGAACTCAGGGACGATGTGATTCATACATTTAATTTATACATACATACATACATACATTCTGGAGCTGCGGTGGCTCAAGTGGTTAAGATGCTGAACGGCAGGCTGTGGAAGGTCAGTAGTTCAGCAGTTCGAGACCCGGGAGTGCTGCATGACGGAGTGATCTCCCGTCTCTAGTTCCAGCTCCTGCCAACCTAGCAGTTCGAAAGCAAGAAATTGCAAGTAGATAAATAGGTACCACTTCGGTGGGAAGGTAACAGCGTTCCGTGCGCCTTGGTGTTTAGTCATGCCGGTCACATGACCACGGAAACGTCTTCGGACAGCGCTGGCTCTTCGGCTTTGAAACGGAGATGAGCACTGCAACCCTAGAGTCGGATTCGACTGGCTTGCGAGCAAGGGAACCTTTACCTTTACTTACATACATACATACATCTCAGACGAGGTCTGTTTGAATGCATCACCATTTTAAACAAGAGACCAACAGTCCAATCTTAATAATCAGTCTGAATTCATCAATTGATCTTAAAATGGATTTAGAAGGGTGTAATTCTGCTTAATATTGTGCTGCTAATCACAGAAATCCCCCCTCAAAAAGAATGGCAAAGAGGAAAGGGGTCGGTCCTTTATCACTTTCAGCCCAATTCAGGTAGGCTGAGTTTCGCAGAAATCTTAAAAGACATGAGCTTTAATTGTTACATAGTAATGGGCATGGACTATATTTTTGGATGCCTCTGGGACAGAAGCAAAAATAGAGTCTTTCCCTATCAGATGCCCCCCCACCCAGCACTGTTAGAAATGCACAGGCCCTGTAAGTCTGAGAAGAGCAAAGAAACATGGTAGAGAATGATTGAAATTGTTGGTCACTGTTCTGATCCATTGGGGAGGACCCCAAAACATTAGTGTAGTGCCCTTTTATTAGGATTAATAACAAAAAGTAGCGGGTGAGCTATCCTAAAGACTTATTCTGTAAATATAAACAATGAATTTTTAAAATGACCTCATAGCCCCCCCCCCATGACCCCCATGACACGGGGTATTCTTTTTTCACAGAAATACTGTGGGATGATGGATGGGTTCTCTTCACAAATATCAAAGTTTGTGGCTGGTACAGCCAAACTAAATACTTTGCACAGAATCCTAACACCCAGAGCTATAATTTGAATGGCCCTTTTAGTTACCAAATTTGAAATCCATTCAGTTGTCTAAAAGGCTGAGTAACAGATTAGTAGTTGCAAATGCATTCTTTACATAGGAAGGCACATTTTAAAAAGCATGGCACGACAGGAAACAAACCTGGCACTTCTGCTTTATATTACTACTGGGGAAAAAGAGCACATGCACACACCCACACAAATCTCTTCTGTATTCAGTATAAATCATATTTGGGAGCCAAATGGTTTTCCAGCAACAGAAGCTGCATGCAGCCTTCAAAGCCACGGACCCATTAGGACTACTTAAGCCCATTAGGAAATTAATGTTGTTGTTTGCTTTCCTCCCTTTCAAATTGTTGTTTATTTAATTGGGCTAACAAATGAAAGTTTGCATACTAATAAATTGCACCTTGCCAAGTCCAAGCTGAGGTTATTTGTGGCAATTTTCTTGCCAGACAACATTCTTGAGGCTTTCAGGGCCATGCACAGTATCCTTTTTCACAGGAGCTCAAAATCTATGAATAGAATTAACTTGTCAAATGAAGGTACCTGCTGTTTGAAAGGGCCATGTACTAAAGTAATGAGTTGAAGAACAGCTTGGCAAGATGTACTACCTCCATTGTGTTTGCATAATATTTAGACTCTTGTGACGTTGGTTGATTTTTTCTCCTTTTAGGAAGGGGAGTGCCACATTCAAAATAATCCAGAACACAGGGAAGCATTGTGAGAGCAAGTGAAAGGCATTCATGTTTCTGTTACATTTATGGTAGTGCTAAATGCATTTCCTAGTGGCCAACAATGGCATACGAATTGGTTTGGTTCCATAGAGTAAAATGGTAGATCCATAATTCCATCTTTTATTGTGACCCTCCAGGAAAGCGGCACCATCAGCAGACTGGGACTGGCATTTCTAAATTCAGTATATCTCACAGCTGCATCTTGTGGCAAAGTTGGCACCAGGGTACTATTTGCTGGGCAAGTTCTCTTACTTCACTGATAGCCTGCAAGAAGACCCGGGGTGCCTTTCTGGATTCCATCTTTTCTGCACCCACACCCCGTCCCCCGCTCACAGCTGGGCTGTGGGTGAGTGTTGAGCACCATTGGCTTCAACCAGCTCATCCATGGAGCAGGAACTATATCCATAACTGACACCTGCTTCCCCCAATCCCCGCTGCTTCTCAGCTGGATCCTGGAACTCAGAGAACACATGCAAGCAGATTCTTACATTCATAAAAAACAGAGTTATGTGTAGATGAATTTAGAGAACAAGGCCACTTAAAAAACAAAACAAACCTTCAGGTTCCCCAATCTGGCAAGGCAGAGGAAATAGAACCAGAAATCTCAGCTCGCCTTTCACAGACTGATCAGGACAGTTTATTGTTAACTCCCTGTGTGCATCCTGTCAGTTGATACTTACAACTTGACGCTTTCAATTACCGTAAAATGAAAGAGCCCCTTTTAATTGGGGCAAAAAGCTTTGATCATATATGTAGCTGCTGCATCTTTCTTGGCCCTGCCCACTGAGGGGGAATTGTGGGATTGCACAGAAGGCTTGGAAGGGGCCAGCCCGCTATGGTTCCTCAGGAACAAGAGGACTCCAGGTAACTTAAGACTCACATTTGTTATTGGAGAACGGCACCAGAAGTCTCTCACATTCAGGAGAGTTGCATCACTCCCTGAGAAGCAGATTGGTGTAGCAGTTAAGTGCACGGACTCTAATCTGGGCAAACGGGTTTGATTCCCGACTTCTCCACATGCAGCTGCTGGATGAACTTGGGCAAGCCATAGTTCTGTCAGAGCTGTTCTCTCAAGAGCAGTTTCTGTCAGAGCTGTCTCAGCCCCACCTACCTCACAGGGTGTCTGTTGTGGGAAGGGGAATGGAAAGGAGTTTGTAAGCTGCTCTGAGACTCTGAGTGAAGGGCAGGGTATAAATCCAACTCCTCCTCCTCCTCCTCCTCCTCCTCCTCATCTTCTTCCTCCTCTTCCCTGGCTGCCTGGTTCCCTATCCTCACCCACAACATTGAAGACTCACCCCTCATGAGTTTTCCTAGCTCCTCTCCATGACTACCCTTAAGTCCTGACCCAAGAGTTGCCATTGGCCCAGGAACTGAGGGAGGGGCTTCCACCTCCTCCACCCTGATGTCCTCTCCAGCCCAGTGGGATGCCTTGCCCTGTTAGGGCAGCCATGGACCCAATTACCCAGGCACATCCGAGCTGATGGCCTTTGGGCCACACCCTTGTGACTGGCTTAACCCTGTTTGGGCCAGTATGGTCATGCCCTCAGCCCCTTCACCTACTCCCAGGGTATCTCCCTCTGATCATGCTATAATAATTCTGTATTTGCATTGGCTTCTTACTTGCTTCTGAGCTCAATTTAAAGTGCTGGTTCTTTCCTTCTTTGAGTTGAGAAGCATCTATCTGAAAAGCTTCATTCCTGTGTATGAACCCCTTAAGCTAGTTGTGCTCCCCTGGACAACTGATACTTGCAATGCCCTTTCGTTGACCTGTGTGTCTCTCTGCTGTTTGGTGGTTCAACCCACATTTGGCAGGAAAAAGGCCAGTGAGCACCATCACTGCCTGTTTTAGGAAGCTGAGGTGACTCTGTGAATTTGCTGTTGACATCTCACCACTTTACCTTCTGTCCTAGGCAGCGGCCTCCACATGGTAGTGGGCAGGGCTCTTTTTGTAGCAAGGACTCCTTTGTGTATTTGTTACCTGGGTATACAGTATTTGCCCTCCCAGCAGAGCCCCAAAGGTGGGCTCTGCATTTTAGTTTCTGCTTTGCTCCAGGCATTGGTAGCAGCACTTTCTCAGTATGATCACAACACCATGTCCCTCCAGTTTGAGATGTATAACTTTTTTTTGTATTTTCCTCCCAGTGGCACTAAGGAACAAATTCACAAGAGATTTCTTGGCCTGAAATTATACCTAGGTCACTTGATCTCTGCTCAGTAGCTGCTCATGTTATTATAGGGGGCAATTTTAATGTGCATATGGGCCCAAATGACCTTTGCTTTCTTGATAAGATTAGTTCTTACCCATTAAGCTATTTTTGCAACCCACTGTTGCTAGATAGATCTTCAAAAGACATGAAGGCCAATTATGCGGGTTTCCTTTTTAAACAGTTAGCAACTAAAATAAACCTCAAGATTTTAAATGGGTTGTTCCCCAGTGACCATCCTGCAGAATTCACATACTGGTCAGGCTCTAGGATGAGCATTATTGATTATATTTTGGTCTCAGAAGAGGTTCTACAATTTGTTATACATTTTGAAGTCAGTCACTTTTTGTGAGAGTGACCATTTGCCTCTAGTTCGGAAAATAGCTATCTAAGATGTAGCTCAGCATAGCCCTATTTCAAACAATATTAGGCCAGTGCCTGTTTAGGGGGCTTGTTATAGACATGTAAGATGGTCAACTTGTATGGAAAAGAAAATGGCCTCACTCGTATCTGATCTCAAAGGAGATCCAGGGGGCTTTGACAGGGGGCAATACCAAAGATTAGATCCTCTCTGCACAAACCATGGTTTGACTTAGAAGGGTTAATAATTTACTTAATACTATTAATTAATTAATACTAATTATGCCTTACACAGAGGTAAC
Source organism: Gekko gecko (assembly GCA_029375565.1). Lineage (NCBI taxonomy): Eukaryota > Metazoa > Chordata > Lepidosauria > Squamata > Gekkonidae > Gekko > Gekko gecko. Next base: position 285,688,409 of record JAPDNY010000001.1, on the reverse strand, counting down.
CCCGCAGCTTTCTCAGCAATGGATGTGAAACATCAAAAAACCAGTATAAGTCTTTCATCAAGAGCAAGAGGAAAGTATTATCATGGTTGGAACTTTGGAGGGTGGTGAAAGAAAAAAAATCAGCTTTATTTTGGAAACTGGTCTCTATGTCATCAGGTAAGCCTCAAAATATTCTTAATAATACCATTTCCTCTGAGACTTGGGTAACACACTACAAGAGGCTGTACACTGAAACCATTACAAGCTCTCCTACTCCTGACACCATCCCCTATCTACCTTCATGGCCTCAAGTGAGTTGTTCAGAACTGAAACAACTTATAGAGCCCTTGAAGTCAGAGAAAGCCCCTGACATAGATTTAATTTTCCCCAAATGCCTCTGTTCTAGCATCCCTATTTACGGAAACTGATCAGTCAGGAAAAATCCCCAAGAATTGGGGGACTGCCTTAATCATTCCATTGTACAAAAAAGGAAATAAAGAAGGCCCTAATAATTACAGACCCATAAGCTTGCTCAGCATAGTGAGCAAACTTCACACAAAACATTTATTATGGAAATTCAGAGACTGGTTAGAAAATGATTTCTGTATGGCGGATGAACAAGCTGGATTTAGAAAAGGTTGCAGCACATTAGATCATTGTATGATTTTGGACCACCTGATCACCAAATATTAATCTAAGGCAAGTGTATCCCTTTATGCAGCCTTTCGTGACCTTCAACATGGTCTCTAGAGTTATTTTATGGATAAATTAAGCTCTACCAGCATCAACAAGCACCTACTCTTTCTTATTCAGGTCCTTTACAATCAGACTTTGATATGGGTCAAATATACCCCCCAAGGGCACCTGACAGATTCCATTAGTACAGACAAAGGGGTCAAATAGGGTTATCTTTTGGTCTCCCTTCTTTTTAACTTTTATATTAATGACTTGGTGGTTCACATTAACAAGCTGGAGTGTTATCCTCCAAAACTTGGTAACATAATGGTGTTCTATATGCTGATGATGTGGTTCTTCTGTCAAGAACACCTATAGAAGAGTGCTTAAATTATTTTCTTAATATTGCCATGACAATAGCTTAGAGATAAACTACTCCAAAACCAAGGTAATGGTTTTTGCTAAAAGATTACCAAAATCTTATCACTGGACTCTAAATTCTTCTCTATAGAACAGCTTTCTAGTTTCAACTATCTGGGGGTTTTCTTCAGGGGTCTTTTTTGGGGGGAGCGCCCCAGAGCACAGCTCCGGAGCTCAGGAGCCAAGCCCCGCCCCCAGCCGATGTCCCGGGGAGTCTTTCAGGCAGCCCAATGTCAATTTCAGCTCCATTATATCCTATGGGCCATTGAAGTAAATGGTGAATACATAGGGTATATTCTGGGGGCTGGAGGGGAGGGGGTTTGAGGGAGAGGCTCCAAACTCACAGGGTAGCTGATGGAGCCTCTCCCCAAGATACCCACCAAGTTTCAAGAACATTGGATCAGGGGGTCCAATTCTGTGGGCCCCCAAACAGGTTACCCCTATTCCCTCCATTGTTCTCTATGGTGGGAAAAAAGGAAACGTGGCTGGGACGTGGCTATAGCGGGGCAAATTGCCAGTCTGAACGCAGCCTAAGTCACTCCAAACTAAGTCACCTGCATTCAGAATACCCACTTAAATTGCATTCAGAATACCAGTTGAAGGAAAGCTTCACACTTTCTTCAGTGAAGTGGTAGGATAGGGGTAGGATCAACTCCACTTCTTGGCTGTATTAAGCAATCTGGAGACAATATCTGCATGTGGTCTCCAAAAAGCAAGCATTGTACTGCATTGCACTATTCCTATTGCTGTCTGTTTCAGTGAGATGCAAACTGATCCTAGGGATTTCCTGAGGTTACAAAAGAAACTTGTCCTTGGCTATAGGAATTATTCAAATACCAAAATGGTATTACTGCTGCTCACTAAGTGGAATAAGATTTCTAGCAGCTTAGCCTTTCGAAATGCTAGCATGAATTCAATTCAGTGAATTACAAGTTGCAAGGAATTAATGCCATATTTCTGGCAGAAATTTCAATTTAATCTCAGGGTATTAGGTAATGTCACTGAGGCACTGGGTTATTAATTAAGTACACTATTAGCAATTATTACTGTTTTCAAGAATGCATATTTTTAAGAGTAATGTTCTTTTAATGGCTACCTGAGACACTTTTTATACAAGGAAATTAAGGCAAGCACCAACCTTGTTGAACCACAGGCATCTAATAGACTTCAACCATGGAGGATTACACTGTACATCTCACACAGTTTTTGAACATAGATGTCCTAGTGTTTATTATTACATGTATATTTTGCTGATATCACAAGCAGGAGATGCACAAATCCTTGATGAAAAGATGTCTAGCAAGAGTGCAAGGAGAGAGAACAATGATGGCACTTGATTTCTCTCCATCCAAGATACTGGCGACTTCAGCATACTCAATTCAGCATAATCTTTATTAGAAATAACAACAATCTTGTCTCCATTCCCAGCCTGTTTTCTGATGAACCTTACCCTTTGCTAGAGTTTTGTGTTAAAGCATTTCCTGCCATACCAAGCAGAATTTTGTTTTAAGTGACACAGATGAGCTAATTATTATAACAGTGCACACCTAAAAACACTTTCCTAGGAGTAAGTCCCATTGAATAGACTTGGTTAGGATTCGAATTAAGGATCTCTGTGGGATTGGGCACTGAAATCAATGGGCTTAGAAGGGACTAATTCTGTTTATGATTGCCCTGCAAGGCATTTGAATGTACCCTGGTGCAAGTTTCATGACTGTCCTTTTCCTTGCATGGTGCTAAGTAAGGGTGTGAACTGGGAAAATTATTATGATTATTCCATATCATAATAGAAAAGGAGGAGGAGGAGGAGATTGGATTTATACCCTGCCCTTCACTACCTGAAGGAGTCTCATAGCAGTTTACAATCCCTTTCCCTCCCCACAACAACCCCCCTGTGAGGTAGGTAGGGCTGAGAGAACAGCTCTGAAATAACTTATGACTGATCCAAAGTCACTTGAACAGCTGCATTTGGAGGAGTGGGGAATAAAACTCGATTCTCCCAGATTGGAGTCTGTACTCTTAACCACTACACCAAACTGGCTCTTTCCTTAAGAAAAGGAAGGTGTATCAGTTTTAAGAATTCTTGGAAATGTTGTTCTCATATTACAAAGACTCCCTGGATTCCATTGCTATTTTTATTCAGATTGGATCTATCTATCTATCTATCTATCTATCTATCTATCTATCTATCTATCTAGTACTGCTCATATAGTGATAGCCTAGAGCAGACAATAAAATTTTAAAATAAGATAATGCCATTACTTAGTGTTATTCTTCTGTTGCTTAATACTGCCCCCATAAATTTTGCCACAGAAAGAGTAACAAAATCATTTATATCTGCTATTAACCATGTCACCTGTGCCCTCGTACTGTTAGATGCCTCAGTGGACATTTCCTTTTTTCTGAGTAAAGGAGTAATTAAAACTAGCCCTCAATTGTATATTCAGTTGTTTCAAATTTATCATGTGAGCATCTGCATGTTCTATTTGAATATGGCACCTTTTTATATCTACCCTCCAAAACCGCCAATGGATGGGCATTCATTCTTACCAGAGTAAAAGCTCTTCTGAGCTTTGGTATTGTCAAACAATAAAAATATTTTGGCAGTTGTATTGGGAGGGGTATACCCAAAAATTTGATCTCTGCCCATTGTTTTCCATGCAATGAAAATGCCAGATTTTTTTTTAGTGGAGTTCTTTTCACCAAGTGCTATCAAAATACCAGGGAACCTAGTCCACTCTCTCTTCTAAAGTAAAGTTGTTATAGGGAGGGAAAATTCTTTTTCCAAAATTCCCTTTTTAAATTTATAGCCATTGATTCATCTTTTTCTCTTTTAAAAGAAAGATTTCTCTTTCATTCCTCTTTGAAGAGAAATCAATGTACCCTTTTGTGTAAATTCAGCTTTGACAGTTGTTTTATGTTATACAGGAAGATAGCTCTGAAGAATGGAGAGATCTCTGGTCTGGTGTGTTTAGGAACTGCCTTTTAAATCCTGAAGAGTTAGTAAAAAAATCAAGAATAGCACTGGTGTGTTTAGTGAAAGAGTTTGGGTACTGGACAGAATATCCTTGCCTTCTGGAAACCAAAAGAGTCAAATACACTAAAGAAAGTATACTGGAGTGTTTAGGGAACACTAATACAAAACAAAAGCCTTTCATTTCAATGCTGAGAGGATTGTACAGTGGGCATGCAATTGTGTCACAAGGGTTAAACACGGGGCACTTCTTAATAAACCTTGGAATAACACTCAACATATTTCCTATGCATTTCAATATACAAATTTGGAATATTCAATTAGATCTATTATTTTAAAACATTGACATTTATTGTCAGATGTACCAGGTTGTGAACTTAAACCTTTAATTGATTTTCATAAGATTAGACATGTAAGAGACTTTCTGCTTAGAGCTGATAGTGGATGTGGTTCTAAGAATCCACCTTTAGGCATTCTCAACATTGCTCTGCTTGTTGTTTAGCTCTAGTAACAACATAATTTAAGCATCCAATAGGACACTGCACCTTTAAATTGCAAGAAGGGACCAGTTGCAACTCCAGAAATGTGGTGTATTTAATAATATGTGTGTGTCAAATGATCTATCTATCATCTATCCATCCATCCATCTATCATCTATCTCTGCTCATACAGCTATAGCCTTGAGTCAAAAATGAAATAAAATAAAATAATGCCTTACTTGATATTCTGCTACTGCTGTTTAATTATTGACCCTAAATTTTTTGCCATAGACAAAGTAACAGAATCATTTGTATCTGATAATAACTTTATCACCTGTGCCCTCATAAGAGCAGATGCATCCTTAGAACTTTCCATCATTTGGAATAAAGGGGTAATTAAACTGGCCCTCAACTCATTAAGTATAGGACAATTCATAATCATATGCTCAATAGTTTCAACTTTATCAGATGAGCATCTACATATTGTGTTTGTATATGGCACTTTTTATATCTGCCCTCCAAGACTACCAACAGAAGAGAATTCATCCTGGCCAAAGTTAAAGCTCTTCTGAGCTTTGGTATTGTCAACTGACAAAAGTACTTCGGCAGTCTCATAGGGAGGGCAATACCTAAATTAGGCAATGAGCATACATAAGAACATAAGAATATAAGAGAAGCCAATGTTGGATCAGGCCAATGGCCCATCCAGTCCAACACTCTATCACACAGTGGCCAAAAATATCAGGTGCCATCAGGAGGTCGACCAGTGGGGCCAGGGCATCAGAAGCCATCCCCCCCAGCACCAAGAATACAGAACATCACTTGCCCCAGAGTCCCTATCTATACCTTGTGGCTAATAGCCACTGATGGATCTCTGCTCCATATGTTTATCTAATTCCCTCTTGAAGCCGTCCATGCTTGTAGCCACCACCACCTCCTGTGGCAGTGAATTCCAAGTGTTAATCACTCTTTGGGTGAAGTAGTACTTCCTTTTATCCGTTCTAACCAGATGGCTCAGCAATTTCATTGAGTGCCCACAAGTTCTTGTATTGTAAGAAAGGGAGAAAAATACCTCTTTCTCTACCTGCTCTATCCCATGGATAATCTTATAAACCTCAATCATGTCACCCCTCAGCCATCGTTTCTCCAAGCTAAAGAGCCCCAAGCGTTTTAACCTTTCTTCATAGGGAAAGTGTTCCAACCCTTTTATCATTCTAGTTGCCCTTTTCTGCACTTTTTCCAAAGCTATGATATCCTTTTTAAGGTCTGGTGACCAGAACTGTACACAGTATTCCAAATGAGGTAGCACCATTGATTTATATAGGGGCATTATGATATTGGCTAATCTGTTTTCAACACCTTTCCTGATAATCCCCAGCATAATACTGGCCTTTTTTATTGCAGTCGCACACTGTCTCGACATTTCCAGTGAGTTATCTACTATGACTCCAAGATCTCTCTCTTGGTCAGTCTCTGTCAGTTCAGACCCCATCAACGTGTATTTATAGTTAGGATTTTTGGCTCCAATGTGCATCACCTTGCACTTGGCCACATTGAACCCCATTTGCCATGTTGACACCCACTTGCCCATCTTCGACAAATCCCTTTGGAGTGCCTCACAATCCTCCCTGGTTTTCACCACCCTGAACAACTTCGTGTCATCTGCAAATTTAGCCATTTCACTGCTTACTCCCAACTCCAAATCATTAATAAACAAGTTAAAAAGCATCAGACTGAGTACTGATCCCTGCGGTACCCCACTGCTTATCACCTTCCACTGAGAAACTTGCCCATTTATACTCACTCTCTGTTTCCTATTAATTAGCCAGTTTTTGATCCACAAAAGGACTTGTCCTTTTATCCCATGACTATTGAGCTTACTTAGGAGCCTTTGATGAAGAACTTTTTCAAAAGCTTTCTGGAAGTCAAGGAAAACAATATCTATTGGGTCCCCCTTGTCCACATGTTTGTTCATCCCCTCAAAGAACACTAACAGGTTAGTGAGACAAGATCTTCCCTTACAGAACCCATGCTGAGTCTGCCTCAATAGTTTTTGTTCTTCAATGTGCCTACTAATTCTTTCCTTAATAACAATTTCCACCAACTTACCTGGTATCGGTCAGACTGACTGGCCTCTAATTTCCTGGATCTCCCCTGGAGCCCTTTTTAAAGATGGGAGTGACATTAGCTACCTTCCAGTCCTCAGAGATGGAGGCAGATTTTAATGAAAGATCACATATTTTTGTCAGGAGATCCACAAGTTCACATTTGAGTTCTTTCAGAACTCTCGAATGTATGCTATCCGGGCCTGGTGATTTATCGGTTTTTAAGTTATCTATCAGTCATAGGACCTCCTCTCTCGTTACCTCAATCTGACTCACGTCTTTCAACACCGCTCCTGAAATCAGCGGTTCTGGAGTGGGCAAGCTCTTCTCATCTTCCACAGTGAAGACAGAGGCAAAAAATGCATTCAGCTTCTCAGCCATTTCCCTATCATCCTTCACTGACTCCTTTTACCCCTTGGTCATCCAAGGGCCTCACTGCCTCCCTGGCTGGTTTCCTGCTTCTAATGTTTTTGAAGAAAGTTTTATTGTTGGCCTTTATGTTTTTTGTGATATGCTCCTCATATTCTCTTTTTGCTTGCCTGATCACAGACTTGCATTTTATTTGCCACAGCCTGTGTTCCCTTTTATCAGCCTCACTGAGACTAGCATTCCACTGCTTAAAGGAATCCTTTTTACTTTTTACAGCTTCTATTACTTTGTTTGTTAACCATGCAGGCTTTTTTTTATACCTATTTGTGCCTTTTCTGACCTGCGATATATATTTTTTCTGAGCTTCTAGGATTGTAGTTTTAAATAGTCTGCATGCTTCCCCAGTGGTTTTGACCCTTTCTACTTTTCCTTTCAGTTTCCTTCTCACATGTCCCCTCATACCAGAGAAGTTACCCCTTTTAAAGTTAAAAGCGGTTGTGTCCATCTTTTTGGCCAATTCCCTATTTATGCAAATGTTGAACTCAATAACATTATGGTCACTGTTCCCAAGTGATGCAATCACTTTTACATCTCTCACCAGGTCTTGGGCATTACTTAGGACCAAATCCAGGATCACCTCTCCCCTGGTAGGTTCCATGACCATCTGTTCCATAGCACAGTCATTGAGAGTATATAGAAACTCAATCTCTTTTTCCTGACTAGAACACATATTGACCCAATCAATGTGTGGGTAGTTAAAATCACCTATCATGACACAGTTTTTTTGCCTAGCTGCTATCTTTAATTCATTAATAATTTTATAATCCTCCTCTATCTTTTGATCTGGTGGGCGATAACAAACTCCCAGTGTTAAGTTTCCTTTTGGGCCCACTATTTCAACCCATAGCATTTCCAGAATCAAATCCAATTTTCTTACCCTCAGTCTTACTGGACTGTATACCCTCTCTGACATACAGAGCCACCCCACCTCCAATCCTTCCGATATAATATACAGCGGGGAAATCACTGTATCCCACTGATTCTCCTCATCTCACCAAGTTTTTGAAATACCCACAATGTCTATTTTTTCACCCAAAACCTAGCACTCCAACTCCTCGATTTTACCTTGGACACTTCTAGCATTTGTATAGAAAAACCTACAATTTTCCATACATGTTAAGCCCTCAACCTTCCTCTTGCTGCCTCGAGACCCTGTCAGACAGTCCATATCACTAGCCACAGTCTCAGTGGACAATTCCAATCCACCTCCCTATAGAAAAGCAACAGCTACCCCGTCATCCCAAACCAGGGACTTTTCATCTCCTGTCAGCTTTCCCCCAATATTCAGTTTAAAAACTGCTCTGCTACCTTCTAGATTTTAAGCGCCAGCAGCCTGGTTCCTTCTCGAGACAAGTGGAGACCGTCCCTTTTGTACAGCTCCCTCCTGTTCCAAAAAACATCCCAGTGCCTAACAAGTGTGAACCCTTCCCCCCTACACCATCGTCTCATCCATGCATTGAGACTCCTGGTCTGTGCCTGTCTCTCCGGCACTGCGCATGGAACAGGTAGCACTTCTGAGAAGGCTACCTTGGAGGTCCCGGCCTTGAATTCCCTGCCTAGTAGCCTAAATTTCTCCTCCAGGACCTCATGACTGCACTTCCCCACATCATTGGTGCCAACATGCACCACAACCACTGGCTCCTCCCCAGCACTATCTACCAGCCTATCTAAAACACACGTAATGTCTGCTACCTTCACACCAGGCAGTCAAATCACCATACGGTCAGTACATGGGTTCACCACCCAGCTGTCTATCTGCCTAAGGGTCGATTCACCAACTACCAAGAGCCCCCTCCCACCCTGCCCAGGGATGGTTCCTTAGTGTGAAAGGATACTCTTTCATCAGCTGAAGAGGTCCCTTCTGAGGGCATATTCCCCTTATCCTCAGTATAGTGCCCTGTTTCCCCTTGACCCTTATTGTCCCTGACAGCAGCTATCTGGCTCTTCCTGGGCCAGGTGCTCCCTTAAGTAGAGGCCTCCCCCAGGAAGGGTGGGGCAGCAGCTATTCAAATTCACCAGGCACTCAATTACACACAAATAATGGCCCTTCCTCACCCTCTCTCAAGCAGCCAGCACTCTGCAACAACTCTAATCTCTTGCACACACTCCCAGTCACAGTCCTCCCACACAATCCACTCAGTTAAATCCCCTCAGCTGAAAGCAAATAAAAAAAATCCACTCACTCCTCTAACAGCTCTTTCTCTTGCTCTGTCTCAGAGCTCACTTGGCTCTGCAGGCCCTGACAGATGCGCTGATAATATCCAGTTTCTTAACATGCAGTTTAATTACCCTAATTATTTCTTTGGTCTCCATGATCTTCACCATATTGTTTGTTATATCTAGAGATTTCATTTTCTTTTCCAGTAGCTGATTCCATCGGCTATTATATGCATCTGCTTGTAAAAGTCCAAGGAGGGTAGACCCTCCCTCAGATTTGAAGGTTTTAACTTTAAAAAGAAATGCTTTAATCTATGCCTTAGCCTCCATTGATGATTCATTCAATTCAGCTCTCAGTGCTATACCTGAAACACATCTAGAGGTAGCCAATGGGTGCCGGGGAAAAAATCATGTTGAATAGAATCCATTCTATCAGAGACAGCATATATCCAAATTTCCGCACCATATAAGTACTGATTTGTTACATTAGCATTATATACCTTTATAGCCAAGGGGACAAATTCAATACCTGCTGTATAATAATATTTTACAATTGTCCTCCCAGTTCTCAGGGCATTAATACTTGCCAAGTCTAAATGTGGTTTCCATTAAAGGGATGGGTCAAAATGTATGCCCAAGTATTTAAATTAATTGACTTGTTCCATTTGTTGGCCTATTATATGCTGACTTTTACTGAATATTAGTACCTTAGATTTTACTGCATTGATAATCAGACTTCCATGATTACAGTAATCCTCAATTTTAAAAATCAATTTACAGAATCCCATAACTGATCTAGACATTATTACTGCATCGACTGCATATAAGCGAATTGGAACTTTGCACTTGCATAAATACGGAAGATGGAAACCATTCCCCAGAAGACAAGGTCTAAGATCATTTATATATAAATTGAACAGCAGAAGTGCAACAATACACCCCTGTTTAACACCTTTGTCTAGAGAAAGTACTCCAAGTGCCTTTGGTCCCCACACCTGACCCAGGTAGTGGGGCATTTGTATAGCTGTTGTATTAGATATAAGCAGGGCTCTTTTTGTAGCAGGAACTCCTTTGCATATTAGGCAACACATCCATAATGTAGCCAATCCTCCAAAAGCTTACAGTAGCCCCTGTAAGAAGAGCTCTGTAAGCTCTTGGAGGATTGGCTACATTAGGGGTGTGTCACCTAATATGCACAGGAGTTTCTGCTACAAAAAGAGCCTTGAATATAAGAGGCGAGGTTCAATACCATAATTCTTTAAATGTTCCCATAATCTGGGCCTAGAAACTGTGTCAAAGGCCCAGGACAGACTGGCAATTTGCCCCGGTATCGAGTCGCGGCAAAAAAAACCCGGAGTAAACGATACCGGGTTTTCCCGTCCACACAGCGGGGGCCTCTGCCGGAAGATACTGGATGGAGGCGCGTGGGAGCGTTCAGATTGCCGCACCGGAGGCGCACTATATTCGCTGTTTCCCCATTATTTCGGCTGTGGGCGTATGTGCGCATAAGCGCATTTTGGCGATTTTTTTTTTTTTGCCCTGCAACGCCGGCACCGCATTGGGCAGTGGAGCGGAGCGCAGCCAATCACACCGCTGCTGCCTCATGCCCAACGCGGGTTGCTCCCGGCTTTTCGGCTGCGCGTTCAGACTCCTCGGAAGCGGAGAAACGCGTGACAAACGCAGGCTTTCAAGATTTGCGTCGGCTTTTATCAGGTGTTTTTTTAATCCGGCAGTGAAGCGCGAGAGCACCGGTAGGCTACAGACAGTTGGGGGACGCCAGGCAGATGTGCCTGTGTGAACATTCCATTTAATCCGATATTGAGTCGTTGTCAGCCCGGGTCCCATCCCGCGGCAAATTGCCAGTCTGTCCTCGGCCAAATGCTGATTTAAGATCTATGAAGACTGCTCCCAGTCTACCTTCTCCAGAATGCATATATTTATCAATTAGATATTGAAGGATATGACAATGATCAATAGTACTTATTCCTTTCCTGAAGCCGGCTTACTCATTCCCATGGATGTTATTTTCTTCAACCGATGATCTAATTTTTCCCAAAAGCATTGCAGCATAGAGTTTTCCAGTGGTGGATAACAAACTTACAGGGCAATAGTTTGTCAGGTCCATCTGGTCCCCCTTTTTATAAATCGGTACAGTAATTGCACTGCATCAAACTTCAGGAATATATCCCATCTTGTTTGTATAAGTAAAAACTGAGGCTAGAATCTGTGCCCACCAATTTGAGTTGATTTTAAACAGTTCCACTGGTGTTAGATCAGGGCCAGGTGCTTTCCTTTTGTTGTTGTTTAATCAAGATCTTCACTTCATTAGCTGTTACTGGGCACCATTCCTTTATATCTGGTGACAATCTTGGTCTTGTAGTAGCAAAGAAGGCTTCCTAAACAGCCGCTGGAATATGGGAAAGTATGGGGAAACTCATATTTAACCCTTTAGCTATCAAGGTCCAAAAGATTTTTGGGTTTTTTTGTTTTGTTTTTATGGCCCATAATAAACAATCCCATTCATTTTGGGGGGCATGTGTCGAATGCTTTATGTAGGTATACCTTTGCCTTAATTCTGAAGCTCCAGATACCTCTGCAAGTCCCCAGAGACCAACACTTTTTGCCTTTATTCTGAGGCTTCAGTAGCCTTCTGCAGGTCCTCAGCACGGCAGAGAGTGAGGGGGCAGGAACGCCAGGTACCCTACCTGACAGTTATGATGATATAGACTTCATTACTGATCAAAAGTATATGTTTCTTTTAAATCACAATACTTGTATATTTTGCTTAACCTTTTCTGCTGTTGTGCAGCTCATTTCACCAAGGGACCTTCTGGATTATTAACTTCCTTCAAACCTGATGAAGATTATTTTTGAAATGGGATTGTTAACCGGCTGCCTGTCTTCTTGCTCTCTAATTGTCCTCTTGCTCTCTAATTGTTGAATATTTGTGGTTATTGTTTATGTATATCATTTATGCTGCTTGGATATTGTTTTTGTTCCCTTTGGTATATTATTCGAGAATGTGAGCAGTGTCTGTAAATAATCAGACAAAGCAGAGGTTTCAGTTTATTTAGCTGGAAAGATATTTTTACAGCTGTTTTAGAAAATTTAAAGGCATCATCCTCACTAATTGGCTCAATAGTCTTTTCACAGAGTGTTTTTGCTATTGTCTGTATATATCTCCACATTGCAGTCCTCTGTTTTGGATTTTCTCTGCAAAGTCAAAAGGAACAAAAATGACCTCTGGTTTTCTGGAGCAGTTTAAAAATATATATCCATTGAAGAAAAAAAAATAGCATTTTTCAATTGAGGCAAGGTCAGGTCACATTGCAATTTGTTCATCGGAAATGGAGGGGGCAGACCATGTGGGCTCTCTGCTGAGACATATATTGAAGAAATGTTTCATTCGTCTGCAAAGCAATGTAGAGGCAGCCATATGAGCAGCTTGAGGGACACTTTTCTGGACTTTCCTGGATCAGTAATACACACACAATAAAAAAACAAAAAACAAATTCCTCAGAAACCCAGAAATACAGAATATCAAAACAAATCCAGTGATTAGTTCACACAAAACTCAAAATAGCAATAAAAGTAATAATTCTCCCAAACTACCCCCCCCCCTTTCTTACACTCCCAGGGAGAAAGGATGGAGGAAGACTAGCTAGTAGTAATACATTAATAATAAAAATTAATTAAGGCAGTCTGCTGAGAAAAGTAGGGCTGCCAGATCCCCATTCTGGGTGTGTGTTCCCCTGATTTCCAGGGCTCCAGCCCACTGCTGGCCAGCAGGGGAAGTCCTGTCCCCAAACAGCAACATCATGCATCGACATCACTAATGCGATGACGTCATAAAGAAGTGATATCATCATGGTGGGGATGGTGCATGGTGATGTTCTGGTATTTTGGACAAAACACTATGGTGACCATAGAGTTTTGCCCGAAACACCAGAGCGTTGCTGCGCGACATCCACAGCATGATGACATCACTTCTGTGTGACATCATTGTGCCAGTGATTCCATGCACAATGATGTTTCCCCACCACTCACTTTGGGACAGCTCCCTCCCACCCACCCCCACTGGCAAATTAATCAGACCTGGCAACCCTAGAGAAAAGATTTCAGCTCAGTTGAGGCAGGAACTGTCCAACCAAGCAAGTCATCTCTCCTAGGACGTGGCTAACTGATGGATGCTGTTTACAATTTGCTTCCTCTCCATGAAACAGTGCATGATTGACCAAGGCAGCTCTCCTGAACAGTTCCAGGACTAAGACTGGCTACGAGAAATGCTGTTGCCTGAAAAATGAGAGGCCATCAGGCACTGTAAAATCCCTGACAATTGATTCATGATGTTAACAGATCCCGGGAGTCATTCCAAGAAGCCTTTGATTACCTCAAAGCCTTTGACTACCTTGTATGTAGTCTACCTGATCCAATGGCAGACAACTTTTAGGGTTGGCAATATCTGATTACACATCCTTAGTGCTAAGAACAACTTCAGAGGGACAATTTAAATTATAACTATAGGCAGAGAATTTAAATACTCCCTCCCCAAGAGACATTTTTCAGACCTGAAACTATTATCTAGATTTAAAAAAAACCACAGGAGATTTAAGCATAGATCTCTTGGAAATGGTGTAGCTAGTCTGGCCCTCCCTGCCACTTCTCCTGTGGAGATATTTTAAATGATTATTATGTATTCTAATTTCTTCAATGAAAATTTCTTAAAATTTCTTGTACTTATTTGGATAGAATTATTGTGCTGTTGCTATGGCTTATAAAGAAGGACTGACCATTCCTATAACATGGCTATACCATTAAAGCAACATTTACACTTTCAGCTTATCTGGTAAGTTGTCTAAGGGGCAAGCTACATGTTTACTAGGATGTACGTGAATGTTGGGATTTCCCTGGTTCAATTCAAATGTTGGGTGTTGTATAAGGTTTTTGTTTGTGTGTTGTAATCCATGGGCTAAAATTGAAGTAGATAGTCCAGTTCACTGTAGTTCAACTTCATTATCTGCACCTGGGTCAGTGAGTTTGATATTAGAAGTAACTATTGTATAAGAACAATAGAAGAACAAGAAGAGATTGGATTTATATTCTGCCCTTCACTCAGATTGATTTCACACTAGCCTTTGTCCCGGCTCGCTCCTCCTTTCCCTCCGCTTCTTCTGTCAATTTCACACCATTTGTCCCGCGGCCGCCTTTTGACCCACAGCTTCCTCTGTTTTACTCCGGCTCAGCTCAGTCCTTGATTTCCCAGAAGTTTCCTGTTGCTGTGCGGAGAAAAAGTGGGACGGGGAAGGGGAGGGATTAAGAGGGCAAAGACAGGGGAGTGGGAGGGAGGACGCAGGAAGCCACAGGAAACCTTGCCAAGAAAATCAAACTCCCAGAGCAGATTAAAAACAGCCATGTGCCAAGAGTTCTAATGAGAAATCAGTTTAAACGGTCCGGGGGAAACTGCCCCAGCAGTAAACAGGGGCAAATAACATGTGCAAAATTGGTCTCAGAGTCTCAGAGTGGCTTACAAACTCCTTTCCCTTCCTCTCACCACAAAAGACATCCTGTGAGGTAGGTGGAGATGAGAAAGTTCTTTTCAGAACTGTCCTTGAGAGAACAGCTCTGACAGAACTATGGCTTGCCCAAGGTTATCCAGCAACTGCAAGTGGAGGAGTGAGGAATCAAACCTGGTTCTCCCAGACTGGAGTCAGCGTACTTAACCACTACACCAAACTGGCTCTCAATAGCAGACAAATAGCAAGCAAAGATGCCGCTCACACATCGTTTGTCACTGAAAACGTCACTGAGACATACAAGACAAAGCAGGTTTAAAAGAAACAAACACATTCAGAAAAAAACTTTAGAAGAAATTATTTAGGAGGGAAAAAACATGGAATCTACTAATGAAAGAACCTAACATTGACACATTAGTTCATTCCCTATGTACGACTCTGGAGTTTCATAATTAGAATTCCTGATGTGAAATTTGATTCTAAAACACAGGTCTGTGGGGGACCAAAATGGACTTGTGCTTTGGCACTGAGGAAGTAGTTATTAACTCTTCCCTAATCAGGGCTGGCCCATCATAGAGAGTTTTTAGGCAGTGGCCTAGAGTGGCCCCTTAAGAGGCGGTGCCCTGCAGCTGCTGGCCTGCCACCCCTCCCTTGCTTAAACAGGGTAGGCTGAGGCGTCGCTGCTGCAACCCTGCATGGCGGTGGCAGTGGAGACCAGCTTCGAGGAGCGCTCCTCCAGGGACTCCATGCTGCTACTGCCTCCAGCAGGCCCCCTGCTGGGCTCCGCCCTCCTTCCCACATGGCTCTGCCCCATCCCACACTCCAGTGTTGGCCTCAGGCAGCACAGCCTCCCTGCTGCAGCTCTCATTCGCTTCCTGGCTGCTGCCTGCCCGCCAAGGCCATGCTGGGCAAGGACTACATGCTGGCCATCATCCTGGTCAACTGTGATGGCTGCCCCCGGTGTGGGAAGGGGGCTTGGGGGGCGCCTTTCCTGGGAGGAAAGCAAGCAAGCAGCCAGGCTGAGGCCACCCCCGGAGGCACCCATTCCCTTCTTCCCTTTTCTTCTTCTTCCTTGGGGCTGTCATTCTGGGGTGGGAGGCTCACCAGGGGGGTGCCAGAAAATTGGGGGGGTGCACCAAGGGGGGCACCAGAAGGTATCCTTGCCTAGTGTACAAAAAAAATAAACCTGGAGCGGGCTGTGTCCCCAATGCTATCTTCCTGAACTGAAAACACTCCCAGTCTGTTTTAAGCCTTGAAGGGTGGCATAAGGCTGCCTGTAATTATTCTCCAGTGACAAGTTGTAAGGAAGAAGACCTCATTCCTTGACCCCAATCCCATACCATTTCTGTGGCAACATCAGGAGTTCCAATCATGCAAGTCCTATATTTCATGTAGATTGACAAGAGGACAGGGCTGTACCAGTTCCCTTCTTCTACACACCAGGGAACATTGTGTGGTTCTTATATTGTAAATCTCTTCTCTTCTTTACTACTTGAATGTTAGCAATGGACCACTTGCTAGGCTGAGATATACGTCATGAAATAAGCTTAAATCAGAGGTCACTACTTTTATTAATAGTTTCTTTTGCCCCCTAAGAAAGTAATAATTTGCACCTGTTACTCTTTTTCTGTTCTCTGCTTTACTTTTACAGTCACCATCAGGGTCTCTAGAAAAGAATTCATTTAGACCAAATTGGAGGGGGGGAGTCCTAAAACTTATTAGTTCAATTTTCTTTCTGAAAAGTTCAATAAATATTTGCACTAAAGTGGAATAAAGGGCCATCAAACTGTAATTATTTTAGGTTGCTCTTTTATTCTAGAAAAATAGTTCAGAGAATGCTGTATAATATCGCTTTTCATGCACACAGAGCAGTTTTTAGCGCAGTTAATTTTTTATTGATCTCCAAATTCATTACATTTTCAGACCAATTAGGTTCAGTGGTGAGTAAGAGACTTTTAAAACACCGTTCCAAGCAATAGTTTTCACCACTTTCTTATTTCAAGAAGCTACGCTGACTTTTCAGTTGTTGGTTTGGGAGTGCATGGTCAAATTCATATAAATGACTAGTTTTAAGTTAAGTGGGTCTCATAGGCCACATGGGTCTAACTGTTGCTCTACACAAACTAAGAGGACATCCAAGAATGTGAGAGAAAGTTCAATAGTGAGTGATTACTATAGGATGGGCACAAATCACCGGTTTGTGGTTCATGAGGTTCATGGCACGGTAGAATGCCCCCCCCAGTGGGCTAGAGACACCAAACTTGCAGTGAGTCTCCAGCTGACTCTCCTCTACCTGTCCTCCAAGTTTAGATTTAGGGGGACTGAGTTACAGCCCTCCAAAGCAGGTGACCCCAGGAAAGCGCTCTCTGATAAATCACAGCTACAGGTTCAGAGTGTGTTGAGTGGCCCCTTTGCAAGTTAGAGAAGTATCAGACTCACAGTTGACCTCCCCAGGTCCCCTCTACCTGCCCTCCAAGTTGTGTGCAGATTGGCTTTGTGCAATTAAGATCCTAGGATCCAAAGTGCAAAGGGGGGGGATGTGTTGAACATCCCCCTTGCAAAGTAGAGGCATCAAACTGGCAGTGGACATCCCCCGGATGCTCCTCTGCCTAGCCTCCAAGTTGTGTGTAGATTGGCTTTGAGGTGGCTGAGTAGTGGTCACCCCAAAGCAGGTGCCCCAAGGAAAGTGCTCTCTGGGGAAATCACAGCTGCCACAGGTTCAGGAGTATGTTGAACAGACTCCCTGCAAGCTAAAGGCTTAGAGCAGAATGGGAGCTCTCTGGTTGGCAGCCAGAGCTGCCTATCAAGCTTTGGAGGGCCACTATTTGTGTTTCCAGGGCTGCAGAAGTCCATCCCCACCCCCGTTGCCTGGAGAATTGATTCATCAGTGCCAACATGTCTGGTCCACAGACCTCATGAACCTCCGTGAAAAATGGTTCGGTTTGTGGGTGGTTCGTGGGAAACTTGATCACACAAACTGAGGTTCATGAACCATGAACCAGGGTCAGTTCATGATGAATTTCAGTTCATAATTCAGTTCGTGCCCATCCCTAGCAATTTCTAATCTCATCACTGATGCTGGTAAGAGGAGCAAGAGGGTAGAGTCAGGTCATTTGGGAAGTAGATGTAGTAAGTGGGATTGGGGAAAAAAGACTAAAGTCACCCTCTCATACCTAGTCATTTCCTGACTACCCAGGTTGATAGCTTTTATCTACTCCCATACACAGAAATAAAAATTTGCATCCTTATCTAGGTAACCAGTCACACGAAGACAACCCTATATACCGATTGTGTAAGCACACTCTAAATCATCACACCTTCTGAGCAGTAAAAGAAAAGACAGCCATAACTCCTAATAGTCTTCAACAGTATAATTTTAAGACCACTGATGCTAGATCTATCTTGTAAATCATCCTGGATAATGCAGTTCAAACTTTGGCTATTTTCCAAGACAGATATATAGCTCCTAGTTAAAGTTGAATACTAAAATATGAATTCATCAGCAAAGGATTCTGGTTTGTGAAGATGTTTATTTTTAAAGCCTGGATAGGGACTGTCTACTAGCTGCCCTTTGTTAACTTTAGTGACAGAGTATCTGTTTGAAGGGATTCTCCATTTCTTCAGTGACATAAATGAATTTTGAGCACCAGGCCATTAGAAACACTTGGGATGCTCAGTTCAAAAATGTTTCACATTTGTTTTACTCAGCTGTGACAACCTCCTTAGTCCCTTTCAAACATTACAATCACATGTACTGAGAGCCTACCAAATGCTTGCAGATCCTCATGATATGTGTGGTCACCAAGTTGTGTAAACAGAGGCAACTTGTGTGTTTACCATGTGTGCACAGCTGTCGTATGTGTGAACTAACTAGTGGATTTTAAGGTTTTCATCTTCACATGTGTCAATGCCTTACATACATAGTAAATATGCATATTACCCTTTTTACATGACATGGCTATTGTACATATTGGAGACAGGATCATGAGTAGCAAGGATCCCCAATAAATGTGGTTAGTAGGTTTCTGGTATGGGAGGGAAGACAAAATGTCATAATCAACCCCATCAGATCTTGGAAGCTAAGCATGGTCAGAACTTGGATGGGAGACCTCCAAGGAAGTCTCTGCAGAGGAAGTACCACCTCTGCTTCTCACATGCCTTGAAATCCCCTTGCTTGAGTTGCCATAAATTGGTTGCAACTAGGCAGTATTTTGAATATGCATGTGGGTTGCTGGTACATGTGACTGCAACACTTTTAAAAGGCTCTTATCAACTAGGTTTTGATAGTAAAATGAAAATGAAGACAGCTCATACTGTTACCACACCCCCACAAACGTGAACATACATTCAGACAGGGCCGACTCTCTCACTAGGCAAACTAGGGTGATGGCCTAGGGCGCAGATCTCCCAGGGGTGCAGGGAGGCCCCTGCCACTGCCACCTGCCCACCCCAGCATGGTTTTCTGGGCGCCCTGCTCCACAGCATGCCCCTTCCTGCCACTTCGCCTCATGCCCCTGACCATGAGAGACTCGCATTTAATGGTGCTGCTGCTGCTGCTTCTACCAACCCATTTGGAATCAGCCTCGGATCTGGTGTGGCGGAGCCGAGTTTGCATCTGGAATGGATGGATTCACCCCTCCCTCCCCCCCACATCCCGATCAGAGACTCATCCATTCAATGTGCAGCCCTCTGAAATCAGTACAGTCTTTCAGGTACGCTCCAGGCTCAAGCTACACGCACACTGCTCTTCAGATTAATGTGGAGAACTAGCTTGCATGTTTGCACCAGGTGCAGAAAACCAGGATCTTTTACTTAAAGAAGTTGCCGTGAGTAGCAAGTTTTCAGTAGGAAAAGAATGACAGGGACCTGATTTTAAAGGAATACAGAGTTTATCCAGAGAGTTGGTAGAATTGGGTGGGGGGGAGATAACTCGAAGCAAATTCTAGCATTACTAAATCAAAACACAGACACATTCCTTATCCTAATTAATATAGTAACAGCAACCAAACATTGCCCCCCTTCAGAATAAAGAGTCAGATGCCTTGGTTGGCTTAACGTAAGGGCCACTTTATTAACTATTTACATTCTGAGAAGCAGCAAGGGCCATGACAGCGTGGAACAGGAGGACACAACAACGACTGATCTCTTAGGGAAGGTTATAGCTGGCTGATTCCCTTTAGAAGGCCCAAGGCCTTTCTTGAGCACCATACCCCCCAGCCCAGTCAAGTAACACAGATGCTTGAGAAAATGGCCGTCATTCAGGAGCCCCCAAAATAGCCACCTCTTGTGGCTGTTAGCCCCTACAGCTCAGATTTCTGCATGCCCCAAGCCCCACGTGAAGCCAAAACAAATTTGCTTCCTCATCTGGACCCCGGCCTTACCAAAAGGCGGCTTCCCAAGCCACATGGGTAGGTAAATACCCCTGGCTGCTAGGCTAGCCACAGGACTAAAGGCTGGGCCAGATCCCCCACTCCTGCCCTCAAAAGAAACAAGCCTGGGGAGATCACCAGGCCCCAAATGGGGTTGTACCAATGGCTGCTGCTGTTGCTCTGAAGCCGCCACCACCCAGAACGCAGCCACCACTTTGCAGTCACAGCCTCCATGCTGTCTTGCCACTGCCCCACACATTTGTCGCCCAGCCTAGGAGGAGCTGACAGAGGTGAGCTCCGGCCTGCCCAGGCAGAAAGACTGAACTGTGCAGTCACAGGTGTAGCCACCTTAAGAAGCCTCCAGCCTGTATAGGCATGAAAATCCTTCTGCCTCTTCCTCCTCCTAGAGGAGGCAAATGCAGCCTAGTGGCCGCTAGCCATCCAAAAGGGAGCCACATTCAGTAGAACTACTCCAAATTGGAGCAGAAATGACTAGTTGAAATAAATCAAGATGGGTAGCCATGTTAATCTGTCTGTAGCAGTAGAAAAGGGTAAGAGTCCAGTAGCACCTTAAAGACTAACCAAATTTGTGGTAGCTGTATCTGAAAAAGTGAGTCGTGACTCACGAAAGCTCACACCCTGCCACAAATTTTGTTAGTCTTTAAGGTGCTACTGGACTCTTACTCTTTTCTGTTTGAGCTAAAGGTATGCATGTGGTTTGGAAAACAAGGGGGGGGATAGATCAAGAGGGAGAGGAAAGATTACCTGTCTGCCAAGAAATCAGATGGAAGAAAGGAGGGATCCAGCATGTGTGTTGGGAGTCTGTTGTAGTTTTGTTGGTATTCAGGATCTAACTCTAACTGCTGGCTCTCAAGCCAGGCCAGTTATACTGTTGTTGGCCCATAGCACAAAATGGGTTCTTTCCAAGAAATAAAAGATTATGACAGAGTATAAAGGAATACTTAAGAGGTGAGTAACTTACTGGAAAAAACCCTACAGAACTGACTAAACGGCACCAGGGAAGGGATGTTCTTGACTGAATTATAGTTCAATTCAGGATTACAAAACCGGAGGCATGAAGCTGAGTCATAAATCTGGTGGGAGCTTTGAGGACAGTGAGAAGATTTGGATCAGAGGTTCCAGGCTGCCACAGGGTACTTAACATCCAAATTGTGTTAATGGTCAGTGATTACATACCATATAAAAGACAATACAGGAAGAGACATCTTTGTCTTCTAGGCTGGTGTGGCTTAATTGCTGTTATTTTGTTGGCACTCCCTGGTTTTTCCCAGAAGGGCTTCCTTGGAAACATTTCCTGTGGAAGTTCTCTTTAGCCACGAGATTTATTCTAAGCTCTTTTCTCCTACACCACCAGCAAGCATAGCCTGAAAGAAAAATAAAGCAAGGGAGAATGTGGCTTTTTATGCATCGGTGGTTTCCCTTCCTTTCATCATGCATCTCCGTCACGTTTTCTTTTTCTTTCTGCATTTCCCCCCACTTGCATGTCTGTTGGGTTCTCGTTTTTGTTCTGCATGGTGTTTGCCCCTTCAGCTCTCAGTTCACATTCCATTTGCTGTTTTCCTGACTTTTAGAGAGGTTTTGGGGCGGTGTTTCCCCTTGCCTCACTTGGCAGCCAGAGGTAATTCAAAAGTGTACAGATCCCCTCAGCTTTTTCCTCCCCACCCTTTTCCCATGACCACATCATTCTGCCCACTCTGTACCTTCTGCCATTCCCTTGTTGTTTTACATTTAGTTATTTATTCATTTATTTATTTATTACAAGCGGTCTGGCACAGTGATACTAGCCGGGGTGCCCTGCATTTGCAGTTCCTGAGAAATTTAGAGGAGACTCTTTTGTGTCCAGTGGCACCTTTAAGAGCAACAAAGTTTATTGTGTGCATCTGCCCAGGGCAGTGCAGCCCACTGCAGCCCTCCTCATTCAGATGGTCTCATCAGCTGCCCTGGCCAGCCAAAGTGGTGGCAAGGAGAGGGGGTGCCCGCTCGGCCTGAGAGGCAGCTTGAGAGTGAGTGGAGAAGGAGGAGGCAGTGAGGTTGTGTGCAAAATGCTGGTGGTGGCGGCAGAGGCAACAGCAGCAGCAGTAGGAGGAGGAGGCAGAGGATGTTCTGGGGCCACTGGATCGGGTCCAGCACCCCACCAGCATGGCCAGCTCTGAAGGAATCACCCTCCATGGCTCCTCCAGCAGCAGGGTGCCCCCCACCTCCTGCCTAGCCACCTGCTGCTGCTGCTCTTCCTCCATGCATGCCCAAACAAGGGAAATGTCTCCTGGCTTAACTATCTTGCCACACACATCAACATGCAGCAGCCTGCTGCTATTTGTTTAAAATTTAGGAAAGTGAATGACCACAGTGGTTGGAGGAGAGGGGGAATGGAGGGGTGAAGACCCACTACCTCCTGTGACAAACCCCTCCAGTGGCAGGGGAAAGGCCTGAGCTCTCTCCCCCACCCCAAAATTTCTCCCAGAGCTTGGAGAAGAGAAAGCAACCTGATTGGGAGAAAAGGGAGGCAGTGTTGGGAGCGGGGGCTTAGATTCCCACACCCTTTCAGATGTGTGGCTCTTTCCAGATGAACCCAGCTGGGCTGCCCTCTCACAGCTTGCAATGTCAGTATCAGTGGGTTCTCTGTACACTCATCATAAGAACATAAGAACATAAGAACATAAGAGAAGCCAATGTTGGATCAGGCCAGTGGCCCATCTAGTCCAACACTCTGTCACACAGCGGCCAAAATATACCAGGTGCCATCAGGAGGTCCAGCAGTGGGGCCAGGGCACCAGAAGCCCTCCCACTGCTGCCCCCTCCAGCACCAAGAATAGAGTGCATCACCTGCCCCAGACTGAGAGTTCCCATCTATACCCTGTGGATAATAGCCACTGGTGGACTTCTGCTCCATATGTTTATCTAATTTCCTCTTGAAACTGTCCATGCTTGCAGCTGCCACGACCTCCTGTGGCAGTGAATTCCATATGTTAATCACTCTTTGGGTGAAGAAGTATTTCCTTTTATCTGTTCTAACCCGACTGCTCAGCAATTTCATAGAGTGCCCACGAGTTCTTGTATTGTGAGAAAGGGAGAAAAGTACTTCTTTCTCAACCTGCTCTATCCCATGCATAATCTTATAAACCTCGATCATGTCACCTCTCAGCCGTCGTTTCTCCAAACTAAAGAGCCCCAAGCATTTTAACCTTTCTTCATAGGGAAGGTGTTCCAACCCTTTTATCATTCTAGTTGCCCTTCTCTGCACTTTTTCCAATGCTATAATATCCTTTTTGAGATGTGGTGACCAGAACTGTACACAGTATTCCAAATGAGGTCGCACCAATGATTTATACAGGGGCATGATGATACTGGCTGATTTGTTATCAATTCCCTTCCTAATAATCCCCAGCATAGCGTTGGCCTTCTTTATTGCAGCTACACATTGTGTAGACATTTTCAGCGAGTTATCCACTACGACTCCAAGATCTCTCTCTTGGTCCGTCTTTGCCAGATCAGACCCCATCAACGTGTATTTATATTTAGGATTTTTGGCTCCAATGTGCATCACTATGCACTTGGCCACATTGAACCCCATTTGCCACGTTGACGCCCACTCACCCATCCTCAACAGATCCCTTTGGAGTGCCTCACAATCCTCCCTGGTTTTCACCACCCTGAACAACTTTGTGTCATCTGTAAATTTAGCCACAACACTGCTTACTCCCAATTCCAAATCGTTAATAAACAAGTTAAAAAGCATCGGACCGAGTACTGATCCCTGTGGTACCCCACTGCTTACCACCCTCCACTGAGAAAGTTTCCCATTTATACTCACTCTCTGTTTCCTATTTATAAGCCAGTTTTTGATCCACAAGAGGACTTTTCCTTTTATCCCATGATTATTGAGCTTACTTAGGAGCCTTTGATGAGGAACTGTATCAAAAGCTTATATATCAAAAACTGTATCAAAAGCATCATGTTCCCTCATATTAGGAGATCCTGTGACTTTTATCTTTCCATTTGTCACAGTGGCTGATAACACAGCAGAGTATCCCCTAGTACACAGCAATATGGAAAACAGGACTTTGCAGCTGCTTGTCAGTTGCAGAAAAAAGTCTTGTCAATTTCAACAGTGTCCCCTTTCATTGAACAAAGTAACACTAAAATGCATCCAAAAACCTGAACAGTGAGGATTTAAGTGGAGAGCGCTTGACCGATGCTACTGCACAGCTGTGATAGGACAATTATGTGAATGTTAAAAAAATAACCTTTGGACTCCACCCCCTACACACACACACATCACAAGTGATATTCCCACCCCAGTTAATAAAAAACTGTGTTTTTTGGTTTCAGCTGAAGAATAAATGCACAGAAATACACTGGAGAAAACAAAGAATGGTGCATACAGCAGGCACGCAAATCCAAAGTCAAGTTTAAAGGCTTAATTGCTCAGATTCTCCACAGTAAGCTGTCAAACATCGCTCTGCTCAGTTTGCCATAGATGCTGGGGGGAAGGGAATTCCTTAGGTGGGGGGAGTGAGTGTGGAGTGTGTGACTGCACTATCTTAGAGGCTGTAACTCTTTCGAAGAAGCCTTCCTCTCCCAGAGGAATGTCCTTGAAACTTTTGGTGTTGGCTTGCTTCTGTAGATAATGGGATCATATATTTCCCAGGTGAAAGGGGGGTAGAGGCATGGTGGGTAGGTGGAGTGGATGTGACGTATGAGTGGGCATCAGGAAGCGTCACTTTTGAATTACCTATATCTATGATTGTACCCCCAAAATCTTCAGATCTGACACAGTACAGTTACAACCTGGATCTTGCTTATAACTCAATAAACATATCACTGCCAAAAAAAAGTGTTGTTGAGAATAACTTGACCAGGAGTCTGACATAAGCTATGTGTGCATAAAGAGCCAGAGAGAGAGACAAAGAAGAAGAGGATGAACCCAAAACAAATAAAAATGAGATGAAAAATGGGGGAACATTTAAGGATGGGATTATCTGTCTTTCTTCTAGCTATTTTTGGAATAAGAGTCCCTCCTTCACTCCAAAAGCATAACTACAGGACTGAGAATGCCTCTATTTCCTGATCAAACTTCAGAGGCATCATATGCTTGTGGTTTATGGATTCTGATAAATTCAGTTAGACTACTGTATTAGATTGCTCGCTTTTGTTGTGAATAAACTATCAGAAGTGTCAAATGTCTCATCAGTGGAAAAGTCACATTGAAGTCTATTACCAGAAACAAACTCATATTGATCCAGAAAACAAATACCTCTGACTCTGTCTGCTCTAAAGCTGGGATCTTAGAACATCAGTGTTCCCACAGATTGAACTCTGGCATCAGGGAACCAAAGACACAGCTGAAGTGAGAGAGCAGATGGGGATTTTCTAAGAAGCTTGCAAGGGAAACTGTTCATACCAGATGGTGCTATCCAACTGCCTTGAAACAAAGGAAATGCTGATGTAATTAGCAAAATGTGAGAGAAGGGATGTGGCATGTAATTTTTTTGTGTTTGCTGTTATGTAACAATTACATGCTTATCCATTTTGTTTAAATACTGTACAATATTGGGCAATAATTACTGTTAACTTGTCAAATAGTTTCAGAAAATAGTATTAGTATAAGTTTATTCAGAGTGAAAGGAACCAGCATCAATCTTCTTTTCCTGATTGTTTTTAATCTTCTTTTTTCTTTCTTTATTTTGAAGAAGAAACCAAGCTTACTAAATTCCAGATACTCCATAATTTGGTTGTACATCATATTCCCTCAACACACAAAAATGTATCCAATTGCAAATTAAAATAAATCATGATTAGCCATCTTGGCTAATGTTCAAGGGCCCTTTTTTGGGTGCCCTCACCATTTAAAACTATATGGATGGTATGACAGACCCCTGATGCTTCCCCTTCCCCCAGGCAGATTTTCCTACCAAAAATATTTTTAGTTCCCCTCAGTGACTGAGCCGCATTTCAGAAGCATGTATTTCTTCTCTGTTTTATAAGCTTTAACTGTCCCACCCTGTCCCAGGTATTAGTTTAGGCTTATGATCCAACAAAGGAACTAGAGGGAATACAGAAACTGTGTTATATTAAAACTAGGAGTAAGGCCCGTTGTGGAAATAAATACAACAGGCTCTAGAAAGGCTCTGGAAGAGTGCCCTGGCTTTGGGCACACAGTGTGAATTTGCTGTGGTGACCTCAGCAGGGTATAATGACAGAGACTACCATTTTCTCCAGAGGAACTGATCTCTGCTACCTGAAGAGCAGTTGTAGTTTTGAGTGATCTCCAGACCTCACCCAGAGATTGGCAACAATTGTTACCCAGGAAGAAATGGCTGGTTTGGAGGGTGGAGCCTATGGCATTCTTCCTGCCTGAGGTCCAACCCCTCCTCAAACCTCACCCTCTCCAGGTTCTACCCCTCAAATCCCCAGGAATTTGCCAGCCTGGAGTTGGCAACCCCATCTCCATCCCAGCTAACCATCAACCTACTGTTGTCTTCCCTTCTGACTTCAGCTGACTTCTGCCCTCTCTCCTTCAGAGCAGTTGTAATTCTGAGTGGCCTCCAGCCCTTACCTGGAGATTGGCAACAATGGTTCCCCATGAGGGACTGGCTGGTTTGGAGGGTGGAGTCTATGGCATTGTACCTGTCTGAGACCCCACCCCACCCCTCCTCAAACCTCACCATCTCCAGGCTCTACCCCTCAAATCTCCAGAAATTTCCCAGCCTGGAGTTGGCAACCCTATCTCCCTCCCAGCCAATTGTCAACTTACCGTTATCTGCCCCTTGACTTCAGTTTTCCATCTCCTCCCCCTTCCCTCCTGGAAAGCAGTTGTAATTCTGATTGATCTCCAGCCCCCACCTGGAGATT
This sequence comes from Gekko gecko, assembly GCA_029375565.1. NCBI lineage: Eukaryota > Metazoa > Chordata > Lepidosauria > Squamata > Gekkonidae > Gekko > Gekko gecko. Next base: position 285,661,436 of record JAPDNY010000001.1, on the reverse strand, counting down.
GGCAACAATGGTTCCCCAGGATGGAATGGCTAGTTTGATGGGTGGAGTCTATGACATTGTACCTGTCTGAGGTCCCACCCCTCCTGAAACCTCACCTGCTTCAGGCTCCATCCCTCAAATCTCCAGGAATTTCCCATCTGGAGTTGGCAACCCTATCAGGACTGGCCCCAATGAGTTTTCTCTCAAAAGCCAAAACAGTGACAGGACCAAGCTTGGTTGCCTACCAACAGGCACTGAGGGGAAAGTAGGGTTGCCAGCTCTAAGTAGGGAAATACCTGGAGATTTTGGGGGTGGATCCTGTATTGGGGGGGGCGGAAGGACTCAGCAGGGTATAATGCCATAGGGTCTACCCTCCAAAGCAGCCATTTTCTCCAGGGGAACTGATCTTGGTCATCTGGAGATCAATTGTAACAGCAGGGGATCTCCAGGTCCCACCTGGAGATTGGCAACCCTAGGGGAAAGACAGCTGCACAGCAGGGGGCGATGGCCACTGGGCCAAGATTGGCAACAATCGTTCCCCAGGAGAAAATGGCTGGTTTGGAGGGTGGAGTCTATGGCACTGTACCTGTCTGAGGTCCCACCCCTCCTCAAACCTCACCCTCTCTGGGCTCCACCCCTCAAATCTCCAGGAATTTCCATACCTATAGTTGGCAACTTTATCTCATCCCCTCTCAGCAGCCTCTTCCTAGGCAAAATTCTGTTTTTCTCATTAGCGGGGAGCAAAGCAGTTTACTTCATTCTTTTCGGCTTTGTGATCTGTACAGCAACCCTGTAAGGCAGGTTAGGCAGAAAGTCTCCGGCTGGTCCAAAATCACCCAGGCAGTTTCCATAGGAAAGCTCCTGCTGAACAGAAGCAAGCAGCCAGGCCTAGGGTTGCCATTGCCAACAAAGACAAATTGATGCAAAGCAGGATGGAAAAGTCTCCATATCTCTATTTTGCCTTCAATTGGTTTTGATGCCAGCAGAGTGAGAAAATGCCAGAGGCTCTGGGTGGGTGCCCCATGGTAAATGCACCAAACAATTCCTAAAGATTTTCCACTGTGTCAATAAATCATTTTCTACACTCACAGTGTCCCCTGCCAGAATTAGTACCAGAGCTTTTTTGCCTTGTGGTATTCTGCTTGTGGTGTGACCTGTCTTTTTTGTGGTTTGGCATGGTTGTGTTATTGGGTTTGTTTCTTTTGAAGGGGAAGTGTTGTGAGTGAGGACATATTTCACCTCAGAATACAACAGGTTGCATAAACAACTGACAATTCCAACTGTCTTGTGGGGGGGGAGTTTGAGGTGCGAAATGGAGTGAAGTCCAATCAGCTTCTGTATGCAAATGAGCTTGAAATGCTGGCCCAATCAGAGAAGAGTAGCCTAGGCTGCAGTGGGTGGGAGAGAACTCAGGCAACGCAGCTAGTGGATAGGGACAGATTCTGAGCGACATACCAGGGAGCGAATTGATTTTGCCAAGCATAGAATCTTGCCAGACCACTACCCTTTTATTTAATAGGACAGGATACCCTCATGAAATGTTACATGAGGCAAAATTAACATTCAACACAGAATAAAGATTTTAATAAACAGGCAGGGAATATATCAGTATGAGGATACAAGATATAGAGGTTGCTGAAGTAAAACTTTCATATACAGAGTGAGAGAGAATTGAAGTTTTTGAACAAACAAGAGTGTTGTGTTTATTATATAGTCCAACTGTTACACAGAATCTTAAATACAGTTTCTTAGAGAACAGCATTTGCTTATAGTTTCTAGATTTCTCCCATCAGAATTCTAGGTTTTCCCTTTATAGAGCATTACAGACTTTTCAACTTCAATTCCTGAGGTGTCTAAGCTTCTCCCATTTATCACAGACCAGGGTTCTCTTCCCAACCCCCTTTTACTGGCTTGGCCAAGTTATTCTCCTTGTCTCTAAGAAGCAGTAGCTCCCTTTTCCTATTTGGCTTGTCTGGGAACAGGCCTGTAGCCATGGGGAGCATTTGGCAGCAATGCCCCTCACAGGTGAGTGCTGCCCCCTCAGACAAATAATTCAAAAGAATTAAAGAATATTTGGAAAATATTTTTTAAATGTAAGATGCATGTGGGGTTTCCAAAATACCCCAGACATAGTCAGAGAAGCTTCAGTCTCATTTTCTTTTTTTTCTGAGCGGAAAAATAAATACATTTTTAAAAATGCAAATAAAATAAAAATGCAATAAAATAAAAATGCAAGACGCAAAAGAGAGAAAGAGTCATCGTCCCCCCAAGGCTACACAGAAAAACAGTTTGGAAATGAGTCTCTCCAACTGAAAGGACTAGAAGACTAAAGGAGGACTAGAGGTCACAGTGAAGCCGGAGCTGCCTCATCTGCTGCTGCAAGAGGAGCAGCAGGCAAAGCCTTCCCCCCCCCCCCAAGATTTACCCATGCCCCACCAACCAAAATTTTCGGGCTATGCCCCTGTTTGTGAGTTTTCTCTAACTCCTCCCTCATATTTTTAATATATCTTATACAATGGAGTCCCTCCTCTTCTCTCTATAGAACTACTTTTCTGACAATTCCCTGACAGAAATCACTGACTTCCAAAGTCTCTTCTCTCAGAAGCCAAACCCTCTGGCTACTGATCCAGGTGTTAGATTTCAGACCAAGACCAAAAGTGATTCAAAAGGCAAATGAATCTTTTCTCTCCAGATCAGTGCTGGCCAATCAGAGAGTGAGTAGAGCAGCCAATCACATAAGCACTTCTCTCCAGTGAAGATTAACTCAAAACCTCCTTAATTCTCTTTCCCAAACAGCATTTTAAAAAACTGCTTTTCTATGAAATCCATCACAGGTGGCAACCCAAAGAAAGAGCCTTCTTGGCCATGGCCATGGAGATTCGTCTGTCCCCCTCTCTCATTGTCTTCCACCAGCAGGTGAAGACTTAACTGTTTTGTTCAGTGTTCCTTCATTAACTCTCCTTCCTGTGTAAGTGCTTTAAATGTGTATATGTTTCATTTAGGTTTTTTGTGTGTTTTTCTTTCACTTTTAAATTATTTTTAAACATTGTGATTATGTTAAAAATGATTGTTTACCACCTTAAGGACTCTAAGCTAGGTGAAAAGGTGGCATAAAATGTTTAAAATAAAAATAGCCATTGCTCTACTTATTCTTCCCAGATTTGACTGATTTCCTTTTAAATAGGGATATAATCAGATTCTCTTGGTCAGTCCCAACTTTCTTCTGTTCTCTCACCACTCCTTGGGCCCCCCTCTAATTAAATCTTGCAGATCTCTGAGAAGCAGAACCAAAGAGTGGTTCTTCTGATCTCATGAGTTACCAAGGCAACTCTGAACACCACTTTCCAGGGTTTATCTAGATCACAGACAATGAGTTATTTTTTTCCCTTCTTCCATGGATGCATTCTCCTGCTCGCTATCCTACAGATCAGGCACCACTGCAAAAGTATATCAGATATTTAGTGTCTACCAAGCATCGACCTGGGGGGGGCACTGGCCGAGTGAGTATGTGTTTCAGTGATTCAAGGACCATAGCCACCCTGAGCCTGCTGTGGTGGGAAGGGTGGGGTATAAATCAAATAAATAAATAAATAAGAAAAGTAGAAGAGAGCAAGTATCCAGGAGCACCTTAAAGACTAACAAAATTTGTGGCAGGGTATGAGTTTTCATGAGTCACTGCTCACTTCTTCAGACAGGAAAAGTGTGATATATTTTTAATACCACATTAAAATACCACATTGAAGTCAGTCTGCCTGTATCACATCAGAGAGCCTGAGTGAAGACCTGAGTAAACGTTTCCAGTGATCTCTGATTTGTTGAAATGCTGCTCCCTCGAACTCAAAATTTTCCCTTGGTTTCTGCAGACACCAGGGAAATAAGGGGAATGGGGAGTGGTGGCGGAAAATGCCATCAACTCACAGCCAACTTACAGCAACCCTATAAAGTTTTCAAGGCAGGAGATGAACAGAGATGGTTTGTTATTGTTTGTTTCTCGGTAGTAACCCTGGACTCCTTGGTGCTCTCCCATCCAAGTACTAACCAGGGTCAATACTGCTTAGCTTCTGAGATCTTACAAGACTGGGCTAGCCTGGGCCATCCAGGGAACTGGAATGGGAAGTGAAAACCCCAAACACAAGAGCAAGAGAATCCCCACAGATTGGGTTCCACTATGATAGTTTTCTAACCTCTCTCTCTCTCTCTCTCTCTCTCTCTCTCTCTCTCTCTCTCTCTCTCTCTCTCTCTCTCTCTCTCTCTCCCTTCTGTGTGTGTGTGTGTGCGCTGCGTGTGCAGCATAATTTGCTGCAAAATCCACTCCAGTAAGACTTTAGCCCTAAGAGTTCCTTGATTTCATGTGTTTAGTTAATAAATTCCACAGTTATATATTTTGTTACAGGATTTGTTTGGTTGAAAGGTGAACTGATCATTATTTCAAACAAACCAATTCTTTGTTTAGTTTATTCTGACTCAACTCCCAGTAGGACACAGAGAGAAAAAAATCCACTTTCTCTACACCACTCATTATTTTATGAACCACTATCATATCTCTTTGGCTATGTTTGTTGTAAATTTTAAAAAGCACTTGGAAATATTTACTTAGATCCTCTTCTTCTCTTCTTTTCCCTTTCTCCTATGTGTCTGAAATATAGTAGGAGGGATTCCTTATGTCAGGGGTTTAGTCCCTGACAACATTGTCCAAATAGGTTGAGATTTTTAAAAAGTTGAAGCTGGCAATGTACTGTGCTTCCATCCAGAAAATGTGAATAGTTTAATCTACCTGCCTAATAATTCTCAGGGAAAATCCCCTGAGTGTGCACACTATTCCTATGAATTTCATCCCAATTAAATTGAAAACAGAATGGTAATGAATAAAGAACAAAGAATAAAAAAGGATATGTCTAATAACTATAATAAGCATATTTTATCCCAGACTTTATCCAAGAGGCTTAGGGTAATATACACAGATCTCCCTTCCCCTGGTTTTATCCTTGCAATAATTCATGGGTTGTATCCAGGCAACTTTTTCACTCATCTCACCACTCATTACTACAGCTTTTGTTCATTACATTACCACATGGCTTTTTGTTCATGGAATCTCATACTTGGTGAAAAAGTCTAAGATATAAGAAAGCCCATGTGAATAACTAATAACCCATAAATAACTAAATGTAATAATATAAATAACCTAAAAATACAACATAGTGCAAAATCAATACTCCATAAATTCAACATAATACATACATTGCAAATGTCCCCTATGAAGTGTTTCAATCATATAAAAAGTTCTTGCCAAATTATTTATATTTTATGAAAAACACAGTCCCTAGACTAAATTCTCTAGATTTGCTGTAAATAATACATGCATGTTGGGTTCCAGGAGAGAAAGACGCATGACACGTCAGACTCCATGCGTTAGTATCACGATTCTTTGATCTGCTGCTTATAAGCATGATGGTGAGCCACTAGCCTCTGAAGAAGATTTTTGAAACAGAAGCTTTAGGCCAGTGTTTTTGTCAGGCTATATATAACTCCATTATACTCCAAATTTTGGAAAAGGGGCAAAGACTAACTAAAGGAGCCACATGCGCTATTTGGAATCCAACAGGAGACTACATAAAACTATATTAGATTGCAAGTTTTGAAAGCTGGCAAGGACTGCTTAAAGGAGCCGCTTGCATTATTTGGAATCCAACAGGCTGAGTACGATTACATTATACTGCAAGCTGTGGAATTTGGCTAGCTTAAAGGAGCCGCATGCACCATTTGGAACCCAATACATATGTATTATTTACAGTAAGTCTAGAGACTTTAGTCTGGGGATTGTGCTTTTCATAAAATATAAATAATTTGGCAAGAACTTTTTATATGATTGAAACACTTTATAGGGGACATTTGTAATATATTATGTTGGATTTATGGACTATTGGTTTTTGCACTATGTTGTATTTATAGGTTTTTTATATTATTTTATTATTAAATTTTTATTCACATGGACTTTCTTATACCTTGGGCTTTTTCCTTATTTCCATGTTCTCCTTTTGTGTATGTTCTCATACTTGGTGGTCAAAGAGGATGTCCTACTTCCTTTTTCACCAGCAGAAGAACTTATTGGATCCAACCCATTGGCCTGAGAGAGAGTGCATGACTGGTCACACATAAGCTTCAGGGATAGTTGGAGCCTGAAATCTAAATCTCCCAATCCTACTCTTGATACTCTACTAGTTTTCTGTGTAAGGGCAAAGCACAATTTTCCCTTTTGAACAGTAAGAGTTTTAAGGTTGTTCTCATTATCACCTATGTAGTGGTGGAAAGTGTTATCAAGTCACAGCTGACTTATGGCAACACTGTAAGGTTTTCAAACCAAGAGATGTTCAGAGGTGGCTTGCCATTGCTTGCCTACTCATCATGACCCTGGTATTCCTTGGAAGTTTCCCATCCAAATGCTAGCCAGGGCTGGCTCTGCTTAGCTTCTGAGATCTGACGAGATCAGGCTAGCCTGAGCTATCCAGGTCAGGTTATCACCTACAGTCTTCCCAAACCTTAAAAAAAAACCCTTTAAAAAGTGTTTACATTATACATAACTGTGTTCCTTTTATGGAAGAAATACCTGTATGAGACGAAGAGAAAACAATAGAAATTGCACATGGTTCCCCTGGGAAGATTTCATTAAACATATATTTTATTTGTCAAGATGAATGCTAACTATTGTATTACTTACAATGTTTCCTGTGGATTACGATTATTAAAGGCAGTTAGACAGAAGAGGTCTGTGACCAAGTTTATTATAACAGATTATGGTGCTCTAAACACCATTGAATCTTCATAGCTGGAGGCACAATATGAGTGAGTGTTTTGCAGAGCCTTGTGTTTTATTAATATTGTTGTTCGTTTAATAAGAAAGCAATTTACCTGCTGTGTGAGATGAAGCTCGCTGATGGATACTGTTGCTGACATTACAAATGCCCCCTCCTGAACAGCTGCCGATTTCAGAAGGCCTAATTTACAAGAATGGAATGAAGGATTGTAGTGGAGCAAAAAACGTTTCTGATCATGGTTTCCCCTGTCCTTCTAGTCAAATTAATCCTAAGAGGTATATTTCTTTCCTCTTTCAAGATGTACTGTGTTAAGAGCCATCAAGTTGCTTATGACTTATGGTGACCCTATAAATTAATGTCTTCCAACATTAACAGCTTTGCTCAGGACTTGCAGACCAAGGACCAAGGTGCCCTTTATTGTATCAATCCCATCTCATGCTGGGACTTCCTCTTTTTCTGTTGTTTTCAACTTTTCCTAGCATTACTGTCTTTTCCAGTGACTCTTGTCTTCTCATAAGGTGACCAAAATACGATAGCCTCAATCTAGTCATTTTAGCTTCTTCTGTAAAACTTTCCTCCAAGACCACATTTCATATTAATCAGCTTTCCTCTTGTCCAACTTTCATACCCATACATAGTGATGGGGAATACTATGGCATGAATTTACTTGATCTTGGTCACCAGTGACACATCTGTACACTTCACAATATTTTCTAGCTCCTTCTTGGCTGCCCTTCCCAGTCTCAATCTCCTACTGATTTCTTGGCTGCCGTCTCCTTTTTGATTGATGATGGAGCGAACCATCATCAACCTTAAAGTTGTATAGCTTCTCAGTACTCATTATTTTTGTCTTCTTGATGCTCAACTGTAATCCAGCTTTAGTACTTTCTACTGTAATCTACATCAGTAGTCATTTCAAGTCTTAAATATTTTCTGCCAGTAATCTGGTGGCATCTGCATATCTCAATTTTTTTCATACTCCTTATACCAATTTGCACTCCATCTAAATCTAAACCAGTTTTCCTTATATGTTCTGCATACAGATTGAAGAGACAGGGAGATAACATACATGCATGTCTGACACTTTTGCCAATTGGAAACCATTCTCTTTCTCCATATTCTGTCCTAACAGTAGCCTCTTATGCACAGTACAGGTTGTGCATCAAAACAAACAGCTCTTGTGGCACACCCATTTCTTTAAAAATCAACCATAGCTTATTGTGATCCACCTGGTCAAAAGCTTTGCTGTAATCTATGAAACACAAGCAGATTTTCTTTTGATGTTCCCTCATATGGTCCAATAACCAACATACATTTGCAATATGATCTCCAGTGATTCCTCCTTTTCAGAACCCAGCTTGAACATCTGGCATCTCATTCCATATATCTTTGTTATATAAGATTTTGAGCATCACTTTACTTGTGTGAGAAATTAATGTGATGTTCCGATAGTTGCTGCAGTCTTTGATGTCTCCTTTTTTGGAATTGGAATGTAATTTAGCCATAAAAGAAACAAAACAGATAATGTTCCAGACTGAAATCATCTTTGGCTGCATAGTGGCAGACAGATTAACCTCTGAATGTTCTCTTCAGTGGTTCATTCATGCTGTAGCTCACGGGCACTCTGGCCTGACATCTGGTCTCTGTTCTAGAGTTTGAACCTCTGCCAGGAGAAGAGACTATGGTGTGGATCCAATAATCCTCCAGGGAACCTTCCTCCAGCCTAAGGAGATTTTGTCCAATTTAAAGCAGCTCTTCCACTTAATTTGGAGGAAGTCTTCTTGAACTTCAAAACTTGCATATTTGCTACCCAAATAAGTGGTCTCCTAATTAATTGTAGGAATTAGCTTTAAAGGAGACAGAACAAGATGTGGGTAACTGGGATCTCCACCAATGTTTACAGGGATTATTTCTTTGGAGAACTCTCAAAATAAATCAGGCACATGTTCACCTGGAAAGATTTTTGTTGAAAAAGAATAAAAAGGCAAAACACACATACAAAACACACTTAAAACACAGAAAAGGCTAGCAGGCAAAACAGTGGGGATAAAGTAGTGGGGATAAAGTGGGTTCTTGAAGAGTGAGGTCACTGAAGACAGCAGCGAAATGGCCAGTGTTTCACAGAGGGAAGGAGGAGGCCCACAGACAATTGGGGGTGTATGTTATGACATCCAGAACACACAATGGAGCAAACTGCTTGCAGTTATGGGGAAAATGTTTCCTGGGGCTAAGCTGATGTGATCACCCCATGATTGCCCCAAAACAATAACTTGATTGGTAGTTCAGAGATGGCCAAAGGTTTGGGAGAGGCTTGATATGTTTCTTGGAGGGTAACTAAAAGTGTAAATGTTCCTTGATGACCCAGTGATTTGCTGGATGGGGACACTATCAGGTATGAAGAATAGGTTTAAGTGTTTCTAATTAGGGGTGAATGGTTCAGGGGGAAATTAGGATAGAGTTGATAAGATTAGACCAAGGTGAAGTTATAGCTTCTTGGGAAACCTATTGTCCTTAATTATGCATCTCCTCAGGGTGGGTAGAGGTTTGTTAGTCAGCCAGCCAGAATGACTCACCTTCAAATATAAAGAAATAATTTCTCAGGCCTGTTTCTGGCTTGTCTCTCTGGACTCCATCTTGTATCACTTTGGGCCAGACAGTGTATATATATTCATGATTTTTGAGATGACATTTGTATGAGGATATAACTCTTCGAGTCCCAAGGACCAGTTTCAAAGTCTAGAGCAATGTTCATAAACTTAAAATGTAAATTCAATTTATTTAAATATAACAGAAAGCAACTACAGAAACCATTCCCAAAGATATTTGTACTGTTTCACTAACCACTGTCCCAGGGCAGAGTCCTACTCACAATCAACTTTGTAGAAGGCACAGAGAACAATGTGTATTCTTTCAATGGCTAAGCCTGGAACAGAGTCCCAAATGAAAAGAAGGACTTCTTGCAACAGCAGCAACTCTTCCTGTATAGAAGCTGGATGGGTCTCCAAGCTTTGCCCTTCAGAGAGTACTACCTTCAGCACTTCTCCATCAGTCTCCCTTTTCATCTTTTCAGCTAGCCCTGTCCTGCTTTATACCACTTTTCATAGTCAAGGGCTGAGGTCCGACTGGCAGTATGAAGCGCGAGGGAGTCATGGCAAAAAGACCCAGAACAACGTGTTCTGGATATTCCCAGTCACACTGCACTGACCGGTGCGGGAGCATACTGAGGAGGAGGCTCAAGGAAGCATTCTCACTGTTGACCGGCCCCTGGTGGAGGCGCAGCTGTAAGCGGCTTTTTCTCACTCCAGCGATAGGCGCAGCAGGAATTATCAATGCAGCTTTCTTGTGCGGCTTTTAGTGTGCACACATCCGGGAAGTGGGATCAACGTGCTCTACAGGGTTTGCTACCACTTTCTCCTGGTACTTTTTAATCTCGGGAGGGAAGCGTTACAAGACAGGTTGAGTATGGCTGGGGAACGCCTGACAGCTGTGCCTGTGTGAACTGGCCCCTTTAATCCATTTTTGAAACGTGCCTATATCAGGCCAAACTGCCTGTCTGAACTCGGCCCTGGTGACTCTTTCAAAAGCATGCCCCATGAGACTTTGCTGAACATGCAAATTAACACAAGCGTAGGTACACACCAGCTATCTGCTAGTTCAGTCTGGCCTAAGGTTTATCTAAGGATCTGAAGTCTACTAATCAGTCCTAGGCCCAACCACCTTTTTTTCCCAGTACAGCCTTACAGGGGTATTTCTACCTTTCTCTCTGTGTGTGTTAAACTGCCCCTCTGTGAGAGGAGGGGTCTGACTGCTAATACAGTGGGCTAACAAGACAGTGTGGAATCCATTCCAGTACAACCACTGAGTTTGGTGGACTGATTGATTCCAAACCCACTAAAACCCCTTAAGGAGGAATATTGCATGGAGTTTCCCCATGCTTCTCCCCCCCCCACCGCTGTATTCACTATTCAATGTGGCAACATCAGCGGTGTCACTGAAATCATCTACTATCACCACTAAACAAAATTCATGCTGTAAGAAAACCGAAAGCCCTCCTTGGACAATCTGGCTTTCTCAGCTTTGTTAATGGACTGAAATACATAACAGGGATCAGGAGTGAATCACTGGGATCTTCCCATTTTAAATGAACTAGAGGTGGGACATGGTGGAACAGTCTTCATTCTGGCCCATTCAATATGTCCTGCCCTGTGTCCATCCAGTACTGAACTGTCTGGCCAACAGGCAGGGCAATCAAAGTGCGTGGGGTAGTGGTGCCCATCAATCATATTTCCATTTGCCAAGCTACCCCTCTCATCACATACGCCCCAACAACCTGCTCCTTCTCTCCCACCAGTATTGGGAACAAATAGAATCTCTGCCTAAGGTGAATAATGGGCTTCTTTAGTTTTCTTAAGTTAGCACATAGGGCAATTTTCCAAAATGATTTAAAAAAGCTAACAATAGCTATTAAAACAATCAATGCAGAATAAAATTCACAAAATGTCAGTCTTTTTTAAAAAAACACTAATTAGAGTAAAAGCAGGAACAACTCAGTAGCCTACTTTTCCAAAGGTAACTCAAACAAATATGCTTGTTTTTACTTAAATGTATTACAGTTATGCAGGTTTTAGTTCACCGTTCCATACCCTTGATGTAATCTCAAAAAGGCCCCAGGGCACAACAAGATTGGCAGGAGATTCATACAGGGCTTTCTACGTTTGTTTTGAGGCACAAATGTTGAACGTGGAATAGTTATGGGCAGTTTCTAAGCTCTGTGTGTGGAGGTCATGAAGAAGATTTCTGTGAGATACAAGGATGTGGAATAATTAAAAATGCATGTGTAAACGGACCAATATGTACTACTTTCCCAACAAAATCTAACTCTTCTGGGACAGATATTCCTGGGTCAATCAGGATATCTACGCAGTCAATCACTTCTCCCTTTTGCTGCCCTTGCTTTATGTAACTGTGACAAACAGATAGTGAGACACAAAAAAATTATGGCCTGTTTAGCTCAGGGTAAGTGTATTAAAGATATTTGGGTGGGGCTTGTGACTCAGTAGTAGAGAATATGCATTTATATGCAGAAGGTCCCAGATTCAGTTCTCAGCATCTCTGGTTGAAAGGCAGTAAGACCTTGATGTGAGACCCTGGTGGGACACTGCCAATCAGAGCAGACAGTATTGACCTTGATAGACCAAGGTTCAGAATCAGTATAAGGCAGCTTCGTGTGTTCATCTGTGTTCATTTAAAATCAGAGGGAATATGGTTAAGATTCTGGTTAATTTCTGAATACCCATTCCTAATGATGACCAATACAGATTAATCAATTACTTGCATATAGTATTCCCTAACCCAGTTACCCGTATTTGGATAACCTGATTGTTTTGCAATTTTTTTCAAATCCTCCACCATAACTGTTGCACTATCTGCCACAAAATGCTAGAGAAGAACACATGAAAACACCTTTTTACCTGACCAGTAGTCCATGTGAGGATTTGCTCATGCTTTCTTTCCAGGCAGCAGCAAAGTCTGTTTTCAAAAGATGGAGCAAGCGGATGAATCATAGCTGAGGTTTCTGTCATTGGCTAACAGGACTGGAGACATACAGTGCAATCCTAAACAGGGTTAAGTCTACTGAACTCAATGGTCACATAAGGGTGTAAGGTCACTTAGTACTGTACTGATCATTTTTTTTCAAATGACTTCTGAGAATCTGAGCTAACTAATGACACAAATGGGCATTAAAATGCATGCTGAGAACCCATACAGAATACAAAAACTGAAGGTCACAGTGTTAGGAAGATATGCAAAAGTATATAGCACTGTGTATAATAGATGAATGTTCAAGGTTACCTTGAAAATGTTCAAGGTTACCTTGAACATACATCTATTATATACTGAAAGTCCATACAAAGACAAAACTACCCCATTATATGAAAATCCTACTTGCAGATATGTACAGGCCATCACACATTCAAATGTATAGGAACCGAGCATGGAGTCATCAAGTGATGTACACACATGTGCATATGGCCAGCCCTTTGAATAAAGCCAAATAACCTGCTAACTGTGATTAAATAGATGCAGAGAAAACATATACTTCTAACTATAGGACCAGCCATAGCATTACAATATTCAAAGATAATTCTAGATGGTAACCCTGTTAGGCTGATGCAGCCAAATAAAACAAGAGTTCCAGTGGCCCTTTAAAGATTAACAAAACGTATTCAAGCCCAAACTTTCCTGAGTCAGATGTGACCTCATCAGATGCACGGGAGTTTGTATTTGTCTCATTCACACCCCAGTCCATCTCGTGAAGTGAGCTTTGGCTCTCAAAAGCTTAGGCAGCAATAACTTTAGTCTGCATGTGCCCCTTGACTTCTGTAACGTTTTAGAAAATATGCTAGGTTTTCCAGTGAAAAATGGAAGGTGTGGTAAGGCGATTGTAAATATGTCATTTCCTCTCCCATTTAGTGCCTAAAAATTGTGACTTTTCTTTCTAGGGAATGGAAACAGTTGAAAAGCTCATGAGCACCCTATTAGTCACCCATTCAAACCCATTCTATACCTACATATAGTTAATCACTACCTTTCTCATCTTTTTAGTGTTATATGACTTTATTAACACATGAAAATATCCTTGTTTTTGCATAACCATCAAAAGTCAGATTTGGCTTATTAGAAGATCTGAAAAGGTGTTGAAGTCACCTGGGCAACTGCTTGCAGATGAAAATGACTTTTCATAAACTTCATTTTGTACCTGGTCCTGGGACACAACAGCAAGTTGAACAGCTCTTGGTACTTTAGTAGTGTAATGTAAGTGAAAGGTGCCAGACATGGACTTGGATCCCTGGATGATTTTCATGGGTAGAAAGGATCTCCTCTACAGAGCAGGACTTTTTGCCTCCCCCTTCCTGCTGCAGCCCCAGAGGCCCTTCCTAAACATTGTTCTTGGGGGACACTGGACCCCCAGAAACAGGATGGGGGAGTGGTTTACATCAGGAGGGGGAAATTGATAAAAATATCCCAACTCTGCCCATGGAATAGACCTTTATTGGCATTACAGCACAAATCCAAATAAAATACACTGGAATCTGTGGTCAGAAAGAACATCTCCTAGAGGCCTGGTAGAGAAATTTTTGCTACAGGTTCAACGATTTCACTCTTATTTAAGCTAAAAGTATAAAGGTCTTATGATCCTTGGATTGACTCTCCAAAGGTAGTAGAAAAGGCTTTAAAAATACAGCACGAAGATCATCATAAAACTTACAGTGCAAAATAACATGATTGTTATCTTCAATCTCACTCATCCCACATGGACACAACCTATCTGTATATGGAATTTTCTTGAATCTCCCATATCATAGATGGGAGAACATTAAAATGGGCTAACATAAATGCCCTACGAAGATGAGGATCACACAAACAAGATAGGTATTCGGGAAGGGAAAGGCCAGATGAAATCTCCCAATGCAATGGGGAACAACGACCAATTTTTGTGTCTCAATATCAATAAGTCTTTGCTTAATCAGTGCAAAAGCCTGCTTCTCTGTGTCCCTGGAATAGTGTTGCTAGGTTCCCCTCTGGCCACCAGCAGGGGATGGAGAGGAGAGCTGCCAGATCCAGGTTGGGAAACTCCTAGAGATTTGGGGACGGAGCCTGGAAAGGACGGAGACTTCAGTGGGGTGCAATACCATAAAGCCCACCCTTCAAAGTATCCACTTTATCCAGAGGACTCCAAAGCCATGGAAATCCTCCAGTGGATCCCAGACTTGCATTCCAATAATGTAATCAGTTTCTGCTAAGATCCTCATTGCACTTTGTACAATCCACACATTTTCTTTCAACCCGCATTGTTTTGTTGTTGTTGTTGTTTTGGCCCTGTAAAATAGGTAAAGAGGAGTGACATTGTACTCCCACAAACAGCTGATAAGAGCAGGAAGCCTATTTTTTCTATTGTCTCCTCTCATTGATAAGAAAATCACTTGCCAAGCTGGAGCAAAAGTAATACATTGAAGGAGCAATACTTTGGTTTAGGTTTTTAGCAGCAAATATATTGAGATACATAGGCAAATATTAACAAAAAATGCAAAGATTTCAGGATGAGAAAAAGCACATTTTCTAGCTCCACCTCTTAAGACCCTATCATTCTAACTTTTGATGTTGGATGCTGGCAGGCTCACAGTCTCTAGTTTGATGGCTGAAGAAGAAAAATCAAGTCCAGTGGCACCTTGAAGACCAACTAAGTTTTATTCAAGGTATAAGCTTTCGTGTGCATGTACACGTAAGTGTTAGATTACAGCACTTGCAATCCTGGAAGACTAAACAAACCATGAAGGACCATCTCATTTGAAAGAAACAGAGCCCAGCAAAGTCCTAAGTTGCTGACAACTTTTAGGTAAAATGATGGCATCATCAATTGGGGAAACACAAACACAAGCTGGTTTCGTGTTTGATCCTGCATTATTCAGTTCTTACAAGCAAGAAGTCCCAGAAGCAGTCTCACAGTTACAAAGAGTAACACAGACAGCAGGGCTGTGTAAGATGTTTTTAGACCCTTATTGAACAAATACTACTGTGTCCCACCTTGAAAATGAACACCCAGGGCTAAGTCTTGTGAACTATTTATTTATTTACTACATTTATACCCCACCCACCCAGCCATGGCCGGCTCAGGGCAGCTTACAACAGCATAAAAACAACAATAAAATGTATAATAATTCTAAAACGATGTCACAATATTAAAGGTGCTAACAATAATAATCAATTTACCAATAAACAGATAGGAACTTGTATAATGGTAATTATATTTATCAGGGAATGTCTCTAGGAAAAAAAAAGAATTTAGATATTCAATTTACAAACATTTGTGATTTTAAAATACATCACTAAGCACATCCAACTTTATGTATTTAATAGAGGCCCTCCCATACTCGGTCACAAATACACTTAATTAGACAGTTGTTTAGCCTAACTGATCTTTACTGCGCTGGCATTATTACTTTATTCCCGTTCCAATACACTGTTACTGCTTAATATAAAGCTGTTTGGGATTATTACTCCTTATAAAGCTGTGTTTGAATTAAAGTCACTTTAGTCCAAAGGTAGAAACAAGAGAAAGGAAACATTCTTGAGTGCCATTGAAATCAATAGGAAAACAGGGAGCAACTATGAATTTCCCATACTTTACATGGAGGCTAATATGGGTTTAGGAGGACCTAGTCTGCAAGGCAACTAAAGCTATTCCCAGTGACTACTTGACTACCTAGACATTGGGTTCGATCCAGCAGACTACGCAAAGATCATAGTTCTCCCTGATTTTCTCTTCCCAGGAATAAAATGTGGGAATAAACCCATGTGAAGCCATGACAGGACTCTGCAGTGAGGAGGCAGATAGGGGTGAGATTGCTCCCTCCTCCAGGGAGCTATGCTCAGAGTCTTGTTCCCTTCCCTCTCCCCACTGAAGACTCCCAACCTGCAAGGCTATTATTACATACAGGTCCTGTAAACCCAGGAACAAAGTCTGGTGTAGTTTGGAGAACCAGTTTTGTTATGTACTGAAGCTTGAATCCATCCTATTCTTGTCTATGTTAAGCTTCAAGCAGAATGTGGATTGTAATCTGTCACATTACTATTGGCTGGTTTCTGTGAAACATCTGTATATAACCAATCACTATATGAAGATGTATCGAAGAGGGAACGGTCCTGATTGGCCTTCATCCCTGAATTGTTATTGGTCCTTAATTTGTTATGGTTGTGGCTTTGACAGCCCAGAATGGTTTAAAAAGGGAGCTGTGCTCCACTTGTTGTTGTGTGTTCCTGAGTTGAAGTTTGCTGTTATAATAAAGCTGAATCACTTTGCTGAAATCAATCGTGTTACGTTGCCTACTTAACAAGTTTGGTGTAGTAGTTAAGAGTGGCAGACTCTGCTCTGGAGAACTGGGTTCGATTCCCCACTCGTCCACATGCAGCCAGCTGGGTGACCTTGGGTCAGTCACAGTTCTCTCAGAGCTGTTCTCTCAAGAGCAGTTCTCTGCTGCTCTGAGACTCTAAGTGAAGGGTGGGATATAAATCCAATGGTTCTTCTTCTCCAAGGGAGTTTGTAGCCACACATGTATGTTAGATTTCAGTAGGGCAGATTTTAATAAACCCAGGGGCATGATAAGAATCATTCCATGGGCAAGACTGCTGGAAGGGAAGGGAGTAAGTGAAGGGTGGACTCTCCTAAAACAGGAGCTCTTTCAAGCTCAAGCCATTGCTTTTCCAACAAGAAAGAAACATGGTAAGGGTTCCAAGAAGCCAATGTGGATGAACAGAGAATAGCTTGATGTGCTAAGGGAGAAAAAGGAAATGTTCAAGAAATGGAGGCAAGGACATCTGCGGGTTGCTAGGCACTGTAGGTCAACCATCAGAGAGGCCAAAACTCATAGTGAGCTACAGCTGGCCAGAGGGAGGGCGCACCACAAGAAAATCTTATTCAGATATGTGAGGAGCAAATGTAAGATAAAAGAGGCAATGAGCCTACTGGTGGGTGAAAATGGAGAACAGAAGACTGAATTTTTTAAGATAACATGAAAAGCTTTTTTGTGAAGAGCGACAAGTCATGTGTCAAGTGGTTACATGTGCTTTTTGGCATTTCTCCAGGTTGGGACTAGTCTGGTGAGAAATCTCCTATCCATGTGAAAGTAAGATGTTGCTCTCCCAAATGTTAGGCAGTGTATTTAAGCAAAATTGCTACTTATTTTTCTTCTCAGCACAGATTCTTTGTCATCAACAGGTGTTTCAAAGGCAGGTGCCATTTTCTGCATTTCTGCAAGTACATGCAAAGAAAAGCCACACTTGTTGGCCATACAGCTGATAAGGCAGAGAGAATTAATAGCAAGAGAATGGTAGCCATCCTGTTCTTTAGCAGAGAAAACAAGGATGATAATCAAGGACCAATTTTGTAATTATGAGCTTAAAGAACTAACGAATAAAAAAAATACTCAGGGGATACATATGAACAAGGATTTAGCCAATCAGCCTTGGCTAAGATGCTGTGGGTGGCTGCTTGGGTGGTAAATTGGATTGCCATACAATTATTGCATGCTAAGGGGACCTGGGCATTCCCAGTTCCTGTTCTAGGCTACCAGTTGGGCTAATTTGTAGCAATGTCTGAATGGGCTCCCAGAGCCCCTGTCTCGCTCTTGCTACTCTAGGATTTATGGCCAGGGAATATCCTGGGGTTTCTGAGCTTCCCGTCTGAGCTGGTGATCTAATTAGCCGGGGGGGGGAATTAACTATTTGCTAATTTAGTAAGAGTAGATTTATTTGCTTCTAGTTATTCTGCATAATAAAGCTGCATTTTACTGTTTTATTCATGAAGCTTGTGAAGCCTCTCAGGTTTTTACATCTCTCACTGATCTGATCTCTCTCTCTCTCTCTCTCTCTCTCTGTCTCTCTCTCTCTCTCTCTGTGTATGTGTGTGTATATATATATAGTGTATTTTGTTATATTTAATAGAAAGAATGCATCGAAAAGATTATTCTTCAATTTCCCACCAGACTCTCCCTGAAAGCCCTTGAGGGTCAGGGAACCCTTTGGGATAGAGTGGGATATGATACCAGAGGATGAAGTAAGCAGCAGAGTTAGGAGAGATCAGCTTCTTTCTCCTCTGTGCAAGCTCTTCTGAAAACAAAGCAAGCCCTCAAACAGGAGGTGAAAGAATGTGCAGTTTCTCCAGTTTCTCTTCAAGCAGGAGCCCCTCGTCATGCATTCCATTGTGTTCTAAGAGGCTGTCCAACCAAGAGCCGCTTTTCCAACTCTTTTCATGGAGGGACTCCAACCATCTGAAGCAGCTTTTCAGGATGTAGAAAAGGCTGCAGGGGAAGAGGGGAAGAGATCAGTCTCATGAACTTCTTCCATTAAGGATCCTTAAGGTCTGTAGGATCCAACCCAATATATTTACAGATGCATATGTTTTCTGTGTTCTTAAGTTAAAACCCGATTTATTAACAAACATTATTTCAACTAATGAAGGCAAAAGAACAGTGCTAGCTGTGGTGGTGTGTGGATTTTGTAGCCACATGGGCACATTCCAAGATTTTTCTTGTACACACCCACACACATACATTATTTATGGTTAACCATCAAAGAAAGATACAGAAATATCACCTCCAAAGTTACATCTAATAAATTCGTAATGGTCCTTCTGAAAACTGCTTGTAAAAGTAACTCAACCACCTGCCTTTAAAGTACCTCAAGGTCTCAGTGTTCTTTTATTTGGCATGTTTCCATTACTGCTTTCACAAGACACTGATTTCCAAAATATCATTTAAATGTGTTCAGCATCCAACCCTGAATGCTTAATTCGTCTGCATAATGGCCCCAGTGTTCAAAAGGCATTTTTATTATTTTTTTGAAATGACAGAATGCAGCAAAATAATCTCACAAAAACACACAGGTAGCTCCGCTTGTCTTTAATACTTGTCATTTAGAGGAAAATAACACGGCACCTGAAATGGTGCAATTAAACCTTTATTATGTATGACAAATGACTCTGTTACTGACTTGGAGATTTACTTCTTTTTAGAAAAAATATGGGGGTGGAGAGAGAGAGAGAGAGAGAGAGAGGGGCTTGGCTGGACCCAATAACTTCTGGTAAGAAGCAGAAAGCTGCAAGAAGGGCTGAAGTGTGATTGCACAGATGGATGCAATTTTGAAGACAGATCACAAGGAATGTCTTATGTCCTACACAGATTTAGCTTAATTCAGTCTTGTTTTCCCTTTGCTCAGAAAAGTTCTGTGATGGTGGTCATTTTGAGACTCTCACAGCCTTTAAGTTAATCAATAATCTTGTTGTCAGAAAGACCAGTGAAAACTTTTTACATTTCACTCCACAGGTGGGACTACTCCTTCCTTTCCAGAATTAGACACCACAGTTCTTGTTGGTGTGTTCCTTCAATGCATTTCCATTATCATGAGGTGGCGGGGGGGGATCTGTTATACAATGAGTTAAATCCAATTACTTCTTTCTGCTACACAAAAGCTAATGACTCCCCTTTGCCACATCTTTTCTAACAAGAAAAGAGTTCTTCCAGGAAAGAGATTTTCTTCATCAAAAGAAGACTTAATGGAAGGGAGTCATTGGATGAAAAATCCTATGTATTGTACTCATGTACTCCTGAATACAAGCACATTTGTGTGGTGTTAGAAGAGAATATAGCTCAATGGATGCAAAAGGTTCCAACATCTCCGGGTCAACACCCAACATCTCTATTGAAATAGTGGATGATGTGAAAGTCCCCTAGCTGAGACCCTGGAGATCCATTGGCAGTCATGATAAGCACTTCTGACTTCATGTGATGCTCCCCGTCATCAAAGTCATTTTACCCTGGTGCCACCATGCCCTTTCCACAGTGTTGGACACACAAGGCCTCAGTCTGGAGAGGTGAGAGAGTTGCACCATCTGATTCCTCCTCCTTCGTTACTCTCCACTCTCATACACTGCCTGAATGGGTACATTCACTCCTCCCCTGCCTGCTGCTGATTCTCCTTATATAGGCCACTCTTCCGATTCCTTTCAATGATGGCTCATTCGCCTCCACCCCAGAGGTGTCAAACTCATTTGTTACGAGGGTCGGATCTGACATAAATGTCACTTTGTTGGGCCGGGCTACGCGTGCCATAAAATATAACATGAAGTACCAGAGATATAAACTTTATAAAGATGATTTCAGATGCTGAATGGGTATAGCAGGTTTGATTGGATTAGGTGTGATATACAGAGGAGTAATAGGTATGGAGTTATCAGTATTAGTACATGGAAATAAGTCTACCGAAGTGAGCAGTGACTTACAAAAGCTCATACACTGCCACAAATTTTGTTAGTCTTTAAGGTGCTGCTGGACTCCTGCTCTTTTCTACTGCTACAGAAAGACTAATATGGGTACCCATATTGATCTCTCTAAAGAAGTGAGCAATGACTCACAAAAGCTCATACCTTACCACAGATTTTGTTGGTCTTTAAGGTGCTACCGGACTCTTCTACTGCTATTAGAAACTGCAACATTCAAAAACCAGTTGGGGGATGTTTTAACTCTGCAGGACATTCAGTCACTGACCTAAGAGTAGCAGTTCCCTTTTAAAAAATTTCAATTAATAATTAAGATTAAGAAAATGCATCCTCCTGAACTAAATTGAGATCTAGGTTTCTTCTCTTACCAATGCCTGCTATTGTCATTTGGGGTCTGAAATCACTTCACTTTCCAAGATATAAGGACAGATGGACTCACATTCTAGCTGTATCTGAAGAAGTGAGCAGTCACACATGAGAGAGCTTATGCACTACCGCAAATTTTGCTGGTTGTTAAGGTGCTACTGGACTCTTGCTCCCTTCTACTAATAAAAATTGCAAGCTGTGCTGTTAGGTAGGTTCCCCCCCCACCCCCGCATCTGTTAGAACTGGAAAGGGAGATCTCTCTGTCTCTCTCTCCTGCTCTCTCTGACTCCTTTCACTCCCCTCCTTCCCTCCCTCCCTCTGAAAAAGTGTGTGCACACACAAAAGCTTATACCTGGAATAAAACTTTGTTGGTCCAGGGGAGTCTCTTTCTCTGTGTGTGTGTGTGTGTGTGTGTGTGTGTGTGTGTGTGTGTGAGAGAGAGAGAGAGAGAGAGAGAGAGAGAGAGAGAGAGACTCTTTCCTCTCCTTCCCTTTCCTCCCAAAGGAGGAGGGGAGGAGCCCTCAGCCAATGGGAGGAAGGGAGGCTTGGCTTTCTTCTCTCCTCTGCTAAACAGAAAGCAGGAGAAGAGAGAGCTGGGCAAAAGCAAACTGTAATGAAGGAACAAGGGAACAGGAAGTAGGAAGCAGACAAGAGCCACTTGCTTGTGGGTAGGATAGGAGCCCTGCAGGGGCTGGTTCCAGCCCACAGGCCACATGTTTGACATTACCCTTTTACTCCGCCAGGAAGTGTCCTGGAGCCCTATCACAGCCACCTCCTGGGTTGCTCCCTCCCCTAGTCAGGATTTGGTTATATGATAGGTCACTTAACCCAGAGTCTGCAGCCCCTCCCTGCCAGTTTCAAGCATTTCCTGACAAGGCTGATGTAGTCACGTATGGATTGCCTCAGCTGAGGTGTGTGCCTGCGCTTCCAGTCCATTGGGAGTTGGGTAGTATCCCCAACAGATGGCCTGTGATATATCTGCCATTTCCAGTTCTCTAAGAGGGTAACACAAAACAAAACTCTCAGTTGCTCTCTTCCCACTGATGGCTACTTTTTGCAGCTGAATTACATATTTGGACATCTAATCATAGCAGTTTGGTGCTCAACGTTCAGTCCCAAGGGTGTTTAGGCATCTAGATATATAACCAGATGCTCATAGTCTCCTCACCAATGGGATAAGAGTCTGTAGGAAGGAATCTTTGAAGTTCTTCACAATATCAAGAGTTTTCCATCTATGTGGAGCATGTTCCAATAAAGTGAGATTCATGAAGAGACAGGAAAAGGCTCTACACTGCTGCCCACATGAGAAGCTGGGATGAGTACCGTGGGAAAAAGGCTATAGTGTTTCTCCTGGCTAACAATTATTTGCTCATGCAGCAGTCAGTTCTGTCTAACTGCCCCCCCCCAATCCAGGAGTTTGCTCTAAAGGTGCAGTCCTTAGGTGCTGTTATCCCCTGGACATTGCTGGAGTAGACTTTCAGTCTAGCTGTTCATGATCAGGAGGAATGAGGCTCAATAGTATCTCATAATGTTCTTCTTTCTTCCTTGTCACATCCATTTGAGCACCAGAAGAAATGATCCAAGAACTATTATGTATTTTGTTTCAGGTAGGCAAACTTTAGTCCCTAAACGTGGTCAATTATTAACTAATCACTGCACCAAGCACTAGATTTATGAAAATGAAAGTTTCCAAAGCCCCAGTTTGCAATAAGATGAGCTCTTGACATAAGTTGACATCATTCATAAAATATGAAAGTGTTCCATTTGTTCAGAAATTCTCTACAGAGGCAACATTATTAAACTAGGAAAAAATTCCCTTTGTATGAAACAGGAAGTCTCAGGCAGTAAAGACAAGATATTTCATTTTAAACATGCTTCCAACATTAATTCCCTAAGCAAATAATCAAAGAACTGGTTTATAATTTCATGAGGTTTCCTTGATTAAATTTTTAAGAAAGGGCATTGATTTTCCAGCCATAAGTCATATTCAGACAAGTTTATCAAAAAGCATGCATTTTACCATTACATAATCAGGCATAAAGAAATCTCAGTTTCCCCCTTAAATGGTAGGTAAGGTTTCCCTTGCTCGAGAGCTAGTTGAATCCGACTCTAGGGGGTGGTGCTCATCTCTGTTTCCAAGTTGAAGAGCCAGTGCTGTCTGAAGATTCCTCTGTGGTCTGTAGTCATGTGGCTGTCATGACTAAACACAGAGGGGCATGGAACACTGTTGCCTTCCCACCAAAGCAGTGCCTATTTACCTACTTGCGATTCTTGCTTTCGAACTGCTAGGTTGGCAGGAGCTCACTCTGTCCTGAGGCACTAGGGTCTCGAACTGCTGAACTACAGACCTTCTGGTCTGCAGCTTGGTGTCTTAACCTGTAAAGCCACTGTGGTTCCTCAAACAGTAAGTAGCACACCATTATTGACATGATGAGTACTTAAAATATAATAACAATTCAGGTTCCTGTCCTTAGAACAGGAACCATTATTTGCTCAAAAAACCATTTTAAAAATAAAAATATTGTCTGGTAGGGTGAAAGAAATTGATTTGTATGGTTTAACCAAAGCTGCTGATAGAATGGATGGCCTGCAGAGGAGCTGTCAAATATTTCCTTGCAAATATTTGGGGAGGTCCTCCTTGTTCTATGGCTTGCCAGTGAGTGGCAGGAAATGAAGAGGTTTGCACTTGCACTTGATGGCTGGTTTGTCATTATGTGTGTCAGGTAATGAGAGGGCTAGCTAGCAACAGGGCTTGGGTTTTGCACTGCAGTCTAACTTTGGGCTGGTAGCTTGAGAGGGAAAGGGAGTTGAGGTGCTGCACACAGAGTTCAAAAAAGATTTGGAGGTTGTGTGCCCAGGACTTGTTGCTCATGTTACCCAGTTAGTCAGTTTCTAGTTCATTTGAAGGATAACACATTGTCAGATCTTAAACGGTTCCTTCGTTGGTCTTTTATTCTAAGGTGGATGGTTGGATCCAACTTGAAACTTTAGGCAGCATAGGATATTAGAGGGTTGGACCAGAGAGAGTCCAGCAAGACATAAGCAGGAGCCCTCTTGTCTTTTCCTTTCAAATGGCACTTGAGATAGTATAACATTCAAACAGAAACAAGAATTTTATTTAACAGACAGAGATTGAATAGGTGTAGTCAAGGGTTGGAAATGCTGAGGTAAAAATTGTTTATAATATCGATTATACTTCTTTTAACAATCAAAATAGTGTTGTTGAAGCTTATTTTCATATATTCTTGATTCTTAACAGTGAGAGGCATTTTACTGAGTATTTTAGTTAGTTACAATATTTCTTCATATAGTTTCCTATGAGTCTTCAGGTTTCCTGGAGACAGTCTCTTTATTTGTGTACCTAAACCACAGTTTACTATATCCCAAGGTGCCTAAAACCAATCCCTTCACAACAGACCAGGGCTCTGCTCAGATCAACACCCCCCACCCCCATGTAACTGGGCAGGAATTATTATTCTTCCCATCAGAAGATATAACCAATTTTGTTTTCACCTGAATGGGAGTTTCAGCATACTACTCTCTCCCTCACCAAAATCTCAATCCCAGTTCTGGTGTCTGTGCAAAACAGAATTCAGTTTAGGCTAAGACATTCAGTTCTGATACTGAATTCTTCCTCAGAATTGACAAGAAACAGTTAAGGCAAGGAGTTGTAGCCCAGAGGTGCTGCCTTACTCATGGGTAGCCCTAAATAGCAGGGCACCCCACTTCTGACCTGACCTGGAGACCCACAAAGTCAGGCCCAGGAAGGCACTCTTGGCCTGAACCACAGAGCCACAGTTCTGAAAAGGGGTTTAATTTCAGGTCGCACAAGGTAGCCCACCAAGGCAATCTCCAACCTTCCCCTCCACCCAGCAGAGGTATGCCTACGGAATACCAATGGGTTCCTCTAGGTACAGTATCTACATTTCTAAGGGCTATTCAGAGGCCACCTGACAAATAGCACTTTCTGTCTCCAAACCTGCAAGTAGTTCCTTTTGTGTGACTCCTATATCTATGTGAAAATTCTTGTGTCTAAAACAACTGTCCTTCTTGCCCCATCCCTCAGGATACTGAGATAACCCAGTCAAACATTCAAATTATTAATGAGCCTTCCTGACGCTAATCAGGGACTCATTTCTCACCTTTTGTGTAAACCTGGGAGACTCTTCAACCTGTCTTGACAGGACCATTCAATGGTCATTGAAGCCATTCAGCCAGCTCCAGTAGAGCCATCCAGCACCTAGCTAATCTCATCAACACTATTGTGAAGCCAAACTCTGCCCCTCTGGGACCTCATTGGTCACACCTAGGTTTTGCTCCTCCTGGTGTTACACCCTGTGTCCCCCTTATTGGTCCAGGTAACTTTTTGTCTTCACCTGAGACAAGCCCCTCAAGGCCTCCCATTGGCCCACATTGTGTTCCAATGTCTATATCCATCAAGGCACATGGCCATCAAGGTGTACACTTTGATGGTGCCTATACTTTGAGTACACCCCAAAAGTCTCTCCTGCAGGCCTCCTCAGCACATAATGCTGGCCATTAGTGCTATTCTCTTCAAGGACCTCTGCACATCTGGAAAGGTAGTCTAACCCCATAACTGACCCTTATATTCACTATCATCACTTCTATTTTCTTAGTTCTGAATTGCTTGCTTTTGCTTGAATGCTTAGTGTGCTTGTAATTAGGGAAACTCTTCAATAAAAACTATTTAATTTACTTTTCAAATCTGGAATCTCCCTACTGTACCGGACCTTGGTATAAACAAGTATGCAATCCCTAGTACCCCTCTGGCCTCCCCTGCCACATAGCTAATTTCCCCTAACATCGAGGCAGGCCACTGGCAGAAACAGAGTTGTTTCCCTTCACTCAAAAGACAAACCTGTCTGACTGACCTTGTCAGACTCACTGACTCCAACCAACTCTGTCAGAAGTCAATACAAGAACTTGTGGGTACTCAATGAAATTGCTGAGCAGTCGGGTTAGAATGGATAAAAGGAAGTACTTATTCACCCAAAGTGTGATCAATACATGGAATTCACTGCCACAGGAGGTGGTGACAGCTACAAGCATGGATGGCTTCAAGAGGGCATTGGATAAACATATGTAACAGAAGGTTACATCAGTGGTTATTAGCTACAAGGTATAGATAAGAACTCTCAGTCTGGAGCAAGTGATGCTCTGTATTCTTGGCGCTTGGGGGGGCAACAGTGGGAGGGCTTTAGTGTCCTGGCCCACTGGTGGACCTCATGATGGCACCTGGTATTTTTGGCCACTGTGTGACAGAGTGTTGGACTGGATTGGCCATTGGTCAGATCCAACATTGGCTTCTCTTATGACTGACTTTCTGACTTCCAAAAATCCAACCCCAAAAAAGAACATGCCCTCTGCACTCAACTAATCATATAGTTCTCCTCAGCTGGTGCAGGCCAATCAGAGCATGGGGGGAGAGGTAGCAGCCTGTCATTCAAACTCTCCATTTCATGGGAAGAGTTAACTCTTCACGCACACACACACACCCCAGCTTCCTGAAATTGCTGCACTAGGAAACTTGTTGTAAAGTTCAGTCCATCACAGCAGGATACCTTCCTTCAGGGCTTTTTTGTATCAGGAACTCCTTTGCATATTAGGTGACACACCCCTAATGTAGCCAATCCTCCAAGAGCTTCCAGTAGCCCCTGTAAGAAGAGTTCTGTAAGCTCTTGGAGGATTGGCTACATTAGGGTTGTGTTGCCTAATATGCAAAGTTCCTGCTACAAAAAGAGCCCTGCCTTCCTTAATATACAGGGAGGCCCTGATGTTAGAGAAAACATTCTTTCCTAGTACTCTTTTGGCCTATACAACCATGCCTCCTAGGATGTTAACTTGTAGATAAAGATCAATGGTTGTTGCTCACTCCAAAACCATCCCTAAGCTCTGATTGGCCCACTGTGCAAGGTAGCCAATCAGAACGTGCATTTTAGGATATCAAGCCTCCTTTGGAGCTTTGACTGAAGCTCAGGCAACTTAACTGTAAGTATTAACACAATACATAACATTGGCCCCGGTCACACAAGAGGATTTGCCACGCAAGAGGGACAGATCAGAAGCCTATCAAGCAGGTGCGATCATACCTCAACATCTGAGGAGAGCACCCGTCCTTGATCCGTCCCATCCCAGCAAAACCATGCATCAAAAAGGTAGCACCAAAACAGTGCTACCAACTGGTTGATGCACAGCAGGGGCGGGCGTCTGATTGCTGCCGCGCCCCTCTCCGCATAGCTTCCCGGGCCCTGTTGAACTGTGCATGCCTGGGCATGTGCAGCAGGCTCGCCTCTGTCCCCTGTCCGTGGCTTCCCCCTGGCATCTGATCATGCCGGGGAGCAACTGCGTGGCGGCTCAGGAGATCCGTCTGATCCCGCCGCCGCGCGTCTCTTTTGATGCAGCTCTAAAAAGCCGCACTTCAGCCGTGCCTTTTCCCCCAGTGTGACCGGGGCCATTATTTATTTTCTTAGTTCTGTAATACCCTGCAGTGTTTTAATATAATTATCTAATGCCATTATAATCTACTAAATTGAGATTGTATTTCTTTTTTTTTTTTCCTTTCAAAAATCTCAGACTGTGGTGAATGAGTTCACTCAGAGTGCCTGATTACTCATCCACACAGACCAGAAACTCCTGATGGATCTAAAGATAGTTGTGAAGCAGTTTGCATACATACACATGCACACCCATAGCTCCTATCTGTGCCTCAAGCTGTGGATAGAAAAAGGGAAGGTATAAATTAAGTGGTGAGAAGGGAATCAGAAGGGAGGGCTGGGGGAAGAAATAGCCATCTCACACAGAGCCAAGTTCTTCTCTGCCTCTCAGACAGAGACTGCAGGAACAAAGGGGGGGGATTGTTGTGTTACAGTCCCCATCCAAGACAATATTTTATGGACTGATGCCTCTAATCCATAATCCAAGCAAGGCTAAAATTTTCAAATCTTGGATGCTAGCATTCAGTTTTTAAGTGTCCAGACAACCAGGGCTATTGGGATTTTTTCTAACCTTTCATTCACCAAGGCTGAATTCAAGTCACAATAGGAACAAGCCTTGGAAGCTCTTAGGCACTTTCCCTCCCTATTCTGTATAGGATTTGGAGACTAAACACTTCCTGGTTCCTAAAATATCAAAGATTACTATGACATCCAAATCACAGAAAATGATGAACTATAGCCCTGGTCACACGTGCCAGATAACGCAGAGGGGAGGCTATTTGCACCGTCACAATTTGACGTGTCCCAACATGTTCAGACGCGACGGTGGTGAAGCAGCGTTGTTTCCGTCGGTGCGTGTTTCTGGTGCGCTCCAACCAGGAAGCAGGGATGTGAGAGGAGTGCGCTGGAGTGATCACACAGACAGCATCCATCTGCAGCCCATTGCAACCGGTTGATAGCGGACTTTCCCAGCTAATTTTATACTCCGCAACTTTGGCAGTTGCTGATGAGTGCATGATGCTTGCCAGATGTTCCCATGTGATCACGCCCGTAAAATCCACCCGGTATTCGTGGCTCTACCACGGCAAATTCTCTGTGTGACCGGACCCTATGTTTCTTTTTCTCTTGCCTACAAACCAAGATTATAAGCCACATTTTTATCCTATACTCTGTAGTATACAAGGGAAGACAGTGGAGAATTTCAGTGACTTTGTTACTTAATATATAGTTATTTTTTTCAAGATTCTGCAGTTCCTTGGTTTCCATATATTCCTCCTTACTCTTTAACTCAGGGAATAAGAAATTTCAAAATTAAAAATCTAAGATCATTCTGACACCAAATAAATATTACTATCATTATATGCATAAACAAGACCTACACTGAGACTTCCAGTGGTTAGCACCAGTTCAACATGACATTATTTTCAATTTCCTCATTTCTC
This sequence comes from Gekko gecko, assembly GCA_029375565.1. Classification (NCBI taxonomy): domain Eukaryota; kingdom Metazoa; phylum Chordata; class Lepidosauria; order Squamata; family Gekkonidae; genus Gekko; species Gekko gecko. The sequence goes on along the minus strand of JAPDNY010000001.1, from coordinate 285,632,548 downwards.
ATGCAAAAAAGAAAAAAACTCTTGTAAACTTTGGAGCGTGTTTAGCTTTGTTGGTGCCTTTGTACAGTACCACCTAGGATATTTCATATGATAATTACCAATATGGAAAATGTTCCCAAGGTAAATATGCTATTACCTATTGCCAATTATCCTGTGCATATGTTTTATTTTAGGCTTCTTGTTTTGGTTGCTCTACAGGTTAAAGGCATTTTTGGATAATTATCAATGCCATCTAAATGTAGCACTGTAATTCTGTTCAAGAGTCTCAAGTGCTTATTTATACCACACACATCTGTTTTTTCTGGATTTTCCCCTACAAGCAACATGGGGGGGAGTAATAATTTTTACTGTTGCCAAAATATGTTCTATGTATCACTTTATTTCAAAAATAAAGAACTTAAATTAACCCAAGGGTATACTGACTACGTAGCTTGGTTAATGTCTACAAATTAAGTAATGGGCAAATGAGTACAACAAGATTTATATACCTTTAAAACAAATCACATTTCTACACACCATGATATGTCATACAGTGTGCTTACTTCTGCTGAATGGGGAGAAAGATGGAGTTGTGTCATTTGGGGGTCCATTTTCTCTGCTCAGTGCAGACTCAAACTGGCTTATAGTGTCAGAAATAACAACAGGAAACCCTCAGATACCAGAAATAAGTTAACGTAAATTACTTTACAACAAATTTAATCAACAAACTAATCCACAGAGGTGCAAAGGGTTGGTGGTAATAGCTCTCTGCCTTTGATGGAAAAATTCTTTCCCTTCTCTTTCCATGTGTGTGTTTGGGATTTCAGCCGCAGATTCTGTTTGTATTCCACCATCCATCTTATTAAAGGTGGTACAAATTAAGCTGCATTATATCATTAGCCTAGGTGGGTCAATACTGAATACACTGGCTAACAGTGACTCTTCAGATCTCAGACACAGAAAAGTCTATCCTAACACATGTACCCTAAGATCCTTCAACTGAAATTACCAAGTGTCTGAACTTGGGACCCTTGGACACATTTGCGATGATACTAAATTGGGAGGGGTAGCAAATATGGTAGAGGACAGAGTCAGGATACAGGATAATCTTGACAGGTTGGAAAACTGGACTAAAACAAATACAATGAATTTCAATGGGAATAAATGTAAAGTTCTGCATTTAGGCAGGAAAAAAATCAAATGCATAATTATAGGGTGGAGGAGACTTGTTTTAGCAGTAGTACGTGTGGAAAGGATCTAGGGGTCTTAGTAGATCATACACTGAACATGAGTCAGCAGTGTGATATGGTAGCTAAAAGGAAAATATGATTTTGGGATGTATCAACAAAAGTATAGTGTCCAGATCACATGAAGTGATGGTATTGCTTTACTCTGCCCTGTGTTCAGTTTTGGGTACAACAATTTAAGAAGGATATAGACAAGCTGGAGCATGTCCAGAGGAGGGCAATAAAGATGGTGAGCGGTCTGGACACCAAGTCCTATGAGGAATGGTTGAAGGAGCTGGGTATGTTTAGCCTGGAGAGGAGATGACTGAGTGGTGATATGATAACCAACTTCAAATACTTGAAGGGCTGTCATATAGAGGATGGTACGGAGTTGTTGGTCAAATCTGCATTTGTCTTTCCCACCAGTGTCCCAGCCTTCTGACTCTGTCTTCAAAAAAGCTGTTTACATTTGCTTTTTTTCCACACTTCAATGGTGCTAGCATACTTTTGTATGTCTGCATATGTTTATCACCCTTTTGTGGCGGCTCCACTGTCATTGCACCTCCACACCATTTTAAATTAATCTTCTCCAAACAACTCTTCAAACAAGCATGGGAAAAAATGGTGTCACAGCAGCATGAAACTGATTTAAAAATGCAAACGCAGATTCAATTGTTTTCTGTTGCCCTAGAAGTTTGGGTCAGAACCAATGGGCTGAAATTAAATCAGCAGAGTTTTCAGCTAAACATTAGGAAAAACTTCCTGACAGTTGGACTAGATTACCCTGGAGGTCCCTTCCAGTGCTATGATTCTATTATTCTACATCCTTCCTGTTCAACATTATCCCAGTCTAAATCCCCACCTTCTGTATATTTGTCCACTAGAGAAAACTGCACAGGTTCAACTGGCTTTCTGAAAATAATAGAATGTTTTTAAAAATACATTGCTTCAAATATAACTTTTTGAACTAAAAAAAACACCTATGAACAAAAGTTAGGAATTTTAGAACATTTCTATATTACTTTAAATGTCATTGGATTTGAAAAGTGAAATGAAAAGATATGATAATTAAAGTGAATTGCACTTCAGAAGACTATGAAAGTATTCAGAGTTTGTGAATTAACATGAAAGTCCATGGTTTTCTGAATCATGACTCCACAGGGGGTTATAGTTTCTCACAGAATTCACAAAGTTTATCGTGTGGTGTGGCTTACCATTTCTCAGTCACTGGAATTTGCCAATTGCTAGTGGACAGATATGGCAAAAACAACAGATTTCTAGCTGCATCTTAAAAGTCTATCAGGTGTCTCATTAGACATTTGCTAGCTATGATCTTATTTGGGATCTGTGACCAAATCCTACTATGATGGTACCTGAATATGTAAGTGGATATCCTATTATAAAAGCTTTTTGGTAGGCTCATTTGAAATGGTTCCAGAACAGTTACCCTTGTATCCTTCTGATAAGGATACAAAGATGTCTTTGCCCTTCCATTAAAGTTTGTGATGAGAATCATGTATGTGGCTGAGGTCACACAAGCAGTTTAATCCGTTATCATTGCTGTACCCTCACGGATTTAAAGAGCATGATCTGACAGCGACATCTGCCTTCTCTGCCCCAGTCATCACCACCCCATTCTGCCCCATCTTCAAAGTGGAGTTAACAGACAGCAGGGAAAGTCCAGTCTTTATGGATGCCTGAACTTCACCCTGCATTTCCAGCTGTCTGAACTCCCCTGTTATGAAGTCAGGCCATTTGGAAAGTTTGAACCTTCTCTTCCTTCTCTGTCTCCTTTTTTATCAGGTAGCAATGTGCACATAAGTACATAATCACCCCTGGCGTTGTCAATCACCACAGCCAAGTAGTCATTCTGAACTGGGAAAGTTGGTTTTGAGTGACAAATCCTCCCCTCCTGTTTCTGCATCAGAGTTGCTGTTTGAGAACATCTCATAATTGACACAAGGGTAAATGTACTGGTCAATGGGACTATTCTCATGTAAATCTGCACATACACCCCTCTGTATTCCAAAGAAGAGAGGTGAAGGGAAGGAGTCTGAGAGGGGCCAGAGTACTTGGCAGAGAGATTGTGGAGATGTCAAAAAGGAGCTGGAGCTTCGGATACATGTTTATGTGCATGTGTGAAAGACAAAAAAAAAGGATGTTGCAACAATCTGAATGATCGACCATGGAGCAAGCGCATGATGAAGATGGTTGAGGGTGGGATGTCTGATCAAAACTTCCTATTACTAAATAAAACAGTGTGATTAGAGGTGTGGCCAGATCCTGCCAAGCCTATAGTGCGACCACAGCCTGTGAGCTACCTGCTAACAGTTCAAGGGATAGAAATGTTATAGTGAGGCATCTTAAGGGTGCAAGGAGGAGGGGGCATCAGACAGCAACCTAAAACAACAATTGTCTAATATATATGTCTAATACATCTACACCTAAGATAAATGTCTACTATGACTACAAGTTTCTGAATTTATGATATGGATGTAATTGGATTTTATGTACCAGACATCTAATGTTCTCCTAGGCCTAGATTATAAGGTGACCAATGACTGATACTCTTCCAGACAGAGAGGTCTTGTATGCCCAGAGTAACATCATATCACCAACTTAAATGTAAACCACAGCCTCATTAATGACAAGAATAAAGGTTTAGATTATTTTGTTCCACTAAATTGGAATCTATGTCTCCTTTCTACCAAGTTTTCCTACAAAAGAGAATGATTTCCTTCAACAAAAAATTACTTTTATCAGAAAAAGGTTTTCTGTGCCAGAAAACTACATTTTTTATTAGAGGAAGTCTTTCTTCCTTGAAGGAAGATATGGCAACCTTGCCAACTTCCCCCCCTCAGAGGCAAGATTTTCCCTCCATTTTTTTCTCCCTTTCTGACTGAACAGCCCTATTCATCAATTTTCTTCTTTTCTGATGAACTATGGCTATCCCACCCTGTCACAGTATGAAATCTTTCTACTGGCTCAGCCTAGGAACCTGAGGGAATGGTTGAGATTTCCCTTTAACTTAAACCTCTGAAATGGCACTTGAGGCTTTTTAAAGTTCAAAAATAACCAAATATTTTATTCAACATAAAGAGGAAATATGTTGTCGAAGGCTTTCACGGCTGGAGTTCATTAGCTGCATATGCCAAGACCATGGCCACACAACCTGGAAAATCTACAGCAACTAATAAAGGGGAAAGGTTAGGTGAAATCAGGGGTAAAATTTCTGAGGTAAATTAATATAGGCACAGACTACAGTTCATATGTTTCAAGCAACTAGAGTTTCTTAAGCTTTTCCCCAGTGACTCAGAATCTTTAAGATGAGAGTCTTTTTTTTCCAGTGTTTTCTAAACACTCCAGTATCCTTTCTTGAGCATATTTGATTTGATTTCCAGAAGGGAGGAATACTTTGTCTGGTACCCAAATTCCTTCACTAAACACATTAGTACTCTTCTTGAGTTTTTTACTGACATTTCAGGATTTAAAAGGCAGCCTGTCATTCAAGAATTAACCTTTCGGAGCCCATAACTGTTTACATAGTACTTCCAAGATTTTAAAGTGCAGTCCATCACAGAAGACATAGCAGAAGACAGTCAGAGCCCCTGAAGAATCAGTTCCCAATAACAGTCATTCAGAAGAATTGAAGTTTATTGAGACATTGATAGGATCCAGACTCATAACATTCTTTGTTAGAACTGAGGTCAAGCATGCGAAGCAAGCAATTATACTGCAATCAGATAAGACATTAGTGGCTCTTGGCCAATCACACCTAAGCTAAAAAAGCCCAGCTAACTAACAGCATAAAATTTCCAGAGGAAAGAGACTATCAAGGTCTGGAGGTTACATGGCTACATCAGACAGATAACAGCATAGTCGCCAGAAATGAAAGTGTATATTCTTGTCTGCACCCCCACGTCTCCATGACAACCAAACCCAATAAGGGGTGCCAGGTTGACACAATCCAAACCAATGCTTCACACAATCCAAACCAATGTTTCACCCAGGTATGTGATAGGTTAAGTGAGTTAGTTCTGAACAGTTGGAGGAATTGTAGTAATTTATAAGTAGAAGTATGTCATTCTGAATTCCTTCTCAAAAGTACTGCCTGAGAAGATAAAGGACTTCCTATTAGGAACATGGTACCCATTCATATGGATCAGGACAGTTTCTAGGTTGGCTGGGTTTGGTTTCTTTGTATGCTTAAACTTCCTTACATCTGTGCACTTAAAGGGGACTCCAGCCAGGCTGGTTAATTTGAGTTGTTCAGCTATACTATAAAGAATGCAAGGGACAATTGTTCTAGAATCAGAATTCAACTGAGATTGTCACTGCAAGCCTAAGCAGAGTTACACTCTTCTAAGTCCATTTACTTCAATGGACTTAAAAGGGTATAACTCTTCTTAGTACTGCACTGTTAGTTACATAGCCAGCACTGACTGGTGAGGAAGATGTGGCTGCAAGAGGAACTGTACCCCCAAGACCTTGTCATCCATTTGGTGAGACTGAACTGGGGCATACTTCAGGCCTAGGTTTTGGTTGGCAGGGTGTAGGACCTGAAGTAGTGCCTGAGGATAGTAGTTTTATGTTAAAGTATAATGTTACAAAGGTAATAGAGACTTGAAGCAGGTTATCATGTTAGGTGGGGGCAGTTACATCCTGTCACTTGGGCATTAGCTTTTATATGCCAGATCACGGAAGATGGTGGTTCCACTCTATTCTGCTATGGTCAGGCCTCACCTGGAGTACTGTATCCAGTTTTAGGCACCACATTTTAGGAAGGATGTTGACAAGCTCGAGTGTGTCCAAAAGAGGGCAACCAGGACGTTGAGAGGGTTGGGATCCAAGTCTTATGAGTTAGGTATGTTTACCACCACCACCCCGACAACCACATCGGTCACCACCGCTCTGCCAACGACCATGGGTGACGGAGCTAGGGGACATGATTGCAGTCTTCAAATATTTGAAGGGCCATCATGTAGAAGATGGAGCAAATCTATTCTCTCTTGCTCCGGATTGCAAGACTAGATCTAATGGGTGGAAATTACAAGAGAGTTGTTACCAGCTAAATATCAGGAGAAATTTCCTAACTGTAAGAGTGGTTGAGCAGTGGAGCAGACTGCCTTGGGAGGTGTTGGATGCTCCTTTGCTGCATGTTTTTAAGCAGAGGCTGGATGACCATCTTTCAGGTATGCTCTAGGGCTACCTGTTGGCTTCGCGCCTGCAGAGTGCAGGGGTTGGACTAGGTGACCTGCAAGATCCCTTTCAATGCTAACATTCTATGATTCTTTTTAGCCCATCTGGCAACTTTTTGTTTCTTGGGGCCTTTTTGTTTCCTGGCTCTCATCCACTTCATAGGAATAGGAAGTGCTTGAGAAGAACTGAAGAAGCATCACCTTAAGTCTACAGAGAACACGTACTTGGAAGCAGCTGCCTCCTTTGTAAAAGGATCTTGGCTTGGAACTTCTTAACATTTTATGAAACTTCCCAACAGTTTGTGTTGGAATCCATCCTGCATGGCAGCCATTTTAGTTTCAGAGAGTAGCCATGCTGGTCTGCTGTAGAACAGCTAGATTCAAATCTAGTAGCACCTTAGAGGCCAACAAGATTTTCAGGGCATGAGCTTTCAAAAGTGAAAGTTGCCCCCCAAGCCGGAATAAGGAGACAGACAACAATTGGGTATTAATGGGCCACTTTTATTAAACTGAACAATAACCAACGGCAAGGGCAGACAGATTGCAGCATGGCCGAGGCCAGGGGTCAAAGGACCCCTCCATCGCCATTATACTAGGGCGAGCCACCCGGCCCCAGACGACAGCCAAGTAAGTATGGCTCGTGTCCGGTCAGCCTGGTAATCAGCCAATTGCCGGGAAACCGCCCCCAAGCCGCAAGGCTCAAAGGGAGGCAAATCCCTGCAATGCCGTAGGCGATCTGCTTTCCCCATCCCGGGTCGCATGGCCCAAGGACTGTACTGGCAAGATCCCTATGTCCCCCAAAGGGGTTATACCCGGTGCTCACCGTGCCGCAATCTGTATGGAACGAATTCCTGCCACTGAAAAGGTCAAGCCTGAGCTTAGGCCTTTACCCCACTAAAGACGCAATGCATCGGAAAGCCCTTGCCGTAAATCATTCAAAAAGAGGTCCATCCCGGCCTCTGACAGATGCACACCATCACTTCTATACAAGCTACGATCACCCGCATGTATGCTCGGGTGAGGCAAATACCGGCCAAGGCCCTTTTCAAGAGCAATACGGATTTCCCGATTGGCTTTTCGACGTGCTTTATCGATGGCCAATGGGTTGCAGGTCCCACGCCAAACCAGCCGTGGCGTCATGGCCGACCATACAATTAAGGTTTCAGGCCATCGCTGCTGAATTTCGCGAAAATCAACTTGAGCCTGAATAATCAAGGCTTTTCCTTTCATAAAGCCCAAATCGTTGCCCCCTACATGAAGAACCAAAATATGCGGAGGAGACCCAACCCTCTCCTCAAACAACAAGTGCAACAAACCAGGCCACTGCAAACCACGTCGACCCAGCCATTCCACCAAGGCCCGTTGGCTGAACCCCAGCTGCGAGCCAATGGGCGACCTCTTTGCTCGATGCGCGGCCCAAAAAACATAACTATGCCCGCAGATGAGGACCCTCTTCCGTTCCGGCCAGCCAACAGGACCTGCAACAAGAGAACAATGGAAAACAGAACCAACTAAAATATCCGGGATACAATTACAAACTTGCCACGGGGCGAACATAGGCCTTGTAAGCTGAGGACTTCCACCTGCCTACACGCTGTATATCCCTAGGCCGATATCCCATAGCCGCTACCGTGGACGCTGCCCCAACCCTAAAAGAATGGGTACAAAATCGCACCCCTGCTAAACCAATCCTAGCCAGGGCCTTAGAAGTGACTGTCCAAAATTGATGTCTTGTTAAGGGGCTCTCATCCTGGTACCTAAACAAAATACCTGCCCCTAACCCTCGAACAGCCAGATAAGCCGCCAATGCGGACACTGGGCACAACTCCTTCTCTGCGCACACACCAATGGAGACAACCATACCTCGTCCACGTTGATCCGTTTTAGACTGCCTCAAGGTGAGCTGCACCCGATCACCATACAAACGAACATCCCGGATCTCAAAAGCGTGGCCTGACCTATCTGACTTTGATTGCACCACAAGTTCACCAATGCGGAATGCACCGAAAAAGGCAATTAGTGAAGCCGCATGAAAAAGGCAGGCCTCATACCCTGATGTACAAATGTCTCCCCAAACGGCCTGCAAACCTCTTAGCACAGCAGGAGAAATAGGCTGCCTGTCATCCTGGCGGGCCCCCGCTTCCCGTAACCACCCTTCAAGCATCCTACGAATCCTAAAATCACCTGTGACATCTGATAGCCCTCTTGATTTGCTAACAAAGGCAATGGCCGATAGCAATCCCTTAATTGAGCTAACCGCCAGCCCCTTACCTCGGGAAACTACACAGAAGTGTAGTAAATGATCCACTGGTACTGGCCACAGGTCAGGATACCCTACCTCCTTTCTAAACTGGGAAAAAACGGTAAACCGCACGGTCATACGCCCGCTTCATTCCTGGCGCAACAGCCAGTCCAATTGCCCTGTTCACTTCCGCCTTCCAACCTGCCACAGCTCCATTGGCATGAGCGCCGGATGCAGGTCGGCTTCCGGGGCCAGCTGACGAAACCTCCCCATCTGTTTACGAGAAAGAGCGTCAGCCACCCCGTTGTCGATCCCCGGAACATGTCGGGCAAAAAACAGAATATTAAGACAAAGGCAGCGAAGTGTGAATGCTCGTACTAAGTCCATTACTCGAGGCGATCTGGATGTGAGGGAGTTGATAATCTGGACAACAGCCAAATTATCACACCAAAAATGCACTGTGTGATTAGCCAGTGTGTCTCCCCACAACCACACCGCCACTAGAATGGGAAAAAATTCCAGAAAGGTGAGGTCCCTGGAAATACCATCTCGCACCCACTCTACTGGCCATTCCTCAGCACACCAGTGCCCCTGAAAATAAACACCAAAACCCAGGGACCCTGCCGCATCAGAACAAATCTGGAGGCCAGCCCCCAACTGTAGCTCTGTCCTCCAGAAAGAGACTCCATTAAAAGAGTCGAGGAACTCCAGCCACACTCTGAGGTCGGCCTTCATACCAGCTGTAACCCTAGCCCTATGATGTGGCAACTGAAGACCCTTCAAAGCATCACACAACCTGCGCAAGAAAGCCCGCCCAGGGGCGACCACCTTGCAGGCAAAGTTGAGGTGCCCCACTAGCTGCTGAAACTCACAAAGTGTGGCCTTCCTGCGCACCAAGAAAATGGCTAACCTCTCCCGCAACTCAGTGACCCTAGTTGGAGGCAACCGAGAAGCCTGAGCCAGGGAATCCAACTCAATGCCCAAAAAGGTCAGGACCTGCGAAGGACCCTCAGTTTTTTCATGAGCCAAAGGAACACCCAGCTCCTCAGTTAGCTCCAAAAAATTCTGCAATAGTACCCGACATTGGTCAGAGCCCACGGGTGCCACAAATAAAAAATCGTCCAAATAATGAACCACCGTGTTAATCCCCGAGCGGCAACAAAGGGCCCATTCTAAAAATGTGCTAAAACGTTCAAATGCTGCACACGAAACAGAGCAGCCCATAGGCAATGCCCTGTCCATGTAAAACTGCCCTTCAAAGGAAAACCCCAACAACTCAAAGTCGCTAGGGTGAACCGGAAGGAGTCGAAATGCCGACTTTATGTCACATTTGGCCATCTCAGCGCCTACCCCACAGCGGCGAACCACCCTGACCGCATGGTCGAAGGAGGTGTACCGCACAGAGCACAAAAACTCTGGAATGGCATCATTAACCGATGCCCCACGGGGATAAGACAGATGGTGTATCAACCGATACTCACCAGGGGCCTTTTTGGAACAATGCCCAACGGGGAGACCCTCAAGTTCGCCACTGGCGGAGAAGGAAACGGGCCCAGTACTCTTCCCTCCACCCTCTCCTTCTCAATCTTGTGCCTAACCACGTGCTCCAAACCCCTGATGGATGCTAAATTAGGTGAAATAAATGAAACCCTAGGGCCTTGGCAGGGAATACGAAAACCAAACCAAAAACCATTTAACAGATAAAAACTATCATCCCGCCTGGGGTATCGGCTTAACCAATCCTCAAGCACTTTCAGTTTTATGGGACTGGGGCCCTTTACCAGCAGCTGCTCCGGAACCCCCGGTTCAAATCGCTTACGTCCCCTCCGGGATTTTCCCCGGAAGCAAGCTGAAAAAGGGTGCGGTCCACTGCACAGAGGGCACTCGTGCCTATATTGGCAAGCCTTCCGGCTGCAAACACCTTGCGATCCAAACTCCCAACATAACTGGCGGGGTTGAACCGCCTGACCCGCGGCACCGCGGGTGGTAGGTGACACAGGCAAGCGCTGCACTATGTGTCCACTGTGTGACCGTTCACCCACGTTAGGCCGAGCCGGGGACATGATCTGTAACCACAGATGGGGGTGTACCTGGTCCCACCGCAGTGAAGGATTCATAGCTGCCCGCATGCGGAATTCCTCATCATACTGGAGCCATGCCGGTCCAGTGAAACCTGTATACCCTTTGTAGATAATGTCAAAATACTGAAATAAAGCTGCAGCTCGCCAAGGCTGCGCCCTTGCCAGCACTCCGGCATAAACTATAAAACCAGCCACCCAATTAGCCCAAGTCCGATCTACTCTCATTTTTCGAAGCTTTTCTCTGTCCTTATCGTCCAAATCGTTTTTGTCTTTCTTTTCCAACTCTCGAAAAAGAAGGGAAAAGAAATCAACATATTCCCCTCTATAAATCTTCTCTCTGGTGGCCGGCAACAAATGGTCACCTAAAGGCAGAGCCACGTCTCCAAAAGGCAACTCAGTGGCAGGCGTGGCAGCATAGGATGCACTCCCACACGATGGAGAGCCCAAACCCTGGCCAGGTCCCCCTGGCGGCAAGCCATACCATGTCCCAGAAGGCCATTGCATAGGCAATTGAACAGGCTGTGCACCCCAATGTGGTCCCATGCCCTGATTATGCAAAGCAGGAGCGGAACCTTGACTTGGGGTGAGCGGGGGCCCAAATTGCCCCCAGGGCCATGCCACCCCAGGAGGAGAACCAGAAGCTGACTTACCCACTGCGGTGTTTCCTGGGATGGCCGTCAAGCCAGGCACTTCTGTTCCTGAAGAAGGCCCTTCACCAGAAGGGCCTACCGTAGCACCATCCTGACTGCCCACATCTCCAGTGCCAGACCCAACACCTGCAGAAATCCTACCCTCAAGGAGAGAAAGACGGGTCAACACCTCGGCCTGGAAACGTTTGCTAGCCGACGCACGAGTTTCTTTCCGCCCGACCTGCTCGGGCACTAAAGGAGGGCGGGGGGCAGCCAACCCAGAAGCCTGCTCTACTGCCATCAGGCGAGCCAATATGGCCTGCTGCACCTCATCATCCCCCTCCTCATCCGAAGAAGAGAGGGTGGGGGCTGGCCGCTTTGGAGGAGCCTTAGGAGCCGGTTGCTTACCTTTTGAACGACCAGTGCCTTTTTTAGGTGCCATAATTAAGGAAGGCACAAATGGAGAGAACTGGGTTATACCCCACCCTTACCCAAGGGTATCAGAACGGCTCAAAAAACTCCACACTCTTCGCCCAAAAACACCTGTTGTCCAATGTGCTAAAAATCTCCCACCAAACTGCCCTCCTTATAAAACAGCCAGGCAAAACTACAGGGGCCCAGAGTCACCACCCAGGAGCAAGTGAATTGGAAAACTCCACCCAGGCCACCTGGAATGCAGTCTGCACACTGAACCACTACACCAAACCTGGGAGGGAAAGGAAAATTGGGGGGGGGCACCCAGCCCACCAAATGGCTGCTGTTAGTACAAAAGCCGCCAAATTCCACTGTGACTAATGTGTACCGGGTGATTACAGACCTAAAATGGCCGCCAAACCCCACAAAATGGCCACCAATCTCACAAAATGGCCGCCAATCCACAAAATGGCCGCCAACCCACAACTGCAATAATCAACTTCTCCACTAGGAAAACCTGGGCAAAATTTGGGGGGGGGGGTGCAATTGTCAAGAGAACCCAGCCCCCGTTAACAATCCAAGGCCTGAACAGACCTACCACCCCCAGGGGCCAGCCTCACCAACCAAGCCCCAAAAACCAGCAACCCTGCTCCAAAGAAGCCAGAATGCAAGGGAAAAAAGGGTGCTCCGCTGGAAACAAGAAGCCTCCTCAGCCTTCCCCTGTTCGCCGCGGCACGTGCTGCTCCGCCTGGAAGCCTTCCCCCGTTTGCTGCTGCACGCGCTGCTCCGCCGAGCCTCAGCCCTCCTTATTCGCTACAGCGCGCGCTGCTGTCCTCCCTAACCCTCGCTGCTCGATCTGGGCCACAAACGGCCGAAATCGCAGCAGCCGCCAGAGACGGAGCTCAAAGAGCTCCCTCCAGTCCGAGCGCGGGGCAAAGAATGAAGGGCTGGAGCCACGAGCTGCCTAATAAGCTCAGGCTCCGCCCCTTTAGCCCCGGATGCATGACGATGCATCCAACTGCCTCCTCTCCTTCCTGGGCGGCAAAGGCGGTCCCCCAGCCGAACGGCCCAAGTGCCGACGGCCGGGAAACCGAGTTTCCTTCATGCCTTGCCTTCTGCCTTTTCTCAGCATTCCAAAAGTCTCCACAGGTTCAACAGGACTGGGGATCCAGCTTGCAAACACCCTAACAATGAATGGAGGCTTCCCAAGCCAATCCTTCATAGGTACTGTTTGGCCCAGAAATGATGGGATAGGATGCCCTGGGTGTTGACCAGCATTAACCAAACAGTTGCTTGAGCAGCATATTGGGACAGGAGGATGAGACCAGTGGTAGACCTGGCCAATGCTCCCTGTAAGCTATGGAGTCCTGTGAACAAAAATTCTACTTTGCGAGCTACTGGCATTAAAGTTGTGAGTGAGCGATTTGGCTACTGCATAAATTAGTTTGCTCTGGAGCCATGCTTCCTAAGCTAAGACAAAAATGTGTGAGCCAGAGGCTAAAAACCTGTGAGCTAGCTCACACTAACTCAGCTTAAAGGGAACACTGGACCTGGCTGTGTTTGCAGCCAGGGTGGGAGGTGTCCAAATGCCAGCATATACTAATAGAGTTGCCAGCCTCCACATGGAGCCTGGAGATTTCTCAGAATTACAACTGATCTCCAGACTACAGAAACCAATCCCCCAGAAGCAAATGGTTGCTTTGAAGGGTGGAGTCTATGGCATTATACCCCACTGAGGTCCCTCCCTTCTCCAAACCCCACCCTCCCTGGGGTCCACCCCCAAATCTCCAGGAATTTCTCACCCAGTGTTAGCAGACCCAGCTAACTGTTAGTAGTAAGCCTCAGTGAAACTAATATTATGTGTTATTATTTATACTGATCATCCATAAACAACCTAGTTTAAACTACAGTTGCCATGTGTCTTCTTGGCAGTTTATGGAGGAAATAATAATACAAGTTAATTAAGGCATTGAAATGCTATTTGTCTTCCTGTTCCCTTCATACTCAAGTTTTATTCTGTTTATATTCAAGTTTTATTCTAATACATGGAATTTACCTCCATCTAACTCAACTTATTTGCCTATTCTGGTCTCTTGGATTAGTCAATACTTGGGAAGTAGAAAGGCTACTGGTGGCTCTTCTTCACTGCTAATATATATTGGGGATAATCCAAATGGAAGTTTGCTGAATATTTATATTCCCCTTCTCCTTCATGCTTCCTAAATGGTTCAAAAGGGCTTTCCAAATCGGTGGTAATCAGCAATGGATAATGTTGTTAAAACACATATACAAAAACAGAGAGGGAGATCTATGATAAACAAGATAACTGCTTTATTAATTGTGTGATTGAGACTTAGTCACAAGGAACAATGAGGGCATTCCAGCTTTTCAGTATATGCAAATTAGGAGTTTGCTTGTAGCAAGAATGAAGAAAGGAGAGGTTAGTAGGAAATCAGCCCTCTTTGAGACAATTTTTGTTTCCTAAATTAAATCCTTTCTATCAAATTGTGTGTATTTACCTGGGATTCTGGTCAAGATTATGTGAAAACAACAACAGGCATTAGGCTATGAGATGTCAATGTCAATTTCTTGCCTGTGAAGTTAGATAGTATATAGAATGGTGTTAGTAATTTCTGCTGGTACTGTTGTGAGTCTCATGCTTTCTTCACAAGTGGTAGAAATGTGTTAGGGCAGTTAAATATTGGAGGATGGTGACTATAATGTCAGCAAATGGAATTGAGTATACTATTGAACTCTCATCTGCATTATTTCTATCGATTTTCATAGTCACCATTCCAAAGAGTGATTTTGTTATATGTTATTGTTATATGTTTATTGATGGTAGCTAATTGGGGGGGGGGATATAAAGGTGGTCATTTCTGGACAAGGTTAGGGATTATTATATTCTTGTATGTTTGATTGTTTTCCAGAATGGTGAAGTTATGGGTGAAACATATTTGTTTGGTGTAAGAACATAAGAAGATAAGAGGAGCCAGCCTGGATCAGACCAAAGGCCTATCTAGTCCAGCATTCTGTTCACACAATGGTAAGGTCACCGGATGTCCTGTTTTTAGAGAACATGTCCTCTTTTTTCGGTATCTGTACTCTTTGGGGCTCTTAAAAAAACTGATGAAAATGTCCTCTGTTTGGATTGGAAGATTAGGAATATTCCTAGTGAGTAGCAATTTCCATAGCTGAAATAGTAGGGTAATTTAAAATGATATTTGTCATAGTGATCACTTGTTTGAAATAGTCATTTGGGAAATATGTCCCCTTTTTTGCTTTTCAAAATACGATTACTCTACATAGTGGCCAATCAGCTGCCTCTAGGAAGCCCACAAACAGAAAGACTGCAACAGCATCAACCTGCCAGTGCTACCCAGGTGGTTCTAACTCACATGGAACAAACAATGTGAATATGTTTATCAGGTCAAATATCATCTATTTAATAGTTAATTGAAGCATAATATGTAATAGTAGGCAGCTTATAATAGATCTAACTTTAATGTTACTCGCATGATCTTTCTTTTCTGATCCAAGTTGTTAGTAATACATAATGTTGAGGGATTTATCTGTATTTACCATGCTAACTCATATTGACTGTGGCTGCGATCATATGCACAATTAGACCTGTCATAGGTGCAAATGCCAGGTGGATTTAAAGGGTGTGATCAGACAACAACATCTGGGAAGTGCCCTGCAGCCATCAGCAACCCGTTCTGATCTGCCGCAGAAGCAGAGTGAAAGGACACCAGGGAAAATCCGGTAGTAAATGGGTTGCAACGGGCCACGGATGGACTTTCCCATGTCTGATCACTCCAGCACACTCTCATGGCATCGGGATGGTCTGATCAGGCCATCCCGACTCCGTGCCGTTGTCCCCCCCCCTTCTCAGTTTGCACATCATCGCAAACTCCATAGGGAGCCCTCAGTGCAGAGATGCAATTAATCGATTCCTTGTTTAAGCGCATTGGAAACAAACAGCAACCCCCCCAACTCACCCCACGGTTGCATCTGATCATGCAATGACAGGCTGTGCCTGCAGCTTCCAAGGACTATGTGATCGCGCAACTGCGGGTCAACTTCCTCCAGAGGAAATAGCCTCACTTAACCCCCCCTCCATTTTTTCTGGTGTGTGTGACCGCAACCTGTTTCTTAAACAAAACATACATACAGAGAGATATAAAAACAACTACCCACTCATTCTGGGCCACCATTTTTTCCAATGCAACAGATTTCAGATTTTTCCAATGCAACAGATTAGCATTAAAGGATGCTAATAGAGCCATTTAAAGGTCAACATTCATGTCAAAGTATAAAGAATATGCCAATATGAAGCCGGGCCGGTTCAGCAAATGGAATTCCAAACATGGGAAGAAACAATGAAGAAGACATTTCGAGTGCATGACACTGCCCTTAAAAAGGACATGTGGAGCCACCGTGAGGCATCTGTATGCCAGAAAATACAAACGCTCAGTTTGCCCTTGAAATAATATATTTCAACTCACTGAGTGCATAGATACTCCTTCAGTTTACTATTGTTGTTTTTAATCTAATGTGAGCTGCCAAGGAAGAATTAAAAGGATTAGGAAGTTTGTGGCTAAATTCTATTTTTAAAGAAGCAATTATTTTAAGCAGGACAAGAATAAAAATGTTTATTATATTGTTTAAATGAAGCCGCATACCTATTAAATGGGACTGAGACAAAAAAGAAAAGAGAAAGAAAAATGTTCTGTGAGAAAAGTAATCCTTTCCAGAGAGCGTATTGTAGCCTAATCACATGGCATGTATGCTGAGCAGAACATCGAGATCAGGGGTGTCGAACTCATTTGTTACGAGGGCCGGTTCTGACATAAATGAGACCTTGTTGGGCCGGGCCCATGTGCGTCATAAAATGTAACGCCAAGTAGTGGAGATAGGAACTTTATAAAGGACACAAAGGGATTTTTTTAACTTAAAATAAAAACATGCTTAAAACATTAGCACTCTTGCAATATTTTGTTTATTTAACAGTGTCTGATTACTGACACCTCTTGCTCTGAATTGTTGCATCAAAATGTCAGTGCTGTTGCAGTCTTGAGTATGCTGCTCAGGTGTGTATCTGTAAGCTGCAAACCTGCAATGATGCAGCAGCAGCAGCAGCAGCAGAACTGGAAGAAGAAGAAGACAGCCAGTTCCACTGCAGGCCTGATAGAAGCCTGAGCCAGCCTCCAGGTTGCATGTTTGACACCCCTGATCTAGATAAACTAGAACATCTAGATAAAGCTGTTAAGTGTATTCAGATCAGCGAAACGTTGGCTCCTGTTTGAAAGCGTATTTGGCTCAGTAGATTTAGGAATACTTGCACATTTTTTTCTCATGTGCTGTACAGGGATTATTTATAGACCACTGTATTTTTCTATAGAACTGCACACGCCTCCTATATGAAACAGAAGTCCTGTTACTCTTTTGATAGGTGGTTTTCAAATCACATTTAGGGAGAACTCTGACATTTTTAGTAGGGCTTTGTCTAATTATTTACTGCTTTTACAATCTACCTTCCTCACTGAGATATGAGTCAGATTATACATAAAAGCAACAATGCCATAAAACTGGATTACAAAATGAGAGCGCTAAAATCAATATAGCACGTACAACAACAATGCCACAAAACCAGTCACAAAATTAAATAAACAATGTAAAAGTAAAATATGTACAGTGAACAAAGGAATGAAAACTGCCTAAAATCTCATTTTTAAAAAAAAAAAATGAGCCCCATTTATTTCAATAGTTTTCACAATATTAATGAATAGAATAAAATAACAAATTGAATAAGGAAATATTGAACATCACATTTGTTTCATTCCTTTGTCTATATTGGTAATGCAAAGCAATGCAATTGAAGCCGTTCCTTCCTCCCACCTTTCACAATCAAAAAACATACCCCAGATTTCTTTGATTAGATATGATGTGCCATAATGTGTTGGACATCCTGCCATGAGCCTTACTGGGGGTGGGAGGAGAGACAAAAATGTACTAGCTGGATAAGTCAATATTCTAGTGTCTTTTCAGGCTCTCAGGGTGATTTTGTACCCCTAGTTCACCCACTCTCAGTAGCTTCAATATTACTTGAACAGGCTGGTTTCAATCAATGAGCACAGGCTGGTTTCAATCAATGAATGCAGTGGAAAATCTTTGTGGTGTAAAACTATTAAACTTTCCATGGAGAGCACCCCAATGTGCTCATAGTACAGATTACTTGCAATAGACATAAACACAATCTGCATAGTCTATAGTGCCTTCCACAGCACTTTTATTCTAATGAATCATAAGCAATCCTGTTTCCGGAATTAAACAAAAGGAAGAGGTCAGATGCATTCTTTTAAACTAGTCCACCTCTTTTGCTGTATTGCCAAATGCCTTCCATCTTCTCATGAAGATTTAGCATCTAGAAACAGCTGCTTTTTCTGTATGGGGGGCAAAGAGCAATTGTGTGGGCTGTAGATTGATACACTCACTAAAATATACTAGAATTATGTTTATGTAAATAACAATATCCAGTCTATGTTGTCAAGACTTCTAAGTATTTATAAACAACATTTTAAAATGTCAGATTCCCTCCCTGGCTTCTGATGGCTGTTATTTTTTTTTTCTAATACCTAATTATTTTTGATTGTCCAGGCTTAATCCTTGGCACATAGTTCATTAATTGATTCAAGGCTATATTCTTGCATACAGACACCATGATCAGCCCTTGAGATGTAGGGATTTGACTTTCTTTCTGTACACAAAGAAAACATTTGCAGAGAAAGGAAAGATACCTTCTGCATTTTACCATCAGCGGGGGCCTCCATAATGCGCCTGTCTTCAATGTTACTTCCCAGATGACATTTATCTTTGGATTTCAGATATTTTAAGAAGGTCACCCAGAAGGTCACACAACAGATATTTTGTTTATTCTGCCCTTGTGTAAACACAAGTCCATGGCAGGGGCATGAGTACTGAACAGTAAAGCTGAGGAACAAATGCCAACATTACAAAACTTGATGGCTTTGCCTGGGGAAGTACTGAAATGACAATTTAGATGGTTGCAACAACATTTTGCTTATTTATTCTGCTGGCTTACCTTCCTGCCTCATTCTGGGGAATCAGTACATGTAACAACATTTATTTATTTATTTATTGTACCTCACTTTTCTCCTCAACAGGCCCATTCTCGCCTTCTCTAAAATAAGAACCATACCATGAGACCTTGAGAAAAATGACATCTTACATATGTCAAAAGTGCCTAACCAATTCTTTATTAGAATCAATATATTGTCCTTATGGTAGGATAAATTTAAGTTGTTCTTTGCAGTTACTGTACACTTCTTCTTTTTCATAAGTATTTCTGAAAAAAATAAATAATAGATCTTAGAAATAAGGAACAGGAGGTGAATTCATGGTGATTTAGTGGAACTCTGAGGTAATTCATTCAAGTTCCAGCCTACTAAAATAATTCATAAAACCCTTAAACAAAAATCTCAGGAGAGCCACAACCCGTTCCTCCCTCTGCTCCTACCAGTTCATCTAAACAAAAGAAGCAACAACTCAATTCTTTATTTTGAAGATAACATCTTTCATGGTACTTCACTGTTCACTAACATGGTTCATGACTCTGTTGAGCCAGAAAAGAATAGAGGTGTGGTATTCTTCCCCTTCCTTCTCTTTTCCAAAGGCTCCATTCAAGGTTTGAGACTATTAAGTATCTTTGGAATGAATTCCCTGTAGTAAAGAGAGGCTAAATTGTTCATGAAACAGACTTCTGGAAAGTCAAACATTCCTAGAGTCAGTCCATAGGGAAATATTGGAACAGAACTGAGGTAATCTCTTTTCAACAAATAATGAGGAGGTGGGAATCACAATTTTAATGATTTCCCATATAATAACCTACATATATGTAAAAAAAAATAGTGAGATGGAAGTGACATTGCAGTTCACACTACACCATTTTTTTTTTAATTCTCACTTGCTGCTGCTTGGAGCAATGGCTGGCAACTAGGGTGCCTGCAGAAGGCCTCCTGTCAAAGCAGAACTGGCGGCCCTATAATAATCAGTTACATGACCAGATCTAGTTTTAATCTACCACCTTCCTTTGCAGGCAATGTGGAGTGGGGAACTAAAAAAAGATACTTTTCCTTTGGTCTCTCTGAGAAAGGAGCCCATCAATTTCTAGTAGGCCTCCAAGTTGTCTGTTGAAGGTATAATGCCATCATGAAAAAGGAGAGAGAGTAAAAGGGGAAATGTAATAGCAAAATGTCTACTTAAAGGAGGCAGGGACTGATTGAATTCAGCCCTTCAAGATATCCTCTGACGGGCACTGGAGCTTGATGGTATTGGCAGAGTTCAGGAAATAATCCAATCCACATTTTGGAGTTTGGTTTCAATGAATTTACTGGAACAGGATTTTTAAAAAATCCTTGGTCACGGTCACATGCACGAGATAAAGTGGTGGGGAAGCAAGGCTATTTCCTCTGGAGGAATTTGACCCGCAGTTGCACAATCACGCAGTCCTTGGAAGCTGTGGGCACAGCCCGCCACTGCGTAATCAGACACAACCACGGGTGAGTTGGGG
This sequence comes from Gekko gecko, assembly GCA_029375565.1. Lineage (NCBI taxonomy): Eukaryota > Metazoa > Chordata > Lepidosauria > Squamata > Gekkonidae > Gekko > Gekko gecko. Next base: position 285,612,186 of record JAPDNY010000001.1, on the reverse strand, counting down.
TTTGGGGTTTTTTGCCGTTTGTTTCTGATGCACTTAAATGAGGCATCAATGAATTGCATCTCTGCACTGAGGACTCCCTGTGGAGTTTGTGATGATGCAGATCCTGAGAAGGAGGGGGGAAACAGCGGCATGGAGTCAGGATGGCCTGATCAGACCATCTCAACACCATGAGAGCATGCTGGAGCAATCAAACACAGGAAACTCTGTCCGTGGTCCATCGCAACCAGTTTATTACTGTACTTTCCCTGGTGTCTTTTTACTCCACTCCTGCGGCAGAGCAAAACAGATTGCCAACGGCTGCAGGGCACTTCCCAGATGTCTGTGTCTGGTCATGCCATTTAAATCCACCTGGCATTCGCACCTATGGCGGGTCTAATTGTGCATGTGATCGCGACCTTTATTTCCTTATTTTCCTTATTTGGGAAACTACTAGACTAACATTCTATTTATGAGAAGAAGACAAGTTAGTTTTTATACCCTGCTTTTGTCTACTCTAAGGAGTCTCTAAGCAGCTCACAATCACCTTCCTTTTCTGTCCCTACAACAGTCACCTTGCAAGGTAGTGGGGCTTACGAAGAACTGGGTCTGGCCCAAGGTCACCCAGCAGGCTTCATGTGAAGGAGTGGGGAATCAAAACCAGTTCTCCAGAGTCCGCTGCTCTTAACCATTGCACCATGAGGAAAGTTGAAGTTGCTTTTCATAGATATTTGACTAGGCAGATAAGGCACAGATGGAGATGAACAACAAATATTTATTTAATAGAAACCAACATATTTAACAGGATAAGGAACTTGTGAGAAATGTTTCAGTATATAAAGTGAATAGCTTCTCAACTTCACCTCCATGGATTACAAGCTTTCCACAAGGAAAAAAAACCACTTTATACCTGAGCCTCAAGTAAAATAAATCAACCTTGAGGAGAGATTTGATTTCTGTTTCTTCAGACAAGTTACCTCAGCAAGTTCAAGGCTGAACTTCCACCACACACAGCTCCTGTCCACAGAACCTGTACATGTAAATTAGGAATGCAGAGCCCTTAACAGAAGGAGGCTGAAGTTGGTTCCCAGTTCCTTATTCACTCCTTATTTGTGACTTTTATTCATTCCTTATTTGTGACACATTGAGGAGAGTTTGAAAGCTCTGAACACCAAAATAAGGTTTGGACTGCCATAAATCATACACCCCCACATTCAGGGGACTCTCCCCTTCAAGAGGACATATGCTGCTTCCTGGTCCAAAGCTCACTTCATATTGGAGCTGCTCCAAAGTGGGATGCCCCTAGGATAACAGCAAAGAGAAACACTGGGGCCAGGCTGCACCCCAAAACAATCTTTGGACCACTCCATATGGCACATGCTCACACTCTGGAGACTATCCCCTGACAGAAGTGGTGTCCAGTCTAAACACTCATTCCAGTGCCACAAGATTCTATTTGGGTTGGCCCCGAGAAGCCTGTATTTCAAAGATTTGAATAAGAAACTGGAATGACATTATGCCTTTCGCACCCCAAAATAAGTTTTGGTCCACCACATATCATATACCCCCAGGTTCAAGGGATTCTCCCCTTCAAGAAAATATATGCTGCTGCCTGATCCAAAGTGTGGTTTTTGTACAAGCTGCCCCAAAGTGGGGTATTCTGAGGACAATCACACAGGCAGACACTAGGGTCATGATGCACTGCAAAACACGCTTTGGACCACCACAAATTATACATCCCCACACTCTGTAGACAGTCCCCTGCAGGAAGATATATGGTGGTGCCAGGTCCAAGCACTGGTTCCAGAGCCATAAGCTTCTATTTGGAGTGTCTCCAAGAAGCCTGCATTTCAAAGAAGATTTGAATAAGGAACTAGAACAACTCCATGCCCTCTGCACCCCAGAATAAGTTTTGGACCACCATACATCATACATCCCCAGATTCAGGGGATTCTGAAACAAGTTTTCTTCTCCAAGCAGACCCCAAACCCTAATTAAAAGCCAAATAAAAGCCTGGCTAAGCTGGCACCCTTATCCAGAGCCACATATCTCCCTTCTGATGAAAAAAGCTTTTCTTGAGCTTTCTTGAGCTCAGGCTGGCTTACCCCCTCCCATCCAGTAAAGTTCCATGGGCTCTGATTAGTTGACAATCAGTTGAATTTGCATGACACTGCAATCCCAAGGATTGTTTCAGAACCCTGGAGGAGAAGTGGGACTTTTGGAGATGAATGCTGGTTACTAAGCTCCAGGTCGGGCCTGGAGATCTCCCAGAATTACAACTGATCTCCAGACTACAGAGACCAGTTCTCCTGCAAAAAAAAAAATTGGCTGTTTTGGAGAGTGGACACTATAGCATTATACTCTGGTGAGGTCCCTCCCCTCCCCAAACTCTGCCATCCCCAGGACACACCCCAAATTGCCAAGTATTTTCCTTCCCAGAGTTGAGAACCCTACCCAGTGGCCTGGCCTCTTTCTGCCTGGAGGATCCTCATGCTCTATTGCACAAAGAGAAAGGAGCAAAAGAACTAAATCTCTTCATATGCCATGTGGGGAACGAGTTTATATGCAAGGATATTTTTAAATTTTCCCTATCTGCATTGCTATAGTCTAGAATTCTACAGTCTTACCTACTACCTCATTCTACAAAACATGGAGTTTGACTTTAATGAATGAACTACAGTAGCCTCTGTTCGGTGTGCAAATGAAGTATTCTTTTGTTTTGTTTTTGTGTGATTTAAACAAGACCTATAATACCCTAAAATAATTTGTTAGTACTGTTCTTAATAAGAAGTTGATTTTATTGTTAAATTAACATAGTTGGAAAGATTTCTTCAAATACTGATTGTACCTGCTGTTTAATAACCTTTCATTCTTGCACTTCTTCTGTCATACAGTCACAGTGCATGTTTCCCAGATGTGCTCAAAACTGTTATGCTCATTACTCATTCCATTTCAGGACAACTTCTCGCCCCCTGCCCCTGGCTGGTAGATAAAGTCAGCTCAATTATTAAACTGGAATATAGATCCAGGTGGATCTGAAGCAGTAGAACAAAGTTTGAGTTCAGTGGCACCTTAATGACCAACAAAGTTTTATTCAAGGTATGAGCTTTTGTGTGCATGCACACTTCCTCAGATACAGTGAAATGGAAGTGTGCATGCATGCAAGAGCTCATACCTTGAATAAAACTGTGTTTGTCTTAAAGGTGCCACTGGACTCACTGAGGGTTGCCACTATAGTGGGAGACGTGGCAACCCTGTTCTGCCCTCATCCACATTCTATCCTCATTCTTTTAATACACACAATAACCCTGGGAGGTTAGGCTTAGAAGGAATGACTGAGCCACTATCACCCTATAAGATTTATGACCAGCATGGCTTTGAGGATTTTTCCCTCAGTGATGGCACCTCACCTTTGGGGCTATCCTCCCCTTGAGGCTTGCTTTCCAGGGCCTCAAATCAAGATATTTTTCACATCACCTTCTATCTGAGCCTTTTAATTGGCTGGGACTTTCTTCATACCAAGTATATCTCTACCACCAAATCACAGTTCTTCCCATGCTAAATGTGTCTCACCAACGGTCCCAGAGGATGAGGCTCAAATAGCATGAATTGCCGCTATTTGGCAATAGCGTGATTAACTGAACCATTTCCAATTGTTTCTCTCATCTTCATCCTCACATACACATAGTGCTGTTTTCTTTTTATCCCTAAGAATGTTTCAAAATCAACCCAAAAAATCCATTGAGTATTCTATTTCTAGTGCGTGGCACATTGACACATTGATATGATTAAGATTCTCAAAGCAATGTCCAATTCTGTAATTCTTAATTCTGTTTTCTAAGCCTCATCATCATTCAAGCATCTTGCTGTATCTCCTTTGTGAAAATTAAATAAATTCCTCTAATCTTTTTCATCACATGAAAAGCTATTAAAACATTCCCTTTTCCCTGTCATTCTTTTTTCCCTCCTTTTTTTCTTTTTTTCTGTCATTCACTAACGTGTGATGCTTGCTCTTCCCCAATTTCTGTGGGGGGTTTTTCAGACAAGTTAAAATCAAACGTTCTTTCACAATTTGCTTTGCCTTATCACAACACTTTAAATTCCTTGGATACTGAATTTTTAAACTGAATTTCTCTTCCTACCTAATTTGACATATATGAACTCTCTAAATTTAACATAAAAATATATTTGGATCTTTGACCCATGAACAATTAATGAGTCTCAGTCTGTGCAACATGGAGGCATTCATGGGTGTAGGAGTTCCTTTCCAGGCCTGTATGGGTAGCTGTCTTAGTCTGTTGCAGTAGAAAAAAATCCAGTAGCACCTTAAAGACTAACAAAATTTGTGGCAGGGTAGGAGCTTTCTTGAGTCACAGCTCACTTCTTCATGGCTGAAAACTGAGGCATAAATTCTGATAATAATTTATGTAAGGAATAAGAAATATTTTGAACTCAGTATTCACTGATACAAAGTAAGCTTTAGAAAATACTGGCCATACTAAATTCCTGTGAAACATTTATTATTTATTAAAACATTAATATCCCACCTTTCCTCATGGTTCAAGGGGGCTGACAATAGTAATTAAAATATTCCCCAGCTAAAAGCAGAGATAAAATAAGAAGACCCCAATCCTTCCCTTTAAAAGACGCCTGCTGTTCAACCCCCTTCAAAAGCCCTAGCAAAAAGGCAGGCCTTGCAATGCCTCTGGGATAACTCCAAAGATGGGGCCCCCTCTCACCTCTTCAGGAAGCTCGTTCCATAGAGCTGGAGGCAAGATGGAAAAGGCCTGGGCTCAGGGTTGATACCAAATGGGTGGTGGGATAGCTAACAGATGGCCGTAATTGGCACACAGGGAAATACGGAAGGAGATGGTCCTTCTAGATCATGAAGGGATTTAAAGGTCACAACCAGGACCTTGAATTGAATTCAGAAGCAGACTGGTCACCAAGGTAGCTGTTTCAAAATGGGCAAAGAATGTTGCTGGTGACCTCCAGGAAGGGAAGGATCTCCCAGTCTCCCAGCTTTTGAATCCACTCTTGCCTCTGAGGAGCACTTTGCAAGTGGCAGGATTGAACTCCCCCCTCAGGGAGAATGAAGGAAGACCAGCTTAGCTGAGACAGTGCACTTGGGTTGAATCTGACTGTTGTTGTTGTTCAGTCACACAGTCGAGTCCGACTCTTCGCGACCCCATGGACCAGACCACGCCAGGCCCTCCTGTCCTCCACCGTCCGCCGAAATTCGCTCAACCTCATGTTCGTTGTATCGATGACACTGTCCAACCATCTCATTCTTTGCCATCCCCTTCTTCTTTGACCTTCAATCTTTCCCAGCATCAGGGTCTTCTCCAGTGAATGCTCCCTTCTCATTTGGCGGCCAAAGTATTTGAGCTTCAACTTCGGGATCTGGCCTTCCAGGGAACAGTCAGGGTTGATTTCTTTTAGGATAGAATGATTTGATCTCCTTGCAGTCCAAGGGACTCTCAAGAGTCTTCTCCAGCACCATAATTCAAAAGAATTTATTCTTCGGCGCTCGGCCTTCCTTATAGTCCAGCTCTTGCAGCCATACATTACTACGGGGAATACCATTGCTTTGACCATGCGGCATCTTTTAATTTCATGGCTGCAGTCACCATCTGCAGTGATCTGGGATCCCAGGAACATGAAGTCTGTCACTACTTCTACGACTTCTCCTTCTATTTGCCAAGGAGTGCTGGGGCCAGATGCCATAATCTTAGTTTTTTTGATGTTGAGCTTCAAGCCCACTTTTGTGCTCTCCTCTTTCACTCTGAGCAAGAGGCTCTTTAGGTCCTCTTCACTTTCTGCCATCAGAGTGGTATCGTCTGCATATCTGAGGTTATTGATCTTTTCCCCAGCAATCTTAACTCCAGCTTGGTTTACACCAATAAAGGCTGACTTGACTTGACTTGAACTCCAGCTTGTGATTCATCCAGGCCAGCATTTCACATGATGTACTTGGCATATAAATTAAATAAGCAAGGTGACAATATACATCCTTATCGTACTCCTTTTCCTATGCTAAACCAATCAGTTGTTCCATATCCGGTTCTAACTGTTGCTTCTTGACCCTTATACAGGTTTCTCAGGAGACATGTGAGGTGGTCTGGTACTCCCATGAATCTGACTACTCATGAGTAAATGAGCTATGTGTTTATAAGCTCCCCATTTCGGCCCCAGAAATCCACTGGAATAACCTTTTCAGACCACAACAAGAATGACCACTGTGGAAAGCTACCTCAAGCCCCCTTAAAAATTTAAATGCCTCCCAATAAAATCCTAGCTACAGGCCTGGTGATCAAGGGCAGCAGATCGCAATAGGAGGGTAGCCTCATGTTGAAATATGTGTCTGTAATGCCTTCTGAGGAGGGTTATTAGAAGGCCTGACTTAAAAGGGGGGGGTTAACTTTTTACACACAAATGCATTGTGAGGAAAATGCCTGTGGTTTATTGGGAACAACAGCAGGAGCTCAAAAGTGAGGAAACATTTCTGCCCATAGTTTAGTTTGTCAGCTTCCAGGTGGGGCCTGGAGATCTCCTGGAATAACAACTGGTCTCCAAACTACAGAGATCAGTTCCTCCCAGAGAAAATGGCTGCATTGGGGGATGGACTGTATGGTATTATACCCCACTGATCTTCCTCCCCTCCCCCAACCCCACATTCCCCAGGATACACACCCCAGATCTCCAGGAATTTCTCAAGCTAGAATTGGAAAACTATGCATAGTGCTGAGGAACCTCAACTCCTTGAGAGGTATCAGATAAGAGGGCATGGGAGGTTGAACCCTTGAAGCACAGCTAGCAGGAAAGGGTCTAGCCAACACCATGGTGCCATGGCAGTATTCTCCTCTCTCGGCTGAGGGCCATTCAGACCTTTCTGAATGATAACAATACCCTCATTTTCAGCTGGCTTTGTGACACCATCACATAGCCAATTCCACTGGGCACCCTCTGACTGGGATCGCATTTAGTTGAATCCAACCAGCATTTTCACTGGTGAAAAAGGGAGGAAAGCATGCCATGTCACCACCAAAAAAGGCTTGCTGAGGGTCATGGGACCTGCATGGACAAAAGCCAAGGGGAACAAGGGCTGTAGTGAGGAGGGGAATTAGGGGAGATCAGGTGAAATAGCTGGCTGCATCTAATCCAATATTTATACCCTGCCTTTTTCCCCAATGGACCCCAAAACAGCTTACATCATTTCCCACTCCTCCATTTTATTCTCACAATAACCTTGTAAGGTATGTTAGGCTGAGAGAGTGTGACTAGGGTTGCCAAGTTTGAATGTCATGCCAGGGGGGAGGGGTTTTCTGGGAGTGGTGAGGAGTGTCACAACATGCATACATAAACAGGAAGTGACATGGGCACATCAGGGACATTGGGGGCAACAGTCTGGCTTTGAGGCAAAACTCTATTGTAGAATTTGCTTAAAATCATAGAGTTTTGTCCAAAAACCAGAGTGTCACCCCCCAACATCCCCAACATTCATACGTCACTTCCAGTTTTCATAGACACATCACAATGATTTCTGGGTTCCTGTCAGTAAGAGGGGGTGATGGGGGGCAGGAATGCCCAAAAGTGGGAGATCCCTGCCTGCACTGGGCAATCTGGCAATCTTAAGTGGTGACTGGTCTAAGGTCACCCTGAGAGCTTCCATGGCACAAATGGGGATTTGAACCTGAGTCTCCCAGATGCTAGTCTGACACTCTTAACCAGTATACTGCACCACCAGGAATTTCTGTGCTGTGATTTTCACATTGTCTGGTGTTAAAGGTATGCCTCAGATTTGCCCCCAAGACTGTGATTGTTCACTGAAGTACAATGTTCTGAGAAGAACTTTCCTTCAGCCTTTGCCCTGAGTTTTCTTATCAGTGGAATCCTCTGCTGGATCCATGTTGCAATTTATGGTTACACAGGTAAACGGGGAGCTTGAAATGAAACATGTTCCATGGGAAGAATGGTTATCAAGCCCTTCTGCCATTGTTTGGAGGATCCATTAAAAGATGCCAGCTGCAGATTCTACATCTGATGATTCCTTATCTGAAATGTCTCCAAATTGTTTTCATACCCAGGCTTAAACAATGCAGATAACTGCTGACTGCTAAGAGAAGAATAAAAGTAGGTTTATTCATAATAGTATGGTCTTTTGCTTTCTTAAAGAACAGGGGAGGGGGGAATGAACCTGAGCAGAATTCTAAAGAGTGCTTCAACTGTAACAGTAGGGTACAATGGTTCACTTCAGCTAGTCTCTAATAGGAGAAATAAACGAGGCTGAAGTTGGTTCCCAGTTCCTTATTCATTCCTTATTCACAACTTATTCACGAAAAACTAAAAACACTGAGGAGAGTTTGAAAGCTCTAAACCCCAAAATAAGGTCTAAACCCCATACAACACTACATTGAGGGGACTCTCCTCTTCTAGGGGACGTGTGCTGTTTCCTGGTCCAAAGAGTGGTTCTCGTGCCAGTGCTCCAAAGTGGGATGCCCACAAAATAGGACTGTCAGATCCACTGATCCCACGGGGGTTTCCCAATTTGGGGGGCTCTTTCCCGCTGCCAGCCAACTGGCCAGTGGGGGGAAGCCCCACTCTCAAGAGCAACCACCTGGCAACCCCGACTACAAGATTTAAAGGGGCATCCAGCTGGCCCTTTAAGTACTGCAGGAATGAGGAAATAAGAGGGGTGGCTGCACGCACCCACCCTCCAAGTTATGAATTTGAGGCTTGGAGGGCAGGCATGTGCAGCCTCCCCCCACCTCTTCCCCACAGCAATTAAAGAGACTCTTTAAATGCTATTGGGAAGAGGCAGGGGCTATGCACCTGCCCTCCAAGCTGCAAATTCATGGCTTGGAATGCAGGTTCGCACGGGGGCCCTGCCTCTTGCCAAAAGCATTTAAAGAGTTTGGTAAGAGGGGGGCCGCTGGTCCCCAACATGATGATGTCACTTCTGTGTGATGTCATCAAATTGGGGACCTCCCCACCTCCTCCAGTAATGTCCGCTGGGGACTTGGAGGGAACTGGCAACCCTGCCCAGAATAATCACAGAAGCAGACACTGGGGCCAGGCTGCACCCCAGAACAATCTTTGGACCACCCCATGCAACAAATCTCCACACTCAGGAGACTGTCTCCTGCAAGAGGGCATACAGTGGGGCCTAGTCCAAACAGTGGTTTTAGCACCACAAACTTCTATTTGGGTTGCCCCCAAAGGCCTGTATTTCAAAGGAGATTTAAATAAGAAACTGGAATGATTCCATTCCCTCTGCACCCCAAAATAAGTTTTGGACCACCACACATCTTACACCTCAATGTTCAGGGGACTCTCCCCTTCTAGGGGACACGTGCTGTTTCTGGGTCCAAAAAGCAGTTCTCATGCCAGCTGCTCCAAAGTGGGTTGCCCCCAGGACAATCACACAGGCAGATACTGGGGCCAGGCTGCACCCCGAAACAATATTTGGACAACACCATGACACATCCCCATACTCAGGAGACTGTCCCCTGCAAGAGGACATCCAGTGGTGTCTAGTCCAAACACTAGTTCTGGCACCACAAGTTTCTATTTGATATCGCTCCCAAGAGGCCTCTATTTCAAAGGAGATTCGAATAAGGAACTGGTATGACTCCATGCCTTCTGCACCCCAAAAGTCAGAAGGATCGTGAGGCCCCGCTTTCACGGTCTGTATTCATACTGAAAATCAAGATCAAGCGAGCTTTTGCCCTTCTGCTCCGCGGGAGGTTTCCGTCCTCCCTGAGCTCGCCTTAGGACACCTGCGTTACGGTTTGACAGGTGTACCGCCCCAGTCAAACTCCCCACCTGACGCTGTCCCCGGAGCGGGTCGCGCCCGGCCCGCGCCGGGCGCTTGGAGCCAGAAGCGAGAGCCCCTCGGGGCTCGCCCCCGCCTCACCGGGTAAGTGAAAAAACGATCAGAGTAGTGGTATTTCACCGGCGGCCCGGGCGGGCCTCCCACTTATTCTACACCTCTCATGTCTCTTCACAGTGCCAGACTAGAGTCAAGCTCAACAGGGTCTTCTTTCCCCGCTGATTCTGCCAAGCCCGTTCCCTTGGCTGTGGTTTCGCTAGATAGTAGGTAGGGACAGTGGGAATCTCGTTCATCCATTCATGCGCGTCACTTGGACTACCACACATCATACACTCCCATGTTCAGGGGACTCTCCCCTTCTAGGGGACATGTGCTGTTTCCTGGTCCATATAGTGGTATTTGTGCCAGCTGCTCCAAAATGAGGACATTATTCTGGTTAGCATTCCAAATAGAAGCTTGTGATGTCAGAACCACTGTTTGGACCAGGCACCATTGTATGTCCTCTTGGAGCAGTTGGCACATGACCTAGACTTTGGACCAGGAAATAGCATATATCCTCTCAAAGGGGAGAGTCAGGCCCATAGCCAGGATTTTTTAATTTGGGGGGGCCTTTAAATAAGTTGGGGGGCACCCCATACACACTCCCAAGGGAGTGCCACAAATAAAATAAAATAAAAAATGTAAGTCGGGTGGGGGCTGAGTTGGAAGGGAAGTTGGGGGGCCTTGGCAGGAAGTCAGGGGGCCAGGCCCCAAGATATCCCACTGTAGCTACAGGCCTGGGGAGAGTCCCCTGAATGTGGGGGTTTA